>JAPDNY010000005.1:69943344-71193344 GCA_029375565.1 Gekko gecko | reverse complement strand
AGTATTGATAGTTGATCATCAATGGTGTAGGTGCTTAGAAGGTATTTCTATAAGTATTGTCCTAAAGAGAAATAAGAGTTTGGGGAGAACAAATAATTTAATTAGGTGAAATCAGTCGTACCAGGAAAATGACTGTCAGTCCCACTTGTTGAGGTCAGTTTTAATTTCACAGAATTTACCTAGATGATTTGATTTCTTCAAGGCTGATGGGGTGATCAAGAGAAGAATTCCCAAGTAGGGAAGTGGTTTATCTGTCCATTGATATGGGTATGAAGATTGCAAATGTGATAACTTGGAGGAGTCAATATTCAGAGGAAGGATTGTTGATTTTGAATGATTAACACACAAGCCCAAGATTGTACTATATCTGGAGAGTAAGATTTGCAGATGAGTAAGCAATTCGACTGGAGCTGTCAGATAGAGAAGCATGTCATCTGTGAGCAAGCTTATTTTAAATTCTTGAATGGCCAGTCAGATTCCATGCATCATAGGATTGTTCCTAATGTCCATGGCAAGTGGCTCCAGAGCTGTTGTGAATAAGATAGGGGACAGACGACAGCCTTGCCTGGTCCCCCTATGCAGCAGAAACATTTCAGAAGTGATTCCATTAACTTTTACTTGTGCCTTGGGGCAGGAGTATAATGCCAATGTCATTCTGATAAAAGTGTCTCCAAAGTTCATATGGTTCAGTAAGGCAAGAAGGTAAGAAGTTTCCAAGGTATCAAACACCTTCTTGATGTCCAAAGAAAGCAGTAATGTACCAGGGCTTTTCTTTGAACAGGAAGAGATGATATTTAGTGTTTTAAAGTTTGTATTTGTCAAGTCTCTCCCTGGCATAAGCCTGATTGGTTGGGATGGATGTATTCAGTGATGAAGTTGTTGAGATGGCATGCAATGATGGCAGTGAAGATCTTGTAGTCTTGATTGAGCAGGGATATAGGTCAAAAGGAAGCTGGCATTGTGTGATCTTTTCCTGGCTTTGGAGGCTTCGTGCCATGAAGGAGGAAGGGATCCAGATATGAAGATCTCATTGTAATTGTCTGTTAACAATGGAGTTAATAGAGGAGCAAATTTCTTATAGAATTCTGGAGAACCATGTGATCCTGCAGATTTGTTTTTTTTATGATTTTATAGTTGTTAGGTTTTCTTGCGTCTCGATTGGTCTAGCTAGAAGAGTGATGGTTATCTGTTAATTTCTTAATGTGTACATTGGAGTGCAGATAGTCCATTGTGGAAGCTGAAAATGGATTTTTAAAGGAATAGAGTCTGTGATAGTAATTGGCAAATATTCTCACTATGTCTTTAGGTTTTGAGTGTAAGAAGCCTGAGGAATCTTTCAGCGATGTTATCGTTCTGGACGATTGTTTAGATTTCACTCTCCATGATAGAAGATGTAACAATTTAGGAGAGTTACTCCAATATTTTTGCTTTAAGAATAGTATTTTTTTTTGTATTTGTGAGCATTCTAATGATTCCAGTAGTTTGCATTCTGTTTGAAGTTTTTGGTATGTGGATTTGCCTCCGCACAATTTATGGAGTTCTTCCAGTTGTTTGATGTGTTGTTTAAGTTTGGATTTCACTTCTTCTTTCTGTTTTTTCAGGTGTGAAGACGTGGAAATCAAATGTCCTCTGAGAAATACCTTGAGGACATCCCAAATGATGGGCAAGGAAGTAGCATTGTTACAATTTTCCTGAAGATATTGTTTGATGAGATTTTCCAATTCTGCAGTTTGTTGTTCTGAATAAAGAAGTGATTTGTTTAGAAACCAGGCTGTGGAAAAAGAGTTAGGAGGGCTCATTTGAAGGGAACATGATACCCATGCATAATCTGACCACAATTATTTTGTCAAGCATTGTGTTGGATGTAAGAATAAAGTTGATTTTTGAATAAGCTTCATGTCTTGGTGAAGAATATGTGAAATTCTTCTCCGTTGGGTGCGGATGATGCCAAACATCAAGTAAGTGGAAGTCCATTAGGAGAGAGGTTAAATGGCTGGATTGGACTCTCTTCCTGATTTCTGACAGGCACTGATAAGAGCAATCTAGTTCTGGGTCCACAATGGTGTTAAAGTCGCCACCAACAATCACCTCCCCTTCTTGGAAGAAGCACAGAGTAGATAGGGTGTCTTCTAGGAAAGACAGCTGGTTTTCATTCAGGGCGTATAATGAGGCCAAAGAAAATATTTTGCCATCAATATGGCCTTTCACAAAGATGAACCTGCCTTGAGGGTCACTTTTTATAGATTTGTGTTCAAAATGGACATTTTTTGATAGTAGGATATCCACGCCATGAGTTTGGAAGACCACCAGCATGAAATTGATGTTGGATCCAATTAGCTTTTAGATGAGGATGAATGGCTGGGTGAAGATGGGTCTTCTGAAGGAATGTGAAGTCTGAATGCAATTTCTGTAAATTCAGGACTATCCTTTTTCATTTGGTTGGGTTGTTCAAACCTCTGACATTCAGAGAGGAGATATTCAATGTGCCAGACATTAGTCCAATGTGAGAAGTCTTACCTTTGGGTCTGAGGAATGGAAACAGTGAAAGAAAATCCAGAAATGATGAGTAAATGGATAATAGAGGTGTGTGCAGTGTTAGAGAGAGATAAGAGGGAGTGTTAGAAAAAATAAAAAGAGAAGTGGAGAGGTGTAGTATTGAGTGTCAGATGTGTGTAGAATAGGGCACTGAGAGAAGGAACTCCTTAAGTTAAAGATGAAGTTAAATAGAAAACAAGAAATACACACACACACAAGTAGCAAAGCCCATTGTAAAATGGAAAGGGCAGCAAAGTAACCCACCACCACCATGTGAAGGGGGCACTCAAGTCTCTTCTACCCACCCACCTCCCTCCCTTGAGAGTGGCAGCCCTCTTTCCACGAACCCCTGACCAGAGGGGGAGAAAGAGAGTGCGCACTCAGCAGCCTCTCTGCGATAAGTGATGGAGGGGGGGAGCAGGTGTGGGGAGAAGGCTTTGTGCCCGGCCCACTGTTTCTGAATGAATGGAGGTGGCCACCAAATGACAGGCAGCCCTGGACCCTCCCCAAGGTGCTCAGCCACCTCAGTGAGGCACGAGGGGGAGCTTCTCCAGCCACCCTGCCTGCCTGCCTGCCTGGCAGCCCCTTGGTGGGTCCTGGTGGGGCTTCCCCCGCCTCTTGCCTGCACTTCCTGCTCTGCCTGAAGTGCCGCCTGCCGATCCTGTGGCACTTTAGGTGCCAGCTCCTTCCTGGTCCTCCTCCTGGTGTCTTGCTTTCCAGGAGCCGCAGCTCCTTTCCTCTCTGTCAGATCCTCCCTGGCACTGCTGCTGCTGAAGGAAGGCGGGGGGAGCCTTTGAAAGGCGGCAGCCAACTTTCTCTGTGGTGCAGCCTGCTATCTCCCTGATGAAGCACTGGCCTTGCAGCTGAGGGAGATGGATTGCGAGGGGGCAGTGAAGGTGAGTGCTTCCCATGCCTGCCGCCACTCACTAGGTCTGCCTCCTTCTCCCCCATAGCCTTTCTGGCTAGTTGTCAGGTCGCCTTATGAAGCACCCCCCAGCATCCCTCCAGGCGGCCCCTCCTCTCTTTCCCTTTTAGCTGTGGAGGGGTTGCTGCTCCCTCGGTGGAGCATCCATCCCCTTCGCTGGCTCTCTCCATACTGAGGCCAAGATGCTGGCTGCTGGCTCTGTGGATAGGACCAAGGCAATGCAGTGAAGCAATGCAGCTAGGGGATTCACAGACCTTCAGAGTAGCAGCTGAGGGAGCCAAAGGCTGTGGGAGCGTGTGGAACATTCACACCAAAATAGAATTACACACACACACATATATATGGTGTGGAACTTTGAGTAAAATTTGTATTTACTAATAGGTTGTTTCTTATTCAATAATTGAAAGCCAGTGAACACCTTGCCATAATCAATTTCCCCAGCAATTAATTCAGAATAAAATAAAGTAGATATATAAAGAATTAATCAATCAGCTGTTGTAAAATTTTAAAATTTAATTTTCTTTTTAAAAAGAAAAGAAAAAAAAAACTATGCAGATAAAATGTGCTGCATGGGTAGAATATACAATTACAACACTCTATTTGAAAAGTGGAGTAGATAATAAATAAAGTACAGTGCACTTATGCCCAGTGAGCTCAGTGAATAAGTAGTAGTTAAGAAGTTAATTTGTAAAAATATTAAAATATGATAAAATAAAATATTTAGATTTTGTTTTATTACAAAAAATTAGTCTCCTCCTCCATGGGGGAATTGATTAGCAACTAGAGGTATAACTGAAAGTCTGGTGAGTTTAACACTCTCTCTCTCTTTTTAATATTTTATTTAATTTTTAGAAATAATAGACACACACGTAAACACAAAGGCAAAACCAACATAAACATTAACATAAATAATGTATCCTGTATACAGCAATACAACTAGTTCTAGACAATAGTGCAACTGAGAACGCTTTTTTTATAACGACCTTCTTTTATGATTTAACTAAATATATTCCAATTAACTTTCACAAATTAAAGTCAACATTTTCTTGATAAGGTTCTCACAGCATCTCAGATGGTCATTAATCACTAAATATCATTTTTCAATTATTCCTATCCATATATTTTCAACATCCTTTATCAATATCTTATTGAAACTACTATTATATATTTGTTTTCCCAAATAAATATCCACCAGTGGCATGAATTTACTACAACTTATAAACAGCTTAGCTTCCCACCTAATTACTCACCCCTTTCTGTCATATTCCATTTTAATCCTTATTTATTCCAGCAGTTTATGAAATACATATCGCTGAAATTTTCACTTGTATATATTAAAAATGGGAAGTTGACTCTTCATCAAAATTAATTTCCCTCCCCTTGTCTATAATTCTATATCTAGCTTTCCATCTCAGTAACAGAATATCTAATTTTCACAGTTTTCAATGCCCTAACACCTATTATTCAACACCATTATAACAGAAGTTCTAAATTCATAATTCCAATTAAACATAAATCAGCAAAATTAATCTTTCTTCCTTCCAATTACTTAATTTCTCCTCCTTAAAATTTATAGCTTACATTTTTAAAAGAATTCCAAATTTATTTTACTTCTCCCTCAGTATTTCAGCCATGCCTTATCCAGTGATTTATTTACAGATCATCAAGTAAATATTTCTTACATACAACATAACAAAAAAAGAAAAACAAACAAACAACCCCCCCCAAAAAAAACATGATTCCTTTTACCCAACAAGCATAACATTTAACTCTTCGTCAAGGTTAATAATCCCCCCCCATTCTCTATAGGTCTATATCTAACTTTCCTTTTCAATAACACAACATCTAACTTTCCACAATTTCAGTGCCTTAATATCATATCATATCTCATTATAATAGAAGTCCTAATTTCATAATTCCAATAAAACATAGATCAACATAAATAATCTTTCATACTTCAAATAACTTAATTTTTTTCCTGAAAATTTGTAGCTTACATTTTTGTATCAATGAGTCCCAATGTCTTCTTTCTTTGTGCATGTGTGTATTAATTTCTAGACTCCCCCTCTGTGTCTCAGCCATATTATATCCAGTCTTATATTTTCCATCTTAAACTTCCAGGAACGCCGTTTTCACTTCTTTCCCCCCCCTTTCTCTCTTCTTTGTTAGAACTTCTCTGTTTATTCATTTTTATTAAGTCTATCTTCATATAGGATGACTTCATTGTCTCCTTTTCCACTCCTATACTGGAGGGGGGCTGATTTTCATCAAATGACTCCTTGATGTGGTAAACTTGTTCCTCCTTAACACTCTGTCTGGGCTGTATCGGTTCTTCCTTAATGTCATTATCCGGTTGTATACTCTGTCGTTTTCAGTTATATTCACACAAGCCTCTTCAAATCCTTTTTGTATTCCCTTCTGTATTCCATCTCTCAATAACTTCAGAAACTGCTCAACAGTTAATTCTCACACAAGCATGTTATCCTCCAGCTCATCCTCCTCAGTTCCCTCTGCAAATGCCATTTTTATTGTTCAATTAATTTCAGCTGAAATAATGTAACTCTTGCTTTGAAGCTTTTAAACACCTTCTAAGACTTTTTAAATCACCATTTAGGATGTTTAACTTAGTTGTCAGTCCTTATCAATGAAGTTTTTGACTCCGTAATCAAAACGAGAAGACATCAATCTTTCCCACATTCCTTGTCTGACCGCTAATTGCCTCTATCTTGGGCAGACCAACTCAGAGTAACTTCATCTCAAAGTCCAAAATCTTGGCTATGAATAGAATTAGAAATATGCGTACTCACAGTCCCAATGTTGCCATATACATTCAAAATCAAGAAAACAAAGTTAAAATGGAGGTTGCTGTTAGGCAAGGCATGGTGGCTATGCCTTGCTCAGTCCATTGCTGTCGCTTCAGGGCAATAACCACCACACACCCACATTTGCCATATGCGGGGGAGCGAAACAAGCCCCCTGCAACTCATTCCCCCTCCAGGCGAATGGGCGCCCCCCCCCCAAGATAAGGGGGCTCCAAAAGAGCAGAGGAGGAGCAGATGGCTCTGGAGCAATCCGAAAGCTGCTCTGCCTCACAGCGCCATTACCAGAACTCTAGTTTAACACTCTCTTTTAAGGTATTGAAAATTCAGCAGCATAGTTAGGAAAAAAAATAAGAACAAAACTACTCACAAACCATAAAATGTGCAAAGGGTATTGAGGCAAAACAGTACAAATTTTAAAGGAGCTGTTATGTACTAAGATGGCTGCAACTGCATGCACCTGGCCATGTGGTCGAATGGACCTACAGACTACCAGTCCTAGAACAATGGACACCACAGATCCTGAGCATGGACCAATAGGAATGCCAGGATTCTGCAGGGAACCTATAGTTACCAGGGCCATGTAAATAGAACCTATCATGGGAGTTGGGGAGGTGTTGGGGGGGTGTTGGGGGTGTGTGCTAACTAGAATATAAGCCGGCTGGGGACCGGCTATTTTATCTTCATTCTGCTGTAGCTAAATAAACTTGAGTCTCCGACCTCAGTACTTTTCACTGGCGATGAGGATGGGATCCCAATGAGCAAGCCCAGCTCCAATGAAGAACTGAGTATTGCACCATGCACCAACCACCAAGATACTGCACCCCGCACCCCTGACTCCGGGTCCAGCACTGCACCACGCACTGAGTCTCTGGTCACCACGCCCTGCAGTGCTCCAGAGAGCACCCAGCCACATGCTTCCGTCAGAGTCATCATGGCTACCACTCCAGGAAACCTCCCTGAATTCAATACTGTGCACCCCGAGCATTGGGAAGCTTGGATCAAGAGACTGGAATACTACATCGACTTCCATGACATTACTGAGGAGGGTAAGGAGAAATTCCTTTTGCTCAGTTCTTGCGGGATTCAGGCACTCAGGCTACTGAAAGACTTGATATCCCCAAAATCCCCGAAAGAGGCCACCTACGCTGAAATTACAAATCACTGACTACTTTGTGCCAAAACCTACAAAAATAGCTGAGTGCATCAGTTTCTTTGTGCGCCTCCAGGGCTCCACCAAAACTGAAACTGACTTCTTAGCGGGCCTCTGCTGCTTGGCTAACAGATGTGAGTTCCCCAGCCTAAGTGACACTCTGATTAACCAGTTTGTCATGGGCCCCCAAGAACCCAAGCTCCACCATAAGCTTGCGAGCCACGACAATCTGACCCTGGACAAGGCTCTAAAGGAAGCCACGGAGTACGAGAGTGCCGAAACCATGCTGTCCACTGAACAAGCGCATCTCCAGCCTCTGATGCATCAGACAAGGAGGAAGTCTTGAAGGTACACCAAGTGGTTCAGTGGAACAAATGACCTCTGGCCTCAGCACCATCGCATCCCGAGAAGCAAGTCACATCAACCTCCTGCGCCAGCTGTGGGGATGCCCATGAGAGAAAGGCCTGCTGGTTATGGGATGCCATCTGCCGTACCTGCAGGAAGCAAGGCCGCATTGCCCGGGCCTGTCGATCCAAGGGACACCAGCACCACACCACAACCCACCAGGAAACCGCAGAACTCCATAGCATGTCAGTCCACCACAACCAGGTACATTTTTTGCCCTGGGGGTCCACCAATAAGATTAAAGCGACTGTCTTAGTAGAGGGAGCCCCATGTGTGATGGAAGTAGATACAGGCTCCTCCCTCTCGATAATCTCTGAGGAGATCTTACACACGCTATGCCCTAATGGGGGAGCCCCACTGGTAGACACTGGCCTCATGCTATGGGATTTCCAAAAGAACCTGGTATCCATTAAAGGGATACAAATCATTCGAAGGTCCACTGGGTCGTGGTCAAGGACCGTCTAACCAGTTTACTGGGGCTCGCCTGGTTTGATGCTTTGGGTCTAGCCGTCACAGGGATACAAAATGTACAAGTGGGAAACTTCGGTAAAGTGTGTGACAAGTTCCTGGAAGTATTCGATGGATCGTTGGGCCACTACATGGGTCATCGGTTGCCTTAACCCTAGATCTTGCAGTTCACCCACTCCAGCTAAAAGCCTGGTGGTCCCCATTCACACTTTGGCCCAAAATTGAGGCAGCCGGGTAGTCATCCCTAGCCCCCTGCGCAAATGTATACTCGCTGTGCTGCATGAGACTCACCCGGGAATCGTACGCATGAAAGCCTTAGTGAGCAGCTATGTCTGGTGGCTGGGCATGGATGGAGACATAGAGGACCTGGTCAAACACTGTCAGACCTGCCAGGAAACATGGCCGGCCCCTCCCGGACCCCCAGTGTGACAATGGGAATCCTTGCACAGACCATGGGCCTGCTTCCACCTGGACTTCACAGGCCTGTTCCAGGGACAGACATTTTTCATTCTCATAGACTCTTACTCTAAGTGGCTAGAGGTGGTCCTGGTCTCCTCTACATCATCAAGAGCTGTGATCAAAGCCATGTGAAAGATCTTCAGCACCCATGGCATCCCAGACACCCTAGTATTGGTCAACGGGACTGCATCATGTCAGCAGAATTCCTAGTGTTCATGCAGTACTATGGAATTTGGCACATCTGCTCCACTCCCTTCCACCTGGCAACCAATGGACAGATGGAGTGGATGGTGCACACAACCAAGGACGCACTGCGCCGGATCATCCAAGGAGACTGGGACTATAGGCTAGCCACCTTCTTGTTCGGCCAAAGAATGACCCCGCACACAGCCACAGGACACTGCCCCACAGAACTTTTAATGGGCCAGTGCCTAACGACCCAACTGGACCGGCTCCACCCAGACAGGGCACCCAACCACAGCCCGGCCCAGTAACCCAGGAGGGGTTCTTTCCAGAGGACTCTGTATATGCCCACAACTACACGTGAGGCAAACCATGGATCCTAGCCTGGGTGCTGCAAGTGACAGGACATCTCTCCTATGAGGTCTTGACAGAGGATGGCCAGCTCCTCCGGAGACATGTAGACCAACTACGTCATTGCATGCTGCCCCTAGACAACCCAGAGATACAGGACACCAAGGACAGTGATGCAGAGCTGGACCTAGAAGAACCAGCACTGGGACCAGCAGAGCCAGACACGGCCACAACTCTTGCCCTCAGCTCCATGCCTGAGCCCAACAGCAGATTTGCCACTTCAACTGGACCTGCACTGACCGCTGTCCCAGATCTGCAACCTGGGCCAACCATGCCTATCTGCACCCCAACGGAGCCATGCCACTCCACAAGAGAACAACGGCACTCAGAGTACTTGAAGGACTATGTGTGTTAGTACTTTGGGACTAAGAGGGGTGGGTGTTATGTATTAAGATGGTTGTGACTGCATGCACCTGGCCATGTGGTCGAATGGATCTACAGACCTTCAGTCCTAGAACAATGGACACCGTGGATCATAGGTATGGACCAATAGGAGTTCCAGGATCCTGCAGGGAACTTATAGTCACCATGTAGATAGAAACTATCACAGGAGTTGGGGGTGTGCTGGGGGGGGGTGACTAGAATATAAGCCGGCTGGGGACCAGCTATTTTATCTTCATTCTGATGTAGCTAAATAAACTTGAGCTGATTTCACTATGCTGAGTCTTTTTGGATTGTGAAGGTGTCCCAGATGAAAAGCACTGGATATGATTGGGTTGATATTGGTTTCTAGATTGAGTTCATGAACCAACCAGCTCATTAAAAATGATGACAAATCTTTGTTTTGTGTTTCTTGCTCATGGAAGCCCCAAAATTTCAAATTAGCCTGAGTGCAGAGCATTCAAGATTTAGCACCAGTGCTTGGAGTTGGCCATTTTCATACTGACATGTTCAGCGCTCATCTTGCAATGTTACTCCAAGTTCTAGGGCACAATCCGCTTTCTGCGATGTTGTATGGAGAGATAGTTTGAGATCAGCAAACTGATCTGAGATCGGGTTGATAAATGCCTTCATATTACTTAAGAGCTACTGAGAAAACTAGCAAGTGACTTCTCAGCAAGTCGGGGTACTGGCAGGCTTACCTCAGGCTCGTCAGCCACCATTTTGTCCGTGTCTTCCTCGCTTGTGCAGCCCATGTTTGGTTTTAAATAGAAGTCTAAAATTTGTTTATGAGATCTAGGAGTCAATGGTGATTTGGGTGGGCCCTGTTTGCCCATATTAATATACATCAAAAATTGTTTGAGAAGTCAATTTAGGAGGTTGAAGAAGAAAGGAGGGATGGAGCTCTCATTTTGGACATCCATCTCCTCTGCAGCCAATGCCACGCCCCCAATATAATTTTTTGAAGGAATTATAGAAAACCAGTGACATATTAATACTGTTCACATTGCCAGCTCCAAAAGAAAAGAACAGCAACATGCCAATGATTTTTTTAAAAAAATCCCAAAGGTTAGTATTACCTCAGCTACATCTCAAAGCCAAAAGCATGATGAAGTTGTTCAAGCATTCAGTGTAAAACAAAATACTTATTTACTAGTGCAGCAACTTAACAAGCTGAGGGACCTGTTTGCTGTTCAGATTTCAGATGAGATTAATTCTTTGTGTGATGGCTTAGATTGAAAAATGCAACAATAATTAGCAGCAATTTTGTTCTTGACTGACACTGAAAGAACAGAGGAAGTAACCTTATGAAGTGAATGTTCTCAGAGGAATGTGTTAAGAAAACCATAGAACAGTGCCGGGTGAAAGTAGGGAATTATCTGCCTTCAAATAGAATTCCACTTAACTGAAAACACACAGAGAAAGGTTTTTACAGCTGAGGAAGTTGAAAGACAGATTACAAAGAGGCTGTCCTTTTATGTGAGTTCACATGTTGCAGTCTTTTTGTTTGTTTGTTTGTTTGTTTGTATGCTTTGCATATTTACTGAAGAGGTTCTCTGGTGAGGAATGCAGAAAAACATACCATGACTAAATTAAATGTTATGTTATTATTATCTTGTTATCTTTGTACTTACCTTTCTACCAAAATAACTGCAATGGAAGTATGGGGAGACACAGTTTTATATTTTTGCCTTGGATGCAAAATTAGCAGGTTTTGGCTCCTGCAGAATCTTCTCTTGTCCATCACACCTACCTTACCTGCTTTTACTATCCAAATATTCAGCTAAAGCTGTACACATAGTTTGGGACTGCTGCAAAAGGAGAGCATCATACAGAGCCTGTGTTCAGATCTTTGTCTTCCAGAAGCAACTAGCAGGCATAAAACTGGACTTCCCCCATCCATATGTTTAATGAACATGAATATTGCATGAAAAAGACTATGGTCTTTCATGCAGGGATGAGTCCCATTTCATTTATATCTGAGTCAACTGTTTTGATCTTTTGCTTTTCATTTTTGACTATATATTGTGAATATGTTAAGGTTTTTAATATTCAATTTAAGCTTACAATATATTTATAGTATACATAGAATGTATAATGCAAATTTATTGGCATTCAAACTACATCAAAAGTGTAGGGAAAATGGCTATGAAACTGAAAATGGTGTGGAACAAATAAAAAAAACCCACCTTTGGTTTGATTCACATAAGGAAGAAATGAAACTGCTGTTCTGATCAGAAATTCAAGACCATGTCTGCTCTTGTGATACTATCCTTCTTTCCTCCCAGGAACAATTCACACAATCCACCATCTTCACACAAAGAAGAAAGGGAAGTGAGCCTTACATCCCCTCCACTTGCTGTTCTATGTCTGCTTCTAATTCCAGCAGCTATTCACACATTGCCATTTCATCCAGTTTGCCACATATATGTGCCAAGTCCTTGGAAAACCCTACAATTGCTTAAGAATTTCAACCACACATTCAGAACCTTATCCATTACCTGATACCTACTAATATCAAAGGGAGTTCCAGCATGCAAGCTCGATAAGGATGCAAAATCTGCCTCTCCTCCTTCAGCTCCAACAGGATCTAGGGCTTGTATAAAGTTCAAACTGCATGCATACACATCCCAATGATGTCTTCTATTAAGAATATGCACTTGGTTCTAATGCTGGGCTGAATATGAATCCCCCTGTATACTGAATTTCTCTCCAGCCACCACTGAGACCAAGAGTAACTTGTCTAAGGCCACCTAGGGAGCTCATGGCAGAGCCAAGATTCATAAGGTATTTCTCAATTCATAGCCTGGCTTCTTAGATATTGTGCCTTAACAGTTCTTCAATGAAAACATTTCAGCTTCAAATAATTCATATTTGCTTCTTTCTCAAAAATTCCCTGCAATTAAGGGCTACAGTTTACACTTTAAACTGTCATATTTGTGCCAATATCTCATTGCCAAATTTAAAATAGCACAATCACCAATTTGTTAAAATTCCTTTGAGAAATAATCACTGAGAAAACGGAGCAAATTACAGCATGATAAATTTAAAAGTTAAATTATTCAACCATCTCATCACTATTTCATGGCACAAACTTTTTACAGCAGACAACAAATCACAATCATTCTGTGCTTAATGTAATACAGTGATAGTTAAAAAAACCCTTGGCATTTATAGATATTCCATAAATAAGATTTTAAAAAAAATAAGGACACAAGCAGAGCCCTGCTGGGTCAAATGAATAGTCCATCTAGTCCAGCATCCTTTTTCATATAGTGGCCAACCAGTTGCCATGGAGGGCCAAACAGAGAAATAAAGGCCTTTCCTTGATGTCACTTCCTAGTACTAGTATTGTCTATGAACCTATCAAATTCCTTTTTAAAACCAGGGGTGCTAGTGACTATCACTACATCCACTGGCAGTGAATTTCACAATTTAGTTTCTGAGTGAGTAAAATGTATTTCTTTCTGTCCATTCTGAATCTATAGCCCATCAACTTCACTGGGTGCCCCTGGTGTAGTGGTTGAAGTGCTGGACTAAAAGGCATTTTTTTTCTTTTTTTAGATTTGGTGGTACCTAAGCAGAGGTATGTATTCTAGCTGGTCTTCAATCAAATGACTTCAAATAGCTTCCAATCATCCAGGAGGGAATTTGACTGTCTTTATTTCCCCTTTCACTTCCTTTTGACTAATCCCCAACTTGTTTTGGTCTTCAGGGTAACTTCTCCAGATATACTAAATTAAATAGCACTGTGTTAACTGTCCCAACTGCTACAAAATCAATTTTACCTTGCACCAGGTCTCAAGCCCTGTTCAGAACAAAGTCCAGAATCACTATGCCTCATGTTGGCTCTGTGACCAGCTATACCAGTATTTGGGATGCTCAGAAACCTCATCTTATATCCATGGCATGACTTGGGCACACATATGCCCAGTAGGGATGGGCACGAACTGGGAATATGATGGTTCATTGGGATTCCTGGTTCATTTGATGCCATTGAAATTTGGACCCCCACCCAGGGGGTGCATCGGGAAAGTTGCTATGACTGACCTTTTCACAAACTGAGTCTCGAGACAGGAGCTGGTGCCGCTTCCTGTGAGATGTTGGATGCCGAGAGTATAGTGGATACTTGGCTGGACCTACTCGAAAGTGGGCAAGACCAACTCTTCCGTATGGTTGAATCATTTTGTAAGCTACTGGGAATCGTGAAGGAGGTGGTACAACACGAACTTGATCAGTGGCTGCTGGTGCAGCCTGCTCTACCACCACTCCAACAACCAGCCCAAACTCTGGTGTAACAGCCACCCCCTGACCAGCAGGCGCTGAACAGCAGGTCCCGGTCCCGGAGGTGCAGAAAATGGTGAGCAGTTACCCCCCCTTTTTCATGACTGTAACTATTATGAACCCCAATTTAGGCACCCATGTGCAGGTGCGGGATTTAATTGACTTGGCTGTGGACGGGATCTGATCAACCCCTCACTAGTGATGGGGCTTGGGGCTAAAGTTGTTAAACTCTTGGAACCCTTGGTGTTTACTCAGATGGATGGGTCCACCATGAAAGACCCTTGTAAATATGAGACTGTCCTGCTGCGGATGGGGGTGGGAGCGCACTGGGAACACCAGCCGTTTGTGATCACTGTGGTGGCTTGTTTCCCTTTGGTGCTGAGCAGCCCATGGCTCCACGACCATGACCCCTACATATTGTGGAATGAAGGCATAGTTCACTTCATATCCCTCCATTGTCAATCACATGGATGGGATGGGGTGTGGGAACCCTCCTGATGAGCCAGTGCAGGCATGCCTGGCTAGCAAGGAGTTAGCTGTGATTCCCCCTGAGTACCAGGATTTATCACAAGTGTTCAAAGAGGAGGAGGCAGATGAGTTGCCCCATCACAGAAACTCTGACTGTGCCATTGAACTTTTACCCAAGCATAAGTTACCTAAAGGGAAGTTGTATGCCATGAGGCCAACTGAAAAGGAGGAACTGCGCAAGTTCATAGACAAAACCTGGCAAGAGGGTTCATTCGGCCAGCTTCCTCCCCATTTGCAGCCCCCGTGTTATTCTGGAAAAAGAAAGATGGAGGTTTGAGACTATGTACGGACTATAGGGGTTTGAATGCAGTCTCTACTACTAACGCTTACCCCCTCCCCCTGGTCAAAGACCTCCTAGCTGAGGTGTGAAAGGGTAAAATCTACTCTAAACTCGACCTCCGTGATGCTTACTTCCGGGTCCAGATTAAGGAGGGGGATGAATACATATATATATAA
Organism: Gekko gecko; assembly: GCA_029375565.1. Classification (NCBI taxonomy): domain Eukaryota; kingdom Metazoa; phylum Chordata; class Lepidosauria; order Squamata; family Gekkonidae; genus Gekko; species Gekko gecko. The sequence continues at coordinate 71,178,337 of JAPDNY010000005.1, read as the reverse complement.
TAATCTTTATTGCATTAGCATAAAGCCATAGCAACAGTGCAGTATAAACAAGGGAGATGAATACAAACCTGCTTTTAATACCCCGTTTGGGCAGTTTGAGTACTGGGTGATGCCCTTCGGGCTTCAGGGGGCTCCAGGGGTCTTCATGAACCTGATAAACAAGGTATTGCATAAGCATTTGTTCAACGGAGTGGTTGTTTACTTGGTCAATATCTTGTTATATTCCCCTGATAAAGAATCTCACTTGGCTTTGGTCCATGAGGTGTTGGAAACGTTGCACAAACACAAACTGTTTGTCAAACTGTCAAAGTGTGAATTTCATTGCACAGAAATTGATTTTTTGGGCTACCACATTTCCCCTCGGGGGTTAGAGATGGACCCAGCCAAAGTCTGGGATGTGGTGGGATGGGGACCCCCTCATACCCAGAGACAACTCCAAGCATTCCTCAGTTTCACCAATTTCTACAGGTCCTTTCTCGCTAACTTCGCCCAGGTGAGCTTGCCACTCACGGATCTTCTAAAGACTAAGGGAAAGGGCCCTGAGAGTACCTGGCAAGGGGCTAAATTAACGTGGACTAACGAATGCCAGGCAGCGTTCGACCACTTAAAAGCTCTGTTCACATCTGAGCCCGTACTGGCCCACCCAAATGAACTTGAAAAAGTTATAATCCAAGTGGATGCATCTGATGTCACTATGGGTGGCACCATCTTGCAAGAAGGGGAGGATAAAAAATTACACCCTCTTGCAGATGTTGCCCAGAAGATTACCGATACCAAGCACAATTGGTCGGTTTGGGATAAGGAGGCGGGAGCTATCAAATTGGCACTCTCTACATGGCGGCACTGGTTGGAGGGGGCCAGAGTGCCATTTGAAGTATGGACTGACCATAAGAACTTGGAAGTACTTAGGATGCCCTGAAACTTTAATGCGAAACAGCTCCATTGGACAGATTTCTTTTCTAAGTTAAACTTCACACTCCACCATTTCCCCGGCAAAGCTAATTCCCTGGCAGATGCGCTGTCCCACCTTCCCCAGCCACTAGGAGGAGGTCTTGGACTGAATGTTCATGCCCTCCCAGTTGGGAGTTGCCATTGTGACTCGCAGCCAGTCAGCAGCCCAACCCCTTGTGGACACGGACTCTTTGGAGTTGAAGTTCGCCTCTGCTCTCTCTGACAGTGATTGGCTTGAATTGCAAAGAGAGCATGGAAGAGCAGGCTAACAGCTGCTGGTACCGTGGCCATAAACTGTTTGTACCTTTGACTTTGCGGGGGGGATATCATGTAGGCTTTAAATGGGAACAAACTGGCGGGGCATCTAGGATTTGTCAAATCCCTACACTTGTTACAATGTCAGTTCTGGTGGCCCGGGATGAGGAAAGATCTCTCCCTCTTTGTTCAGTCCTGTCAAATGTGCATTATGAGCAAACCAAGGCCTGGGAAGCTGCCGGGTCTTCTTCAGCCCCTACCCACCCTGGGGAGGCTGTGGGAAGTTATATCTATGGACTTTATTACTGATTTGCCTCCCAGTCAGGGGAAAACCGTTATCTGGGTGGTGGTAGATCTGTTCCCAAAACAGGCTCATTTTATTCCATTTAACTCATAAGAACACAAGAGAAGCAAATGTTGAATCAGGCCAATGGCCCATCTAGTCCAACACTCTGTCACACAGTGGCCAAAATATACCAGGTGCCATCAGGAGGTCCAGCAGTGGGGCCAGGACACTAGAAGCCCTCCTACTGCTGCCCCCTCTAGCACCAAGAATAGAGTGCATCACCTGCCCCAGACTGAGAGTTCCCATCTATACTAATAGCCATTGATGGACTTCTGCTCCATATATTTATCTAATTCCCTCTTGAAACTGTCCATGCTTGTAGCTGCCACCACCTCCTGTGGCAGTGAATTCCATATGTTAATCACTCTTTGGGTGAAGAAGTACTTCCTTTTATCTGTTCTAACCCGACTGCTCAGCAATTTCATGGAGTGCCCACGAGTTCTTGTATTGTGAGAAAGGGAGAAAAGGACTTCTTTCTCAACCTGCTCAATCCCATTCATAATCTTATAAACCTCGATCATGTCACCCCTCAGCCGTCGTTTCTTCAAGCTAAAGAGCCCCAAGCATTTTAACCTTTCTTCATAGGGAAGGTGTTTCAACCCTTTTATCATTCTAGTTGCCCTTCTCTGCACTTTTTCCAATGCTATAATATCCTTTTTGAGATGTGGTGACCAGAACTGTACACAGTATTCCAAATGAGGTCACACAAATGATTTATACAGGGGCATTATGATACTGGCTGATTTATTTTCAATTCCCTTCCTAATACCAGCATAGCGTTGGCCTTCTTTATTGCAGTTACACACTGTCTAGACATTTCCAGCGAGTTATCCACTACGACTCCAAGATCTCTCTCTTGGTCAGTCTCTGCCAGTTCAGACCCCATCAACGTGTATTTATAGATAGGATTTTTGGCTCCAATGTGCATCACTTTGCACTTGGCCACATTGAACTCCATTTGCCACGTTGACGCCCACTCACCCATCCTCAACAGATCCCACTGGAGTGCCTCACAATCCTCCCTGGTTTTCACCACCCTGAACAACTTCGTGTCATCTGCAAATTTAGCCACTTCACTGCTTACTACCAATTCCAAATCATTAATAAACAAGTTAAAAAGCATCAGACCGAGTACTGATCCCTGTGGTACCCCACTGCTTACCACCCTCCACTGAGAAAGTTTCCCATTTATACTCACTCTCTGTTTCCTATTTATAAGCCAGTTTTTGATCCACAAGAGGACTTGTCCTTTTATCCCATGACTATTGAGCTTACTTAGGAGCCTTTGATGAGGAACTGTATCAAATGATTTCTGGAAGTTAAGGTAAATAATATCTATTGGGTCCCCCTTGTCCACATGTTTGTTCACTCCCTCAAAAAACACAAACAGGTTAGAGAGACAAGATCTTCCCTTACAGAACCCATGCTGAGTCTGCCTCAATAGTTTTTGTTCATCAATGTGCCTATTAATTCTTTCCTTAATAACAGTTTCCACCAACTTACCCGGTATCGATGTCAGACTGACTGGCCTGTAATTTCCTGGATCTCCCCTGGAGCCCTTTTTAAAGATGGGAGTGACATTAGCTACCTTCCAGTCCTCTGAATTGGAGACAGATTTTAAAGAAAGATTACTTATTTTTGTCAGGAGATCCACAAGTTCACATTTGAGTTCTTTCAGAACTCTCGGTTGAATGACATCCGGGCCTGGTGATTTATTGGTTTTTAAATTGTCCATCAGTCAGAGGACTTCCTCTCTTGTCACCGCAATCTGATTCAGGTCTTTCAAACCCCCTCCCGAAATGGGTGCTTCTGGAGTGGGCAAGCACTTCTCCTCTTCCACAGTGAAGACAGGCAAAAAATGCATTCAGCTTCTCAGCCATTTCCCTATCATCCTTCACTACTCCTTTTACCCCTTGGTCATCCAAGGGCCCCACTGCCTCCCTGGCTGGCTTCCTACTTCTAATGTATTTGAAGAAAGTTTTATTGTTGGCCTTTATGTTTTTTGCAATGTGCTCCTCATATTGCCTTTTTGCTTGCCTGATCACAGACGTGCATTTTATTTGCCACAGTCTGTGTTCCCTTTTATCAACCTCACTGAGACTAGCTTTCCACCACTTAAAGGAATCCTTCTTACCTTTTACAGTTTCCATTACTTTATTACTTAACCATGCAGGCTTTTTTCTATACCTATTTGTGCCTTTCCTAACCTGCGGTATATATTTTTTTCTGAGCTTCTACTGCCTACTACACATGTACTGCCCAAGGTTTTCCTTCAACAGATTTTTAGATTGCACACTCTTCCCTGCAAGATAATCTCCGACCAGGGCTCACAATTTGTTTCCAAGTTTTGGGTGAACTGTTCTGTCTTATGGGGGTGGGACGCAGGTTAAGCAGTGCTTACCACCCAGAGACCAATGGGCAAATGGAGTGGGTGAACCAAACCCTTGAACAGTACCTCTGCTGTTTTTCCAATTTTCAACAGGATGATTGGGAGGGGCTCCTCCCCCTGGTGGAGTTCTGTTACAATGACACATGACATTTTTCCACTGGGGTCTCCCCGTTCATGGCGGCATATGGTTATGAGGTGCCACCCCTCTCATTTTTGTCAGAAGCCCCCTTGCCACAGGGGGAGGTGGGGGACTGGTGTAAAAAACTTCATGCTGTCTGGCCACTTCTTTGTAAAGCCTTAGACAAGGATAAATCAGATTACAAACTGCAAGCTGATAAAAAATGCTCTGCTGGCTGGGACGTCCAGCCTGGTAACTCTGTATATATCTCTATGAAAAATATCAAAGGACTGCAGCCTAATCGAAAACTGGGCTGGAAGTATGTGGGTCCTTTCCCTGTTAAGAGGAAAATCAATGATGTAACTGTTGAACTGATCTTGCCAAAATCATTGAGACAACTACACCCTGTATTCCATTTCAGATTACTGTGCAAAGATCCTGGACCTAATGAACCACATTATGAAGTTGCTGAAATATCAGACTCTAAGCTTGTTTGGAATAAACTGTTCTATTTGGTAGAATGGGTGGACTTTGGGCCACAGCACAGGGAGTGGGTGGAGGTAGATCACATCCGGGGGCTCTGACTTCTTTGACGTTTCCATCATCATTACCCTGACAAGCCCAGAGGGAGACGCTTGGAAGGGCAGGATGTCAGGTAGCCCTGTCATTAGTTTGGAATGTAGGGGAGTACTTTCTCCTCTGGGTTTCTCATCAGTTCTTTTACGGTCTGCTTGTTATCATATGTCTGACCTTGTGATGTCTCTAGCTTCTAGGCACTATGCTGGGAATCAATGGCTTTTAAATTGTTTTTCTATTATGCCTGCTTGCTTTGCCCGCAAGCACGAACTATAATCATTGGCTTCACTTAGACCAGGGGGGTGTTCGAATTTACTATGTCAAGGACCTCCATTATCCATGGCTATTCCTGACACGAGCTGTATATGCATTTTTAGTTATGATTTACCAGTAAACAGAATTTTCTTATGAAGTCCTGCACTGTGTGATCAGACTAAGGAGCCTGACACAAACTTACATGAACTTTTCTGGTTCCTGAACCAGTTCATGCTTCATTTGGTTTGTGAGGTGGTAGAAGGCCCCCTCAGAATTGAGCTTCGAATGCTGTCAGAGCCCACCACTAGCCTGCAGCTTCACCTGAGTGAGCTCCAAAGGCATTTAAATGCCTTCAGAGTCCACCTCTGAGTTGGACCAGCCTGAGAGTGCTCTGAGAGTGAGCTCTGAAGGCTTTTATAGGCCTTATATGTCCATATATGGGCAGGCCTGGAAGTAAGCTTCGTAGGCTCACTTGGGTGGGGCTGTGAACCGGTGGTGGGCTCCTGAACCCCTGGTTTGCAAACCACAAACTGGTTCATTTGGGGGTTTGTGCCCATCCCTAATGTCCAATCATTATGATGGAAATTTGCCAACAAATTTGGAAAACACAACAGTGGCCACAGGATTGGAAAAGGTCAGTGTACATTCCAATCCCAAAGAAGGGCAATGTCAAGGAATGTTCAAACTATCGCACAATTGCACTCATTTCACACGCTAGCAAGGTCATGCTCAAAATCCTACAAGCTAGGCTTCAACAGTACGTGGATAGAGAATTGCCAGAAGTACAAGCTGGGTTTCGAAGAGGTAGAGGAACTAGAGATCAAATTGCCAACATTCGCTGGATTATGGAGAAAGCAAGAGAGTACCAGAAAAACATCTACTTCTGTTTCATTGACTATGCTAAAGCCTTTGATTGTGTGGATCACAATAAATTATGGCAGGTTCTTAAAGAGATGGGAGTACCGGACCACCTCACATGTCTCCTGAGAAACCTGTATAAGGGTCAAGAAGCAACAGTTAGAACCGGATATGGAACAACTGATTGGTTTAGCATAGGAAAAGGAGTACGACAAGGATGTATATTGTCACCTTGCTTATTTAATTTATATGCAGAGTACATCATGCGAAATGCTGGCCTGGATGAATCACAAGCTGGAGTTAAGATTGCTGGGGAAAAGATCAATAACCTCAGATATGCAGACGATACCACTCTGATGGCAGAAAGTGAAGAGGACCTAAAGAGCCTCTTGCTCAGGGTGAAAGAGGAGAGCGCAAAAGTGGGCTTGAAGCTCAACATCAAAAAAACTAAGATCATGGCATCTGGGCCCATCACTCCTTGGCAAATAGAAGGGGAAGTCGTAGAAGTAGTGACAGACTTCACGTTCCTAGGATCCCAGATCACTGCAGATGGTGACTGCAGCCATGAAATTAAAAGACGCCTGCTCCTTGGGAGGAAAGCGATGGCAAACCTAAACAGTATGATAAAAAGCAGAGACATCACCTTGCCAACAAAAGTCCGCATGGTCAAAGCAATGGTATTCCCCGTAGTAATGTATGGCTGCGAGAGTTGGACTATAAGGAAGGCCGAGCGCCGAAGAATAGATTCTTTTGAACTATGGTGCTGGAGAAGACTCTTGAGAGTCCCTTGGACTGCAAGGAGATCAAATCAGTCAATCCTAAAAGAAATCAACCCTGATTGTTCCTTGGAAGGCCAGATCCTGAAGCTGAAGCTCAAATACTTTGGCCACCAAATGAGAAGGGAGCATTCACTGGAGAAGACTCTGATGCTGGGAAAGATTGAAGGTCAAAGAAGAAGGGGACGGCAAAGGATGAGATGGTTAGACAGTGTCATTGATGCAACGAACATGAAATTGAGCAAACTTCAGAGGACAGCGGAAGACAGGAGGGCCTGGCGTAAACTGGTGCATGGGGTCGCGAAGAGTCGGACTCGACTGTGCGACTGAACAACAACAACTATAGAATAGCATAACACAGAAACACATTAATTTACTGGTTTATTAAAACAAGAGGACAGTAAAAAGAAGAAAATCTTATGAGCAATGAGTAACTTAGAGCCAAATAAGTAGTCAGCATATTTGCAAGCTTAAACAGGTATCATTGCTCTAATTCAAGAATAACATATGGCCTAGAACTAATTCTAATACAATTTTAATTATGATCTTAACATTTCTACTAAGAATTTGTAAGATGTTTTATCAAAACTTTCATTTTATGAGTCCCAACAAAGAACCTCTCCAAAACACAAACCATGAAAAAAGGAAATGCTGCTTACCATAATTACTTAGGAGAAAGCCCTCTCAAATTCCCTGACACTGACATAAAAATATTTAGAGATTTTGGGCTGTAAGTTAGGATTTTGAATTTCTCATCTATGCAGCTCCTTCCTCAAAATCCCCCATGTGATTTGATGATGCTTTTACTTTATGTGCATTATACCCAGGATTCTTTAGTTTCATGGCTTTTTTTCCCCCTGTAAAGTGTATGGCCAATTTCAGACTGGCAGTTTGGCCCGATATAGGCACATTTCAGAAACGTTTCACAGATTAAAGGGTCAGTTCACACAGGCACAGCTATCAGGCATTCCCCAGCTGTACTCAATCCGTCTTGTAACGCTTCCCTCCCGAGTTTAAAAAATACCAGGTGAAAGTGGTAGCAAACCCTGGAGAGCACATTTATGCCGCTTCCCAGAAGTGTGAACGCTGAAGTGCAAATACTCCCTTGTGCCTTCTCCCCAGTATGTTCCCGCATCAGTCAGTGCAGTGTGACCAGGGAATACCCGGAACAGGTTTTTCTGGGTCTTTTTGCCATGACTCCCTCACACTTCAAACTGCCAGTCTGACCTCAGCCTATGTACATTTCAATGTTATTTTTGTATCCATAAATCGACATTATACATCACTGTCCAGTTTGGTGTAGTGGTTGGGAGCATGGACTCTAATCTGTGAGAACCGAGTTTGTTTCCCCACTCCTCCACATATGGCTGCTGATGTGACCTTGGGTTAGTTACAGGTTCTTCTCTGTGCAGCTCCTTCCTCAAAACCCCCCATGTGATTTGATGATGCTTTTACTTTATGTGCATTATACCCAGTGCATTATACTCTCTGGAGAAATTCTCAAAAGAGCTCTCTCAGCCACACCTACCTCACAGTGTGTCTGTTGTGGGAAGGGGAAGGGAAAGGAGATTGTAAACCCCTCTGAGGCTCCTTCAGGTAGCGAAGGGTGGGGTATAAATCCAATCTCCTCAAATTCTTCTCATTTCCCAATGTAAATTTCAATTATGCATCAATTTACATGTCCTAATGTAAATTTCAAGACTTTTTGCAGCTTGTATTAATTCTTAGTTCCAAACATCCCTAACTAGCAGATTGATCTTGAAGGTTTGGGAAAAGAAACCATAATCTCCTTGTATTTACTATATCAAGTAAAAATTAAGCAAAGAACCAGAGTAGATATGTTAAAAGCTGCATTCATTCAGATCATATTTGTACCACTGAACTGCTCCTTGAAACTTTTAAACACAAAACATACCTGTCAATACAGGAGGCACTGATGGCAAAATTGTGCATTGATGGTAAAACTGGGCACAAATTAACCCTACAAATAAAGCTCTCTGATTAACATCATCTCTTTTAAAAAATTATGATTTGAAAACAGATTAATCAATGTTTTAAATTAAAGCATATGTGACCATAAGAAGGCTGCTTGGCATTTGGATAATTCAGCCACTTAATGAATCTAATACGTTTTACAGAAAACTGCTTCTTAACTCCCGAACTGGAAAGGTTGATGAGTCTATGATTCATAGCATTACTACATACTACACTCATTAGAGAAGTGGGTATTAATTATATATAAACTTAAGGGGGAAAAATAAGTGGGGTGTGGGAGGAACAGGAGTTTACAGACAGCTCAGCATTAATAAAGATTTAGAATAGTACTTTCTTTTGTGTAAATCTACTGCTATTTTCTATTAATTAACATAATTGATAACAATTATAAAGATATCTGGCATTTTAATCATGCAAATATGTCTTCTACTGTCAGAGCAGAAAATTAAAAACAGCCAGGAGTCTTTTATTTGCAATGCAAGCTGGAGAGGAAATTAAAATAGTGCTAGTAACAAATGGCTGATATATTCAATTTAAAAGAAATCACAGATATCACAAGGCTAAGGAAGCTTTGTAATGAATACACGTGGTAGCTGTTCCTACAGTACTGGAAGGAATTGAAGGAATGAGACATTTTTTGTGTCCTTGTTATTTCTGTAACGCATTTAACTTTTAACCTTTGATAATGCCAGTGCTGAGGGACAGGCTCCAAACTCAAGAATATTCAGCAGTTATACTTCAGTATAATTATTTGTGAATATGAAGTACTCCAGTGTAGTCACAAGGATCAGTCTTTTTTTCCCCGATGGAGAGATTAATCTAGCATGATTTCTCTATGACCAACATGCTTGTTCTGAAAATAGTGACATTTCCAGATCTTTGGAGCAGAGATACTCATTCAGTGGCTCAGGAGCCACATGTGGCTCTTTGGAATGCCACTTTCAGTTCTTCTGAGCACTGTTTCCCAATATGGCACCCACCCCAAGTTTCACAAATATGGGCAAGGCCTTTTCCTGGTGGGATGTTGATTGCAGTTGTTCTTCACCTTGAAACAGCTACCGTTGGAGAAATTGGTAAACTGTGAACCTCTCTGAGGTGCAGGTCTCATGCCAAGGATGGCCATAAATGTGGATCTTCTGGTTGATGTAATTGCAATTATAGCTCTTGGTGAGCCATAGATTGAGTACCACTTTTTTGGAGAAACTTTACTTTTCTTGTTATTCCAGTAGTCCAGAATAATCTAGACTAAGGGTCCGGTCACACTGCCGTTTTGATCGGGATTCGCTGCTGTTTACTTGCGCATGCCAGTTTCACGTTCACACAAGCCAATACGCCTCCCGCCCCAAAGCGGGCTTACTCGCGCAATGCTTCCGGGTTTTCCTGACCCCTGGAAAAACTAGTGTTTTCCTGGCACTTCCGCTTTGATTGCGCGATTTCGCCTATGTGGACAGCCCCTCTCTCGCAAGGATTGCGATTTGGGCTGTCTGAACGTTCTTGGGTTTTTTGGTTTTTTTTAAAAAAAGCTTCCGGTTTTAGCGCTTGAGCAAACATGCGCTTAATAAATCCATTTAAAGTTTAATAATGGATTTATTAAATACATTTTTAGTCAAGCGCTCAAACCAGAAGCTTTAAAAAAACAAACAAATGCACAATGACGGCCCTGGAGGTGGGAATGAGAGATGGGGGCTACGGCAGCCTGGATGGGGCCATCAAGGAGGATGGTGGAGACGGCAGAGCCTATTTTCATGGGTCAATGGCGGCAGCGGCGGCGGCAGCACCCCCCCCAAAGTGTCGGCAGGACCAGTAGCCGCCCAAGCCTCCCTGTGGCTGGCAGGATCGGCGCAGCAGCAGGCAAGCGGGTGCTGGGAAAGAGGGGCTGGCTGCATGTAGACAGCCCAATGCGAATAAAAATGTTCCCGGTTTAAATAAACCGGGAACAAAGTGCATGTCAGTTGCAGTGTGACCAGAGCCTAAAATAGTGCCTATGTACTCTAGCTGTACTTCTGGGTCTAAATCTAAGTAGTTGTCACCACTGGTTACATCAAACAGCAGTAAGATTATTCAGTATTATGAGGAAGAGACAACTAAGATATCAACTATACAACCTTAAGTAGAGTTTCTTCAGGGCAAATATATTAATTTCAATAGACTGGAGTAACTCAGCATAGAATTTCACTGTGAATTATAATCTGCCAGTTTCTGAGCACTAACTACATTTCCTCAGTAACTTGAGTGAGAGGACCAAGATACCTCTGATCAAAACACACAGCTTTTCTTTAACAATATGTAATCTCCAGGTTGTGAGCATGAAGTTAAGCACATGTGGATATACTTCATGCCTGTGACTGCAAATCCTTTTTATGCCCAATCACAAGGACAGAGCCTATGTGGGTACACTTGCACTCATATAGATGCTGAGCTCACAATTCCAAGATCACATAGTCAGGATCAGCACACTTGTTCCCACACCTCTTGCACATTGAATTCAATGAATGTAATGCAATCTGATGACCTCCAATTAAATAAGTGCAATTTGAAATCAGCATAGAGATCAAAAAGAAATTGCAATGGGGAAGGAATAGGGAATGATTGGTCCCAGTAATTGGGAGAAAAGTAAGTGAATTAAGAAGACAGGAATTTGAGGGATATATAAAACAAAAATTACAGTTCTCTAGTTGACACCTTCAGGGCTGGTTTGTCCATATACCTGAGTTAGGCAGTTACCTAGAGAGCCATCTCCTGAGGAGACACTGGCCTGCTGATGAAACCCCCTCCTCCTCCCCACAGATCCTGGAATTGCCCACAGTCTAATCCCAGAAGTGGAGCAAGCCAAACTTTTGCAAGAAGAGGGAGACAGCGGGCGGGCAGGAAGGCCCAGCTCCACCAGTTGGATTCCTCCTTGGGTCTCAGCAGCCGCCTGTGGGAGGTGGAGCGTCCTTAGCTCCTCGAGGCTCTGGGGATGGGCTACACCACACACCCCCAGTTAGTGGCACCCAGAAGCCTGCCTGGGCCCTGGACTTCTCCAGCCCACTGAGCTCTCCCTTGGGGTGGGGATGGCAGGCCTCCCATTCACCCTTCAGGGGAGCCAGCAAGCCACTGCCCCAGAACTCCTGAGAGCCAAGCAGGAGGCAAGTGGCAGCGCCTGGGCTCAGAAGATGATGGTGGGGGTGGAAGGTGGGAGGCAGGAGCTCCTTGGCAAGCCTGCCTCACCCTTTTCAACCTTCCCAAGCAAAGCAGCACAGATCCAGCATGGGAGTCAAGCGGGGCGACTCTTGCTCGGCCAGAGAATATCTTTGCCCCACATGGAGGGAAGTGCTGGGCCACTGCTTGGCCTCTCTGGGGGGATGGTTCCCCACCCTCCTTTCGAGGAGGGCACAGCAGCAGTCCACAGGTGGGGAAGGGGCTACAGTGAAGCCCCCTCTCGTTCTCCCAGAATGTTTCTGGGGAAATGGTGGAAGAATAGGACCAGTGGTGAGTTTGCTGCCCAGTTCTGGGCAGGCTTGATTTGGAGACGAGTCTTGACCTGTTGAGTTCCATAGACCTTTGCGCCCACGAAAGCGTGCTGAGGATTGCAACTCTGGCTGGTGGTGGCTTGCTGGGGCAGAGGCTAGCATTGTCCCAAAATTTGAGAAACGGGGCCTGTGTGTTTGGGTGCATGCATGCTAGTCTGTTTTCGGACATAATGGAGACAGCAGTGAAGTGATTCTACACAAAACATTTTCTTTATTCTTTTTTAACTGCCCATTTCAGTGTTGTAGTTCTCTCCACCTCCTCTCTTTTTCTCCATAGAAGGATGCCAAGAGGAAAAAATGCATTAAAAATGAAATTTCGAAAACTAATTCCACCAGGATTTTGCATGCTGGTGGAGTGAGTGTATTGCTCTGGAATGCCTCCCTAGGCCTGAATGGCTCCTAGGATCAGAATAAATAGTTTGCATGGGAAAGTGAGGGTCTTGGGAGATACGGCTTCTGTTGAAGGGCAGATGGCATAAACTGGATGCTTTGTTTCAACCCCAGAACATTTTCATGATTCCTAAGAGAGAGTGCCTTGACCATGCCCAGAGTGTAGCTGCTGCTGACCTTCCTGTATCTGGAATACTGGCCAAGCTTGGGGGGTGGGCTCAAACACCTGGCAACCTTTAATGTGATTTGTCTGAGCCTTTTTAGATAGATGTGAATTAGTTTAGTCTACCTCCAAATGGATGTATGATACTTCTTTGTAGCAGCCTAATAGTCCAGCCTGGCCTGGTCTCATCAAACCTCGGGAGCTTAGCAAGGAAGACTGGGTTTGCTACATATAGGAAGGCAATGACTAACCACCTCTGTTCATCTCTTGTCATCTCTTGCCTCAGGGAGGGGCTGTGACTCAGTGGGTAGATCATCTGCTTGGCATGCAGAAGGTCCCAGGTTCAACCCCCAGCATCTCCAGCTAAAAGGATCAGGTAACAGATGATGTGAAAGACCTCGAGACACTGGAGAGCCACTGCCAGTCTGGTTAGACAGTAGTAGAATTGATGTACCAATGGTCTAATTCAGAATAAGGCAGCTCCATGTGTGTATTAACCTTAAAACCCCATGGTCCTAGGGGTGCCATGAGTTGGCTGCGACTTGATGGCACCCAGTCATTATTATTGTTATTTTTCAATTATTATTGAAGAAGCTGCTTTAGAGAAAAGATGGGTTTCTGCCCCAAAAAACTTCTCACAATATAAGAACTCACGGGCACTCAATGAAATTGCTGAGCAGTCGGGTTAGAACAGATAAAAGGAAGTACTTCTTCACCCAAAGAGTGATTAACACATGGAATTCACTGCCACAGGAAGTGGTGGCAGCTACAAGCATGGATAGCTTCAAAAGGGAATTAGATAACATATGGAGCAGAGGTCCATCAGTGGCTATTAGCCACAAGGTATAGGTAGGAACTCTTGGTCTGGGGCAAATGATGCACTGTATTCTTGGTGCTAGGGGGAGCAACAGTGGGAGGGCTTCTAGTGTCCTGGCCCCATTGCTGGACCTCCTGATGGCACCTGGTATTTTTGGCCACTGTGTGACACAGAGTGTTTGAAAATTGGTGGGCCTAAGGGGTGTGTGCCAGAAGGTAGCCTCGCCTAGTGTGCAAAAAAACCTGGCACCAGCCCTGGCCACCTTCTGGTTGTTTACCCACTTAATGTTGCCCATTTGGCATCTGCCAGAAACCTGTGAAACAGACCCCCTGAGGAGGTGAGGAAACGATCATGCTTAGTTTTTAGATAGTCCTATACAGCTGTTTTATTTGGTAGGGCTGTTGATGGGAGAAATTGGGTGGGGGGAGCTAATGGGTTTTGTTATATTATATGTCTAAATTGGAACTGTAAGCTACTTGGAGAGAAGGGAGAAGGCAAGGGCTAAGTATTTTAATAAATAAATAGACTGGTTGTTAGTTAAAAGAAATCTATGCACCAAAGATGCATTTGTCATACAACTTTTGTTTAAATGTTCAGTATTTTACATTTTATCACATATGCCCTGCAATGAGTTCATGCTGCTGTTTTACCCACCTGCATAATAGGTAAGGCTGAAGGTAAAAGTGGTACCAGTAACTTCCAAAGCTGCTGTGAGTTAGACCCAAAAGTCGCCCTTGCATTCACAAAAAGCCAGCTTTGAATCCTTCCTTAGTACACCTCTCCATTGCACTCCTCTGTTTGGAGTGACCTTTCAAGCACTACAAAAAACGGTGCAGAAATTGTATATTCACAGATGTGTCTTGAATCTGGGAAGGGGGTAACTGGTTGTAGATATGGCAAACATTCAGAAGTCAAAATTAAAGATCCAATTTCAGATCTCTACCAGATAATGTAAAATCAAAAGCAGAAAAAGGACTATGACAGTCCCAATAAAGTACTGAAGACTGCAATGATGCAATTCAGTTGTCTAGTATGAGAATCCTTTCCTATTATATAAAAGCGTAGTGGTCGGCTGTTATGCCCAAATAAGGCATGCCCAAATAAGGTGAAAATGCGCGGCAAAATAGGTTGGCCGCGGAGGCTGCCACTCCTATTTGGGCCCTGGCCATTGGCTGGTGTGCCTGGCTATGTGTGCTCGGTCCCGCCCACACAGCCAGCATACAGCCTCTTCACCCCACTCTGCCTCCAGCTGCCGGACCGGGTGGAAGGTCCGGCAGCTGCATGCTGGCAGCCCAAGCTGGACGACAGCCTCCCTCACCATGGCGCCACACCCCCTGGTAAGCAGCTGGGGCCGCTGGTGCCTTGCGCAGTGGAGAGGAGGCAGCGGAGCTGCCCTTGCCGGCCAGGCACCACCAGGAAACAGGACAGCGAGCAACTCGGGTCACAAAGACTTCCATGGTGGGGAGCGGGCGGTGGAGCTGGCTGGCCAGAGGAAGAGGATGGCCTCCCTTGTTCGCCGCTCCACTGCTGTGGGGATGCGCTGGGAGGGGGAGGCAGACCTGGCATCCCCCTGCAGCCACCGCCGCCACAGAGGGGGACGGGGCCTGCAGAGAGAGTCCGGCTAGCACCCGTTGCATTGGGCCACACAACGGGCCTTGCCACTAGTGGAGTGAATGAATGCTGTTTGTAGAATAAAGTTAACAAGCAGACATTTTGGCAAAATTTACTGGTGATGTTAAAATTACTCTTCCATCAACTTGTTGGTTCGGAACAGCTGTACAATGAGACACAACAACTGTGAGAAGTTTGGATATGGCGGCTTCCGGTCTGGGATCCATGGCGTCCTGACGTGTTCTGGCTTGCTCTCAGAGCTCCCAGAGCATACGGAGGGTCTTTACGACAGGGTGGGCTACAAACAGCCCACCGCAGATCTCCCCAGGCAGGGGAGTGACTAGCAACGAGCATCGGCCCGAGAGGGAGTTGAGATCGGCTGATAGCGGGGCTTTAAAGAGCGTCGCAACCAGCCTTGATCCCCTCCCCACAAGAGGGCACTTTGGAATTTCTCTACAAGACCCCACCGAGTTGGAATCCCAACATAAGAACGCATGACCCAGACCTCCATGACATTCTATGGAAATTGATAACAAGGAAACACTGCTATAACAAGATACGGACTTCGAAGGTAACTTTTTAAAATTGCTCACCGGAGACGCGTTGATCCCGAGAGTAAACAACATCCGATGAAGTGCATGATCGTGCTGTATTGTGTGTACTAACACTGACTCCGAAAAAACACGGCTAAACAGTAAAAAAGGCCAAAAAGCCGGTTTGTTGATCATTCCTGCGGTTGGAATATTGACTTTAAAATAGAAACTAACATCAAGCCCCGCGAGAACTAGTGTGGAAAAGTACTCTAGCTGTGACAGAAAACACCAGAACAGGAAGTGACCTCAGACCAGACAAGTAGCATTTCCTAGAGATGACCAAGGAGGCCGGAAGAAGGGAGGAAACCAGAAGTCAAGGGGGACGATTAAGATTGCTGGACAGGAAGTGAACAACAGGAAGAGCCATTTACCATAGAGAAATTGCGCCCGCCATTTTGAGAAGGTCAAAAAAAGATTTATTCGGATTTTAGCCAAAAGACTTAACATAAAAAAGCGAAAATAGAGCGGTTTAACTGGGCACAAGAAGGACTTTAACTTGATGTGAGTTTTATGTGAATTTTAAACGATGGCTTACGATCTTTGGCAGCGACAGAGGGCGAACTCTTGGTCCTCCCCGAAAATGGCTGCTAAAGAGGAAAAGAAATTACAGGGCATGATGGAAGCCATGGAGAAACGAGTGATGGACGCTATACAAAAAATGGAAAAAACTCTAGTAACAGAAGTAACAGATTTGAAAAAAGACCTGTCTGGGATTACAAAAGAAATACAGGCGTTGAACAAAAGAGCAGATGAGGTGGAGGAAAGAGTGAAAGGAGTGGTGACTAATGTTTCTGAGGTTGCTAAAGAAGCAGCAAAAGCTAACGTAATGGTGGAATACAACGGAATGCTTAATCATATGAGATTTAGGGGAATCCCTGAAGATAAAAATGAGAATATCTATTCTGTTATGGTGGATGCTGTTGCAGATTTTTTAAAACTGGAAGAGGAGAAGGTGGCAGCACAGATTGATTTGGTGTACAGAGTCAACTCTGCGATTGCACAAAGGAAAAAACTACCCAGAGATGTGATTGTCCAGTTTATATCCAAAAAATTGAAGGAAGACTTGTTCAAGCAACAATTTCAGGAAGATTTTACAATCGATAACAAGAAAATTATGATATTAAAGGAACTACCCAGAACAATTCTTCAGGACAGTCGACTTTTTAAAGACTTGATTGACAAACTGAAAACAGAGGGTATAAGATACAGATGGGAAATTCCAAAAGGTGTCAGTTTTACATTTAAGCAGAAGAGAGTCACCATCAAGTCAGTAGAGCAAATGAACAGATTCATCAATGACAATTTTAAAGACTCTGATAAATAAATACAAAGTTAACATGGAGAGTCAAATCATATTGTGGAATGTTAATGGACTTAATTCACCTCACAAAAGAAAAAATATTAGACTTTGGTTGGAAAGACAAAAATGTGATATTGTTTGTTTGCAAGAAACACATATTAGAAAGACTGATGCTAAATTTTTGATTCAAAAAAGATTAGGAGAGGAATTCTATTCCCTCTCCCCACAAAAGAAAAAAGGAGTTGTCACATATATTAAAAAGGAATTGGAGCCAAAAGAATTTTTTAAAGATAATGAAGGGAAATTTTTGGCAGTGGAAGTTATACTTCAGAGTAAAAAAACTTTAATTGTGAATCTATATGCTCTGAATGGTGCAAAGGAAAATTTTTTTCAGGATTTGTGGGAACAGTTACAACAGTTAACCTATGAGCAAATGATACTGATGGGCGACTTTAATGGTACTGTTAATAATGTTATTGACAGAAAATCAAAAAAGGAAACGAAGGTATAGGTAAACTTCCAAAAGTTTTTTTTCAAATGGTAAAACATGAACATCTGGAAGATGCATGGAGAACTAAAAACCCTAAGGACAAAGATTATTCTTTTTACTCATCAAGACATGAATCTTTTTCAAGAATAGACATGACCGAGAACCTGATCTTGCAAACACGTAAAATTGAAATTTTACCTAGAATTCTTTCTGACCACAGTCCAGTAAAGTGGTCAACATATGTTAAAAGAAAGAAATTTCGATGGAGACTCAATGAGGATTTACTGGACAAACAAAATATTGTGGACAAAATAAGGACGGAAACCAAAACGTATTTTCAACTGAACTTAAACAAGGATGTACAGACGCAAACGGTATGGGAGGCGTACAAAGCTGTGATGAGAGGACATCTAATTGCAATTAACAATAATGAAAGAAAACAACAATTGAAAATAGACAAAGAGATTATGGAAAATATTCAAAAAAAAGAAGCAGAGCTCAAGAAAAGACCTGGCAAAAAGAAAAATTTGAGAGAGCTGAGGATCCTAAGGGAACAATACGAGGCGAGGTTAAATAAAGAAGTATATTGGAATTTGAAAAAATTGCAACAGAAGTCCTTTGAAGGAGCAAATAAACCAGGGAAATATTTGGCATGGCAATTGAAGAAAAGAAGAGAGAATAAAATAATAACTAAACTGAAAGATGGGAACAGAGAAATCCTAGACCCAGGAGGGATCCGGAGGGAATTCTATAAATATTATGCGACTCTTTTTCAAGTAAAACAAGTGGACCAGCAAAAAATCCAAGACTATTTATCTAAAGTTAATTGGATGCAACCAAGCCCAGAAATGAAAGCAATACTAAATGCTGTGATAACTAAAGAAGAAATCAGTAAAGCAATAGGAGAGGCAAAGATCTCCAAAGTTCCAGGACCGGATGGTTTCTCAGCTAAATTTTATAAAAAATTTCAAGAAGACCTGGTTCCGGTTCTAGAGATTCTTCTAAATGAAATCAGAAAAAATGGGAAGATCCCAGATTCTTGGAATGAAGCTGCAATCACCTTAATACCAAAAGAAACCCAAGACTTAACAAATGTGAAAAATTATCGACCAATCTCACTTTTAAATAATGATTATACAATTTTTGCAAAAAAATTAGCAGAACGCCTTAAAGGGTTTTTGAAAGACACTATTGCTGAAGATCAAGCTGGGTTTTTGCCAAATAGACAAATAAAAGAAAATATGAGGGTTGTTTTAGACGCAATTGAGTACTATGATAAACACCCGGGAAAAGAAGTTGGCTTTTTATTTTTAGACGCAGAAAAGGCATTTGATAATTTGAATTGGGAATTTATGTTTAAAGTGTTCGAGAAATCCCAGATGGGCGCAGAATTTATAAGAATGATTCAATCAATATATAAAGAACAAAAAGCTATGGTGATTGTGAATGCAGAATCAACAGAAGTGTTCCGGGTCAAAAAAGGAACCAGACAGGGTTGTCCCCTGTCACCATTGCTATTTATCTGGATTTTGGAGATCGGAGCTCCCGCCCGCCCAGCAACGCTGCTGGTGGGCGGGGGCTCATTTGCTGCTCCGAGGAAGGGAGACGGCAACGGATAGGGATGCTGTGTGTCCCGACGCGGCGGGGGGCGGAGCCGGCTGCTTCAAAAGGCCAGGCTCCGCTCCCGCCCTATGCAGTTGCTCCACGTGCTCGCGGAGGGATGTGTGGGCGGAGGCCCGCTTGCGGCGGCGGCCCCTTGCGGCAGCGGTGGTGGCAGCCCGCTCGCGGCAGGATCGGCCCACTCACGGCGGCGGCGGTCCACTCGCGGCAGCGGAGGCCTAGGCCCGCTCACGGCGGCAGCGGCGGCCTAGGCCCGCTCACGGCGGCAGCGGCGGAGGCTCTCGTGGCGGCGGCTGCCTGCACGCGGCGGCAGCCTGCTCGGCGGTGGAGGCGGCGGCGGCCTGCTCGCGGCAGCGGAGGCCTGCTCGCGGCAGCGGAGGCCTGCTCGCGGCAGCGGAGGCCTGCTCGCGGCAGCGGAGGCCTGCTCGCGGCAGCGGAGGCCTGCTCGCGGCAGCGGAGGCGGCTCACTCCTTGTGGGGGCCCGCTTGCGGTGGTGGCGGCGGAGGCCTGCTCGCTGTGGCGGAGGCCCACTGCTGACGCAACCCACTCCTGAAAGCGCTGGCCCACTCCTGATGGTGGTGGCCCATTTCCACCAGTGGCGGCAGCCCCTGCGTGGTGGCGGCAGCGGCGGCCTGTTCACAGCGGGGCGTCCGCTCCCAGTGGCAGGCAGCAGCCCATTCCCAAGGGCAGCCTATGGAGGCAGACCCTTGGGACCATGAGGCTGCTGCGCAATTGCTGGCCGCGCACTTCACCCTCGTTTATTACAAAAAAAAAACAACACAACACACTTTTGGTTAGGGGGAGTTCTTTGTAGGTCCCCTGGGTAGCGAGGGCGTGGTTCCCTCTTTCCCCCCATATTTCCCCCCCCCCTTTCCGGGCACCAATTGGTGCCATTTGTAGACAACTGGGCAATGGGGTAGCCTATTAGTATTATTGATACTTCAGGAGGCGGCCATTTGAGTGGAGTTGTGGAGGTGGCCATCTTGAGTGGAGCTCATGGGGGCAGCCATCATGAGTGGGATGACCCTGTCAGCCCAGTGATTCTTAAAGGGCTTGAGGCGCTAAAAGCCTCTGGTGGGAGCAGGGCCAGCTATAGTTCTGACAAGCGCTGTCCATGAAAGGTCAGCTTTTATTATTTATTTCTAGTCACATTTCAAATCTTGAAAGAGCTCTGTCAGCCCCGCTTACCTCACAGGGTGTTTGCTGTGATGGGGGAATGGGAGAGGAGTTTGTAGGCTACTTTGAGTGGAGAGTGGGATATAAATCCAATCTCTTCTTTTACTCTCTGTCTTCAGAGGTGCCAGTCCATAAAACTTCAGATTTTAACTAGGTGGCTTCTCAGTACTACACCACAGATCAGTAATCAGTAATACACCACAGATAAGTGATCGGTTTCCATGGAGGTGTATTGGGGTTTATCTGTTAAAAATACATCGCTATATGTTACTTAATAATTGTGGCTGCAGAATAAATGCACCGGGAGAAAGGGAATGATGCATGTGGCTGGTGCAGGGTTTGAAGTCAGGACTGAGGGCTTGCTGTGCTGAAACTGCAGTGAGATGTGTGTGCATAAGGGGCCATTATCTGAGCTGAAAGGTCCCATCTTTTCGTACAAAAGGCACACCAACCCTTTAATCATCCTGGCTCCTGTGTCTTTTTACAGATGTTTAAGACTGATACAGAAAGGGAAGAGGCACTGAGATCATATTGCCAAAATTTATGCTGGTTACTGAGGATTACAAGAGAATTTAAAAGCAAAAACGTCAGCTTGTGTTTTACGGATTACCACTAAGCTTCTGACTGTGTAAACTTTGACAAGCTGATGTTGGTTTTAAAAGTAATGGATGTCCCATACATTGTTTTGTTGAGATGTTCAAACTTGTACTCTGGGCAAGAGGGTACTGTTAAGACTGGATAGGGACAAACAGGTTGGTTTCCAATCAGCAAAACTGTCAGATTAATGTCTTTTATCTCTCCCTTGATCTATGTGCAGAACACATCATAAGGACAACTGGATTAGACTGAAGTGAAGGTGCAGTGACAATTGGTGGAAGGCACATTAACAGTTTGAGAAATGTATTTCTTTATTTCGGTTGAAGGCACCACATTATTGGCAGAAAATGCTGTTAGTTGGATTACAGCTGACCATTAATGAGACAAAGTACTGACTACTGGAGAATTACACAACTTTAAGGGTGACATTGAAGAACTTGTTCATGATTCTGTTCATTGCTCCATCATCACCCAAAAGGGGGGGGGGCAGAGCCCAGATCTGGTAATGAGGTCTGGTAGTGGCCATTCAGTTCAGTGATCCCAAGGCAGGCAGGTACCCACGCCCGGGCGGGCGGTTCAGCAGTACCCATTTGCTGGGAGGCCCCATGCATATATATATATTTGGCCCCAAAATAAAAAGACGGGTTGGGTGCTGGGGAGGTAAGTGTTCCGGCTACAACCCTCTCCCCCAGACATAATGTCCCAGCCCAATTCAAGTTAAGGTTCTGGAGCATGGGGTGAGGAATTACCCCAGCTGACAGGCTCACATTTACTTCTTGGAAGGTTTTGCTTTAAGGTTTAGGTTAACTTAGCCGGAAAAAGGTGACTTTATAGTGCTCATAACTTGAACTCAGTTATGGGGAGTGAGAACATACTTTGGGGAAATTGCCAAGCAATGCAAGGAGGGTGGAGCCTTGGTGGTGTTCCTTCTAAGCTGTGTTGGAGCAGGCTAGCTCGGTTTTCTGGGCCTCTGGCTCACACAGTTTTTATCTTGGCTCGGAAGGGATGGCTCTGAGCAGGCTGGTTGTGTGGTGGCCGGGCCGCCTGCTCAAGGCTTTGATGCTGGTGGTCACAGGGTTGAATTTCTTGCTCACAGGACTTCACAGCTTACTGGGGGCATTGGTCCTTGCCCCTTTCCATTCCCCCTTTTACCAATCTTAGGGTTTCCCCAATGGGAGTTGTGTTGAAAAAGGCACCTGGTGAGTATCGCCTCATTCACCACTTGTCATGCCTACGTGGGGAGTTGTGGAACGACGCGATCCCGGGGGAGTTATGTTCAGTTAGGTAATGTCATTTGATCAGGCCATCTGAGGGCACACTGTTGTGGACAGAGTGCGGAATTGGCAAAATGGGACATCAAGTCAGCCTTCTACCTCCCAGTCTACCTACCAGATTTTGTGCTGCTGGGTGGTGCTTTAGAGGGCAAAATTTCACATGGATAGGACCCTTTCCATGGGATGCTCAGGGTCATGTTGGCATTCGAGAGGTTCAGTTCCTTTTTGGAATGGACCTTGCGCTGTAGGACAGGACTATGCAGCGCTGCCCATTATTTTGATGACTGCCTATGGGTAAGAAGGAAAGATGCAAGGCAGTGTGAATCTTACTGACCAGACATTTAATTGACACGGCCAGGGAGAAGAAGATTACTTTGCTGGAGCTGCAGCAGCTGGTTGGCTGCCTCGTCTGTGCATGCAAAGTTGCGGTGCCCAGCCAGGCATTTGTTATAAGACTATTGAGTCCCTGAAGGGCTTGAGCCTAACATACTATAGGACTAGGGTCCTCAGGGGTTATGAGACGAGTTTGTATGGAAAAATTTTGAATTCATACAATTGGATATTTTTGGTGGGAGGACTCTCTGGTCGAAGCCAAGTGGCAGGTTACGTCTGCCTTTGCTGGTCCTCTAGAGGCTGGCCAGTTCCCTGGTCAGATGCTTTCGCCCCTTCCACCTGGGGAGCTTATATGAGGGCTGGTAAGCCTTCGGGCACAACAGATCAGGGAACTAGTTGTGAAGTCGGGTAAGGATGTATCTGGCCTAGGGCTGGTCCTGCGGGATTGAAAATTTAATGTTATTAATGTGGTTCTTCTTTCAGGTGCTGCAGGCCGGGGGGTGAGATGACGAGTCACCGTTTGCGGCCACAGCATGGCAAGGCCTTGGGTTACAAGCTGAGGTAGCCATGGCGATGCTAGGAGCAAGATGGCCCAGCGTGCCAATAGCTGACCGGCAAGGCCCTCATGTTGTAGGCTGATGTGGTTCCAGTGGTGATGACACCAAACAGCATGGTGTGCTGATAGCTGGTTGATAAGGCCCTTATCTGGCCATTAAGGCCTTGTGCTACAAACGGAGGCACACCTTGTGATGATAAGAGCATGGTGGCCCGGTGTGCAGATAGTCAGGCCATAAAGGCCCTTGTGTTACATGCTGAGGCCGATCTTGTGATGATACGAGCAAGGTGGCCCAGTGTACAGATCATCAGGCTGACCTTGTGATGATAAAAGCAAGGTGGCCTGGTGTGCTGATAGTCTGGCTGTTGAGGCCCTTGTGTTACACGCTGAGGCAGACCTTGTGATGATAAGAGCAAGGTGGCCCGGTGTGCTGATAGTCAGGCCATCAAGGCCCTTATGTTACACGCTGAGGCAGACCTTGTGATGATAAGAGCAAGGTGGCCCGGTGGGCTGATAGTCAGGCCATCAAGGCCCTTGTGTTACATGCTGAGGCAGACCTTGTGATGATGAGAGCAAGGTGGCCCGGTGTGCTGATAGTCAGGCCATCAAGGCCCTTGTGTTACACGCTGCGGCAGTCCTTGTGATGATAAGAGCAAGATGGCCCAGTGTGCAGTTCTTCAGGTTGGCTATTTTTGCCCCGCCAGGTATGGCACAATTCTGGGAGACCCTTGCTAGGCGTAAAGCCTAACCATCAGCTGAGGAAGTTTGTGGGGGGTGGTTCAGGTTAGTTTTTGCTGCACCCCGCCATACGGGTCGGGTTCTAGACCTGTATAGGGTGATGGGGTGCACTTGTCTGATAAGGGCAATAGGATCTTTTTACAGGACTTGCAGCAAGGAATTAGGTCGGCACTAGGTTGCTGAGTGGGGAGCAAAGGCCAAAGCAGAGGCTTGACCTTGGCTATGGCAGGTTTATGCAAGCAAGAAAACGGAACTGGTGAGCACCCTTCGGCATATCCCGTTAGGGAACAGGCGGTCATCAGGAACTGCCTTTGGAATTCAGGGTCCAGGGTGGGGAATGGTGATCACCTCCACTGGGAACCTTTTATGGCAGGCTCCTCCCTGCAAGTTGAAAGGCTTCAGGGGTAGGCGCTCCTAGAAGGCAACCAGTTGCTGGGCTGCTGGTCACGAGCCAGAGAGTAAATGGCTCACGGCTGGAGCTGGGTGACCCGCCCTTTAAGGGCAAGGGGGTTGGTCAGGGAAGTGACGCCTTCCTTGCCTGTTCCATGCTTGCTTAGTTGTTATTGCTGCAATGTTCTGTTAAATAGTTAATAAAGTGGCCCTTGTTTAATTCCAATCTGTTGTCTGTCTCATTATTCCGACTGGGGGGGCAAATTGCTGCAAATGGTTAGAGATGACGATAACATAAAAGGTTTGAATATTAGAGGTTTTTCATATAAATTAAGAGCGTTTGCTGATGATATTATGTTTATTGTTGAAAATCCTGTTAATAATATGCCTATGGTATTTGAAAAAGTAAAAGAGTTTGGCGATCTCGCAGGGTTCTATGTAAATAAGAATAAATCCAAAATATTGTGTAAAAACATGATAGCTACAAAGCAACAAATGTTACAAAACGTGACAAAATGTGAAGTGGTTAAAAAGGTTACGTATTTGGGAGTTGAAATTACAATGAAAAATATTGACTTGTTTAAGAATAATTATGAAAAACTATCGGTTTCGATAAAGAGTGATTTAGAAAAATGGGAAAAACTTAGATTATCTCTTCTTGGAAGAATTGCCGTTGTCAAAATGAATGTACTGCCCAGGTTAATGTTTTTGTTCCAGACAATACCAGTTGTGAAGGATGTGAAAGTGTTGGTGAAATGGCAAAGAGAAATTTTCAAGTTTATCTGGGCAGGAAAGAAGCCAAGAATTAAAATGAAAATAATGTATGATATTAAAGACAGAGGTGGCTTCCAAGTCCTGAATTTGCGTTTGTATCATGAAGCTGTATGTATGTCTTGGTTAACTGACTGGGTTAATTTGGAAAACAGAAAACTTTTGGCCCTTGAGGGTCACGATTGCAGATTTGGCTGGCATGCCTATCTTTGGTATGGGAAAAATAAAGTAGACTCAATGTTTAAGCATCATTATGTAAGAAAAACACTGTTTGATGCATGGACCAGATACAAGAACACAGTTTCTGATGAGAGGCCTTTGTGGATTGTTCCTGCTGCAGTTATTCATCCTTTTTCAGAATATAAAGGTAATGATTGGTTGAAGTACCAAGAGTTGCTTCAAAAGGAAGGAAAAAAAATGTTTTAAAACCAAATAATGAATTAGAATTTGAGTATGGATGGTTACAATATTGTCAAATACGGGATAGTTACAAAAAAGATTGTAAAGAGGTTGGTTTTAGAGCTAAGAACGATGAGTTTGAAGATATATGGTTGAAAAAAGAGCGAAAAATGATATCAAAGATGTATAAAACCTTGTTGACTGTATTTACTTTGGATGAAACTGTTAAAGAGCAAATGATAAAATGGGCCATAAATATGAACAAGGAAATTTCCATGGAAGCATGGGAATTTTTATGGAAAAAAGCTTTTAAAATATCAACCTGTGTTAATGTAAAAGAAAATTGTTATAAGATGATGTACAGGTGGTACATGACACCAAAAAAGATTGCTAATATTAGTATGGATAAGAACTTGAGTAATAAGTGTTGGAAATGTAAAAAAACAGAGGGTTTTTTTTACCATATGTGGTGGTCATGTGATAAAGCAAAAATATACTGGTCAAATGTACATTGTGAGATGCAGAAGATATTAAAAATTCCTATTAGGAAAAGGCCGGAACTTTTTCTCTTAGGTTTGACAATGGAAAAAATTCCACAAGAAAAAAGGACACTATTATGGTATATGATTACATCGGCGAGAATGGCTTTTGCTCAACAATGGAAAGCGGAGAAGGTGCCAGATATACATGACTGGTTAAGAAAACTGCTGTTTTTAGCTGAAATGGACAAAATGACGACAAAACTAAATGGACAAATGGCAGAACAATATCTAAAAGACTGGGAAGGCCTGAAATTCTACATGGAAACTGAATATAGAATGAAAGGGAAAATGTACAATCTTGATTTGTATTGATACGGAATGTGAAATGAAATGATTATTTGATTGTACTGTACCTTTATTGGAAATTATGTTGGAAAAGTCAGGTTTTTATGTATCTGAATTTTGTTACCTGGTTTGTCGATTGTTATAAGTCTAAACTTGATTACCTTTTGACTTTTTCTTTTTTGCTATTAGCAGTGTTGGAAGCCTATTAGGGGGGGTGGGGGGATGGGATGAGAATCTTTTGAAATTGTAGTGGTAACGATGTTTAACAATGTTGAATGCATCCCAATAAAAATTTTGTTTAAAAAAAAAAGAAGTATGGATATGGCCAGACTGACTTTTTATTTTTGGTGTCTCAGAAGCCAAGTCATCCTGACAGTGTGTAACACGGAGGATAAATCTTCTGGAGTGATAATCAGCTCATTTCTGTACTCAATGGATACTGCAATCAAGTAGGATATGATCTATAGTTTCTATTTTCCAAGTTGGCCATGCCCAGCAGGAACTCATTAGCAAAATAGGCCACATCCAACAGCTGAAACTCATTCGGATTGGCTACATTAGGGGTGTGTGGCCTAACATGAAAAGGAGTTCCTGCTACAAAAAAGCCCTGGGTTTTGACAACAAACAAGGTAAACAGAATAAGAAGCAAAAGGTGGATGTGGGTGGATGACCACACTTCTGGTAACATGGGGGTGTGTGGCCTAATTGGCTAATGAGCTGTGCTGACAGGGCATGGCCTAATATGCTAATGAGTTTCTACAAAAAAAGCCCTGCACATGGTTATAACCTTTCTGAGAATGGTTGCATTATGTGGTGGCTGCAGGTAACCATTGAGGGTAGTACATTTAGACATCCAAAGGTAAAAGCTCTTCTATATTTTGGAACAGTTAGATTTTTTTTACATAATCTGGCATCTTTTGGGGAGGTGGAATTCCAAATGCAGTTGTGGAGCAGGTACATCTGGACCTCACAGTGGTACTTAAACAATGGAGCTTACTTAAGGAGGGGGGGCCAAAACAGCAATAAAATGAAAGATAAAGTTCTGTAGGAGAAACATTTGATAAAAGGAAGCACCTGCATTGTCAGATAAACCACTGATGAGGTGCTAAACAAACATTTCTGTTGGTTATAGCAGCTGTAAAACCTGACGGAGGCTTGTTACTATGCAACAAAATGGCTGGTGCAAAATACTCCCATAGTGAGCTGAAGGGCTAAATAACCTAGCAGCTCTTCCACATCAAATACACAACCCTTGAGAATTCTGTAAGCATACTCTAACATTGTAAAGCTTGCTTAAGGATCTCTAGCATTTCTCTTTCATTGCACTGCAGGGATTTGGCAATCCATCGATTAGACCAGCTACAAACAACAGACTTAGTCCTGATTTCCCCATGGTTAACTTGAGTCATGAATGAGATATACAAGCTAAAATCCAGCTCTGTTTGGCAAGGTGAAAATTATTGTTATTGAGAATATAGTGATACTAAGGATTCTGGTAATCCTGCCTATACAAATGCAGGTAATATTCCTGAGTATAATACACTACCACTGCTAAGGTCATCATATGATATACAGTATCATATGATGAACCTACAATGATTTTGTATTGTAGAATGTTTCAACAGGAGAACATTTATCAGTGTTGAAGAACACTGCTCTATTTGAATTAGATATTTGTTATCATCTTTCACTTGGCAATAGGCCACCATGTGTGGTATGTACAGCTGAGGTCAGTACTGTAATATTAAACCATTTAACCTCTTCTTGTACCATGCTAAGGTTCAAAATTGGCAGGCAGATAAAATGCAATCAACGTGAGGCAGAAATATAAAAATGAAGAAATTTCTGCTTGGTTTGTTCTTTTACCTTAACAGGATCTCTCCTCATGTTTATGACATCTCAGTGTACATGAGAATGCAAGGGAATATACCAAATAGCTGCTTAAGGAATGTTATTTCTAGTCCTCTTGCAAACAGACATCTCTGTAAATACCTGTTTGGGTTCAAATTAACAGTATGCATAGCTGATTGGTTTCCCTTTGTAAATGACCTCATTAATCATGATTGTGGCACATCATTTGGGCATGAATACTATGATGAGAACTGAGCTGAACTCTTGAGAGTTTCCATTTGTGGGTCAGAACTTGCATGCTTGATAAGGAGAAGAACTTCTAAGCAAAAATCATAATAAAACTGAAAATATTTCCTTGCTTTTCCTCTGGGTCATGGAAAGTAATGGAAGCTGACAGAAAATCTTCAAACAGAACAAGCCCAAACAGGTCTACTCATAAGTTAAGTCTCATTTTATTCAGTAAAGCTTACTTCCAAGACGACTTTGAGCACACAATTCCCTAACAATTCTTTCAGCTCCTTGAACAGCCTCACACACAAACTGACTGAGCAAAATTTTCTTCCACCATGGGGATTCCATGGCTGGGCTGCCCGGGTTCAAGCCACTTACAGTGGGCTACGCACTGGGGTCCAGGTGCATTGCCCGTCTTATGGCAAGGGTGGGGTTTTGTGACCCCAGGCCTTGGCCATGCTACTTCATACTGTTAGCCCTTGCCATTGTTTTATTAATAAAGTGGCCTTTAGTTTTCCCAACTACTGTTGTATGACTCTTTCTTCCATCTAAGGGGGCAAAGACCCGGATTAGGAATTAGAACATGTGGATTGGTCCTGCAATATACTGGGTTCAGACACATTCAAGTGATCAGCTCATAGTTTATTAGTGATTCTGCAAGAGATAGAAGATTGAAATCCCTGGCCGCAAAGCCTGGTATTTATGCTTGGAAAAGGTTATACCCAAAACACACCCCTCTCCCAATGATAGGCTATTTACACTCCATTGTCTCCCAGTTGGTTTTCTCTAGAATCCCTGTCTCCCTACTGGTCCATTCTAGGATCCTAGCAAGCCACTGTTATGTGTCCTAAGCTAAGCCCTTTTGCAAGTACAGTTCAGGCTCAATATATAACAAGTCCTTACATCTTGGAGAGTGGAATGATGTCAGATGCCAAATGATAATAGCATACATTGGTAATAATGAGACAGGAAAACTAAGTCTCAATTCAGTCCAGGAGGATGCATTGTCTTGAGCTTCATTATCAATTGCAATTCAACAGTCTCTCTTTCTAATCTCCCTATGAAATTCCTTTGTAAGTGAACAGCTACTCTTAGGTCAGCAACTGAATGTTGTGATTTCTAATGTCAGACTTATGTCCATTTATTCTTTGCAGCCTCCTGGACTGAATCCTCCTGGATGGAATTGAGACCTAGATTTCCCATCTCTTTGCCAACACTGGTATTTCCACTCCTGCTTCCCCTATGCATATCATACCTAATCCAATCATGCCTGCTATTGCCATTCAACATCTGAAATCACTTTTATAAAGTTTATATCTTTGGTATAGTGATTAAGTGTGCGGACTCTAATCTGGGAGAACCGGGTTTGATTCCCCACTCCTCCACTTGCACCTGCTGGATGACCTTGGGCAAGCCATAGTTCTAACACAGCTGTTCTTGAAAAAGAGCAGTTTTGTCAGAGCTCTCTCAGCCCCAGCTACCTCACATGGTGTCTGTTTTGGGGAGGGGAAGGAAAGGGAGTTTGTAAGTCACTCTCAGACTCCTCTGGGTAGTGAAGGATGGGATATAAATCCAATCTCTTCTTCTTCTACCTCATGTTACATTTTATAGCACACATGGCCTGACCCAACAAAGTGACATTTAAGTCAGATCTGGCCCTTGTAACACATGAGTTTGACACCTCTGCCCTAGCACATGCATAGAAAATCATGCATAGACCTTTGGAACCTAAACACATTTGCTCCCTCAGACGGAAGAAAGAGTCAGACAACAAGGTTGGATGAAATAAGGCCACTTTATTAACTCATTAAATTAACGGCAAGGGCAAACATGGAAAAAACAGCGGCACGGCAAGGCCTGGTGTTGCTTTGACCCCATCCTTAACCGTATAAAAGGCAAGACACCACGGCGCCGGGTTGGAGCCAACTGTAAGTCGCTTGCAAACCCAGCTGGGCCAATTATTGGGATGCACCTTCAGGAGCCCTGAAACACTACCGCACGGCCAGTGCAGAGTCTCCGTCGTGGCCATCACCCTAGGCAGTCTGCAAGCCTCATCCCTGGCCGCACGGCCGCAGGGTAGATCCCGCAGACCCCTTTACCCCCTCCAGGGGTTATTAATTGGTGCTTATGTAACCACTGAACTTTATTTAAACCTAAACCTGCCCTAACAAAGTGATGAAATAGAAACAAGGCACCAATCCCAAGCCAATTCCACAATCTGCTGGCCGCAGTGTAGGGTAGGCGAAAAAGACCTCTTCTCAAAAGCCAATCAGAGAAGTGGACAAAAAATTCCTACCCAGTCCCCCATTAAATGGGGCAACCAACCTGTGTCTACACTACATACAGGGTGGGTGGGTGGGCTGAGCACGAGGCGAGCAACTGCTGGGGGAGGGTGGAGCCAGCCTTTAAGAACCATGCTGGCTCCACTCCCCCTATGAGAATTAAGGCTGCATTGCAGCCTTTCCTCCCTTCCTCCTTACGAGGAGGCAAACGTGGACCCCGGGATGCATGCCAGGGCTGCCTCCCGCGGGGCCAGATTTTAAAAGCCACTGCAGTGTACTGGTTAAAGTATTGGACTAGTACTGGGAAGGCTTTGATTCAGATCTTCACTTGCTACAACACTGACTGGGTGACTTTGGGACAGTTATTTTCTCTCGTAGGTGAACCTATTTACAAAGTTGTTATGAAGATAAAATGGAAGAGGGGGAATTGTGTGCCTCCTGATCTCCTGGGAGGAAGGGTGGAATAAAAATGACAAGATATCCTATTGATGGACATTTTCCAGGTTATTCCACTACCTGTGTTGTCTCTTTATAGCAATAATAGGATATTACATTTAAACACAGTCACACCATTAGGTATCCATCACAACACTTAATAGCAAACAATGAAGCTGAATACATAAACAGGGAGTGGCACTGAATTCCCTCCATGGAATCATACTTGGATTCACATGTGCAGAAAATGAAGAGCAAATAATCCTGTATTTCTAGAAAATAATTATTCATTCTGACTTGTTCCAATTTGTCAGAGTGACTACATATGCATTTTCCCTTTATTATCTCATCCCTTTCTTATAATTACTAAATAGATCATCAAGTTTTTGCAGGTACACAAGCATTTGGGGCAGAAGAATGCCAACATTTTCCTTACTACAGATGAGTTTTAATAAATCATATTAATTTCTAGCAGCCTCCCTGGCTGAAATGGGTCTCCTCTACTTTCAAAGAGATTATGTAACATGTGTAGGGATCAGGCAAAGTTCTACATTTCAGGAGCAGAGATTTTAAATATACAAGCATGCAACATTAACAAATGCCATAATTCATTTTGCTATTCACACTATGATTTAAGAAGTCAGGACAAACATGAACACATTGCAAGAGCAAAAAACTGAACTTTCCCTCAGGCAGCATTAAATTATGCATTAGCCTTTTTTGGGTAAATTTGCTGAACATTATTTATTAAACTAAACTATTTGTATGCCATTTTAGCTATGCATGAAGTGTTTCAACACAAATCTTTGGGACTCCTTTATAGCTGAGTTTAACCTCTTCTAATAATAAATGGCAGGGGACAGGTCAGGAAGGAGAAAGAAAACCATTATAGACGCAAATGGATGTTGTGTTCTAAAACTTCTTTCTAATTCTGTGCAGCCCACTCAGTGCATCATATTTATTAAAAACTGAGTTCCACAGTATTGAACAGAGCCAGGTAAAAATAATAATATTGCAGCCTTAAAGGGAGAATTAAAATTAAAGGCATAGGTAGCGGAAAGGGGGAGGGAAGGCAGCATAGGATAGCCCCATGTCACGAACCGAGCGCCATTCCCGTGTCACTAGTCGGAGAGGGTAGGTGCCGGAAATTGTGAGGTGCCTATTTTGCAAGACCTCAGACAGCTGGGTTCCTCCTCCGTTACACCATGGAAAACTCCCCTTGTCAGCTTGGGGTTTTGGATCAAGTGTTTGATTCAAGTTGGGTCCACCTCCCCCTTGGCGGTCTCCCTTCTCCCTCTCTCTGATGTACCTTCAGACCTGGGGCATGGTGCCTGACTTGACCTTCTCACAGCTCATACCCTAGTTCACTGCTGTTCTGACCACATCCTCACCAGTCTCATGTACTTCATACCTCTTTATTTCCTCCACCACTCTCTTCAGCCTATAACAGGTCAGCCATGGGTCCTGTGGGTTTTCTGCCCCCACCCACCCAACCTTCAGTGGTGTGGTCAGGACCTCAGTACTGTCCCCCATGTGCCACACCCCAAGGCCTCCTTTCACTGCAGGTGTGCCTCTAGTGGGCCTGGTTGTCAGAGCTCCTGGTCCATTTCAGAACACCTGGTGTCATTGTCCTTCAGCAGCTCATTGAAACTTGGCATTGTCCCTCTGACATGGCTGTGGGCTGGACCCTTGCTCTCAGCCTTCTGCAGTGCCCTGCCCTCGGTGGGCCCACTGGTTGATCCAGGCTCCTCTTCTGGTGGTATGTTTGTTGGCTGAAGTCCAGGCCAGGACCTTGCCTCCTGACACCCCACCTTGTCAGATCTCAGAAGCTAAGTATGGTCGGTACTTGGAAGAGAGATCGCCAAGGAAGACTCCACAGAGGAAGGCAATGGCAAACCACCTCTGCTTATCATTTCCCTTGAAAACTCCTTGCTGGAGCAGCCATAAGTCAGTTGAGACTTGATGGCAGATAAATACATAAGAACATAAGAGAAGCCATGTTGGATCAGGCCAATGGCCCATTTAGTCCAACACTCTGTGTCACACAGTGGACAAAATTCAAGTGCCATCCAGAGGTCCACCAGTGGGGCCAGAACTCCAGAAGTCCTCCTACTGTTGCCCCCCCAAGCACCCAGAATACAGAGTATCACTGTCCCGGACATAGTGTTCCATCTATACCTTGTGGCTAATAGTCAGAGATGGACCACTATTCCATATGTTTATCTAGTCCACTCTTGAAGCTTTCTCTGCTTGTAGCCACATCCACTTCCTGTGGCAGTGAATTCTATGTGTTAATTACTCTTTTGGTGAAGAAATACTTCCTTTTATCTGTCCTAAACCTACTGCACATTAATTTCATTGAGTACCTATGAGTTCTTGTATTGTGAGAAAGGGAGAAAAGTACTTCTTTCTTCACCTTCTCTATTCCATGCATAATTTTGTAAATCTCTATCATGTCATCACTCAATTGTCATTTTTACTTACATACATACTTACATACATACATACATACGGGGGAAGGATACTGGGCTTCAGAGAGAGGTCTAGTGGATGACAACATGTTAAGATGTTGCAATTAAGATAATGTGCACACCCAAGTTTAAAGGGTAAATTCAGCTGTCACATGACTTACACAAATGATTATTGATTTAAAACATATCCAACAAACCCTCAACACTCAGGCTTCAACTATCAGAACATAATAAATCTGTTTATCACTAAAAATGCCTGAGACAGTAGTAAAATACAGCAGCACAAAACAATCACCGAAAATACACTATGCAATGGTCAGAGCTAGCAGCAAATAACAGTATAAGAATAGGAAAAGGAAAAGAGAATTAAGGCAGTATAACAGTTAATTAGGCATTTTATATTTCCATTTGTTTATTTAAAATACTTAAATCCCACCTTTCTCCCAAAGGACCTATGGCAGTTTAGAACAAAAGTGTGAATAGCATCAATAAAACAAATTAACATGATTCAACATTAACATTACTAAGAAGCAATTCAAACAGTAACCATCTGAAGATCCTGATTTTCAACATGGTATTTCCAGAACATCAGTGAAATGCCCTTTTAAAATAAAACCATCCCTTCCTAAAGGTAGTTATAGATGATGCCCTCCTGGCAGAGGCAGACTTGTCACTTAATTTACAGGAAAATTTCCTGGTGGACTGCTGCCCAAGATGGCCACCAGTGGATTACATGCAGGTGGAGCAAAGCCACAGCTTTCCTGCAAGTGGCTCGGACCCTTCAGAGGCAATCATGCTCAGCATCCACTCACCAATGGCCTCTTTCTGCTCTGCTAGCAGTTTGTGGAAGGAAACAAAAGATGAGTGAATGTTTATTCTTGGCATCACTGAACTGAGTGGCCCTTGTAGTGCTGGTGTGTACTGCTGTAGGGACTGCTCAGCTTGGCTTCCCTGAAGTCTGAACAGTGACGAAGAAGGCTTGCCTGCAGCCAAAGAAGATCTCACAATTCTAAGAGCAGTACAACTAGCAGAAGCAGTTGAAGAAAGTGCAGTTGTCCTTTAGATATGTAAGCCTCAGGTCATGCAAGACTTTAAAGGTAAGAACCAGCACTTAAAATTAAGCTTGGAAAAAAATAAGTTACCAAGAATCATCTAATATGATCATGTTAAACAACAATATCTATAGTTTGTAGTCTGTATTTGATATTGAACTGACATACTCAAAATGTCCATTCTTCTTTCATTGTAGTAGTGGGCTGAAATGCCTTCCATACACTTTACAAGTGATCATGATTGAAATAGTAGACAATTTGAAAAGAG
The DNA here is from genome assembly GCA_029375565.1 of Gekko gecko. Taxonomy (NCBI): domain Eukaryota; kingdom Metazoa; phylum Chordata; class Lepidosauria; order Squamata; family Gekkonidae; genus Gekko; species Gekko gecko. The sequence goes on along the minus strand of JAPDNY010000005.1, from coordinate 71,143,671 downwards.
GGCAGAATGAGCAATACTTGGGAGATACAATGGTTCTGATTATGATTTTGAAGAACAAGGTCAGCAGCATATAAGGCAGTTCTACCATTGAAAACAGAATGCAGAAAGCAATGCTAAACAACAAAACAACAAACTACTAATGCAAAATACAAAAAGAGTAAATAATGAAATTAGGTTGCAAACAGGCTGAGAGTTGATTGAGAGCTGTTTGCGGGCCCATGGACTATTATGGAGAGAATTTGTGAAAGAAAACATGACACAACAAATAATTTTTTGGAAGCAAACTGGCCACAGCTTTATTGGGAACAAACCAAGGAGCATTGGTGCAGCATGGGGATGGATCCAGGCATTGAACAACCCAGCTATTGCCCAATGAAACCCATCCTCCCCAGCCTACCTGCTGGGGGCAAAATCAAGGAAGGACAATAAAACTGAGCTGCAAAAGAGGACCCAGACCAGCCAAGGCTTCTTCCCACAGGCTCTGCTGGGGCTCTGCTGGGCAAACTGGTTTAAATTGGACTGCTCAAGAGAGCCCACCAAGAGCTGATCCTGTGAGGAGAGTTCCTCCCACAGGCTCTGCTGGGGCACCACTGAGCATCCCAGTTTAAATTGGATTGTCCAACAGAGCTGCCCTCATCCTCCATTGTTTCTAATGGATGGAGAAAGGCATTTAAAGTATTGTGGTGCCTTTAAATGCCTTTTTGCAAGCCACAAGTGCCCTTTAACTGTAGCCCTTTAAATGCCAATAAGATATTTATCAGGTGTTTTTTCGGTTCAGTTTATATTGAGTGCACACCCCTACATGGCTGCGCTGAGCTCTAGCAGGGTGATGGTGCTTAGGAATTGTCAGAGTTAACACAAAACATGACCACTATATTTTTAGAAACTGGTCCACCGCACGCAAACAACGCGGGGGTCCGAGGTATCAGATGACGAGGAAGTACTCCAGGTACGCCACCGACCGTCCCACCGACCTCCGCGGACCTGAGAGGCCAAATCCCTGCCATCCGTAGCCTGTGCAAGCTGCGGCAGTGCTCACAAGCGACAGACCTGTCGGTTTCGCTCCGTGATCTGCCGGGCTTGCAACAAAGCGGGACACATCGAGAAGCCACTCCAAGGGACACCGGACGAACCTCACGGCGCAGATCGAGACTGAGGACCTCCACACCGTGTCCGTCAGCCACCAGACGGTATGTAACTTGCCCCCCGACAGCCCAGACAAGGTGCATGTAACTGTTGTAATTGAAGGGTCCCCCTGCCGGATGGAAATCGACTCCGGCTCGTCGTATTCAATAATTTCGATCGAGACCCTCCGCAACTTATGCCCCCAGGGGGGACCCCGGTTGCGCAAGCCACAGGGCCTACTGTTACGGGACTTTAACAAAAACCCTGTGGCGGTCTGGGGCTGGGGCAAGTTCCAGGTCCAGTTCAAGGGTTTTTCGGGGAAACTGGACCTGTTGGTGGTGGAAGGGCACCTAACCAGCTTGCTGGGACTCTCATGGTTCAAGCCCCTGGGCCTCCGGATATCAGGACTTAACTAAATCCGGGCAGCCTACTGGGAGGGGGTCTGCTGGGAGTTCCCAAGAGTGTTTGATGGGACCCTAGGATGGTACACCGGGGACCCCATTTCCCTGGATTTGGACCCAACCATCCGCCCCATCCGCATTAAGGCACGGGTCCTGCCCTTGGCCATGCGGGCGAAGAGAGACGGCAGAGCTCGACCGCCTTGTCGAGCAGGGGGTGCTGGTGCCTGTTGCATCCACGCGCTGGGAGACCCCGATTGTCACGCCAGTAAAGCCGAACGGGGACGTGCGGATCTGCGCAGATTACAAAGGCACCCTGAACAAGGCTTTACAGGACCACGCATACCCGGTCCCAGTGGTGAGCCATGTCCTCGCTTCTCTGGCTGGGGCACAGATCTTTGGTAAGCTCGATTTGGCACAAGCTTACCAACAGCTGCCCGTGGATGAGGCCGCAGCAGAGGCCCAGACCATTGCGACCCACAAGGGGGCTTTCAGGGTCACGAGACTCCAGTTCGGGGTTTGTGTAGCTCCCGGGATTTTTCAATCTTTTATGGACTCTCTCCTAAAAGGCATCCCCGGAGTACAGCCCTTTCTAGATGACGTGATCATCGCGGCGCTGGACAACACCTCCTTCGCAGACCGCCTCCGCCAGGTCCTACAACGGTTCGACACATGCCTCCTGGGGGTGCCCCGAATTGAGTTCCTGGGGTTCGCGGTGGACGCGCAAGGGATCCATCCCACGGACGATAAGGTGAAGGCCATAAAAAACGCCCCCCCACCCTCCTCTAAGGCAGAATTGCAGGCGTTCCTTGGCCTACTCAATTTCTACCACTCCTTCCTGCCCCTCAAGGCGGCCGTGGCAGAACCGCTCCACCGCCTCCTCGACAAAGACGCGCCCTGGATTTGGGGCCAGGCACAGGCGGTGGCTTTTCAAAGCGTCAAGGACTTGCTCATGTCCAACGCGGTCCTCCACCATTTCTCAGAGTCGCTCCCGGTGGTCCTCGCCTGCGACGCCTCTCTCTACAGAGTCAGTGCAGTCTTGGGGCACCGGTTGCCAGACGGCCGGGAGGTCCCAGTCGCATACTACTCCCAGACCCTCTCCGCGGTGGAGCGGAACTATGCGCAAATTGATAAGGAGGCGCTAGCGATTGTGGCTGGGGTGAAGAAGTTTCACCATTACCTCTACGGCCGGCCATTCGAGATCTTGACGGACCATAAGCCACTTCTGGGACTCCTTGCCGCTGACCGCCAAACACCGCAGAGGGTTTCATTCCGAGTCCTGCGATGGTCCATTTTCCTGGCGGGGTACACATACTCCCTCACGCATCGACCTGGGAAGGCTATGGGTTATGCAGATGCCCTTAGCTGCCTTCCCCTGGCCACCACGGACCCCGCCCCCACCCCAGAGCACGTGGTTGCTTTCATGGAAACGCTCCCGGCCCGGCCGGTCCATGTGCAGGAGGTGGCCCACGCTTCGGCCCGGGATTCGGTCATTTGCCGGGTCTTGGACTGGGTGGGGAGGGGGTGGCCAGTGGCCAAGGAGGGCCCCGAGTTCGCCCCATTTGTCTCCCACAAGCATGAACTATCCACACATAAAGGATGCTTGATGTGGGGGGGCTGGGTGGTGATCCCAGGGTCACTACAGCAACAGGTCCTGGAGGTGCTACACGAACACCACCCCGGCATCGTCCGCATGAAAGCGTTAGCACGAAGCTACGTCTGGTGGCCAGGCCTCAACCGGGACATCGAGGACAAGTTGAGGAAATGCCAGCCCTGCCAAATCTCACGCCCGGAGCCACCAAGGGCCGCGGACAGAGCCTGGGAATCATCCCACCGCCCCTGGGCACGGCTCCACTTGGACTTTGCCGGGCCGTTCCAGGGGCAGCTTTTCTTCATATTGGTGGATGCCTATAGTAAATGGTTGGAGGTCGTCCCTGTGGCATCCACCTCCTCCAAAGCCGCCATTAGGGCTATGTGGTGGATTCTGAGCACTCACGGGCTGCCTGACACGCTCGTCACGGACAATGGCACCGCGTTCACCTCCTGTGAGTTCCAGGAGTTCACCGCATATTATGGGATCTGGCACGTACGCTCCGCGCCATTCCACCCCGCCACGAACGGACAAGTGGAAAGAATGGTCCAGACCGCCAAGGAGGCCCTCCGTAAGTTTGACTCCCCGGACTGGGAGTATAAACTTGCCGCCTTCCTGTTTGGACAGCGCATCACCCCGCACACCACCACGGGACGCAGCCCGGCGGAACTTCTCCTGGGTCGCCGCCTCACGTCACGCCTGGACAGGCTACATCCAGACCGGGCACCTGAGCGTGAGCCGGACACCAAGGACCAACGTGCCACGAGGATTCTTCCCGGAGGACCCGGTGTATGCCAGAAGCTACACTGCGGGTCCACCCTGGGTCCCAGCACGGGTGGTCCAGGTCCGGGGACCCCGATCGTATGAAGTCTCCTGCGAGGATGGCACCGTGATGCACCGCCACATAGACCAGCTCCGCCGCCGGGTCGAGCCGTGGGAACCAGAGGACTACGAGGACCCTGGCCTGTAGGAAGCCGGAGAGCCGCAACCCGCAGCGCGGAACCTCAGCCCAGGAGAGACCTCAGCGGCCACACCAACGTCCCTGGAGCCGGACGTTCCGACAGCTGCGGACACCGCCACGACAACCGCTCCATGCCCCTCGGCACCAGTAGGCCCCTCGACACAGACACCAGTGCCGGTCTCTTCCCCGGCCCCGGCGCTCCGACGCTCTACAAGGGCCAAGAGAGCACCGTCTTATTTACAGGACTTTGTTTGTGGGTGTCTCACGGACCAAGGGGGGAGGAGTGTGGTGTATCCACAGGGAAACCTAGATACAGGGCTACCATGTGCTTAGACTGGTTCTAACCAGTCCACCATGTGGCCAGGCAAAGGGCCTGAGCTTCGCCCAGAAAGACAATGGACTAGAGGATCCTGGCTCCCCTCCAATTGAGGAGCAGGAGTTAATCCAATCAATGTAAATAGCGAATCACTGGGTGTCGTGTGTTTTGGGATGTGGGCTCACTGGGGATAAAAAGCCGGCCTGCGAGCCGGCTTAGTTGTCTTGTTCCCGATCTAAATAAAGTATGTGAGAGCTGAAATCACTCGTCAGTCTCAGTACTTTTCAGTCATGGAGTATCCTTTGCAGGTGTCTGCAGAGGATGGAAGAGGACAAGTGTTGGGGGGTTGCACCCATCTGGACATGGGTGTGTCACAGCTGGCACTCTGCCACTCAGGGATCACTGGGGAGGGTGCAGAAATGTTTCCAAACTATGGGCTTCCCCCACCCTCTGCATCACTGCTGCCAGAGCCCTCCTTTCCAAAGAGTATTTGCAACTGCTGATGTCTCTGGACAGTGCTAACAACTCTTTTGCCTCTGTGGAGAGCCCCAGGAACAGATCAGAGGAAGGAAGATCCAAGCCCCCTGGTGATGCCTGGCTGGGGCTGTGCTCCAGTGGACTGGAGTTTGTTAGCCGTGGATGGGAGACTGTGGTATGCAGGGGGTGGAGGACTTCTTCCCCCCATGACAACCAACCTTTGCACTCACTGTCACCCTCATGGCAACTGAGGTGTTCACACTAAGGGGGTGGGAGGGTATAAATGTGGGAGATCTTTTTGGAGGGTGCATAACTGGAACCCCAGAAATGTAATCTGCCCCCAACATGGAAATATTGTAGAGAAGTGGGTGGGAGGGTGAGGTTCCCTGTGCATTTGGTGTGTGTAGCTTGCAGAGGGTCCATTTTTGAACCTGCATCTGACATTTCTACCAAAAGCACTTTTCTGGCTTGATATTAGTCCTGTTGGGTTTGCAATGTCATAGTGACACTGGTTCTGCTGGGCTTGCAAAAAAGCCCCCCACCTTCAGTTTCTACTGCAGAGAGTCTGTAGAACTTTGATTCTGTTGTGTTGGGTTTCTATTTTCCTAGCTTTTTTGCTGTTTTCCCCTTCCATTGGAAACAATGGAGGATGGGGGCATCTTCTTTGGGATGACATAACTCGAATCCCGTAAATCCAATCCTCACCAAACTTGGAGGGTAGGTAGAGGAGTGTTAGCCAGGGATCCCCTTCAAGTTTGGTGTTTTTAGCATGTCAGAGGGACATTCTACTGCATCACAAACCTCACAGACCTCACCAGTTTGTTTGATGTCTAAAAATTTGTGACGGTTCATGGTTTGTGAACCCAGCATGCCACAAACTGAACCACATTTTCCCAGTTGGTGCTCATCCCTAGTCAGTGGGAGGGAGCTTAATCTTCAACATGTGCCACAGTTATAATCTGAATTGGGCACCATGCACATGGGAATAGATGAAAACCCACAACCCACATGTAACTGTTACACAGGACACAAGGAGATACTAAATCCAACCTGTATTCACCACAATATGTGAATCAGCGCCAACCGATAAAAAGAATACCTGTCTGTGCCTTTAACAGCAACTTGATCTGCAGAAATAAACAGGTGAACCTTTCATGTCATAGAGGAAAGCATTGGTACCTTCTAATGCCTGGAGACAAAAACATTGTTAAAAGTACATGGTCCAGTGAAACAGGTAGCCTTGAGATCCATTGGTACTACTGAAATTAGCATAAAGAACAAAACCACAAAGTGTTGATGCCACCAATTTTCTGAACTCAGACTGAACATCAGCAAAAAAAGGTCACATGATTACTCAAAGTGTTAATTCTGTTATTATTGCTATCAAAGATTATCAGTACAGTTCTCTTCAAATACAATGTTTGCAACCTATACCTTCTAATCTGTTTGGGACGAAATACTTCTGCTTCCCATGGCAGAAATAATTACAAAGACAGCTTCTAAATTACTTCTGTCATCCTGCCAGCAACAGATGTGTACTTAAATGGTGCATTTTTCTACTATGCATGCTCATTATATTAAGCAAGCTAACAAGAATGTATTTGATTTTTCCCCCTTTCCTTTAGGAAAACTTTTATTCACCCACAGGGCCTTGGAGACATCCTCATGGGATTATAATTATGCCCTGTTCATAATTTCTTTTCGTAAAAAAGAAATATTAACATCACTTCTGCTTACTTATGAAATTCATTTATACCCAGTTAGCACTTTACTAATCCTCTCTTTAAAATACATTTCCTAACATACTTCTGTTGTGCTGCATAGATCTATGTAAATATGAAGTGCTTTTCCAATAAAAAAATCTTATTCCCAATTTTAAAGGGAAACTTCAGATGAACACTAACTTCCCAGTGTGCCAAATCCTTTTAAACAAGTCTGATTGTGAGGATAGTGTATCTCCATCCAGTGGGAAGTCATCCACAGTCAGGCTTCAGTGATTAAATACAAATCTGTTTCCTGGACTCTGATGTTCAAGTGACCTAAAATAACTATTTTTGATATCATTGGTAGATCATATGCAGTCATACCCATAACCAAATCCAATACTTTCCCCCTCAAAAATTATCATCATGCAATAACAAAATTGTTATCATGAAGTACGAAGCCTACATTAGAACCCTCCCAACAAATGTGAACTGATATACATATATGCATGTGTAAAGTGCTGTCAAGTTGAAGCTGACTCATGGCAACCCCAGCAAGAGATTTTCAAGGCAAGTGAGGTGGTTTGACATTGCCTTCCTCTGTAGAGTCTCCCTCAGTTGTCTGCCTTCCAAGTATTGACCCTGCTTAGCTTCCGTGATCAGGCTATACCATGCTGCCTTCCTTCTCAAAACTGACATATACAACTCATTTTTACCAAATTTATGTTGATACATTAGTTGTTGTAGATTTTTCAGGCTTTATGGCCATGGTCTTAGCATTGTAGTACCTAATGTTTCTCCAGCAGCTGTGACTGGCATCCTCAGAGGTATAACACAGAAAGATGGAGTATTCTCTGTGTCAACGTAAGAAGAAAAATGGTAGGCAGGACACAGTATCTTATTCCAAGACACTGAACTCAAGCAGGACACAGTATTTTATTCCAAGACACTGAAATGCTGGACAACACATCCAATCACCATGTCAGATTACACAGGGAAGCCGTTGAAATTCATAAACATAAACACAATTTCAACAGGAAGGAAGACAGTTCAAAAATAAATAGGGCATGGTTTCCAGTCCCGAAAAACACAAAATGCTCTACATCTTACAACAGCACTACAGATAAAATTAGAATTTCAGCAGCCAATCCATATGCAAAAGAACCTCCTCAGGAAAGCTCCTCCATTAGCATGTCACACCCTGGGAAACTCCTACAAGATAATGACTCAGCCCTACCTACCTTCCTGAGTAGTTATAAATTACCTGCCTACTATTTTTATTCTAACACTGACACAGAGAGTACTCTATCTTTCTGTGTTATACCTCTGAGCAGGGGTCTTTTGGGGGTGCAGCATGACGGAGCACTGCTCCGGCAGCCCAGAAGCCCACACAAATGGTGGTGGCAAGCCCCGCCCCCAGCTCCCCATGCCAAAGCACTGGGGCCGGGGGGGGAGGCCCGAAGAGCCCTGCTGCTGGGTCCCCCGGCTTGCGCAAAAGTGCTGCAACTCAGAGGAGGTCCAGAGAGCACTGCCCTGGGTCCACGCAGAAGCGCTATGGCTTGGGGGAGGCCCAGAGAGCCCCGCCGCCAGGTCCCCCAGGCCCACGCAGAAGCGCTATGGCTTGGGGGATGCCTGACAAGCCCCGCCGCCAGCTTCCCCGGCCGCACCAAAATGGTAAGTAAGGGATCGATGTGGTGGTGGGGGCTTGATGGGGGTGGGTGGGAGACCCTCCCTCCATCTCTTTGACATCTTTCCCTCCTTTCCTTTCCTTTCCTTTCCTTTCCTTTCCTTTCCTTTCCTTTCCTTTCCTTTCCTTTCCTTTCCTTTCCTTTCCTTTCCTTTCCTTTCCTTTCCTTTCCTTTCCTTTCCTTTCCTTTCCTTTCCTTTCCCTCCTTTTCTTTCTCTCTTTCCCTTCTCTTCCTTCCTTCCTCTCTTTTCCTCCTTTCCTTTTCTCTTTCTTTCATTCCCTCCTTTCCTTCTGTCCTTTTTCTTTTCCTCTCCTTCTTCCCTTCTCTCTTTCTTTCCCACCTTCTTCTCTTTTTTCCTCCTTTCCCTCTTTCCCTCCTTCTTCCTTTCTCTCTCTTCCTTTCCCTCCTTCTTTCCTTCTCTTTCTTTCCCTCTTTCCTTCTCCCTTTTTATCCCCTTTCCTTCCTTCTTTCCATCTCTTTCTTTCCCTCTTTCCTTCCTTCTTTACTTCTCTCTACCCTCTTTCCTTCCCTCTTTTCTCCTTCTGTGGTCCAACCATGGCCGACTCACCCACTAGGCGAGCTAGGTGCTTGCCTAGGGCACTGGCCCGCAGGGGCGCCAAATGCTCCCTGCCCACCCGTGAAAAGCCCCCCACCAGTACTCTGAGGGAAGGGGTGGGGGCTAGAACCCACGCCCCTTCCCTGGCTTTCCTGGGGGCCCCACAGCTGTGGAGCACCCAGGAAAGCCAGTGCTCCACCGCCACCCCCCCCAGGTCTCCAGGCCTCACTGGGAGGTTGGCATCCCTGGTGGGATGGGTGCCCCAGGCTGTCCTGCCTAGGGTGCCCAGACACCTGGGGCCAGCCCTGGGTCCAACTCTAGTGAGAAGGGGTTTAAACTTCAAACCCCTTCTCTCTTCGCTCCCCCTACAGGCCAGCCTGGGGAAGGGAAGGGGGGCTTTTGAAGATGCCTTCCCTCCCTTTTGCTTCCCCTTCTGACATCACTTCTGGTGATGTCAGGGTGTGTGACATATGCTAATAGCCTAGTAGCTCATTAGCATACCATATGCTAATAAGCTCCTGCAGCTCTTTTTCTACAAAATGACCCCTGCCTCTGAGGATGCCAGTCACAGCTGCAGGTGAAACGTCAGGTCCTACAATGCCAAGACCACGACCATACAACCCGGAAAATCTCAAAAAAACTAATGAACTCTGGCTGTGAATGCCTTCAACAACATATCATGTTGATACACATTTTCAGATAGTCATTATATAACTCCATTTCCATTCTTCCCCTGATATTATTGCTCCCAACTCCTTGTTCCCTTTTCTTTGGAAATCAGACATTTCCATTTTAAGATTTGACAGACACTTATACAAATTACTCATTAGACCGTTTGCACTGGGGGAACAAGCAGTAAAAGGTTGGAAGTTTGTTTCAGTAGTTCAGAGAGAGGCAAAGGAGTGAAAGGGACTTGAAGAGAGAAGCCAATAGAGCAAAAAAACAAAACAAAACTCCAACATTAGCTAATTAGCTCCAAGGATTCCACTTACAGTACTCCATAGATCAGAGCATATACCGTACCAACATGGCCACATCCCCACAAAACCAAACACTGAGTGTTCTTTGAAAAATGAAAAGGGAAATGTGCATAGTTCTTTTGTCCAAAAATTTTGAAGGAGCTTGAGAAGAACTCACACCCTTCAACTGGGACTGGCAGGGGTCACTGTGATAGGCAGATGAAATTTCCTGCAAGTGGGAAGAATAGCCAGTTATGAGTGACCAGCTTTGGAAAAGGTTAAGAAGAATCTGAGTTGGTTTTTATACCCCACTTTTCTCCACCCTAAGGAGTCTCAAGGCAGCTTACAATCACCTTTCCTTCCTTTCCCCACATCAGAACAAAGGTTCAGTCCAATAGCACCTTTAAGACCAACAAAGTTTTGTTTAAGGAATAAGCTTTTGTGTGCAAGCACACTTCCTCAGACAAATTGAAACAAGATGGGGGGGAGAGCATCAGGAAGGACCAGTCAAAGTTAAGATGCATAATCCCTATCATTGTATAGAAACCACCTTATACTGGAACCCTACTGACCGACATGCCTTTTGACTCAAACTTTGTTCTGCTGCTTCAGACCAACACAGCTACTCACCTGAACATAAAGAAAGTGTTCCAACCCTTTTATCATTCTAGTTGCCCTTTTTTGCACTTTTTCCAACACTATAATATCATTTTTGAAGTGTGGAGACCAGAACTGTACACAGTATTCCAAATGAAGTCGCACCAATGATTTATACAGGGGCATTATGATACCGGCTGATTTGTTTTCAATTCCCTTCCTAATCCCAGCATAGCGTTGGCCTTCTTTATTGCAGTTACACACTGTCTAGACATTTTCATTGAGTTATCTACTACAACTCCAAGATCTCTCTCTTGGTCAGTCTCTGCCAGTTCAGACCCCATCAATGTGTATTTATAGTTAGGATTTTTGGCTCCAATGTGCATCACTTTGCACTTGGCCACATTGAACCCCATTTGCCACGTTGATGCCCACTCACCCATCCTTGACAGATCCCTTTAGAGTCCCTCACAATCCTGCCTGGTTTTCACCACCCTGAACAACTTTGTGTCATCTGCAAATTTAGCCACTTCACTGCTTACTCCCAATTCCAAATCGTTAATAAACAAGTTAAAAAGCATCAGACCAAGTACTGATCCCCCTGAGTACCCCACTGCTTACCACCCTCCATTGAGAAAGTTTCCCATTTATACTTGTCTCTGTTTCCTATTTATAAGCCAGTTTTTGATCCACAAGAGGACTTGTCCTTTTATCCCATGACTATTGAACTTACTTAGGAGCCTTTGATGAGGAACTGTATCAAAAGCTTTCTGGAAGTCAAGCTAAACAACATCTATTGGGTCCCCCTTGTCCACATGTTTGTTCACTCCCCTCAAAAAACACTAACAGGTTAGTGAGACAAGATCTTCCCTTACAGAACCCATGCTGAGTCTGCCTCAATAGTTTTTGTTCATCAATGTGCCTACTAATTCTTTCCTTAATAACAGTTTCCACCAACTTACCTGGTATTGATGTCAGACTGACTGACCTGTAATTTCCTGGATCTCTCCTGGAGCCCTTTTTAAAGATGGGAGTGACATTAGCTCCATCAGGAATGGAGGCAGATTTTAAAGAAAGATTACATATTTTTGTCAGGAGATCAACTAGTTCACATTTGAGTTCTTTCAGAACTCTCAGATGAATGCCATCCGGGCCTGGTGATTTATTAATTTTTAAATTGTCCATCAGTCATAGGACTTCCTCTCTTGTCACCTCAATCTGATTCAAGTCTTTCAAACCCACTCCCGAAATCGCTGGTTCTGGAGTGGGCAAGCAGTTCTCATCTTCCATAGTGCAGACAGAGGCAAAAAATGCATTCAGCTTCTCAGCCATTTCCCTGTCATCCTTCAGTAGTCCTTTTACCCCTTGGTCATCCAAGGCCCCCACTGCCTCCCTGTGAGAGCTCCTTTCTGAGGGAGAGTTCCCCTTTGGACTGTATCCTTGCAACTTGGAATTTTAGTAGTTGGCAGCGAACATGGCCGGCTTGCCCATTAGGCAAGCTAGGCACTTGCCTAGGGCACTGGGCCCACAGGGGCACCAAACGCCCCCCGCCCCCCTGTGAAAAGCCCCCTGCCACTGCCTCTGCTGCTGCCTCCCCACCACCGCCACCAGTGAACAGCGCCCAGCGGGGCTCAGGAAACGGCAGCAGAGCTTGCCCGCCCTCTCCCTCTCCCCTGGGGGGGAGAGAAGGCGGGGGGGCGGCCGGCAGCGAAGAGCGCTCCAGCGGGTGCTCAAAGGCAAGCTGGCGCTCGGTTCAAAGGCAAGCTGGCACTCATCTCTTCCCTTTGAGCTGAGTGCTGGCTTGCCTTTGAGCGCCCACTAGGGCTCAAAGGGAAGGGCTGGGAGGGAAAGCCAGCGCTGGGAGGGAAGGGGTGGGGGTTAGAACCCCCGCCCCTTCCCTGGCTTTCCTGGGGGCCCCACAGCTGCGGAGCCTCCAGGAAAGCTGGTACTGGGAGGGAAGGGGTGGGGGTTAGAAGCATCCACGAAAGCCAGCGCTCTGCCATGCCCCCCCCCCGGTCTCCAGGCCCCACTGGGAGGTTGGCATCCCCGGTGGGGTGGGCACCCCAAGCTGACCTGCCTAGGGCACCCAGACACCTGGGGCCGGCCCTGGCAGCGAAGCTGGACTTAACTGCCCACAGCAATCATGTGGTTCCTTCTTAAGATCCCTTGGTGAGACTTTGGACTATCTGCACAATGAACCATTTGAGACCTCTGTAAGCTGGGTAACGATGGAATATCTCTGTGTGTAGTTACAGCTGACTGTGTGACAGGCATTCTTTGTTTGTATTCACCTTTTGCTAGTCTCATTATATATGCATGCTTCTGCCCTGAATAAAGATAATATCTGATCAATATTATCTGAGTTTGCTTCCTATGTTGCAATCTGACTCTAAGCCTAGATCCTGTGCCTAAGCTGTTCACCTACAAGGCTACCACTGTGTGTTAAGTACTTATCTGCAGCTCTGGCACAGAGCTGATAAGTCATTAATTTCCAGAGACTAGACAGGAGGTGGTGCCTCTGCTCCTGTCTGAGTTGGGAACATTCTTTGCAAGAGGTCCTGGTGGCAGACTACTGATTTAAGTATTCCTGAAACTTGTGGGATTGTGCCTCTTATCCCTGGACGGGAGTGAGAGCGCAAATCCTGTACATGCTAACAGGTTGTGGGATTTTGGTCTCTTTCACTCCAGGACTGGGGTGAGGGAGAAGAAAAAACCTGTACACCCTAACCTTTCAAACTGCTTGTAGATTTGCTGTTAAATTTTTGCCCATCCATTATCTATTTTGACTGGAGAAATTAAAATTTTAATTTGTATGCTAATACTCTTGCAAGTACTTTTGATAGATTGTAAATAAACTGTAATTTGTGTCCCCCCCAAGTTAAGACATTTTTTCAGTCTGTAAGTATACTGAATGAGTTAATTAGTACTTCAGCATGATAGTAAAAGATGAAAGTTAATCAATTATTCCAATTAAGGATATAATTTGTTCCAAGTTTGTGTTGTTACTCCTCCAGGAGCATTAACATAACATAATGAAGAAAGAATCCAAGAAGGAAAAGAAGCTTCAATCAAGACAGAAACATTCCTCAGAGAAGTTTTATAATGACTCCTGGACTGCTCCTACATACTCCAAAAGCAACCACTAAATGCATAAGAATTGCACTTGGTGCAAATGGTAAGACACATTCCTTGGCAACCACTGTTTTTTTGGAGCAAAGGGGCCATAAGTACCAATTTACAGCAGTTCTGTTCTCCCAGTTGGGGAGATAATTCTGCAAGTGGGTTTACGGCAGGGCTCTTTTTATAGCAGGAACTCCTTTGCATATTAGGCAACACACCCCTAATGTAGCCAATCCTCCAACAGCTTACAGAGCTCTTCTTACAGGGGCTACTGTAAGCTCTTGAAGGATTGGCTACATTAGGGGTGTGTCACCTAATATGCAAAGGAGTTCCTGCTACAAAAAGAGCCCTGGTTTATGGTAAGGAGATAGGCTTAGAGAGCTGTAAGCAGTCCCTTCCAAAGTCTTTGTCTGGTGCCTGTCTCAGAATTCTTTTAAAAGAAAAGGTCAGGAAGTGCCTTTTCTCTGAATGCCTGAGGCAGCTCCTTGTTAGCCATCCTTAACTGGGTTGAGGACAGTGCTGATACTTCAGATGGGTTGGTGATGAGGAGATGGAATGACAGAACTGTAATTAGCCCTCACTGAGCTTTTCTGCTACCACTTGTCTTCTGCTTTTACTTCATCATAGAATCATAGAGTTGGAAGGGACCTCCAGGGTCATCTAGTTCAACCCCCTGCACAATGCAGGAAATTCACAAATACCTCCCCCTCCACACTCACAGTGACCACTGTTCCATGCCCAAAAGATGACAAAAAAACTCCAGGATTGCTTTCTGACCCCAAAGTGGCAATTAGCATTTCCCTGGGTGTGTAAAAAAGAGCCACAAGAACTAAGCACGGAGGCAACCCATCCTGCCTTCCCTCTCATGATCTGCCTAAGTTCACAACCTGCCCTCATGAATCACATAGGTACCTCTGGAAGCAGAGCCAGATCCCCTTATCAAAAAGTAGCACAGAGAAGTTCCGGTTTTTGGCACCTTACTCATCGACCCTCCAATGGAGACATACCAAGCTGAGGCAATCAGGAGGGGTCTTGGCTGGTTCTAGAGCCACCCAGAGTCTCTGTAGGAGTCTCTGTAGGAGACTCTCAGCCTGGGGAGCCAGGATAAGCCTCTCCTGAGGCAATGGCTGAGGGATTGAGGCATGCCCGTCTCTGAGAGGTCCGGATGCCGTTGAGCCAGTATGGCGACCAGAGCTGACCGTCGGATGAGCAGACAAGAAAACAAACAAAAGTAACCCCGGCAACAATCAAACTTGACTAAACAGTGAGTTAATCAAACCTTTGTATAAGTGAAGAAGTCTTAGTCAGTCAGATCGATCCGAGAAGGAGCAGCGGGTGGGGAAGGGTTGGCGATCCACCTCCCTCGAAACAGAGTGGTTTGTTAATGTTATAGAAAAGAAAGAAAGAATGGAACTAACCGCATGAGACTCTTTTTGAGCTTGAAAGCCACATTTTAAGCAAGAAACATTGAATTCAGATAAACTTTACTTTAAACCTAAAACTTTTCTACTTTGTAAACAAATGGCTGGGAGAGCAAGGAGAATGGTGGCAGAAAAGAAACTTCCCCCAGGAAGTGCTATACCAATGACTCCCACCCAGTTACAGGAAGCAGCTGCAGACTTCCCCAATATGCTTGCAGCAGCATTGCACCCTCTGCTGGAGCAGATGTCAACTATCAACACTAAGCTGGATTCTGTCCAAAATCAACTTGCGCATATGGAAAAAAGAGCCAACAAGACAGACAAATGGATCGAGAAAGTTGAAACAAGAACTATTGATATTAAGCAGAATCTGGAGGAAGTTAAAAAGAAGAAATATGGATAGAAACCAACTACAACTTCAACTGGAAAAATCTATGCATGTTCTACGCTTCCAAGGAGTTCCTGAACAGAAGGGAGAAGATTTAAAAACAATGTTAAGTGAAGCGATAGCTTCAATCTTGGACCTTAAACAAGAGGATCTCCAGAGTGATATGGACTTGGCATACCATACATATCCTGATTTTATAAGAAAAAATAAATTACCTGGCGAAATTTACATCAAAGTCTCCAAGAGAACAATGAGAGACAATGTTTTAAAAGCTACAGTGGGAAAAACACAAAAAGTTAAAGAGGAAGAAATTAAAATTTTAAAAGACATTCCATTCGAGACCCGGAAATGAAGACAACAATACAAAGACCTAACCCTTTTCCTGCAAAACAAATTAATAATCTACAGATGGAGCTTTCCAGAAGGTCTTGTGTTCAAATATAATGATAAGAAAACTAAAATTGACTCTGTCCAAAAGGCCATTTTTTTTAAAGCAACAATTGAGTGCAGATAGAGACGTCAATCCAAATTTGGAGGAAGGAGAGGAACCCAGCAAGGAAGAATCGGGCAACACTTCAAGTGACTCTTGCAATTCGACTTCAGAGTCCAAGAAGGGAGCACCAGCACCCAAGACACCAAAAATGAAGCAGAAGAAGCACAAGAAATAAACGTTTTATTCTGGATTACAAAAGATTTGAATTTAGCGTAACTAAATCGAATTTGACAGAAATTTGAACTCTCTGTTTTCTTATCTTTTATTGCAACTGCAGGAGTGATTTATGTATCTGTAACCTAACACAAAGTTCTTGTCTTAAATTAGTGGTAGTGTTTTCCCCTGTACCCTTACCCTTAGGTAGTAGGATGTAGATTATAAAACTAATTAAAAATTAAATTTATTTAAAAATAAAGTAGCACAGAGAATACCTTGACAGAATATGAAGCTTCCTTATACCAAGTGAGACCATCAGTGGACCATATAGCTTAGTACTATTGGTTGTTCTGACTGCAAGCACATCTCCAGGATCTCAGGCCGCAATCAGATGAGCCACTTGATCTGATGTCGCTTCTCCCTACCAGATTTAAAGTGTGTATCCAGACAGCAACATCTATCTCCTGGCCCCCATTTGTCAGCCCCCATCAGCCTCCTCTCCATATCCTCAACTTTCCCAACACTGGTCTCATTGCGCAGTTCTGGATGTCTGACCTCTCCATTGCCTGCACAAGCCATTTGGTGATGTTGGACGCTTCCAGTCCCTGACCACCATTTTTTACACTTAGTGATAGTTGCATAACCACATATTTGCTCCTGGCAAATAAGTGGTTCTGTGCATGTGCACATTAGTTATATTTTTTTAAGAAAAGAAGCTGCCAGCCCACCCTCTCCACATTACCATGCAGTGCAGTCTGATCATTCCACCATGGGGTCAGGCTGGATTAGGGTGGCATGTCTGGTTGCATCTCTCCAGAACAAATAGCTCCAGAGAAATTAGAGGCATGGCCAAACCATGCCAAGCCTGCCATTTGATTGCAGTCTTTGACAGAAAAAAGGAGGTTCTTTTGTTTGTTTGTTTGTTTTGGCAATACATACTATATAAGATCCTTTTAAACTAGAGATACCAGTGACTCCAACTATTTCAGTAGCAACAGAACATTCTTGGGCTTCCATCAGCAGACACAGTGTGGCTGTGACAGCAGTATATAGAGGTTAGAGTGGCAGGCTAGGATCTGAGGGATGCAGGTGACAATCCCAACTCTGCCATGGAAGCTTGCTGGGTAGCTTGGGCTAGCTACACACACACAAACTAATGAAATGCAGAAGAGAACAATGTAAGCCACTTTGGGTTTCCACTGGGGAGAAAGACAGGGTATAAATGAAGTAAATAAATAAATTGTACACTCCATGGTATACAATCCAATGTCACCCATCTTTTTGTTTAATGTCACCTTTTTGTACAACTTCTTTCTCCTACTTTTCTTTTTCCATGTTGCTGGCAATAGGAACATGAAACCAAGATTCTAACCCTTGGGGGGGGGGGGCAACTCCTGGCTTATCCCACATGAGTATGGATCAACATATTACCTCATACTGGCTACATAAACATCCCCCCTGTCTGTTTGGAGGGGCTGCACGGTGCCTCAATTATGGGGTACACCAAGTCTAAGTGTTTACTGCAAACATAAACAGTGATACTTCCCCATATAAAATAGTGTTACAGGCACAAATTAAATTTGGGTCAGAAATATGGATAGCACTGGAATCCTTCTGGAGCTTTGAAAGTTAAGAATAATTTCTTTCTTTCTTTCTTTCTTTCTTTCTTTCTTTCTTTCTTTCTTTCTTTCTTTCTTTCTTTCTTTCTTTCTTTCTTTCTTTCTTTCTTTCTTTCTTTCTTTCTTTCTTTCTATCTAAGTGGCCTCCCCTGAGATGTATCTGCCTGTGTTGCAATGAAACTCCAAACACACAATTCCCAGGTATCTTTTAAGCTATTTCAGAGTTTAAAGGAGCCAACTAGGCTGCAATACAGAACAGAAAAGAAGATGAGAGCTGTAAGACTGACCTTGTTAGACTTTGTTTGTTTTAAACAGAAAAACACTTGAAGCTTTTGGATCAGTAGAAAGAAAAAACAAGCAAATAAGCTGACAAAGAGCTGATTTACAGTGCAATTGTAAGCACAGCTACACCTTTCCAAAACTATTGACTTTAATGGATGTAGAAGGGTATAACTCTGCTTAGGATTGCACTGTCAGATATAGTTCCTTCAAGGCAAACCAAAGTAAGAACTGATTGTTCAGAAAAATGATTTTTCCCTGCTACATTTAATGCATCGGTATCATTAGAAATGGTGAAATACTTGCAATGAATTTGAAATGGATAATTTCACTGTAAGAGAAAGCAGCTGAAAATGAATAAAACAGAAATTGAATAGCAGCCTGAAATCAATGGGCTTAAAGGCACACCTAACTCAGTAGAGGATCAAACTGTACATTAGTCAAATTCCTTCTCAGCCACATGAGTGTTTTGAAATATGCCCATTACTAGCAGCATTTTGCATCATGGTAGATGTATTCCACATGAATGACATTGCAATAAATGACCTAGCAAGTAAAGACTCAATTCCTACAGAAATATATTAAGCAGGGTTCATGTGTTTTTAACTACTGCTGAAAGACAAATATTATTTTCTCCAGTTTTACTAGAAAATGAAACAAGGACTACTGCCAAGGATATATTTATAAACATGCATCTGAGCTATACAATTCTGGCATTTCCTATTTGTCAGTCAAATGTAAGATGACTGTTAGGTAAAGGTAAAGGTTCCCTTGCTCGAAAGCCAGTCGAATCCGACTCTAGGGTTGCGGTGCTCATCTCCGTTTCAAAGCCGAAGAGCCAGCGCTGTCTGAAGACGTTTCCGTGGTCATGTGGCCAGCATGACTAAACACCAAGGTGCACGGAACGCTGTTACCTTCCCACCGAAGTGGTACCTATTTATCTACTTGCAATTTCTTGCTTTCGAACTGCTAGGTTGGTAGGAGCTGGAACTAGAGACAGGAGCTCACCCCGTCATGCGGCACCCGGGTCTCGAACTGCTGAACTACTGACCTTCCACAGCCTGCAGTTCAGAGTCTTAACCACTTGAGCCACCGCAGCTCCTAGATGACTGTTAAATGTGACATAAATACCTGCATTTGTTTGATCACTGAAACAGTTGTATTGATTGATTTTGTAATAATTTACAGCAACTAGGGAATACCCATGAATCTTTATGAGACAGTGTTTCCTTTCTTTTTCCTTTGCTTCCAGAAGAAACACTTTTGACAAACCACTGCTAGGGAAGAGTGAATATTCCCTCTTATGTTTCTCATTATAGTTGTTTATATTTTGTCATTGATTTCATCTCTGTTTTTTTTCTGGTGGTTCGGTAGTTGTTAGGGTTTTTGTTCCAATTAGGTACACATGTGTGTGTGTGTGTGTGTGTGTGTGTGAGAGAGAGAGAGAGAGAGAGAGAGAGAGAGAGAGAGAGAGAGAGAGACTTTGTCTGACCTTTTATGTACAATTTGCACTATTTATATGTATCATATACATGGAAGGTATAATGTTGATTTGTGGAAATTATATGGAAATTATATGGAAAATGTATACATTGGCAGGAAAAATTAGCTACAAGCAATCATAAAATGGTGCAAAAATAAGGAATTGTGGGGTTGGTTAGCACAAGAGAGAGACAAAATTGCAAAGAGAGATATTCAGGTCAAAATGGCAAGGATGAGAAGTCCAAAATGATCCCTGACTGTAGCCTCTTTCTTCCTAGCTTTCACTGCCTGCTTCTGAGCTGAAATAAATAAATGAAATAAGCTGTCAGGCCACTGAAGCTGTGTTCTCTGCAGCTGAAAGCTGGAATGGAAAAAAAAAATACTTGAGACTATTTCTAATAAATAGGCTGACCTCTAGCCACACCATAAGGAGACAAGCTAATTACCTTCCCCTTAAATCTTTTCCTATATGTGATAATGTTAAAGTAGATGAAATATATATTTTTGAGATATATCATTTTAAATTACTGAAGGCAATTGAAGCTTAATGTTTAATTTGGTGCCTCAAACATTTTTATTAGATATGGACAGCATCATAGATCAACAAGGCAAATTAACAGTGGAGCAGATGTGTGGGAATGAAAATACTGTTGATTCATTTGTTCTACTTTCAGGTGTCTCATTTGATGTGGTTTTGCATCATATTATCATGCACAACAGGGATTAGACATTCACTAGTCAGGGAGGAATAGAGAAGACACAATAAAATTAGCATTAAAATCAATAATCAGTGAATTCAGCAGATAACATTATCTGCTTTTGAGAGCAATAAGGGTAGGATGGATTATGTAGCAAGTATACTTGGATAGATATACAAAGAAGAGATTGAAGACATGCATGTAAACTTTATGACACACTGCAACTCCTGTAATGTATTTATTTCGAATAATTTGAGAGAGGTAGCTGTGTTAGTCTGCATTCCATGTATCCTCAATTCCATATGAAACAGTTCTCAAATCATGTGCTCTATCTGCTTTTTATCTGGGTTTGTGTCTGTAGTACCTAACTCTAAGGCTGTGGTCACATGGCAGGGTTAGCACAGTTTGGCCCCACATCAAATTTCTCCATTAATTTTTGTAACAGAAAAATTTGATTTAACCTGCTTCACCCCACACTCACCCTGTGGAGGACCAATCAGATGGCAGCCACAGAGGGGGAGCTTTTCTTTATTATTTGTCCTTTGAGCATGTGCATATGTGCTTATGGGAAATATCGCTTCAAATTCCTGGCAGCTGGTGGCCAATGGGATCACAGAATGAGGCTTCTGGGATTTGTAGTGCAGCTGTGAGGGCAATTTTTTTTTTAAACTGTACTCTTTAAAAATTAAATGTTTGAAAAGTTTCAAAGCCAGGGGGAGAGAATAGAGAAGCCTTATCCTGTGTCCTGTGTGCTGACATTTTTATTTAAAAGCTTGGAAGGAAGCTGGAGTCATGCGGCATCATTCTCAGACTGCCTCCCTCCCCCTCCCTCTCTGAAAAACACAAGTTTGCAATTAACCCCTTTCCCAACCATGTGTGCCACAAAGCTGTAGGCAGAAAACAGCTGAAACACATAGATGTCTTTCTTTGGAAGCTTTTATTGCCCCCCTATTCAGAATGAAGACTTAGACACATTGATTGGATGAAGTCTGGGCCACTTTATTAAACTTACTGACTGAAACCTACAGCAATGGCAGAAGGTGATGTGTGGCATGAACCAGGCCAAGGGTCACTTGACCCCTCCTCAGTCATATAATGGGGACCCAGCAGCTCCCAGCTTAAGGCAGCATCTGTTGCTCATGCCTGTCAGGCATGCAATGGGCAATGCCCTGGGGATCCAACCACCAAGCCATAGAACTTAAGTGGCTGATCTACCCATGCACTCGCAGAGGCAGTCTGCTATCTTCTCCCCGGGTCGGGTAATCCAAAGGCACAAACAGCCAGACTCCTATCCCCAAACAGGGGTTGTTAATTGGCCATATATTGCTCACCAGCCCCAATCCAGCTTACTAAAGTGACCAACCTCACAGAAAGGCACATCCTAAGCCAATACAGTGTTGGTTTTATGTATAGGCTAAGTAGGCTGAAGTCTAGGTCCTCTAAATCCAGGGGGCCTCCACAGCCCTGTCCCCCCCAGCAGGCAGTCTCCCCTCTCCCAAAATTGCAAACCCAAGATTTCATGCGAGGGCAGGGCAACTTGGGCCCAGCAACTATGAGACTCAGGACCAGCCAGTGGGGCCCAGTTTGAAACTCTGGGGCCCAACTGGAAAAATTTTGTGGGGCCCCAGTTCACAGCCAAAGTCTGCAGACTCTTAGAGATATGAATAAAATCCATCAATTGCCCTGGTGCAGGAGCCCCCTTAGGAGCAGCCCACGGGGCCCAATTGGGCCAAATTGCTCCAATTGCCTTAAAGCCAGCCCTGATGAGACTGTGCAGGGGTTGGACTGACAAGCCCTGACCCTTCTAAGCCCCTGGTGCCACTATTCAGAGTACAGACACCAGAGCCAGCAGCCCAGAGTCAACAACCAGCTGCACAGCCTTCCCCAGCTCAAGGGTTAGATCAGTAGTGGTACGTGCTACACTTTAATCAGTAGGAGAGTGCAAGTGGGGAGCCAGCTGGGGCAGATAGACCAGGCAAACGAGCTCTCCCAAGACCCTTTCATTCCTTCCCTCCTCCTTGGCTTGAACAGAGCAAGCACATGTGACTGGCACTGGCCTCACTCCTCCCAGGCAGGGAAGTCTATCTTTCACACTTCACAGAGCCCTGTTGGTGCCTGCAGCATGCACTTACAACCCCTTTCTCACAACTTCTTGGATATGAAAAGAAATATTGATGGTGTCAATTGTCATGCCAATAAATCCAAACAATACTGCTCCATACATTAATAGTAGATTAATTGTTCTGAAGCCATTGCAGAATCTAATCAAAGTTTTACATATTTATTTTATATAACCTTTTTTGGTAGTTGACTCTTTTAAATGGCTAGTATTGATTGTTGGATGGGAGCCTGGTGTTTGCTGCTGCTGGAATTATTAGATGAGAAATTATAGTTAATTATTAACCTATGTTTTTGCATCATTTTCAAGCCTCCTAATTGCATGTGTCTTGGAGAAAATTATTTTGAATCCTTTTGGCAATTTTGGGAGTTTATAAACTTTTGAAAATGTTTAGATTGGAAAATGATGTTGTGCTCTAGGGTTGGCTTGTTGGATGTGACAGAATAGACTTCATCTTGTGTTTGCTTTCATTTAGGTTGTTTAGTTTAGTTAAAATGGTCACCCACCCTGGGAAGTATAACAAAACTCCAGGGTAGGCCTACAAATCCCAGATGCCTCTATGGCCAAAAAGTGCAGGAAAGCCAGGGGGTGGAGTCAGAAGATACAAATGCTTCAGCCAGCCTGGGAGGGAGGAGTCATCCTGCCACCTTCAGATAGGCCAGGAGGCTCTTGCTGCAGATTGCCCACAGACAGAGAGAGGCCTTGGGGACCAGGGAAGACAGCAGTGGGAAGGGATCCTCGGAGGGATCCAGAACTACCTGTAGAAGGCAGGAGGTCAGGCTGCAGGTTGGTAACTGAACCTCATCCTGAGGGAAAATAAGTATAGGGATCAGTTCAGGGACAGAGCAACTGTGTTTTGTCTTATTTTATTTGTACCCGGTGGTGTTTTCCTTTCTGTGTTTGATTGTAAATAGTCAATAAAATCTTTGTTCTTTGTTTAAAACCCCAGTCTGGTTCTCTGACCATGGAGTCTCCCCTGTTCTGCCCACTACCAGTGCCTCAAGAAGTGTCATGGGAGGGGGAAAGCCCAAAAATGTGCAGGTGCCAACCCTCTAGGAGAAACCCAAAGTTAGGGGTTTTCATCTCCAAACCCCTGGAGTCAGCCAGAGGAGTCTCACTGCCCCTCAAGAAAGGCATGGGGAAGTCAGTGAGTGGTGGCAGCTCCTGAAGAATGACAGAAGCCCACCAAGGAGGTGGGAAGGCAAAGCGGGGCTCACGAGCCACAAACCAGCTACTCAGTCCCCCAGGGACTGAAAACTGAATTCTGTAACCCTTGAACAGCATCCATCTATACCTTGTGCCAATAGCCACTGATGGACCTCTGATCCATGTACTTATCCAGTTGAAGATTAATTTTACTTTTTATTTTTAGATTCTAATCTGAGCATGAGTAAAAGATTTGAAAGTGGTGCTAGCAAGTGCAAGAGACAGAGATTTGAAAATGCTACGGTAATGAAGTTAAGACCAATCACTGCTTTCGTTTATCAACCACTCACTGAAGCAACAAGAGCCAGCAGTGAAGCTACCAGCCTGAGCCAACTACTAGCATGCAATCAGACAAAAACCTCCCTGAAAGAGAAACAGTGAAGCAGGATGTGAAGCAGCCATGATGCTGGCTCAAACTGAAAATATAGAGCTAATTCAAGAGTCACTTACTGGACAGGGAGAGGCTAAAGAGCCACAAGAAAATAATGTAAAATTTTGCAGTTCACACCTGGTAAGATAGGCCAAGTCCAAGGTGTTCCAGATGCACATAAAGATAATGCCAAACATAGATCTACTGTAACAGATATTGGTTTGTGGTCAGAATTATCACATGAGGAAGTATCCTACTGGGTAGAGAGGGGTCCCTCTCAAGTTCTGCATCATTGTGGACCAATTTCAAATATCAAGTGAGTGTACAAAAAGCAGTCCAGGTTTTACACAAAAGCTCTTTTTTATTCAACAAAAGCAAATGGGGAAACATATAGATGAGAGTGGCTTGTATATTCTCCCTCAAAAGGACAGATTTATTGCTTTGTTTGTAAACTCTTTCCAAACCTTGTATCTTCTTCCACAGCTTTAGCTACTGAAGGGTTTGATGACTGGCAAAACCCCATCTTATCCAAACTCATGAAAACTCAGAGAAGCTTAGGAATGCCATGTTGGTCTATTTAATAAGGAAGAGAGGGCAAACGTTAACTTCCAAGCTAGAGGAACAAATAAAAGCAGAACAGCAGTACTGGAGAGCTGAACAGCACATCATGGAGAGAATTATTGCTGTAATATGCACTCTTGTAGAATGAGGCTTACCATTCAGAGGAGACAACAAACACTTTGGATCTCCAAATAATGGCAATTATCTTGGTCTTTTAGAACTAGTGGCAAAGTTTGATCCATTTTTACTTACTCATATCAATCGATATGGACATTCTGAATCAGACAATTCCTCATATTTGTCAAAAACTATATGTGAGGAAATGATTCAACTCATGGCAAAAAAAGTTAAGGATGCAATTCTGGCTAATGTGAGAAAGGCTAGCTATTTTAGCTTTTCAGAAGATTCCACTCCTGACATTTCACATACTGATCAGTTGACTTGAATTATCAGATATGTGTCACCTGAAGATGGTTTGCCAGCTGAGAGATTTTTAACTTTCCTTGAGCTAAAAGACCACTCAGGAGAAAGCATGACTGATTTAGTGTTCAACTATTTCACTACTGAGCTTGAAATTGACTTTAGAAAATGCCACGGGCGGTCTTATGACAATGCTGCCAACATGGCTGGTAAGTACGATATGCAGCAAAAAATCATTGAAAAAAACCCAATTTGCAACATTTATTCCATGCGCAGGTCACTCTTTAAATCTGATGGGCTGTTCATCTGTGGATTGCTGCCTTGATGCAGTGAACTGCTTTGGCATTATCAATGACTTTTATGCCTTCTTTTCATCCTCCACAAAGAGATGGGCAGTTCTAAAATCATTTTTGCCACCCCAGTCTAAAGTGCCTAAATATTTATCAGACACTAGGTGGAACACAGACGCAAAAGCCACAGAAGCTGTTTTGTAAAGTTACAGTGCTATCACTGATGCCCTCAGTCATCCATACTCAGACGTTAATGGGAAGGGGGAGACCAAGCTTCAAGCTAACAATCTTTTGCAGAACTGGAATTTGTGTTTATGCTGCATTTTTGGACCCGGTCATTTTCACAAGGTCAGCAAAGCCCTTCAGAAATCAGACCTGTTATTGAGTTCTTGTGCAAGTTTGTATAGTTCACTTCTGAATTTTTTAAGGAAAATTAGAGAAGATTTCCATGAGTTTGAGAAACAAGCAAAAGCCACCTTGTTGTTGTTCAGTCGCACAGTCGAGTCCGACCCTTCGTGACCCCATGGACCAGATCACGCCAGGCCCTCCTGTCTTCTGCTGTCCACTGAAGTTTTCTCAATTTCATGTTGGTCGCATCGATGACACTGTCTAACCATCTCATCCTTTGCCATCCCCTTCTTCTTTGACCTTCAATATTTCCCAGCATCAGGGTCTTCTCCAATGAATGCTCCCTTCTCATTTGGTGGCCAAAGTATTTAAGGTTCAACTTCAGGATCTGGCCTTCCAGGGAACAGTCAGGGTTGATTTCTTTTAGGATTGAATGACTTGATCTCCTTGCAGTCCAAGGGACTCTCAAGAGTCTTCTCCAGCACCATAGTTCAAAAGAATCTATTCTTCGGCGCTCGGCCTTCCTTATAGTCCAACTCTTGCAGCCATACATTACTACGGGGAATACCATTGCTTTGACCATGTGGACTTTTGTTGGCAGGGTGATGTCTCTGCTTTTCATCATGCTGTTTAGGTTTGCCGTTGCTTTCCTCCCAAGGAGCAGGAGTCTTTTAATTTCATGGCTGCAGTCACCATCTGCTGTGATCTGGGATCCTAGGAACGTGAAGTCTGTCACTACTTCTACGACTTCCCCTTCTATTTGCCAAGAAGTGATGGGGCCAGATGCCATGATCTTAGTTTTTTTGATGTTGAGCTTCAAGCTCACTTTTGCGCTCTCCTCTTTCATCCTGAGCAAGAGGCTCTTTAGGTCCTCTTCACTTTCTGCCATCAGAGTGGTATCATCTGCATATCTGAGGTTATTGATCTTTTCCCCAGCAATCTTAACTCCAGCTTGTGATTCATCCAGGCCAGCATTTCGCATGATGTACTCTGCATATAAATTAAATAAGCAAGGTGACAATATACATCCTTGTCGTACTCCTTTTCCTATGCTAAACCAATCAGTTGTTCCATATCCAGTTCTAACTGTTGCTTCTTGACCCTTATACAGGTTTCTCAGGAGACATGTGAGGTGGTCTGGTACTCCCATCTCTTTAAGAACCTGCCATAACTTATTGTGATCCACACAATCAAAGGCTTTAGCATAGTCAGTGAAGCAGAAGTAGATGTTTTTCTGGTACTCTCTTGCTTTCTCCATAATCCAGTGAATGTTGGCAATTTGATCTCTAGTTCCTCTACCTCTTCGAAACCCAGCTCGTACTTCTGGCAGTTCTCTATCCACGTACTGTTGGAGCCTAGCTTGTAGGATCTTGA
Organism: Gekko gecko; assembly: GCA_029375565.1. Lineage (NCBI taxonomy): Eukaryota > Metazoa > Chordata > Lepidosauria > Squamata > Gekkonidae > Gekko > Gekko gecko. Next base: position 71,116,956 of record JAPDNY010000005.1, on the reverse strand, counting down.
GCATGACCTTGCTAGCATGTGAAATGAGTGCAATTGTGTGATAGTTTGAACATTCCTTGACATTGCCCTTCTTTGGGATTGGAAAGTAAACTGACCTTTTCCAATCCTGTGGCCACTGTTGTGTTTTCCAAATTTGTTGGCAAATTGAGTGCAGCACTTTACAGCATCTTCTTTTAAGACTTTGAATAACTCAGCTGGGATACCATCACCTCCACTAGCTTTGTTAGTAATGCTTTCTAAGGCCCATTTAACTTCACTTTCCAGGATGTCTGGCTCGAGGTCAGTGATTATACTGTCGTGGTTGTCAAGGACATTGAGGTCCTTCTTGTATAGTTCTTCTGTGTATTCTTGCCATCTTTTCCTAATCTCCTGCTTCTGTTAGGTCCCTACCGTTTTTGTCCTTTATCATGGCCAGCTTTGCATGGAACGTTCCCTTGGTTTCTCCAATTTTCTTGAAGAGGTCTCTAGTCCTTCCCAATCTATTGTTTTCCTCTATTACTTTGCATTGTTCATTCAGGAAAGCCTCCTTATCTCTCCTTGCTGTTCTCTGGAAATCTGCATTCAGTTGGGCAAATCTTTCCTTTTCACCGTTGCCTTTAGCTTTCCTTCTTTCTTCTGCTATGTGTAAAGCCTCATCATACAGCCACTTTGCTTTCTTGCATTTCTTTTTCTTTGGGATGGCGGTGATTGCTGCCTCCTTTACAATGTCACGGACCTCTGTCCATAGTTCTTCAGGCACTCTGTCTATCAAATCTAGTCCCTTAAACCTATTCTTCACCTCTACTGTATATTCATCGGGGATGCAATCTTGGTCAAATCTGAATGGCCTAGTGGTTTTCCCAACTTTCTTCAATTTAAGTCTGAATTTTGCAATGAGTAGCTCATGATCTGAGCCACAGTCAGCTCCAGGTCTTGTTTTTACTGACTGGATAGAGCTTCTCCATCTTTGACTGCAAATTATATAGTCAATCTGATTTCGGTGTTGCCCATCTGGTGACGTCCATGTGTAGAGACCCCTCTTAGGTTGTTGGAAAAGGGTGTTCGCTATGATCAGCGATTATGGAGAAAGCAAGAGAGTACCAGAAAAACATTAAATTCGCCCATTCCTGTCCACTTTAGTTCACTGATTCCCAAGATGTCGATGTTCATTCTTGCCATCTCATTTTTGACCACGTCAAGCTTACCTTGATTCATAGATCTTACATTCCAGGTTCCTGTGCAGTATTGTTCTTTGCAGCATTGGACTTTCCTTTCACCGTCAGACACATCCACAACTGAGCGTCCTTTTGGCTTTGGCCCAGCTGCTTTACTCTTTCTGGGGTTACTCGTACTTGCCCTCTGCTCTTCCCCAGTAGCATATTGGACACCTTCCGACCTGAGGGGCTCATCTTCCAGTGTCATATCTTTTAGCCTTTTGTTACTGTCCATGGGGTTTTCTTGGCAAAGATACTGGAGTGGGTTGCCATTTCCTTCTCCAGGGGATCACACTTGGTTTGAGTTCTCTGCTGTGGCCTGTCTGTCCTGGGTGGCCCTCCACGGCATAGCCCACAGCCTCATCGAGCCACGCAAGCCCCCTCATCATGACAAGGCAGTGATCCATGAGGGAGAAAAGCCACCTTGCCAAATCAATAAGTTTCAGGTCAATATCTTCTGGGTATGCTTCCATCAACAGTTCAACACTTTGCTGAATTTCTTGCTTAGATGCTGTCAGATTAGCAAGAATGGGAAACAATTGTGCAACATCACTGTACACAGTACTTCTTTTTAAATTGGCTTCAAGTGCATCTAATATAGGAATAAAGGATTTTATCCTAAATTTATCTTTTGAAGAAAGTGCATCTAAGGCATCAGGTGCATTTCTGTCATTTCTTTGCCGTTCCCTTACTCTTTGTCTCCTTGTTTTGTAGTTAACAAAAGCTACCTTGCCAAATGTTAACTACAAAACAAGGAGACAAAGAGTAAGGGAACGGTAAAGAAATGACAGAAATGCACCTGATGCCTTAGATGCACTTTCTTCAAAAGATAAATTTAGGATAAAATCCTTTATTCCTATATTAGATGCACTTGAAGCCAATTTAAAAAGAAGTACTGTGTACAGTGATGTTGCACAATTGTTTCCCATTCTTGCTAATCTGACAGCATCTAAGCAAGAAATTCAGCAAAGTATTGAATTGTTGATGGAAGCGTACCCAGAAGATATTGACCTGAAACTTATTGATGAACTTTTGCACTTTTACCTGTACGTGAGACAAAGCCATAGGCTTACAGAAGAGCACTCTCTGTCTCATACAGACCTTTATCAAATTATATATAAGGAAAAAAATTCAGATGGCCTTTCCTAATGTGGAAGCAATCTTGTAGCTATTTCTTAGCTTTATTGTCACTAACTGGGAGAGAGAAGTTTCTCAAGATTCAAAAGAATTAAAAATGAATTAAGGGTCATGATGTCTCAAGAGAGGTAGTCTGCACTGAGCATTCTGTACACTGAAAGTGACAAACTTAGACAAACAAATTTGGATGAAGTTTTGGATGATTTTGCTATGAGGAAGGCTAGAAATACATTTTTAGTCTTACTGTATTTGATGGTTGTAGTTTACCTCTTAATAAGTATTTTAAAACTGACTGTTTAATGACAACATAAAGTAGATTCTAAAAGTGCCACACTATCAGGTAATCATGATCATATTATTTACACTTCCGAGGCAATGTAATTTGTAAATTCAAGGTATGGTTTTTTTTAAGAATAACATTACAACTTCATTTTCCTAAAAATTAATGCTTATTCCACAAAAGGTTTACAAAGTTCAGTTATTGCAAAAGTTTTTCAGTGTTAATTTTAACATTTATGCATTTTTTTAATCACTATGGAATTTAACAATAACATCTTATGTCCTTTTAGAGGAGAAATTGTGAATTGCAGAATTTTAAATACCCATTATCATCCTTGGCTTCACTCAATTTTGTTTATAACACTCTTCCATTTTCTTCTAGTCATGAGGGTGAGGGATTGGGAGGGGCCTCACAAGTAGAATAGCCTAGGGCCACTCTTTATCTAAATTTGGCCCTGTCCACAACCCACTGTATGAGGTAGGCAAAATCCCCACCTTGAGCCAATTAGCCAGGGATCAAAAATTCCTACCTGGCTCCCAAAAACAGTGACCAGCAAGAGCCACACAGAAATTGGTGTGGGGGGTGGGCCAAGCTCCAAATGGCAAGTGAAGAGGGTGGGTAAGGAGCCGGTCATTAACAAGCCAGCTCCACCCCCTGAGCAGGACATGTGATAACTTAGCCCATATGCCTGCTCTTCCTCCTACAAAGGAGGCAAAGGCGGACCCCGGCTGTACCGTTGTGCCATTGCCCGGTGGAGCTGAAAAAGGTTTTAAAAAGAGAAACACATGGGTGAAGATCTGCTTAAGTGCACAGTGCTAAATTAATTTTTAAAATGGCACTGATGCAAATATTTATTTATTTATTATATTTATTAGTTAGACTTCTATCCTGCCCTCCCGCCGAAGAGGCTCAGGGCGGCTTACAACAGCTATAAAAACAGTGTCACTGCATACATAAAATACGTCAATAAAATTCCATTTAATACAATAAAACCATTTAAAAGTGGCAGTGACATATAATAAAGTGCAAGTGCAGCACAGCCGATAGAATCATTCCTTCCTAAAACATCCAGCAAAAAAACTCTGTTTTCACAGCCCTGCGGAATTGCTGGAGGTCCCACAGTGCCCTGATCTCGCTAGGGAGCTCATTCCAGAGTGTCGCTGCCACCAGGGAAAATGCCCTGGTCCTAGTTGCCACCAACCTGGCATCCCTAGGGCCAGGGAGGGCCAGAGGGTTTTGTGTTCCAGATCGCAGTGCTCTCTGGGGAACATGCAGGGAAAAGTGGTCCCTCAGGTAGGCAAGCCCCTGACCATAAAGGGCTTTAAAGGTCAAAAACAGCACCTTGAAGTGAATCTGGAATGCTATTGGTAGCCAGTGCAATGACTTTAGCACAAGCTGGATGTGCTCCCACATAGGGAGGCCCATCAACAGCCTGGCCGCTGCATTTTACACCAACTGCAGCTTCCAGAGTTGCCCCAAGGGCAGCCCCATGTAGAGAGCATTACAGTAGTCCAGCCTCGAGGTGACCATAGTGTGGATCACTCATTCAAATGAAGTAATTTACAAAGTCCAATCCATTATGTGTATTCATTCTTACATCAATGGGCCAATAATTACAATCATGTCTGTTAGCTGTCCTGAGCCTGTTCGCGGGGAGGGTGGACTATAAATCTAATAAAATAAATAAATAAATAAATAAATAAATAAGCACAATTTTGTACAGTTTCCTTTTGGTCTTCGTGTTGTCATATGTGACTGTGACCCTTCTATGCTTTCCTGGTATGTGTATAAGAGCCAGCACGGTGTAGTAGTTAGCAGTGGAAGACTCTAATCTGCAGAGCCCGGTTTGATTCCCCACTCCTCCTCCACATGAAGCCTTCTGAGTGACTTTGGGCCAGTCACAGTTCTCTAAGAACTCTCTCAGCCCCACCTACCTCATAAGGAACCTGTTGTAGGAAGAGGAAGGGAAGGCAACTGTAAGCCACTTTGAGACTCCTTAGGGTAGAGAAGGGGGGGGGATAAAAACCAACATTTCTTCTTCATGTGCACACAGAAATTTGTATACCATGTATTGGGTGAGAAGGTAGCTTTTTCATATGAAAGGTCAAGAAAAGTTTGTAAAAACATCTAATTTACCACTTTTTACCTACCATTTGAGAGTCTCAAAGGTTCTACAGCAGTTTCAGTGAAAGCCATAATTCCAAGGCTCTGGTCACACTGCAAAGGTAATTGCGCTTTGTTCCCGCTTTGTTTAAATCAGGAACATTTTTCTTCGCATTGGGCTGACTAGATGCAGCCAGCCCCTCTCTTACAGCACCCACTTGCCTGCTGCTGCGCCATCCCTCCAGGCGATCCTGCTGGCCATGGGGGAGGCTTGGGCAGCTGCTGCTTCTACTGACACTTGGGGGGGTGCCGCCACCGCTGCTGCTGCCATTGCCCCACAAAAACAGGCTCCACCATGTCCGCCATCTCCGCCATCCTCCTTGCCGGCCCCATCCAGGCTGCTGGAGCCCCCACCTCTCATTCCCGCCTCCAGGGCTGTCTTTTGTGCATTTTTTTTAAAAAAAGCTTCCGGTTTGAGCGCTTAACTAAACATGTGCTTAATAAATCCATTATTAAACGTTAAATGGATTTATTAAGTGCATATTTGCTCAAGCGCTCAAATTCGAAGCTTTTTTTTTTTTTTTTAAAGCACAAAGAGCGTTCAGACGGCCCTAATCGCAATCATTGTGAAAGATGGGCTGTCCAGATAGGTGAAATCGCGCATTCAAAGCAGAAGTGCCAGGAAAACACTTGATTTTCCAGGGGTCAGGAAAACCCGGCATCATTGCGCGAGTGAGCCTGCTTCGGGGCAGGAGGCAGATTGGCGTGTGTGAACGTGAAACTGACATGCGCAAGGAAACAGCAGCGAATCCCGATCAAAACAGCAGTGTGACTGGACCCCAAGTCTTTTACAGATTTGTAAACATAGCTAAACTTTATACTCTGGAGAAAACCACAAAAGAATACATAGTATATTTAGGAACATTTTTATTTTATATTTCCCATTTCAAATCAGTCAAATAAATGTTATTGCTGGAAATGCCTGTCCTTTTTTGCTTAGTGTTTTATGTTGCACATTTCCTTATTCTGTCCTTTGAACAATTTGACCTGCTCAGATTGCAGCAACTGAATTCATAGGGCTTTAGGGGAAATTCACATGATGTGCCACATACTTTAGCCTTTTCTGTGCTCCACTGCTAATTAATAGCGTACCATGAGCCAGCTGGATTACTTTCTGTTTCCTTAGCAGTGGTTTTGATAGCTTGACTGGGTGTGAAGAATGAGAACTAAAATCTTCACACACAACTTGAACACTTCTAATAAGGTTAGAACCTTACTTTTTTAAAATCTTGAAAGCAGGTTTTTTTGGGTTTTTTTTCATAAAGCAATGCACGACAGTGCTAACAAAAAAACTGAAGTTTGGAAATAGGCTCCTCTGGACTGTTTCAAACTTTTGATTTAAACATTGCTAGAAGTATGTCCAAGAAAGTTTAGGGTAAAGAAACAGATCTGGGATAATTGGAAGCTTTTGATTAGTCTGTATTCCATCTTGGGCTAAATAAGAAATAGTGTGTTTATTATTAAGACCTTTATTACGCATAGATAAATTTCAGTTAAAGAATCCAAAGACTAAGTGTAATCCTGAAAGAACAGGCAATGGCAAGAAGAGTTCTTGCTCATGTAGACAAGGATCAGGTATATATGTGAATTAATGGCACCATCAAATGATGATAAACAATGAATAAACCAATATGGAAATGTGGAAATATTTGTAATTGAATCTGGAAGTTCCTATGAAAAAACATAAGCCAAGCAGGCAAAAAATTGCAAGGCCTAGACAGGTAACCTGTGCAATTCCCACTTCCCCAAGTGAGAGCAAAACACCAGATTTTGTAGGCAATTAGCAAGATATATTTGGTGGATATGAAATATGGGGCACTCAGGAGTGGATTGTGAGGACCAAGTGGCTCAGGAAAAGGGCCCTTCCTGGCTATGTCCCCACAGGAGGAAGAGCTGGTTCTTGCTGAGGACTGCTGCAGGGCTGGCTGAAGTGAGTCTCATTCTGCAGTGGCCTGGCTGAGGCAATTCTTGCCATTCTGCACTGGCTTAGATGAGGCAATTCTTGTCATGCTGGGATCAATTCAGCTGAGGTAAGTCTCATATTGTCCTTCATGGGGCCAGGGTGGCTGAGGCAGGGAGAGTCCCACTCCTGACAGGACTGGGACAGCTGCAGCAAGGTGAAGCTCGCCTCCACATGGGGTAAGCCAGGTAGAAAGGGGGCTGCAGCCTCCAGGCCATTATTTATTTATTTACCTTCCCTGGTGGTCTTAATGGGCAGTCTGCCCCTTCAGGCATTGCAGAGAAAGAAGTGGGAAAACACATCTGTCCAGAGTATTTACAGTTGGAGTTGAATGCCCTCATGACTGAACACTGAGTCAGCCAGGCAAAATGTTACCAGGCTAATATAGTGAGTCAGACCATGCAGCTTCCTTCCAAGTGCCAGAAGGACTGGACCACCTGTTTTTATCTGATTTTTTAAAATTATATAACAAATATGATAGATGAGAAGCAGAAAGGAAAGTGTAGTACGGGAACTAAGATTTTGAACTCTGGCTTGCAAACTCCTGGAGAGGGTTGATTTGGGGTACCATATGAAGATGTAATGCCATAGAATCATAGAAGCATAGAGTTGGAAGGGATCTCCAGGTTCTCCAGGATCATCTAGTCCCACCCCCTGCGCAATGTAAGAAATTCACAAATACCTCCCCCCCACCCCCAGTGACTGCTGTTCCACCTCCAGAAGATAACAGGATCTCCAGCCAACCTGGCCTCGAATCAATCCATAGAGTCAATCCTCTGAAGCTGCCATTTCCTCCTGGGAAACTGATGTCTATAATTTGGAGGTCAGTTATAATTCTGGGAGAACTCCATGTCATAAACTGAGAATAATTTCAGTAGGAATGTATATATGTAGAGCTTTCATGATCCAGTTTTGAATGTTTAGAGGAGAAAGGTAATTTCCCATTTTTTAGGGGTTTTGTGTTTATATGCAGACCTTTTTAAAATCTCTGTATATGAAGTCTAGTCCCATGGAAATCAATAGAATGTTGGACCCTTTTGAAAGGACATTATTTAGAAGTCTGATGCTTTATATCAATTTGAAAGGTGCTTTTATCAGCAGAGTCATGCTTCATTTACCATTTTTTATTTTAGCTAATGGGAATGAATTATTTCCCCAAGCAAGTACTGTTTATGCTTGCCATGGTCCAATGCATGTCTTGCAGAAGGGGCTAATCTGCTTTCTGTTTTGAACAAAGGTAAAGCATGTGACCTTTTTCACAAGATTATTTATGCCTTGAATATTCAGTGATTACATGCTGCAGTTATTCATTAAACACAGCATATCAAGCTTTGCATTATTGGTCACTTTTGTATGCACTCTTGTTCCCCACAGCAAGCATTTGGCTATTCATAGTCTATATGCAAATTAAAAAAAAAATAAAACACAGTGTAGTTAATAGCAGCTTTCAGTCTAATAACAGTGGAATCATCCAGGCAGTTGTGGGTATAGGCATAATGTCTGTCTTAGCCTAGTTTCAATACAAAACCAAACCTAAAGACAAAAGGAAGAAAAATAAATGCAAAACTGCAAGAGGAAGAGTGTGTAATCTCCCATCTCTCCCACCCTGTAAGGATAAGTAAAACTTCTGGAAAGTTCCATCATGAGAGATTCCTGAGTGGATCCAGGAAACCACCTGGTGCCAGAAGCCAAAAGACTATAATAGACTATAGGCCAGAGGGAAGCCATGCTAACTTTATGCTTGTGCCATGCTTGTATGCTTTGATATGTTATGCTATAACATGATGGACTGCAATGTATAGAATGCTTTAAGATACAGCTTGGATTCTTATGCTGCAAGAAGGTGTGCCATCTAATACTGTATTAGAAAAGTTAGCTTTTTTATTTGTCTGTTGCTAAGCTATAGTGATACTTTTTAAAAAACCTTTGAATAAACCATTATATACTTTTACAAAGGTCTGCTTTATTTGAGTGCATTTAACCTTGAGGACCCACAGGGCCTGGTGATGCTCAGGCAAGAAGGAGTGGTGACCCAGGGGGACCCAAGCCTGTGTCTCTGACACAACCAAAACAAATACACTAGGATTAGGGATGCCAGTCCTCAGGTGGTGGGGGGGAACCCCCAATTTTGGGGCTCCTGCCCACCACTGGGCAGTGGGGGAAGTCCTGCCTCCTACCCCCGTCCCCAACAGCAGCCACCGATGACCACCTCTCTCCCTCCCCTCCTGCCTGATTTAAAGGGCCTTCCAGCTGATCAGCAGGAGCACATGGCCTGCCAATCAGCTGGAGGGGCCTTCAAGTGGCAAACTCACCACTTGTGATTCAGGCGCACAGATCCCCATTCCTTCAAAAGCATTTAAAAGGTCCCTCTGCTTGGGATTCAGGTGTGCACAGGCCCCACTCTCAAAAAGCATTTTAAAGGATCCTTTAAATGCTTTTGGAGAATGGGGGCCACATGTGCCTGTGGCAATTCAGGTGCACACAACCCTCACTCTCCAAAAGCATTTAAAGGGACCCTTTCAATGCTTTTGCAGAGGTGGGGGGCAGATGAATTTGCTGCTTGGGATTCAAGTACATCCCCAATGCAAGGATATCACTTCTGAGTGTCATCATCACATGGGGGATATCCCCTCCTCCTCCAGGAATACCTCCCAAATTCCCCCACTGGGGAGAAGGCAAGACCTGGCAACCCTAACTAGGATTGCCAACTCTAGCCTGGGAATACTTGAAGATTTGGGGGTAGTGCCTGTGGAAGGGAAAATTTAGGAAAGTATTTCACCTGGAATCTATGGTACAACATAGAGTCTGCCATCTGAAGCTTTCTCCAGAGGAACTGATCTCTTTAGTCTGGAGATCAGTTGTAATTACAGGTGAACTCCGGACCCCATAATGATCTGATGATTGAAAAGCTATGTGGCCACTACTAGTTTTCAGTGGATGTGCTTTCTTCTCCATTGTTTCCAGATCCCTGCTGCACTTCCCTCCACAGTGTTGCCTTCCTACTTTTGAGAGCCTTGCAGGGGACATCAGCTCTCCCTGCTTCTGGTGCTGGTGGACCCCAGAACCCTTCTCTTATAGTTGTCCATGTTACAATAGGTGGAGAGTAGCATCACTTAGAGGTTCTAGTCACTGGAGAATGTGACAAATTCTTGCATTAAAACTATTCCGACATCAGTAGGAATCTTATATCCACTTTCCAATTAGTGCAACTGCCCTATTCATATTTGCTGGACAGTTAATATAGATCAACTATTAACTAAAGATGAACGCTTCACAAATACAAGAAGATTCTATCTAAACATATATGCTACCAGAACTCTTTACTGGTGGTTCAAAATGAGTAAGTGCTGGGAAACTAAATCTAATTGCACATTTTAAGGCTCTCCCATAAAGTTAATTGTACTAACAATAATTTTACCATATACAGATTGATTTTATATTGCAATATTGGTTTTCCATTCAATTCCTCATTTATCTCTGTAGGAATGATTTTCAGGTAAGATGCCCTGATGTAAGTTTAGCAAAATAAAAACCACAGAAACACTCATAAATGTTTAATGAGATACTAAAGGTAGCTTAAAAAGGAAATTATCAGCCAACAAATAATAGTCTTAATGACTTACCATCTCTTAAAATTGTAATAGTCACTGCTTTAAAATAATAAACATTAATGGCTTAAAATATGATAAATACTTTCTTCCTGATGATACCAGTTATAAAAGATGTTATAATGGATTTTGTATCTTTCTGAAATGTTCAGTAATAAAAATAGAGATGATGTACATTTCAGAATCACAGTTCTTCTAAATAAATATTTCACAAGCTTCAGTGAAGTTATGAATAAAGAAATTGTCAGATATAAGAACATATGTATAATAACAATATTGCAGATATACAATGCCATGTACATGAGCATTATGAATGGTAACAGTTACTAAGAAGTACTACTATTAAGCAGTGTAACATAACACTAGACAAGATATAGCTAATATGCCAGCTCTTTGAAGAACAGTAGTTAACCAATCGTTAAAAGTGAGTGAGCATTAGAAAAAGCAACATTTTTTCCCTGGACAGGGCATCTCTAAGGCTCCTTTGACTTCTACTACACAGCATTTATCCACCTGGCTATAAAAGGGATTGACTGCAATGGGTTTCACATCAGTGTTACTGATTTTAATTGGACTGCTCTGGATTGCACATTACAAGCTGAGCTTTCATCTCTTTAGCTGTTTTCCAATAGTGGCTGAATAACACTGTCTTCCCTCAGTTCCCTTGCTGTAGCGTACCTGTAGTCACCCAATGAAGATCCTTGTGCTGTGATGGCAGCTGCTGTCAAAGGAACATTTGAAAAAAAATCTGCACAGCAAATCAACTCTTAGGAACATAGGACCAATGGTCTATTTAGTCGAGCATCCTGTCTCACATAGCAGCCAACCAGGACATTTGGATGGCCAACAATAGGGCATAGAGGCAGAGGCCTTCCCTGGTTTTGCCTCCTGGCTCTGGGATCAGATGTTTAGTGCTTCTGAATATGGAGGTGCCCCTCAGTCACCACGGTTAGTAGTCATTAATAGATTTATCCTCTATGAATTTATCTAATCCACTTTTAAAACTGTTTATCCCTGTGGCCTTCACTACATCCTCTGGCTGTGAATTCCATAACTGAACAGATCAGATCATCAGAAACTAGCATACACTGAATTGTGGGGTCCTGTTATTTATTATTTGATGGAAAATGACATATTACCGAAAGATTAGAATTATGTTGATTTGATATGAATATAAGCAGAGCTTTTTGTTTTGATCGTTGATCAGGGTTTATTCATCTCAACCTCATTGCCTTATATGTTTTATTTATAGTTTCAGTGTATTTGATGTGATCTTTTTAAAATAAAATAAAAAAGGAAAGAAAAGAAAAGAAAAGAAAAAAAATCCACATTTTAATCATGCTTCAATGGCCAATCAGAAGCCCTGCTAGGCAAAAGCCCTGTATGGCTCTGTCCACTTTCTAAAAACATTTCGCAGGCACCAGGAAAGGTGTTGACCTGCACCATGGTGTCCTTACAGGGGCTTTGCAGTCAAGATCACTAGAGACTTAATAATGTTGTTGTAAAACTAGGATTTGTAATTTTGATTTCTTTTTTTTAATTTTCAAAGATTTTGTTAAAGTCAAAGACAACATACAGAACTTGTTTTAGTTTATAAACAAAGGCTGAGTTCAGACTGGCAGTTTGAAGCGGGAGTGAGTTGTTGCAAAAAAGACCTGGAACTGTTCTGGGTTTTCCCGGTCACACTGCACAGACTGATGAGGGAGCATACCGGGAGGAGGCGTGAGGGAGCGTTCAGACTGCTGGCCCAGAGGCGCGGCTATAAACAGCTTTTTCCTGTTAATTCGGCTATGTGTGCATAAGCACATCAGGGCAATTTGGGGAGGACCCCGTTGTGCTGGCACTGAATTGGGCGGTAGAGCGGAGCACATCCAATCATATCGCTGCTGCCTCTCCAGGGCAATCAAGTGCACCTTATGCGCGGAAACACCCGGCGGACACTATTACTGCGGGTTGTTCCTGGCTTTTCAGGTTAGCGTTCACACTTCCTGGAAGCAGAATGAAGCAGGATAAACATGCTCTCTCTGGGTTTTGCTACTATTTTCACCAGATATCTTTTAAACATGGGAGTGAAGTGGTACATGATAGGTTGACTATGGGTGGGGAATGCCAGACAGATGTCCCTGTGTGAATGGCCCCATTAATCTGCTTGTGAAACGTTGCTCACACATGGCTATAGTGGGGCAAACTGCCAGTCTGAACTCAGCCAAAGTAACACATAACCAGAAAATGGGCACAGTGACAAGCACTTCAAGTAGCAGTGTTCCAAAAGCTACAGTAGTATCCATAAAGTACCAATCAAGCTTCAACCGGCAGGTCTAAAACAATCAAACTGATTTTTTCTCTTCTCCCAGTGCAATTCAAAACTTCTTCTGGCACATAAACTTTTTTCTCAGTTCAAAGCTGGTCTTCTGTTTTTCATGAGGAGGAGATTGGATTTATACCCTGCCCTTCACTTAGCCAAAGGAGTCTCAGAGTGGCTTACAATTTCCTTTCCCTTCCCCTCTCCACAACAGTCACCCTGTGAGGTAGGTGGGTCTGAGAGAGCTCTTCCGAGAACTGCTCATGAGAGAATAGCTCTGAAAGAACTTGTGAATGACCCAAGGTCACACCAGCAGCTGCATGATGAGGACACATCCAAAATTTGGAATAGTCAAATGCCTATAATCAAGACTTCAAAAGCATAACAACAACATAAAATAATCTCTATGAGATCAAACCAAAAGTACAGCCAGTACAGCATCCTGCAACAGCAACTAGCCACAACCACCTGGGAAACTCATTGCCAACACATTAAGGAAACAGACTTCCCTTGTAACTTCCAGTATTTACAGGCATACTTCTTTTGAACATCCAGATTCCATTTAGCTAAGGTGTTTAATAATCCTCGCCAGACCTAGCCTCTATAGGTTTGTCTATGAATTTACCTTTGTCTTGTGTCAGGCTATTAAAAAATCCATAACAAAATAGTGTGACTTGGTCTCTAAGTAGAAAGTATTGTATTTCTGTGCATTTGATTTTTTTATTTGCTTTTAACTGAGTCCTGTTAATTGGGAAGAAAGCAGGATAGAAGTATTTTAAAAACCATAGATAAATAACAGTGCAATAATGTCAGTATCAACATCTTAAAGGATGGTTGGAAAGGCCCTCTAATACTAAATTCAGAATTACTTTCCATTTGGGGAATCAGTATAGCTGAACAAATGTTGTACATAACAGCGTCAGCACTGGATTAATGTTATGGGATATGCCATTGACTTGAACTGTCTTGCACATATTGAGTATTTAGGCCTATAACTGGGTTTATAATCCTGTGATATTGCGATTCTGGAAGTATTATTTCTCGGGGATACACGCCTGCTGCAGCAGCAGACTTAGAGGAATATTTTGCCACTACACTAATGCACATGCTTCTCTGGGTCAGACATAAGAGTGGTTGAGAGGTTGTAAGAAGCCTGTAAGAAGCCAAGAAAGGACAAAACACTAGATGAAAGTCAGTGCAATTTACATAGCATTAATTAATTAGAATCATTAGACTATCAAGGGCCCAACAAGTTGCTAGCCACTGGACAAACAAGGAAAGCAAAGAAAGGTCCATAGGAGCTGAATAAACCATCTTGTATTGGTCTGCAGCAGAACAACTATATTCGAATCCAGTATCACCTCAGAGAACAACAAGATTTTGGAGTTATAAGCTTTCGAGGGGCACTGGACAAAGGGAGTTTTGATTCCTGAAAGCTTATACACCCTAAAATCTTGTTGGTTTCTAAGGTACAACTGGACTTGAATAGTATTTATTTAAGAGATTTATTCTTCTGCAGAGTCCAGCTCAAGGTGACTTACATTTAAAAGAAAAACGTATCCGTATAAAAACAACAAGCCACTAAACCAAGCTCAGGGACACAAACTGTGTCAAACTATCCATAAAACAGACCTCGGACCAGGAACAGATCATAAAACTATCAGAGTGATAAAATTCCATGTCCATTACAGTTGTGTCCATTATAGTTATACTAGGAATAAGGCCCGTTGTGGAAATAAATACAACGGGCTCTAGAAAGAGGCTCTGGGAGAGTGCCCCAGCTTTGGGCACTCAGTGACAATTTGCTGCGGCAATCTCAGCAGGGTATAATGACAGAGTCCACCATTTTCTCCAGAGGAACTGATCTTTGTTACCTGAAGAGCAGTAGTAATTTTGAGTGATCTCCAGCCCACCCCCAAGAATGGTAACAGTGGTTCCCCAGGAGGGAGTGGCTGGTTTGGAGGGTGGAGTCTATGGCATTGTACCTCTCTGAGGTCCCACCCCTCCTCAACACTCACCTTCTCCAGGTTCGACCCCTCAAATCTCCAGGAATTTCCTAACCTGGAGTTGACAACCCTATCTCCCTCCCAGCCAACCATCAACCTACCTTTAGTTTTCCATCTCCTCCTCCCTCCCTCCTAGAGGCAGTTGTAATTTTGAGTGATCTCCAGCCCCCACCTGGAGATTGGCAACAATGGTTCCCCATCAGGGAATGGCTGGATTGGAGGATGGAGTCTATGGTATCGTACCTGTCTGAGGTGCCACCCCTCCTCAAACCTCACCCTCTCCAGGCACAATCCCTCAAATCTCCAGGAATTGCCCACCTGGAGTTGGCAACCTGATCAGGACTGGGCCCAATGAGTTTTCTCCCAAAGGCCAACATAGGTGTGGAAAGGGCCTTTTACTGAGAGAGGAGAAAGTACAGGTGCCAACTTTGATTAGGGAAATACCTGGAGATTTGGGGGGGTGGATCCTGTGGAGGGCAGCATTTGGGGTGTGTGTGGAAGGACTCAGCAGGGTATAATGCCATAGAGTCTACCCTCCATGGCAACCATTTTCTCCTGGGGAACTGATCTCTGTCATCTGGAGGTCAATTGTAACAGTGGGAGATCTCCAGGTCCCACCTGGAGATTGGCAGCCCTAGGGGAAAGTCATCCACACAGCAGGGAGTTGAAGAAAATGGTCTGATGGTCACTGGCCCACCTTGTTAGCCAGCCAGCCATGCTGAAGCTAAGCAGGAGAAAGAGCCTTTTCCCATTTATTCTGACAGGAAAGTGGCCGTTGGGGAGAGGGTTATGGGCGGGGGAGGGTTTATGCTGAAAGTCCTTTGTTTTTTTTACTCACAGAACCAAGCTTGGCTGCCTACCAACAGCCACTGAGGGGACAGTCCCTCACCGGAGTCAAGAGAACTGTCTTCCTCAGGAGAGAGAGCTGTCTGCCAGGGGGAATGGGTGGGGAAGAGGAGCAGATCCAGCATCCGGCCAATGGCACACGAGTACTCTTGAGTGGCGGCTGATGGGCCAATGGCTGAGGGAGGGCATTTTACTGTCAGTGATGGTTGTTTAATGTTTCACACTGTGTCCATTGTTCTGTGTTCCCTATCTCGTCCCTGCTTCTGCGCTTTGGTAGGTATGCTAGCTGTAACGTGGGAGCTTCTTCTCTGCTGCTCGGTGTTATCACGGTGGCCTTGAATGCAGGCTTTGGGCTATTCTTAAGTCTATGAGAATTTTCCATTCCTGTGAAGCCGAGGGGAGGAGGGAGTCATCTCCCGCCCATTAAGTAACTCTCCCACCGGGAGTTTCCCCCACGCGCGCTTGCAGATCATTTGCTAGTCGCCTTTTGCATCACACTATAACCATGCTTGAGCAGCTTGTCCCGCCATTCCTGACAATAGCCTTTACACTGTGGGTTTTAGCAATGTATTCCAATAAAGCCCTTCTTACTCCTAAGAATGCTTGGATCTACTTGCTTTTGAACCTGACATTTACAGCCAATGGGAGCGCATGGAATCTTGTGAAATCAAAAGATAATTATTTATAAGGAGAGATAGTGTGGTGCTTTTTTCCCCCACCCTTCTTTTTTGTACATTTTCTGTTCCCTTTGGGGTTGTTTTTAGGAAGAATAGGGTAGCTAGTGCAGATCTGTTATCACAAGGGTGTTACCATCCCTGTAAGCACCCCTGACAATAGCCTGACAGTAGCCTAGCCTGGCTGGTTATTTTGGACCTATTGATGTTTCTCAACCACCTTCGAAGTCAGCACCATTACAGTAATTTAACTTGGATGTGGTAAGATTGTGTATAACCTCCCAGCCATCCAGACGCAAGACAGAAGGTGTTAGGGTTGCCAACTCCAGGTTGGGAATTTCCTAGAGATTTGAGGGCACAGACTGGGATGGATGAGGGTGGGGAGGGAGCTAAGCAAAGATGTAATGCAATGGAGTCCACCCTCTGAAGATGCCCTTTCCACCAGAGAATTGATCTCTGCAGAACTGAGATCTGTTATAAATCCAGGAGAATTCAAGGCCTCACCTGGAGGGTGGCAACGCTAGAAGAGGTATATACATGCCTCTTTTGTTCATACTTTTTGACTTCAAAGGAAGGAGTGTTGCCTGTAGTAGAGCTATTGTCTGTGAATGTTTCCATTGGACTACTGGCTATAGGATGAGGGCTTGAAGAATAGGAACTAAAAAAATGCACCTAGTCCTTTTGGAACTAGAACATTTGGAACAATCTGAGAGGGAGCTATTTAGCTAAGAGTTGGTTAACAAGTGTCCATATATCATTTATTTATTTGTTTTGTTTTAAAAATGTCTGTCCTGCCTTTCTGCCCTCAAAATGGTAAAAATGCTGTTAAGAAAGAATGATCATGCTTTATTTACTAGGGAGGTATAAATATGCCTCTTTTCTTATTTTGCTTTCATACACAGTCAATGTGGTCCTTTTTGTTACATTGCCAATTTTCTGAATTCATTTGAAATGTAATTTTGTGTTGTTTTTTGTGAAATTTGCATGGTCAGAGAAAAAAAAAAAGACTGTGGTTTCATCCTCCGTGAGGAGAGCTTATGCCAGGAACTCTTCAGACTGAAACAGCATGATTGTGAAATTTGGTAACATCCATATTCATTACCAAGTACACTTCTGCAAGCTGAGGTAGAACAGGAAGGAACATTTAGAAATTTTCACCCACTGGCTGATCTCAACAAGACAGCTGATATCCTGCAGTAAAAGGGGAAGTATATAGACTTACTAATAAGGCTTTATAAAAGAACTAGGAATAAGGCCCGTTGTGGAAATAAACACAACGGGCTCTAGAAAGAGGCTCTGGGAGAATGCCCCGGCTTTGGGCACTCAAGTGACAATTTGCTGTGGCAGTCTCAGCAGGGTATAATGACAGAGTTCACCATTTTCTCCAGAGGAAGTGATCTTTGCTACCTGAAGAGCAGTAGTAATTTTGAGTGATCTCCAGCCCACCCCCAAGATTGGTAACAGTGGTTCCCCAGGAGGGAGTGGCTGGTTTGGAGGGTGGAGTCTATGGCATTGTACCTCTCTGAGGTCCCACCCCTCCTCAACACTCATCCTCTCCAGGTTCGACCCCTCAAATCTCCAGGAATTTCCCAACCTGGAGTTGACAACCCTATCTCCCTCCCAGCCAACCATCAACCTGCCTTTAGTTTTCCATCTCCTCCCCCCTTCCTCCTAGAGAGCACTTGTAATTTTGAGTGATCTCCACCCTCACCTGGAGATTGGCAACAATGGTTCCCCATCAGGGAATGGCTGGATTGGAGGGTGGAGTCTATGGCATCGTACCTGTCTGAGGTGCCACCCCTCCTCAAACCTCACCCTCTCCAGGCACAATCCCTCAAATCTCCAGGAATTGCCCACCTGGAGTTGGCAACCTGATCAGGACTGGGCCCAATGAGTTTTCTCCCAAAGGCCAACATAGGTGTGGAAAGGGCCTTTTACTGAGAGAGGAGAAAGTACAGGTGCCAACTTTGATTAGGGAAATACCTGGAGATTTGGGGGGTGGATCCTGTGGAGGGCAGCATTTGGGGTGTGTGTGGAAGGACTCAGCAGGGTATAATGCCAAAGAGTCTACCCTCCACAGCAACCATTTTCTCCTGGGGAACTGATCTCTGTCATCTGGAGGTCAATTGTAACAGTGGGAGATCTCCAGGTCCCACCTGGAGATTGGCAGCCCTAGGGGAAAGTCATCCGCACAACAGGGAGTTGAAGAAAATGGTTTGATGGTCACTGGCCCACCTTGTTAGCCAGCCAGCCATGCTGAAGCTAAGCAGGAGAAAGAGTCTTTTCCCATTTATTCTGACAGGAAAGTGGCCATTGGGGAGGGGGTTATGGGTGGGGGAGGGGGTTATGCTGAAAGTCCTTTGTTTTTTTACTCACAGAACCAAGCTTGGCTGCCTACCAACAGCCACTGTCCCTCACAGGAGTCAAGGGAACTGTCTTCCTCAGGAGACAGAGCTGTCTTCCAGGGGGAGTGGGTGGGGAAGAGGAGCAGACCCAGCACCTGGCCAATGGCACACGAGTACTCTTGAGTAGCGGCTGATGGGCCAATGGCTGAGGGAGGGCATTTTACAGCCAATGGGAGCGCATGGAATCTTGCGAAACCAAAAGATAAATATTTATAAGGAGAGTTATTCCAAGCTGCTTCTCTTTCATGTAACAAATGACCTTGTTTCTGAATAATAGTCTGATTAAGAAGTAGAAACAGGCCATAAAGATATAAATAACACTGCATTTTTCATGTTTTAATAGGCAGATTTAGAGCTTCAGCTGAAGTCCACTTTTAATCAGCAAGTGCAATATTTACTTAGAGAAATCTGCTGGAATTGGTTTCCTTTCTGTACCTTCATTACCCCCTCTTCGCAGAAAAAGTTATATGCTGAATAAAAAAGTCCTGAGAGTAAGAAAATATTTCAATGTTTACTACAAAAATTAGTGTTTGAACAATTTTGTATCTTTTACAAATGCTCAACTATAAAAGTAATTCAAAATCTGGAGATGTCAAACTCCTTATGAATTGTCCAAAATTAAACAATTGCTCCCTTTCTCAAATGTTTTATTACATTTTTAAACATTTGGGATGTGAATGAGAGAATATACTTATGAACCATTATGCTAAAGAAGGTAGCTTTCAAAATATAGCTTTGTGGTGTGCTGGCACTATTTGTCATTATTTCCTATGGTTTTATACGATTGGCCATTATGTAGATGTGTAATGTATCGGGGCTACGAGGATTACTATATCTGAAAGCTCAGTGTGACTCCTAGCTTTGTATTATTTCATATACCTGTGGCTCAGCAAAGTAATTTCTGAGAGATTGCTTGAAATAACATACAGCACAATTTTCTGTGGCTTTATCTGGAGGATATTTCCCCCCCAGCTCATACATACCACATAAAAATGAGATAAAGTTACCATATTGTCTTTCATGTGTTGGCTCATTTTTCTGATACACAATGTGAAGCCTCTCCCTTTTGCTCTGAAAGCTTTATATCAAAGTAAATTCCTTTAAAGAACTTTAAAAAAAACCCTGAGCACATCAATGCAGCAATAAGCTTAACCAGAGAGGCTTATCTGGCTGATTCTTGTCACTTTGAGTACTTGACCCCAGCATTTTAAGGATGCTGAGGAAATGTTTGCTACCTTGGCTGTATGAATTGGACCTCACTTACAGTCATCTTTTAATCTGGAAACTTCTGTCAGAAATAGTTGGAACCTAACAACATTAATCCTGCCATACATCCCAGTAGCCTATCCAATTCCAGGTTCAACTTAAATTATGTGTGCACAGTATAATAGCCTGAAAGAAGAATGCCTTACATAGATAAAACAAAGTTTGAATCCCGTGGAACCTTTTAAGACCAACAAAGTTTTATTCAAGCTATAAGCTTTCTTGTGCAGGCACACTTCAAATAAAACTTTGTTGGTCTTAAAAGTGCCACTTTGCTCTGTTGCTTCAGATCAACATGGCTACCCACCTGAATCTATTAACATTTGGAGTATTTTCACTAAAGAAGAAAAATTCAATGAGGTCCTTAGAAATATGCGCAAAATATTATATTTGTTTGTTTAACATTCTCATCAGGTCTCAGAAATTATGCAGGGTTGTCCATGGTTAGTATTTGGATGGGAGACCAGCAAGGAAGTCCAGGGTCACTATGCAGAGACAGGCAATGACAAAATGCATATTGGAGAGGGGATGTTGCTGGTAACTTTACAATATTGGGTTTGGGGAAATTTTCTGCACTGTTAAAAAAAAACCCCTCCTTGTGATGCCCACCTGAAAGCTAGGGTGCAAAACTCTGCTAGAAAATGCTTCTCCTCAACTGATTCATTGGCTGGGGGGGCAGAAAAAGCTCCCCCTTCTCCAGTCAGCCTGCATGAAAAGCCCCCCCCTTGGGGTGAGGGCAGGCAGAGATTTCCTCCTGGGTCTCCATTCTCACGCAAAGCCTATCCAATCCAACTATGCTATGCAAGTCAATCGCATCACTGGCACAGGTCTATGCCCCCCAACCTGTTTTTGTCCCCCTTTCTTGGCAGATCTGCCCCTACCTGGGCTGAGAGGGTGAGATCCTTATTGCTCCTGCCAGGGTCTCGTTACACAACCACAGTCTTTGCTGAACTGAGCAGTTGGATCTGGTCAGATGGCCTGAGAGAGCACACACAAACCAGGTTTTCCAGCCCTGCAAGAGAGGCCACAGCTCCAAGGATGGGAAAAGCTGCAGGGTGGGTGGTTGGCTGCTGATGAATATGAGACCTCTTGGTTAGTAGCTTGCTCCATAAATCTGCCTAGTCTCCTCTTAAAGCCAACTAAGCTTGTGGCCATTGATGTTTCCTAGTGCAGGGACATGTCCTCAGGATTGGTGCCAGGCTTTTTTGCACCCTTGGCAAGGCTAACTACCTGCACCCCCCACACTGCTTACCAATTTTTAAAAACAGATGAATGCTAGGGAAAATTAAAAGCACAACATTTGACATTGCTATTTTTTTTTTTAAAAAAAAAATGCGAGAATAAGTAAAATGACAGCCTTTGGTTTTCTTTCTCAAACAGAAAACAGTTTTAGCACACAACTCACCGATCATTTGAATAATACTGTGAATTATGATGTCAAAAATTAAGGCTCTTGAATGATTCCATTTCAGGTACATCAAAATCTCATTTTGTGTGCTTTTTCCTTTGCAAATTTTGTCACTGATTCCTTCAGTTCAAGTGCTGATGTTTCAGTGTGTTCAACTGATATAACTGCCAAATCAAATAGTCTCTTTTGCAACACTAGTTTTCTCAGTTTTGCGATTCTTGATGTCAGATTTGTGTCCATTTACCCTTTGGTGTAGGGTTTGACCTGTTTGTCCTATGCAGAGAACTGCAATTTACACATCCTACTGTATTGTTATTCCAGTCTTGCTGTTTTTATTGCTCGGTTGCTTATTCATCTTGACTTTAATAATCTCTTCCTGACAACTAGCTCCCCCTACCTGCATGTAATATTTGAGGAAATCTGTTTCAGTATATGTGAAGAAGTGTGCACTTGCTAAGAAAATAAGAGAGCCAATGTTGGATCAGGCCAATGTCCCATCCAGTCTAACATTCTGTGTCACTCAATGGCCAAAAATACCGGGTGCCATCAGGAGGTCCACCATTGGGGCCAGGATACTAGAAGCCCTCCCACTGTTGCTCCCCCCCAAGCACCAAGAATACAGAGCATCACTTGCCCCAGACTGAGAGTTCCTATCTATATCTTGTGGCTAATAGCCACTGATGGACCATATGTTTCTCCAGTTCCTTCTTGAAGCCATCAATGCTTGTATCCGCCGCCACCTCCTGTAGTGGTGAATTCCATGTGTTAATCACTCTTTGGGTGAAGAAATACTTCCTTTTATCCATTCTAACCTGACTGCTCAGCAATTTCATTGAGTGCCCATAAGTTCTTGTATTGTGAGAAAGGGAGAAAAGTACTTCTTTCTCTATCTGCTCTATCCCTTGCCAATGCATAATCTGGTAAATCTCTATCATGTCACCCCTTTGGGGATTTTGAACTTAGACTTCCCAGACAGTAGGCTGATACTGACCACTTAGACAAACACATAGCCCTCAGTCTGTGTCATTCTTCTGAGGAGAATGAGGCTGCAACACAGGCTGGGCCCCTTCCACCCTTCCCTCCTTCTCCCCCCCAGGCAAAAAGTGGCTTGCCTCCATCCCTCCCCTCCATTTGCTTTCCCACTCAGTGCCCTCACCTGGTCCCTTCACCTCCGTGCTGCTGCAGAAAATGGCTCGCTCAGCCATGCCCAGCATCCCAGGCGGCGCTCACTAATGATGACTCGACCCAGCTCAGCATGGCTTGGGAAGGGAGGGGAGGGGAGAAGGTGGCAGCAGTGGGAGGGACACTGAGAGGTGCCTGGAGGGGTGGTGAGGGTGACTGGGGAGGGGCCCCACAGCATCGGCACAGAACTGACCAGGCAGTGTGGGGCTGCTTGCTTCTCTTTCTCTCCATCAGGTGAGCCCCAAGGCAGCGGGAGACAATGATTCCTGCTCATCGTCAGTGCCACTCTCGCCGTTGTCCTCACCCTGCTTGCTGGCCTCTGCGCCCCTCAGGTCTCTGCCCTTAGGCAGTTGCCTAACTTGGCCTTAATGGTTGCACCAGCTCTGCATGTCCTCCTATGTTAACACTAGTATTAGTTTCCTTTGGTTGCCAAGCCAACACATTTCTTTTTACCTAGGTTTTTAACAAAGGGGCTACATCTGAGCTGTTTAATAGTCTCCTTCAGGACTGAGGGCTGTATTATGAATGGTGTGTTTAAACTGTCAGGCTAGCATCTGGGAGACTGAGTTTTGAAAGCCCACTCTCCCATGGAAACTTGCTGAGTGACCTCAGGCCAGTTGCACACTCTCAACCTAACCTACCTCTCAGGGTTGTTGTGAGAGTAAAATGGAGGAGAGGGGGATGATGAAAGCCTCTTTGGGTCCCCACTGGGAGAAAGGTGGGATATAAATGAGGTAAATAAATAAATATAATTTTAGGCTGTTCATTGTTTTATGCCCTGGCTTGTTTCGAATGGCTTTCTGGTATGTTTTATTGTTTTAGCTGTAAGCTATTTCGTGCAGCTCTGCAGAGAAGCATCATACACATTTTCTAAATAAATAAATTTTGAACATGTGTAAATTGTCTAAATATATAATTTTTGAACCCATCAGGCATGATTTAAACATGCAGGTATGAACTGCCATCAAAGTGCTTTTGCCCTAGCCTGCATCTTGTGCAGAAGATACAATATATGTTACACAAAAAATCAATTACTGTTTGTTTGTTTTCCTTTGGCCCCTTTCAGTTGCAAAAAACAGCAGCTGTAATCCAGTGAGAATTCAGCTACAGTGAAGAAGTCAGTTGACTGCAACAGCACCTTTCAAGATCAAAAACCCCGAGCCTCAAATTCAGCCTGAAAAAGGTAGGGGACTTCTCCGTGGTTGGTCAGGAATTGGTGAAAGATCGTGTGTGTATGTGTTGCTTATTCAGAAGTACCTTAGAGAGGAGGATAAATTTACATCTGCCTTAGGATAGGGCTACTTTTGGCTGGATCTGATCTTTTAAGGCAGAGCTCTCCTGGCACCCACCAAGTGTTTTGGGAAAGTAAGTGGTTGCCCCTTCCCTCTTTAACTTCTTCATTTCTGACCTTCCACTGTGTCTAGCTAAAATTGATGGCCATTCCCCCAAACTGAACTCTTCTGCAGTTCCCATCTTACTCTATGCAGATGATGCAGTCATTCTCTCTTTTACTAGGACTGGACTTCTGCGCCTTCTACTAGAGTTTAACTCTTATTGCAGCTGGAACTCTCTATTAATTTTGATAAAACAAAAATATTGGTTTTCTCCAAAGCCTGGAAGTGTAAACAGTGGAGAATAGAGAGAAAAGAATTAGAACAGGTCAAATCATTCAGATACTTAGGAGTTTTGTTTCATTACAACCTAAGTTGGTGCCCTCATAGAGATCATGCCCTTAGTCTAGCCAGGAATAAGACTGCAGCTTTAATCCATTTTTTTATTTTAAAGATAATCAATTTGTGCCAGCAGCTCTCCAGATTTTTCAGGCATCTGTTATCTCCCATCTATTGTATGGTGTACCTATATGGATTCAAAATTTTAATAAAAGAGTAGAACTAATAAGGTCTACCTTCTTTCGTAGGATTCTAGGTTTTTCTAACTCTGTCTCCTATTTTTCCCTCTGTGCAGAGCTAGGTTTTCATTTTATTGAATCTCAGGCGTGGATCACCACTATCAAATACTGGTTGCATCTGCACTTTAGTTCCCCTTCCAACAGCCTTATTGTTCAACTTCTTGAAGACCCATATATCTCTAGCTGGTCACAAGCCACAGTGCATGAAATCAAAACTGTGGGAATTGATTTGGGTTCTCTGTATAATTGTGGCGAAACAGCTGTCTTGCAGGTGCTGCGGAGGAGGATCTGGGATATGGAAGCTCAAATAATTAATGCTGGCAGTTCTGGAGTTTATTCTCCACACTTCCTTGACCTCTCCCACCCACCCCCACAAGCCTCTATGGCTCTGTACATCTCTAATCTAACAACTCCACTCTATCGGTGGGTTTTTATGTTAGCAAGATTTAATCTCTTTCCTTCGGCTGTTGTTTCAGGCAGATATAGGGGTATTCCCTATAGGGATAGAACCTGCAATTGCCTCTATGGTGAACCTGATTCAGTTCCTCATATCCTTCTACGCTGTCCCCAATACTCTGCCATGCACAGCTATCTGATCAGTCCCCACTTACCTTCCACAAGGAATTCGACTGACGACGATCTCAAAATTCTATTGTCTGATAAATTCTTGGCAATTACCCTGTCTGTTGCTGAATTCTTAGCCTATGTTTGGAAACTAAGGGTAAGGGCGTACAAGTCTTAATCTCCCTTGTGCTCATTTGGATTGTTATATTTTTTAACTGAGTTCACTATTTTTGAGAAGCTTAAAAATGATCCCTTGTTGGTGTAACTTGGTGTAACCTGTTATGATCTATTAATTCGTTCCATTAATCTATCCATTCCATTGCCTCTCTATTGTTGCTGTGTTATGCCAATAAAGGTCTATGTATGTAAGTAAGTGGGAGCAAGTGGGGCTCCTACCCAGCAGGACTTCTGATTGGAGATTGGATTGGCTGTGCTTTCAGCAAGCAGGGGACTTCTACGCATCTCTCCCTTCCCCCCAATTGCATTTTTCTTACCATCCACTGAAACCCCCCAAGCAGAGGAACTCCCGCAGCAAGGACCTCCAGGGGCACAGGGGTTAAGGCAAGAGGGTCCCTTCGACTGCCTCGCTTCCATTTCTTTCTCCCCTCATCTCCTGGCCCTACCCCCAGCCTCACAGGGCTGTTGTGAGGATAAAAGGGAGATGAGGAGAATGTGGCAGGCTACTTTGGGCCCCCACTGCAGAAAGGTGGGATACAAATAAAGGAAAGCAATAAAAAAAAATGCAGCGAGGAGGGGCAGGTTGGTGTTACCAGTGGATTTCTGGCACACAGCAGCAGCGGAAGAAGAGACCAGGATGGGGGAGATTGACGTGAACATGCCCGCTCGGCACCATGACCCTTCCGAGCTGCCTGCCCTGAAGAGGAGGAGGGTCCACACAGCAGGGAGTGCCCTGGGGTGCAGCAGCAGTGGCCTCAGGCACCAAATGGCCTTGAAGCCAGAACCTGCCAGCCGGGGTGGGGAGCGAGCGCCTCCTGGGGCCTCACTGCTTTAATGCTAGTATTTTAATATTTTAAAATGATCTCCCAAGACTCCAGTGTGTTGTAGGTATAGAGCCAGGGATCACAGGTGTAGATATATTCTACTTTACAGTACTGATGAACAGAGAAAATTGTTGGTATCACTGTGGAAGTGCTGTATTTTTACTGGCTAGCCTATATTTGCAATACCTGAATAAAGCTGTGGCCTCTTAAATATCTAGTCTCTGATGCCTGTTTTCTTTCAGCTTCTCTTGCAAATATAGGCTGTGTCCACTACACCAAAAACTCATGCTGTTGACATTTTCAAAGCAAAAATCATTGTTTTTTTTTGCTTCCCACTCCCAGTAGTCTTGTGTACCTTGAAGTCTCTATTACAACAAAGACCTTCCAATCTAATTTAGTCTGCAACACCACAGAAGGCTACACACTATAGGTCTTGATTTCTTTATATTTTCCATCATTCCTGGAAACATCTTTTTCTCTTCATCCTTTCTACAGTAAGGGGCAAGCTGCATAATTAGGAATGGGCATGAACTGAGAAAATGTGGTTCAATTAGTGGTTTGTGACATGCACGGCTCATGAACCATGAACCATCACAAACTTCCTGATGCTAGACAAACCAATTGAGTCCCCGCCCCCCCCGGCATGCTAGAAACACCAAACTTGCAGGGGATCTCCAGCTGACTCTCTTCTAACTGCTCTCCATGTTTGGTGAGGACTCGATTTATGGGGGCCCCAAAGAAAGTGCCCCCAGGAATGTGCTTTCCGTGGAAATGACAGACACAAATTCAGGAGGTTCAGGAGTTTATGGAACAGATCCTCTACAAGCTAGAGGCATCAAACTTGCTGTGAACCTCCCCCTGATTATCCTCTACATGCCTTCCAAGTTATGTGCAGATTGGATTTATGGGGTCCAAGTTATAGCCCCCCAAATAAGGTGCTCCCATCCTCCATCATTTCCATGAAGAAAAAAACAGCAAAAAAGCAAGGGAAATAGAAGACACGCAGAGCAGAATCGAACTCCCAGAGAATGTCTGCAGTAAAAACTGAAGGTGTGGGGCAGTTTGATGTAGTGGTTAAGTGCACAGACTCTAATCTGTGAGAACTGGGTTTGATTCCCCATTCTTCTACTTGCACCTGCTGGATGACCTTGGACAAGCCATAGTTTTGTCAGTGCCTTGAAAGAGCAGCTCTCTCAGAGCTCTCTCAGCCCCATCTACCTTACAGGGTGTCTGTTGTGGGGAGGGGAAAGGAAAGGAGTTTGTAAGCTGCTCTGAGACTCCAAGTGAAGGGCAGGGTATAATTCCAGTCTCCTCCTCCTCCTCCTTGTAAGCCCAGCAGAACCAGTGCCACTGTGGCACTGCAAACACAACAGGACTAAGGACAAGCCAAACAAGTGCTTTTTGGAGGAAAGTCAGGCACAGGTTCCAAAAGTGTATAGAATCAGTGTTCCCTCTAAGGTGAGTTAGTCTGAGCTAATTCACAGTTTTTTAGCCTCTGGCTCACACATTCTTGTCTTAGCTCAGGAAAGATGGCACCAGAGCAAACTATACCGTAGCCAAATTGCTCGCTCACAACTTTAATGCCAGTAGCTCACAAATTAGAATCTTTGCTCACAAGACTCCACAACTTAGGGGGAACATTGGAATGGATCCCCTGCAAGCTACACACACACTGGGCAGACACACATCCCCAGCCAGATACTGGAAGCAAGGCAATAATTGCCCCTACACTTGCAACCCCCCTAAGTCTCCAAAGGCAGGTTCTGAAGGACATAAAGGCAGACATCCCAACAGGAGCATCTCAAAGTTACCCCAAGGCAGCTTGGCAGACACCCCACCCCACCAGACCAGTGGAAACCAGAGTTTTCCATTTTACGTGTTGCTATGCTCAAAGTGCTCAAAAGGGAGGATGGAGCTTTTTACCAGCTACAGTGACAATGGTTAAGGCTCAAGTTTCCAGAGAGTGCAGCAGAACCATGCACTTCAAGGCAGACCTCTGGAGTAGCCAGCAGGATTGTTGAGGCAAAATCTAGGCCCCAGGAGGGGACAGCCCTGCCATTGGGCTACTAAATTGTTTTGCTTCCTGTGCAGGAGATGGATGCAGACTACACAGCACAAAATATCACCACCATGATACGTAGTAATCTGAGGAAGTGGGTGGGTGGCAGCAACACAGCCATGACTACATGTTTACAGACTCTGGCACCAACATGCTACAAATGTTTCCTCTGGTAGTGAAGGATGCTTTGGGGCTGGGACCATTGTCAAGGCTACCTGGCATGCTGCCTCCCTCAAGATGCTCTGCAAAGAGGCTACAGGCCAACAGACCTGTGGAAGAAGCTGAGGAGGAGGAAGAGGAGCCACAGCCCAACACCTCTGGCTCAAAGAGCCCAACGAGGGATAATCCTCATTACTGATTGTCAGTAGTGAACTGGGAGGTCAGCAATGGCATGGATGCCAGGCATGAAATATTGGAGGATCTGGCAGAGGTGATGGTGAGGAAGTACCGCGCCAAGTCCCCTGAGACTGCCAATGCTGATCTCCTGGATAACTGGTCATGTAAGACTGTCATCTGTCTTGACCTGTCTTGCTTGGCCATGAGCCCTGAGTCCACCTAACACCCAAACCCCAGCAGGGGAGAGGAGTCCACAATCAGGGGGGTATAAAATGTGGGTCCTCACCAAGGCATGAGCACTTGGCATGAGCAGATAGATGGGCTAAGAGCCCTAAGTCCACCTAACACCCAAACCCCAGCAGGAGACCAATTCACAGTTGGGAGGGTGTATAAGACACGCGCACTCACTCAGCCAAGGCACTCGGTAGCTAAGCCCCACTGCTCAGCGTGAGCAGAGAGAGAGGATGGCAAAGAGTCTTGAGTCCACCTACTACCCAAACCCCAGCAGGGAGACCAGTTCACAATCAGGAGGGTATAAAACATGAGTCTTTGCTCAGCCATGGCACCTAGTAGCTAAGCCCCATTGTTCAATGTGAACACAGAGCGGGGGGTGCTAAAAAGCCCTGAGTCCACCTAACACCCAAACTTCAGCAGGGGAGAGAAATCACAGTCTAAATGTGGGTCCTTAGCCAAGGCACCCAGTAGCTAAGCCCCACCATTTGACGTGAGCGGAGAGACAGGATGGTAAAGAGCACCTAACACCCAGACTTCAGCAGGAAGACCAGTTCACAAAAAGGAGGGTGTAAAATGTGGGTCCTCACTCAGCCAATGCACCCTGTAGGTAAGCCCCTCTGCTCAGGGTGAGCAGAGAGACGGGGTAGCTGAGAGCCCTGATGAGTCCACCTAACATGCAGACCCCAGCAGGGAAGAGGCATTCACAATCAGGAGGGAATAAATGAATGTGCTCTGCTAGTCAGCTTTCAACAAGTTCTGGGCCTCTCTGTGTAACTATGATGCAAGCAGTCGACAAACAAAAGGGTGTGGAGATGAGCTGTGCATATATGTAGTTTTCTGATCCCATAGAGCAGAATGGGAATTCTGTTACGGGCAGCCAGCAGTGCCTGTTAAGCTTTGGAGGGTTACTATTGGTGTTGCCTTGGAGTTTTGTGAACAGTTTAATTGAGCAGAGACAGTCTGCCTGAAAATGTATCCATTCATGAACCTACGTGAGCAGCACCACAGTTTGTATAATGTTCATGCATGGCAACCTTCCACAAACAGCACTTCATGAACCAGAAACCTGCCAAAATTTGTGATGAACTTTAGTTCGTGATCTGATTCGTGCCCATCCTTATCCATAATACATATAATAAGTCTGGTCTTGGCTCCCCCCCTCCTTTAATGGGTCAGGTCCAACTTGCTTTCCTCACAGCTGTCATCCAGATAAGGGAAATGTAATTTTTGAAGCTTGTGGGGACCCAGTTCAGTATAGAATTGTGGCATGGGGGGGGAGGATGGGTACCTGCTTTCTCCCCCTGCCATTTCTCAAGCTAGAATGGTCCCAGGAGATTTTATTTGCATTACATTTGAGCTGCCTGTGCACTGCAGGAACCCAGAGCTGACTCATTAAAAATATATTGTGTAGTTTGGCCCTGAGCATCAGACCTGAAGATGAATTCTTGGGGAACAGTTCCCTGCTTTGTGACAGCTTGATTGGTCTTAATAAAAAAGCCTTATGCTCCATTTTTAAAAATTACTTTGCAAAAGGGTTGTAAGGCTTAAAAATGCCCATCATAGCTGCATAAAAGAAGGGAAGGGTGCA
This sequence comes from Gekko gecko, assembly GCA_029375565.1. Taxonomy (NCBI): domain Eukaryota; kingdom Metazoa; phylum Chordata; class Lepidosauria; order Squamata; family Gekkonidae; genus Gekko; species Gekko gecko. Next base: position 71,086,838 of record JAPDNY010000005.1, on the reverse strand, counting down.
AATGGGACTTGGTACACAAGACTTTTCAAAATACAGTAAGAATTTCTCACTGAAGAATTTAGGGTGATTTAGAATAAGCCTATCTTTGTCAGCCTGCAGTAATTTAGCGGTGGGGTTACCAGTCCCCAGGAGGGAGTGGAGGATTCCCTGATTTTGCTGGCTCCTGCCTGCTGCCAGCCAGCTGGCGGGTGAGGGGAAGCCCCACCTCTGATAGCTATGACCTGATGTGATGTCCCTGATGTAAATACGTCACATGGAAGTGATGTCATCATGCCAGGCATGTTGTGTGACAATGCTTTGGTATTTTGCGCAAAACTCTATGGTTACCATAGGTCACTATATGATGTCCCTGGCATGATGATATCACTTCTGTGTGACATCATCACATTGGAAACATCATGTGCAGCAACGTTACCACACTCCCCTCCCACTACCTGCCGGTGAGGAGACAAGACCTGGCAACAGGCCCATAGCCAGGATTTTTTAAGTCAGGGGGCATTTAAATTTATTAGGGGGCACTGGCTAATCAAATTAATCCAGGCCATGACGCCTGGGCTGGATGGGAAGACAGGGGGCTTCACCAGCAAATAGGGGGGCCTAGCCCCGAGATGCCCCACTGTAGCTAAAGGCCTGCCTGGCAACCCTATTTAGTGGCTAGGAGTGTTGGAAGAATGAGGTTCAAATCCCTATTCATGCCATGGAAGCTCACTGGCTGACCATGGATAAGTCACACTCTCTGAGCTTAACCTACATCACAGGGTTATTGTGAGGCTAAAATGGAGAAGAGAATTGTGTAAGCCACTTTGGGTCCTCACTGGGGACAAAGAAGTGGCATAAATGCATTAAATAAATAAGAATTACTATTATAGACTAAGAGAGATCATGAAAGAAAATTCTAGAACCCAGTATAAAATAGACTTGTCTGAGTTGTTTTTTAAAAATTATTATTTAACAGAAAAACAGCATTCAGATCTGTTTAGAAATGTTTTATACTGTTTATTTTACTAAAACTAATTTATATCAAAGATGTATAGATTTCTTTCTCCTTTGACTTTTCCTGGGTTCCTTAGAAAGAAATTACTATATAGATCCTATATTATATTAATCTTATTACAGCTGCAGATAGGAGCACAGTTTGCATTGTCTGGGCTGTTGTGATTGGAACAAACTGGCTGAAATATTTTATATATTTGAATGATGAGGGGGGAATCTTTTCTCCATTTGTTTAATAAGTAAAGAGATTTTTAAGGCAGTATAGAGACAGAGCAATAGATTGGGGCTCTACTTGGCCAAACACACCAGGAGCAGGCCAAGCTCTAGCAGTGCTAACTGCATTTTAGACACTAGAACTAGCTGGTACCTGCATGGGTCTGGGAGATGATGGTGGGTATAAGCCACGTCTATCACCTTTTCATGCTGCTAACCCCAGAAGTACTGCCAGCACAATAGGGGCTCTCCTTGGTTGCTTGGGCAGATCATTTAATTTGTGTGCCAAGCAAAATGATCTGGGCTGTGGTCACACACACTAAATAATCCACTTTCAATCCACTTTCAGTGCACTTTCCAATTGGATTTTGCCAGTTCACACAGTAAAAATCCAGTTGGAAAGTGCACTGAAAATGGATTGAAAGTGGATTATTTAGTGTGTGTAACCACAGCCCTGCAGTGGGTCAAAGGTTACCTATCCCGACGTAGAGGATCCTGCCATTACAGCATGATGTAGGCCTAGATGATCTTAACAGACAATTAAAATAAGGCAAGGAAGTTACCTAGAAATTTGCTGTAACAGAAAATTAGAAGAGGTAGGGAATAAATATTCTTCCTTTACTAATTTATTGCAAAGCAGCCAAATAACTGACGATTGCATATTGGTCTATAAACTTAAGTGAAATACTAAGGGCTGGATCCAACTTGATTTTTTTTTTTCATTTACTGAAAAATGAACAAGACCCTTTGACCAGCTAAAATGCCTGTGCAAGGAATCATGGCATCCAGATGGCCAACAGCCATGTGGGATGGGGAATGCAGTAAAGGGGAAACTGGACTGGGCTAAGTGAAAGTATTAGCTGTGTCTGGCCCATTGGATTTAGAACATAATGGTATTTGGTAGTGGAACACAACAGTATTTGGATTCTTTTAATTTCTCCTCCTATGGATTAAAGATCTTCTAATATTGACAATAATCCTATAATATTGTCTTGATATAAATACATGGGATGAGATTAAGAAGATTAGTGCTGACATGCCTCTACTCACATGAGTACTTTATAATTGCATTTCTAAAGAAGATAAATTTTTGGTTACTTTAACAGTATGGGTTAGGCATAAATTTAATAGCTTTAAAGATTTTTTTTTTGAAAGATGGACAGTTCCTTAATTACAAAGAAGTATGTGTGAAAATAAAAAACTAGCCTCCCCTGTATTCCAATAAACCCAGATAAGACACTTGGTAATGGATTGATATAGGAAACATCAGAACAGTTAGAAAAGAAATTGGTAAATTTGGGGGGGGGGATGAATGTAATACAGTGAAAACTAATGCTTTATTTGCTGAACATTTTGGTGTTGTTTTGAAGACAGAAGCTTCTTTTGGACAAATACTTAGAACAGACTGAATTTAAATTATAATATTATGGAAGATGTGTGGGAGTATGCATTTGTAGGAGAAATAAAATATTCTGTGTCAACCAGTTTAAGGGAAATGAGTCTAAAGTGATGTACATGAGGTGTAACACATCTGTTAGGATTTAGATGAACGTATTTATTGGAAGATGATTAAATAATAGAAATGCCAACAGTGTTATATTGATGATTTTCCAATTTGCTGTTTGATACTTGCTTTTTTCATAAAAACAATAAGTGTAATTAGAGGCAGGACCAATCATATAATCCTTTGATTATCTTGTAGGATTATATTTCTGAAATACTGCAAGACAGAAACCCGTAAAACTGTTGAGTCCTAGATTAAGGCAAGACCTAAAATACCTTCCGAGTATAAAATCAAATTTTATCTTAAACAGTGGTGAAAATCGGATATGTTAGTGGTGGCAAAGTTTTATTCATTCAGATTTAAAGAATGGAGAGAAACAATTTTCTTTTTTTAAAAAATCTACATATATCTAGCTTTATCTGCTTGTGCAGAGAACACACCTACTTCGTGAGGCCTGGCAGGTTGAGAGCTGCGCTGGGCCCAGCATTGGCAGCACAGCAGGCTGGGAGCCACACTGTGCCCAGTGGCAGCATGATAGTCTGGGAGCTGTGCTTGGCCCAGTATCAACATGTCAGACTGGGGGCCATGCTGAGTCCAGCAGTGGTGTGGCAGCCCGGGAACTGCTGTGGGCCTGGCAGTGGAGGCACAGCAGCCTGGGAGCAATGCTGAGCCTGGCAGTGGAGGTGCGGTAGCCTGGGAGCCATGCTGGGCCCAGCAGCAGAGCAGCAGAGCAGCAGACTGGGCGCCATGCTGAGCCCAGTGGTGGTGTGGTAGCCCAGGAGCTACACTGGGCCTGGCGGTGGAGGTGCAGCAGTCCAGGAACTGAGCTGCACCCAGAAGCCATGCTGGGCCCATCATTGGCAGCACAGCAGCCTGAAAGCTGCACTGGGCCTAGTGGCAGTGTGGCAAAGCAGCCCAGGAGCCTCAGCAGATGGAAGGGATGTGATTCCCCTTCCTGTTAGAGAAGGAGAAAGAGGGAAGGAAGCAAAGAGGTGGAAAGGATGCACCTTCTCCACAAATTCCTTGCAGGTCCCCACTTCTTTGTGTATAAGTGTGCTTAAAATCTTTTCTTAGATTGTTGCAAATTTTATTGACTGTATCTATAGCTTTTATTCTTCCTGAAGACACCCCTTGTAGACCTATCACATCTCCATTCTACATTCTACTTCGCCAAAAATATTTTGCATGATAAATGGCATGCCTGTGCCTCAGTTAGTGATGGCTAATCAGTGTAACTGGTAAGGCGGCAATGTTATGGGTAAAACAACATGTACGTATTTTATTAGCCTTTTACTTTTTGTCATAATGTGACAAGCTTTTATTTAGCTCTAAATTTTAATTAAAAAGTCATGTTATTTAACACATTTAGAAAATATCAAATTACCACACATTATTCAAATAGCTGGTTCTGAGTTATCACATGACAAGGACTTTCCTGCATAAAGGCCTGTATTCTGCCACTCTGCTCACCATAGTTTGAAGCATACTTAATACAATGTAGTGCTGTCTGAAGTTCTTGAGATGTAGGGTATTTGTTAGATTAAAGATATATGGTGTTCCCTTGGAAAATAAAAAAGTGGGCAGCCTGTATTCAACATTTGTTTATTTCTGACATTAGATCTTATTTGACCACCTAGAAATGGCTTTTTCTTATTACTCTTTACATTTTTCTTTAAAAAATGATCAGTTACTGGATGATATGCAGAATTCAAGTGCCATAGTGCCTAATGTACATTACTACAGTGTGAAGAAAACATTTAAAAAGTTTTCTATATTCTTGGTGGTGGTTAGAGCCTCATTTTCTAAAGAATATTTTGTCTGATAATGATGTTACTAGAAAAAAATTACAGGATTTTTTACTTCATTTTTTAGAGGCTAATGCATAATGTGAAGAACAACCATTCTTTCACAGAAATGACCCAAGGTTTAGTCCTTAAGAAAATTACCTCTTACGACAGTCTAGCTATATTTTTCTACAGATCGCTTAAATCTTTCACTATATCTGAAAATCTGAATCATTTATAAGTATATTAATTTTTTAAAACATCCATTTTCATTGAAAGGCACCATTATGATATGAATTTCCTATGACAAGGTGAACATAGATCAATCTTCGTCTTTTTGGTGAGGAAGCAGGGTATAGTGTAGATGTAAATCGGACTGGATTTGTGCTTAAATTCCCACTTAAAAAAAACTTCTGGGGAATTAGGGCCAGTCATATTTACTCAGCTGAACCAACCTCACAGAAGTTTTGTAATAACAGAGTGAGAGGACATATGCCATCCTGACCTCCTTTGGAGGAAGGGTAAAAGAAAATGGTGGTACATTTCACTCTAAATGTCGCTGTGTTCAGTGCTGTATCGTATGCTTCTCTGCATTTTATCAAGTCTGGCAGATTTTTTTTTAAAAAAAAACTAGTGAATGGCTGTCATTCATGCATTTGGGAACTTGATGGAGCACTTCAGGGGAAGCACCAGTGGCAGAAAGGAGAGACCTAAGGAGAAGGTCCGACTGGATGAAGCATTAAGCACCAATCCTCCACTTTCGGCTTCTGTTAATCTCCACTCTCCATTCCTAATTCTAGTTTGTTTATTTAAAGAACTATCTGAAAGTTTCTTTCCCAGAACAATTCAAAAGAAGATCCCAAGGACCCATGTAGCCCAGCATCCTGTTTCCCAGCTAATTGTCTTCTGAAATAGCTAAAGGGTAAAGTCATGTTCTGCTGTTGCAGTCAGCAACGAGAGTTACACTGCACCTGAACATGAAACTCTTTGATAAACTCTTAAATGACAGTGGCAGTTTATAAAATAGAAATGTAAACACAATGTAAGATATTAATAAAATTGCAAAAGAATAACAATAATAAAAATTAATTAAAATGACAGTATCAGGAAGATACAACAGTACAAAAAAAACTGTATACAGAAGCCTGTCATAAAAGAACATAAAAGAAGCCAATGTAGGATCAGACCAATGGCCCATTGTGTCCAAACTGTTCCAGGTTTTCCCGGTCACACTGTGCTGACTGATGCAGGAGCATACTGGGAGGAGGCGTGAGGGAGCGTTCAGACTGCTGGCACGGAGACATGGCTGTAAATGGCTTTTTCCTGGTAATTTGGCTATGTGCGCATGTGTACTCATGCACATAAGCATATCAGGGCAATTTGGGGAGGATCCTGTTGTGCTAGCACCGCATTGGGCAGTAGAGCGGAGCACATCCAATCATATTGCTGCTGCCTCTCTAGGGCAATCAAGTGCACCTTGCGCAGAAACACCCAGCAGACATTATTACCACGGGTTGTTTCCGGCTTTTCAGGTTAGCATTCACACTTCCCGGAAGCGGAATGAAGGGTGATAAATGCGCTCTCCGGGATTTGCTACCACTTTCACCAGGTATCTTTTAAAAGTGGGAGTGAAGCAGTACATGACGGGTTGATTACAGGTAGGGAATGTCAGACAGATATGCCTGTGTGAACGCCCCCTTTAATCTGGTTGTGAAACATTGCTGAAACATGCCTATCTCGAGGCAAACTGCCAGTCTGAATTCAGCCCCTATCTATACCTTGTGGCTATAGCTACTGATGGACCTCTGCTCCATATGTTTATCCAATTCTCTCTTGAAGCTGTACATGCTTGTGGCAGTGAATTCCATGTGTTAATCACTCTTTGGGTGAAGAAGTACTTCCTTTTATCTGTTCTAGCCCGACTACTCAGCAATTTCATTGAGTGCCCATAAGTTCTTGTATTGTGAGAATGGGAGAAAAGTACTTCTTTCTCCACCTGCTCTATCCCATGCCAATATATAATCTTGTAAACCTCTATCATGTCACCTCTCAGCCATCATTTCTCCAAGCTAAAAAACCCCAAGCGCTTTAACCTCTCTTCATAGGAAAAGAGTACCAGCCCTTTGATCATTCTAGTTACCCTTTTCTGCACTTTCCCCAATGCTATAATACCCTCTTTGAGGTGTGGTGACCAGACCTATACACAGTACTCCAAATGAGGTCACACCATTGGTATATACAGGGGCATTATGATACTGGCTGATTTGTTTTCAATTCCCATCCTAATAATCCCGAGCATAGCGTTGGCCTTTTCACTGAGTTAACTACTACGACTCCAAGATGTCTCTCTTGGTCAGTCTCTGCCAGTTCAGACCCCATCAACATGTAGGATTTTTGACTCCAATGGGCATCACCTTGCACTTAGCCACACTGAACCCCATTTGCCACATTGATGCCTACTCGCCTATCCTTGACAGATCCCTTTGGAGTGCCTCACATTCCCCCCTGGTTCTCACCACCCTGAACAACTTTATATCACCTGCAAATTTAGCTAATTCACTGCTTACTCCCAACTCCAAATCATTAATAAACAAGTTAAAAAGCATCAGACCGAGTACTGATCCCTGTGGTACCCCACTGCTTACCACCCTCCACTGAGAAAATTGCCCATTTATACTCACTCTGTTTCCTATTAATTAGCCATCTTTTGATCCACAAAAGATCTTTTGTCCTTTTATCCCATGAATATTGAGGTTATCCTGTGACTATTGAGCTTGTCTATCAGTCATAGGACCTCCTCTCTCATCACCTCAATCTGACTCAGGTCTTTCAACACCCCTCCTGAAATTGGTGCTTCTGGAGTGGGCAAGCACTTCTCATCTTCCACAGTGAAGACAGAGGCAAAAAATGCATTCAGCATCTCAGCCATTTCCCGATCATCCTCCAGTACTCCTTTTACCCCTTGGTCATCCAAGGGCCCCACTGCCTCCCTGGCTGGTTTCCTGCTTCTAATGTATTTGAAGAAAGTTTTATTGTTGGCCTTTATGTTTTTTGTGATACACTCCTCATATTCCCTTTTTGCCTGCCTGATCACAGACTTGCATTTTATTTGCCACAGCCTGTGTTCCCTTTTATCAGCCTCACTGAGACTAGTTTTCCACTGCTTAAAGGAATCCTTCTTACCTTTTACAGCTTCCATTACTTTGTTTGTTAACCATGCAGGCTTTTTTCTATACCTATTTGTACCTTTCCTAACCTGCAGTATATATATTTTTTCTCAGCTTCTAGGTTTGTAGTTTTAAATAGTCTCCAAGCTTTGCCAATGGTTTTGACCCTTTTTACTTTTCCTTTCAATTTCTTCCTCACATGTCCCCTCATATCAGAGAAGTTACCCCTTTTAATGTTAAACATGGTTGTGTCAGTCTTTGTGGGCAACTTCCTATTTATACAAATGTCAAACTCAATAACATTATGGTCACTGTTCCCAAGTGGTGCAATCAGTTGTACATCTCTCACCAGGTCTTGGGCGTTACTTAGGACCAAATCCAGGATCGCCTCTCCCCTGGTAGGTTCAGTGACCATCTTTTCCATAGTACAGTCATTGAGAGTGTCTAGAAACTCAATCTCTTTTTCCCGACTTGAACACATATTGACTCAATCAATGTGTGGGTAGTTAAAATCACCCATTACAACACAGTTATTTTGTCAACTGCTATCTTTAATTCATTCATCATTTTATAATCCTCCTCTATCTTTTGATCTGGTGCACAATAACAAACTCCCAGTGTTAAGCTTCCTTTTGGGCCCACTATTTCAACCCATAGCATTTCCAGAAGTGAATCCAATTCTCTCAATCTTACTGGACTGTATACCCTCTATCATACAGAGCCACCCCATCTCCAACCCTTCCCCCCCTATCATTCCAATATAATTTATAATCAGGAATCACCATATCCCACTGATTTTCCTCATCCCACCAAATTTCTGAACTACCCACAATGTCTATTTCCCCGCCCCCAACTCCAAGCATTCCAACTCCCCAATTTTACCTCAGACACTTCTAGCATATGTATATAAACATCTATAGTTTCCCATGAATGTTAAGCCTATAACCATCCTCTTGCTGCCTTGACACGTTGCCAGGCAGTCCATATCGTTAGCCAGTCTCAGTGGACAATTCTAATCCATTTCCTTGTAGAAAAGTAATAGCTAACCCTTCATCTCTTTGAGATGAGCCATCCCGAACCAGACACTTTTCATCTCCTGTTGGCTTTCCCCCAATATTCAGTTTAAAAACTGCTCTGCCACCTTTTTGATTTTAAGTGCCAGCAGCCTGGTTCCTTCTTGGGACAAGTGGAGACTGTCCCTTTTGTACAGCTTCCACTTGTTCCAAAAAGCATCCCAGTGCCTAACAAACTTGAACCCTTCCCCCCTACACCATAATCTCATCCACGCATTGAGACTCCTGATCTGTGCCTGTCTCTCCAGCCCTGTGCATGGAACAGGTAGCACTTCTGAGGAGGCTACCTTGGAGGTCCTGGCCTTGAGTTTCCTGCCTAGCAGCCTAAATTTTTCCTCCAGGACCTCACGACTGCATTTCCCCACCTCATTGGTGCCAACATGTACCACGACCACTGGCCCCTCCCCAGCACTATCGACCAGCCTATCTAGAACACATGTAATATCCACTACCTTTGCACCAGGCAGGCAAGTCACCATACGGTCAGTAGGTGCATTTGCCACCTGGCTGTCTACCTGCCTAAGGATCGGATCACCAACTACCAAGAGCCCCCTTTCCACCCTTCCCAGTGATGGTTCCTTGGTGCAAAAGGATACCCATTCACCAGCTGAAGAAGAGTTCCCTTCTGAGGGCACATTCCCCTTATCTGCAGCATGGTGCTCTGTTTTCTCTCGACCCTCATGCTCCTTAACAGCAGTGCGGCTGCTATATTCAGAGTGGGACATATCTCACAAGTCCCTGAGAGTCTTCTCCATGTGCCTAACTGACTGTCTCTGCTTCTCCAGTTCAGCCACCTTGGCCTCAAGGGAGTAAACTCATTCCCTGAGAAACAGGAGCTCCTTGCACTGGGCACACACCCAAGACTTCTGTCCAGTGGGCAGATAGACATACATGTGACACTTCATGCAAAAGACTAGATAGCCCCCAACCCCCTGCTGGCATTCTTCATAACTGCTTTTACAATAAAAATTATATATAATCCCCCTTTTAAAAACTTTTGTATTTATGTGATCTCCTTGTAGAAGTCTACTTACCTTACTGGGAATCCAAGTAGACTAGGGCCCTGGCTTTCTGGCTCTTCCTGGGCTTCTTACAGAGTCCCTAGACTAAGAGCCTTTCGGCTCATGCCTCTGATGAGTTGCTGCCTGAAATAGAAGCCTCCCTCAGCAGAGGGCATGGCCAGCAGCTATTCAAATTCACCCAGGCACTCAATTACAGTCAAACAATGAACCTTTCTTACCCTATCTCAAGCAGCCAGGACTCTGCGTGTTTCTCAAACATTCATTGGTGTTGACCATAACTTGATGATGGGCTGAGAACTGAACTGGTAGGCAATCAGAGGTCCCTGAATCAGACAGCAGTTCTACTAGTACTTTCTACACAAGTACATCTACTGGTTTGTAGTAATCTATTGTGGTCACATCATTATCTTCTAAGGAACACCTAAGCTTGCTCACTCCTTTCTGTAGGATTCAGATGGTCTGCTGTCATAAATTAATGGAACCTATTGGTTTCTGGGAAGCTCTGAGGGATTATGAGAGCCTCTCTCTGTTGACTCTGTGAGGGCCCTTGTAGCTGCAAGGAATGATGGGCAGGCTGGAGGCTATTAAAAGGGTTGCTCCATGATGAGGGAGCTCTCCGTATTTGAAGGAAGGAATTATTAAACCTTTGTTTGAAAAACTTCATTGGCTAAGGATGAGATAGCCAATTATATGTGAGTGTCCAATATACCTTTTCTGGGGAAGGTGATAGTGCATGTACTGCTGGAACAACTCCAGAGGTTCTTGGATGATACATCGTCCCTTGACCCTTTTCAATTTGGCTTCAGGCTTTGGTTTGGAACTGAGCCAGCTTTAGTAGCACTGGTGAATGGATCTTTGTTTAAAGTTGGACAGGGGACAGTTAACACTGTTGATACTGTTAGATCTATCAGCAGCCTGTAATACCATTGACCACTCCATTCTTATCCATCTGTTGGAATATGGAGTTGGTAGTTTTGGTCTTTTGTGTCTGATCAGACACAAAGAGCATCATAAGAATAGAATTAACTGGATGAGATTTGTCCTATAGAAAGACACAGAGTTCTGTTCTCTCAACTGTGCTCTTCAATAGCTATATGAGAAGAAGAGGAGGAGGAGGTGGAGGAGGGGGAGATTGGATTTATATTCTGCCCTTCACTACCCAAAGGAGTCTCAAAGTAACTGACAACCTCCTTTCCTTTCCACTCACCAGAACAGACAACCTGTGAGGTAGATGGGGCTGAGAGAGCTCTTTTGAGAACTGCTCTTGAGAGAACAGCTCTGAGAGAGCCATGACTGACCCAAGGTCACACCAGCAGCTGCATGTGGAGGAGTGGGGCATCAAACCTGGTTCTCCCAGATTAGACTCTGTGCTCCTAACTACTACACCAAACTGGGTCTCTACTCATTCAGTGAGGCCACTGAATAAGATCTACTGAAGATGCAGGATTATTCGTCATCAATATGAAGATTATACCTAGATGTGTATTTCATTATCCTGCCTGACCAACCTAATTTCCTTTTTTTATTGAGTGACAAGCTTACTGGATTGAGGGAATGCTGTAGATGTTGTTTACCTGGATTTCAGTAAAGCTTCTGACAGGTTTCCCCATAATGTTCTGATGGGTAAATTAGAGGACTGTGGACTGGACTCTAGGATAGTTAGGTGGATAGGAAACTGGTTGGAGAACCACACTCAAAGAGTAGTTGTCAATGGCATTTCATCTGAATGGAGGGAGGTGTCCAGTGGGGTGCCACAGGGCTCGGTTCTGGGCCCAGTGCTTTTCAATATTTTTATAAATTATCTGGATGAGGGTATGGAGGGACTACTAATTAAATCTGCAGATGATACCAAATTGGGAGGAGCAGTAAACACATCAGAGGATAGAGATAGAATTCAATGAGAACTGAACACACTGGAAAAGTGGGTGGATGTGAACAAGATGCAATTCAACAAGGATAAGTTCTGAGTTCTACATCTGGGTAACAAAAATGAGGAACATGCATACTGGATGGGGGGGTACACTTTTGAGTAGCAGTGTGTGTGAACAAGATCTTGGGGTATGGGTGGACTGTGAGTTAAATATGAGCAGCCGGTGTGATGCAGTGACAAAAAAGGCTAATGCAATCTTTGGGTATGTCAACAGTGACATAACATCCAAATTGCAAAATGTCATAGTCCATCTGCACAATGCATTGGTCAGGCCACACCTGGAGTATTGTGTACAGTTCTGGAGGCCTCACTTCAAAAAGGATGTGGTCAGAATGGAGCGGGTGCAGAGAAGAGTGATGAGGATGATTGGGGGGCCTGGAGACCAAGATGTATGAGGAAAGACTGAGGGACTTGGGAATGTTCAGTCTGAAGAAGAGGAGGTTGAGGGGGGACATGATCACTCTCTTTAAGTCTTTGAAGGGCTGTCACTTAGAGGAGGGCAGGGAGCTGTTCTTGTTGGCAGCAGATGACAGGACTCACAATAATGGGTTTAAATTATAGGCGGGAAGGTACTGGCTGGATATTAGGAAAAACTTTTTTAGTAGAGTTGTTCAGTAGTGGAATCAGCTACCTAGGGAGCTCCCCCTCCTTAGTAGTCTTGAAGCAGCATTTGAACAACCACTGGTCATGGCAACTCTAGGCTGATCCTGCATGAGCAGGGAGTTGGGCTAGATGGCCTGTATGGCCCCTTCCAACTCTGAGATTCTATGATTCTATAACCTCCAGATGTGTCAGGGCTCTGTACTGGTGCTTTGAGGCTGTGCCCAGGTGACTCAGGAAGCTGAAGGTGAATCCAGAAAGACAGAGGTGATAGTGGTTGGGAAGGCTGGTGCCTTGGAGGCATTGGGTCCGCTTGTCCTGGATGGAGTAGAGTTGGCATTTGCGGTGCATATGAACAGCTTGGGGGGGGGGTCTCATGGACCCAACCTTGCTGTTTGAAAAGCAGATTGGTGTGGGGACCAGGAGTGCCTTCTATCAGTCTTTTTATGATTCAGGTGATCTGGTTGTGCTGACCCTTGCTTTTTTTAATCTCTTGGTTGGTTTGCTGTAATGCACTTTACATTGGGCTGCCCTTGAAGACAACCTGGAAGCTGCAGCTAGTTCAGAATAAGACAGTAAGATTATTAAAAGGGGCTGGCCAATGGGAACAGATCTTGCCTGTCTTCAAACAGCTACATTGTTTGTAGCTTTTGTTTCTGAGTCCAGTTCAAGGTGCTGGTTATGATTTTTAAAGCATATACTGGCTTGCCTAATGTTTTTTTTCCACTTAAGGAGGCCTCCCTGGCATCAAGCACTGCCCATGACTTTTCTACTATATCTCCTACTTTGCTGAATGAGCTCCCTGTAGAGGCAAGTGAAGTGCTGTCATTAGAAATCTTCAGGAGACACTATTTTATTTGTCATGGCTTTTACTGGGGTACAAAATGTAGGCTTCTGTGGAGGGGGGTATCTGGGGATGTATTCTATTGGCTTTATTATTTACTAGGAAAAAGGCACGTTGTGGGAAGAAATACAACGAGCTCTAGAAGGAAGCTTCAGGTGAGTGTCCTGGCTGTGGCTGGTGGGGCGGCAGAGGGAAGGGCCATGTTTATTTCCTTCTGGGTAGCTATAAGGCAGGGCTGTCTCAAGCCATTTTGCTGCCCCCAGTGGGTGGTATGGGAGGACAGCCTCATGGTAACAGGTATAATTCCCTCCACCCCTGACTTATGTTGATTTGGGGTTATGCAGTGGCAGCTAAGGTAGAAAAGCACCTCCTCCTATGCCATGTCTTCTGGGTTCCAAGGGTCTGGAAAGTGGTTCCATAGCCAGTTACAGGTCTTCCAACTCTGGGTTGGGAAATACCTGTAGATTTGAGGGGTAGAGCCTGGGGACGGCAGGGTTTGGGGTGTGGAGGGACCTCAGCAGGGTATAATGCCATAGAGTCCATTGCCCAAAGCAGCCATTTTCTCCAGGAGAACTGATCTTGGAGATCTCCAGGTGCTGTCTGGAGGCTGGCAATACTAAGGGGAGGGCCAGACCTGTAGATCTGAGGGGTAGAGCCTGGGGAGGGCAGGGTTTGGGGTGCAGGGAGACCTCAGCAGGGTATAATGCCAAGGGGAAATCTCCAGGTGCTGTCTGGAGGCTGGCAATACTAAGGGGAGGGCCAGACCTATAGATTCAAGGGGTAGAGCCTGGGGAGGACAGGGGAGGGCCAGACCTATAGATTCGAGGGGTAGAGCCTGGGGTACAGAGGGACTTCAGCAGGGTATAATGCCATAGAATCCACTGCCCAAAGCAGCCATTGTAATAGCCGGGAAATTTTATGTAGGGGAAATGATGTGCTGTGGCTGGGGAACATGGTGATTTCTGGGAGATCTCCTGGTCCCACAGGGAGATTGGCAACTCCAGTGACCATTTAAGGGAAAATTGGAATATGAATTTTACCTCAGGACACATTCAGTGACTCCCAACAGCCACAACAAACTGTTTAGAATGTTAGAGGCAAAGGCCAATCAGGCTGCATATGCAAATGACCTCTGTGTTCTGACTGGCTATTGGGGGGAGAGGAACAGCAAACTATTTAGAATATTGGAGGCAAGACTCAGGCAACACAGCCAGTGGATAGGGACAGCTTCTGAGTGACAGATCAGGGAGCCAACTGATTTGAGAGCGTGTGGAATGTTCAGGAGAGTCCACGACCAAAACAAAATTGTTATATAGAGAGATAAACAAGCAAGACCATCTTAAGATTAGAAGACAGAGCATACCATGTTAGATTTCTGATTTTATCTAAAATGTCTTGCCAAAGTGGCTAATTTGGGGACAAATACAAAATACTTATAACAAGTCAGGCTATTTCCTCAACACTCACAATTATCTGCTCATTTCCATAAATTTGGCCCAACCTATGTTGAGTTAAATACCACTGACATTAAATTTTAAAAAACATTTATTCTAAAATCAGAATTGCAGGTTACCTTAGACCAAATACAACTCCAGTGTTTCCTAGGAACAGTATCCAATAGATATATATAATTCTCCTAAAGCGCTGGCCATTTCCAGCTCTCAGATTGGCTGTTCTGTGTGCTCCATCAGGAATTGGTCCATCAACCGCCACTCAAGAGTACTCATGTGCCATTTGCTGGGGGCTGGGTCTGCTCCTCTCCCCCACCCACTGCCAGCATGGATACTCTTCCCTTACAGACTGCCAAAACATCTGTCGCTCCTGACTAAGACACTTCTGCAGCTGGCTGGCTACTGAGGTGGGCCAGTGACCATTAAACCATTCTCTTCGACCTCCTGCAGTGTGGCTGACTTTCCCCGAGGATTGCCAATCTCTAAATGGGAACTGGAGATCTCCCGCTATAACAATTGATCTCCAGATGACAGAGATCAGTTCCCCTAGAGAAAATGACTACTTTGGAGGGTAGACCCTATGGCATTATACCCTACTGAGTCCTTTTCCTCCCCAAATGCTGCCCTCCACAGGATCCACCTCCCAAATCTTCAGGTATTTCCCTACTCAGAGCTGGCAACCCTTCTTTCCCCTCAGTGCCTGTTGCTAGTCAACTAAGCAAGGTGGGGGGGCTTTCCATGCCTATTTTGGCCTTTGGGAGAAAACTAATTGGGGCCAGTCCTGACTAGATTTGCCAGCTCCAGGTTGGGGAATTCCTGGAGATTTTGTGGTGGAATCTATGGAAGCCAGAGTTTAGGGAGGGGAGCGACCTCAGCTGAACAGAATGCCATAGAGGCCACCCTCCAAAACTGTTATTTTCTCCAGGAGAAGCGAGAGATCTGTTGTCTGGAGTTCAGTTTTGATACCCGGTGATACCACAGTCAGTGTGGCATAGCAGTTAGTGCTTCAGAGAAGGGTCTGCCAGACCCAGGTTCTTGCTGTGGAAGCAGAGTGGGTGATTTTGGACCAGTCACAGACTTTCACCTAACCTACCTCACAGGGTTGTTGTGCAAATCAAAAAGGGGAGAGGAGAATGATGCAAGCTGCTTTGGTCCCCACTGTGAAGAAAGACTGTATTGTTCCTCCTCTGGAACCATTGTTGTCAATCTCCGGATGAGGGCTGGAGATCACTCAGAATTACAACTGCTCTCCAGATGGCAGAGATCAGTTCCTCTGGAGAAAATGGTGGACTCTGTGTCATTATACCCTGCTGAGATGGCATTCCTATGACAGCCAGTGTGACAAAGCAGTCAGGGCTTCAGAGCAGGGTAGAGGCTGTAGGTGGGGGAGAGATGGAAAGCTGAAGTCAGAGGGTCAAATAAAGGTAGGTCGATGGTTGTCTGGGAAGGAGATATGGTTGCCAACTCCAGGTTGGGAAATTCCTGGAAATTTGAGGGGTGGAGCCTGGAGAGGGTGGGGTTTGAGGAGGGGTGGAACCTCAGACAGGTACACTGCCAGAGACTCCACCCTCCAAACCAGCCATTTCCTCCTGGGGAACCATTGTTGCCAATCTTCAGGTGAGGGCTGGAGATCACTCAGAATTAAAACTGCTCTTCAGGTGGCAGAGATCAGTTCCTCTGGAGAAAATGGTAAGCTCTGTGTCATTATACCCTGCTGAGGTCACACGGCAAATTGATGCTGAGGCTGGGGCACTCTTCCATAGCCTCTTTCTAGAGCTTGTTGTATTTATTTCCACAATGGGCCTTATTCCTAGTAACCTAAATATTTCTCCAAATTTGTATATCTCTATATTTCAGTCAACTTGCTCTACTTTTCTAAAGCTTTCTGGAGTCTTCAGTTTTGCTTTTTAATAATACTTTCCATATTTAAATACTATCTATAGAAATATTGGTACCTTCTCAAAACTGGTATCGTTCTGTGAAAATCTTCTCATGCAAAACATACCTCAAATTAGAATGTGCATGAATAGATAATCACACCATGCTTGGAAGTTCACAGTTATTTCCTTTACCAACTGCCAAAATATTGAGGGTGTAAAAGGATACTTTTATACAAACAGTACCCATTTTAATCACTCATTAACACTAAACTTTTTTTTCCTTCTGATATATTTTTTAACTGTTTGGGGTGAAGATACAAATGTGGCATTACATCTCCTATACAATGTCTAATGGAGTCAGGACACTTCTTGTAGGTGTTCTACTCTATTACATTTGGGGTTCCTAGCCTATCAGCTTCCTGTTTTAGTATGTCTCAAGGCTAGAGTAGTCTTGGTGTGAAATAATTGGGATCCACCAATTAGACAGAATACCAGTTCCTTCAGATCATGAGATCGTGGCCCTTGTGGATTTGTTTTGCAGTCCTTGTAGATATAAAATTTTAATGAAGATGATAGTTTTGCAAGTATTCTACCTAGAATAGCTAGGATTTTCTCAGATGAAACTATTTTTAATCATTGTTCATTTTATATCTAGCTCACAAGTTCTCTTCATGAGGAAGAAATCACAGTGTAAGTTCCTGAGCTGTCTACCTTCAAATCACTTAGATTTTCTTTCAGTCCCTGTATCACACATGCGGGAACTACATTATATCAAGGCCAATTTCCAGTTTAAAGTTGTTGTTTTTTGTTCATTTGTTCAAAGAATGCTGTCAATTTCCAGCATAATATCTCAGTTGTATCCATGTTCCAGAAGAAGAATTCTTATGAACTGAATAAAGATCTAATATTCATTTCTGTTCACACTGTACACATCCTGTCTGAGCTCATATAATGCAAAATTATCATTACAGCTTATGCATCTCTTTTCTTATTCTGGGCATTACTGCTAGCAGTGCCATAACATACAGTAACGGTGGTATGTAGCTAAGGTCTTCTTTGGGGGAGTGTTGCTTTTGTGCCTTCCCATTCTATTTTAAATATTCCATTCTTCATTTTACTTCATGAGCTCTCTAACCATTCTTATGACCTGTTCTTTAGAAGGTACAGGGGTTTTTTGCATTGATCATTCTAATTTTTTTAAATAACATTTTAAAATATCCAATAGCTCAGCAGCTTTAACAGCAGTTAGTGCTACATACTCCAGCACCATTTTCTAAGTTTGTTCCTGTCCTGGATGCTAAGTCAAATTGAGAAATTGTCCACTTTTCTAGGGTTTTGTATAGCTCAAGGGGTAAAGGGGCAAAAACTTAATGGACACTATTGCCCAGATAGTAGTAACAGGTATGTAGGTAAGGAGATGAGCTACAGAAAAAAAGAGGTAATATTGCTATCAGTAGCAAATGAGAACTAAAGTTTTTAAAGCTTCTTGGGAAAGAAGCATCCTTTAGATGCTGCTGAAGTGTAGCACTGCCTTTGGAAACTGCTTCTGCTTTAAAGGCTGGCCATAGGCCTATCTGTTCTGCTCTGGACAACCGGTATATTTTTTAAGTAATCAGATTTAACAAAAGCACCATAGGCCCCCAGTACTGTGTCTTCATGGTAAAATCTACCAGCTAGGAATGTGGGAAGTTCAGAACACCAGCCATAATTTGATGAATGTCTGAGACTCAGACTTTGGGGACTTGCTCATGTAGGACACAAACTATTAATATATGTCTGGAAACTTGGTTTTAAAAAGTATATATCTTAACAAGGTAGCTCTCTATGTAAAGGAAGCATTTCAAATGGGAGACAGAGCTGGTTTCTGCATAAAAGTGAAATCATAAGCACTAAAATAGCAGCAGAACAAAGTTTGAATCCTGTAGCACCTTTAAGACCAACAAAGGTTTATTCAAGGTATGGGCTTTCATGTGCATTGTATCTTCAGTCCATACATATAGGGAGAGGGTGAGCAGCAAGTTAACGTACAACATAATGAAGATGTTTAACAGATGCAAGGACCAAACAGGAATGACAAGGTTAGTTTATATGGTTACTTGAGTAGAACTTTGTTAGTCTTGGAGGTGCCACTGGACTCAAAGTTTCTTCTATTAAAAACCTGGTCATTAAAAACCCACCCACAGCATAAGAACAAATATTTAGCAGCATAAGACAAGTCTCATAAAACAATTCTCAGACTAGAAGAAGACTATTAAAAACAATTTTAAAGAAAAGCAGTGCCTTAATTATAACAGCAGAACAGAATTTGAGTACAGTGGCACCTTTGGGACCAATAGGGTTTTGTTCAGGGGGGTATGTTCAGGCTTTCATGTGCATGCACATTTCTTCAGATACAGTGAAATGGAAATTACTAGTCCATGCATGTGGGTAGAGGGTGAGCAGTGGATTAGAATAGAATCAGAATCATAGAATTGGAAGGGGCCATACAGGCCACTCCCTGACCAATGCAGGACCAGCCTAAAGCATCTAAATGTAGGACGAGCCTAAAGCATGCAGCATAGAGAGGATGTTTGGCAGATTCAGGGACCAGGCAGGAATGGCAGGCTTGGTTTATATGATTACCATTTGTTTGGGTTTTGGTAACCGTATAAACTAAGCTTGTCAGTCCTGTTTGGTCTTTGTATGTCTTAAACATCTTCATTATGCTGTATGCTAATTTACTGCATGTATGGACTTGGTAGCTTCCATTTCATTGAATAAAACTTTGTTGGTCTTAAAGGTGCCGCTGGACTCCAACTTTGTTCTGCTGCTTCAGACCAACATGGCTACCCACCTGAAACTAAAATAGCAGGTCATCCTTTTAAAATAAAGCAAGGGGGGGTTGTGTTAAATGTTAAGAATTTAGAGCCATAGTTCTGAGGTAAAAGTAACTTAAGGCAACATCACTGCCTTCAGTTAATCTTTTATTGATTGATTTCTTTACAAATCTCTCCTTATAATAATTATCTTTTGGTTTCATAAGATTCCATGAGCTCCCATTGGCTGTAAAATGCCCTCCCTCAGCCATTGGCCCATCAGCCGCCATTCAAGAGTACTCGCGTGCCATTGGCCGAGTGCTGGGTCTGTTCCTCTTCCCCACCCACTCCCCCTGGCAGATAGCTCTTATCTCCTGAGGAAGACAGTTCTCTTGACTCCTGTGAGGGACTGTCCCCTCAGTGGCTGTTGGTAGGCAGCCAAGTTTGGTTCTGTGAGTAAAAAAACAAAGGACTTTCAGCATAACCCCCTCCCCCGCCCATAACCTCCTCCCCAACAGCCACTTTCCAGTCAGAATAAAAGGAAAAAGGCTCTTTCTCCTGCTTAGCTTCAGCATGGCTGGCTGGCTAACGAGGTGGGCCAGCGACCATCAGACCATTTTCTTCAACTCCCCGATGTGCAGCTGACTTTCCCCTAGGGTTGCCAATCTCCAGGTTGGGCCTGGAGATCTCCCACTGTTACAATTGACCTCCAGGTGACAGAGAGGTTTCCCTGGGAGAAAATGGTTGCTTTGGAGGGTAGACTCTATGGCATTATACCCTGCTGAGTTCTTCCCCCCCCCCAAATGCTGCCCTCCACAGGATCCACCCCCCAAATCTCCAGGAATTTCCCTAATCAGATTTGGCACCTGTACTTTCTCCTCTGTCAGTAAAAGGCCCTTTCCACACCTATGTTGGCCTTTGGGAGAAAACTCATTGGGCCCAGTCCTGATCAGGTTGCCAACTCCAGGTGGGCAGTTCCTGGAGATTTGAGGGATGGAGCCTGGAAAGGGTGAGGTTTGAAGAGGGGTGGCACCTCAGACGATGCCATAGACTCCACCCTCCAATCCAGCCATTCCCTGATGGGGAACCATTGTTGCCAATCTCCAGGTGGGGGCTGGAGATCACTCAAAATTACAACTGCCTCTAGGAGGGAGGGAGGAGGAGATGGAAAACTAAAGGTAGGTTGATGGTTGGCTGGGAGGGAGATAGGGTTATCAACTCCAGGTTGGGAAATTCCTGGAGATTTGAGGGGTAGAACCTGGAGAGGGTGAGTGTTGAGGAGGGGTGGGATCTCAGACAGGTACAATGCCATAGACTCCACCCTCCAAACCAGCCGCTCCCTTCTGGGGAACCACTATTACCAATCTTGGGGGTGGGCTGGAGATCACTACTGCTCTTCAGGTAGCAAAGATCCGTTCCTCTGGAGAAAATGGTGGACTCTGTCATTATACCCTGCTGAGATTGCCACAGCAAATTGTCACTGAGTGCCCAAAGCCTCTTTCTAGAGCCCGTTGTATTTATTTCCACAACGGGCCTTATTCCTAGTTTTATATATTGCCTTTCTACCCCTACAAGGGCTACCAAGGCAGCTAACTTCAAGGACCCAGCATCAGCAATAAATAAATAAGCATACATCTCCAATACCAGTGGAAAAGCTAACTGAAATATTCAGTGAGGCATGGGTTCTCTGTTTCACAAAACAGTACATGGAGTTTACATCTGAAAGCATCTGCAGCTCAAAATCTCCAAGGAAGAGCTTATGTGTCATGGAAAAGGGGGCACTGTCAAAAAAGTGATGACCACTTAGATTTGCTGCTTTTGACATTGGACAATGTCTTCATCTCAACTTATAACACTAACATATCCTGGACTCAAAGGATACACATGATACCATCCTTTCACAGATCGGTACCTCCTTAATTCTCAGTCCTGCTAAGGATCCTATTGTCTACTAATCAATGATAGCTTGTTGAATTATAGATTTATGAGTTATATTTCCTAATCTTTTCTTTTCAAAAACCCACTCCTTAGGAGAACAGAGTAGAAGAAAGTACCAGATATAGGAAGATTGCTGTCCTAACCACATTTATTTGTAAGTATCATTTACAAAGTAAGACAAATGTGCTTACATTTTAAGTAATCATGCATAGAATCAAGATCTGCATCTGAAAATACTTGATCTTAGGGATAAAACTATTATGTGTGGGAGAGGGAAGGCCTGAAGAATGAGAATAAAAAGTATGAACCTGCAATGACATTTCATTCTTTAATTTTTCCTCCTTATGTTTAAAAATCTAAATCAAGAAATGCACTGGTTAAAAACAAAAGAAACAAACAGAAACCTTTCCTACGGCTGACAATAAGAAATCTACTCAGTTTTCATACATCATTTGGTGGAAGCCCCTTTCAAAACAAAAGAAATGTTTTTGTTTTAGATTTCCCTTTAGATCTTTGTAAGAAAAAGAGAGTTTCAACAAAGCGTATGATATATTCTTTTACTCTTTCTCCCCTCAAGTGTTTAATTTGCACATATGAGATATCTAGGTATTTTCATCTAGCATATGAAACACATTTGTTGTGGTTTTATAGTCATAATTAGACATTTTAGTAAGGCAAATATTGTATGGGAATATTCTCCATCATTCCTAGTTCCAACTGAGAAAAAGATACAATTGGTACACAGACAGATAAATCTCACATACTTCAATGTCACCAAGTCATCAAATTATACTTTCTGAAATACCCCAAGTGTCAAACCTTTACGAAAGTGTCTTACCAATGACAAAGAAGTGTAAGAATATTTATCAACAACAACAAAAAAACAGCAAAGAGGGAAAGGAAAGAAAAAAGAAAGCAAGAAGTCAATATCAAAAATGTACCAAAGGAAAAACAGGAAAAAGCTTGCAAAACTTTTAAGAACAGTTCAGTTTGAAAAATGTCCCCTGGTGTCAATGCAGGGTGGAGGGAGCTTTAGAAGAGCTCTTTGGGAGACTTGAGGGGAAATCATTTCCCATTATCGCCAGTTCATTCCTCTTCTCCTTTTAGTTTAAAACTCTGGAGATAAAAGAAGTTTCAAAAGTGCTATATACTGGACTCCAACATAAGGTCTTCCTTTCCTAATTACTTCTCATATGTTAAATATTCAACAGAGGATGGTGTTTTAAGCAGAGAACAAGCTTCTTCCTCTTTAATTTCATCTTCCTATTCTTACACCAGCTGAAAAAGCCCTTCCATGTCCCTGTCTACAATGATGGTCCTATGACCAAATGAGACAGCATGGCTCACAATTTGCTGCTGAGTGACCCTTCCCACCACACTGTCCAAAGCTCCAGAAGTGTACAATTTATCCATTTGTTTAAGAGACCCGGCAGCAGCATGTCAAGTGAAAATGGAACATTGGTATAAATCTGTTACTATGAATGTCATTTAATAAAATAGCATCACTCTGACATTTTAACTTGGGTTGTCCTTTGGAACTTGGTTCATGCAACTCCTTAGGAAGTTAAAGTCTCAGTACGCTGCACCAAGAATGAATTTGTGACATACCAGCCTCTGCCTGAATATGTTGTCATTTTCAGCAGTTTGATACTTGAAACAATATAAACATTGCTGACTTCTGAGCAACACAAGAAAAGCCTTATCTAAATTCTTTGTTGCTAACTACCTCAAGAGAGCAAGTGGTTAGCCTAGTACCTCCTTGCAGTAGCACTTGTAGGCGCATAGAACTTCAAATACTTTTGCCTACTTTTGTCTATTTTTAACACCTGCATTTCCTGATTGGCATAAGATAAGACTCCAATTGTATTAGCAAGCCCAAATCACTTGTATTTATCATGTTAGAGCAGAACCTCTCAACACAAGATGACTTGTGATATCTGAGATGCTGTAACACTAAAATAATTAATTTATTGGAGGAAGTTCATGATTTTTTTTAAAGCATGAAAGCATGTTTCCCATTTTCTTAACCCCAGCAATATCAACAACCAGGGATGGATGATTGCTCTCCACAAATGGCTTTTGTCAGTCATGATTCACGGGAGAATAAAAAAAAATCTCAAGTCAGTCCATATGAACTTACAGTAATACAGTCTGCAGGCTTGTGTTGGAGGGTGCATGCTGACAGAGCACTTTGTGGTAGGGTACGGGCTACAACCAATAGTAAGCAGTTCAGATTATTTTTTACCTGCAACCATGCTGCAATAAAGTGCCATCATCCTTCAATCGATAAAGGTTACTTACTTAACATTTTCTCTAACATATTTGGATTGCTAGCCCATCAGATCATTTTCTGATAAATAGCATGGTTAATGAATGGAGAGAGTAACTACATACCTTCAGGAAGAACCTGCCCGATAACAATAATCCATTAGGAAAGTGACAATATCCTCTGATCTATAGCCTGCAAAGCAGGGACTTGATGGAGAGTTTCATTCCTTCTGTTCAGTACACCAGAAGAAAATCAGCACCATTTGAATATTTCTCAGGCTGTGACATCTCCTGAGATCGCAGGCTGTGTTCTGTTTCCCAGGGGATGACAATCTGGTGTTCCAGTGTGCATACAGCAGTGAAGATAAATTGAAAAAGCTTGAGATAAATTAGGGATGGCTAAGTTAAAATTGTCTCTGCTCCTGAGTCTCTCATCTGCAGTCTGAAAGTCTGTTTTGCTGTGAAAAAGCTAGATGGCAGGCTGCCTCAGTGAGTTCTTCTTAAGCTACAGAGAGCATTTTCAATGAAGAAAAATTTTCCCATTATCTAAGCTAATGTGACTGAAGCTAAGTCTAGTTTTTAAAGTGTCTGCTGGCATGAAATTCATTTTGCTATTGCTTTCTTTCAAGCTACAGGTCAAAAACATGCTATCAGACTATACATTTCTATCTGAATGAAACACTCCAACTTTTCAGGTAACAAATGATAGCTAGGATCTTGTTACAGCTACGTTCAATAGCCTAAAATGTGGACAATTTCCACTCTTGCACCTAACTATATATTTCATACTCTTCTCTGTCTATTGCTAAGCTTTATCTTCCACAGCATACAGATACACATATACCCTCTCACACAAATACATCTTATTTGTATTATTCCAACTGACACTTAAAAAAATAATTTATAATCTATTCAGAGTAAGGTTATTATTTTTATTCTAAATGACAACTGTTAAGGCGTGGTGCCCATTGTTCCATATGACTCACAATAAAGAAGCTGATTAAAAAAACAAACAAAACCTCCCAAGAAGCAGTCCCTTCCCCCTATGTGAGGAAGATTTTTGACAAGCTGTTACTAAATTTTGTTGACAGTCACTTAGATTCAAAACTAGCAGCTGATGGTCCACCATTTTGTGATACATAGGTATGCAAGATTTAGGAGTTTATTGAATGCAATCAAGGTACTAATTAGTTCTGAGGTATGATGTCATCCCTCTCATATGATATCATTGTATTAATGGCAAAACTTTAATGCTAATCAGGGCTCTTTTTGTAGCAGGACCTCCTTTGCATATTAGGCAACACACCCTTAATGTAGCCAATCCTCCAAGAGTTTACAGTAGCCCCTGTAAGAAGAGCTCTGTAAACTCTTGGAGGATTGGCTACATTAGGGGTGTGTCGCCTAATCTGAAAAGGAGCTCCTACTACAAAAAGAGCCCTGACGCTAATATAATTGAAATACTAATATTCTGTGATACCTTTATGTCATAATATGGTCACTCTCTACTTCCTAGTGTTTATCTAGGAGGTCTTGTCCCCTTATCCCATGTTTGTCTTATGAATATCCCTTTTATCCCATCCTTAGTTTATTCAGGAGCCATTGGTATCTACATTATTGTCTATGGTATATCTTGTGGCCTGTAAACTATGTTTAGTATTTTAAATCAATTAATATGTGGTATGTATTAGCTTAATGAGTTCTTCTTGCCCTTTCTTCACTGAAAAAAACAACAAAGTTCTATGTGGGAGTTATATTTTCTCTCACTGCACATGTTATTATGGGATAGGTTGAGTACTACAAGTGGGGAATGGAGGGCAGCTTTCAAAACTGAATTCTGGATAAGCTGAGGAAGAAAGCTAGAAAGATGATCAAAAAAGATTTATAAAGCAAACCATAAGTTACCCAGTCATACAATTACTGTTATCAAGTTCTTTGAGAAAGAGATAGCTCTGAAAAAAAATCATATATTGCCTGTATGTTTGGCACACAAGAGAGAAAATACCTTTAAAGGAATGAATTCAATATTGTTGAGAATGGATTGTAAAGGAGAATATTTGAACACTGAGTGCATAAGGGCTTGAAGTTTTCATTTACAGAGAGATAGAATAGTTCATCTTTAGCCTTCCACTGGTCCAACAAAGAGAACATGAATGTCCATCTCTTTTTTTAAACAAGGGTGTCCAAAGAGGTTTGACAATGTACATGGATTTGCAACATAAAAACTAATAAATACCCAACTAAAAGCAATATAAAACAACAATAAAATTGTCCCAAAGCCTAATTGACTCATTCTCCAAAAGAACAATGAAAGGAAAAGGGTATTTCAACCCTTTTAAAAGAACAAAGGAGAAGGGGCCATTTTCAGCTTTTCATGGAAATAAAAACTGAAGCTGCTATAAAACATAAGCTGCCATAGAGATCATCTGCATTCTCACCACCACTGTGTTTTTTTTTCTTGGCAGATTGACAGAGCCACCAACAGGCCCGTTCTTTCAATCCAGGGATATAACACAATAATAATATATATTGATACTCACTGGTTTGGGTTACAAAGAAATATGTTGGATTTTGAGTGGAATAATCTCACTGGATTCTTAAAATTTTCTTTTCATTTGGTCATCCTCAGTATAGATCAAGGAAAGCCTGAAGTGTATTCATATGTGCTACAGCATTCACAACACAGGCCCTCCTAGCCAGTTTCTCAGGATCATGTTAGCTGTGGGAATATTGGTGAAGCCAGAACAAGACTGGAACCTTTCTGAGGCTTTGACATGTGTCAATGGCCTCATCAGTGCACATCAAGTCTTGAGGCTTCTGACCAGGACTAATCTAAGTGTGTATAATGGAGAAGCATTCTGGATTCAGATGGAGCTCTTGTGGCAGTTGACTTCCAGAGTTGCAACCTGGTCTACCACTATATAGTGGGCTTTTCTGAAATATGACAGAAACTGCACTTCTGTAAAATAAATCATATAATATTAACCTATGACAGTTTAGAAGACATATATTTTAACACTGCACCCATTTGGTTTGAGGAACACACTGGGATGTGCCTGCCTAATCTTTATGAAGGTTGGGAAGGATTTTTTATAGTAATTCTGACTAAGACAGGCATATCTTCTACCTTTCCCCTTTGCAGGCGGAGGCTAAGTAGGTGCAGGAGGCTGGGGTGGAGCTCCTCACAGGAGTTGCCAGGGCCCACCTTGCAGAGGCGCCATGCCAGGGCTGGCATGAAGACGGACAGAGCCTGGGCAGGCTGGGTGCCATGGCCCACACAGTGCCGGAGCAGCTCAAGGGCCAGCTCACAGCAGTGTTCCGCTGGGTTGGCCAGTGGGCCAGGGGCTGCTGGGAGCAGGGGGCAGGGCTTGCTGCATGTGCCCACCCCCTGGGTTCCTTACTGCTGGAGCTTCGCTCCTGTGTGCTCCTGCAGGAAAAGAGCCCTGGTTGTACAGCCTCCATTCATTTCAATTAGCCAGTAGCAAGGCAGATATAACCTTGATTGTGAGTTTGCCCCCTTTCAGTTTTCTGGATTACAGTTAAAAGGGTTTTAATTGATTACTTTTTTGTTCTTAAAATAGTTTCCCTTCAGTTCAAATGGAAACAGAAGGGATAGCTAGATATACTAATCTCATTTTATTTATGTCCCCCACAGGGAGAAATTTTATATCCAACCTCAAGAAGATGTTCCAGGGAAAATCTTTTATACAGAGTAGTTTCTCATGGAGAAGATCCACTAGGAATGACAAAAAATATGATCACCTAGCTTATCTTGATCCAAGGTCTTCAGTTACATGCAAGGTTAACTGCTGATTAGATTGTCTTAATGGTCTGTCAAAATTCATCTCAGACACCAGGCCAAACAGCTATGTGCCTGCATAGTAGCTGTTTGTGCTACAGGAGCAGGTTGTGCCTTGGTATTAAATAACAAAATTAATGAATTCTTCTCAATTACTAGAAAAGAAACACCATATTCTCTAGGTCAGGGTTGGATAATTTAAGTGACCCCCTTGACAAGTATAGGATCACTTGCCATTAATCCCCTCTTTGTGCCTGCATAGTTGGTTGTACCATATAAATGACCAACACTGGATAAATTGTATTGCCTGCTTTTTGCTCCTGCACAGTCAGTATCATCTGTCAGTAGAATCATCACAGGAACTCGTAAGGAGTTCATGAGCACTTATATATCTAAGTAGTAAGTTTCAGTGCAAAAATCTCAAGTTGATATTTACTATGTCCCTTTTAACAATTGAAGGTTATGGAAGCAGGCAGATGGGAGGGCAACTGCAGGGGGTGAGTACAATCATGCAAGAGAACAAATTGATTAAACAAACAGAATATTTGAGAGGCTATTGCTCTTTCACATTATTAGACTGTTTGCAACTAATTAAATAAACAAACAGAACCAAAGTCATTTGGATACATCTAAACAGCTTGGTGAACAATTAACTCCCTGGAACTAACTAGCCAGGGCTGCTTGGTTGTTCTGATTTACCCAAAATGCATTTGTAAATGATCCTAACTATATGGATCCTAATTATAGTCTAACAAACAGTAACACCACACCTTTGCCCCCCCCCCAGCCGGAATAATGAGACAGACAACAGATTGGAATTAAACAAGGGCCACTTTATTAACTATTTAACAGAACATTGCAGCAATAACAACTAAGCAAGCATGGAACAGGCAAGGCAGGCGTCACTTCCCTGACCAACCCCCTTGCCCTTAAAGGGCGGGTCACCCAGCTCCAGCCATGAGGCATTTAATCTCTGGCTCATGACCAGCAGCCCAGCAACTGGTTGCCCTCTAGGAGCGCCTACCCCTGAAGCCTTTCAACTTGCAGGGAGGAGCCTGCCCTAAAAGGTTCCCACTGGAGGTGATCACCATTCCCCACCCCGGACCCTGAAATCCGAAGGCAATTCCTGATGACCGCCTGTTCCCTAACGGGATATGCCGAAAGGTGCTCACCAGTTCTGTTTCTTGCTTGCATAAACCTGCCATAGCCAAGGTCAAGCCTCTGCTTTGGCCTTTGCTCCCCACTCAGCACCCTAATGCCGACCTAATTCCTTGCTGCAAGTTCTGTAAAAAGATCCCATTGTCCTTGTCAGACAAGTGCACCCTGTCATCCCTATACAGGTCTGGGAACACGACCTGTATATCGGGGTGCAGCAAAAACATCCCCAAATCAGCATCCATGGCCTTTCTCAGCTGCCTATTTACTTTGCGTCGGGCGCGGTCAATACACCTGGGGTCCTCCAAGTTCCACCACACTTGGCGGGGCAGTATGGCTGACCATACTGTCTTTACGCCGGTCCACCTTGCTCTTATCCTCGCAAGGTCTGCCTCAGCCTGCAACACAAGGGCCTTGCCCTTCAATAGACCCAAGTCATTTCCCCCCAGGTGTATGACCAGTACGTGAGGAGGGGGCCCTCTCCTCTCATGAAATAGTAGGGGAAGAAGAGCAGGCCATCACATGCCCCTCCTTCCCAACCACTCTACTGTCGCCCATTCACTAAGGCCAAGCTGAGAGCCGCTGGATGTCCTCTTGGCCTGATGAGCCGCCCAGAAGACCATGCTGTGGCCGCAGATGGTAACCCTTTGTTTTGCTCCGCGGCCTGCAGCATCTGTAAGAAGAACATTATTAATGAATCATCCGACCATATGGGACATTTATAACACACAGCTTTGCACGTAACCTTTATAATGGCATGACCGCCAGTGACCTATTCGTTGAATGTCATCACCCGTATACCCCATAGCCGCCGCAGTTGAAGCGGCCCCTATCCAAAAAGAGTGTGTTCCAAAGCGAACCCCACCCAATTCCAAACGTTCTAAAGCCTTCTGTGTCAGACTCCAAAACTGAAACTTAGTGAGGGGGGTGCCATCCTTATGCCAGAATAGGTAGCCCCGACCCTCACCTCTCAATGCAAGGTAATGGCTCAAAGCCTCAACTGGGCATAACTCCACTTCCGAACAGCGTTCAAGCTCCGTAACCTTCCCTCTGCCATGCTGGTCAGTCTTAGACTGATGTAGCCTAATCACAACTTTGGATTCTGACACAGAGATGTCCCGCCACTCAACAGCCAGGCCAGATGCATCCTGCTGTGAGCTTGCCACCAGCTCGCTAATCCGGAGTGCCCCAAAAAAGGCGACCAGCGATGCTGCATGGAAAAGGGCAGCTTCATAGCCATCAGCACACAACGTGCACCACTGCGACCGAAGCCCCCGCAATATCGCTGGGGTGAAAGGTTCTCTGCTATCAGCTGTGACCCCACTTTCCCTGGACCATCCCTCCAGCATCTTTCAAATACGGAAGTCGCCAGTCCTATCCACATACCCTGAAGCCTTGCTGGCATATGCTAGTGAAGACAACTTGGCCCTGATGGTACGGGATGACAAGCCCTGGCCCCTCAACGTCACACAGAATTGCATTAAATGAGGGACAGGTATGGGCCTGCACCCTCCCTGAAGGACAGGAATTGCTTACCTGCCCTCATGTAAGGAACAAGACTTCCGACCACACGTCCCATGGGAAGTAAACTCCCAGCAAAACGGGCGTCGCTGAACCGCCTGCCCCGCCTGGGCGCGGGTGCCTGCTTGATTTGTAGTCTGTGGCTTACATATGGAATGACCACTGTGTGACCTCTCACTGCCAGGGAATTTGATTGCAGACACAATCTGCAACCAAAGGTCTGGGTGTACCCAGTCCCATCTCATGGCCGGATTCATGGCTGCCCGCATACGGAATTGCTCATCATATTGTGACCACGCCGGGCCTGGGAAATCAGTAAATGCTTTATAAATAATATCCATGTATTGGAGCAGTGCAACTGCTCTCCATGGATGGTGCCTCACAATAACTGTTGCATAAATTAAGAACCCCAGGTACCAGTTCGCCCAGGTTCTGTCTACAACCCATCTTTTGAAGCGTTCCTTCTCCTGGTCATCAAGATTATCTTTATCTTTTTTCTCTAACTCCCTATATAAAAGAGAATATATGTCCACATATTTGCCCTTAAGGATCTTTTCTTTTGTGGCGATGGACAAATGATCACCCAGGGGCAGTCCAGCATCCCCAGATGGAATGGCACTTGCAGAGACCGTCTCATAGGAGACTGTCCCTGAACTTACATTACCTGATCCAGTCTGTGGATAGCCCCATCCCGGCCAAGCCCCTGGGGGAGGGGGCGGCATATAGCATCCCCAGCCCGGATACTGTGGCCAAGACCCAGGTGGCATGGACGTAGAAGACACAGATGTGCCTGATGGGCAGGGACCCCATGGCCAATGTGTGTTGCTCTTATCGGAATGGTCTTCCTTACCTCCTGTTTGAGCTGATCCCATGTATACTTCCACTTGGCACTCATCCATGCCCTGACCATACTGACCAGAGGACCCTTTGTCAACCCCAGCAGGTGCTGCTTGCTGATCCTCTAAAAATGCCAAACGGGCCAGAACTTGTGCCTGAAAAGAGGCATTGGAAGCATTAGCCACTCCCTTAGGATGCTTACCTATATCAATCTGAGAAGGGGCACCCCTCTGTTGTTCAAGTGCTGCAAGCCTTTGCAATATTGCAGCATTGATGGGATCCTCATCCTCATCATCAGAGGGCACCACTGGCACCGGCGGCCGCTTAGGAGCCAGCTGTTTTCCCTTTGCCTTCCCCTGATCTTTTTTAGGAGCTGTAACAATAAATATATGAGTACCAATTTAGAATTCAAAAACCCTGTGGCCACTTACAAGAAGCTGCAGGGCACTAACTATGTATTTTAAAATGGCCGCCTTAAGGGGAACTCACAAAATGGCTGACACCACCAGGCACCTAAAATGGCTGCCACCTTTGAATTGGCTGGTATAGGAAAATTCCCACAAAATGGCCTCCCTGTGTAACCTCCTGAAATGGCCACCTCAGTATAAAAGAACCACCACCCCTATCCCTGCCCTGAAGCAAATTGCCTCAGGCCCCTGGGGGGAATCAAAAAAAGGGAAAGGGGGTAACTGGGGCCCCGGCAACCTCACCAAACTGCCACAGCTAACCCAAGGCTTTCTATATATGTGTGTGTGTGTGTGTGTGTGTCTTTATTGTACAAAGAAGTGCCGCTGCGTGCCGCCTCAGCCAATTCACACCACAGCCACAGGCCTCAAGCCACTGTCAAGGACACCTCCTCTACTCCAGACCCTTGAACCAGCTACTATGGGCTGATAGCCCCAGCAAACCAGGAGCCCCACAAACAGCAAAATCAGCCCCCTCACAGCAACCGCGGCAAAGGGGAACCCCCCCGCTTAACACCAGCGAGCGGGAGGTGAACGCTGCTGCTGCCCCAATGGGCCCCAAAAATCTGTGCCCCTTTAAATTCCTAAAATCCAAGCGCCTTTCCCCACTCCGGCCCACAAACGGGCTACAGTATGAGGCGAACTGAAAAGGCTGGCAAAGAAGCTCCCCTCTGGCGCTCTTCACCTGACAGAGGGAAATCCCCCCCCCTTTTCCAAGGCAGTGTTTAAAGAGGACTGCCACAGTGTGAATGCCCCTCAGTCAACGATTCCACCCGCACTGAAAAGCATGTGAATGAAGAGGACCCAGAAGCCCTGCCCAGGAGCTCTACTCTGCGTGCTCTGAAGTAACGAGCACGCAGAGCAACTGACAAAGGGCGGGAGCGGAGCCTGGCCCTTTGAAGCAGCCGGCTCCGCCCCCTGCCGCGTCGGGATGCATAGCATCCCTGCAGTTTCCGTCTCCCTTCCTAGGAGTGGCAAAAGAGCCCCCGCCCACCAGCGGCATTGCTGGGCAGGCGGGAGCTCCATTATATGCCATATACATTTTTGCCCATTCATTTTTTTCTATTACCATGGAAACAAATTAAGTCAAATGTTCTAATGAGGTCAACTGCACACTAATGAGCCTTCAATGAGCTTCTTTAATAACTAAGAGAATTTACTCAACCCAAATGTGGCAACCAATTTCAAGTGCAAGATCTCTATGGAACATATATGGTTCTTGCTTGTAGAATGACTTCCCCAGTAATTTTCATGAGGAATTGAGCCAAGGTGTATACATGGAACATCTACTTGTATTGAAATGAATGGTGGCATAACTCACACTATCTCTCAGGGACTTTATCAGGAAGAATGTCAGAGTTGCACAGACACTGAATGCCACTATTGAACAATAAACAGAATTTTCTTCTATACTTGAAGTGTTTACTTTTAAAAAATCACCATGTATGACTCCCTCTCCCCTCACTGTTGTTCATCACCCAGAGCCCTGTGCACTCAGAGATTGGGTGATCCATAAATTTAAATTATAAATAAAATAAATAAATTTCACATCAACACTGTAATTTGATTTAAATAGCTATAGTGAACCTTCACTAGAAGTTGAGAATTAGATTTAGTAATAAATGTCAACCTTTCTTTAATATTTTCAAAACATAAGATTTTTTTTAGAAAGAAAACTAATATTGTAATCTTTAACTTTTGTGATGAAATATCTGCTTGAAATCATCCTAACAGAATTCTGTGAAAGCAAGTTGTATCTTACCACTCTGCTCAGTGAATGGTGGCATGATCCTTCAGCACAAGGAGACTTTCTCCAGCACAGGGAACATGCCATGATCAGATGGAGGGACAGGGACAGCTGGTTACAATCCAATGCAACTAGGAATTTGGAGAAAACATCGTAACTATAAGATGGAACTATGATAAGATGGAGAAAACATCATAACTATGATAAGATGGAAGTGTGTTCAGTATATCCTGTATCAGCTTTGTGTACTGGGAAACAATTTAGGTGGAAGAACCAAAGGATGCTATTTTACAGGGGCAAAATGGAAGCTGTGCAAAGAATCATTTCTCTGTCTCAATTAATTTTCAAGACGCATTATATGCATGTTTCAACAAAAGTTCTTAGTTTCTTCAGGAGCTTGCTTCAAGAAACAAATTAATAATTAAACAGATTTTATTAATATGTAAAGCTTTGTTTTAAAGGATCCCTTAAAACCAGACAAGTAAAGCATAAGAGCTAATAATCACAACTGCATTAAAATATCGTGCTAAACTACGGTTTGTAAGCAGCAATTCCATGAAACTCCAGTTTAGCATACCTGAATGTTCACTGTCCCATTCATTCTGGATAGTAGGTGGATCACAAACTGGAATTCTTAAACAGAATTTGTGGATCCTGGTTTGTACTGTCAGCTTAGTTAAAGCATCCAAATGCAGATATATGGGTTTAATCCTGGTTCGTTCAGTAGCATTGTCCCCAGAATATGGCTGTACTTGCAGAGGATGGATGGATGGATAGAGAGATAGATAGATAACCTCCTTCCTGCTGCATTTGTTTCTCACTATCAACAGGCAAAAAGGATTTCTAAGTAGCCTTAGTCAAATTTTACTGTCTGTTGCACGAACTATAGTTAGTTGAATAATCTGAGTTTAAACTAACCATGATTAATTGTGACTCCTGAATACAAACTAGGTATAGCAAACTTATGCTAACACTCAGTATTCATTTAATTACAAAATAAATTCATGTAAAGGTTTCATTTGCACAACTGAAAACAAAATTGGTCTTTACACAACGAATTGTATATTTAGCAAACAAAAAAATCCAATGCATATACTGCATGTATGTTTAAAAGTAAATTAAATAAAAAACCTAATTGCCACATTTTTAAAAACAACTTTTTAAAAATATATATCTTTCTATAGCAAGTTCAAACCAGCAGGGCACCAGCTGGATTTGAGACCTTGACAACCAATGCAAGAAGGTTGGCAGATTTTATAGAATTATTCACCCTTGCTCAAAAGAAGCCTCATCATCTGATTTAATGATGCTGGCTCAACAGCAAATAAAAAGGGTCATCAGTTTACATTAGACAGACCATAGATAGTTGATGTGTAATAATAGAAGGGTCCCATAACAGCCCCACAGGGTTTTTCTTTTTATCTACAAACAGAAGCACATTGGTTCTTCCATGCTCCCTCACTTTAAACTGCTATGAATCATAGGACCATAAAAACTGAACATGATAGAACAAATAAATTAGTTAAGTTTCCTAAATAAGGAACAACCACAGAAACTACTGCCACAGTAATAATGAATATCAGGAAGCAAAAAAAAAAAAGGAAGTGCCCCGGCCCAGGCACCTAGGCAAAGTCCCAGTCCTTAGTATATTAAGGACATTAATATAAGGAAAGATGCGTCAACCATGCAGAGACTACTAGATTTCTCCCTATTATTTTCCTTTACTGTATTCCATAATTTTGTTTATTGATTTGATTTGATTTATATCCCACCTTCCCTGCATAGCAGGCTCAGGGTGGGCTCCATCATACCAGGTAACAATTACAAAAATACTCAATATAACAGTTAAAACCAATCAAAATACATCAAAATTAAAATACAAATTGTAAATTACTCTGCTTCGGAATTACAGTGCAAGGAGGACAATATAATTACCTTATTTATTTATTTATTTATTACTCTCTTTTTTTGCCCCCCGAAGGAGATTTTTTATTGCTTTTTCTAAGTCTACATACAGAAAAGAACAAGAGAATCTACAATACACAGAAAAATAGGGATGGGGAAACTACACTTTACGGGTGAAAGAAAAGAAAACCCTCTAAAAATCCAAGGATCGGTGATCATGCATAGCTTTTAAAATATAAACTCTGCTGCTTGAATACAAATTGACTTTTGCCAAAAATGATCATCTAGTTAATAAAACATTCCGATATTTCACCAGCAATTACAGTTTCATAAAGAGCTGTGCCCTAGAATGAAATAATTTTAAGTACTCCAGAGAACATTGACATTCTACTTTTCCCCTCTTTTCCCTCTCAATTGATAGCCTGTTTTGGGGGCTGCTGCCCCTAACTTAAAGTCTGAGTCCTCATCAGAAGATCCAGTCTCTCCTTCTTCTTCACTCTCCTTGGTGCCATTGGGGGTTCCTTCTCCCTCTCCTGGTGGTCAACCGTGCTGATGCAAAAATTCAGAAGCCTTTTCAACAGAGTCTATCCTTTCTTTGCTATTTGCATATCTAAAGATCAGTCCCTCGGGTACCAGCCATCTGTAGGCCACTTTGTGACTTTGTAAAAATAACGCCAAGTCTCTGTATTTCTTTCTTTCCCTTCTTATCTCAAATGGAACATCCTTCAATATTTTAATCTCCTTGTCTTTCAACTTCAAGGCAACTCCGTTGGTCGCTTTCAATAGCTGATCTCCCACTTTTCTTCAGGAGAATCTTACTGTAATTTCCCCTGACAGATTATTCTTTCTGATAAATTCAGAATATGATCTAAAGACCATATCTATTTTACTTTGAAGCTGATCCAATGTTGTCTCTGCCAAGGGAGCCAACAAATCACTCACAATCTGTCTCAGATTCTCCCCTCTCTCTTCTTTGATCCCTTGAGGTCTCAGTACATAGCTCGCCCTTTCCATTTGCAGCTGTAAAACATGAGACTCTTCAATTTGGCACGTCTTTTCAAGTGTCTGCAGTTTTTTATTCATCTTTTTCGAGTTGGAACCAATCTCTTTAAGTTCTTGCTCCGCTTTTTCGATTTATGTGTGTTTAACACTGTTTGTGCTTGTTGTGCATCTAGCTTATTATCAATAGCTCTAATTTTCTCCAGCAGAGGGTGAAGGGCCTCCAACAACAATCTTTGGAGCTCCACAGTTGAGTCCTGTCTAGGCACAGAACTTGAAGGGCTGGGACTTCCTGAAGGAGGCTTAACTTTTGTTAGTTTGTCCTTAGAGTCTTTCGGTGGTGCCATGTTTGAGGATTGTTTACTTTTTGTAAAAGTTTGTCAAAGCCTCTGGAAGTTCTTAATCAAAACAGTAAGCTCTCACAGTCTCTTTATTTCCATTCAATCGCTTTTTACTACTGTCCCCCCCCTTTTCTGACTTTAAAATCGCTTGCAAGCAGTCCTTAGAAGGAGGAGGTTCCCCCCTCCCCTCGTTTCCTTTTAGGGGGGCACAATGTTTGCAGATGATTCTTGCTTATATTCCGACTCACATTTTTAGCGTTTGTCTCTCTGCATTCATAATCGCTAGATCACTGTACACTTGCTCCGATGTGCTGATCTTGTTCCCATTCAGGGCACTCTGCAGCAGGCCCTTCAGGGCTTGAAGGAGCCCCTCCTTCTCTGGCTTGTCATACTGGGGGGGGGGTTCTCTAGCACCCTATGGCTAGGAGTCCAACCCAAGGACTCCTGGGGTGGCACGGATGATTGTGCCCTCACCCAGCCACAGGCACTGGCAGGCTTCTCCTGGAGCCCCAGGAGAAGGTGTCTGCCATGGCGATCGCCAAGACTAGAAAAATCCATTTATTACTTTTGATTTTTATCCCGCCTTGCCAGGACAAACTGGCTACCTTCTGATCATTTGCATTTTTCTGCTCAACCTTACCCTCGATGAAGCACTGCAAAAAAAAATTAATCTTTAACTGATTGTTGGCTCTCTTGCACTGTTTGTTGTTCATCCAAGGAGCTGGTTGGCCATTCTGTGAAACAAGTTGCTGGACTAGATTTACCACTGGGTATCAAGCTCTGCTCTTCTTATATTCAAATTCAAGAAATGAGCAGCACCATTCTAAGTCCTCAACAACTACAGTTTACTTATACCAGCATAAGTGACCATCCTATGGCCATTCTGCAGAGGGAAAATAGTGATGTAAACCTAAAGGCTAGGTTTTGCCAAACCTCTGCTTTTCAGCCCTTTGGAACACTGGTAGCATAGACTGTGAAAAACAGCTCTATGTGATGCCATGATGAATACCATGGGAGAGGGACCCTAGAGAGTTGGGAAAGTCATATT
This sequence comes from Gekko gecko, assembly GCA_029375565.1. Lineage (NCBI taxonomy): Eukaryota > Metazoa > Chordata > Lepidosauria > Squamata > Gekkonidae > Gekko > Gekko gecko. Next base: position 71,049,563 of record JAPDNY010000005.1, on the reverse strand, counting down.
GTGTCATGCCATTCTGTGACATCATTTCCGGGTACACAACCAGAAGAGACATCATAGTTTCTCAAGAAGCCTGTACCCCCTTGAAGTTTGGCTCCCACTGTCCATCAAATGATGATGTGCTCAGAGTGTGGGGGATAGGAGGTTGCCTACCATGGAGGGCAACCTGGGAACCCTATCCAAGGCAAGCTGCAGACAGCATAGTGATTTTGTTAGAGTCCATGGCAACACAGCCAATCAGAGTCACATGCTGCCAGTTCCTCTCTGGAAGGAAGGAAGGAAGGAAGGAAGGAAGGAAAGTACAGGAACAGCATGTGGACACCCTCTGCCTGCTTAGGTGGTCATGGTTTTCTGATGTCACAAGGCCATTGCTCCCATGCAAAGACCATCAGAAGGTAAAGCAGAGGAAACTGGTGGAATGAGAAGTACTCACTGGCAGCTAAGTTCCCTTTTGCTATGACAAGACATAGGGAAGAAACTATGGCAAATCCAGCCATAGTATTTTGATGTTCTCATAGCTCATCCAGCACAGGTGACCATGATGTACCAACCAAGACCCTTCCCATCAAGGGTTCAGATTCCAGCCAAAATGGAACTCAGGAGCATTAGGCTTTTGCCAAGTAAGAGGACTATGGACAGTGGGGCAGCAGCAGGGGACACACAACTCACTTTCAACAAAGGCACTCATGTCATACCCATTGTAGCAAAAGAGACACATGGTTTGATTTCCAGTAAGTGGGACACTAGCCAGAAGGCAAACATCACATTTACTCAGCAACACATCAAGCAAAACAGGAATGTAAGGATGTACTAGAAGCCAGCCATGCCTTTCATAGCCAGTGGGAGCTCTCTAAGCACTCACCCAACTGAAACAAGACACAGTGTAGCCACACACACACACCAGCAGCCCTGTCATCAACATCAACTTTAGGAAACAGAGCAAAGAAGACTGCAGTAGAAAGTACAGGAACAGCATGCATAAGGACCTTGTTTTGACTCATATGAGTTGAGGCTGTGATTGGCTGCTAGGGAGGATATGAATGCCTGTAGATTTAGTGGCTAGGGATGGACACGAACCAGCTCATGAAACAATGTATTTATTGAATATGTTGTTCACCACCTTGACCCCTACACACAGGGGAGGGAGGGAGGGAGGGAGGGAGGGAGGGAGGGAGGGAGGGAGGAAGGAAGGGAGGGAAGGAAGGAAGGAAGGAAGGAAGGAAGGAAGGAAGGAAGGAAGGAAGGAAGGAAGGAAGGAAGGAAGGAAGGAAGGAAGGAAGGAAGGAAGGAAGGAAGGAAGGCATTAATTTTGGTCTGTTCATGATTCGCAAAGCAATGTTTATGAACTAAAGAGCCTCCATGAATTTTAAGACAATTTGTGGTGGTTCATGGTGGTTTGTCCCAGCTGAGTTATTCAAAGTCTTAAAATAAGATGCTGTTAAAGTGCTGCACTCAATTTGCCAACAAATTTGGAAAACACAACAGTGGCCACAGGATTGGAAAAGGTCAGTTTACATTCCAGTCCCAAAGAAGGGCAATGTCAAGGAATGTTCAAACTATCGCACAAGTGCACTCAATTCACATGCTAGCAAGGTCATGCTCAAAACCCAGAAGCTAGGCTCTGACAGAACGTGGATAGAGAACTGCCAGAAGTACAAGCTGGGTTTTGAAGAGGTAGAGGAACTAGAGATCAAATTGCCAACATTCGCTGGATTATGGAGAAAACAAGAGAGTACCAGAAAAAACATCTACTTTTGCTTCATTGACTATGCTAAAGCCTTTGATTGTGTGGATCACAATAAACTATGGCAGGTTCTTAAAGAGATGGGAGTACCAGACCACCTCACATGTCTCCTGAGAAACCTGTATAAGGGTCAAGAAGAAACAGTTAGAACCGGATAGGGAACAACTGACTGGTTTACCATAGGAAAAGGAGTATGACAAGGATGTATATTGTCACCTTGCTTATTTAATTTATATGCCGAGTACATCATGAGAAATGCTGGCCTGGATGAATCACAAGCTGGAGTTAAGATTGCTGGGGAAAAGATCAATAACCTCAGATATGCAGACGATACCACTCTGATGGCAGCAAGTGAAGAGGACCTAAAGAGCCTCTTGTTCAGGGTGAAAGAGAAGAGCACAAAAGTGGGCTTGAAGCTCAACATCAAAAAAACTAAGATCATGGCATCTGGCCCCATCACTCCTTGGCAAATAGAAGGGGAAGTCGTAGAAGTAGTGACAGACTTCACATTCCTGGGATCCCAGATCACTGCAGATGGTGACTGCAGCCATGAAATTAAAAGACGCCTGCTCCTTGGGAGGAAAGTGATGGCAAACCTAAACAGCATGATAAAAAGCAGAGACATCACCCTGCCAACAAAAGTCCGCATGGTCAAAGCAATGGTATTCCCCGTAGTAATGTATGGCTGCGAGAGTTGGACTATAAGGAAGGCCGAGCGCCGAAGAATAGATTCTTTTGAACTGTGGTGCTGGAGAAGACTCTTGAGAGTCCCTTGGACTGCAAGGAGATCAAATCAGTCAATCCTAAAAGAAATCAACCCTGACTGTTCCCTGGAAGGCCAGATCCTGAAGTTGAAGCTCAAATACTTTGGCCACCAAATGAGAAGGGAGCATTCAGTGGAGAAGACCCTGATGCTGGGAAAGATTGAAGGTCAAAGAAGAAGGGGATGGCAAAGGATGAGATGGTTAGACAGTGTCATTGATGAAACGAACATGAAATTGAGCAAACTTCAGTGGGCAGCGGAAGACAGGAGGGCCTGGCGTAATCTGGTCCATGGGGTCACAAAGAGTCGAACTCGACTGTGCGACTGAACAACAAAAATGGTGGTTTGTGAAGAGCAGAAAGCAGGGGTTTAAATAGCTCCCAGCCATTTAAACCCCCACTTTCTGTTCCCTGCCACTCAGCTGTTTGGTTGAAATGGCTTGAAGCCATTTAAACCCTTGCTTTCTACTCACCGTCACTTTTGGCAGAGAGCAGGAATCAAGGAACTAAATGGCTCCAAGCCATTTAAACCCCAGCTCTCTGCTTCCCGCCAAAAGTAGTGGCAAGTAGAAAGAAGGGATCATGAACTGATATGATTCATGGTTTGGTTTGAGGTTCAGCCATGAACCAAACTGCAAAAATGCAGTTCATTCCCATCCCTATTAGTGGTATCCTAACCTGTGCCATTTCCTGGAGACATGGTGAGAAATGTGAGAACACAGTTGTTTTCTCTTATAAGGGTCTCTATGAGATGAAGCTGAGCAACACCAGGGTTTGCAGTGGTATAACATTGTGCCAGTGTTAGGGCACTTTCAGGGCTGGATGAACTCAAGAAGCTGAGTAAGTCCTGTTCAATCTGTAATATATTCCCGAAGTTGCTCAGTTCTGTGATGGCCAGCGGTTACACGGGCATGGGCCCAGTGGATCACTGTTAGGGTTTCCCATAGGAATAGGTCTGGGTATAGCTGCATAGGGCTTAATTGCCCCCTAAACCCTTTCAAGGCAGCGCTTAGGATGGGACACTTAGAATTGTTGACAGAAATTCTATTAAGAAGAATTTTGGTGGCATCCCTGGGTCCAGAAATTCATTAATAAACCCCCTATCTACATCAGAGATTATATGCATCCGTTGTACATTTTTCTGTATTCTGAAATACATGAACCCACTTTGTAAATAAAATTGTTCATAACTAACTTCTAAATTTGCATTATATAGTGAGGGATATTTCCCTCACAAACTCTAAACTGCTAGGTAGTAGGATTTCCTTTGAGTAGGAGGCCCCTATCTTAATTTCACCATTTATCTTAATTATCAGGGCCTTCAAAATTGCTAATTGGTCTGTAAGATGCACTACCTTTCTCACTCAGAATCTGTTTATTTTTTTAACATGCTGAGAACATCTCACTAATACAAATTAAATTCAGAGAGTTAGCATGCCCTGAAAGATTTGTGTTGTTTGATGGACAGTAGCAATTAATATTTAGAGCTAAATAATCTAATAGTGCTAAGGAAATAAGTACATAATATTTATTTCTATTCCTGGGCAAAATCAAAACCATTAAGATGATGTGCTCAAATATGTTTGATGTATCCTGTCATGAGTTCAGGAAATTCAGTTAGATGGGTTCTCAACCACAAAAAAGGTTGACATTGCCAAAGCATGCTACGTATGCCATAGCAAGCAAGACCGTGTGTCATTTTATTTTATGCACACAAATCTGGGAAGCAGAAACTTTTGAAATAAAATACAAAATTTAAGGAAGGATCAGTCTACCCATGAAGTAAGCAGTGACTCACAAAAGCACATACCCTATCACAAATTTTGTTAGTCTTTAAGGTGCTACTAGACACTCTTTTTTTCCAACCTGTTATGTTACCTATTCTAAGTTTCTGTATTACATGGAAAACTTTCTTCACAGACACAGATCCCTGCACTTGGGTGGAAACTCTACATGTGATAGAGAGGGATCATATGTAATCAGGTCTAGATGTTACAGCTTGTGTGGGTATAAGTATGAACTCTGTGAGTTCAGCAGGTGTGGGAAAAGCAGTGGAGAAAAACATACTTAGAGATCCCCTGATGAACCTGTGGGCAAAATACACAGGGGATTTTTTTATTATCCAGACAATGCATTTTCACTTTTCCACTACACTACTACCATCTGGACTTGCTTCCTTTCATCCTGGTAACAGGTGCAGACCCCTTCTTTTCCTGTTGAGCATGTGCATAGTCACCATATAGAGGTAGCTGGAGTAAACTACATAACATGTAGACTAGTCTACCCCCTGTCAGCTAGAGAAGGGAAGGCAGAGAGCAGAGGCTTTCCCTGGTCAATTTCACTTACAGCTGACTGGAGGGGAGTGAAATTGACAGGGAAATCTGTAGAGGCTACCAGTGGGAAAGAAGGCATTTTAACTTGCCTCCTTTCCCTCTGGTGGTATATATCAGACCTGAAAATATTTGGGAATACTGAATATTTCCACAATCCAAAGATTTTACCAGTATTGGACTGGGAAAATTCAGGATTTACCAAAAAAAAAAAAAAAATAGGGTCTGATATATCAGAAGCAAAAAAACCTGACTTTTTTTTTGCATACCTCTAATGTAGATCATCCACAGGGTAGTAGAATTTAGACTTACTACTCAAGCCCATGTAAGATTACTTACAATGCAATCAGCAGGGTTAAATCATTCTAAATTAATTGACTTTAGAAGGGTATAACTCTGCTTGTGATGGCACTGTTACTAGTTCAGTGACATTTATTTCAACTTATATATCTATGGGATTTCAGCTTTCTCCCTGCTAACTTCACTTGGTTATGTATGGGAATGCTTCCAAAATTTTACTCCTTTGAGTATTTCCCTCGGTTTTAGATTCATGAAAGATATGGTTTTGTTTTTGATGCAGAACTGATGAATTAGGAATTCATCATTGCTCCATATTTTTAATGTAAGCATTCTGTACAGAGCACTGCACATAAGACACAGTTTTGATTCCATTTTGTTCATAGGGACCTTTTCTTGTTTTTGTTTTCTCTTAAACAATTATTTTAAAAGATAAAAAAGAGAGTAAAAAGAATCAATGGCTTTATCTTTAAAAAGTAGATTTCAGAAAAAGAAATTCTCCTCCGCCTAACAACACTAGAGGGAACACAGAAAGGTTCACACAGTCATCAGTGCCTTTTTCTGACAGGTCATGGGATACAACCCCTTGTATTCCATATGGTCTTAATCCAATTTTCAATCAATAAGTTACTAATTTCCATTAAGATGCTAAATCCATCAGTTACAAGCATGTCTGTTACCTTGTTAGGCTAGTTATGCATTTTAACAAAATAAGCAAAGGGCCTAATGGCAAACGATAACCAGAGGTCTTTATTTACGCTGAACATTTGTTTCACTATTCCATAGTGAACTTCACTATGTATGAAAGTGATCTGGGTCACTATTACTACACTGCATAAACTACACTTAGCCAATTTAGCCCCCTTCTTCCTTGTCAGCTTAGCCATCCCCCACCCCCTCATGCCTATTATATTAGTCTATGCATGTCCTGTGACCCTGGGAATTAACTTTCCCAGGATTAGAAGGGACTGCTGGGGAAAATGTGAGAAAATCCCTGATCCTGGTGTTCATGTATCATGTGAACTAGCCCATTGCTATCTAGGGTCCTACTGAAGTATCATCATGGGAAAAGATGCATGCAAAGAATTTTGATGAGAGTTATGGAAATCTTATTTGACTTGATTTAATGTCATATTCTGTTAGTGTAACTATTTTAGGACAGCACAGGCCCATAGCTACACTGGGGCATTTCGGGGCCTGGCCCCCCAACTTCCTGGCAAGGCAACTTCCACCAGCCCTCAGCCCCCCCTGGCTCTCTGAGCCACCTGGAGGACTACCACCTCTCTGAGCTGCCCAGAGGACTCCCCACCCCCTCCCCTTCCCCAAGCACAGCTTGCTTCACCGCACAGGCAGGCAGAGTGCAAACGCTGCAAAAGTGAGGTTTTTAAAATTATTTTATTTTGTGACATCAGTGCCCCCTGACTTATTTAAAAGCCCCCCAAATTATAAAATCCTGGTGATGGGCCTGGAACACCATATCCATATAAAAATTGTCTGCAATAATGCTCTTCAAATTGAAACCTGATGTTAACAGTGTTTCAGGGCCAAGTACAGAAAGAGACTCAGCACTATACTAAGGAGAGTTACATCCTTATAAGTCAGTTGAAATCAGTGGATTTAAAAGAGGCTGTGTTTAGGTGGCAATCAGCCACTGCAAGATACAACTGCACAAGATTTAAGAGATCAATAAAAATAAAAGCTATAACAGGCAAGCAACATAACTAATAGGTGACTATCAACTGCAAATATTTCTATAAGCTTCTGAGTTTCTGAACAGCTATGGCAAATCTGACTACTTTATCGGTGACACATTTCTTAGCATTAGGTGGTAGATATGCTATTTTGGATTAATCATTTGTGTTTGACATCTTAATTAACAAGTTTGCCACACATTTCTTTGTATGTTTTACAATGGAGAACATACATGTTCAACCCCTTAAGCTCCTAAATAAAGAAACATTCTTTTAGATGGTTTTTACGATAACACCTCTCAAGTAGGAGGTATTGTTTGAAATTCCAGAGCTAAGAATGCCTTTCAGAGAGAGGGAGATGTCAAATCATAAAAATAACTCTCTAGCACATGCTACTTTGATACAATGCAGGTATGGGGAAAATACCAATATATCATAACTTATATTAGGAACTTCCAAGAGTCCAATTGGAAATGTAGCAGCTATGGCTCATATGAGTTGAAAAGGTTTACGTGTTTCAATGTAGAGCTCCAGTTGTGAAAGAAATCAGATGAAGTCAAGTCTGAATTTTTTTTTTTATCCCATTCAGACCTGCAATAATAATGTCCTCCACTGTGGAAGCAAAACAACACTCATTTAATTATGTAATTAATTATTCCAATTTCTTGAAACATCCCTGGTTTGCACCATCTGTGTCAGTCTATCAGATTGTACAGTTTGGATCATTTTAATCAGCACTCGCCAAGGCTGTATATGTATTGCAACCAATCAGTGTTTCTATGCTATTGGTCCCCATCTGTATTGGTCAGGAATGCAAAATGGACTTGAAATCCACAACACATTAGTATCAGTTTTGGAACGCCATAAATACATATCTTCACTGTAATACTGGCTTCTATACACTCCTAAAATGTCCATTGTTGTTACAGTGAGATTAGCTAAAATGTCATGTCTGTGCAAAAAATAAATCTGGAAAGCCTTTGTTCAATTTGGGGGACATTGGTGAATATTTTTGCAAGCTGTAATGATCTGCAATGCCACCATATACACTTTCTTTCCCATACCTAATAATTCATTTGTCAAGACAGTTACTTTAGAGTGGATGAAATTCACCACAATCATAGCCAATTTACTTCACTAACTTTCTTGGTAGTTTCTGGGTTTTAGGGAATGGTAGTTGCTAAGTATGGGCTGCATGTGCAATTAAGAAATTGTATACACTTTCAGAACAGTCAGTCCTTGATATTTTATGTTCTTCTAATATTTGGATTCTGCAAGAACAGCTTGGATTAGCATGACATGCATCAGTAGCTTCCTCTTAATGCTGGTATACTTGCTGAAATAGATACCGTTCAAAATACATGTTTCTATGTGGCTTAAATAGAAAGGAATAAATTCACTTTTTTATTATCCCTTCTTTCCACATCAAGTAAGGTTTTCAAAATATGGCATGTATTAGTGGTGGAAAGTGCCATAAAGTTTTCAAGGCAAGAGACACTCAGAGGTGGTGATTTCCCATCCAAATACTAACCAGGAACAACCCTACTTCGCTTCTGAGATCTGATGAGATCAGGCTAGCCGGAGCCATCCAGATCAGGGCATGGTGTAGATTACTAAATGCAAAATATAGTAACATAAAGATTCTACCTATCAAAGGATTTCACTCATTTTTAAAAAATGCCTTACCATTTGGGCCCCAGAGTAGAATGAACAATCCAGGAAAACTAGGGAATATGTTAAAGAAAATATTTAGAATGTATTAGGGATTAAAGGAGTAATTAAATCTAGTGGCTTATGTTTGATTTAGCCTTGTGGCTGTGGTCACTAGAGGTGACTCATAATGCCTGTAGGGCTGGGCATGAGTTTAATGGTATGCTCTGGAGATAGTGGTGGAGCTGCAGTGGCTCAAGTGGTTAAGACACTGAACTGCAGGCTCTGGAAGGTCAGTAGTTCAGCAGTTCGAGACCCGGGTGCCGCATGACGGAGTGAGTTCCCGTCTCTAGTTCCAGCTCCTGCCAACCTAGCAGTTCGAAAGCAAGAAATTGCAAGTAGATAAATAGGTACCACTTCGGTGGGAAGGTAACAGCATTCCGCACGCTTCAGTGTTTAGTCATGCCGGCCACATGACCACGGAAACGTCTTCGGACAGCGCTGGCTCTTTGGCTTTGAAACGGAGATGAGCACCGCAACCCTAGAGTCGGATTCGACTGGCTTCCAAGCAAGGGAAACCTTACTAGAGATAGTTGGATCCAAATGATTTCCTGAAAGTCTTGTGGGGAGCTGCTGAAGTATGGATGATTTGGTGGCACTACCAAACAGGGCTACAAGTTTAGAAGTGTTTTCTTCAACTCTTTTCAAGGTATCCAATATGGCATTGACCTAATGGTTTCTTGCCTGTCACCCATGAGCACTGTTAGCTCAAAGTGTCTACTATGCATATATCTATGGAAATAATGCCAAAAAGAGAGAAAGATCTTTTCAGAGCTGGTTTAACTTTTTTTCTAAACCTAAAAATTCCCATATTGTAATTAAACTAAACATCTATGTCCCTGTGCTATTGACAAATGAAAGCTGGGAATGCCTTTGAATAAGAGAGCTAGATTAGCATGCTTACTTCATGAAGGCAATCCTACACATGAACTGAGAAAATCGGGGACGAAATAATAACAGCATTTACATAGTTCCTTATTAGAACAGTAATCCTTGCAACAGCTTTGGAAGATGCCAATATTATCATCATGGCCATATTGCTGACTTGCTTAAATTTATGTAGTTTGCAGTCACACACACTAAATAATCCACTTTCTTTTTTTTTATGTAAACTCTCCTAAAAAGGAGAGGACTTTATTGCTTTTTATATAGAAAGGGGAGAGGTATACAGAGGGACAAAGAAAAGAGGTGAGTGAATTTCCTGTTAATGTATTAGATTTTTTGTTAATAAAAAATGTATTAGATTTTTTGTTAGTTCTACCGTGGTTGAACGATCTTCTTTTCATCTTACTCAAAGTCCAAAACAAATCTGTTAGTAAAATTAGTAAACTCCTTTGGGGTTAATTGTTAATATACTCCATTCTTGCGCGTCACGCACAGATCATATCTTGGGGTGTCTTCCTTTCAAGTTTCTCAAATTGTAGGATGGTCCCTTCTTTGCTTTTCCCTCCTCCGATTCTCCTTCCTCCTCCTCTGGGCCACTGTCTTCCTCGCTACTTAAAATTGTCCATTTAGCGAGTTCTGCATCTTCCTCTGAACTGGCGTGTCTCTTCAGGAATTCTTGGGCTTTGAAGACGGAATCGATCTTCTCTCTCTTATCGTTAAATTTGAAGACCAATCCTTCGGGGAGCCACCATTTGTAACTGACTTGGTACTTTTGAAAAAATAGGGTCAATCCTTTATATGCTTTTCTTTTCTGACGAATTTCATATGGAACATCTTTTAAAATCCTGATATTTTGTTCACCAATCTTCAAGGGCATTGCTGACGTCGCTCTTAAAATTTGATCTCTAGTACCTTGCTTAGTAAACTTGGCAACCACCTCTGCTGGCAAATTATTTTTCTTGGTAAAGTTAGAGTAGGATCTGTATACCAGATCCATCTCTTCACTTAATTTTTGTGCCTCTTTGCCAGTTATTGGTGCCAAGGCATTTGCCAAAATAGCTCTGAGATCTTCCTTTTCTTCTTCCTTTATGCCCTGAAAACGGACAGTCAAGTTTGATTTTTCCATCTGAAGCATTAATATTCTTTTTTCCTGCATCTCTTGATGTTTCTCTATCTTATTGACCTTTTTCTTAATTTTCTTGGTGTCTTCTGTCAAGGTCAGGCATTTCTTTGCAATCTCTTCCGTCTTCTTCGCCGTATCTGTTAGTTGCTTCTGTTGAGTATTGAGAACAACTTCCATGTTACGGAGAGTTTCACTGATTTTTTGCATTTGATCCAGCAGAACGCACAGCATCTCACTCTGCTGATTGACAGCTGGCTCCAACGGGGGGGGTGCCAGAGCTGGAAGTCCCTCCCAGCTTCTTCACCGGCTTGTCCGGGAGTCTTTTCTGCCCCGACATTCTTTATTGTTCACTTTTTCACAGTCCGTGCTGCGCAGCTCAGGAGTTCAGCTATTTCCTTCAACTTCAATACAACCCCAAAAGGTACTTTCACCAATCTGCTTTTTCACTCCACCCCCCTGCAACTCTCTTTTATAAGTTCCGTTTTTCTGAAGGGGGGGGATTCTTCTTCCCCCCTCCCGTGCGCTTGTGCGATTGGGGGGGGAGTGCATAAATGCTTGCAAGCAGATCTCCAACTCATGGTTTTCTGCTGATTCCTCTGTTTTTAATTCAGCCTTCGCTGTTTCACTCCGGGAAGTCAGTGGCGTTGCTAAGTCCCATTCAGGCACAACACAGTGGGGCCATTGGGGCAGGGAGAAAGCCTCAATTTCCCAGTCGTCAGGCCGGCAAAGAGGCTACTCCCCAAGCGCCCCCTGGTTCGGAGCCTTTGCCTAAGGCTCACTAGGGTCGTTCGCTTGTGCAAAGACCCCCCCAAGTGTGTGTGGGCTGACCATCTCCAGGAGAATCCCGAGAGGTGGCTGCCATTCGCTCCACTGAAACCCAAACTAAATAATCCACTTTCAATCCACTTTCAGCCCACTTTCCAACTGGATTTTGCCAGTTCACACAGTAAAAATCCAGTTGGAGCGTGCACTGAAAGTGGATTGAAAGTGGATTATTTAGCAAGTCTTACTGCAGCCATAGTGAGTTTGTTGCCAAGATGAAGAAGGGACCCTCTTCCCAGAGAATAGTTCAGTAGCTATATTGTTCAGATTCCTTCAAGAAAGGCTATACATGATGCACAAAATCTAGGAGAGCCTGGTGAAGAAGAAGTGAGACAAGCCACTCACTGAGTGTGGCAGATAGGATTAAGCAAATGAAAATGCCACATTCATGCATATCATGTCAATTAAAATCAGATATTAGTAAGCATCATGGAAATAGATTCATTGTATTCTAATTTTAAAACATAATTAAAACCTCTTCTCCCATCTAGAAAACTCAAAGACTGAGGAACTCTACTGTGGTATCTTGCTGAATTACCTACTTTAAAAATAGTACAGTAACAAAACAGTGGGGAACGAGTTCGCTCCCTTGAGGCCAAGGTGGCTGACCTGGAGAAGTAAAGACAGTCAGTTAGGCACACAGAGAAGACTCTCAGGGACTTGCTAGATATGTCCCACTCTGGATCTGGCAGCCCCGCCGCTGTCAGGGAGCATGAGGGTCAAGGGGAAACAGGGCACCATGCTGAGGATAAGGGGAATGTGCCCTCAGAAGGGAACTCTTCTTCAGCTGGTGAACGAGTATCCTTTCGCACCAAGGAACCATCCCTGGGAAGGGTGGGAGGGGGCTCTTGGTAGTTGGTGATTCGATCCTTAGGCAGGTAGACAGCTGAGTGGCAAACCCACGTACTGACCATATGGTGACTTGCCTGCCTGGTGCAAAGGTAGCGGACATTACACATGTTCTAGATAGGCTGGTCGATAGTGCTGGGGAGGAGCCAGTGGTTGTGGTGCATGTTGGCATGTTAGTTCACGTGCTCTTAGTGGCTAAGCTCTGTTGGCAATGCGAGAGGGGATCTTTTAAGCTAGGCTCTGCAAACAGATAACTCGGAAGCATGAGAGACCAGACACTTTTGTGGAGGTAGAAAATATAGATGTATGGAATATCCCAAAGAACCCCAACTTTGAGGAAAACAAGATAACATAATGCTCATGCCTAATTAGGAGAATTGTAAAGCTCAGTGTTTCTGATTGGCTAGGGGGAAAGTAAGGTGGGCAAAAGAAGAGAAAGGTATAAAAGATGGAAGGCTGAAAATTAGAGGGGGGAAAAAGAGGGTGCCAAGAAGAAGGGAAGCACACCCACCGTCTCTTGCTTCAACTCCTCTTTACACCGGAGCCCAGAAGCTTTGTCAGCCTGTCTTGCTCCTCAAGCCACTTCAAGAGTGGTGAGATAATATGCTTTTGCTGGGGAGGAGGAGGGAAGTGTTGCTTCTGTCTTATTTTGTTAGATTGAAATAAAGAATTAGGGGACCACTCCACTCTGACCCTCTCCGTGACACCCTCTCCACCCACCACCAGCAGCACCAGGTATTTAACTTGCCCCTGGATGGCCCGAACAAAGTGCGTGTCATGGTACAGATAGAGGGGTCCTCTTGCAGAATGGGACACAGACTAATCCTTTTCCATTATCTCAGTGGACATGCTCCACGCTCTCTGCCCATGGGGGGACCCCTCCTAACAAAACCTAGGGGGATAACATTGCAGGACTTTAATAAGAACCCCGTGGCAGTCCAGGAGTGGGGCAAGTTCAGGGTGAGCTACAAGGAATTTGATGGCCTACTGGACTTGCTGGTGGTGGAATGACAACTAACCAGTCTGCTGGGACTCTCATAGTTTGGGCCCCTGGGCTTCACGATAGGAGGCATCAACCAGATGCAGCACCAGATGCAGCTGCAGGACTTTGATAAGGTGTGCGGGAAATTCCCGAAGGTTTTTGATGGGATTCTCAGCAAGTTCACCAGGTCTCCAGTGTCGCTGGATCTCAATCCAGTGGTGCGGCCCATCCGCATCAAGGGCTGCCCCCCCCCATCATGCTCTGGTCTAAAATTGAGGCAGAGCTGGAGCGTTTAGTCAACCAGGGAGTGTTGGAACCAGTTGCCCATGCTAGGTGGGAGACGCTGATTGTGACCCCAGTAAAACCAACTGGGGAAGTAAGGATTTGTGTGGACTATACACAAATAGGTATAGAAAAAAGCCTGCATGGCTAACAAACAAAGTAATGGAAGCTGTAAATGGTAAGAAGGATTCCTTTAAGCAGTGGAAATCTAGTCTTGGTGAGGCTGATTAAAGGGAACAATGCAAGTCTGTGATCAGGCAAGCAAAAAGGGAATATGAGGAGCATATCGCAAAAAAACATAAAGACCAACAATAAAACTTTCTTCAAATATATTAGAAGCAGGAAACCAGCCAGGGAGGCATTGGGACCCTTGGATGACCAAGGGGTAAAAGGATTACTCAAGGATGATAGGGAAATGGCTGAGAAGCTGAACACATTTTTTGCCTCTGTCTTCACTGTGGAAGATAAGAAGTGCTTGCCTACTCCAGAACTGCTGATTTCAAGAGGGATGTTGAAAGACCTGAGTCAGATTGAGGTGATGAGAGAGGAGGTCCTATGACTGATAGACAACTTAAAAACTGATAAATCACTAGGCCCGGATGACATACATCTGAGAGTTCTGAAAGAACTCTAATGTGAACTTGTGGATCTCCTGACAAAAATATGTAATATTTCATTAAAATCTGCCTCCATTCCTGAGGACTGGAAGGTAGCTAATGTCACTCCCATCTTTAAAAAGGGTTCTAGAGGAGATCCAGGAAATTACAGGCCAGTCAGTCTGATGTCGATACTGAGTAAACTGGTGGAAACTGTTATTAAGGAAAGAATTACTAAGCACATTGATGAACAAAAACTATTGAGGCACAGCATGAGTTCTGTAAGGGAAGATCTTGTCTCACTAACCTGTTAGTGTTCTTTGAGGGGGTGAACAAACATGTGGACAAGGGGGACCCAATAGATATTGTTTACCTTGACTTCCAGAAAGCTTTTGATAAAGTTCTTCATCAAAGGCTCCTAAGAAGGCTCAAAAATCATGGGATAAAAGGACAAGTCCTTTTGTAGATCAAAAACTGGCTAGTTAATAGGAAACAGAGAGTGAGTATAAATGGGCAATTTTCTCAGTGGAGGATGGTAAGCAGTAGGGTACTGCAGGAATCAGTACACAGTCCAATGCTTTTTAACTTGTTTGTTAATGATTTAGAGTTGGGAGTAAGCAGTGAAGTGGCTAAATTTGCAGATGACACAAAGTTGTTCAGGGTGGTGAAAACCAGGGAGGATTGTGAGGCACTCCAAAGGGATCTGTCGAGGATGGGTGAGTGGGTGTCAACGTGGCAAATGGGATTCAATGTGGCCAAGTGCAAGGTGATACACATTGGAGCCAAAAATCCTAACTATAGATACACATTGATGGGATCTGAACTGGCAGAGACTGATCAAGAGAGAGATCTTGGAGTCATAGTAGATAACTCACTGAAAATGTCGAGACAGTGTGTGACTGCAATAAAAATAGGCCAATGCTATGCTGGGGATTTTAAGGAAGGGTATTGAAAATAGGTCAGCCAATATCATAATGCTGCTATATACATTTTTTTTGGCCCCCGAAGGGGATTTTTTATTGATTTTTTGCTTATAAACTACAAAAGAAAAATGGGGGGGGGGACTACAACTAAGGATAAAGAAAAGAAACCCACACTAAACTAAAAACCCAAGAGAAGGAGATCTTATCCCTGTTAATCTGAATGTTAGTACTTTAGTGTTAGTAAACAATGCAAACTGTAAGTTCCTATCTAGCTCAGCTACTGTATTGATTTGTTACTTGTTATGAGAGAATTCCAGAGCATCCCCATCAGCTTGCTTCATAAAGGCAGTTATCAGAGTCCTGCCTTTATCTAGGCTTTCTACCTCTTAAATCATAAGATGCTTTAATGGCTGCAGCGCCCTCTTCCTCGGCCAGGTCTTTGTCCATCTCTGAGGGAGTAGAGCCACTCGACCCGGTTTCTCCTTCTTCTTTTGTTCCCAGGTGGCGTTTTAGAAAGTCTTTAGCTTTAAAGATAGGCCCTTATATAAATTGATGGTGCAACCTTATTTGGAATACTGTATACAGTTCTGGTCACCGTACCTTAAAAAGGATATTATAGCTTTGGAAAAAGTGCAGAAAAGGGCAACTAGAATGATTAAAGCGTTGGAACACTTTCCCTATGAAGAAAGGTTAAAGCTCTTGGAGAAATGACAGTGAGGAGTGACATGATCAAGGTTTATAAGATTATGCATGGGATAGAGCAGGTAGAGAAAGAGGTACTTTTCTCCCTTTCTCACAATACAAGAACTCATGGGCACTCAATTAAATTGCTGAGCAGTCAGGTTAGAACGGATAAAAGGAAGTACTTCACCCAAAGAGTGATTAACACACGGAATTCACTGCCACAGGAGATGGTGGCATCTACAAGCATGGACGGCTTCAAGAGGGAATTAGATAAACATATGGAGCAGAAGCCCATCAGTGGCTATTAGTCACAAGGTATAGATAGGGACTCTGGGGCAAGAGATGCTCTGTATTCTTGGTGCTTGGGAGGGTCAACAGTGGGAGGGCTTTTAGTGTCCTGACTCCACTGGTGGACCTCCTGATGGCACCTGGTGTTTTTGGCCACTGTGTGACTGAGTTTCGGCCTGGATGGGCCATTGGCCTGATCCAACATTGGCTTCTCTTATGTTCTTATGTTCTCTTATGAATAAATACTAACTTGGGCAAATTAGAAGCCCTAAATAAGGATTTACAAACAGGTGAAATGTTCATACTGGAAATCTTTCTTGCATATCAAGAGAGTCCCACTCCCATCAACTGTTTTATCTCATTTAGCAGCCTTTGCTAAATGAATTTGATGGATGTAGTCCATTTCCCATTTTAGATGTTGAGGCCTATGGCCAACATTATAAAAAATAAAAGCCACTGCCAGCCTGAGTGGACAGTACTGATCTTGCTGCATCAAGGATCTGAGTCAGTATAAGGCAGCTTCATGTGTTCATGCCCCCAATGTCCAAGGGGAAATGAAATAAGCAGAACACAGAGATGTAAGGAATAATCTGTATTTTGGGAAGGGCTATAGCTCAATGTTAGAGCATGTGCTTGATATGTAGCAGGCTCTAAATTCAATCCCTATCATCTCTAGGGAAGGAAATCAGGCAGTAGCTGATGTGAAAGTCCTCTACGTAGGATGCTGGAAAGCTGCAACCAGTCTGTTGACATTACTGACATTGATGGACCAAAGGTCTGATTCATTATAAGGGAGATTCAGGTGTTCATGTGTAGTGATTTAATACTGACAGAGATTCTGATTACATTACATTTACCTTTCAAAAAAACCACCTGTCCTGATTTGTGGAAGCCTGAAGACTGTTCAGGTGTTCTCAATCACCTAGATTTGAGTTAAAAAACAAACAAATATATGCTCACACAAAACACCTTTGTCTTATACTCACAATAGCCCCAAATCTATTACCAGAACTATAGCATCAATATAATGTATTCAGGACAGCATTTTTGTCTTTTTAACAAATGTGGTTGGGTGAGCTTGCTCTGCAAAATGGCTGGACAGTGAGGAAAAGGCAGCCCTTTTCTGCTTGAACAAATATTAACATTTGATGATTGAAAGAGATGGATTGTATCCAATGTATTTCTGAAGATTTAAGTCCATCTTCAAAAGAAGCAGTGATCCCCTTTCAGCCTACAGACACACAGCCAACACACTTTGCTCCTTTATGCTGTTTTTAAGGGTTTGCTGACCTTTCCTGGGACAAGTTTAGAGGTGTTGGGCTGCAGTGTGGGGAGGAAACGGAGACATCCCACTCCTGTGCATAGATCTCATTAGATACAAGTCACTGGCTATTTTGAAGTGTGAGACAGTCTCAGAACATGAGTTATTCTTGTCTGGCAACCCACAAACACTCTGTTCATGTTGTAGTATTTACTTGGCTCAGGACTATTTGGTTTTTGTGACTAATTAGAATGTAAGGACTCAAACCTGAACCCACTGCCAGGTTCTGTAGATCCTTTTAACATAAAACTCCCAATGAGTATGCAGAACAAAAGCATGCTGAGGAAGAAAACGAAAGGAAAACAGCAAAGCTGAATAGTGATGGATATATCAGAAAGGAGCAGCAGAGGAAAGCCCTATAAAATGGAATACTGTTGCACAAGGGAGCGCTTTTTATACTGGAGCAGATAATCAGCAAGGCAGCATAGAACTGCACTTTATCACCAAATGCAGGCAGTATGGGAGCCAAGATAGGGCTCCAGTGCCAGATAGAGGCAGCATAGCGAGCTGGCAGCACAGAAGACCACTTTTTATAACAATGCAAACAAAACATGTGGCAGCCCACAAGACAGATACCACTGGGAACTGATTAAGAAGCTCTGGGCTTTTTGTTTTCATGAAAGTGTCTTTTTAAAAAATTGATTATATTGAACACATAGGTTAACCTTTTTTTCCTCACTTGCACTGTGAAATGCCACTCAGTTTGACCAAGAAGTAGCCAAGAGAAGTTGCCAGCATATTCAGGTATGCTATCTGTAACACTAATCAGTAACACTTTTAATGCACTAACTTCCTGCCTTCACAGTACTTAATATTCAAATCCAGCATCTTGGAACAACTAGCAAAAGGTCTAAAAATGAACTAAAGCCATACTGATTTCTGGTTCCCCTGTATAATAATCGGAAGTGTGACACATCTCCATTTGAAAGACAAAAGTCCTCTGAAAAACAGAATGACAGATTTTTTTTCAGAATTCCTTACTAGTTATTTGTGTGTTGTGTTAACGCCATGCAGTCAAACTGCAATTTACAGGTAAATCAGGCAATTCCATTAATCCTTCATTACAAGGTTCTGTTCAATTCCCTGTGGTCATGTTATTGCATAATTGCCCATTTCATTGCTTTGCACTTTCTTCAAAAGTAGCAGAGGATGTGGTTAATTGTTGGGGAAATGTTATTGCCTTGTTAGACCATTGGCTAATCTAGAAAGCCAGTTTTCATATTTTTAATGACTCATCAAAACACCAATGGTAGCAGAAATATAAAACTTTGTTTTAAAAAAAATAAAAATAAGCAGCTGTAAAGCAATATGGCAATTCATTTATACTTGACTTTTTCATACATCTTGATAAAAATTGCCTCTGCATACAACATATATATTTTTATGTTGCTATTATATTTGCAATCCCCATCAATACAATCAGACTGCATCCAAATCCAGACATATTTGTCCATTGGTAGAAGGTTGGTGCTCCCTGTTTTAAGGTCTATCTCATGTTCTGATAGCATCCAGACTTCATTATTGTCTTGTGTAGTGCTTAAGACTGCCTTTGAAGACCAGAAACTACAGCTGGGCCAAAATATGGCAGCCAAATTACTGACTAAAACCCCGGTCACACTACCATGAAAAGCCGTGGCAGAAGTGCAGTTTTTCAGAGGCACAGCAAAAAGAAGTGCTGGAGCAGGATCACACAGATCCCCCGAGCCGCCACACAGTTGGTCCCCAGCGCGATCACATGCTGAGGGGGAAGCAACGGGATGACGGGCGAGGTGAGGCAACTGTGCATTTGTGGGCATGTGCAGTCTGGCAGAGCCTCACTTACAATGGGAGTTGGGAGTGTCGGCGATCTCACGCATGCCCTTGCTGTGGATCATCGGCTAGGTACTGCATTTTTGGCTGGATGGGATGGGTTAGGGGCAGGTGTGCGACGCTTACCAGATGTTGGCATCTGATCACACCGATTTGATCCACCCTTAATCTGTCCCATCCGCATAGCTATTTCTCGGTGTGACCAGGACCTAGGACTGTAATGAAGAAAAAGTAGTTCCTAGTTATTGAAAGATTCAGTGGGGTTCATTTTTCTTCCTGAGTGCATTTCAAAGTGGAAGTAGTAGTAGTAGTAGTAGTAGTAGTAGTAGTAGTAGTGCTGGTAAACCCAAAACTGTATGGAAGCAGAGTCCTTGCAGGACCACATTCTCCCATAAAAACACCCATTAAAGAGCTGCTTCACAGATCCTGTTCCAAGTTTCTTACTTTCAAAGTTAAGTAGAAGGAAAGAAGGAACTTTGTATTGAGTGCATGGTGGTACCAATCAAACTGACATGATACTTACTTTAAGCACTTGCTGAAATCCATCCACTTTATTCATGCTTTTTATCACATCAGTGTCAAAGCACCCTGTAATTATATTAGCAAAGTAGTTTTATTGCTAGATTTATGTTGTGACTTTTAATTGGATATTACTGATTTTATTTAATTCTTGTAGTATTTTAAAAACTAACCATTTTGTTAGTCTTTGCAAAACAAGGAACTTTTGACTCACCGCTGTCTCTTTCATCACATAAATAACATTTGTTAGTCTTTAAAATGCCACAAGAGTCCAGTTGTATGGTGTTTGTGGGTTTGTTTGTTTTTTTGCTAACATGCTTACTCCATTTTTTTTAAAAAAAATTGTCAGCCACTTTGAGTGCCTTTTTGGTAGATAAGTGAGATTTTAACTAGAAGTGGTCTTGATTACTGTAAAATAATGACTTCCACTTCAGAGTGGTTCAACAGCTGAGTGAGAGTCAACAAACTTTTTGCAAAATGAAGAACTCTTGACTCAACACCCTTTCCTCCATCATATAAACAACAACAAGCTGTAGCAGATAGAGTTCATAGTTCCACAGAGAAATTTAGGGTATGCCACAGAATGGTTTGCCAAATTTTCATTCATGGGGATTGTACCATAACAGCCCTGTCACAGGTAGAAATATAGGTGGTGCTTTTCTAACTCTACACATATATGCCAGGTTGTTGAATTTCTGAAACTCATGCAGCTGTTAATGATACAGAACCTCTTTCAGAACAGAAAAAAAAAATGATTGTTTACCAGGTCTAGGTTGCCATGAAGAGTTAAGGAAAGCTGAACCTGACAAAATTCTCTCTTTGTATATAATTGTAATATAAAAATTGTCCTCCATCACATCTCATTACACTAAAGAATCAAGATGTGAAGGCAGCAAAGAAACTGTAGTAGAAAGCAGTATAAAACCTGGTTCTTGTTTTCCCCTTTTTTTCTTTTTTTTCTTTTGCTTCACAGATGGTACTGAAGTCACAGATGCTTTAAACATAATTGAGGAACCCATGAACAGAATAATATTTGATGGAATAAAGCTGTTTGCATCATTATAAAAATTTATATGCATTAGGTAATTCATTGTGATTTGTTTTAGCATTCTGTTTTGTCCCAATTGGTACAGAATTTGATTATCTAAAAAAAAAAAATCCTTTAGCCTGTTCAAAAATAATACACTATCCATCCAAAACATTCTGAAACTTTATGACTCAGTGTTATGCTATTAAGCTGGATGAAAATGGAACCAAATTCATTCAGTGAAGAAAATTGGTATGTACCGTTAGATGCAGCATTGTTGATTAGTGACATATTCAAGTATGACAATCAAATATTGCAAAAGGTTGTATAAAAGAGGCTGTGCTCTAAAGTGAAATAAGCAAGTCTCTGAAAAAATTGGCACATATTAAAATGTCTGAAATGAAAATGATGTTCAGAAATGGATTGAAATTTTTAAAGATGTTTGCAAACTGGAAACCAGTAATGGATTTAAAATGTCAGGTATCAGATGTTCTACTGAATTGCCTCCTCTTTCTATAGCACATGTTATTAAGATCAACCAACAATAGATATGTAAGTTCTGATGCTTTCCAAATATTTCTGTTCCTCAAGAGATGAAGAAAAAGGTTTTAAAAGGATTCCTCTTTCCAACTGGCAATAATGAAAACAAATGTAGATTAAACCTTTGTTTAAGGTTGCCAATTTAAATATCTTCCTGTTAGGAAAGCAAATCATATTATAAGCACAGATGGAAGCAAAGGCTACCTGTGGATGAGAATTTTTATCCTTGCATGCATTAATCCTTGAACCATTTGTGCATGAAGAATAACATTTGATGAACTAGAGAGTTTGCTTCTGTACCATCTCTGGCAAACATTTATTGGTCTTGGCACCTGAAACCTGGCTGCGTTCAGGCAGTTTGACAAGGAAAGCGGTATGGAGTATTGTACTTTGCAGTGATAGACACTGCCTTCTACTGTAACTTAACTGTGTTTTCTTTCACATGAAGGTTGCCTCAGGCTGCAATAAGAGGGAACTGAATGGGATGGCCTTCAGTGTGAATCATTTCTAATTCTAACAAGGGCAAAGTCTGCACCAGTGATGAGCAAAAGAGCACTTGAACAAACATAAGAAAGAATAATTTACCTGCAGTTATTTGACCAGCATCTGTAAAGGGAATGACTGCTACAACTGTTCTTGATTCTGCTGTATACACTGTGTTACTCAAAGAGGCAGTCTCCTATTTAATTTAATTTAAAGGAGACAAGGTGAGAGGGGTTAACTGGGATTCTCCACCTATGTATACGGGGATCTTCCTATAGAAGATAAACCTCTCCAATGTTAAACTGGAAAGGGCTTTATTGAAATAAGAATAAAAGGGCAACACATACACATGAAAAGCACACAAACTAGCTAAGAGGGAAATGGAGGAAGTGGGAGAAAGTGAGTTTGGGGAGGCAGTAGTTATCAGTCTCAAAGAGTGAGGTCCACAGAGGCAGCAGACAAATGACCAGCATTTCAGAGTGAAGGAGAGAGAGCCCACATGCAAGTGGGGGGTATGAGGTATGGTACCGAGAACACACACACACACACTGCTATGGAGCAGAGCACTGCAATTATAGGGGAAATGCTTCCTATGCTGATGTGCTCATCCCAAAACCAGTACTTTGATGGGCTTTTTTGAGTTGGACAATGATTTGGGAACTGAGGTAAACTATAGGTGTTAATGGTTCTTGATGACCCTCTGAGTATTGGACAGGAAAAGATGCCAGGTTTTCTGAATAGTGTTAAGTGTTGCTAAATTAGGGTAATGGGCAAGGGGAAGTGTGGCTGGGTGTTGATGCAATTAGACCAAAGTAAGACCAGATGTTCTTGGGAAACCCTTTGTTCTAAATTATGCATCTCCCCAGGGTGAGGAGGGTGCCATTAGTCAGCCAGCCACTCTGATTCACCTTCCAACAATATTTCCCCAGGTTTGTCTTTGGCTGGCATCCATTTTGTTTCATTTTGGGCCAGGCAGTGTCTTATATTTTTGATTTCTGGAGGTGATACTGTATGAAGGGTGTTTATGCCTCTTTTCCTCTAAGCACTAACGTGTCCCTTTGTGGGAAGAGGGATCTAACTGTTAACAACTGGGCTTCCTATACTGACCTATTTTAGGTAGGGTTGCCAGTCCCAGCACCTGGAAATACAAGATGAGACCACGGTATTTTGCAAACTATGTCAAAAAACTGGAATCACCATGACAAGAAGCTAGATAAAACAATTTACTGATGTTTTTCAAATTATTCTTCAATGATTCAGTATTCTCCTTATATTGTACTATCTAATATATTTAAACCTTTTGTTCATACAGTACATATATATATTGCTGACACAAACACTTATGCAGGTTGCAATTACTAACATTTGTATGCAATATTTCAAAGACGTTTATGCAAATTGCTGGCATATACATGCAATATTTAAAAATCCATGAATATACTACTAATGAAGTCTCTTTGGTGTTCTTTGTAGACGCCCACTAAGTCCTTCAGCGATCTGATGTGCTATCCCAGGTTAAAGCTCATTTCTGATGTCTTCCTCAGAGTTGTATATCACTCATCATCTTTTAATCAGTTATTCTGGAACCAATGCCTTACAAAATTGAACCTGAGCAGTCCACAATCGCTTCCCCAGGAGCAACTCACTGACTCTATATTCCTCCAAGGTCAGCATAAATTTCTCAGATTGCTAGAGTGCAATTTGAGAATCTTATGTATATTCATTGAAGAATAATTTGATAAACATCAGTAAATTGTTTTATCTAGCCTCTTGTCACAGTGATTCCAGTTTTTTGACATAGTCCCTGCAACTGCTCAGATCGACAGCAGGTGGGGAATGATGTCAAAATGAGAGGGATATCAGCAGCATCCTGAGGTGCTCACATCACTTTCTGTGTACCCAAAAGTGATGTCAGCATGTTGCTGGAGGATGCTGGTGTAGTCCAGAGGTGCTGTCTTACTTTAGGGTAGCTCAACAGTAGGGACACCCCTGACCTGAACCAGAGACCCATAAAAGTCAGGCCAAAGGAAGGCACTCCTCACCTGAAACACAGAGCTAGCCACAGGGTCTCCATTTTCAGGTTTTCATACAAGGCTGCCCTCCAAGGCAATCTTCAACCTTCCCTCCACAGCAACAACGACAAAGTCAGGTTCCTCCAGGTGCAGAATTTGCATTTCTAAAGCTAATCAGAGACCACCTGGTGAATAGCCCTTCTGTTTCCAGAACTTCACCTAGGCTTTTTTGTGATTCTTATAAATCCTTTGTTTCAACACCTGTCTTTCCTGCCCCATCCCTCAGGATACTGAGATAACTAATCAAACATTCAAATTATTAATTATTCTTCCTGGCACCTATCAGAGAGACACTGGGAGGGGAAACAAACTTGACTCAAAAACTAGAATCAAGAACCACAAGGGTAAGAAAGAAGTCTGATAAAGGGCCATTAAAAACCTAGTTGAAACTTATAATATACAAAAGTACATGTATTTATTAGAAAGACAATTAAAAACATATAAGGGCCCAATGAAAGCCTCGTTAAAAAGTTCATGGCCTAAACACAAGGGCCAATATACATGACCTGACACGTTTCCGCCCTATTGGGGCCTTCTTCAGAGGTCAAATAGTATTGAGATAGATGTAACAATAATACATATTACAATAAGATAACCAATAAGTTAATACTGGACCAAGAAAAGGAAGAAGAAGAAAAGAAAATTGTATATGAATAATCAAATATCAAACATCGTCAGAAAACACTGGCATCTACTTGCCAACATTTCCAGATGTAAGGCTGCCCCCCTCTTTGCCTATCACAGATCTAAAAACCTGAGAGACAGACTTGTTAGAAGCAGTTTAAAATCATCCCCTGCAATACAGAGTGGAGAGGATGGTTTTCCATATGGGGGGGTGTTCAGTTTGTGGCTAGATGCTTCACACAGATTTTTGCTATGACTCTCTTAAGCAAAGGAGGTACTCCATTAAAGAATTTTTAACTGCAATTCAAGGAACCTTGTATATGCAATTGTATGTAAATATGATCTTATCTATGTGGGGTATATATCTAGACCAGGGGTGGCTAAACTTGCTTCATCTAAGAGCCACATAGACTAAATGTCAGATGTTCAAGAGCTGCAAGGTGACTTCGGAGGAAGAGGCAGGATTAAGGGAGTGGCCTAAAAGTGACATCACAGTAAGGGATACAGGATGTGATATCAATGGAAGGGATGGAGTTTAGGAAGTGATGTCTCCTGATCTTTGACCTGGAAATGACATCATAGGGCATTGCATCACAAAGTGATGTCACATCCTCGCAAGGCACCACTTCCAGAGTCTCCTGGCTCCACCCTTGAAGTCCCTAGGAGGTAAAAACAGAAAAACAAAAGTGGTAAAAACAGACATTGCTGGGATATATTGTAATACTTTGTGAAATGGCAGAGGTACCTCAGCCAGAATGGACAAGCCATCTTTGATGGTGCTCTGCCCACTATCTCCACAGCTCCCTTCATTATACTGGTCACAAGAGGCCCATGAAGATCCTCTCACTGTGCTCTGTTTAAAGGCCCCCATGAAGGTGGGGGAAGGCAACTGTGTACCCTGGCTGGGCCTCTCCCTCCCCCCTCCCTCCAGCAGAGGGCATCTCCACATACCCCATGGCACTGGCAGCAAAAGGCCCATGAAGAGCCTTTCAACACGTTCCTGTTTAATGCCCTTAGAGGGGGGTAAGGCAACCATGCAGATTGGCTGGAGCCCTCCCATTCTCCATCCCCAGCAGAGGACATCCCCCTACACCCAATGGTGCTGGCGGGCTGATGAGCAGGGCACACAGAAATCGGCTTCCCTGGCAGCTCTCTTAGCTGATCCCTCCCACACTGTTGAGCCCCTGGTGACTGGGGCTACTGCTGCTCCTCCTCCTCTCTTTTCTGCACTCTCTTCCAGCAGCAGGAGGCAGCAGAGGAGATGGGAGTGGCTTTCAAAGGGGGGAATGAGGGGGGTGGCAAGCTTCACAAGCCACAGGAGAGGGCTCCAAGAGCCACATGTGGCTCCCAAGCCACAGTTTGGCCATCCCTGATCTAGACCAATTCAAACCAGGGTAGAGGAGCACAGAAGCTGCATCCATCTGAAAAGGAAGAATGCTCCATTGGTGGGTTATTTTACAACAGCCGGTCACAGTGACAGAGATCTTCGCTTCTTGGCATTGGAACAAGTCAAGGCTGGTAACTTCCAGTTTATCGAATGTCTGAAGGCCAGAGAACTGTTTTGGATTCATGCTCCTAAATCTTTAACTCCCTTGGGCTTAAATGAACAGGTGGACTGGTATGCAGTGTGAATTTATGACAATTTGGTATTTGTTTTGCTGTTCCTCTGTTAAATTGATTTGATGTGTATATGTATTCAATGCCTGTGTCTGCTGCCACACTGCTGGAGGGCCTGTGTGTAACCATGATTAAACATTCCCTTGGGATTGCATCAGCCATGACTGAGCATTTTACTAGGATTGCATCTGCTAGCTCACACCCGGCACAATTGTTTAGAACTATTTGGTTGTTAATAGATTTGCCATATGGCAGACCAAATGCTAGGGAATTGGATATCAGCTGTGAGGCTTTTGCAAGCTACTTTGCAGATAAAGTCTTGTCGCTCCGCCGCAACCTCCCTGCCACAGTTGAGACAGTGAGCGAACTTGAGGCCCCATTCACATCTTCTGGTCCTATTCTGGATTATTTCAGTCCACTCAATCTTGAGGAAGTTGACTCAACGGTACGCCCAACCACATGCAGCCTTGATCCGTGCCCTTCATGACTCATAAAAGCTGGTCATGAGGGGTTTCAAGGTGCTCTCAGGGATATTATCAATAAATCCCTTGCTGAGGGACTGTTCCCGGGGGCACTCAAGGAAGCATTGGTCCACCCTCTCTTGAAAAAACCATCCTTGGACCCGGCCAAATTGGCTAAATATCAGCCAGTCTCAAATTTGCCCTATTTGGGCAAATTACTTGAGAGAGTGGTGGTGTTTCAATTGCAGAGCTTTATGGATGACACTTCAATGCTAGACTCTCTCCAGTCCAGCTTCCATCCAGGTTATGGAATGGAGATGGCACTGGTTGCCCTCACAGATGACCTCTGGAGGTATCTGGATCGGGGCAACACAGTGGTACTGTTGCTGCTGGACCTGTCGGGGGCATTCAACATGGTCGACCATCAGTTACTGATCCACTGCCTCACTGACACTGGGATTCAGGGGCTTGCCCTGCAATGGCTTGCCTCCTTCCTACAAGGTTGGGGACAGAGGGTGGCATTTGGGGAGCGGATGTCCCAGAGGTACCCACTGGTGTGTGGGGTTCCCCAAGGGGAGGTGCTATCCCCAATGTTATTTAACATCTACATGTGCCTCCTCGCCCATATTGCCTGGAAGCATAGGCTAGGGTGTCACCAATACGCAGATGACACCCAGCTATTTCTGCTAGTGGGCAGTCAGTTCGACTCTACCCCAGATGACCTGGATGGGATGCCTCAGAACATGGCAGGCTGGCTTAGACTAAGCTGATTGAAATTGAATCTGATGAAGATGGAGGTCCCGTGCCTGAGTTGGAGCAGGGCAGGGGTAGGGATCCCATTACCAACCTTCAATGGGGCACTGCTGGTGCCAGGGTCGGGAGTTTGGGACTGCTCCTGGATGCTGCCTTAACAATGGAGGCCCAGGTAGCAACCACTGCCAAGGCAGCCTTTTACCATCTGTGGCTGGTTAGGCAGTTGGTTCCCTTCCTTGAACTCAATGACCTGGCAACGGTGATCCATGCTATGGTCACCTTGAGATTGGACCACTGCAATGTTCTCTACATCAGGCTGCCCTTGTCCCAAATCTGGAAGCTGCAGCAAGTTGATGGGTCTCTCTATATGAGAGCACATCCGGCCTGTGCTGAAGGCATTGCACTGGCTGCCAATAGCATACTGGATTCACTTCAAGATGTTGATTTTGACTAGAGAGCCAGTTTGGTGTAGTGGTTAAGTGTGCGGACTCTAATCTGGGAGAACCGGGTTTGATTCCCCACTCCTCCACTTGCACCTGCTGATGTGACCTTGGGTCAGTCACAAGCTCTGGCACAGCTGTTCCTGAAAGAGCAGTTTGTGTTCGAGTTCTCTCAGCCCCACCTACCTCACAGGGTGTCTTTTGTGGAGAGGGGAAGGGAAAGGAGTCTGAGACTCCAAGTGAAGGGCGGAGTATAAATCCAATCTCCTCCTCTTCTTCTTCTTAAAGCCCTACATGGTCCGGGGCCTGCCTACTTGAGGGACCACCTTTCCCCATATATCCCCCAGAAAGCACTGAGGTCAGGGTCACAAAATTGCCTGACTCTCCCTGTCCCAAAAGACACCAGATTGGCTGTCACCAGAGCTAGGGCCTTCTCAGTGGTGGCTCCACACTGGTGGAATGAGCTCCTGGAAGACATTAGGGCCCTGTGGGACCTCTTACAGTTCCACAGGGCCTGTAAAATGGAGCTCTTTGATTAGGAGCCACCACTGATGAATGAGCTATTAAAAACTGGACTATTATGTCCCTCATGCTACTGGCATTCAGAACAACTTTGGACACTGGCCTAGCTACATCGGACCACCTTACAGTAATTGCCATCTACACTCAACTGCACTTTATGTATATCATCTACTATATGAAATTTTATAATATTGTATTTATGTATTTATGTTTTATTGTATTTTAACCTGTTGTACACTGCCTTGAGCCTGCCTGTGCAGGCAAGGTGGGGAATAAATCGAAAAGAATAAATAAATAAATCATCCAGCACCAAACTATAAAGGTTAACCACATCTACTCAATAGCACTGCTATTTGCTTGAGGACACTCTAGCTCTAAGGTAGTCACACAGGTGCTTTCTGGATCAGAATTGGAAGATAATTTTTGCATTATTGATTATTTCTGCTATTATATTGGCTTTTATTTACTGCATTATCTTTTTAAATATATTTTATTTTTAATTCAGCAGCTGTGCATTTGGCACCAGGCACAACTCTCATCTTTAGAGGCCTCACAAACATCATTGTCTTGTGTCAATAGATCTTGCTGCTTATATATATAGCCATTTTTACTACACTGTAAGTTTTTAAAAAATGATTATTCATATTCAATTTTCTTTTCTTCTTTTTTCTACAGCCTTTTTCTTGGTCCAATATTAACTTATTGGTTATCTTATTGAAATACGTATTATTGTTACATCTACCTCAATACTGTTTGACCTCTGAAGAAGGCCCCAATAGGTCAGAAACGTGTCCAGTTATGTGTATTGGCCCTTATGTTTAGGCCACGAACTGTTTAACGAGGCTTTCATTGGGCCCTTACATGTTTTTAACTGTCTTTCTAATAAATACATGTACTTTTGTATATTGTACGTTTCAACTAGGTTTTTAATGGCCCTTTATCAGACATCTATCAGAGACCCATCTGCCACCTTTTGGGTAAATCTGGGATCCATCAGTGGCCATCAAGACCCATTCAATTAGCCATCCAGCACCTGGCTTAATCCAATCAAGACTATTGTGCAGCCAGGCTCTGCCCCTCTGGAAGCTCATTGGTCACACCTGAATTACACTCTGCCTGGTACCACACCTCCATGGACTCCTTATTGGTTTAGAAAATCTATTATTCTCACCTGAGACCAGCTGCCAAGTCCTCCCATCACTCTACATTGTTTTCCAATGTCTATATCCATTAGAGCACATGGCCTTAGATTTTGTGTGTCTGCCCCTGATGCCAACTGGCAGTTTACCCCTAAACCTTTCATTTGGGCTATAATCACATCTCCATGGATCCCTGTACAGCTGGACAGGTTGTATCACCCCATAACTGACCCCTGTATTCGCTATTGATCACTTCTGCTTTCTTAGGTCTGTATTGCTTGCTCTTTTTGAATGCTTAGTGCACTTGTAATTAGGGAAAATCTTTTATTAATATTGTATTGAGTGTACATGTATCCATATATTTGATACATATCTTAACACTCCATTTTCCTTATATTCTCCTCTTTCTAAAAATCATATTAAACATTGAAAGCATATAAATAATCTCCAACCTCATTATCTTATTCCCTTTCTTTACCCGCTTAACCCAACCACTGTACCACTTCCTCTAGTGCATCATCTAAACAATATTAGATTCTTCCTTACTTTATCAAAGACTTTTCTTCTTTAGCTGGATTGCCTCCATACACATTTATTGTATACTTATACTGTAACTTCTTCCAAACCTAGAAAGGAACATTGAACAGGGTTGCCTCCAAAACTGGGTGCTGCAGAGAAAGCTCTGCAACAGAAGGAAGGTCTTGGGGGGGCATACCTTTCCCCTTCTTGCTATGCCATTGGTTTAACAATTCCATTCCTGTTGTCAATTTCCCTTTATTATATTTCACACTTATCCTATCTATTAACTCTAACTTACTTTCACAGTTCTGCAGCGCCTGTAAGACGGAGCTCTTCCTCCAGGCCTTCGAGTAGGAGCCGCCACTACCTCTGCAGCTATTTTTACCATCCTATGCGGTGGATGTAGGGGATGGCTGAGGAAGATCAATCTTGCCCCGCTGTGACTAATATCACTGGATGGGGCCAAATAACACCAAATGGTAGCCTTCTGTGAGACTGATGTCATTGGTTTGAGTTGAGTAATTGTTGAGCACTTTATTGTGGAATATTTTTCTGGAATGTTTTATCTGTTTTTAAGCTGTTTTATCTTTGGCACTTCATTGCCCCATTGTAAGCTGCCCTGAGCCCGTTTGCGGGGAGGGCGGGGTAAAAATGGAATAAATAAATAAATAAAGAATACCATACTAACATACTAACATACTAACTCTAATTTACTTTATTAATTACTTTCTACCACTCTGCTACCAAACATAATATCTCAGTTCAGACACTTCCATTCCTTAATTTAGTTACTGCATCTACTAAATTTTTCCCTGTAATCTCATTGAAAGCTGTAAACATTTTATTTTCCACATTGATGACTAAATGTCCCTGGGCAGCTGTCTGTACTGTATTCCTTTATCTCTGAGGCTTTTTGCTGTTTGCCTGAGGCATCTTCTTGCAATAATTACCTCTGCTGAAATGTCAGGAAACAGATATATGATCATATCCTCCAGGCTCAGTCCTTGCTTGTCTCTCGCAATTGCAAAAAGTTTGTTTTTCATCTATAGCTGTTTAAACTCGACAATAATGTCTGGTGAAGCATTTTCAGGAGCCTTTTTGGAGATGTTTAGCCGGAATTCTTCAATAAAACTCTTCCTACTCTGCCGACCTTGGTATACAAATGGTGTGCAATCCCTGTACCCCTCTGGTCCCCCCTGTCACATAGTTAATTTCCCTAAACAATAAGGCAAGCCATTGGCAGTAACACTGGGGTCACTCTGGCATTTGGGCAAAACTCTATGGTTAAACAAACTAAGGAAGTGACATCAGTGCATCGGGAGTGGTATCAGTATATTGTTGGCAAAGCCTCCCTCCTACCTGATAAGTATCCCCTGCCAGCAGCCATGGGTGACATGGAACCCCATTTTTTTGTGGCGATGTTTCTCTTGACCAAGTAGTTTGTTAAAATATCAAAGTATGGAACCTTCTCTTGCTGTCCCCAGCTATTCCTACCGATGTTGTTGCTATTGCTTCTGCTGTTTAAGTGTTATTCGACATGTACCTGAAAGTGTCTCCTGAACTACAAAGTTTCTCATTGACAGAAAATTTTGATTCATTTCTTGTAATTTAGAGTCACCCAGACATCATACCAGTATGCCCCATATACCAGTAGCATACATGCTAATCTGGGGGCTATGCAGATGGTATGGAAATCCCTTATTTTGAGTCAGATCCCTATTCCATCTAGCTCAGTATACCTACCCTGATTAATGTCAATTCTTCAGGAGACAACAGTCTTTCCCAACACAGATTACCTCAGATTATTTGACTAGAGATGCCAATTGAAACTGGGGCCTTCTACTTGCAAAGCATGCTCCACTTAGCCACAACTTCTCTCATAAGATACAGAGACAATCTTTCTTCTAGCAGCATGAAAGATCTGGGAAACTGAAGGAGGCACTTGCATGAGGCGTATTCCCAAATACTCCATACTGGGAGACGAGTAAATATAGCTCCATCCTTGAACAATAGGAATGTTCAATGCTTATTTCCCTCCTTTATTGTTGTGCTAAGTACCCCACCAGTGTATGATTTGTATTATTTATGTTACTCAGGCTTTCCTCCCAATGACTTCAGATCCAATCTCTGTTGCCTAGAAGCTATTCTTCCTTAACATTTCATTTCCTTCAGCCCATGTAGTGAAAAGTGGCCTGGCCTCTGGACTATGAAGAACTGTCAACTCTTTTTGCTGGAAAAATATAGTATCCCATATGGATTATGAGTATCGCTGAACTAAAGATATTTTTTCAAATGTATAGTCAAGATAGCTCTGACCTAGCCCAGGCTAGCCTGATCTCTTCAGAAGTTGAGCAGAGGTGGCCCTGGATGGGAAACCACCAACAAATACCAGGGCTTTAACACAGAGGTAGGCAATTGCAAACCACTTCTGAACATCTCTTTCCTTGAAAATCCTATGGGATCACCATAAGTCAGCTGCAACTTGACAGCAAAAGAAGAAGAAGAAGAAGAAGAAGAAGAAGAAGAAGAAGAAGAAGAAGAAGAAGAAGAAGAAGAAGAAGAAGAAGAAGAAGAAGAAGAAGAAGAAGAAGAAGAAGAAGAAGAAGAAGAAGAAGAAGAAGTCGTCAAGATAGCATGATTCCTTTCAAACTCCTCTTTCCTTCTTTTGGAAACCATTTTCCTTATAAAGTGCTTAGGATGATCTATAGCTCTGGTTGGTTAATTTGCTGCCTCAAATTGCAGAATGTTCTATATCCTTAGTTGAAGATGTCCATATAGCTAATTAGTGTCATATACAGCAGATTTGTATCTTCGCTGTCAATCATTCAAAATCCCATTTTGCTTCTCCACCTGGGTTTTCAAATTGCCAGCTTCTTGCCCATATGGCCTGATTAATAATGAAGCTAACATTAAGAAATGGGGCACAGCTATTCATTCACCGATTCTTTGGGCAGCATTTGGGTAAAAGGCAGAACTGGTAGAAGGATGTGAGGACATGATATTTTCCTGACATTAAGTCCACAATTAAGGTTGTTTCTGTAGTTCTCCACATCTAAATTTATCCACAGGACTGGGAGTTCCAAATTATAGGATGCATAAGGAATCATCTAATTGTTGTGGTTTTCATTTCTAAATATGTATAGAGCACCATGCTTGTTTAGTATGTCATACCTTTTGGTTCACATGTGTTTCAAATACTGTAGTAAATCACTCTTGATATTAGCTTATGTTCATTTGTACAAGGATTCTTTTGTGTGGTGTTTTACCACTGTACAGGAGCATACACATACATCAGTAAAACAAGACATTATAATAATGTTGATTGATTTGAATGCATGAACACATCCAGGTTGCTTTTATGAAATGTTCTATCAACGCTCATACATACATTGGTAACAGAGAGAAAAATACATAAAGGAATTGAAAGCTGTTGATAACTATATATGATTCAGTTTCAAGAATGAATGTGATACATTATTTTAGTTAAACCAGAATGAAGAGGCTGTGGGATACAATGAAAGAAACTGTATAAAAATAAAGGAAGAAAAGGTCTCAATCCACTATCTAGATCCACAATTAGAGATGCCCCTATAATGAACTAAGACTCAGTTGTTCAAATTGTTAATAACTACTTAATCATTGCCTCCTTCAATGATGTAGACATGATCCCCTCTGTCACAAAGCATTTACTATTTCTCTGCTTAAATATTTTACATTCCACCTTTCCCCATGGCTCAAATGGGTTACAAACTCAAATTTAAAATATACAATAATATACACAATGCATCCAGAAATAACCCCTCTGCGTGGAGCTGACTATGTGGGGTATTGTATGTTGCACTCCCTTTGAAGATAGTCTGGAAAATTCCATTGGTACAAAATGTGACAGTCAGAATAAAAGGCCACCATTGTGGGCACATAACTAATTTGCATTAACTGCATTGCATTATGTTTCTGGACTGGAGTTGGATAGAAAGCTGCTGCGATAACCAGACCCTTTAGGGACATGGGGTCTGTGCCATGGCTGACCACTGGTCTGGGGTGGAAAACTCCCAGTAGTTAAGCTTCACTGAGGCAACATGCCTTGGACTGGACCAACTCCCCCTAAACAAATTGCTGATTGATGGCAGTGTGGCTTGTCCTGGACCAGTCTTGCCCCTGCTAATTAACATGGCATAGTGCAGAGGCAGGCTTGGCCCAGAGCTGGCCACACTGCCATCAGCCACCAATCAGCTGGGCACTGGATATAGGCAAGTGTGAGTTGAAGTATAGTGTTGAAATAAAGACCATTTGCCTAGGAAGCCTCTGCCCAAGGGCTGGCAGTCAGACAGTCACCATATCCCTAAAGAGGCTGGCTGTTGCTTGTCAACCTGCCAGCACCTCTCTCTCCTTCCCTGAGGAAGGAAAGAAGCATACAGGCAAGTGAGAAAGGTCATTGGGCAGGGGGGCCATGAATGCACACAATTATACAGGGCCCAGAATTTTTTTGCCTGGGGTCCTGTAAAACTTGGAGTTTGGAGTTAGCTTTAGGCACAAAGTACTACTTTAGCATCCACTTCTACCCATATTTGCCTTCCTGAGATGCAAGGTCTTATTAAGGGAAGCTGTAGTGGCAAAGGTACATTTGGGGATTCTTAGCAGCTGGAACTTCCTCCACCATAAAATACATCTGCCCCCCTAAATACATATTTCCTAACAACCGTTAACATGTTTTTATTTTGGAAAGCATTTAAAAATTAAACTCCCACTTTGGTGATGGATTTTCTTGATATAAACTTCATTTTAATGTCTTAATTCCTATTATTTTATTATTATCATTATTGTTGTACTATGTTGTGTGTGTCCCCACCTACTGACACCTATTATTTCATGTAATGATGATTCATTTTAAGAATATGTATGGGAGAGAGTTGCATAGGAACCCTAAAGTAGCCATTTCATGTTGGTGCCATTTTTGTTACCTTCCTCAGAATTCCAAAACCTCCCACAGAGTAAGTAGAGTTGAAGACCCTTAGCTCTTTAAATTCTAGAAATACATGGTTTGTTGTGTGATTCCATGTGCTTAATTCTCAGGCAGGCAATTATACGGCTTTTTATGTAGAAACACTTTACCTTTATCTTTTTCTAGTTATAATAGTACATAGACTTTGAGGGAAAGGGTACAGCATATCTTTCAGCTTGGCAAAAGTTAACATTATTTTCTCATAACAGGCACGTGCATATATCCATGGCTATTTTCTCCTTCCTTTCAGATCCCAGCTTTGCCACATTAATAGAATAGTCTTCTCTTTTGTCCACCAGGAAGCATATTAGAAGCTTTATCTGAGGTTCAGTTAAAGCCTGAGTACAAAACATATTGTACTTATATAAAACATTATTTTTTCTTTGGAGCTCACAAAATTAATTGAAATTCGAATATGCTGCCTTTCACTTCACCCTGTGTCATCATTTCACCAATACAATAATCATTGCATTAGCATTCAGCTGGTAATTACTTAGAACCTACAAGGTCATGTGGTGTGATGGTAGATATGTCCAGTGGCATTAAATAGCACATTAATCCTGCTAATTTATTTGCAGAGAGACTGAATAAATGCTCTTCAAGCTATATTCTAAATCTGCAAAAAGGGGAAGAAGAAAATAACTTACAGGTACTGCAAACAGATCCATAGCTACTTAAATTATACTGCACTGATTAACAAGACACATAATGAAAAATGCCAATAATACAAGATATGAGTGACACTAATTAGATTTATGACATGTATATAAAAGCAATCACTGTTCACATTTTATCATTTATATTTTGGAATGCTTCTGCTTTATCTATGCTAGTGCAGGGTTTATAAACATGTTTTTTTTTCTGAAACTCTAATGATGGCTGGCTCAAGGCCAATAAATTCTTGGGCGTGGCTTCAATTTTTACAATGTCTAAGGGTTGGATGCTGGGCACAGCTGTGCTTTGACATCAGACCATTGTTACAGCTATCGGCACTAGCTCCTATAAATAGCCTCAGTTTGGTCCTGGCTGTGAAATATTGCCTGCCTGACACCTTTGATGCACACAGGATACCACCAACACAGTGCATAAAACAGGAAGCTCTGCTCATTGTCTTGGCAATAAGGATAGTTTCTTTCCACTCTTCCCTGCTCAGGATGATAGTAATGGGGAGACCAATTGTCCTCAATGTTGTCTTTAGTTGGCAGTGGAAAGTCAAGTCGCAGCTGACTTATGGCAACCCCATAGAGTTTTCAAGGCAAGACACATTCAGAAGTGGTTTGCCATTGGCTGCCTCTGTGCCATGACCCTGGTATTCATTGGAGGTCTCCCATTCAAATACTAGCCAGAGCAAACAATGCTTAGCCACCAAGATTTGATGAAATTGAGCTAGCCTTGGCAATTCCAGTCAACCAGGGATCGTGCAGGAAACATGTAAAGTCACCATGTTTCTTACATGATCCCTGGTTGGCTGGAATCATATAGGGAGGAAGAAACAACTCTAAAATGGCAGCAGCTGCAGAAGGCCACTGAAGTAAGAGATTTACCAGGTTTGTATACATCCTTCAAAAATTCACTTTTTGTGCTGAAAAGCAAACATCCCCTGATACAAATTTGGCACACCAGAATATTGGCTCTCCTGGTCCATTCTGGGTTCTATCATTTCAAAAGTATGGTGGAACATTTGAATGAAATATTATAAAGACCACACTGTAACCAGAATAGATGCAAACAACTGAAAATCAGTCTATCACTGCTTGTTGTTGTTCAGTCGCACAGTCGAGTCCGACTCTTCGCGACCCCGTGGACCAGATTATGCCAGGCCCTCCTGTCTTCCGCTGTCCACTGAAGTTTGCTCAATTTCATGTTCGTTGCATCGATGATACTGTCTAACCATCTCATCCTTTGCCGTCCCCTTCTTCTTTGACCTTCAATCTTTCCCAGCATCAGGGTCTTCTCCAGTGAATGCTCCCTTCTCATTTGGTGGCCAAAGTATTTGAGCTTCAGCTTCAGGATCTGGCCTTCCAGGGAACAATCAGGGTTGATTTCTTTTAGGATTGACTGATTTGATCTCCTTGCTGTCCAAGGGACTCTCAAGAGTCTTCTCCAGCACCATAGTTCAAAAGAATCTATTCTTCGGCGCTCGGCCTTCCTTATAGTCCAACTCTCGCAGCCATACATTACTACGGGGAATACCATTGCTTTGACCATGAGGACTTTTGTTGGCAGGGTGATGTCTCTGGTTTTTATCATGCTGTTTAGGTTTGCCATCGCTTTCCTCCCAAGGAGCAGGCGTCTTTTAATTTCATGGCTGCAGTCACCATCTGCAGTGATCTGGGATCCTAGGAACGTGAAGTCTGTCACTACTTCTACGACTTCCCCTTCTATTTGCCAAGGAATGATGGGGCCTGATGCCATGATCTTAGTTTTTTTTTATGTTGAGCTTCAAGCCCACTTTTGCGCTCTCCTCTTTCACCCTTAGCAAGAGGCTCTTTAGGTCCTCTTCACTTTCTGCCATCAGAGTGGTATCGTCTGCATATCTGAGGTTATTGATCTTTTCCCCAGCAATCTTAACTCCAGCTTGTGATTCATCCAGGCCAGCATTTCGCATGATGTACTCTGCATATAAATTAAATAAGCAAGGTGACAATATACATCCTTGTCGTACTCCTTTTCCTATGCTAAACCAATCAGTTGTTCCATATCCGGTTCTAACTGTTTCTTCTTGACCCTTATACAGGTTTCTCAGGAGACATGTGAGGTGGTCTGGTACTCCCATCTCTTTAAGAACCTGACATAATTTATTGTGATCCACACAATCAAAGGCTTTAGCATAGTCAATGAAGCAGAAGTAGATGTTTTTCTGGTACTCTCTTGCTTTCTCCATAATCCAGCGAATGTTGGCAATTTGATCTCTAGTTCCTCTACCTCTTCGAAACCCAGCTTGTACTTCTGGCAGTACTTTATCCACATACTGCTGAAACCTAGCTTGTAGGATCTTTAGCATGACCTTGCTAGTGTGTAAAATGGGTGCAATTGTGCAATAGTTTGAACATTCCTTGGCATTGCCCTTCTTTGGGATTGGAACGTAAACTGACCTTTTCCAATCCTGTGGCCACTGTTGTGTTTTCCGAATTTGCTGGCAAATTGAGTGCAGCACTTTAACAGCATCTTCTTTTAAGACTTTGAATAACTCAGCTGGGATACCATCACCTCCACTAGCTTTGTTGTTAGTAATGCTTTCTAAGGCCCATTTAACTTCGCTTTCCAGGATGTCTGGCTCGAGGTCAGTGATTATACCATCGTGGTTGTCAAGGACATTGAGGTCCTTCTTGTATAGTTCTTCTGTGTATTCTTGCCATCTTTTCCTAATCTCTTCTGCTTCTGTTAGGTCCCTACCATTTTTGTCCTT
The DNA here is from genome assembly GCA_029375565.1 of Gekko gecko. Taxonomy (NCBI): domain Eukaryota; kingdom Metazoa; phylum Chordata; class Lepidosauria; order Squamata; family Gekkonidae; genus Gekko; species Gekko gecko. Next base: position 71,011,341 of record JAPDNY010000005.1, on the reverse strand, counting down.
TATCATGGCCAGCTTTGCATGGAACGTTCCCTTGATTTATCCAATTTTCTTGAAGAGATCTCTAGTCCTTCCCAATCTATTGTTTTCCTCTATTACTTTGCATTGTTCATTCAGGAAAGCCTCCTTATCTCTCCTTGCTGTTCTCTGGAAATCTGCATTCAGTCGGGCAAATCTTTCCTTTTCACCGTTGCCTTTAGCTTTCCTTCTTTCCTCTGCTATGTGTAAAGCCTCATCAGACAGCCACTTTGCTTTCTTGCATTTCTTTTCCTTTGGGATGGCGGTGATTGCTGCCTCCTTTACAATGTCACGGACCTCTGTCCATAGTTCTTCAGGCACTCTGTCTATCAAATCTAGTCCCTTAAACCTATTCTTCACCTCTACTGTGTATTCGTCGGGGATGCGATCTAGATCAAATCTGAATGGCCTTGTGGTTTTCCCAACTTTCTTCAATTTAAGTCTGAATTTTGCAATGAGTAGCTCATGATCTGAGCCACAGTCAGCTCCAGGTCTTGTTTTTACTGACTGGATAGAGCTTCTCCATCTTTGACTGCAAATTATATAGTCAATCTGATTTCGGTGTTGCCCATCTGGTGATGTCCATGTGTAGAGTCACCTCTTAGTTTGTTGGAAAAGGGTGTTCGCTATGACCAGCGTGTTCTCTTGACAAAACTCTGTTAGCCTTTTCCCTGCTTCATTTTGTTCTCCAAGGCCAAACTTGTCTGTTATTCCAGCTACCTTTTGATTTCCTACTTTAGCATTCCAGTCCCCTATGATGATGAGGACATCATTTTTTGGTGTTAGTTCTTTGAGCTGTTGTAGGTCTTCATAGAACTGGTCCACTTCAGCCTCTTCTGCAGCAGTGGTTGGGGCATAGACTTGGATTACTGTGATACTGAATGGTTTGCCTTGGATTCGGACCGAGATCATTCTGTCATTTTTGAGATTGTATCCCAATACTGCCTTTCTCACTCTCTTGTTGACTATAAAGGCCACACCATTTTTTCTACGAGATTCCTGGCCACAGTAGTAGATATAATGGTCTTCTGAGTTAAATTTGCCCATTCCTGTCCACTTTAGTTCACTGATTCCCAAGACGTCGATGTTCATTCTTGTCATCTCATTTTTGACCATGTCAAGCTTACCTTGATTCATGGATCTTACATTCCAGGTTCCTATGCAGTATTGTTCTTTGCAGCATCGAACTTTCCTTTCACCATCAGACACATCCACAACTGAGCGTCTTTTCGGCTTTGGCCCAGCCGCTTCACTCTTTCTGGGGTTACTCGTACTTGCCCTCTGCTCTTCCCCAGTAGCATATTGGACACCTTCCAACCTGAGGGGCTCATATCTTTTAGCCTTTTGTTACTGTCCATGGGGTTTTCTTGGCAAAGATACTGGAGTGGGTTGCCATTTCCTTCTCCAGGGGATCACGCTTGGTCTGAGTTCTCTGCTGTGGCCTGTCCGTCCTGGGTGGCCCTCCACGGCATAGCCCACAGCCTCATTGAACCACGCAAGCCCCCTCGCCACGACAAGGCAGTGATCCATGAGGGAGCTATCACTGCTAGCCAAGAATAATTTATTTTTTGACTATTCCACAACAATGAATGTATTCTGTTTTTAAGAGATGAACCCCTCTCCTCTCTTTAAGCTTTCTTTTACTGTATCAGAAGGACCTTGTACAGGGAATGTTGGCCTTTGTTTAAAACTTCCTTTGTGCTTCACTGTTCTCTAGAATGATAACAAATTTAAAACCTTTCAATGTGGAAGGAATGCTGAAGAGTTGCATGATTTCCCCCTTTTTATTAAAAAATAATAGTATTTTTTCAGTGGCGTACCACCAAAATATACATAACTATAAAGGGCAGGAGCAGTTGAATTCAAATTACCCATGAGTCCAAATGGTTGACTTCTTATAATTATCTTCAAATTATTTTTCTCAAATATGTGTCATTGTCAAGTTAATCGTTCATATATTTAAAAATAAAACCAAGAAAGGTGTTATTTAGAATTGTTAATGAAGTTAGGTAATGCATTCTTTCTTCTTTTAAAAAAGGTTTTAGAAGAAAATAATATCAGCATATGAAGTACATTCAGTATTCAGTAAGATAAATTTGCAAGTTAAATGCTGGAATTCTTGCACACCAAATGTACCACACATTTTTCATGTTTAAGAAGTATGACCTAAATACATAATTTTGGGAGGATGGTTTCTGTCCCTGTGATGTGAACTTGTGAAATCTTTGAAATCTTAGTTCTTGTCCTTTTGCCTATTCTGTGTTAGTTTTTCACAACCAGAAGGAATATCTATATAGACAGCTAGGTAGTTTCTTGGACTGTACCTATTTTTCTCGATGGGTTAGCAGACAATCATGATACCTAGACCAAAAAACAACTCAGGATGATATTGGCTGAGTTCAGACTGGGAGTTTGCAGCAGGAGCCAGTTGTGGCAAAAAAGCCACATGGGGCCGACAGATGTGGGAGTGTACCGGGAGGAGGCACACGGGAGCGTTCAGACTGCTGGCCCAGAGGTGCGGCTGTAAATGGCTTTTCCCTGGTGAATCGGCTGGATGCCTATGTGTGTATGGGCACTTGGGTGCATGAGCACTCATGCGCCCATACACACATAGGCATCCAGCCGATTTGGGGAGAATCCTGTTGCGCATTGGGTGATAGAGCAGAGCACAGCCAATCATATGAGCCTTATGCAGTAGAGCGGAGCACAGCCAATCATATCTGCCTTATGCAGTAGAGTGGAACACAGCCAATCACATGCACCAATCATATGCCCCGGAAGCAAAGCGGGTTGCTCCCGGCTTTTCAGCTGAGTGTTCACACTTCCAGGAAGCGGACTGACGCGGGATAAAGGCATTCTCCAGGATTTGCTACCACTTGTAACAGGGATCTTTTTAACGCGGGAGTGAAGCGGAACAGCATGGGTTGCCTACAGGTGGGGAACACCAGGCAGATGTGCCTGTGTGAACACCCCCTTTAATCCGCTTGGGAAACGAGGCTGAAAAATGACTATAGTGGGACAAATTGCCAGTCTGAACTCAGCCATTGAATCTACTGTTTCAAATTGAAAATCCTACTTTTGGACACAAAATATTTTCCTTTGGGATGAAACTACAGTTATATTTTCTTCTGAACCATGCTATTTATTTAAAATATGTATGTACATAATTACATAATCCAATTATGTACATAATCCAGTTTTCTTCCAGACATCCTAAAACACAAAGGCTAATTAAATTGGGTAAAATTGTTGAAATCAAAATTGATATTGCTTCTGCATCAATTATATATAATGTGTAAAATGATGTAAAACTAACAAATGAACAACAGCAATGAGAATATACAATGAAGAATAACACACAAAAACAAAGGACACAGAAAGTACACATTTGCATATCATCCCATACAGGGGTCTTTTTGTAGAAGAACAGCTGCAGGAGCTCATTAGCATATGGTATGCTAATGAGCTATTAGTCTATTAGCATATGCCACGCCCCCCGACATCACTGGAAGTGATGTCAAAAGGGGAAGCAAAAAGGGGGGAGGCCTCTTCAAAAGCCTCCCCTTCCCCAGCTGGTCTGGGTGGGGGAGCTAAGAGGGAAGGGGTTTAAAGTTTAAACTCCTTCTCATGAGAGTTGGCCACAGAAGGAGGAAAGAGGGAAGGAAAGAGAGAGAGTAGAGAGAAGGAAAGGGGAGGGAAAGAAAGAGAGAGGGAGAGAAGGAGGGAAACAGGGAAGAGGAGGAGAGAGAGAGAGAGAGGAGAGAGAGAGAGAGAGAGAGAGAGAGAGAGAGAGAGAGAGAAAGAAAGAAAGAAAGAAAGAAAGAAAGAAAGAAAGAAAGAAAGAAAGGAAGGAAGGAAGGAAGGAAGGAAGGAAGGAAGGAAGGAAGGAAGGAAGGAAGGAAGGAAGGAAGGAAGGAAGGAAGGAAGGAAGGAAGGAAGGAAGGAAGAAAGAAGGAAAGGAAGAAAGAAGGAAAGAAGGAAGGAAAGAAGGAAAGAAAGAAGGAAGAAGGAGGGAATGAAAGAAGTTTGGTGGCAATTCAGCCTCATTATTTCCTATGGGCCATTGAAGTCAATGGTGAAAACATAGGGTATATTCTGCAGGCTGGAGGGAGAGGGTTTGAGGGAGAGGCTCCAAACTCACAGGATAGCTGATGGAGCCTCTCCCCAAAATATCCACCACGTTTCAAGAACATTGGACCAGGGGTCCAATGCTATGGGCCCCCAAACAGGTTGCCCCTATTCCCTCCATTGTTCTCTATGGTGGGAAAAAACCTTACTTTTTTCCCACCATAGAGAACAATGGAGGGAATAGGGGCAACCTGTTTAGGGGCCCATAGAAATGGACCCCCTGATCCAATGTTCTTGAAACTTGGTGGGCATCTTGAGGAGAGGCTCCATTAGCTACCCTGTGAGTTTGGACCCTCTCCCTCAAACCGCCTCCCCTCCAGCCCCCAGAATATACCCTATGTTTTCACCATTGACTTCAATGGCCCATAGGGTATAATGGAGCTGAAATTGACATTCGGCTGCCTGAAAGACTCTCCTGGACGCCGGCTGGGGGCGGGGCTTGGCTCCTGAGCTCCCGGAGCTGCGCTCCGGTGCGCTCCCCCCCCAAAAGACCCCTGATCCCATACCACCTATTCACTCAAAGCTGCTCTCTTCTGAATATGATTTTGCCATGTAAGTAATAATCAAGGGTCTACTGTAATGCTGTATTTCACTGCTAGCCCTAATGATATTTAGGACACAGTCAGAAGCTTTCCCTCCCATTTATGCCAGGCAATAGGAGGAGTATACCATAGCATATCTACTACAATTACATTTTACCATAGCTAACAAACAGGGTTCTTCCATAGCTTGTTTTACAGCAATACTATTGGTAGGCTGATTGTGTATAACTGGGCCAAGGTCACACTATGAGTTTCATGGCACAGTGAGTATTTGACAACGGGCCTTCCCAGTCCAAGTCCAACACTCAATCTAGCTTGTACATCACAATGTATAATGTCAAGCCTGAAACATCAAGTTTTCAGGTTATTTGAGCTTAAGATGTCAGATAGATGCTTATTGCTTTTGCTTCCATCCTTTCACACTCCCTTATGTTCATGCACCTGCCCATGTGCCATGTCAATGTCCAGGGTTTTTCTTAACCATTCCATGATAATTGGTACTGAAGTTGATTTCCAGAGCTTTGCAGTAACTATTTTTGCAGTGATCTGTAAGGTTTGTATCTACAGATTCTTTACATATGACCCTTTTTAAGTAGTTTAAGAGTATTAATAAATCAAATTTCAAACTTATTCCTGTCATCAGAAAGACAACATATGCAATATCAGCCCCAAAAAATCAAATTTGTGAACCAAACATAAGGCAAATCTACACAGTGGACCTTAGGTATCTGGCAGATAAAAGAGCTGACTCCTAAATTCAATTTAACTTGCCTAGTGTTATACACAATCTGCATTATTTAATACTTGGTTTATGTATGAAGATTGGGATTTTGGTACGGCAGCTGTTGTGTATGCAGACCGCCACTAGGGGTCCACCACAAAAGTCTGAAGCATGGGACAAAAAGACAATAGGACCTAGGATCCTAGTCCACCTTGAGTCCACCAATTAGACCTTGGCAGGAAATTCAAACCCACCAATGGGACTAAGGGTGTGCTGGGTGGGGTGTATAAAGTTGGCCTTTGCAGGGCTGGGTTTGCTGTGTGTGTTATGTGAAGTACACTAAATGCATCTGAATGCATGTCGTAGTTCAAGTCTCCATGCGGGGAACCCAGTACTTTACACTGGCAACGAGGATGGGATCCCATGAGCAGGCCTGACTCTTCAACCAGCGCAGCAATGAGCACCAACCCCGGGGAAGCCTGCACCACTCCTGAGCAGCACCGCATCATACCCGGCTCTCCATGTCTCCACTCACCGCACTGTTCTAGAAGCATTGCTGCCACTCAGGCAAACCTCAAAGTCTTTTACCCCACACATCCCAAGTCCTGTTACCTGTTACCACATGTACCATGAAGTGACCGACTCAGCCAAGAGAAGGGACCTCCTCCTAAGTTCCTGTGGTATGGCCACCATCAGGCTAGCCAAGAGCCTCCTGGCCCCTAAGGCCATCCTCAAGTGCTCTTATGAGGAAATAATCAAGGCCTTGATTCAGTAACTAATGCCCAAGCCAACGATGCTAGCCAGGAGAATGGAGTTCCAAGGGTGCCTCCAGAAACCTGGAGAGACAGCTACAGCGTATATGGCTGCGCTGCACCAACATGCCATGGAGTGTGCTTTCCCCAAGGTGGAAGATAACACCTTGACCCAATTCATATGGGGGTTCAATGACGTGAAACTATGCCGCAAGATGATTGGCACCACCAACCTAAAAGTCGATGAGGCCCTTCAGCTCACAATCACCTACGAGGCCTCCCACTGAGACAAGCCGCAGGCAGCATCACACCTTGTGCTCCCCGACCCAGTGCTGGAGAATTCAGACGAGGAAGACATTCACTTCATCTGCCCATCGAGCCGCAGGGAGTCGCCGGTGCCCCAGGCCTCCCCAATAGACCCGCGAGTTGTGCCACGTGCACCAGCTGTGGAGAGGCACATGAGTGCAAGCTGTGTCAGTTCCACGATGCCACGTGTCACATGTGCAGGAAGCAGGAACACATCGCCCACATCTGCAGATCTAAGGGCAACCGGAACCAACCCCCCCCAGACCCAACAACGCCAGCAAACCTCCACACACTATGAGATGGATGACCTCTACCTTTTTACCAGCCAGACCTCACTACAGGTACTTCACCTCCCCAACCTGCCTGCAACCCCCAAGATCCAGGTCCAGATAGAAGAGTCCCCCTGTGCTATGGAGGTAGACTCTGGATCAGCGGCATCCATCATTTCGGTGGAAACGCTTGACAGACTTTGTCCAAATGGGGGGCCCCTGCCTGTGCCTGTTGCTTTTGAGCCTTGTGGACTTTCAAAGGAACCAGTTTCCAACTGCCAGTAGATGATGCCACCAACTGCCAGTAGATGATGCCACTGCAACTGCCCAGACCATTGTTACACAAGGGTGTGTTTAAAGTGAAGCACTTACAGTTTGGGGTGAGTGTGGCCCCAGGGATTTTCCAACAGTTAATGGATTCTCTGTTGAAAGGGATCCCGGGAGTGAAGCCATTTTTTGATGAAGTCCTCATCGCCGCGGCAACTCTGGACGACTTCGCCTCCCATCTCTGTGCAGTCCTCAGTCGCTTCGATTGCGCAGGACTTAAAGTCAAAAGGGAGAAATGCCTGCTTCGGGTCCCAGAGGTGGAATTCTTAGGTTTCTGGGTCAACACATCCAGCCTTCACCCAGCGAGGGACAAGGTCAAGGCCATCATGGAAGCCCCTCCGCCATTGTGCAAGGTGAAGCTTCAGGCATTTTTGGGACTATTGGACTTCTACCATGCCTTTCTTCCCCACATGGTGGCAGTAGCCAAACCCCTGCATCAGCTTTTGGACAAGTTGGTGCCGTGGGCATGGGGCTCCTGGGAGGTGGCCACATTCTGAGGTATAAAAACCCTCCTTATCTTGAATGAAGCGCTGGCCCATTTTGATGATGGTGCCCGTGGTCCTGGTGTGTGATGCTTCCCCCTATGTGTGGGTGCAGTCTTGGGGCACGTTCTCCCTGACAGCTGAGAGGTCCTGGTCACCTACTACTCCTGGACCTTGTTGGCTACCAAGCGGAATTACGCCCAGATAGACTGGGAGGGTTTGGCAATTGTGACGGGGGTGAAAAGGTTCCATAACTTTGTATACGGGCAGCCTTTCATGATTGTTACTGACCACAAGCCACTCCTCAGCTTGTTTGCAGTGGACAAGCAGACCCTCCAGGTACTCTCACCCCAAGTCCTCCACTGGTCTCTCTTCCTGGTGGGTTATAACTACCGCCTGGAACATTGCCTGGGTAAGGCGATGGGGCATGCCAACACCCTCAGCTGGCTTCCGCTTCCCTCCATAGATGCTGACCCTGCCCCAGCCCTCAGGGTACTGCTGCTTGAAGGCCTCCTGGACCAGCCCCTTCAGGCCTCAGACATCGCCAGCCATTTGGTTCGTGATCCTATCATCTCCCAGGTCTTGGGCTGGGTGGTGAGGGGGTGGCCCACAGCCACTGCGGGCCCAGAATTCACAGCATTTGCCACTTGCAGAGATGAACTGTCAGCTCTCAGGGGGTGTCTCCTATGGGGGGAGAGGGTGGTCATCCCCAATGCCCTGTGATAAAGAGTCCTCACTGCACTCTACGAGGCCCACCAGGGAATAGTCTGGATGAAGGCGCTGGCCTGGAGCTATGTCTGGTGGCCAGGGATAGATGCAGAAATTGAGTCATGGGTGCAAAGGTGCCAGTCATATCAGGCCATCAAACCAAACCCACCAAGCCTGCCCCAGCAACCATGGGAGTCAACACGCAAACTGTGGTACCGGCTACACATCTTCCTAGTCACTGTGGACTCTTACTCTAAGTGGCTAGAAATGAGTCCAGTCTCCACCACCTCCACAAAGGCAGTCATCTGTGCCCTGTGCCGGATCTTCGCAACCCATGGCCTGCCAGACATGATCGTCTCGGACAATGGGACAGCATTCACATCCATAGAGTTCCAAGACTATCTCCAGAGGAACCTGATCCAGCATGTGAGGTCAGCCCCCTTCCAACCGGCAACCAGTGGGCAAGCGGAGCGCATGGTGCACACAGCAAAGGAAGCACTCAGCTAAATCTACATACATAAACCTTTATTGGCATAACACAGTAGCAGTAAAGAAGGCAATGGAACAAATAGACTATTAGAACAAATTAATAGGTCATAACTGACTACACCAAGTTACACTAACAAGGGGTCATTTTTAAACTTCTCAGAAGTAGTGAACACAGTTAAAAGAGAAATATATATATATATATAACAATCCAATTGAACACAAGGGAAATTAAGACTGGTACGCCCTTACCCTTAGCTTCCAAACATAGGCTAAGAATTCAGCAACAGACAGAGTAATTGCTGAGAACTTATCAGACAATAAAATTTTGAGATTGTCGTCTGTCGAATTCCTTGTGGGAGGTAAATGGGGGGCTGATCAAATAGCTGTGCACGGTAGAGTATTGGGGACAGCGCAGAAGGATATGAGCAACTGAATCAGGTTCACCATAGAGGCAATTGCAGGTTCTATCCCTATAGGGGATACCCCTATATCTGCCTGAAACAACAGCTGAAGGAAAGAGATTAAATCTCGCAAGCATAAAGACCCGCTGATAGAGTGGAGTTGTTAGATTGGAGAGGTACAGAGCCATAGAAGCTTGGGGGGGGGAGGTCAAGGCAGCATGGGGAACAAACTCCGGAACTGCCAGCATTAATTATTTGGGCTTCCATATCCCAAATCCTCCTCCGCACCACCTGCAAAATAGCTGTTTCGCCGCAATCGTACAGAGAGTCCAAATCAATTCCCATAGTTTTGATTTTATGGACTATGGCTTGTGACCAGGTAGAGATATATGGGTCTGCAAGAAGTTGAACAATAAGGCTGTTGGAAGGGGAACTAAAATGCAGATGCAACCAGTATTTGATAATGGTGATCCACGCCCGAGATTCAATAAGATGAAAACCTAGCTCCGCACAGAGGGAAAAATAGGAGACAGAGTTAGGTAAACCTAGAATCCTACAGAAGAAGGTAGAACTTACTAGTTCTACTCTTTTATTAAAGTTCTGAATCCATACAGGTACCCCGTACAATAGGCGGGAGATAACAGATGCCTGAAAAATCTGAAGGGCTGCCGGCACAAATTGATTACCTTTTAAATAAAAAAAATGGCTTAAAGCTGCAGTCTTATTCCTGGCTAGACTAAGGGCATGATCTCTATGGGGACACCAACTTAGGTTGTAATGAAACAAGACTTCTAAGTATCTAAATGATTTGACCTGTTCTAATTCTTTTCTCTCTATTCTCCAGTGTTTACACTTCCAGGCTTTGGAGAAAACCAATATTTTTGTTTTATCAAAATTAATAGAGAGAGAGTTCTGGCTGCAATAAGAGTTGAACTCTAGTAGAAGGTGCAGAAGTCCAATCCTGGTAAAAATAATAATGACCGCATCATCTGCATAGAGTAAGATGGGAACTGCAGAGGAGTTCAGTTTGGGGGAATGGCCATCAATCCTAGCTAGGCACAGTGGCAGGTCAGAAATGAAAAGGTTAAAGAGGGAAGGGGCAAGTACACATCCTTGCTTAACCCCCTTAGTTACAGGAATTTTCTGAGTAAGGGACCCTCTCTTATCAAATCGAATCTGGCAGAAGTTAGCCGAATGTAATTTACGAATCAAAACCAAAAGATCCAAACCCAAGTTATAAAGTTTATCCCACAATAAGGATCTATTAATTGAATCAAAGGCTTTTCGTAAATCAATAAAAGCTGAGTATAGCTTACCACCTAAGTGGTGGGAATACTTTTCGGCTAGAAAAGCTAAGGTAGTACAATGGTCTAAGGTGGAATGATTAGCCATAAAACCAATTTGCTCTCTTCCTGGAAGATTATGATCGACCATCCATTGAGATAATTTTTTGAGAAGGTGTTTGGCATAAAGCTTCCCTAAAATGGAGAGCAAGCTAATAGGTCTGTAATTATCTATGCTATTAGGGTCACCTTTTTTGAAGAGGGGAACTATTATAGAGTTCAACCAGGAGTCAGGTAAGACACCATACTTGTCGATCAGAGTGAAAAGATGAGCTAAAGAATGCGACCACCAGTCAATATTGTCCTTTAAAATCTCGTCTGGGATTTCGTCTACACCTGGAGCCTTGTTTGATTTGAGAGAAATAATAAGATCAGTTATTTCTTCATGTGAGACTGGAGGCCAGTTGGGAATGTCCAATGGCATTGAGCTAGAATTAATCAAAGGTGACACAGAGGACTCATTGAATAAGTAATTATAGTAGGAGTACCATCTGGTTGCAGGTATAATGCAGGCAGAATTGGCTCCAGTTGGACAGTTAAGTCTACCTACCAGTGACCAGAAAGCTCTAGCATCACTAGTTTGAACAGCGTTAAAAAGTTGGGACCATTTCTTGGCGTAGAAAGAGTGCTTTTTTTGAGCCAATAATAAATGGCATTCTCTTTTAAGTTTGTAATATAAGGAGGGGATCCATGGGAGGCAACCCATCCGAAACTGTTGAAAGAGCAGACGTAATTTACTTTTAATGAGCCAACATTCAGCATCAAACCAAGCATTAAGGGAGTTGTTCTGGGTTTTCAGCTAAATCACAGATGGAGACTGGGAGCTTTGGCTGGCCTGCTTCCTCCTAACACAATGGAAAACACCTAACCCCGTCACCAGCCACTGCCCTGCTGAGCTCCTGATGGCCCATTGCCCCACCATCCTGCTGGACCGGCTACATCTGGAGCAGGCGCCAGACTCAAGGAAGCTAACAGAGCAAAGGGAGGCTCCCTGGGGGTTCTTCCCGGAAGACCCCGTCTTCATCAAAACCTTTGGGAGGGGACCCCCATGGCTGGTGGGCAGGGTCATCTGAGCCACTGGTCTTGATTCTTATGAAGTCTCCACAAAGGACAGTCAGATCCTTAAAAAACATGTGGACCAACTCTGGAGGTGACAACTCCCGGCGGAAGGCAAGACTCCCCTGAGGCCAAGGGAACCAAAGTTCAGCACACCAGAGGCAAGCCTAACCCACCAGCTTCCAGGGAGGCACCAATGGCAAAAGCAACACCAGATCCACCAGAGCCTGAGGAACAGCCACCACTGCCACCTCAACCACCCAGCCAGGAAAATCACCCAGAGCCGGTTGCAAGTGAGCCTGTCCCAGCATGCTGGTATTCCTAGAGAGAACATAGACTGCCTGCCTCCTTAAAGGACTATGTGACATAGGTTGGGTCAGAACTATGGGGGGAGGGGTGTTGTGTATGAGGACCGCCACTAGGGGTCTGCCACAAAAGTCTGAAGTTTGGAAGAAAAAGACAATAGGACCTAGGATCTTAGTCCACCTCGAGTCCACCAATTAGACCTTGGCAGGAAATTCAAACCCACCAATGGGAATAAGTGTGTGTCGGTGTGTGTGTGTACCCACCAAGTTTTAAGAACATTGGACCAGGAGGTCCAATTCTATGGGTCCCCAAACAGGTTGCCCCCATCCCCTTCATTGTTCTCTATGGTGGGAAAAAAGTTTTTTCCACGGTGCTGTTAGTAGCTCTGGGGGGGAAGGGGTTTGAGGGAGAGGCTCCAAATATTCAGGGTAGCTTTAGGAGCCTCTCCCCACATACACCCCCACGTCTCAAAGCAATTGGAGCAATGGGCCTAATTCTATGGGCACCCAAACAGGTTACCCCCATTACCTCCATTGTTTCCAATAGGGAAACCCAGCCAGCAGCACTTAAGGCAGGCAAGCAGGTAGCAGCAGCAGTCAGACTGTCCCAGAGAATCTCAGGGAAAGTGAACTGTCTTGGGAGGTGCTTGTTTGCCATGAGAACAAGTGGCACACTCCAGAACAAGTGGCAGTGCAGCAGTGCAAGCATGCCACAATGCCACACAAAAACCCTAAAAGATCAAAAGGAACATCATTTATACATGTATAAATTGATACTGCAACCTCATTGGACCGCTCATCCCACACACACCCAAAAAAGAGTATTTATAGTCCTGGGAAAAATGCAGAAAAGGGCAGAAAAGTAACTTTTTCCCCACCTTAGAGACCAATGGAGGGAATGGGGGCAACCTGTTTGGGGACCCATAGAATTGGACCCCCTGGTCCAATGTTCTTGAAACTTGGGGGTATCTTGGGTAGAGGCTCCAACAACTACCCTGTGAGTATGGAGCCTCTTCCTCAAACCCCTTCTCCTCCAGCCCCCAGAATATACCCTATGTTTTCACCATTGACTTCAATGGCCCATAGGATATAATGTTGCTGAAATTGACATTCGGCTGGCCAAAACTGACATGCAGGAGCCTTTCTGCCCGCTGAAGCTGCTGGAGCTGCACTCTGGTGCACTACCCCCCAAAAAAGACCCCTGTTGTTATTTGAAGTACAATAAATGCGTCTGAACGCATGTCATAGTCCGAGTCTCCATGAGGTGAACCCAGTACTTTACAGGAGCAAAGTGCTCAATGCTTTAATGCAGCAGAGCTCAGGGATGCCAGCCTCCAGGTAGGACCTGGGGATCCTCCGGAATTACACCTCATCTCCAGACAACAGTGATCAGTTCCCCTCGAGAAAATGGATTCTTTGGGGGATGAACTCTGGTTCTGAGGAAAGGCTGAAAGAGTTGGGTATATTTAGCCTGGGAAAGAGAAGGCTTAGAGGGGACATGATTGCAGTCTTCAAATATTTGAAGGGCTGTCATGTAGAAGATGGAGCAGATCTATTATCTCTTGCTCCAGATTGCAATACTAGATCTAATGGGTGGAAACTATAAGGGAGTTGTTACTGGCTAAATATCAGGAAAAAGTTCCTAACTGTAAGAGTGGTTGAGCAGTAAAACAGACTGCCTCGGGAGGTGGTGGATGCTCCTTCACTGGATATTTTCAAGTGGAGGCTGGACAACCATCTTTTAGGTATATTGTAGGTATGTAGAGCTATCTTTTGGCTATGCTCCTACAGAGTGCAGGGAGTTGGACTAGATGACCTACAAGGTCCCTTCCAACTCTAACATTCTATGATTCTATGATTGTACCCCTGTGAGGTCCCTGTCCTTTCCAGGGTCCATTCCCAAATCTTCAGGAGTTTCCCAACCTGGATCTGGCAACCCTGCTTCCCCATCCCCTGCTGGTAGCCAGTGGGGACCTGGCATCCCTAGAGCTCATCCAGTCACTGTGTGCATGAGCAACAAACAAAGTTATATGGAGCCTCTTTATCTTTTCAAACTAATAATAGGAATTTATTATAGGAACTTCATTTCTAGATATGAAGTGAAGAGAGAGATTCTCTAATCTAGTCTAACCATCTAGAAGGGATGGAGATACAGGAAAGCATCCTGCTCTCATGTTGCCCAGATGGAAAAAACATGGTATTGTGTGTGGAGAGATGGAGAAGCCAGAAGGAAGGAAGTTTCCCTAAGCGTAGCAATCTACACATCAAAGGGATAACATCAGAAAGTAGTAAAAGCAAGGGTAGTCATGCTGTGATCACACGTGCCTTTAGATCCAACATAGGTGCGAATGCCTGATGGATCTAAAGGGAATAATCAGACAGCAACATCTGGGAAGTGTCCCACAGTCGTCAACAACCTGTGCTGCTCCACTACGGAAGCAGAGTTAAAAGACACAAGGGAAAGTCCAGTAGTAAATGGGCTCCTTTGGGCCATGGATGGACTTTCCCCTGTCTGATCACTCAAGCACCCTCTCAAGCCATTGGGATGGTCTGATCAGGCCATCCTGGCTCAGTGCCAGTCCCCCCTCTTTACAGTATGTGCATCATCACATACTCCATAGGGGGCCCTCAGTGTGGAGGTGCAATTCCTCATTTATGCGCATAGGAAACAAACGGCCAAAAAAACCCTGACTCACCCACAGTCGTGTCTGATCACACAGTGATGGGCGGTGCCCACAGCTACAAAACAAGGTGTGGTCTCGCAACTGCGTGTCAAATTCCTCCAGAGGGAATAGCCTTGATTCCCCTCCACTTCAACTGGCACGTGTGACCACAGCCTCAGTGTCCTGCCTATCTAGCTCTCTGACTCTCTTGTAGTCTTCCTCTGTAGTCTGAGGCAAAGAGACAGTGCACAGTCCCTTCATTTCCAACAAAGGTAGCATATCAAAAACTGTTATACAGGTGGTTTTCGGTTTCGGCGTCGCGAATGGCGGCCGCTTCTCGGGACGCTCCCGGAGGCGGTTAGCCCACGCGCAGTTAGGGGGGGTCTTCGCATGTGCGAAAGACCCTAGTGAGCCTTAGGTAAAGGCTCCGAACCGGGGGCGCTTGGGGAGTAGCCTCTTTGCCGGCAGACAGCCGGGAAATTGAGGCTTTCTCCCCGCCCCAATCGGCCCCGCTGCGGCGTGCCCGTAATGGGACTTAGCGGTGCCACCGAATTCCAGGAGTGAAGACAGCGCTATGGCTTAAAATAAAAAGAAGAAGTAGCATCGAATCGTGAGTTGAAGATCTATTTTGAAGCGTAAATCAGAGCCCCCTGCATGCGTATAAGCGTTGGGAGGAGGGAGGAGTTCCCACCCCCTTTGAGAAGCAAGATCCACAAAGGGAGCGCGAAGGGGGCTGAGAGAAGAAAAAGTGTTGGTGAAAGTACCGTTGGGGTTGCATGGAAGATTTTGATCATCTTAGCTTCCTGGGGGATGCGGCACGAACTTTTTAAAAGTAAACAAAAAAACAAAATGTCGATACTGGAAAAAGTCCTGCAGACACTGGAAGAGAAGAGAGGAGGGACTTCCAGTCCAGACAGCCCCCCCCAAGAGCTTGCTGTCAATCAACAGGAAAAGGAGATGCTGTGCCCCCTGCTGGAACAATTGCAGAAAATCAACGAAACTCTGTCTAAAATGGATAGTGTTCTCATCAGTCGACAGAAACAGATATCCGAAACAACTAGAAAGATGATGGAGATTGAACAGAAATCGAATTTGATTCTAGGTTTCCAGGGCGTTAAAGAAGAAGAGAAAGAAGATCTCGGATTTACCTTGACAAATGTCTTGGCACCCCTAACTGGCAGTGAAGCGATAAAATTAAAAGAAGAGGTGGATGAGGCTCCCAAAGCCTATTCCGCTTTTATAAAAGAGAATACTCTGCCAGTAGAAGGGGATGTTGAGCATAGCAAGCGACAAGCTGGAGATCTAATTTCATCCGAAGAGTTTATGGAGCCCAGGAAGCTTGAAAGCCAGAAGTTTAAGGAAAAAGAGAAAAGAAAGAAGAAGGATTTCATCTTTAAAATACAGAAACTTCTGAAGAGACAAGCCAGCAGGGAGGAAGATGCAGTATTCCAAACTGGGACAAGCGAAGAAGACAGCAGCCCAGGGGAAAGTGGTGATGGAACGGAAGACTTCAAAGTTATAATGGACTCAATCCATAACTGGAAGAGATTTAAAAAGAAGATATTTTGAGGACTGTTTGTGTAACATCTGGAAGGAGCTGTTTAATTACTAACCCCAATGGACTTTACTAACTGCATTAACAGAGTGATTTTGGACTTCACAATAGTTAAAAAGAAGATCTTCTAACCATGATAGATGCCAAAACTGGTATTGGTTATTAACCTAAACTAACCCTCACTAACAGGAAAAATTTCACTCCATCTTTTTCTTTCTCCATCTGTCTACCCTTCCTGTTTCTTATAAAAAGAATAAAATTCTCTCTTTTTAAAGAGAGTTTTACAAAAAAAAAAAAAAAGCTGTTATACAAAGCTCCACTTCAAAAATAATGAATTTGCTATGTGGATAACACACTTTTTTTTGCTATACAAGAATGCTACCCACTCTTCAATTTAACAGCCCCAAGAAAGGACTTCAGCTTATTTTTTTAAGGAAAAATGCTAGTGAATGATTATTCTTTGTAGATATTCCTTGACAGATAAGAAACAAAGTAACTTGTGTATAGAAGAGTGGTGGTGGGAAGTGCTATCAAGTCACAACTGACTTATGGCAAGCCCATAGGGTTTTCAAGGCAAAAAGTGTTCAGAGGTGGTTTGCCTTTGCCTGCCTTCACATCACACCCCTGGTATCCGTTGGAGGTCTCCCATCCGAATACAAGCCAAAATGAAGAGCATTCCTGTATAGCCAGGGCTGACCTTGCTTAACTTCTAAGATCTTGTGAGATCAGGCAAGCCTGGGCTACCCAGAACAGGGCCATGTTCAGATGTAGAGTAGCCATGTTCAAATGATGTTTCCAGGGTAAGTGAATGCATGTGCATGGCAGGGAGTATGTTTGTGTGTGTGTGTAAGTAGCCCTGTAGTTGTATGCTCATGCCTATAGCTTAGCCCTTGGGGCTTTAAGACCTCTCATCCTGAAAGCAGAGATATATACCATCCAAACAACTGCTATTCCAGCCCAAAAGGCGGAACAGTACCCAGTTTTTCCTTGCTTGGCTCTGAAGACATTAAAGGCCTCCCTTCCTGAGCAGTTACTCAGTAATGGGAAATTGAAGGAAAGAGAAAAAAGGATAGTTAATGTATTTGTTTAAGTACTGTAAACTGATTTGAAGACTTGTAGTCAAAAAGCAGTATATAAACTTAAATAAATAAGGCTGTCTCTGCATGCAACCCTGAAAAAGAATTTTCAGAGGGTAGCTGTGTTGGTCTGCAGTAGAACAGTGAAACTCTTGTTGGTCTCTAAGGTGCTGCTGGACTCAAATCTAACTGGAAAAGAGTGAAGAACATAAATCCCATGCAGGCATTCGATGGCATAGGTCTCTCTCATGTGCATTCTGTTACCCTGAATATGTGGACAGAAGAAGGTTATAATTAGAAACATTTCCTCTTTTTTTCAAAGCAGGAAAGTGAAAAGTGACCTCTGCACAATCCAGATCTCCAGAACTCCCAAGCCTTTTTTGAAATTCAACACATGTAGCAGCAGAAATCAGGCATTTGTTTAATACATAATCACATAAATAGTTAAGATATAGGGTATATGCTGTTTCATGACATGTGAGCATCCACAATCCTTCATTGGCTGCACACTTTCCTGTAATCATATTGTTATGTGATTTAACATATGACCTCAGACCAGTACTGAGGTGAGTTACAACATCCTGTTCTCCATAAAGGTTATTCCTTTGTAAGGTTTCCTCTTAACTAATTTATGCCACTCACAATCTGTATTATTCTCAAATTCTTTCACTGTAATTGAGCATTTCTCATGATAGAATGTGGTTTCTTCTTATGTGACCTCCTTATGTGACCTCACACTTGAGGCTTGAAAGGAAAACCTGCACAATAGCTTTAAAGAAAGATATCTAGGAATTGAAGTTGAAATTTCTTACAAGGCTTCACACAAGAAGGAAAGTAATGAATAGTGGATCTTGAATTCTTGGCTTATTCCAATAGTTTGGTTAATGTATCTTATGTGCAGACAGGCATTGGAACACTACTATTGATTAGAATTTGACTAAATATTATAATCAGGTTTGGGCTGTCTATAAGTTGAATATTTAAACCATTCTGCATATTGTTCCACAGGACATGGACATCAATATGCTCATAGGTCATTCCTGAGCTCGGGGCCAATATTTATTTACTTCATTTCTTCCCAATGGGGACCCAAAGTGGCTTACATTATTCTCCTCTCCTCAGTTTTATCCTCACAACAACTCTGTGAAGTATGTTAGCCTCATCCAGCAAACTTTCTCTTTCTTGCATGTTATTTGTTCTCTCTGTATGGATAACCACTTTGGGTCCCCAGAGGGGAGAAAAGCAGAATATAAATTAAGTAAATAAACATAAAATGGCAGAATGGAGATTCAAACCTGGGTCTCCCAGATTCTCATCTGACACTCTGACCAGTATTCCACACTGGCTAGTAACACAATATACAAAAAGCGTAAAGAGCAAAATCAGGTTGCAAACAGACCAAAGATATTTGCAAGAGTTCTTTGTTTGCCACATTGCACATACCCTGCCCTGTCACACTTTTGCTCTGGGCAGGCAACTCTTTGAAACAGTTCAGAATGGCAGTGATCTGTTTCCAATGCTGCCTTCATCTCTTTGAAAATCATTATTTTCTGTCATGCACTCGAATACACACTCCACTTTGAAGGAAAATACTCAGTAAAAGGGCATTCAAAGAAATGCAACAAAAACATGAAGTTCTAAAAACATGGTCCAACTGAATGACCTGAAGCAACTCATTCCCCTATGTTTGTAGTGAGTGAAGGCATGACTACCTCTGAGCATGCCTGTGAGACCTTCATGTCTAGAATATGTGAACATGCTGTTTGAAAATAGAATTCATCCAGATTTTTGACTTTACTGGTTCAATGTGAATATTGAATATTCATATAGATCAGTCAGTGAAGAATGCTGATTACTTATATCAGTATTAAAAATCCTACATTGGTACTATTTACAGAACTTCCTGTATCATAACTGCACCAAGTTATACCACTATACACATACTCTCTTCCTCCTTTAAAGCTTTTGAGCAACTATACTGATGAAACTATTTATATTTATTATGGCTATAGGGCTGGCAATAGCATAGTTAAGCAAGAGATATATTTCTTACATAACCTGCTGTAGTGTTATGGTTGGCATCTAGTAATTTATTCATATCTGACTGTCAAAAGCCTGCTGGTTTCCTGTTTATATGTGCATATAAATTCTTAATAGAGGGCCTTGTAAAAAATAAATATTTTAATATAACTAGCTTTTCCTCTTAAATGCAAGTGTTTCATATGCCTTTTAATGTTCAAATACCATAGTGGTTTATCCAACATAAGAACAAAACATGATACAAATTGATGTATGTTCAAAATGCCCTGTGCTGTGAAAACCACCCCTGTTGTCTAACACATCAAATTTGGTATTCCTCCCCATCAGCAGATAAAGGATTTGGGGATGTGTATCTAAGTCACATTCTATTTCATTACTAAACAATGTAGCTTTCTGTATTTTTAAGCAAAGGTCACCTCGACATTTGGTAATCATGAATATGCCCAAACAAAATGGATATCAAATGGAGGGAAAATGCATATTATATGCACACAGAAGACTTTTCTGTACCATGTTGACTTAACAGTTTTGTTTGGAATCTCTCACTTGTTCCTTTGCCTAATTAAGTGAGATGAATCATTTATCATCATTGATTGTATCAACTATGTTTTCAAAATGATGGAACACCAGGAGTAAAACAGCTCAGGGAACATGCATCATCATCTCACTATTTTCAGTGAACATTTAAGAAATGAATAAAAGAATAGCAACAATTAACCACTGTCTCCTCATGGTTTTGTACAAGGTCACAAGTCACAACTTAATTTTATTTTTTGTCCATGTAAATAAAATGTTTTTTTTAAATACAGAATGTTTGTCTAACCTAATGGTTCAGGCCTGGTATGGACCTACAATAAAAACTTCTTAAGTGACAAATGGTTGAATCTCTCCCTTTAAGGCAGAGATAGCAGGAAGGAGCTCTTGGTGACCTTGCAGAGTACTCCCAGCTGCAGGCTGATAAGAGGTCCGGGGGTGACCATTCTCCACATTCCAATTAATTAACCTTGCAATACCTGCATGGAGGCGGATTGTAAAGTTATGCTGCAGTTAACTTTTGATTCCCTTCACCCTGCCTGAATATTATGGACTATCATGAAATATTCTGGGATGTGAAAGCGCTTGGCAACCTAAAAGCTGACATCACTTTGCTGGCCTCTCATTGGGTAAGGCCAACCTGGTGAGAGACCATTTTTCCTATAAATTGAACTCTAGCTCCGTTATGCTGGACTGGGTCTGTGACTACTGAGCCTGGTCTGGTCCAGTAGTTCAGTACCCCAGCTATGGTGTTCCAGTTAGCTTGTGCCTGCCAAGGCTAAGAGATGACTGCTTTGTATGCTGACCAACTGATCTCTGTCTTATGGAGAGGTAATGCTGAATTGCTGCTTCATGTTTAAGTTAGGCTGGTTAAGCTAGGATTTCTTTTGTTTTACCCTGCACAGTTTTGTCTTGTGATTTCTTGCACCTAAATAAACTAGAAAGTATTTTACTTTGATACCTTTGTGTGGCTCTTGTGTTACCAAGTCTCAAAGCCTAAGTCCTGTATGCCTAGACCCTTTTGACCATACTACCAGAACACTTTGTTTTTCTATATTGTTTTTTGACCTGCAGTTCCACTCTGCAGACTTGTTTTGTGCTGTGAGAGTTCCAGAGTCAAAGACTGCCCATGTATCAGGCGGCGGCATTTGCCTGCCCCCCCATCTTCTTGGATGAAACACAGGTGGGGCGAGCCAATCATGGTGCAGCACGGGAGCGCTACCCAACCAGGGGTGAGCTCACTGGCCAGGTTTGGCAGCAGCCACCCTCCATGCTCAGTTTGGCCCAGCACAAGCTCCCCACCCACCCACCCTCTTCTGCACCACGTGGGATTAGCTGGTTGCCATTTGTGGGGCTAAGCAGGATTTTTTTTTTGCCTCTCTCAGATTGGCCATCAGGGGGCTTTTTTTTTTTTTGCTTCACATGGTCAAAGGGGGTGAGGTTTAAATAGGCTTGGCATAGCTGGTTAGGCCCTAACTGGGATGACGGGAAAAGCACAGGTTGAGGGGATTTGGCATTGGCAAGCACTCTGAGATATCAGTGATGGGGGGGTCCTCACACTGGGTGCCTATGGGCTGTGCAGTCAGAGTGGCTCAGCTTCTTCAGGGTGGGGAGCATATGACAAGCCTTAAGGCTTTGCAGCCATGGGCTGGAATGTGCCCTTCCTTCCCCTCTACGCACTGGAGTGTGGGCCATGAAGAATAAGGTCCGGAAGGATCTCGGACCTGGCTTGGAACCAGGGTGGGTTTGCCCTATTAGGAGGCTTGCTATACGGGTCCAAGGCAACCCGTGCTTTGTATTGGTGCAGATCAGCTTACAGATAAATAAAATTCCCAGTTTAACCCATAACCTGTGTTGTGTTGTGTTTCATTCAAGTGGTGGGTGGGCAACAGGAGTTTTTTTAGTTCCTTTTTCTCCTGTCTTGTGAGGAACTAAGACAAAGGAACTTGGTGGCAGTACTACCATGATATTTTGTTTTGGGGTCTATTACCAGCAGGAAAGAGAATCTCTTCTCACTTTTCCCGTTGAAAAGTTTTATTTGCCCAGTTTGGGTAAAGCCCCATTGTGTCAATATTTTTACAGTCCACAAAATGTATATTGTTGCAAACTGCCTTTGTAAATCAATGCTTAAAAAACCTCCATGTCTATTGCCTTAAATTTCTGTGACAAGAACAAATATGTAGAAAACTTGGAGAAATGCTTTTTAAATCATCAAACAGAATCCTGGGATGAAAAAACCCTGAGTAGCAAAAAAAGTCTGACTAATGAAGATGCATGAATGAAGACTCACAACAAGCATTCTTACCTTTTTAGGTCTGAGTTTACTACTCTTCCACTTAATTATGTAGCAATTCATACATTTGAAGCAATTCATTTAAAAAAGGCAAATCAGTTTTTAAAAGATACAATCAATTCTGAGTGGAAGAATTTTTAACAACCAGCCTGTATGTGAAGACTATTATTTTATGACATTTATTGCTATTTTTAATGGAAAACAAAATGGCATTTGAACACAGTTAACCTCACATTTGGTGTTCTTGAAATCAATGGCATACTTTTAGTACTTGGTGATCTGTAAAATTCAAACACCTCCAGTGATCTAGTACAGCAATTATATCAGTGCTCTCTTCAGAAGCTAAAGAAACATAATGCTTTCAACAGGTAAGTACTTAATTTTATAACAGATAGTACTGAGAAATAACAGATAGTGAAGCTAGTAATTGCCCAACATTAAACTTTTCACTAATTAACAGTTATTATGGTTGCAGTCCTAAGTACATATTGCTAGGAAACAAGGCTCACTGATTTATTCAGCTGGACTTACTTCTGAGTAAATACACTTAAGATTGCATTTCAATCAACTTCAAAGAACATTGTAAGATACCCTAAATATGTTTATCTGTGGCTCCATATCTCCTATTGCTAAGGAGCTTGATGAGGGACATTTGGGCTGTGGTAGCACGACCAGTTTGTCGCAACATACTAGCATTACCCATGCAGATTTAAAGGGCTCAACCAGACAATGACATTTGCTATCCATGGCATAGTTGTCAGCAGCCCATCCCACTCTGCATTAGAACAAGAGTAATCAGGCACCAGGGAAAGTCCGGTAGTAAAGGATGGTGGTGCTTCCACTTCATTTTATCAGATGTCTGAACTCTCCCAGTGTGAAAAGAACCCGAAAGGGAAGTGTGAATGGGCACTTCCATCTCATTCATGGGTTGTGGAGCTAGCTAATGGAAGCTGTTGTTCAACATCCTATGGCTGATGTGCAACACTACTGTGGATGCTTGACCACAGGACAGCTGTGCAAGTAACCTGCAGCAGGGTATACTGTCTGGTTGGTATGCCCTGCAAGACTTTAAGCTGGTACAATTAGAGGTACTGCCATATTGTGCCAAGCCACCAGTGTGACAGCAGACTTGCTTCTTCCTAGACCTGTTCTGGTGAATCATTTCTGCTTCTGCCATAAGATCAGATAGGACTCCTTAAGGAACTCTGGATTATTGTAACTCCCTCTACACAGGGCTACCCTTGGGCCTGATCCAGAAATTGCAGCTGATGCAGAATGCAGCAGCATGATTGCTGGCAACAATGCCTTTGAGGGTGTGTATTCAGTTGCATCAACTGCACTGGCTGCTGATAGAACACCGCAAAGCCCTATGTGGCCTGGCACCATCATACCTACAGGACTGCCTCTCCCTATATGAACCACAGAGAGCTTTATGCTCTTCTGATCAATACCTCTGGGTGATCCTTGGCCCAAAGGACATCTGCTTAGCCTTAACCAGGGAAAGGGCTTTTTCAGCCCTTGCCCCAACCTGGTGAAACATGCTCCTACCTGAGATCAGGGCCCTGCGGGGACCTATTACAGTTCCTCAGGGCCTGTAAAATGGAGCTGTTCCACCAGGCTTTTGATTGAAGCAGTAGACATTCAACCATTCTTGCCTCCCCTGTTTATGGCCCCTTTTCCAGTGCCTGCTGACAGATGATATTATTGGGCACTGGAGCACCTATATTCCCTGATATGAGGCATGGGGTCTGGTGATATTGTCTGTGGTGTCATCAACTGTTTTATTGCTTTTATTGTTTTCTGGACTACATGTTGTAAGCTGCTCTGAGCCCACTTATGGGATAGGGTGGGGTATAAATTAAATGAATGAAGCTGATACTAAAGAAGACTGGAGGCAAGTGCAGGGAATTTTGATCAACAGAAACTCAGGATCAATTTTTAATATTTATTTGCTGGAAGGGGATTTAAGCTAGTTTTCTGTCATGATGCATTATACAACAAATCCCAACACTGTAGCATGGTGCTGAAGACTGGTAACAGCAAGAGGAGATGTTGGGACTGAAAAAAGAGTGAGGGAAAACTCCCTGCCTCAAATACTCCAAGGTCTTCCCTTTGAGGTGTGATGGTGGTGAGGACATTTCTCTGGATCCAGTTCCAACTTATTTATTATTGCAATAGATTGCCTGTCAACTTAATAAAGTGGATAAATTACAATCTAAAAATGGGGTGCAAGAAAGATGGAAGGATCTATGTGGGGCTTGCTCCTGAGGCTGGAAACCAGTGCTTTGAACAGGGTTTCAAGCATGGGATTGGTGCAAGTAGTGAAGAGGGATAAGTGTGTGTCTGTTTGCTTGAGGTGGTTTGTGAGCTGTGTTAGCCCCGATGCCATTATGGGGCTTTGCTATGGACTGTTTGCTGTTGCCACATGGTCTGTCTAGACTGTAAAATGGATGCCAAGGTAGAAGCCCATAGAGAAAGGAAAAAGCTGTCTTTTTACTCTGAGGGACTCCATTACATACCTGCTGCATGTCACCTACACGGATTAAGGGCCATACAGCAGACAAAGGACTTTTCCTCTGCCAGTCGTTTGCATGAAGGGATTAAGTGCTTACCCCACCCAAACCATACAATGGAAGATCCATCAGCTACCTGGCCAGATCATCTGCCAGCCAGCTTCCTCTGTCCAGCCCCCAGGCCAGGACCATTAGTGAGTCAGATAATCCATTCAACTAGCCACCCAACACCTGGATTCTATTGTTAAATCCAGACCCTGCCTCTCTGGAACCTGATTGGCCATACCTAAGGTCTGCCTCTACTGACATCACACACCCCTGGGACTCATCATTGGTCCAGGAAATCTTTTGTTCTCACCTGAGACCAGCCCCCTGGGCCACCCATTGGGCTGCATTGTCTTACAGTGGGTATATCCCAGCACACAGATGGCCTTAGAGGGTGTGTCTCTGCCATGAGCCAAAATGGCAGCCCACCCCTGAACCCTCTGGGTTTAGGCCACAATCCTTCTTCATGGACTTCTGCACATCTGACAGGTAGTATCACCTTTCCATAAGCCATCAATCCCCTCTGCTTTCTTAGTTCTATTTTATGTGTGTGAATGCTTGAATACTGTTTGTGTGTTTGTGAATGAATAAATAAGGATTATATTCAGTAAAATAATATTTTATTAATTATACCTGGTCTCTGTGTCTTTTACTGGGAACCATTACAGACTAGCAGCATTCTCTGTATATACAGGCGAGAATCCAATAATAATAATAATAATAAACCAATTGCTATATTTAAAATAGAGCAATTTGGCTAACAGCTGTTTGGGATGTGTTTGTGTGAAAATCTCCTAGCTTTTGGTGAGTGTACTAGAAGCACATGGTCCTGTTGGGAGGGTCTTCTGCTTAAATGAGGTGAGTCAGCTGCCTGCTATTGTCTGACTCCTAGGAGAGGCACCATATTTCTCAGCTGTAAAGCAGAGCTCATTGGAGGAATAACCCAATAAGAGGCAGTCATGAGGCCTGTGGGGCTTGCTACCAGTGCTTCAACCAGGGGTTCTAACAGGGGAGTTGACTTTGGGAGTTTGGCAAGGGGATGCAGGAGAGAACCCCTCTAGTCTGAGTTTCCTTAGATAGGATATACAAGCTGCACATCAGAACAGAGGCAAGTTTTCTGGCTATGCCTCTATCAGAGGGTGGTGTGTTGCTGTATTCTTCCTGCTACAAAATCTGCACAAGTTAAAGTAAGTATCCTATTTCACTGTAAAATACCTTTAAGTGGCTAAACCAGTTATGAAGTTATGAAGGAAATGGCACCTATCCAGTGCTTTGCAGGGAGTGCCACATGTATGATTATCTACCCACTGGGTGGGAACCATTGGGGGGTGCTTGGTGCATGGAGCTCTTGGCTTTCAAGGAGCAGGTTCATTTCCTTAAGGCTAGGGTTGCTGCCTGAAAATGCTGAGACAGACTGATAGGTTTGGAGATGTGACCTTCAGGGACTTACCAGACCACTCTCGCTTCTGTGCTGACAGCTTTTCTACTGTTGTGGAGAGTGAGAATCTTGAGGTTGGAGGGCATCAGTCTGAGGAGAAGGGATGTGATGCCCTTCCTCAGATAATGGACAAATATAATCTCATCCTGATGATGCCTGTCTGGGATTGCAGGGAGGTGGGTGTTTTTTTTTTGAGTAGGCGATTCATTTATTAGGAACAATGAAGAGAGGAGTCTGTGACAGATAATCTGGCCACATGGTGACTTGCCTGCCTAGTGTGATTGTTGCAGACAGTACGTGCTGTCTAAATAGGTTGACTGATAGTGCTGGGGAGGTATCAGCAATCATGGTACACATTGGTATCAAAGAAATTGGGAAATGTAGTTCTGTGGCCTTGTGGAAAACATTTTTGTTTACTAGGCAGAAAATTAAAGGCCAAGATCTTAAAGGCAGCATTCTGAGAAGTGCTACTGGTTTCTTGTGCAGGACCTGCTAGATAAGCACAGATCAGAGGTCTCAATGTGTGGATAAGAAAGTGGAGCTGGGAAGAAGGATTTAGATTTTTTAGGCACTGGGGAACTTTCTGGAACTAACCAAACCTGTACAAAAGAGATGGGCTTTACTTGAACCAAAAGGGAACCAGGCTGCTGCTGATTAATATCAAAAAGGTGACAGAGCAGTTTTTAAACTAATCTCAGGGGGAAAGTGAACAACTCCGGGAGAGTAACACTCAGGGTAATCTTGATAGGAGCATAATAGAATTTTGGAGTAAGGTAGGGTGTCAAAAGAGGTCCACGTGTAGTGACAAAAGGGGCCAAAGGAGGCAAGGGCTTCTGAAGAGAGAAACACTTTATACATGTCTATATGCTAATACTACAAGTGTCTGAGCCAAGGTGGGGCACCTGGAGTGATTGGTACTCAGTGACAGTTTAGATATCATGGATATCTCAGAGTCATGGTGGAATGGGGAAATGTGGTCATACCTGGGTATAAACGCTATAGGAAGGACAGGGAGGTATGGGTTGGAGTAGGTGTTGCATTGTACATCAAAGAGGGCTTAGAATCAAATAAGTTAGAAAACATTAGGGTAATGAACTCTCCAAAAGAAGCCGTATGGGTGAAAATACTGGGAGTGACCTAAGGGTTATTTAAAAGTAGGGGTGTACTATTGCCCACTTGATCAAACCCTTGAGGATGATCTTGAGATAAAGGAGGAAATAAGGGAGGTGACTAAAGCAAATGAGAGGGATAGTGATCTTGGGCTTGTTTCTGAGTGGGACCTGTTGAGAGATGTAGAGATTGTCGCATCAATTGGGAATAGTGACCAAATGGCAATGTAAGTAATCACACACACACACACCAACAAGGGACCATACTTATAAAAGGCAGGAAATTGGGAAGTCTTAGGGAAGGGACATACAACCTTAAATCCAGGGCTTGAGGGCTGGAGACGTCCGGGGCAGATGCAGCTGAGGTCCAAGGATGAAGAGTGTCAAGGAGGGAAATAAGAGAAAAAGCCGGCAGAGTATAGCAGAATTAAATCAACAGAAATGTGGATCGAAGATCTGAGGAACAATTTGCTAGGGAATGGAGTCCTTCTTTTATTGACAGAAGATCCATAAAAATTGAGGGAAATTAATAACATAAGAGAAGCAAATGCTGAATCACGCCAATGGCCCATCTAGTCTAACACTCTGTCACACAGTGGCCAAAAATACCAGGTGGCATCAGGAGGTACAGCAGTGGGGCCGGGACACTAGAAGCCCTCCCACTGTTGCCCCCTCCCCAAGTACCAAGAATACAGAGCATCACCTGCCCCAGACTGAGAGTTCCTATCTATACCTTGTGGCTAATAGCCACTGATTGACCTCTGCTCCATATGCTTATCTAATTCCCTCTTGAAGCTGTCCATGCTTGTAGCCGCCGCCACCTCCTGTGGTAGTGAATTCCATGTGTTAATCACTCTTTGGGTGAAGAAGTACTTCCTTTTATCTGTTCTAACTCGACTGCTCAGCAATTTCATGGAGTGTCCACGAGTTCTTGTCTTGTGAGAAAGGGAGAAAAGTACTTCTTTCTCAACCTGCTCTATCCCATGCATAATCATATAAACCTCGATCATGTCACCCCTCAGCCATTGTTTCTCCAAGCTAAAGCCATCGTTTCCCCAAGCGTTTTAACCTTTCTTCATAGGGACAGTGTTCCAACCCTTTTATCATTCTAGTTGCACTTTTTCCAATGCTATAATATCCTTTTTGAGGTGTGGCAACCAGAACTGTACACAGTATTCCAAATGAGGTCGCACCAATGATTTACACAGGGGCATTATGATACTGCCTGATTTGTTTTCAATTCCCTTCCTAATAAACCCCAGGATAGCGTTGGCCTTCTTTATTGCAGTTACACACTGTCTAGACATTTTCATTGAGTTATCTACTATGACTCCAAGATCTCTCTCTTGGTCAGTCTCTGCCAGTTTAGACCCCATCAATGTGTATTTATAGTTAAGATTTTTGGCTCCAATGTGCATCACTTTGCACTTGGTCACATTGAACCCCATTTGCCACATTGACGCCCACTCACCCATCCTCGACTTTGGAGTGTCTCATAGTCCTCCCTGGTTTTCACCACCCTGAACAACTTTGTGTCAATTTTGTGTGGTTTTTTAAAAAATAACATACTTTTTTCTCCAGCTCAGTGAAGGTTATTCCACATATGTTCAAAGACCTTTTACTCATGAGCTCTAAAACAAACAAAACCCATTCTGCAGTGCCATAAATGCTAAAAAGCATTTGCCTATTATTTTCAAATACAACCCTTGTTTTCAGGTGAGACACTCCACACATGCTCAGGTTCAGAACCTCTGAACCATATCTTTACTCAAAGGCACCCCCCACACTCTATGTGCAGCAGGTGCTACCCCCCACACATATTTTCTTAGAGAAAAACTTTTCTTTTTTCTGAGAGAAAAACTTTCCTCCTCTGACCCCCCCTCACCTGGCCCATGTAGAGAAGCCCATGCTTGTGTGCCAGGCGCTGTGCTTCTTGCATGCCTTCAGGGACCCACACAGCCCAGCTGCTGAAGTAAATGTGCAGCCCTATGCAACCCCTAGAGAAGCCACACCAGCAGGACCAGTGCCAGGGGTTTTTGCACACTAGGCAAGGCTATCCTCTGTCCCCCCCCCCCCGCCCCATGCACCCACCAATTTTCAAACATAAATGCATTTTAGGAAGAATGAAAAACACAAAATTTGAAATTGCCATTCTCCAGGAATTTTACAACCTGGAGCTGACAATCCTCAGGGGGAGGG
Organism: Gekko gecko; assembly: GCA_029375565.1. Classification (NCBI taxonomy): domain Eukaryota; kingdom Metazoa; phylum Chordata; class Lepidosauria; order Squamata; family Gekkonidae; genus Gekko; species Gekko gecko. The sequence continues at coordinate 70,982,032 of JAPDNY010000005.1, read as the reverse complement.
GGAGAGGCTAAGAGATGTTAGGTGCCTGGCAGGGCTGGAGACAACGTTTCCATTTTGTGTTAATAGCTGAACAAAGTTTGAGTCCAGTGGCACCTTTAAGAGTAGACCAACAAAGTTTTATTCATGGTATAAGCTTCCCTGTGCAAGCACACTTCCTCAGATACACTGGAAAGAATGTCCTTGATCATTACTTATAGGGGCAGGGGTTGTTGTCAGAGAGGACCATTTGGAGTCAAGATGCATAAGTACTGGGTGATTATAGCTGAGGTTGGAGGTAAAGAAAATTAGCAAAAAAATACAAGAGTTAACAAATAGATGTGGGAATGAACTTTGAGTTCAGTGGCACCTTCAAGACAAATAAAGCGGCATCTACAAGACAAAAACTTTGGGTACAGGCAAGAACTGAGAGCCTTAGTATGTACACTCCAGATTCATAGAAACAGATATCCTCAAGCATTGCATATAGGTAGGAGGGGGGTTATTGCCAGGAAGAGAGTCAAGATGCCCAGTAACTAAGCAATCAATACAGCAATTATTAGCTATTATTAGTTCAAAGTGGTCCACCCAGTCCTTGAAACAGCAACAGAAGCCACACCTACTGTAATGTATCCACTGGAGAACATGGGCCCTAGACAGCCATGTGCTTGGACTGGTTCTAACCGGTCCACCATGTGGCCAGGCGAAGGGCCTGAGCTTCGCCCCGAAGGACAATGGACTAGTGGATCCTGACTCCCCTCCAATGGAGGAGCAGGAGTTAATCCAATCAATGTAAATAGCGAATCACCGGGTGGGTGTGTGTTTGGGGTGTGGGTCACTTGGGAATAAAAGCCGGCCTGCGAGCCGGCTCAGTTGTCTTGTTCTTCATCTAATAAAGTATGTGAGAGCTGAAATCACTAGTAAGTCTCAGTACTTTTCACCTACTAAACCTACTGGGTGTGAGAGCCTTCCTGAAAGCAGAGTGAAGGGAAGGGGGGGGATCTCAGGCATTTCTGCCTGACATGCCTCTTCCCCTGCCCCCAGCTCCTCCACAGTGGCAGAGAAGCTGGGGGGGAGGGGGGAAAAAGCTAGGCATGTTTAAATGCTTTTCTCTCCATCTCTGATCTCGGTGAGGGAGAAAAAGGCATCTAAACATGCCTGGGTTCTTTCCCTGCACTTCTAGAGAGGGGCAGGCAAGGAAGCCCAGACATGCTTCTATGCTTGCCCTGTGCGCTCCCAGCAAACCCCACCACCACCGTGGCAGGGGGGCTGGGAGCTCTAGCACATGGCAGGCATAGAAACATGCCTCTTCCCACCCACCCCCAGCTTGACTACAGCGGTGGAGAAGCTGGAGGGGAGGGGGGGAGCTAGGCATGTTTAAAAGTTTTTCTCTCCTTCTCTGATCTCGGAGAGGGAGAGAAAGGCATCTAAATATGCCTGCGTTCCCTCCCTGTGGTTTTCCAGAGGCAACTGGAGAGGGGCAAGCAAGGGAGCCCAGGCATGGAAACATGCCTCTTCCCCCCCCAGCTTCTCTGCAGTGGCGGTGAAGCTGGGGGGAAAGCAAGGCATGTTTAAATGCTTTTCTCTCCATCGCTGATCTCAGTGAGAGAGAGAAAGGCATCTAAACATGCCTGGGTTCTTTCCCTGCACTTCTGGAGAGGGGCAGGCAAGGAAGCCCAGGCATGCTTCCATGCTTGCCCTGTGCACTCCCAACAACCCCTCCCCACTGTGGCAGGGGGGCTGGGAGGTCGAGCACACAGCAGGCATGGAAACATGCCTCTTCCCGCCCCCCCCCAGCTTCTCCGCAGCGGTCTTGGGGAGGGAGAGAAAGGCATGTAAACATGCCTGTGTTCCCTCCCTGCGCTTCTCCAGAGGCAACTGGAGTGGGTCAGGCAAGGGAGCCCAGGCATGGGAAAAGGCATGGCTCTGCATGCCATTTTTCCAGCCTGGTGCTCCGGCGTGAGGCCTGAAAAAGGTGCCAAGGGTGAAGGGGTGGCTCTGCAGGCTGTTTCTCAGGCCCAGCGCTCCAGCACGAGGCTTGAAAAGGGCAGTGGGGGGGGCAGCTCAGCAGGTGACTTAACTGCCTGCTGCTTGCTCTTCGTGGCCCAACTGATGGCTGGTGGGAGAAGGGGGCGGGGCTTATGTGCCCGCCCCCTGGGCTCGTTACTGGTGGAGCAGCACTCCGGTGCACTCCGGCAGGAACCGAGGCCTGCTTTTCCCAATGCTATAATATCCTTTCTGAGGTGTGGTGACCAGAACTATACACAGTACTCCAAATGAGGCCTCACCATTGATTTATACAGGAACATACTTTGATTAGGCTATTGTGAACCAAATCTGCATGGACACAAAGAGCTGGGGTGAGGCAACATGATTATAACATACATTAACTAGGTTGAAGTGAGCTAGATCTGCATGGGTACAAAAAATTGGGTGAAGTAGGATAGCTCCTGAAAGAGGATGGAGGGCAAAGTAATGACTTGAGTGCCCCTCTTGGTTGAGTAAAAAACAAAACAAAAAGAGGAACTGGGATTTGGTTAATGAAATAGCAACTTCTTTGGGTTGGGCAGACATCTCTGGGATATGTCAGGATATTAGGTGATGCCTTTAGTGCTGAAAAGTCTTTTGTTATTGAAAATGATGCACCACTGAGCTTGGAGAGATTGCATTTAATCAGTTTCTAATTACAGCACACCCTTCCTCTTTTTTCCTGGGATTTTCCAATGTCATGGCTAAACCCAGTTGCCTTTATGAGACTTCCAAAGTTTCAAATCCCCTAGAACTGGGGATGTGCATTCAGCTCTATCCAAGTCAGGGAGAGGGGGTAGCCAGAAAATGCCCCAGACATTTTGGACAGGGCATTTGAGGCTGTAGCTGGATGGTTGCAGCAGACCCAGCTGAAGTTGAATCCAATGAAGATGGAGGTCTTGTACCTGAGTCGTGGGGGACTGGAGCAGGGAATCAGGCTCCCAGTCTTTGGTGGGGCATCATTGGTGCCAGCACTGTTGGTGAAGAGTCTTGTGGTGATTATAGATCTCTCGCTTACTATGGAAGCCCAGGTCACTTGAGCTGCCAGATTGGCCTTTTATCATTTTCAGCTGGTCAGGCAGTGGATTCCTATCTTACCCCTCACTTTATATGGGGCTATCCTTGAGCCTGATCCAGAAATTGCAGCTAGTGCAAAATGTGGCGGCATGCTTATTGACAGTGATGCCTCCTCAGGCATGCATTCAGCTGGTGTTGCACCAACTGCACTGAATGCCGATCAAATACTGGATCTGGTTCAAGGTTATGATATTGACTTTTAAAATCTGATGCAGCCTGGGACCATCATACCTGTGGGACTGCCTCTCCCTATATGAGCCCTGGAGAGCTTTATGCTCTTCCGATCAGCACCTCCCTGTGATCCCTGGCCTGAAGGACATCCACTTAGCCTCAACCAGGACAAGGGCTTTTTTAGCCCTTGCTCCAGCCTGGTGGAACATGCTCCCACCTGAGATTAGGGCCCTGTTGTCAGGTTCACCAGTCAGTCATTGAACACAGGGCTTCTTACAGAAGACAATGTTTAATGAAACTATTCCAAAGACATGTGTACAAGTCCTGTGTCAGTAATAATGCCAGATACAGCAAAGCGGGTTTGGTTATACTACATTCAAACAACCCCCCTCCAACAGCAGAAGCCAATGGATACATTTCACGTGTGCGGCAGGCTAGGCAGGCAAGCTAATGAAAACATTCTAGGAACGGTTAAGATTCCCAGCAGTGGACTCCAGCAGCTGGAGTATCGAGGTCAAGCCCTGATAAGAGGATGAGAACAAGACTTCGGGGGGGGGGAGGCAAACTGTCCTACCTCAGTCCATTAACATGATAGGATACCTGACACCTGTGGGACTTATTACAGTTTTGCAGGGCCTATAAAGCAGAGCTGTTCCTTCAGCCTTTTGACTGAGGCAGCAGACATTCAACCATTCTGGCCACCCCTGTTCATGGCCCCTTCCCAGTGCCCTTATGCTTTACATAACATTACTTGGGCACTGGAGCTTTTATTCATCTGACATGAGGAAAGGGTCCTTTCTGTTATTGTTTATTATACCATCTGTTGTTTTATTGGTTTTATCATTTTATTGTTTTATGAATCTTATGTTGTAAGCTACCCTGAGCCCACTCATGGAATAGGGTGGGATATCCCACCATTCTGATGGAATAAGCTCCCAGAAGAGATCAGGGCCTTGTGGGACCTTCTGCAGTTCTGCAGGGCCTGTAAAATGGAGCTCTTCCACAAGGCTTTTGGAGCCACTGCCACCACTAACAACTGACAGCTTGAGATGGGAGAGCCCTGTCCCCCCCAGGATCTCTAACTACAGCCTGAGCCAGCTGCCTAAGATGATCTAAGAAAACCAAAGAATTGACTGTGAAGAGAAAGAATTGTGTAACAACTACTGCTGTGAAATCACTGAACTTATTGATAGAAGAAGAAAAAGAAGAGATTGGATTTATACCCCGCCCTTCACTACCCAAAGGTGTCTCAGAGCAGCTTACAAACTCCTTTCCCCTCCCCTCCCCACAACAGATACCCTGTGAGGTAGATGGGGCTGAGAGAGCTCTGACAGAAACTAGTCTTTTTCAAGAACATCTGTGCCAGAACTATGGCTTGCCCAAGGTCATCCAGCAGTGCAAGTGGAGGAGTGGGGAATCAAACCCAGTTCTCCCAGATTAGAGTCTGCACACTTAACCACTATACCAAAGTAGCACTTTATTATATTTATGGTTTTAGAATCAATTGTTGTTGTTAACCTATTTTATGTGTATTGTTAAAAATTTAAGTGTTTTATGTAAGCTGCCCTGAGCCAGCCTCAGCTGGGAGGGTGGGGTAGACATTTAATCAATCAATCAATTAAATAATAATAATTATAATTATAATCTTTCCTTATATATAATTGAGTAGTGGGGTGGCACTTTCTGAACATTCTACGTGCTTCAAAATCAGTTGGCTCCATGATGTGTCACTCAGGGTCTGGTCACACTGCCATTTTGATTGGGATTCGCTGCTGTTTCCTTGCTCATGTCAGTTTCACGTCCACACGCACCAATCCACCTCCCGCCCCGAAGCAGGCTCACTCGCGCAATGATGCCAGGTTTTCCTGACCCCTGGAAAATCAAGTGTTTTCCTGGCACTTCCGCTTTGAATGCGTGATTTCGCCTATCTGGACAGCCCATCTTTCGCAATGATTGCGATTAGGGCCGTCTGAACGCTCTTTGAGCTTTTTTTAAAAGCTTCCGGTTTGAGCACTTGAGCAAACATGCACTTAATAAATCCATTTAACGTTTAATAATGGATTTATTAAACACATGTTTAGTCAAGCACTCAAACTGGAAACTTTTTTAAAAAATGCACAAAGATGGCCCTGGAGGCGGGGGCTCCAGCAACCTGGATGTGGCCGGCAAGGAGGATGGCGGAGATGGCGGACACGGCAGAGCCTGTTTTTGTGGGGCAATGGTGGCAGCGGCGGCACCCCCCCCAAGTGTCAGCAGAAGCAGCAGCCGCCCGAGCCTCCTCCGTGGCCAGCAGGATCACCTGGAGGGATGGCGCAGCAGCAGGCAAGTGGGTGCTGTAAGAGAGGGGCTGGCTGCATCTAGTCAGCCCAATGCGAAGAAAAATGTTCCCGATTTAAACAAAGCAGGAACAAAGCGCAATTACCTTTGCAGTGTGACCAGAGCCTCAGAAGCTGTCCCTATCCACTGGCTGTGTTGCCTGAGTCCCACCCACAGTGCACTCCATCAGCCATTGGCCTGTCAGCTGCCAGTCAAGAGTACTCATGTGCCATTGGCCAGGTGCTGGGTCTGCTCCTCTTCCCCGCCCACTCCAGCCACTGTTCCCTGTCAGAATATGCTCTCTCTCCTGAGAAGATACTTCACCTGCTTGGCTCCTCTGTGGGACAACTTTTCCCTCAGTGCCTGTTGGTAGGCAACCAAGCTTGTTTCTGTAAGTAAAAAGACAAAGAAATGAAGCCCTTTCCAAGCCTTTGTGAGGAACTCATTGGTGCCAGTCCTGACTAGGGTTGCCAGCTCCAGAGACTCATCCACCTTCTCTCTGCACTCTCTTCAGCTCCATATCAGTTCACCCATCCACAGAGCTCATAGAGAATCTCTCAGCATCTTAGATTGAGGTGAGAATTCATTGAAATCTCCAGTCATTTTAACTAATTTAGAGAATTGTCAACATCAGTGGTCAGTGTAGTAGCCAAGTTTCAGAAGGATCTTCATAAATTTGGTGAGCAGGTAACAATGTGGCAAATGAAGTTCAGTGTTGGTAGTGTAAATTGATGCACACTGGAACAGAAAAATCCAAGATTCAAGTACAGGCTACTGAGGTATGAAGTTTTTAAGACTAAGAGGGAAAAAGATATTCGGGTTATAGCAGATAGCTAAATGAAAGTGTCAACCCAGTGTGCTGCAGTATAGAAAAAGGCAAACTCTAAGTTACGGAGTATTAGGAAAAGGATTAAAAATAAAACAGCTGATATTATAATGGTGTGGCTGAATTTGGAATACTGTGTGCCATTCTAGTCACTGTACCTCAAAAAGGACATCACAGGGCTGGAAAAAACACAGAAGAAAGCAACCAAGGTTATTAGAAGTTTGGAACACCTTCCCTATGAAGAAAAGCTGAAGAGTTTGGGACTTTTCAGTATAGAAAAGAGATAACTGGGGTGGACATACTGGAGGTTTATAAAATTATGCACAGGGTGGAGTGAGTTGACAAAGAGAACTTTTCCCCCTCTCTCAAAAGACTAGAACTCATGGGCATCCAATGAAGCTGATGGGTAGTAGATTCAAGATGGACAAAAAGAAATTGTTCTTCACATAGTGAAAGGTTAAAATGTGGAATTTGTTGCCAGAGGATGTAATGATGGCCATAGGCATAGATGGCTTTAAAAGCTATGGTGACTAAAGGGAACCTCCATGTTCAGAGGCAGTAAACTTCTGAATTCTAGTGTCAGGAAGCAACACTGGGGCTTTTATGCCCTGTTGTTGGTCTTCCAGAGGAACTGGTTTGCCACTGAGTAAAACAGGGTGCTGGACTAAATGGATCACTTGTCTGATACAGAAGGGCTGTTCTTATATTCTTATGATTTCTCTGTTTCAGTCATCTGCTGTTCCTTGTTGTTGTATTGTACCCTCTATTCCACACCTCCTAAATTCTAGGTTAACTTGGGAGAGATTCTGCAATAACTATCGAGCTGCAACATATGCCACAGGGATGAGTATCGATAATAGAATTAATCAAAATGCAATCTGGACATTTTTTTAAATTTAACTTTTGAAGTCTAATTAATCTTGAAGAAAATTGCCTTCAACTTTCAGAGAAGGCCAGATCTAGATTTAAAAAGGGGGAGGGGTTGCAGTGTCTACATCCACCACTCTACTTTCAACTGCCATTTTCCCATACTGTTTTCAAATGAGCCAAAGGGGACAGATATGAGTGACTCAATGTGTACCTGACAGGAACAACATTCACCCAGAATATCTAGGCCATGTCTCTGCTGTGAAGCATCATGTTTTGACTGAAGTTTCTGTGCCCAGTGTTTCCTGTAATCACATTGTGGAATCACTGATTTGGGAAGGGCTCTCATTCTATATAAGCTTCTTGCTGGAGCTATTCCAGCTATTGAGCATTGACACATATACTAGACCAGACAAATGGCCAGGGGAAGAAAGAGTGGTATTTAAATAGGGATGGGCATGAACCAGAAAAATGCAGTCCATTTCAGTTCATGGTGTGCCCAGTTTGTGAGCCACAAACTATTGTGAACTTTTAGGCACTAAATGAACCAGTTTGGTTTGTAAGGTTCATGATGTGGTAGAATGCCCCCTGGCACAGTAGAAACACCAAACTTGCAGAGGATTTCCAGCCGACTCTCCTCTACTTGTCCTCCAAGTTTAGTAAGGATTTCATTTATGGGGTCTGAGTTACAACCCCTCAGAGAAGTTGCCCCAGGAAAGTGCTTTCTAGGGAAATGACAGGCATAGGTTCAGGAGTGTATAGAATGGATCCTGTGCAAGCTAGAGATATCAAACTCTCAGGGGACCTCCCCGTGATGCTCCTTATATACTCTCCAAATTAGGGGCAGATTGGACTTAAGGGATCTGAGTTATGCCCCCTCCAAAGAAGATGTTCCCAGGAAAGTACTTTTGGGGAAAATGTCGGGCAGAAGTTCAAAAGTGTATAGAATGGACCCTGTGCAAGCTGCACACACCAAATGTACTGGCTGGAGAAATCCGCTCCTTGTTGCTTTGAAGTTTGGTAAACATTTTGATTGAGTGAAGACAGTCTGTCTGGAAATGGAAATCACTCAGTGCCACAAACTGCCATGAGCCACTTGAAAATTTGTGGAATGTTCATGCCAGTTGACCTGCCACAAACTTCAGTTCGCAAACCATGAACCAGCCAAAACTCATCATGAAGTTTCGTTTGTGAGCTGGTTCATGCCCATCCCTATATTTAAAAACAGAGGGAGAGGATTTCACCATGCCGCATTCATCTAAATCAATCTAGTTCCAATCTGAGTGAGACAATGTAGGGAAGATATTTTTAAATCCCCTCTTCCTTCTATTGTATGGGAACATCTGTAAACAAGTTGCCTTCCAAGACAGTATAAGTTGCTATAATAATAGGCCAGTTTCTGCTCTGACCTCCTTTTCCCTCTTTTTACTGAACATTTTATTTATTATTTTTTACTGAATATGTATCCCACCTTTCTGTTCTTATAAGTGTAGGAGACAAGACTTGTCCCACAAAGAAATCAGGCAAAGTCAAAAAAGTGGAGATGATTTTTTTTTTAAAAAAAATATTTTACTGACTGTTGTGCAACAGGGAATCTCAATCTGACTCAAAAGGTTCAGGCAAGGAGTTCAAAGATTCTGTGGTTACATACAGTTTTTATGCAATAGCATCATTAATGTATGCAAACCCTAATGCCCTATCCCAATTGCGAAAAGTCTCTGTCACCTAAGTGGCTCCCAGATGTACAATCTAACTCGTGCTGCCTTTGTTTGTTTTAATTAAATATCACCTCTCTCCCTTCCCTTTCTTGTTGTACTAATTCCATATAATCTGTTCTGTTGCCAAGCATGACCGAGGTGTTATCTCCTTTCTCTTCTTCTTGTGACATAGCAGATGTTTATTTTCTAATTTATAGCATCCTGTGCTTTTATCAGAGTCTGGTCTTGCAGATGTCTTATCTTCTGATCTATAGTAGCCTGCTTTCCACTTTTAGCTTGTCAATGAACTGTTTTATGACAAGAGTTCACCCTTTTGTGTGTGTCATCTCCTAAAAGCAAGCTCTAATAATCTTGTTACAGAATACTGGTGATGGGTCTCCAAAAGTTCCCTATGAATTTCTCCCCTTACGTAAGGGCCACCATGGGAGCTAACAATCTAAATGTACATGATAAAATTATATTTAAAAACCCTTAAATCAACCCCCTCTTCCAAACACATATCATTGAATCAGTTTAAAAAACCTCCACAGTTAAAATACATACAAAACTTGAAAATATTGATTAGGAAGGAAGAAGAAGAAGAAGAGTTTGGATTTATACCCCGCCCTTCACTGCCCAAAGGCGTCTCAGAGCGGCTTCCAAACTCCTTTCCCTTCCCCTCCCCGCAACAGACACCCTGTGAGGTAGGTGGGGCTGAGAGAACTTCTGACAGAAACTGTCCTTGAGAGAACAGCTGTGCCAGAGCTTGTGACTGACCCAAGGTCACATCAGCAGGTGCAAGTGGAGTAGTGGGGAATCAAACCCGGTTCTCCCAGATAAGAGTCCGCACACTTAACCACTACACCTAACTGGCAAATGCTGAACAGAAAAAAAGTCTACACCTGCTGCTGGAAGATGGCAACAGAAGGGCACAACTGAAATTCCCTGGGGAGAGAGTTCCAGAGCTTTGATGCCAAGACCAACAAGTTCCTTTCCTGGGTTGCTGCTCACCAAATCTGAAGCAGGGCCTCTGAGGATGACAATAATAATTGGCAGATTCATAAGGGATTAGGTGGTCCTTCAGGCTTATTGATCTCAAAGCATATAGGGCTTTGAAGGGCTAGACCAGCACCTTGAATTGTTCCCTGAAATAAATTGGGAGCCAGCGTAGATGGGCCATGACTGAAATGATATGATCTCTATCAACATTGTGGCTGCATCATTCTGTACCAATTGCCAGAACCCCACCTTCTGGGCCAGAGCTGTCATTTTTTCCCCTAATGTCTTTGGAAGATTTAGCTGGTTCTATTGCACATGTTTAAAGAGCAAGTGTGCCTCGTCTCTTGTCTCGCTTTGCATGCATACCCAGAAGGGGAGCAGCAGCATGATGGAATTAGGTCACTCAACAGAGGCGAGCATTCCTCCATGGCTGCCCCTTGGCTTATTTTTAACTATAGTATACCTCCTGGTGCTTTGTTTGTGTTTTCTCTTCTAGCTGTCTTGATCTGCTGCCCACAGTCCTAGTCAAAGTCATGTCCGGTACCTCATTTCCTGGTACATGACTCTGATGTTCATAGTTCCCAGGTTTAGAAATAGGGTTGCCATTACCCCGGTGGGGCCAAGGGACCCCCTGATTTCGAGGGCCCCAATCTGCCATGGCCCAGCTGGACGGTGGGGAAGCCCCACCCCCAAGAAGCTCCCTCCTGGTGTTATTGGTGCAATGATGTCACTCAGGAGTTAGGCTCAAAAAATAGAATTTTGCCCCAAACTTACAGCATTGCCTCCTATAGTGGAAACATAATCACTTCTGGGTGATGTCATTGTGGCACACACACCAGAAGAACTCCAGAAAGGATCAGGAGTCCCCCAACCAACAGCCATGTAGGACCTGGCAACCCTATCTTGAAAGGCTGAAACCTGTTCTATTATAGAATCAGAAGTGGTGATAATCCAGAAATAGTTGAAAAAGAATAAACTGATAGCTGTCACTGTTGTGTAGTGAGAACTTCAAATGAACAAGCATTTTTAGAGAGGATCCCAGCAGTTACATTCAGATTAGTTGCCCTTGCAGAGTGCGCCAGTCAGGTAACAGAAGTGTAAGTGATGCCATGCAAATGAAGGCTCCTAGCTACTATGTTCTTATCGGTTTATTTGTATTTTGTGGGTGTTTGGGACTGAGGGTTTTGTATATAGTTGCAGCTCACCACATGTCTTGTTGTTCTTAATGTTACTGAAATAAAGAGCTATGCTGAAATCACAATAGCCTCTTGAACCCACTATTTAACAGTCACTTATTTTATATAGGCAAGTAAAGCACTGTGCTAGGGGACTGCAATTCTGTTTAGAAAAAACCTATCAACAAATGAAACTGGCTGGCTTGATTCTCACTGATCTCATGGGGATGCAACCATTGGTCCAATTGCTTTGAGACGTGGGGGTGTATGTGGGGAGAGGCTTCCGAAGCTACCCTGAGAATTTGAAACCTCTCCCTCAAACCCCTTCCTCCCCCCAGAGCTACTAACAGCACCATGGGAAAAAGTAACCTTTTCCCCACCATAGAGAACAATGGAGGGAATGGGGACAACTGGTTTTGGGGCCCATATAATTGGACCCTGTAGTCCAATGTTCTTGAAACATGGTGGGTACCTTGGGGAGAGGCTCCAACAGCTACCCTGTGAGTTTGGAGCCTCTTTCTCAAGCCCCCTCCTCTCCAGCCCCCAGAATATACCCTATGTTTTCACCATTGACTTCAATGGCCCCTAGGATATAATGGGGCTGAAATTGACATTCAGCTGGCTGAAAGACTCCCGATTCCACTTGTAGGGCCGAAACTAACATGCAGGAGCCTTTCTGCCCTCTTAAACTGCCGGAGCTGTGATTTGGTGCGCTCCCCACCCCCCAAAAAAAGATCCCTGCTATTATATAAAATTGAACAACATTTTCCAGTGTGATACACATATTCTGTGTGATTGTCCATAACGTCTAACTTTCCAAATATACAGCAAATGTACATACAGTTGCAGTATGGACCAGCAACACTGTGGCCACATATGGCCATTCATATATAAACAGAATTCTTATTACTTTACTATTCTGGAATTCCCTAGGACACTAAATGCATGAATTCTCAAAGCTTTCTTATACTGAATCAGACCATCAGACCATCAGTCCATCAAGGTTAATATTATCTACTTAGACTGGCAGAAGCTCTTCAGGGTCTCAGGTTGAGGAGTTTTACATCACTTGCTAACTGATACTTTTAACTGGTAATGCCAGGAATTGAACCTGGGTCCATCTGCACACCAAGCAGATGCTCTAGCATTAAGCCATGGCCCCTCCTTCACATTAAATATCATCCATATATTTTTACATGGATATATTACAGTTAATATATTAATAACATCCATTCTACTTGTAATTCCAGAATCTAAAGGTATGTTTAACTTTGATGCCATCTTTAAACTATTACAGCTAACTTCCACCACCATACTGCTTCAGGTGAATATATCACATTTCTACACTGCAGTGTGCCTCTGCAGGGAGCTCCTTGTAATGGCAGTGCTTGAAAGGTTAATGGCATTCATTGCACTACTAATCTATCCTTTGAACCACTGATTAGCATTGAAATTGATTTGGAGCTACTTGTGGCTGAAATGACATTAATCTAGTCTTTCCAGTTGGAAATGCAGACACCTATCTCATGTTAGCAGGTGATGACACATTGTTAATTTGATGGCTTCCATTGTTTTCTCTTTCAGCAGAACATCTGAAATTGGGAATGTTAGTCCAGAAAAGTCTACTTGATTTGCACTTTAAAGTTTCAACATCATGTCCATTACTTCACTGGAAAGGTAAAATTTATTTATTTTTGACAGATGACAATGTCAAAGAAGAACTGTTTCTTTTAGAAATGGAGCCAGTGATAAAATTATAGGCTTATATGTGTAATAGGGATGAGTGGATTTTCCCCATTCCATTCTTCTTTTGGTCTAGGATTTCTCTCCAAACTGCATTGCCATCACAGTCAGAATGAAGAAACGAATACCAATATGGATTTAACAAGGGCCACTTTATTAATTATTTATAATCAAACAACTGGCGAGGGGCTGCAAAAATGTACTGAGGAATATGACTGGTGTCAAACTCTTGACCACCTTCATTTCCTTCTGGGTGATACACCTTCCCTGATCTTGAGCCGCCCAATGTAGCTCTCGACCAGTGGATTGGCATATTTAGGAGAACCCCCTGGCCCACCACCCCAGAAGCCGCAAGGCCTGCTAAAATAGGCCGGGCCAGATTGTTCTAAGGAAGATCACCCCTTCCCGGCCTTGAGCTGCAAAGGCCCAAAAGCCGTTCTTGGAGGGCCCTTTAATTCCTTTATAACAATGCCCAGGTGCTCACCATTTTCAACTTCCTGATAGTGCTACCCTGCCTAACAACAAAGTGACCATCCTATTTAACAAATGACAGCACCCCATAGCTAATTTCCAAACACCACCATCATCAGTGCAAGGTAGGCAAAAACACCCCTCCTTCTGAAGCCAAACTGAAAAGGGGGTGAAAAATTCCTACCTGGCCCGATTAAAAGGCAACTGGTTGAAACCTGCACTGAAATAGGGCGGGAAAGTGGGTCCAGCACGCCGGAGGACTGCTGAGGCAGAGGGCGGGAGCCAAGCTTTAGTAGACTGGCTCTGCCCCCTGCCTGGCGCTGTGCTTCCCACAGTGCTGCTGCCATCTCTTCCTGCCTCACAAGGAGGCAATTCAGCCCCCTCCCGCCAGTGCAAGCTCGGCGGTAGTTGGGGCTTGCATTTCACTCCTTTTCAATATTGATTTAAATAAGATACTTCCTAAAAATAATTTCAGGAGTAGTTTGTGTGCAGTTTGCTACAGAATCTGGGAGACCAAGATTTCATTCTCCACTCTGCCCTGGATACTTACTAGGTGACCTTGGGACAGTTACACATGTACATCCTTGACTACCCCACAGGGTTGCTGTGAGAATAAAATTGAAGAGAGGAGAATTATGTAAGCTATTTTAAGTCCCCACGTGGAGGAAGGCAAGGTATAAATGAAATTAATTAGCATCTTTTCTCCTGTGTTGATGATACACACATGCAATGAAAAAAAACCCACTATAGAACAGCAACTTTAGTGGTCCTTTCCACACTTGGATCTCATCCCTGGTTTTATCAGAGTTCAACTTGCAACACAATAGCTTGCATTTATCCCTGGTTATAACAGCATCCGTTTATCCTGGGACAAGTGTGGGACAAAACTGGGGTGACCTCAATATAATTTGGAAACAAAAAATATCCCGAGATAATTACATGGGTGAACTCGAGTGTAGTGTAGAATGTAAGTTCAGGGACAGGGTTGAACCAGGATTTAAGATCTAGTGTGGAGTCAGCCAGTGTGACTTCTAATTGTACTACTATTTTCTTTCCACTGTTTTACAGATGTGTACATGTGCACACTGGGAAAATGCCACACAAAAATAATCTGAATGCAACTATATATACAAGCACATTAAGACTGTATTTTTTGCAGTATTTAATCAAAGTGAATTAGTAACAGAGATGAGTGGGAAAGATGCAAATGAACTGTGGCAAACTCTGCATTGATGGTACTGTGTTCAAAATCTGGAACTTAAAAGATGGATTAATGTAGGATTCCTAAAGCACTGGTTCAACTTAAAAAACAACAACTGGTAATTTGAAACTCCAAAATCTGGAGAGAAATTTGAATGAGACAAATTTGAGAGGTATTCCTATAAACACTTGATCCTATGAGATTTGTTCTGCCAGAGTTTTAATATTTAGGTTGAGGTTCACAACAGCTCCACTAGCACAGCTGTAAAGGACAGCACTTCCCTGCACTGCAGCCAGTGTTAGGCTAGCACAGCAAGGAAGTGTGTGTCATTGCTTTTCCTCTAGCACCTGAAAAGATCCTGTTAATATTACTTAGAGGGATGTGGTGAAAAACTGAATCACGTCAAGATAAATTCAGATGGGTAGCTGTGTTGCTCTGAAGCAGCAGAACAAAGTTCAAGTCCAGTGGCACCTTTAAGATCAACAAAGTTTTATTTAAGGTATAAGCTTTTGTGTGCACACCCACGTCTTCAAATACAATGAAACAGAAGTTACCAGTCCATACATACCAGTGTGAGCAGTAAATTAGCATACAACATAATGAAGATGTTTAGCAAATTCAAGGACCAATCAGGAATAACAAACTTAATTTATATGTTTACCATTTGTTTGGGTTTAATTCTGGGGGGACGGGACATAGTAAAGGAAATAAATATGTCACAATTGGAAATTGATAGGCAGATGTACCTTTCTTAACTGTGGAATGCTGAGAGTAATTAACTGAGACCCTGCCATGCTCCATCTGTCTCCTCTCAAGAATGTAGGTGACCTTACAGTATCTTCTTCTTTGAAGTGGGGTGATTGGCTGTGTAGAGTATCTCCCCTGTCCCCAGACCAGAGAAATACATTCTAAATTCCTTTGCTGTTTTATTGCAAACGAACTTCAGGAACAGACTAGAAAGGGAAATTGTTGAGTTGTGAATTATTACGACATGCAGAACAATAGAATCCCCAGGATTTAACAGGGATATTGGTTTCTTATCTCACTACATATGCTTGCTAACCTCATTCAGTCCTTGCATCTATATTCTCACCAATTCCCCAGAAGGGCTATACATTCTCTTTATTTTATTTCTTATTTAGAATAGTAGATTTGATTAGTATATTGTAATGTAATGTAAGGAATAGTAGGATGTAACAACACTCCTAACAACTAAAGAACAGAGAGGCAATAGGAATATACACAGAACAAGGCTGCATATGTTACAGAAACTAGGAAAAGAACAAAAACGGAGTGTAAACTAGGATTTTCTTGTCACAGATTTTGTTTGTTTGTTGGATTTATAGCCTGCCCTCCCCTGCACAGCAGGGCTCAGGGTAGGTAACAGCAATGTTAAAACAATAGTTATAAATTAACCACTAAAAACAATTTCTGTCACACTGGTTGACATCAAACAGATGGCATATAGAGCACAAGATGGAACCTCTTATTCAGGGGGACTATCTGTATCTGTGGACAGTAAGCTGATGTTAACACTGATGTTGAAGACTGGGTGGGTGGCTAATGGAAGAGGAAGAGGAGGGGAGGCCAGGGATCACAGTGTGTGGGATCACAAAAGAAAAAAAAACCCCTGTCATGGTGATGCAAGGCTTCTAATTAAACAAATGACCAATAAAGAATACACCAAAAAAAAATCAGTCTTGCATTGGTGCCTTTTTGTAACTATTCAAACAGGTATTTCATCCATTTTGTACAATTTCTACAGAAATAAATAAATCTACTTTGTATGATGCCAAGTACTTATCGAACCATAATAGTTACAAAAGAGAAGCTATCCAAACACATGTAAATGTTCTGTCCGATACCGTATGCAGTGGGAACCAAAAATTTCCTGAATCAACAAAGCTACGGTGATGAGTAACTGGTTGTACACTCTATTAAGTTTCCCAAAATGTCACTCCTTGTCAGTACATTCCAGTATGGAACCAATGTTTCAAATTTAGATCTTTCAGTGTAATTGTCAATCACTTGTTAATTTTCAAACTATGCAAAAGCCTTTAAGTCTCCAAAACCCCACCCTCCTCAGACTTCACCCACAAAATCTCCAGGTATTTCCCAGCCTGGGGAACTCTAGCTATCTGTAAAGACAGGCAATTGAACTATAACTTCAGTCCATTGACTGTGATTGCACACTTGAAACATTTCTTGACTTATCTAGATTTTGTTTGTATATGACAACCCCACAGATGCTCCAATAAGATTCAATGCAATCTACATCATAAGATATTTGTGCAGAACACCTGGGCCTTACCATCATCCAATGTGAACTGACACACTAAAATCCTAGAACAAACATGTCTACTTTTCAGGATAGAAGTGATAGAAATGGGCAAGTGGATGTTCTGGGAACTATGTCAGTTATTACTAATGTTCTAATTAAGGCACTCCTGACAAGTTTCTGAGAAAAATCATGAACTCTGGAATGCCCTTTGATCACTCTTATGTATCAGCATGTAATTATCCGCAATACATTAATCATAGATTAGTATTGTAGAAATGCAAATTATTCTGAAGTAGTTCAGCACAAAGAATGTGGAAAGGAACACTTAAAATATATATTTTTTTTTTGGGGGGGGGAATCTAATCCATCTGCACTTTTGGGGGGAGCAGAATTCTCTACAACGTTTTAGGACCTTGCCACATTGACACTGGTAAACAATGACCCTAATGTTTTATCAGTGGAGAAAACATACCTCCCCAAAGGGAGATATGTTCTTGAGGTAGAAAATAACCTCAAATACTAACAATACATTCAAAAGCAATTTACTCTCATGTCAGAACATTTATCCAGGCTCCAGGTATCTGTGTATCTTGAAAGACATCTGCTTCCACAAACATGAATTTGCTTGATAACCTTTGCTTCCCCCAAGATACATAGAAATTAGGCTTGGGGTAGTGAGTCTATCCCAAATATATTATGGATGTTGTCCACAATACTGGTGACAAAAAACATAAAATAATTAAAAATACTTAGAATTATTTTATTGTTTTGCTGTTCTCAAGCAAAAAGAAAGTTAAAACAAGGTGTTACTTTTACTGCAGTCTTTAAATAAATGTACTGCTTAAAAGAACCAAGTGCTCTTGTCCATGTGTCATAAAACATGAAAGAAAAGTGCATAAAAGACTCAAGCGTAAGTATTCTGTGCATGATTTCTACAAAATACAGTTTTTTATTAGAGTATAAACAACAATTGTGCTTTTAGGAAGAAAGCACAAAGATGACAGGAATTAAAAACACTATGCTATTAAACAGAGGAAAGAATTGCTAGGAGTCCAAACTGCAGGTACAATGTGGCAGAGGTAGGCGAAGAAAAGTATTTGCAATTTACTATGTGACACATTTTAAATGTGCAAGTGGGAAAATGGATAATAATAACACAAGAACACACAATTTACATTATCTAGAGGATAATGCAAATAAAAAATCAGCATAAAAGATAAAATAGACTGTTACAAAAAAGTCACTCAAAGATCAACTTGGACTTTACAGCACATTCCACAAAGCACTGCTGAGATCTTTAATCATGGAGGGAGCAATAAGTGAATGAAAAAAAAATGTCCCAAAAAGCAGTTCTACCATGAGAAAATGAAACAGATTCAAACAGAAAAATGTCAAAAGGCAATTTCCTTATAGTCTGCCTACTTCTGCTGCACAGATTTTACCACTTTTTATCAAATGGATGGACAACATCCAACTATTTATTAAATTTTGTCTGCACTAAGTAGCAAAACAAGAGGGGAAATGCAACTTACGTATCATGGTTCAACAGCCCATGGCTGGATGAGGCAGGCTGTGTTTGGCGCCAAAAGCGCCATATATGGGCATCAGGAAGAGGCAGGGTCAAGAAAGCTTAAGCTCGGCCCTGCGTCTTCTCCTCAGCAGTCCCGTACAGTCGTCAGATGGAGGGGAGCTCTGTGGTGTGGCTGAGATGTGGGGGCCTCCTGTACTTGGCCCGCATGGCTGAGCTCCTCTGTGGATGGAAGAATGCGAAGAATGGAGGCCTGCTGGAGTATGGTCTCTGCTACTGGCACCGGTGGCAGGATGCATGGCACCCCGAGTGCATCGAGCAGTGGCAGCAGCAGCACAGTGGTGGCAGCGAGCATGGGGCCAGCCAGGCCGCGGGGCCAAGGATTGGCACAGGAATGCAGCAGCGGACGGGCCACGTCCATTCAACGGTTTGAGGGACAGTCTGAGGTGGGGGCTCATTGCTGTGCGCACCCATAGGGCTGGGCTGTGGAGCTGCTCCGTGTCCCCTGTAATAACAGCCGGAGTGTCCTGAGTGAGTAGGGTGGTTTCAGGGCAGTATCCTCTTCGGGGGGGCTTTCAACCTGCGGAGTGGTCATATACCGGGGCCCCCACTGGGATGGGGTGGCAGGCCATTAGGATTAGGCAGATGGCCTTGTTGGCATAGCAGGGACCTGGGACCTTTGTGCCATGCATTCTCTCCCCCGCGCCCCGTTTGCTGGCATGGAGGCTGTAACTCAGTGCTAGGGCATATTCTTGGCATGCAGAGGGTCCTGGGTTTGGTCCCCTAACCTGAATCCCTGGGGAGCAGCTGCCAGCAGACAATATTGCCTTTGATGGACCAAGGGTCTGGTTCAGTATAAGGCAGTTTCATATGTTCAGCTTCATTTTGTCTAATTATGGGGTGGTAGCTCAGTGGTAGGTCATCTGCTTGGTATGGCTGGGGCCCAGGTTCTATCCCCAACATCCCTAGTTGCAGGAATTTTGCACCTGGTGATGGGGACATCAAGGGTCTTAAGTTCTGGGCCACTGCAGGTCTGGGTAGTATTCTTTCCCCCAGTGGCCATTTTGTGTCAGGTGTAGGTCAGCCATTTTGTACTCAACCCAGTCAGTCATTGCCATTTGGGGGCCATTTTGTGCCATGCCTTGGGACTACTTTCACCTTCCTTTGGGCTGGTCTCTGGGGCACAGCCAAGCACAGTTAGCACAGGGCATTTTCCTCACCCTGCTTCTTGTCGATGGCATGTGGTGGCATGGTCTAGAAAGGGCTCTGGCTGCTCTAAGGGCTAGGGTTGCCAGCCTCCAGGTGGGGCCTGGATGATCTCTTGCTTTCAATTGAACTCCAGCTGATAGGATCAGCTTCACTGCAGGAGTTGCTGATTTGGAGGGTGGACCTATAGTATTGTACTACGCTGCCGCACCCTCCCCAAAATGTGTTGCCTGATTAGCAGAGGTATCCCAATGTTGTCTAAGCTGGAAGCTAGGCAGGGTTGACTTTGGTTAGTATTGGATGGGGGACCCCCAAGGAAGTCTAGGGTTGCTACACAAAGGGAGGCTATGGTGAGCTGCCTCTGAATGGCTCATGCCTTGAAAGCCCCCATAATACTGGCATTGGTCACCCTGAGTAGGCTGCTATCTTGTGGTGGACAATTATTCCCCATTCTCCTGGCTCCACCCCCAAAGTCTCTTAGTAGTTACCTTCCCCGAAACAGCCCGTTCCCACCTTGTATTCCACTCATCGGATGATGGATGTGCATCAGGCGATTCTGGAATGGTTGCATGCTGTTGCACAGGCCATGGGACTTTAACACAGGAACAAGCCAGGTGGAAGGACTAAGGGTTGAGTAGGAACTTGCGTGTTTGCCAATAAATGTGCTCAAGCAGTGTTATAACTCATTTGTCTCTTGTTGAAGGGCAGACTGCTACACAGGCAGCAAGCAAGGATGGGGCCTCCGTGGATCAGGACCCTTGTACAACCTTTGTATCAATGGCTTCGGATCAGCAGCAGGTCAGATGCCCCGGCTGGCCCTCCCAATGGGGTCTTCCTATCTTCAGGGACTGGGAGGAAAGGGGCTGTGGCAACGGGTCTGATGTTGGGATTACTTCAAGTTCTTTGGCACCCAGCCAGGGTGCTGCTGAGTCTGGGCCCTCCCAGTTGGGCCTGGCCACGGCAACATACTATATTAAACACCCCAGGACAGCCTTTGACCCCCACAAGCACTGCTTTCCTTGGAAGGTTAGGAAAACCACATTTTGGCTGGAAAGCTTCGGCCTCAGCCAGGCCTGCTGTTGGTCGGCACCCCCCTTTGTGACCCACCCCCTCTCTGATCAGGTGGTAGGGGCTGGTCGTGGGCAGGTATTGCCCTGCCTCAGGCATCTTCTGCTACTGGGTGGACAGCTTTTTGTCTCTCGGATGCCAGGGCTGGCAGAGACAATTAGCCATGGGTCCCAGCTCCGTTATGAATGGGATAGGGGGTAGGTTTTTTATCCCAAGTTTTTTCACGCTTGAAACTCAGGAACCACCTCTTGGTAATCCTTAATTTATACGGCTATCTGTTTGTCTAAGGTATTGGCATCTTTCTCCGGGCTGGACCCATTATGGTACACATTGCTGCAGAATAGTAGGCTATTCTGGTCCATCTTGCTACACATTAAGGACAGGGTTTTCCCTGCTTAGTACCAGGGAAACAGCAGTTTGCCCTATGGTCCCATAAGGGGAATCATATCAATTCATTGTGACACTAACTACCACACTGTAACATTCCTTCGGAAAATAATTTGGGGTGTACCCAGTCCCGCACATGACCAATGTAACTTTAGCTGGGCGTGCACAACACTGACACCCTGAGTATGAATCGTGTCCGGCCCTGGCCTAGATAATATATTTACCCAGTCTTGCACATGCCCAGTGTGACGTTAGATGGGTGTGTGCAAAGTAAAACATCCCTGAGTACTCTCAAGTCCTCCGTGATTTGCTGGTCGGTCCTCTCATCTCCTCTCATTTTAATTTGGATTACTTCTTCCTTCAAGACAAGTGTACTATTACTCTGTCATTCCCAATTCCTGCCATTTGTCTGCAACCCCTCCTATAGCTTCTGATACTCTTGCAGCCTACAGTCTGCCAGTGAATTTCCTGATTGTTGTGAGTTAAGTAACCCCGGTTCTGTTCAGTTTAGACAGGTTTTTACCTCAACCGGGGGGCTAAAAGAAATAGCTCCATAAAAAGCTGATAGTAGATCCATGCTATGTCCCAGCCCCTTAATAGCTCAGCCTTGGTGCTAACTCCCCAATTATGCAAAGCAAATATATTTATTTAATCAAGCTGCCTGGGGTAACAGATTTGGCAGATTAAGATGCAGGCAGTTATCCAGTATTGGAGCCATGAGTCGACATGCATGGCCCAGATTTATTGGCTTAGAGGAGGTCCCTGACAGACCCTCAATACGGGCAGAGAGATGTTGCATGCTTGGAAACTTCTATTGGTGGGGATATGCTTTCTCTCATCTCTATGTCTCCCCGATTTTCCTGAGGGTAGGCATAGTTCTTTGCTGGCAGGACCCTGCCTCCATAACAGTCCAGAGTGAGGGGCTAAGGCAGGGGCCTTCTTCAGGTGGCCAATACTCCTGGTGAATGGAATGCAGGACGGGTAGTCAGTCTCAACCCTAATAGTGACCAGCAGGAGGTGTAGTCAGTCCCAACTGCTGAAAGAGTGGAGCAGATGGGGGGGGGCTATTCAGTCCCAACCGCTGATTGTGGGTAGAACAGTGAGGTGGGTGTTCAGTCCCTACCACTGCTACCAGAAAAAATGGGTGGGTGGGTTGGCCAGTCCCTCCCGCTGCCACAGTTATGTAAAATCTGGGGGCAAGGTACCCAGTCCCCATCACTGCTAAGCTGTGGAGGAAGTTTATTTCAGTAACTTTGAGGACACTCTACATTGAATTTCAGAACTTGTACACGGACATGGTTACCTTTGACCTGATGTCAAGGCTGCGCATGAATCCCCCATCATGCTCAGACCCAGGAAGATTTATGCAAGTAAAGGAATGTATTAGTAAGGGAGGTGACAATCCATGTGCGCAGGGAGACCTTAGAGGGTCGGGTCCACACAGCTCCTTAGAAATGCCTTCCAGGATGTCTGTAACAACTTGAAACTCCACTCAATCCCTTAAAGGGGAGGTGGATGCACTGGAAGGCTGTGCAGTGTTACACGGAGCATGCAGAATTCATATGAAGAGACTGCAGTAGTTTGGATGATCAAAGACAGGAGGAGCAGTTTGCCCCATGGCAGCTTGGGCCACCTACATGGCAGTCATGGATCAAGGGCTGGCTTGCTTTTTCAGCACCATGAAGGCACTCCAGTAGCAAAACACGAGTTTGGGGCAGTCACCGGTAAGGCATCAGTAAGCCGTAGTTGACAGATAGGAGTTTTCGGCCCACTCCTGCTGCATTGGAGCTGCTTAGCGGCAGCCATGGGGTACCCCAATAGGATATTTGGCGGTGAGGAGATGGCATTCATTGGCTTATAAGTCCTACATGCAGCCCTGTTCGGGTCATTGAATGGACACGGGGGTTGCCTCACAGGGAGGTGAACTTGTTCTTCTGCTCACTGTTTTTTGTACAGGTTTGCTTGCCGGCGAGAGAGGAAGAATGTGCTGTCCTGCGGGCACAGTTTTGTATGGGCTGCTCATTGCGCCAAGAGGATGCCAGTAGGCTCAGCTTGACTTTCACCAGTGGGCCAAGGTGGAATGGCAGGGGTGCTGGGGCCTAAATGGTCAGTCCTGCTGTAGTTCTTGTTCTAGGAGTGGGTCAACCCCCCCCCTTTTGGTTCTGGTTGCTCACTTAGGAGGCAACAAGTTGGACTGGATCAAGGGCAAGATGCTACCCCTTCAGGCCCGAGCTGATACGGTTTAGTGCAAACAGGGCCAGGGACCTTGCTGATCTGGGCGGCTGTGATACCCCGCTGGGGTGACAGGGGGTTGCGAGTCCGCAGCTCACCGCAAGGTGAATAGAGAGCTGTTGCGAGTCTGGGCAATTTGGTGACTCTTTGCTACACCAGAGCATTCATGCTGGGTGGGCTGAGCTCTTCTGACAGGATGGATGCACCTGTCGGAATTGGGGATGGACATCTTTCTGGACAACTTCTGGCAAGGGCTTTGGGGGCCTTGGGCCTCCCGGTGGGGCATGGAGGCCTAAGCAGAGGCTTGGCCTCAGTGATGGCAGGTTGCTAGGTGGTATACAGATTGAGGTCCGGTGTGTACCAGCTGACACCCATCATTTGAGGTTGAAGAGGTCCTGTGAGTACAGTCTTTGTGCCTTGTGGCTCAGGGTGGGGAAAATGGACTGCCTTCAGGACAGGCCTGTTTAGGTCCTCTCTTTGAACCTTGTGACTTGGGGGATGGAGCTACAGAGTTGTCTTGCAATGGCTAGCCGGCCAGATGGTAGTCTTTGCAGTGGGCTCCCACCCAGGGCAGGGTGGCTTGCCCTATTGAAGAGGTAAGGGAGGGGTCTTTGACCACTGGCCTTGACCATATCACAATGCTGTTTTGCCCCTGCCTTTGGTTCCAGTTAAAGTTGTCAGTTAATAAAGTGGCCCTATATTTAAACCCCAGATTTGTGTCTGCCTCATTATTCTGGCTTGGGGGGCAACACAGTTCAATAGCCTGTGGCTGTTCCAGCCATTGGGCTGTGGGGGCACCTTTGCCTCCCAGCTGGATGAGGCAGGCTAGGTTTGGCACCAAAAGCACCATATATGGACCTCAGGAAGAAGCAGGGCTGAGAAAGCTTAAACTCGGCCTTGCATCTTCTCCTCAGCAGTCCCGTGCAGTCGTTGGCCCACCCTCCTGCCCTGTTAGTAGTGCAGGCATTTGCTGCTTGCCTGGTTTTTGGGGGCCTGGTAGGAATTTTTTGCCCCTTCCTGATTGGCACCTGGAAGGGGTGTTTTCGCCTACCCTGTACTGCAGCAGTGATGCAGGTGTTTACAGGGGTGGGTTGTGTAAGCTAGGTTGGTCATGTTTGTTTAGGCAGGTTGATAGGTGGTATACAGATTGTGGTCCGGTGAGCACCAGCTGGCACCCATCATTTGGGGTTGAAGAGGTCCTGTGAGTACAGTCTTTGTACTTTGCAGCTCAGGGCGGGGAAAACAGACTGCCTTCGGGATGGCCCTGTTTAGGTCTTCTCTTTGAACCTTAAAGCTTGGGGGATGGAGCTACAGGGTTGTCTTGCAATGGCTAGCTGGTAGCCCCTGCAGTGGGCTCCCACCTGGGGCAGGGTGGCTTGCCCTATTGAAGAGGAAAGGGAGGGGTCTTTGACCTATGGCCTTGACCATACCGCAATGCTGTTTTGCCCCTGCCTTTGGTTCCAGTTAAAGTTGTCAGTTAATAAAGTGGCCCTATATTTAAACCCAACATTTGTGTCTGCCTAATTATTCCAGCTTGGTGGTCAAATAGCTGGCATGAAAAACATCATTGCTTTAACACTATTAAAGTTTTAACAGATTTGGTAAGGAGGGCAGGGAGTCAGGAGGACAGGATATGCATTGCTGGTTGCCCAGCTGCTGGTAGGACACATTTCCTAGTCCATCTGTTTGTTTATCCATCCAGCTTGACAATTTGGTACTCCTGGGGAGAAGCAAATATGTGATACTAGGAAATGTGGATCAGCCTTGAAGCCAGTAAGCCCCTCTGCCCTACAGGCTATCCAAAGTGTAGGGTTACGTAGTGCTAACGCCACTGCTTCCCAGCCATGGGCTTACTCACTATCACTACCAGAAATGTCAATTTTGACAATGAAAATTAATTAATCCCTACATCAGTAACACAGAGAATGTGAACACTATTGGTACAAGGAAGGCAACAATCTGAAGTCCACTTAGTTGATTTAAGGATATGATAAAATTACTTCCTAGCTCCATCAAGCAGCACTGAACTGAATAGCAAGCTTCAGTAATACATCCATTTGGTGCAGTTAGATTCAGTTATGCAACTAACAGAGCCCAGTGTTAGGATGGATAAGCAACAGGCAATGAACTACCTGAACTTCTGTGACAGACTGCGCTTTTGAAAGCTTAGAAGTGCTGTGAATGGTTAATTCTTCACATAGCCAGAGGCCCTTGAGTGACAGGCTGTTCCAAGATATCTGATTGGTTAGCATCAGCTGAGCAGAGAAAAAAACTTCTTAACTGGATGCTGAGGAGAAGCCTGATTTCAGCCTTAGCTCAGAAAAGTCAAGTACTGCCAGTTTTGGAATTCAGCCCTGACTGAGAGCAATTTAACGCAGACAGGAGAACTGGGGAAAGTTGGCAAGGATGAGTGGGTAGTTAGATGGAGACTCCCATTCAGGCCGAGGAAAGGGGACAGATCTTCTAGAAAGACAAGAAAATCCCCTACCCAGTCAAACAGGGAATTAGGTCTGAAGAGTACAGAGATCCCTGGTTTGGTGTGGTTAGAAACTGCCTGTAGAAACCTTAACAGTCAGTTAAAAACTCAGGACAAGTACTGGTGTTTCAAGAGAAGGCGTTTGGGTACTGGAAAGAATGTACCAGCCTTCTGGAAACCAAAAGAGTTAGAGATTACTCAAAGAAAATGTACTGAAGTGTTGAGGAAAACACTGGAACAAAAGCCTTTCAACATAAAGATTTAAGTCACTGTGAATAGCTTAAGAAATTCTCTTTAGTCTAAAATACAAGAACTAAAATCTGTGCATGTATTGATTTTAACTCAGAGTTATTCATATTGAGTTACCTCAGGAATTTCATCCCTGATTTCACCTGACCTTTCCCCTCTATGTTGAATAAAATGCTTTGTTAATTTGGAATATAAACACTTTTTGAGTGCTGTTTAAGTCACATAAGTTAAAGGAGGCTCCCAGTCCTTCCCTCAGGCTCCTGGGCTGAGCAAACAGCCAAAATATTATACTGTGACAGGGTGGGACAGCCAGAATTCTTCAGGAAAGAAGAAAACAGATAACTAGGGTGGCTCAGTCACAGCAAGCAAAGAAAAACAGAGGGAAAATCTTGTCTCTGAAAGATGTCCAGGTTTGCAGAAACCTCCTGACTCTATGTAGTTGTGTTGTGCTACCTTCCTATTCAGCATGGAAACAGAATCATTTACCATTAGAATTAAGTATCATTAAAGGTTGTGCACATTCTTTCACATTCCTTCTATAAACTATGGCTGGGAAACTTTAGAACAAAGTGTGCTATTGGTATTCTATAGTATTGCTTATTTATTTTGAAATTTTATACTACTAAAATAACATTCAAAGTAGTTCTCAACTAAAAATTGAAAAGGAATATAGTTATCACAATACAATCTTTTTTTTAAAAAAAAATATTGCTTTTATTCTAAAAACTACATGGAAATCATAAGGGAGGGTATCTAAGATCTAAGGGAGAAAGAAAAAAAAACCCACTAAAAAACCAAGTGGCAATGGTCAATAGCTTATACAAATGCTTACATTGAAAAGGAGTAATTAGTTAATTTCTTCAAAAGAAAACAAAAAACAAACACACAAGAATTACTTCTAGCTAAGAGAGAAATGTCCAAGTATCTAAAATGAATTTGCTTCAGCTCAAGTGTAAGAGAAACAGTTAAAGTTTATCTAAGTTTTTTCTTAAGTCGTAATCTTGACTGACTTTGGGAATTTTTAGGGCAGCGGCCCCAAGATCAGATTCAGATTCTTCTCCAGAAGAGGTTGCTGAGGAAGTTCCATTGCTTCCCATCTTGCCCTAATCTTCTACTGCTTCCTTTTCCTATCCTGGTCTTGGTGATTTTTCTGAATTTTGAAGCTGCTCCAGGAAACATTTTGCTTTAGTAACAGAGTCTATTCTTTCTTTCTTGCCATTGTATTTAAAGATGATCCCTTCTGGTATAATCCATCTATAGGGTGTGGCTTTTTCCTGCAAAAACAAAGTCAGGTTTTTATATGGTCTCCTCTTTTTCCTTATCTTGAACAAAATGTCCTTTAAGACTTTTATTTCTCTATCTTCGATTCTTAAGGTAGTCCCATTTGTAGCTTTAAGTATCTGGCCTCTTATATGTCTTTTGTAGAATTTCACGAAGATTTCACCAGGCAGATGTATTCTGGATATGTTCAGTAGACCATATCCATCTCACTTTGTAGAGATTCCGCTTTTATATCTGTCACTGGTTCTAATGCTTTGCTTAAAGTTGTTTTGAGGTTTTCTCCTTTCTTCTCTGGGACCCCTTGAAATCTCAGTACATGCAATGACTTTTCCATTTGTAATTGTAACAATTGATGCTCAAAGAGGATGTCTTCTTTGCCACAGTCTCTAGTCCTTTATTAAACTTTTTGGTCTTGGCATCAACTTTCTTTAACGATTTGGAGATTTCCTCTGTCTTAGTATTAGTCTCTTTTAGCTGTCCTTGAAGGGTTTCAAAGTTGTTGTTCAGTGTACTCATCTGATCCAGCAGAGGACACAATGCAGCCGCTATCATATTTGGGAAGTCTATGGCTGCTTCCAGTCCCATAACCGTAGCAGCTGGACTAGCTTTGCCTGGAGTAAGTTTCACTTTCGGTGGCATTCTCTTCCCTGCAATTATGCTTTTGTTTACTTTAAGAGAAAATTGCCGAAAGTCTCTATGACTTGAAAAAACAACGAGAGTTTTCTTGGTTGCACTGTGCCTTAGTTAGTTCAAGCTTTACTTTCTGTCCCCTTTCTTCGCTATCATTTTAAAATGTTTTTCTCTTTCGCAGGGTGGATCCTCCCCCCCCCCCAGTTCGGTTTAAAGGAACGTATTCTTTTAAGTGCTTGGATATTTATCGTGTTTTTTGACTCATCAGAACTCACAGTTTCTCTGGCATTATCCACCAGGTAAGGAAAAAAATTCCTGACCATCTGCCCACTTGACCCATTGTGTGTTTCTGATGCCATTGCTGGTCTGTGGTGGCAGGGCCTTTGAAGCAAAGGAGAGCCTTGATTGTTCAGCAATCAACCTTGGGAGAGGCACTCCTTGTGCTCCATGGCTGGGAGCCCCCTCCAAGGCTCCAGGAGGTCTGGATCAACCGAGACCTCTCCCTACCACCACAGCATGGTCACGTCCCTCGGAGCTCCAAAAGGACGTGTCCGCCATTCAATTTGCCAAAACCAGAAGTCTCACAATACAATATCTTTAAAAGACCCCCAGCAAATCAGAAACACATTAAAAATACTCATACAAGTAAAATTACAGGCAGAAAGTTAAAACTTGTAAAACAGTAGTAAACAGAAAAACTAACAGTACTGATTAAACCAGAAATGTAGATTAAAACAGATTCTGGCCAGGGAACAAAAACTCCAAATAGGCTCTGATATAAAATGCTTCTGACAAAATAGACTCCACCCCAAAGGCATATCCTGGACTAGGAAATTCCACATATTGGGGACCACAACTAAAAAAAGCCCTGTCCTGTGTACCTGCCAATCAAGTCTCTACATTCAGAGTAGGTGGTAATTGCTTATGGGCTGGCTCATATTGATGGAGGTATTTCTTTCTCCAACTGCACACAGCCCTGCCCCTTCAGTAGAGAGAAGATGAGGAGAAAGAGCAAGCCCCAACAATGGCTCATGCTAATCAGCACAGCCACTGCCTCACCCACCTTGCACAGGGTGAAGCCCTCCTTGTTTGGGCTTGGGAGGAGCAAGGCAGTGGCAATGATTCTGAGGCCACATTCTGGACTTTTGCCCTGGGCCCCAGAACCACTAAAACTGACCCTTGAAAGAAGTATTTCAACAAAATTTAGGACCAATTGAAACTTCTGAAATCAAACAGCAGTCCTATGTAGAGCTCATTATAATAATCCAATCTGGATATTCCTCAAACAAGTATGAAATGATGTGATAGTAACATAGGACCAGTGAGACCAGTGGGGGAGATTCCCATCCTCCCTTGCCTTACTGGGCCACCCACTTGTAGGCCAGCCTGTCAGCCTACTGTGCCACCATTAACATCTGCCTGGTTCATATGGCAGGAGAGAGTGCAATGGCTCCAGCTCCGTACTCCTTCACTCCCACCTGCTTGCAGCCCTGGATCCTCTCTCCTCCCCCTCTGTTTGCCTGTCCAGCTCATGTGGGGGTGACACTACCTCTGCCCCCCATCTGCTTGCCTGGGCTCAGGGACAGTGGCAACTCCCATTCCTTCCTCTTCTGTCCACTCCCAGTCTACTGGGGCACACTTCTGTGTTGTCTTTGCAAGCAGAGACAACATTTCTTCATTCTTCTGCAAACCTGGGGGTGTCCCATCAGGTCTACAGAAAAATACCCCCTCTCTGACCCTAGCCCAATGCTCTGGGTCCTTCTATCTGTAGGGGGCCAGGTTCAGGATTAGATATGACATATAACTTCCTGCAGAATTGATGGACTACCTAATGGACTGTAGTTTTAAAACTTGGATACAATGTGTATCTCTCCTTGTTTTATCATTTCAACCATAATCCTCATTAGTAGGCCCATATGCAATGGGCTGAACCCATCATTTTATTATGATTATGAAGCTGATTGCCCAATGACAACTGAAGGTGTCTGATGATATTATGCTAAAGAAAAGAAAACTAGACAAGAGAGAACAATTATACCCCAAATCTTGTCATGTCAGCTAATAGAACACCTGTTTCTTTGGATGTGAAGAAGAAACTACAATGCTTGAGGGAAGAGAGGGAAAAGATCACAGCATGAATATATCTACTGCAGCTCCAACAACACATTTTAATTGCCTTTGATTCTTGTTAAGTTGTGATATTTCAGAAGCCTTAAAATTAAGCCTCATGTACATAACCACAAAGTATATTTTGGCATTTTTGATCCCCTGTGGCAGGTTTGTCAGACACCTCTAAAGGGTATTGATCACAATTGTTCTCTTTTCCCAAAATATTTCTGTCAGCAGATGGCACCTAGAATTTGATAACAAAATAATGACCTGGTTCTGAGTAAATGGCTAAGAGGTGATATCCCAGAAGGCTGGTACAAAGGGAATGAAAATTAGGCAGATGTTTTCTATTATCACCCACAGTTGAGGTGCTGCAATAGCATTACTTTATCACCAGTCAATAGCTGAAGCAGTAATTAGGCACTGTCGGCTTCTGATTATAAAGAAGATGAAATCCACCCTTGTTGGCAATATTAATTTCAGTTAGTATTGCTATAAACTGTTTGATGAAAAATAGTATTAATGTTATACATATATTCCATTTTGCCAGACTAGTTAGAAGAGGGTTTCATAGCTAACTCAGGCCACCTTCACATGTGCTTCAGCAGTTCAGAGCCACTGCTTTCTGGGATTGCCCCACATTACAAAGGTGCACAGCAGTACTACTACTATTTAAGGGTTTCATGGGTTTTTGGGGGGGTTATTGGTGGTTTAGAAATAAGCAGCCTAATTGTTGTTAGTGGCTGGCTATTAGAACACATCTTACCTGTTTTGAAACAGCTTTATTGTCTGCTAGTTTATTTTTGAGTTCAGTTCAAGATGCTGTTTATGACCATAAAGCCCTTCATAGCCTAGAACCCACACATCTAAAGGACTATAGGTCCCCACAAGTCCTGGGGCACCTCATGGTGCCTTCAGATTTTCCTCTCATTAAGGATGGCCTGCATTGCATTCTTATGGAATGGCCTCACTAAGGAGATGAGAGGAGTGCCTTCCTTGGAAACTTTTAGGAGGCTCTTTAAGACTGTTTTATTCACCAGAGTTTTTTAATGGAGTGTGGTTTGTCAGGATCGTATTACATGTTATTATGCTTTACTAGGTTTTATTACATTGAGGGGGAATTCAGGGTTTTATCTAGGGCTGCCACTCCCCTGACCGGGGGGGGGGGCAGATCCACTGATCCAATTTGGCCAACAGGGGGGAACTCCCGCCCCCAAAGCACCCAGTTCATGGCAATGCATCCAGCACAATGACATCACCTGGCGGTGATGTCATTGTGCAGGGCACATTGTGGGGGGGGGGCAGGCAATTGTTTAAGGAAAAACCATAGAGTTTTTTTCTTTAAACAGTATAGCATCCTTTGCAACGTGCCATGCATCACTTTCGTTCTTTAGATTTTCCTCAATGAGATTAACTAGGCTTTGGTCTACCATCTCCCTGCTGTCTCCTTATTAACTTCCCGCCTTGTGAAGAAAAGGGAAGCAGCAAGAGAGGAATGTGGGAAGTAAGTCAGAGCCAGCTTCCCCTCATCACCTGTGTGGCCATCACTGCTGAGTTTCACACACTTTTTTTTTTTTTTTTTTTTTGGTAAGGCAACCTAGAACGCTACCTGACTGCTGCTGTTCATTTTCTATTCATTTGGGTGAGACTATACTCCCAAAATTAAGTTTCTTTAAAAACAAAACAAAACTAAGGTTTCATTCAAATCTGCTGGGTTTTTTTTCTGTATTTGCAGAACCCTATATTTTAGTGGTGGCTGGAGTGTAAGAATTTGCCTATCCAGAGTGAGATGCCCTGTGGCTATTAGATAAGGGATTAACTGGATGCATAGACAAATAAAAATAAAATTCAAAAGAGTAGGTGAGAGGGTAAGGGCAATGCATTCCAAAATTCCCAAAATGAAAATACACATGACAATCCCTGTTTTGGGTTGTTATTGTGCTATTGTGGTTTTCTGGAAAGGTAACACTAATCTGGGATTCTTAGGCATTATGAATAACACCCCCTGAAAAAACAGTGTTGTTTTTCATGTTTGGGTGCTTACTGTCAACAGTAGCAGATGCCTTGTTTTTATTTGATTCTCCTAATTTCCCAGGCAAAGGCATTTCTCCCTTCCTGTCAGATCTTGCAAGAGATCAGGAGGTGAGATGATGTTGAATTTGATTATGACTGGTTGAACTATAGACAGATTTTTGATTTATTTAAGACTGATAAGAAAAAATATGGTTTTAGGGAGAAAAATAATGAAATTGAAAAAATATGGGTTGAAAAAGGTAAAAAAATGATTTCAAAAATGTATAAGGTTTTGTTGAAATGGTATACTGAGGAAGAAACAGTAAAAGAACAAATGATAAAGTGGGCTGTTAATATAAATAGTGAAATAACTATGTCATCATGGGAGTATTTGTGGAAAAAATCAATGAAAATTTCAACCTCTGTTAATGTCAGAGAAAATTGTTATAAAATGATGTACAGATGGTATATGACTCCGAAAAAGATTGCTATTATAAATGAAAGCATGTCTAACAAATGTTGGAAATGTAAAAAGAAAGAAGGGTCATTTTACCACATGTGGTGGACTTGTGATAAAGCTATAAGCTACTGGACTCAGATACACAGTGAGATACAGAAAATTTTGAAATGTACTTTCAAGAAAGACCCACAAATGTTATTGTTAGGTCTTAAATTTGAAGAAGTAAATGTAAAGGACATTGTTATGGTATTTGGTTACAACAGCCAGAATGACCTATGCACAATTTTGGAAGCAAGAAAAGATACCTGAAACATGGGAATGGATCAAGAAGATGTTGTTTATGGTTGAAATGGATAAACTGACAAGGAAGCTTAACAACGAAGGAGATGAAAAAAAATTTGAAGAATGGAAAGACTTTCAAGACTATTTGGGGAAAAACTGGGATGTGAAGATTAACTTGATTTGTTTTGACAGTTATTAAGAAGAAATTTTAAAATGACTTTATTGTTAGAGTGTTACCGTTACATGATAATGAAGGTTAAAAAGGATTAGTTAAGTAAATGTTTAACAAAGATTATAAGGGGGGTAAGAACATTGCGGGAAGCCTTGTATTGGGGAGGGAGGGGTATAACGAAAAGGATATGTATTTTATTTTGTTTTTCATATAATATGGAACATGTGAAATATATCCATTAATAAAATGTTTTGTTTTTTTAAAAAAAAAAGGTCAATGACATTTGGAGACAAGCTGCAGAGAACGAATTTCTGTGGAGGAGTCTATGTCAAGCTGTGAGTGCTTGGCAGCTCCAAATTTAGGCAAAATAACTTCCCACTGGGGGTCCTTTAGAATAAGGAAAAGGGCTGGGGAGGGTCAAGACCCCTGTCTTCTACCTGTGTGCCCGTCATCAGCAAAATCACTTCCTATGTCTTTCTAAGTAACTTTCTTGCAGCTGATGTGTGACTCTGATCGAAGTGGTGAACCCAGAGGCAACTTTTAAACAAACATACCATGTACTTTTAACCCTCAGATTCCTATACCCGAGCCCCTTCCCACTACCTCCTCCTTCTCCAGGAATTCCTTAAATAGTAGTAATTTCTGATTAAGGCACCATTACAGTGGATGCTGTTTCATGGATCACCATGACTTGACATGGTGAGGGGACTTGCGTGTTTCGATGGGGCTGCAGGCTATGCCATGGAGAGCCACCCAGGATGGACAGGCCACAGTGGAGAACTCAGACAAAACATGTTCCACTGGAGAAGGAAATGGCAACCCACTCCAGTATCTTTGCCAAGAAAACCCCATGGACAGTAAGAAAAGGCTAAAAGATACAATGTCAGAAGATGAGCCCCTCAGGTTGGAAGGTGTCTAATATGCTACTGGGGAAGAGCAGAGGGCAAGTACTGGTAACTGCAGAAAGAATGAGGCAGCTGGGCCAAAGTCAAAAGGATGCTCAGCTGTGGATAAGTATGATGGTGAAAGAAAAGTCTGATGCTGCAAAGAACAGTACTGCATAGGAACGTGGAATGTAAGATCTATGAATCAAGGTAAGCTTGACGTGGTCAAAAATGAGATAGCAAGACTGAACATTGACATCTTGGGAATCAGTAAACTGAAGTGGATGGGAATGGGTGAATTTAACTCAGAAGACCATTATATCTACTACTGTGGCCAAGAATCCTGTAGAAAAAAATGGTGTGGCCTTTATAATCAACAAGAGAGTAAGAAAGGCAGTAATGGGAGGGTGGAGTATAAATATAATAAATAAATAAATACATCTCAAAAATGACAGAATTATCTCGGTCTGTATCCATGGCAAACCATTCAACATCACAGTAATCCAGATCCCCAACCACTGACACAGAGGAGGCTAAAATGGACAGGCTCTATGAAGACCTACAACACTTCCTAGAACTAATACCAAAAAGAGATGTCCTTCTCATCATAGGGGACAGAATGCTAAAGTAGGAAGTCAAAAGATAACCAGAATAATGGACAAGTTTGGCCTTGGAGAACAAAATGAAGCTGAGCAAAGAGAACACACTGGTCGGCTTCCAGTCTTGGCGATCGCCATAGCGGTCGTCTTCTCCCGGGGCTCCGTGAGAAGCCTGCCACTGCCTATGGCTGGGTGGGGATGTGATCGTCTGTGCCACCCCAGAAGTCCTTGGGCTGGACTTTAAGCCATGGGGTGCTAGAACCCCCCCCCCTGGTAAGACAAGCCAGAGAAGGGGGGCTCCTCCAAGCCCCGATGGGCCCGCCGTAGAGCATCCCAGATGGGAACAAGATCAGCACACTGGAGCAAAGCGTATGGTGATCAAGTGATTATGAACGCAGAGAGACAATCACTAAAAATGTGAGTTGGAGTATAAGCAAGAATCACCCACAAATACTGTGCTTCTCTAAAAGCAAGAATCACCCACAAATACTGTGCTTCTCTAAAAGGAAACGAGGGGGGGACTTCCCCTCGCTAAGGACTGCTTGCAAGCGATTTTAAAGTCAGAAAGGGGGGCGGCAGTAAAAAGTGGATGAATGGAAATAGACTTTGAGAGCTTACCATTTTGACAAACTTTTGCAAAAAGTAAACAATCCTCAAACATGGCACTGCTGAAAGACTCTAAGGATAGACTAGTGAAAGTTAAGCCTCCTTCAGGAAGTTCCAGCCCTTCAAGTTCTGTGCCTAAAGAGGACTCAACTGCAGAACTCCAAAGGTTGCTGTCAGAGGCTCTGTGCCCTCTGCTGGAGAAAATTACAGCTATTGATAATAAGCTGGACACACAACAAGCACAAACGGTGTTAAACACAGAGAAAATCAAAAAAGCGGAACAGGAGATTAAAGAGATTGGTTCCAGCTCAAAAAAAGGTGAATAAAAAACTGCAGGCGCTTGAAAAGAAGTGCCAAATTGAAGAGTCTCGTGTGTTACAGCTACAAATGGAAAGGGCGAGCTATGTCTTGAGACTTCAAGGGATCAAGGAGGAGAGAGGGGAGAATCTGAGACAGATTGTGGATAACTTGTTGGCTCCCTTGGCAGAGGCGATGTCAGATCAACTTCAAAGTGAAATAGATATGGTCTTTAGATAGTACTCTGAATTTATCAGAAAGAATAATCTGCCAGGGGAAGTTACAGTAAGATTCTCCCGAAGAAAAGTGAGAAATCAACCACTGAAAGTGACCAACGGAGTTACCTTGAAATTGAAAGACAAGGAAATTCAAGTATTGAAGGATGTTTCATTTGAGATAAGAAGGAAGAGGAGGAAATACAGAAACTTGGTGTTATTTTTACAAAGCCACAAAGTCGCCTACAGATGGTTGGTACCTGAGGGTCTAATCTTCAAATATGCAAATGGCAAAGAAAGGATAGACTCTGTTGAAAAGGCTTGTGAATTTTTTCATCAGCACAGTCGGCCATTAGGAGAGGGAGAAGGAGACCATGACGGCACCAAGGAGAGTGAAGAAGAAGGAGAGATTTGATCTTCTGATGAGGACCCGGACTCTTAGTTGGGGGCAGTAGCCCCCAAAACAGACTATCATCTGAGAGGGGAAAGAGGGAAAAAGTAGATTGTTATTGTTCTCTGGAGTACTTAACTATGTTTATTGCAGAGCACAGCTCTTTATGAAACTGGGATTGCTGGGGAAATATTGAAATGTTTTATTAGCTAGATGATCATTTTTGGCGAAAGTCAATTTGCATTCAAGAGGCAGGATATTATTTTAAAAGCTTTGTATGATCGCAGATTCTTGAGTTTTTAGAGGTTTTTCTTTTCTTTCACCCGTAGAGTGTAGTTTCCTCATCCCTATTTTTCTGTGTATTGTAGTTTCTTTCTTTTTTCTGTATGTAGATTTAGAAAAAGCAATTAAAAAATCCCCTTCAGGGG
Source organism: Gekko gecko (assembly GCA_029375565.1). NCBI lineage: Eukaryota > Metazoa > Chordata > Lepidosauria > Squamata > Gekkonidae > Gekko > Gekko gecko. Next base: position 70,945,691 of record JAPDNY010000005.1, on the reverse strand, counting down.
GCCAAAAAAAAAAAAAAGAGAGAGAACACACTGGTCATAGTGAACACCCTCTTCTAACAACCTAAGAGGTGATTCTAAACATGAATGTCACCAGATGGGCAATACTGAAATCAGATTGATTACATCATTTGCAGTCAAAGATGGAGAAGCTCTATCCAGTCAGTAAAAACAAGAGCTGGAGCTGACTGTGGCTCAGATCATGAGCTACTCATTGCAAAATTCAAGCTTAAACTGAAGAAAGTTGAAAAAAACACTAAACCATTCAAGTTTGACACAGCTCACATCCCTTATGAAACCAAGCTGGTGACTGGTGTGGAGCTTCAGAACTGAGCTCCACTGAGATGTGGCTGTTTGTGTAATATCTCTCAATTTTTTCGCAATTCAAGTACAGAGCAGGTGGAAGTGGACTGAACATACCAGGCTTTGGAGACTGGAGTGTGCTGGTTTTGTTGTTGTGGGGGTGACTTGGAGGCTGATGCCTGGCTCAGCTTTGGCTTCAGATGCATGAGGGTGCGGAGGGCGTGGAGGCAGCATTTTTTCCCTCCTTGGGCATTTGCTCCTCCTTTGGCAACTGTTGTGGGGCTACCCGCCACTTGCTACCCTCACCCCCTGCCTCACATAGCCTGTTGCCCACCACTGACTGCTGTTGTCTGATGTTTGTTGTGGCTGGGCTGCAGAGCTGCAGGGCCAAGTCACCGTTATAGCCACCCATACTCGCAGCTCCTGCTGCTGCCACCTGCGGCTGGCATTGGACGCTGTCATCCCGCCACTGTTTGCTGCCGCTGTTTGAGTCTGGGCAGCTGGGCTGAGCTACCACTGCTGCTGCCAGCTGCTTTGGGTGGCTGCTGCTACTTCCTGTGGCCAGCGTTGGACACCACCACCCTTGCCATAGTCTGCTGCCAGCTGCTGGCTTGTGCCTAGTGTCACCAGCTTGTGCCTAGTGTCACCAGCTGTTGTCCGGCTGTCTCCTGTCACCAGTTGTCACACCAGCTGGCTTTGCTGTCTCCTGCCGAGCTGTCGGTGTGGGGCTGTGAAATTGAGCATGGTGACTTGTGCTGTAGTTTCAATCTTCACAGACCACCACTGGTACGGAAAGTGAAGAGGTGAGTGTCAGGGCTCATGCCTTGTTGGACAACTTGGACTGGTCTGGACTGGCCTATAGACGTGGGCCAAGACTGGCGTGGTGGACGGCTTTGCATCAGGGAGCCGAGTGCCAGGCACAGAACCAAGACCTTCACTGATGAGGACTATGAAGGCCTCTGGATCCCCCCCCCAATTTAACATCTAGTGATCCAGTCAGGACAAGGCAAAAGGGGACTTAACTTTTCTGCTACAGCCAGGCATTGATTTTCCAGTCTGCTTGCTGTATTTTTTAGGATTAGGTTAATTAGTAATTAGTTACAATAGTTATTTGTGGATTAAGTTTTTCCCACCCTTCATAGTTAGAATTAGAGGGTGTAGCAAGAAGGGAGGTTGGGGTGGGTAAGGGGTTGTGTGTTGTGTTTGTATTTTGGAGACTTAGCTTTTGTAATTTGGTAAATTTGGTCTGATTTGATTTGATTGGTTAGATACTGCCTGCCGGACATGTGTGTGGGGCGGGCTGGGAGGCCAGTGTTGTTAACAACTGCTGGGAGTAGCCCAGTTGTGGCCAAGGCTAATTAGCAAAAGCCACTAAGGGGAGAATGGCCAGCCAAGGGATACCAGTGCTCCTTGGGAGGGGAAAGTATTACAATGGGACCAGGCAAAAATGGAAGGGAAGGGAATGGAGACGTAGAAGGGCTCAGTCCCCTTCCAGCCTGTGTCCCATCCCGAAGGTAGTAGGTAGTGGGGCTAGGATTATGGACCCCTCTCTGACATTGGTGTTGTGCAATTCCAGGTCCATAAATAATAAGACCATGATCCTCTATGATTTTTTGTCAGAACAGGATGTGGCCCTGGCATGCATGACCAAGACCTAGGTGCAAGATGGGGAGACCATAGCTCTCTTCCAGTTAGCTCCTCCCAGGTTTTTGGTCCTCCACCAATCCCAGACTAAGGGATGGGGTGGAGGAGTGGCTTTATTCATTGGGAAGCTTACACCTTCAGAGTGCTCCTGCCACCGAAGCTCATGGGCATAGAGTGTGCTGGCTTTGTATGGGAAGCTGGGGAGAGTTTGGCTGTTTGGTTGGTGTACCATCTGCCCAATGCACCAACAAATAGCCTGCCATCTCTGCTGAAGGCCATATCAGGCTGGGCACTGGAGCACCATAGAATGTTAGTCCTGGGCAACTTCATTGTCCATGTTGATGATACGACCTCCATGCAGGCAATGTATCTGGTGTCATCCATGGTGGTGCTAGGACTCTCCCAATGTGTTACAGCATCCACTCACTGAGCTGGGCACACACTTGATTTGATCTTCGTGGTGGGGATTACAGTGGACTGCATTACGGCTATGGCCATTCCATGGTTGGACCACCATGTTCTGAAGGCCCATGTGAATGGGCTGCTTCGACCCTGTTTGGGTGGTGAGCCTATTTTAGCTCACCCGCAGAGCCAAATGGACCCAATGCAGTTCCAAATGGCCCTGGAGATCCAATGCCCCCTGGTGGCTTGCTGGATGAGTCAAGGATTGGCAAAGCCAACTCTCAGTGGCCATCGATGAGATCACTCCCTGATGCCCTCTGCGCCCCCACTCAAAACTCGCTCCATGGTATACACAGGAGCTGAGGATGATGAAGTGGGAGCTTGAATGGCTAGAGAGACAGTGGTGCCGCACTTGTGACAGAGCGTCAAGAGCATCTTATAGGATGTTTATGAGATCCTATGAGATGGCAGTCAAAGCCGCAAAAAGAGAATATTATGCTGCCATGATTATTTAGAACAATTCGGTCTCTTACTACTCTGCCACAGGGCAGACCAAATGATAAGGAATTGGAAATTGGCTGTGAGGCTTTTGCAAGCTATTTCACAGATAAAGTCCTGTCACTCTGCCGTGACCTCCCCTCCACAGTCAAGACAGTAGCAGAACTTGAGGCCCCGTGTGTGTCTTCTGGTCAAGTTCTGGATTATTTCAGACCACTCAGCCTAGAGGAGGTTGACAAGTTACTCTCAGCTGTTCATGTGACCACTTGTAGCCTAAACCCGTGCCCATCATGGCTAATTAAAGCTAGCCACAATGGGTTATGAGGTGCACTAAGGGAGATTCTCAACAAGTCCCTCGTTGAGGGACTGTTCCCTAGTGCTTTGAAGGAGGCAGAGGTCCTGTGCCTGATTCAGAGCAGGCCAGGGTTAGGGATCCCTCTCCCGACCTTTTATGGGGTGCTGTTAGTGCCAGCACCAGAGGTTAGGAGCTTAGGAGTGCTCCTGAATGATGGGAGGCCCAGGTAGCAGCCACTGCCAAGTCAGCCTTTTACCATCTATGGCTGATCAGGCAGTTGGTTCCCTTCCTTGAACACAATGATCTTGCAACAGTGATCCATGCAATGGTCACCTCAAGATTGGATTACTGTAATGCTCTCTACATGGGGCTGCCCTTGTCTCAAATCCAGAAGGTGCAGCTGGTGCAGAACACAGTGGCAAGGCTGTTGCTGTCTTCCTGTGTGGGAACACATCCAGCCCACCCTAAAAGCGCTGCACTGACTGCCTATAGCATACTGGATTCGGTTCAAGTTGCTGGTCCTTACCTTTAAAGCCCTATTTGGTCAGGGACCTACTTACTTAAGGGACTGCCATTCCCCACATATCTCCTGGAGAACACTAAGATCAGGATCCCAAAATCACCTGGTCCTCCCAGGCCCTAAAGAAGCCAGGCTGGCTGCAATCCTTGGTGAAATGAGCTCCCGGATGACATCAGGGCCTTGCAGGACCTTTTACAATTCTGCAAGGCCTGTAAAACGGAGCTCTTCCACCAGGCTTTCAATTAGGGTGCTGCCTTTAATATCCTGACCCTAGCCCTAACATCACCATCAGCACCAACAGCCCGGCACAAGCCTGGATTAGGGTGGTGAGAAACTGTTTAATGCCAAGAGATCGACGCCATCTGACATTAACATCTGTTTGAATATGTATGATTTTATATATTGTGATTTTAATTAATTTGTGTTTTATTATATGTCAGTGTTTTAACAGATATAGATATAGATATAGATATAGATATAGATATAGATACACATATATTGTAAGCCGCTCTGAGCCTGCCTTGGCAGGGAGGTGTGGAACATAAATTTAACAAATAAATAAATGCAGTGGAGGAGAAGAATAGGTTTAAGGGACTAGATTTGACAGACAGAGTGCTTGAAGAACTATGGACAGAGGTTCATGACATTGTACAGGAGGCAGCAATCAGCACCATCCCAAAGAAAAAGAAATGCAAGAAAGCCAAGTGGCTGTCTGATGAGGCTTTACAAATAGCAGAGGAAAGAAGGAATGTGAAAGGCAAAGGGGAAAAAGAAAGATTTACCCAACTGAATGCAGATTTCCAGAGATCAGCAAGGAGAGATAAGGAGGTCTTCCTGAATGAACTATGTAAAGTAATAGAAGAAAACAATAGAATGGGAAGGACTAGAGATCTCTTCAAGAAAATCTCTTCAAGCAAACTCTGTAGGACAGTGGAAGACAGGAGGGCCTGGCATGATGTGGTCCATGGGTTTACAAAGAGTCAGACTGTGAGACTGAAAAACAACACAATGGATGCATAGCATGATGACATGCATCTCATAGCAACTGGATGATTGATTCATTGCATGCAATCACACATGCACACAAACACCCACATTTTTTTTGGAAAACTTTTACTTGTTTTCAAAGATTTCTGGGACAGAGTGTGGGGAGGTTTTCTTCAAAGGAAGGCTTCCTTACTTTGTAAATGGAAACAACAGGCCACAATAAGGAAGGAAGGCAAATGCAGAGCTTTACAATCTCTGTTTAAAAGTACACAAAAATGAATGCACAAAGGCTTTTTAATGGAGGCCAGCACTCCCACCCCCACTGGAATCAATGCAAAGAAATGCCCTATGCCACAAGGTACTTGTTTAGGGGGTCTGTAAAATCAACCCCATTTGTCCAAACTGCTTGAAACTTGGGGGGGGGATCTTTAGATTAGAGAGAAAACGATGCAAATTTGGTGCCATTATCTCTGCTTCCTAAGCCCCTCAAATTGGTTCCCCATGGAAAATAATGTTCCCCAAATTCCAGACTCTCCCAAATTCAGATCTGAATCTTGATCCAGTAATATTATAACTGAAAACTATTCATTCATTTTTTTCAGGAGGTCTACATAACACATAGGCTTTTAGATGAAATAATAAAACAATAATTGAAACACATGAGAAAAGGTAGCATTCAGTTCTTTTGGAAAAGTAAATATTGAATTCATAATTTAAACTATTGAATTAAAATTAAAATAGTCACAGAATCACTGTATAGTTAAGTAGGCACTGAATGAATTAATGGCAGTACCTTGAATTTTTAGTGCAGCCGAGATATATTTGGCAACTGCCAGAGAGATGTGATCTTCATTTCCAGGTCAAGTAACTGATAGTCCTTCATGAGGTTAGGAAAAGTTACAATAAGTGATCAGACAAGTTCTTAAACTGCCAAGAATTTTCATGTGAAGAAAAAGTGTGTCAGGGTTTCAGGCACCTCGAGACCACAAGAACAAATCCTTTGACCACATGGCATGTTGGAAAATCTTCCCAAAAGATCAGCAATAGGTAATGCATTGAAGCAGGCCAGGAAGAAGATACATTGATAAGAGGGAATCGTAAGACAGCATAGATACATATTGACAACAAATGGTCTTGAAGGAGTAAAACCCAGGTATAATGAAGGGCAGATTCATTTGGCATCTAAAAGCAGATGACTCCAGTCTACAGGGCCGGCCCCAGGTGTTTTTGCACACTAGCCAAGGACACCTTCTGGCGCCCCACCCTGTGCTCTTTCCTTGGCAAGGGCCAAGGTTTAAACCCCCTTACCTTCCATCTGAGTGCCAGCAAGCCAGGGAAGGGGTGGGGGGTTAAGCCCCCATCTCTTCCATCTGAGCGCCAGCTTGCCTGCGTGCCCTGCAGCTTCGGGGCATGCCAGCAAGCCAGGGAAGAGGCAGGGGTTTAAACCCCCATCTCTTCTGGGGTTGCACACATGCGTTAAACCAAGCCGGCTGTGTTTCCTCCGAGCTCCTCCTTCAAACTAAAGAATTTATAGCTCAAAGTTTGTAAATGCTACGCAAACCCAGATAAGAGGCTGATAACCAGGGAGCAGCTGGTTAGAACATCTTCAGAGTGGTAAGAACCTAATTTATTGCTGTGTTCGAAAGGAAAGCCTTGAGATTCTTAAGGCCGCTCCCAAAGCTTTGAATCAGATATGGAGAAGACAATTAAGGACCTATCTGAACAAATTGCAGGACTCCAAAATACAGTCCTCGCCTTTCAAGAAAAAATTAGTGGTGAGTTAAACTCATTACAGGAAGAAGTTAGCAAAATAGGCACAGAAATAGCCACTATAAAGCAGATGGCTACGACAGCCAAACAGCTCGCTGAAGCTAATGAGCAAAAAATAACCTCTCTGACCCGCCAAATAAATGACTTGTCAGACAGAAATAGGAGAGCTCACCTTATCTTATCAGGGATATCTGAAGAAATTTCCATAAATAAACTGGAAGAGTCCCTGATACAATGGATGCAGACAAATGAAGTAGAGGTAAAAGCAGAGGATGTTGAAAGAATGCATCAACTACAAAGGAATGGGAGGGGAGGGGCCCCTAGAGATGTAATAATTAAATTTGCCAGAGAGAAAATTCAACAGCAAATATATACGGCACTAAAGAAGAGGAAAGACCTGACTTTTAGAGGAAGAAAAGTCTGGGTGAGACAAGATTTTTGTCAAGAGACCTTAAGGAAAAAAAATCTCATGTGTCCCTTTGCTCAAAAGCTTTATGCAAACAATGTTAAATTTTCATGGGGCTATCCATCTTCTATAATCATATTTCGGGGCTTTCGGTTTCGGTGCTGCGAATGGCGGCCGCTTCTCGGGACGCTCCCGGAGGCGGTTAGCCCACACGCGGAATGGGGGGGTCTTCGCGTTTGCGAAAGACCCTAGTGAGCCTTAGTCAAAGGCTCCGAACCGGGGGCGCATAGGGGAGTAGCCTGTTTGCCGGCAAACTGCCGGGAAATTGAGGCTTTCTCCCCGCCCCAATCGGCCCCGCCGCGTAGTGCGTCCCGAATGGGACTTAGCAGCCCTGCCGACTTCCAGGAGTGAGGAAAAGCGGATGAATTACTATGAAAAGAAGAAATGGCATCTAATCGTGAGTTGAAGATCTATTTTGAAGCGAAAATTAAAACCCCCCGCAAGCGGATAAGCGTATGGGAGGAGGGAGGAGTTTCCACCCTCTTCGAAGAAGCGAATTTTTAAAGGAAACGCGAAGGGGGGTAACAAGAAAAAATGTTGGTGAAAGTACCGTTGGGGTTTTACAGAAGATTGCGGCTTTAGTTGCTTTCTGGGGGATGTGGCACGAACTTTGAAAAAGTAAATAAAAAATAAAATGTCGATGCTGGGGAAAATCCTGCTTAGAACGGAAGAGAAGAGAGGAGGGACTTCCGCTCCAGTCACCCCCCCCAGAACTAGCTGTCAATCAACAAGAGACTGAGATACTGCGCCACCTGCTGGAGTAAATGTAAAATATCAAGGAAACGCTTTTAAAATGGAAATTGTTCTCATCAGACTACAAAAACAAATGTTGGAATCAACAAGGTTGATGGCAGAAAATGTATAGAAAATTAATTTGATGCTAAAGTTCCAAGCTATGGATGAAGAAGGGAAAGAAGATCTCAGATTTATTTTGACGAAAGTCTTGACACCTCTATCTGGCAGTGGAGCGAATAAATAAAAAGAAGAGGCGGATAAGGCTCTCAAAGCCTATTCCGCCTTGAAAAAAAGGATATACTCTGCCAGTAGAAAGGGGTGTTGAGCTTAGCAAGTAATGGAGATCTAATTTCAACTTGAGTGTTAATGGAGCCAACGAGAAATGACTGCCAGAAACAACAAGAAAAAAGAAGCGAAAGAAGATGGATTAAAAAATTTCTGAAGAGACATGCCAGCACAGAGGAGGAAGCAGCACTCAAAATTTGGATTTTTGAAGAAGACAGCGGCCCGGGGGAAGGAAGTGACGGAACGGGAGGCACTAAAGTTCAAAGGACTTAATGATAATTGGAGAGACTTAAAAAGGAATTTGTTCGTGTAACATCTGAAAAGATTTGACCTAACCCCAGTGGACTTTACTAACTTTACTAACAGAATTGATTTGGACTTTGTAAAGCTGAAAAGAAGATCTTTCAACCGTGATGGATGCCGACAACTGGAAGAAATAATACTAACCTTTACTAATAGAAAAAAAACTCACTCCGCTCTTTTTTCTCTTCCCATCTGTCTACCTTACCCTTTTCTTATAAAAAATAAAATTCTCTCCTTTTTAGGAGAGTTATTTCAAAAAAAAAAAATATAATCATATTTCGGGAAGGAAAGCGACTTATGGCAAGGAACACTACAGAGGCAAAGGAACTACTTAAACAACTAGGAATCAACACAGATGACATAGGAGAGCAAGAAATGGAAGAGGAATCGGGGGTTCCTGAAGATGGTGATGAAGGAACTTCAGAGAGAGGAGGAAAATGCCTCAGGACCAGCTCCCGATAACCAATTAAGGGAAGTATACCTTTATGGATTGAGCTTATTATTATTATTATTATTATTATTATTATTATTATTATTATTATTATTTACAGTATCAAGAACGAGGGGGGGGGTGCATCCCATGCAGTGGAGAGGGGGAAGAGATTTTCTTTCCATTTTCACTCTCAACCACAGGGGGGAAGGGAAGGGTAAGGGTAAACTAATTAACCATTCAAATTTTTCACAGCCACGAGATGTTAAAGTCTTAATTGATGTGGGATATGGATAAAACAATAAAATTTTTATCACTGAATGTCAATGGTTTAACATCAGAAATTAAAAGATATAGGATAGCCAAGTTGGCAAGAGAGCAAAAAACAGATGTTCTGTGTTTACAGGAAACACATAAGAAAAGAAATGACAACAAGCCGTTGCTAAAAGACCTCGACCTGGATGATGTTAGCAGAAGCTAGGAGCCACACCAAGGCCAGAGGAGTGGCAATAATGACTCATAAGAAACTTAGAGTAGAAGTACTAGAAAGAAAGACAGACAGGGAAGGGAGATACGTGATGGCTAAATTCAGATTAGAGGGGAAGAAATTTACATTGGTAAATATATATGCACCCAACAAAGGACAAAAGAAATTTTTAGCCAGGCTATTTAAAAAAACTAAGCAATGCGCAGAGGGAGAATTAATTATGACAGGAATTTGAATATGGATCTGACCAAAAATAAGGCAATTAAAATAGGAGCTTGGAGCTTGAGGGAAGCACATGAATTGATAGGACAGCAACCAAAACCCACCCATGTATCCAGCCGGCACAAAACCCCATCATGCATAGACTACATAATTGTAGAAAAAAGCAGTAATCTTATTAAAAAAATCACAACGCACCCAATTTGGATATCGGATCATGCACCAATCACTATAGAAATAGAAGGTAATCAAAAGCCAAAAAGTAGAACTTGGAGGTACAATAATTTAATAATGGCTAAAGAGGAGGATAGGAGTTATATGGTGGAGCAGATAAGATTATACTTTGAGGAGAACAGAGGGACTGTCTCAACTAATACCCTGTGGGATGCCACGAAGGGGACACTGCATAAGAGGACACTGCATAAATAAGGAAAAGTACATCAAAAGAGAATGCTATCTAAAAAGACAATCTAAAATTCAGAAACTGGAGAGGTTGCAAAAGGAACAAATCAACAATCACGATTTAAAAGTACAGAGTCAGATAACAACAATTAAAAAACAATTAGATGAGTTGGACTCAGTTACATTATGGAAGAGAGAAGCAATGGTAAGAAATGACTTCCATAGAAATAGTATTAATTCGGCCAGAAGGTTAGCTAACTATTTGAAAAACAGGAAGGTAAGGCAAAAGATAGAAAATATAAAAGTGAATGGCCACTCAAAAGATATATTAAAAGCCTTCAAGACCTTTTACAAAGAGCTGTATAAAAAAAAGGACATTGTCATATATGAGGAAGATATAAGAACAACACTTAAAGAAAATGATAAAATTATGTTAAGGAAGGAAATAACACTACAGGAGATAAAGGATGTAATTAAAGAATTGAAAAAGGGCAAATCCCCAGGCCTAGACGATTTCACAAGTGAATTCTATAAAGAGACAGTAGATATATTGGCCCAGAGCTCCAAGAGATATTTAACGGAATACTAAAAGGGAAAAAAGCCCCAGATTCGTGGAGGTAATCAGAAATAGTGGTAATCCCTAAACCACATAAAGACCCAGAGGAAGTGGGCTCATATAGACCTATTAGTTTACTAAATCAGGATTATAAAATCTTTGCAAAAATATTGGCAAATAGATTTAAAAAGATCATACCTAACATAATAAAGGAGGACCAATACCGATTTGTAAAAGACAGGAATATAGCCCACCCCACAAGGAATATTATAAATGTATTACAACATGGCCACAAAAAAAAGCTAGGCCTCCTGAAATTAGATGTCTACAAAGCATTCAATACACTCTCCCAGGATTTTCTGTGGCAGGTAATGACTAAATACGAGATGGGGGAGCCATATATTAAAGCGATCCAAGAAATATACAGAGAAGGGACAGCAGTGGTGAGAGTTAACGAAGAACACTCATAACCCCTTAAGATTCAAAGAGGAGTCCGGTAAGGATGCCCTCTCTCACCCCTCCTATTTATACTAGCAATAGAACAGCTAACCGAAAGAATAAGAAATTCTGCAAGGGTGGAAGGATACAGGGTAAGGAAGGAAGAAATGAAAAGCAATTTATTTGCCGATGACATTATAATCGCTATGACAAACCCCAAAGAGGCAATAAAAGAAATAAAAGTTATATTAGAGGACTTCGAAAAATGTTCAGGACTGAAGGTGAACATGGCTAAATCAGAAATTATGTATCTTAATGTGACTAAAGAGAAAAAGGAACAAATACATGGGATTACTAATATTGGAATGGGTACCAAAAATTCAGATATTTAGGTATTGTACTACAGAAGAATATTGATAAAGTATCAGAGAACAATTATAACAAGGTCTGGAAGAAAATAGAAAAAGATATGAAAAAGTGGAAAAATAAAATAATGAATATATCTACTAGAATCAAAAGTGTTAAAATGTTTTGGCTGTCGAGATTAATATACCTGTTCCAGACAATACCGCTAGGAATGTATACCAAAAAACTAGACCAATGGAACAGAGTGATTAAGGAATGGATTTTCAGCAGTAAAAAATGCAGAATACAGAGAAAGATAATTTACAGCCATAGATCAGCGTTGGGATGGGGAGTCCCTGACCTGATTAGTTATTACGAAGCCTTTCAAATAAAATCGATATTGGAGATAGGCGATGGAGAGGGACTAAAATGGGTGAGTTTTGAGAATGAAATCAATAATAACATAGGGAGTTTTGGGGTATTCTCCAAAATGACAAATAAAGATCTTACACAAGTTAAGGGATCTAGGTATTCAACACTAACAGTGTGGAACAAGTGGCAGCCCTCATGGCTTAAAAGAACCACAGAGTGGGCACCACTAAAGTCCCTCTATAACAAAACAGGAGAAAATAAATGGTGCAAACTCCTGAGATCAAAGGGATATTATAGGCTAAGAGACTTATTTAGAGGAGGCACTCTAAAACCAGCACAGGAATTAATCAAGGAGACAGGCAAGCAATATTGGTTAAAAATTACAGGCCTTTATAGAATGATTAAGGAAGTTAATGAAAAAGGAAATATTTGGACAGAAGAACCAATTGAAGAAATACATAATAGGATGCAAAAATTTAAACAAGGATTAGCAGGATATATTTACAAGAAAATGTCATCCAATAAATATAAGGCAATACTATATTTACAGAAAACATGGAGTAAGGAAGGCCAGATATTGGAAAACAATGCAAATAGAATAATGAAGGGAATAGAAGAAACCAAAATAATTACATTTAATGAACTGGAACATAATTTTTTCACAAAGTGGTATAAAACACCAGCGCAGATAGCAAACATGTTTCCAGGATCGAGTCCTATGTGTTGGCATCATAAACAATTTAAGGGTTGGTTCTCCCATATGTGGTGGGAATGTCCAGAAGTGAGAGTTTTTTGGCTAAAAATAATACAAACTATAAAGAAAATATGTAGAATCTCATTGAATGTAGACTTTAAACTAATGTTAATGGGTATATTAGGAAATAAGGCAGTCAGTAAGGAAACCCAGGCTATACTCAAAGCTATGGTGTTAGCAGGCAAGGCAGTGATAGCTCTGGGCTGGAAAGATAAGAGCAAATGGACAATAGATACCTGGCACACTTATTTGTTTGAATTTGTGCAGTCGGACATCATCAAGAAATTGCGCCAAAAGACCACATGGGAGGATAAAGCCGAAGAAATTAAAGCGAGATGGAAGACCTATCTAAAGTGGATAACAGTGGAAGGAAGACAGGACATTCGGTGGAAAATTCAGACTTTGTGCCCATGGCTGTGAATAAAGGATCAACAAACAAGGTGTAGAGTGAGGGAGGGGGGAACCTATCGAGTTATGTAAAGTAAGGAGACAAAAGATATTATGTAATATATAGAAAATCTACAAAAAATAAACCTTTATAAAAAAAAATTAACCCCCATCTCTTCAGTATGAGTGCCGGCTTACCTGCACGTCCCACAGCTTTGGGGTGCGCCAGCAAGCCAGGGAAGAGGCGGCGGGGGGGTTGGTGGGGCTTTTGGTGGGGGTGGGAGGCTTTTGGCACCCCTAACAGCCGGCGTGCTGTAGGCAAATGCCTAGTTCGCCTAGTGAGCAAGCCGGCCCTGCCAATCTAATAGTTCAAGACTATCTTTGGATAACTGCCATATTGGTATTATATATCCTGGTGGTTATATTGCACCCTCAATTTAGAGAGTGCATAAAGATGCTTAATTAGGTTTAAAAAAGGATATTTCTCCCAAAGCTGTCTACAGGATACCTGAAAACCAGCACTCATGGTAAGCTCCCCCATCCCAGCTCCTAAATGATAACATTTTTTTTTCCTCAACACACCCCTAGAGAAGGGCATTCCACAACTGTGGTGTCCCCATTGAAAACGCCTTTTCTAGCTACCATAGGGTTGAGTATGACAATATTAATTGCTGTGTAGATTTATATGCACATAGGAAGTCCTTCAGCTATCTGGTGCCTATTTAATGTTCTAAAGCTAAGTCTGATGCTTTGAAATGTATCAAAAAACAAACTGGCAGCAATTTTTTTTTTAAAAAAAAGAAGTAGTATCTATGCTGCAGCTTAGAGAGCTTTTTCTAGAAATCTGTGTTAAAAGTAATTTAAAAAAAACCTTTCAAAACCATTTCCCATCTGGCAAGACTTAGGGGTTTTTTTGGGGGGCGGGGTTGAAGAAACAGATTTTATTCTGTTGAAAAATGGCACAAATTAAAGTTTTTGGTAGAATTCGAAATGGTAATTCGCAGTTTTAAGATTAATTTGTTCTAGATTTTTTGTGCAGATATAGATTACTATATCAAGATGTGTTGATTCAAAATTGGCATTCTTTCAGCTCTGTTCTTGAGACTGCTACTGATTTCAGGTATACTTTTTCAATCAATGTGAATCTTGGGCTTGTGTGTGTGTAAAAGAAATGAAAGAGAGAGAGAGAGCAGGGAGGCTTTTCCATCAGATATTACTTTGTGGAACAGCAGCATAAAATGCTAGTTATTGCAATGCTGAATTAAATAACAGCATGCCATATTATAGAAAGCATCTTTGGCAATACAAACAAAATTGTTTAACTACCTTATTGATCCATAATATTATATTTCTAAAATATAAGATATGTAACTCCTTGCACTTCCTTTCCTCAATAAAATAAATAGGTCTTTTGTGTAGTGGGCTGTGGCAGAGGTTGTCAAAGACTGTAGCTGGTAAGAGAGAAATAAAATAGATTTTTCCAGCTTAGGGCTGTTTCATTATTCCAGACAACACTTCGTATTGATCCTCCTCTATTTATTTCTAATTTTGTTGCCTCTGATTGAGCTGAGCTTACATGCTGTTAGGATGCAGCATTGCTACATGAAGTGCAAGGTAGTAATGTTCTCATTTTAAGCTTTAATTTAGTCTGATTTGCAGCAAATTAAGGTGTCTGAAGGAGCATTTTAACACACATACCACTTCAATATTATTCGACTTATATTACTTAGATAACAAATGCTATATCAATTAAAATATATGATTTGCAGTCATCAATGCAAGCCTATTGACATTGTCCCCAATATAAAAATCTTGTTTGAAGCATGCAGTATAATTTTTTAAATATATATATATATATATATATAAAGTGATCTGAAATAAAAATAAACATTGGGTGCGATCATACGTACTGGAAGCAACGGCAGCCATGCGATTCTCCCGCGGATTAAAGGGACACAATCAGACAGGCACATCTGTCTGGCGTCCCGGAGTCGTCGGCGGGGCGTCGTTGCACGCGGCAGTAGCGTGGAAAAAAGCTACTGCCGATAACCCAGTATTATGGGGAACTGCAGATGCGTGGCGGGAAGTTTGATCGCGCAAATGCGCATCATTGCAGGCGGGGCAAACAGCCTCGCATCCTGCCTGCCTCTTCCCCCCTCCGTATGATCGCAGCCATTGTGTGGTTTTAATATTAAAACTAGCATAGGGAGATGTGAAAAATATCTGTTGTGCTTTAAGGTATTACTGGATCATAATTGACTTAAGAGAAAGAATTTTGACTGATGTCCCTAAAATTTTGACTGATGTCCCTATATATCTTCTATATAATAAAAGCATTTTAGTCTGGCAACATTCTATGCACTCCAAAATCGGTTCGCTCCGTGATCTGTCACTTAGAAGCTGTCCCTATCCACTGGCTGTGTTGCCTGAGTCTCACCTCCAATATTCTAAAAAGTTTGCTGTTCCTCTCCCCCCCAGTAGCCAGTCAGAACACAGAGATCATTTGCATATGTCACCTGATTGGCCTTTGCCTCTAACATTCTAAACAGTTTGGTTGTGGCTGTTGGGAGTCACTGAATGTGTCCTGAGGTAAAATTCATATCCCAGTCTTCCATTAAACAGTCACTGACGCTGCTAAAATACATATTTCAATCTTCCCTTAAATGGTCACTGGAGTTGCCAATCTACCTGTGGGGCCTGGAGATCTCCCAGAAATCACCATGTTCCCCAGCCACAGAACATCATTTCCCCTACACAGGGCTTTTTTTGTAGAAAAAGCCCACCAGGAACTCATTAGCATAATAGGCCACACCCAACAGCAGAAACTAATTAGCATATTAGGCCACACCCCTGACAGCGCAGCTCCCTCCCAGGATCAGCTTCCCCAGGTGCCCCATGGCTTGCGGGGTGCATGGGGAACCTGAGGGAAGGAAGGCAGTTTCTGGATTGGCTTCCCCAGGCAACCTGCAGCTGCTGGGTGCCTGGGGAACCTGAGGAGGGGAGGAAGTTTAAACTGCCTTCCCTCCCTGGATCAGCTTGGCTTCCCCAGGTGCCCACAGCTTCCAAGATGCCTGGGGAACCGGAGGAGGGGGGAGGCTCTAGGCATGGCCAACTCAGAAGCTAGCCAGAACTCCGTTCCTGTGCATTTCAGCCCCAAAATAGCCCTGCCCCTACAGAAAATTTCCCAGCTATTAAAATGGCTGCTTTGAGCAGTGGACTCCACCAAACCCTGCCCTCCCCAGGCTCTACCCCTCAGATCTACAGGTCTGGCCTTCCCCTTAGTATTGCCAGCCTCCAGGAAGCACCTGCAGATCTCCAAGATCAGTTCTCCTGGAAAAAATGGCTGCTTTGGGCAATAGACGCTATGTAATTATACCCTGCTGAGATCCCTCCACACCCCAAACCCTGCCCTCCCCAGGCTCTACCCCTCAAATCTACAGGTATTTCCCAACCCAGAGTTGGCAACCCTGTAACTGGCTATGGAACTGCTTTCCAGACCCTTGGAACCCAGAAGACATAGCATAGGAGGAGGTGCTTTTCTACCTTAGCTGCCACTGCATAACCCCATATCAACAAGTCAGGGGTGGAGGGAGCCATACCTGTTACCATGAGGTTGTCCTCCCATACCACCCACATCGGGCAGCAAAATGACTTGAGACAGCCCTGCCTTATAGCTAAGCAGAAGGCTTGCCTCCCTCTAATTTCCCCTTCCCTCTGCCACCCCACCAGCCAAAGCTGGGACACTCACCTGGGGCTTCCTTCTAGAGCTTGTTGTATTTCTTCCCACAATGGGCCTTACTCCTAGTGCGTGTGTGTATACACCTTAACAGGGTCGGCTCGCTCACTAGGCAAACTAGACATTCGCCTAGAGCATGGCCATCATGGGAGGTGCCGGGCTGAGGAAGCCAGGCAGCTGCCAGAGGCCCCTCCCTGGGCCCTGGGCCGCAGTGCCACTGCTTCCCGCTGCCCGATGAAGCCAAGCCAAGCACCCTGGCTGGCCGGCCTCCCTCCTTCCCACTGCAGCCTGCCCGCTCCATCAAGCGCTGAGGCACCCTGACCCTCCAGCTCCCCGCTGCCTGGCTGGCTGACTCACCCCCCCAGATGGAGAGGTGAGGTGGGCAGACTTACACACAGGAGCAGCAGCAGGCAGTGGGCCTGGGTGGCCATTCAGCGGAGTGCAACGGGGCCCCACCTGGAGACCGAAGGGAGTGCCAGAGAGGCACCAGTGGGGCGGTGGCTCGCTCACTCACCCCACTGCCTGGTGAAGCCAAGCCAAGTGTCCCGGCTGTCTTTTAAAGCAATTTTTAAAGGGTAAAAGAAAAAGGAGGAAGAGAGAGAAACAGAAAGGTGGGCCTCCCTCCCTCCCTCCCTCTTTCTTGCCGCTGGACCAGACACATGGCCGGGCAAGGGTCCATGGAGCAGGGGGTCGAAGGAAGTGATGCTGGTGAGAAGAAGCGTTGCATGAAGGGCTGGTGGCTGCGGTGTGCCCCGAGGATGGGGGCTGCTGAGGGAGACAGAGCGGGTGGGCAGGAGGGGAGGGTCCCTGGTGCCCACCCATTTAGGGAAACCTGGGCACAGCTTGGGGCATGGCGTCACCTCTGGGCGGGGGGGAGATGGTGTGGGGTCTCCAAGGCTGCAGTACACTTTTGCAAACCCCCCCCCACTCCATTCCTTCCATCCTCCTCCACCCAGGCAGGCAGAACTTCCATCTTCCCAGCAAAGCTGCTGCTCAGATCTTATCTTCCCGGGAACAGAACAGTACAGAGCTTGTCACAGCCAGCTGCCCGGTGCCCGCCAAGATCAGCTCTTGTCTCCTTCCCCCCGGGAGCAGCCGGCAGCTCCACACAACCCCCCCCCCCAGTTCCCCCACACACACCTGAACTCCCACTGGCACAGGCGGCTCCATGGGCAGACCGGTTGCCGCAGCCCTGCCTGGAGGTTGGCGACCCTGTAATTGGTGGGCGCACGGGGGGGGGGCAGAAGGTTGCCTCACCTAGGGTACAAAAAAACCTGGAGCCAGCCCAGCACCTTTAAATATATTATCAATACTAAGTTGAAATATTATTAATTGGCTATGATAGGTAGTGGAAGGAGGATACATCAGGATTTGAACTGGGTCATAACAGTCAAATGTTAGATGTATTAGATGGGTATCTTGGGCATGACCAATAGCGGTTTCTTTGTATTATGATTGTATTATGATTGCCTGCTGGTTCAGCTCACATCTTGGTAATGATCAGGGGTTTCAGTTATTTCACTGTACAGTTGGTCTGCATCCAACCAGCTCAAATGTGTCTGTCTGTGGAAAAGGAAATATGTTTGGTACACTTGATTACGTCTGTCACCACCACCTCCTATTTAAAGATACATCATTAAAAAAAAAAAAAACACTTGACTTTTTAATTTGATACTTAGTCCTTTACTGTTTCTGAATGCCTACTGGCTACTAGGCTGCCTAGATCAATTCAATTGTGAGCAAGAAGAAGAAAATGTATCCATTGGAGGTCATTTAAAATATACATCCTAGTGTACAAGTGCAAAGGCAGTATCTACTGGACAGCCATTCTGGTGTAGAGGTTAGAGCAGGGGTGTCCAAAGTTTTTTTGGTGAGGGCCAAATACAGAAAAATAAGCAAAGCCCCGGGCCACACACAAGAGGTGACATATTGAATCTGCAGGTGAAAGTTGGAAAAAGGTGTGTGGGGGGTTAAAGGATACAGGGTTTCAACCTTGCGCAGAAGTCAGACTCTGGAAGATTTTTCCCCCCTTTGAATCTAATCCTGTGGGTCTGCAGGGACCCCTCCTCATCTCATCACCCCTTTCCCCACCTTGAAGTGCACAATCCTAAACATAACATAGTAAAGGTAAACGTTTCCCTTGCTGGAAAGCCAGTCAAATCCGACTCTAGGGATGCAGTGCCCATCTTGTGGCCGGCATGACTGGAGGCCGAGGCGCACGGAAAGCTCTTACCTTCCCATTGAAGTGGTACCTATTTATGTATTTGCAATTTCTTGCTTTCGAACTGCTAGGTTGGCAGGACTCCCTCATGCAGCACTAAGGTCTGGAACCGCCGACCTAACGATCGGCATTCAGCGTCTTAACCACATAATATACCCCCGAGGTAATTCGTAAATAAGGTCAATGGAGCTTACTCGCTAGTAAGTGTTTTTTACAATTGCAGTCTTGCAGTATCTCCCCCACACACACACCTGAGGGGGGCCACCCGGCCTGGAGCCTCGCTTCCCCGCCTTCGAGGAAAATAAAACAAGTCATGAGCCTGCTGGAGGTTTTTTTTTTCTTTTCCTGAGGAAGCAGCCAAACAAACACCGTTTATTGATTACAAAAGGAAGGGAATCGCCCGCCGCAGGGACCTGCCCGAAAGCGCGGGTCACGGAAGGAAATCGGGGAGGCGGCCGAAGTACCCGGGGAGGCTAGCACCAGAAGGAAAGCCAGAGTCCGGCGGCAGCACGGGGGAAACACAGCGTGGAGCCCTCAGCGGCTCGGTCGGGAAGCCCCACAAGTCCAAGTGCTGCAGGGAGGGGGAACCCGAAAGCGCGTGGCCAGGGAGGGAGGGAGGGGCGCCCAGCCCAAAGTCACCTGCCCCACCGCGCGCGTCTCCCGCCAGTTCGTGGAGCCGAGCCTGCGCCTTGGGGAGTCCGGGGAGGCAGGGGCGGGGAGGCGCGGGAGTGTGCGTCCCTCCAAGCGCGCTGCCGGCCCTCGCTAGACCTTGGTGCCCATGTGCGGGCCATATTCAATTATATTTTCAGAATTTGCTGCGGGCCAATAAAAACTGACCTGCGGGCCACAGTTGGCCCGCGGGCCATAGTTTGGACACCCCTGGGTTAGAGTGTTGGATTTATTTATTATTTATTTAATACATTAATTTATACCCTGTCTTCCTCCCCAAAGGGGAGCCAAAGCAACTTCCATCATTCAGTTCAGTTTTATTTATCCTGGCAACAACCCTGTGAGGTAGGTTAGGCTGAGCATATTTGACCGGCCCATGGTTACCCAGCAACTTCCATTGCATGAGTGGGGATTCCAACCTTAGTCTTCCAGACACTAGTCCAACACCCTTAACCACTACACCACACTGACTTGGAGATCAAGCTTCAAATCCCTACTCAGGCATGAAAGCTTGCTGGGTGACCTTGTACCAATCACACATTCCCAGTCTCACTTAACTCACAGGGTTATTGTCAGGATAAAATGGAGGAGAAATGAAGCTGCTTTGGGTTCCCACTGGGAAGATAAATGGAATGAAAAGAAAAGAAAAATGAAATAGTGGGTGAGGGATTATATGCCCAACAAGAGGGTCACTTTCGTAACCTAGGCATGATCCTGGGCAATGTGAGATTGAGAAGGTTTACTGCAAGCACAAAAGCAGCCATGAGCTGCCCCATATAAATTATGAATGCAGCTTATTTACCAAGTCATAACTCTGAAACACAAGCCACTATGGAGTTACAAAGCTGCCCAGCATGACAGGAGTTGAGGTGAACACTGAATAACAACAATGAGGTGATCTGGTCATGCAACTTAGCTCATTAACCTGTGAATTAAGTGAGGTAATTTTGGACAGTGATTGTATTCATGTTCAAGTTCTCAGTATCCCTGACCCAACTGTTAGATAGTCTGCATTGTTCAAAATGACACTTTAGGAAAATGTTTTGTAGCAGAGGAATGTTGGGCAGCAATAAAGTTAAGCACCTTTTCCCGCTATATTAATAGTCTTCCCTAAATTGCCCCCTTCTGAAATGCTTTGCTGTTATCTCTGTGTGATGCATAGATTTGAAATGTCCAGATGGAGGGTGGAAAGTGGATCAGGATTAAGGCTTTAAGCAAGACATTCTCTATTCAAAAATTTCACATTAAATCTTGAAGCAACTTGAAATATTTCCCAACAGCAGCACCCCAAAATGTACCCATATAGTTCCATAAACAAAATCTAAGTGGTTAAATGCTAAGAATGCAATCCGGCAATGACCACATGCTGAAGTCCCATTGAAATCAGCTATTTCAAAGCATTTTTTGTTTGTTGTTCTCACCTACGTTTATCTTTGTTTCACCATAGTGTTTTTGAGACTGACATTTAGTGTTTACATTGATTCTCTGCAGGGCTGTTTTTGTAGCAGGAACTCCTTTGCATATTAGGCGACATACCCCTAATGTAGCCAATCCTCAAAGAGCTTACAGAGCTCTTCTTCTGTCACCTAGGCTGGCAGATGGAACCATCCTTTCACTGTCACTATGCAGTGGCTGGAACATCTCCTTCCCCATACTGCCTGTGAACTAGCTGTGTTCTTCTGTCACATGGAGACTGTGCCTCACATGGATCCATCCCTAATGGTCCATTTTCCTTCTGTTTTTATTTACACCTATGGACTTTAAAGAGGTTGCTTTAGCTTCAAAGCCTCCATGGAATAAGATCACAGAACTTCCTTGAGCAGCCCCTGCCATTGTCCTAAGCACTTTCATAAACTTAACCTGCACAGACACGATGACATTTCTGTGGTATTTACCTACAGCATATGGAGGGTATACTGAAGGCTAGTCAACATGGCCAAATATTTGAAAAAAACATGAAAAATAAATTATACCATAAACTGAGTGTGGCCAGCTGTTTTTAGATGTGCTTGGTGGATAAGTTATCCAACATACACAACATGAACCCTTTCATTGGGTCAAGTTTCACTGCTTTAGGATATTTACACTTTCTAGCTACACACAGCAGTAGCCATCAGACTAAACACTGAGCAAAGCTGGTTCAAAATTATTTTTCCCATCCTTTCATACATCAGAGAAATGAAACACAAAAGGATATCCTCTTATGCTACATCAACAGCTCTAAACTGTACTTTTTTGCATGAAGCTGTCCTAAAACAGATGCTGAACTATCTTCATTGTTTCCCATGCTTTAAATTAAGTGAGGTCACTAGCCCTTGCCTTATGCCCTTCACTGGAGGCTTCCTCAGAAAGGAACACTCCAGTTTAGTCTATGTAGATACCAATTTTCAGTTTCTGAACTGGAACTTATATTTTACTCATACCGGATATTCTCTTGTTGTGCAGCCAACACAACTTTCCACAGTTGTTTGGTCAGGCCCTAGAGTGACTTAAGAATTAAGCTTTCCAGCTGAAGACTCTGTTTAGCTGAGCAATCATTCATTAGTACAGCCAAAACACAGTTGCCTACACAACTGGGTGACAGCAGAAAATTCTGGTTGATTGCTCTTTGCACTCTGTCTCAGTACAAAGGAGTACATCAGCAGAATGTAACAAGGATTAACTTCATCCCCATCACAGGCTCTCAGTAGGGCTATTGCTTTACTCCATGTATTGGTCTTGACAATAGAAGCAACACTTTGTATTCTATAAAGAAATAAGTTAACAGCTTCATGTATTAGATTTCAAACGTCATTTCTGAAAAATGCCAGTGCCGGACCTTTTCAGTGCAACAATTATAAGATCAAATGTTTGTTGAACCACTACTAAATATAACTGTCTATAAGCAAGATCAAAGCTATACCCACAAATTGAAGAACAAAGTAAAATATAGTGCCATTATTTAACAGATTAATCTCTTCCACCATCCACACTTCCTTTTTAAGCAAAACCTGCCTTAGCCATATGGGTTAAACTACACTTTACATGGAGATCTTTGAACAGATCTACTGATGTTTACTTTAAAGTAAACCCCCCCCCAAAAAACAGCTGTTGTATAGGAATTAGGGGCTATGGAGGTGTTACTATTCCCCTGTGCCACTTATTGATATAGTTCCCTCCACTAATTTGTTACTGCTCTCATTCCTAACACAGGTAATAGCAAGGGACAGGAGGTTTTCTGTCAGGAAAACAGCAGACATGGAAGAATTAGCCCCCCTCTCTAGTCCTAAAAACCCAACTTCCTCATTTATCTGCTTTTTAAATATTAAATGCCAAGTAACCAGAGGCGAACATGTGAACACATGAAGCTGCCTTATATTGAACGAGACCGTTGGTTTATCAAGTCAGTGTTGTCTACACAGAGTGGCAGAAGCTCTGCAGAGTATCAGGCAAAAGTCTTTCTGATCACCTACTGCCAGATCCTTTTAGCTGAAGATGCCAGGAATTGAACTTGGGAGGGAAAATCGATTGGTAAAAGGGCCCATCCCTGCCCCCAGTTCCCACTCCAAAGAGGGGAGGAAGAAGAAAGAGCCTGTACCGCCAGCTCTTCTTGGACCTAAGCTGGTGCCTCCATCCCCACCCCAAGCTCTGCCCCCTCCTCAGTTAGGACTGTGGTGGTCCTGGTAGTGAGGGTGCAGGCCTTTGATCCACTTAGACTTTTCCCTGTCACTTTAGCGGCCAATCTGCGTCAGCAAGTGATCCAGTCACAAATCTGTTGTGCAACTTGTAGTTCGATCCTAAGAGATTACAACCTTTCCCCTAGTGCATTGTGATGATGTATATTTTAAGGGTTATGAACATATGCTGAAAACAAGGAGGGAGATGCCTCACTTTGATAGTTACTGTGCTTTAACTTCATATTGGCTGCGATCATATGGAAGGGGGAAGAGGCGGGCAGGAAGCGAGGTTGTTTGCCCCACCTGCAATGACATGCGTTTGCACAATCAAACTTCCCACTGCGCATCTGCAGTTCCCAATACTACTGAGTTATCAGCAGTAGCTTTTTTCCACGCTACTGCCGCATGCAACAACGCCCCGCCGACGACTCTGGGACGCCAGACAGACGGCTGCGATCATACGGAAGCGGGAAGAGGCGGGCAGGAAGCGAGGCTGTTTGCCCCACCTGCAATGATGCGCGTTTGCGTGATCAAACTTCCTGCCGTGCATCCGCAGTTCCCAATACTACTGAGTTATCGGCAATAGCTTTTTTCCACACTACTGCTGCAGGCAACGATGCCCCGCCAATGACTCTGGGACGCCAGACAGATGTGTCTGTCTGATCGCGTCCCTTTAATCCACGGGGGAATCACATGGCTGCCGTTGCTTCCGATACGTATGATTGCACCCAGATGTGTCTGTTTGATCGCGTCCCTTTAATCTGCAGGGGAATCGCATGGCTGCCGTTGCTTCCGGTACGTATGATTGCACCCATTGATTAGCTAATACTCAAAGGAAACATAATGTGTAAATGCAGTATAAAGATTAAAAATTACTTAAAAGGGATTTCTCTAATGATAGTACACTGTATTTTTTCAAGTGGTGAGAATTTCCAGGGCAAGACTTACCTGGAGAACAGAATTCTGGAGACTTTTTTTGGGGGGGGTGTTAAGTATGCGACTCAACAACAGGATTTCGGCAAAAAGTGATTTCAGCTTTATTTGTAACAGCAAAAACCAACTCAGGAACACACCACAACAAGTGGAGCACAGCTCCCTTTTTAAACTATCCCAGGCTGTCAAAGCCACACCCATAACAAGATAAGAACCAATAACAATGCAGGGATAAAGGCCAATCCAGACCGTTCCCTCTTTGCTACATTTTCACACAATGATTGGATATTTACAGAGATTTCTAAGAAACTAGCCAATGGTAATGCGACAGATGAAGAGCCACATTTAGATTGAAGCTTAACATTGTAAAGTATAGGCTTGATTCATACTTCAATACATTACAACTCCTCTCCCCTAAGATGGAGCATTACCCTTCCATACATAATCTTTCAGGTAGGGAGGGGCACAACGGCTTCTGTTCGACTGGCACAGCGGTCTCTGCTCCATTGGTATTGGAGCGGCACACTCTTTGGGGACTCTCGCAAATTCTCTTGCTGGAGAGACAGGGGGAACAAAGGCAGGGGTCTCAGGGTCTGGAGCTGGGGTCTGCCCAGACTGTGATTCCCATTCCACAGCACTCACCTCCTCATCCGGAGGCCCCTCCTGCTCAGGAACCAGCTCAGATTCAGGCACCGACTTGGCGCTTGAGTCTGCCCAGCGCTCTCTGAGCTGGTCTACATGGCGGCATATCTCCTAACCATTGGGAAACTGGGCCACGTACAGTCTGGACCCTGCAACCTTGGTGACTATAGCCAGTAGCCACTGATGACCTTCCGCATAGTTGCGGGCAAACACCTTGTCCCCCACAACGAACACTCTCCCCTGTGCTGGAACCTCAGACCGCTGCTTCGACTTGTCTAAGTTGGGGTGCAGGTGGTCGAGAAGTGAAGCCAGCTTTCTCCCCATTAGCAACTCTGCTGGGCTCCTCCCAGTGGCAGAGCAAGACGTGATGTGCTGCCTTAAGAGAAATGAGGTGATTTTCTGCCCCCAGTCCCCACAAGTCAGGCGCCCAAGTGACTCCTTCGCCATTCGAACCATCCGCTCCACCTGTCCGTTGGCAGTCAGATGGAATGGGGCAGAAATCACATGGCAAATGAGGTTGTCCCTGAGAAATCCCTCAAACTCGGCTGACACAAACTGTGGCCCGTTGTCCGAGACCAAGCAGTCCAGCAGCCCATGGGTAGAAAACAATTTACATAGGGCATTGATCACTGCCCCCAACTCAGTTGACCTCATATTTACAATTTCCAACCATTTGGAATATGCATCTACACAGATTAAAAACATTTGCCCATGGAAGGGGGCCACAAAATCAACATGGAGGCAGGACTATGGCCTCCGACACTTCTCCCATGGCTGAATGGGAGCCTGAAGTGGTTCTGGGTGTGATTGCTGACAAGACATGCAGTTCTTGACCCACACCTCTATGTCCACATCCAGATTGGGCCACCACACATACCCTCTGGCAAGGGCCTTCATATGGACAATTCCCGGGTGGCCTGAGTGTAATGGCTCCAACACCCGCTCCCTGAGTTTGGCAGGAATTACCATATGGCTTCCCCACAATAAACAACATTTTGCCACTGATAGTTCAGTTTGGCGTGAGACATAGGGTTTGAATTCTGGCACCAATTTACCCACCGGCCACCCCCTCCATGCCCAATTGAGCACACGGGCGAGCACAGAGTCCTGTGCCGATGCAACGGCAATGTCCATAGAAGTAACTGGTGCTTCAGGCAGCTCATCAAGAGCTAGAACGTCCAAGTCCTCAGCACCATCAGAGTCCACAGGTGGTGCAGGGCAGTGGCTGAGGGCGTCCGTGTGCCTGATAACCTTTCCAGGCTGATGCCTGAGCTCAAAGTCATAGGTGGACAGGAAAACTGCCCACCGTAGCATCCTCAGTGAGAGGATGTTCGGAGTCTGCTGGTCCGGAGAAAATATGCCCAGAAGTGGTTTATGATCAGTCACAAGGAGGAACCATCACCCATATACAAAGTCATGGAATTTTTTAACTCCGGCAATTAGGGCGAGGCCCTCCCTGTCGATCTGGGCATAGTTTTTTTCCGCTGCGGTGAGGGACCACAAGTAGAAGGTGATCAGCGCCTCAGTGCCGTCTGGCATTAAATGGCTTAACATGGCACCCACCCCAAAAGAGGATGCATCAGTGGCCAACACCAACAGCTTGTCCTCATCGAAGTGCGTAAGCACTGTGTCCGACAAAAGAAGGTCTTTTACTCCTGCGAACGCTCGCCTCTGCCGCTCGTCCCACTCCCATTTCACATTTTTGTGAAGCAGGGTGTGCAGGGGCTCTGCCACTGAACCCTTGTGTGGTAGGAATGAATGGTAAAAATTCAGGATGTGCAGGGGCTCTGCCACTGAAGCCTTGTGTGGTAGGAATGAATGGTAAAAATTCAGGATGCCCAAGAAGGACTAGAGGTCCTTCTTGGACTTAGGTGGGGGTGCGCTTTTGATGGCGGCAACCTTACCGGTGTGGGGTGGACTCCATTCGCATTGATGAGGAACTCCAAGAACTCAACCTTGTCCACACTGACAACACATTTTGATCTTTTCACCTGCAGCCTGGCACCCTTAAAATGGTTTAACACTGCTCTCAGTCGAGCCATAAGTTCACATTCGTCTGTGCCAGCAATTAAAACATCGTCGAAGTAGGGCACAACCCTGGGTAGCCCACGCAGGAGCCCCTCCATTAGCCCTTGAAAAATGCCCGGGGCGACATTGACCCCGAATTGCAAGCACTTCGCCTTAAAAGCCCCTTTGTGGGTCATGATTGTTCGAGCTTCAGCAGTTGCGTTGTCTACAGGCAACTGCTGATAAGCTTGAGCTAGGTCAAGCTTAGTGAAAACCTTTCCTTCTCCCAGTGATGCCAACACGTGACTGATCACAGGCACTGGGTAGGAGTGTTGCTGCAGGGCTTTGTTGACCATACATTTATAATCGGCACAGATACAGATTGAGCCGTCGGCCTTGACAGGCGTTACAATAGGAGTTTCCCATTTCCCATAGGGCACTGGTTCAAGGATACCCTGTTTAACCAGTTTATCTAACTCAGACTCAATTTTTGCTTTTAGAGCGAGCGGAACCTTCTTATACTTCAGCCGTATCGAATGTACTGAAGGGTCTAAATCAAAAGAAACCGGGCGGACAGTGTATGTGCCAAGCCCCTCCCCAAACACATCAGGAAACTCGCTATACTATGAGTCCCTTTTATTATCACATTTTTGGTTGACACCGGTAATAGCAATACCCAATGCCTCAAACCAATCGAGGCCCAACAGGCTGACCCTCTCACCCTCTGCAACCAGGAGAGACAGCTCAGCCTTCCGATCCTTGAACTCAACTTGGAAGGTCGCCTTTCCCGCCAATGGAATGTGCCTTCCTTGGAAATTGGTCAGGCGGGTTGAAACTGGTGACAACTGACGGTGACTTCATCTTGGGAACAAGCGCTGCCACGTCTGTGTAGAGATGACCATGATGGATGATCTGGAGTCCACGTCCATCGTGCAGGGCATGCCGCCCAGATGAAGCATGACGTGGATCTTTCGGCTGGGCTTGTCCCCGGTTGCCAGGACCATTGATGGGCAGCAGCAGGTGTCGGTCTGATGACAGTCAGATGTCCTGTCACTGTCTCAGGGCCGAACCCTGGGGTCTGTACTTCGTGAAGATAAGAACATAAGATAAGCCAATGTTGAATCAGGCCAATGGCCCATCTAGTCCAACACTCTGTCACACAGCGGCCAAAAATACCACGTGCTATCAGGAGGTCCAGCAGTGGGGCCAGATGGTGGAGATTTTCTGGCCGCTTGACAAACTTGGGCCAGATGACCTCGCTTTCCACAGGAGCAGCAGATCAGCCCTTTTGCCCAACAGAGGTCTCTCTCATGCTTACCGCCACAGCCGGAACAGGGATGTGTTGCTGTAGTTCTTGGTCTGGTCCATGTTGGGCGTGTCTCCTGGGTTCGGCACACACTGTCGGCGTCGCTGTCGGACTCACTGGTGGACTGTTGATGCACTGCAGGCTCTTTGCTGGCCAGGGCCTGTCACTGTCGAACCTCTCGTGTTGACCTATCAGCGGCTTCCGCGGTGACAGCCTCAGTGTAGGCCACTGCATACGTAAGCTCAGCGTGGGCAAAAAGACACTGCTGAAGGCGTTCATCCCATAGGCCACACACCAGGCAGTCGAGAAGAGCTTCCTCCAGGTTGGAGAAGCCGCAGGGTTGGGCCGCCTTCTGCAAGGCAGTGACGAACTTGGCTATCGATTCTGATGGACCCTGGCACCGCTTGTAAAAAGTGTGCTGACATGTGATTTTCGACAGTTGTGGTGAAAAATGGCCCTTGAGCTTGGCCGTGATATCAGCCCACGTAGCTGTTTTTCGCTCGGTGGGAGCGATGAGGGAACGGGCGACATCGAAGACGGCCTTGCTGCAGGAGCTCATGAACATTGCCTTCTTCCTCGCCTCATCAGTAATTTGGTTTGCCTGGAGGTGGAACTCAAACCGTGCCAGGTAAGAGTCCCAGTCCTCTGTTGCCGGGTTGAATGCCTTGAACACCGGATTGATGGCCATTTCGACTGGTGGTGCTGCCACTACTGCTCGTGGAGCTTCAGCCGGCTCAGGTGGGTGTATGTCCTCGTCTGCCGTTACTGCATTGGTCCAGCGGGGCTGTCTACCCACTCTAGAATCCCATCCTCATCGCCAATTGTTAAGTATGCCACTCAACAACAGGATTTCGGCAAAAAGTGATTTCAGCTTTATTTGTAACAGCTGTCACATCCCCCTGCGAGGATGGGTCAATGCCCCTGGTGGCTGTGGCTCCCTGAAATCCGGCAGCGGGTTGAGATCCTGGGAGCAAGCGGATCACAAAGGAGGAGACGAGAAGGAGGCCTCAGACCGGCAGGGGACAGGGTTTCAAGCACCCCAGATGTCCCTCTGCCTGACTGCAGGGGAATGGGTCTTGACTTGCTCTCTCTGACTTTCTGCGCACCAAACCCAGTCACACCAGCACCGTTCTCCTCCCAGGCCCTTCTCGTCTTCCACCCTTTTATTCCTCCTCTCCATCCCAGCACCCCCCAGTGCTCCCTGCCCACCTCCCTCCCCGGCCCTGGCCCCGCCTCCTCTCTTAAGGGATGCCGCTGAGTGGGGCGTGGTGTGTGGAAGGGCCGCGCTGCTGGTGCTGCTCCGCAGCTGCTGGGCATCTTCGGGGTTCCCTCGGGGCTCGTCCCCACGCCCCCCTGCCTCCCAGGGGGCCCATTGCTGGTTGCACGCTCTCCCGGCTGCTCCCGCTGGCCAAGGAGCGCCATGGCCCTCGTCAGCCTCCCTGCCGTGCCCAGCTCGATCTTCTCCTCTGCCTGCCGTTCGTCGCTGCTTCAGGGGCTTGCCAGGTGCGTGGGGCCTGTGCTGCGGCTGGGGTGAGTCGTCTGCAGGGGGGTTGCCCAGTCCCAAGCTGGTGGGGCCAGGACAACAGCAAACACCAACTCAGGAACACACCACAACAAGTGGAGCACAGCTCCCTTTTTAAACTATCCTGGGCTGTCAAAGCCACTCCCATAACAAGATAAGAACCAATAACAATGCAGGGATAAAGGCCAATCCAGACCGTTCCCTCTTTGCTACATTGGATATTTACAGAGGTTTCTCAGAAACCAGCCAATGGTAATGCAACAGATGAAGAGCCACATTTAGACTGAAGCTTAACATTGTAAAGTATAGGCTTGATTCATACTTCAATACATAACAGGGGGGGTAATATTTACTTTGTTTACATATACAATAAGGACAACCATTTTCCTTTGAACCCACCCAACCACTCCAGTCATCTTAAGAAACCCTGTATGGGGTGCTCTGCCATCTGAGGCTAGACAGGTGGCAACCTGAGAAATGACCTTCTTCATGGTCCCCAAACTCTGGAACTCTTTCCCCAGGGAGATTCATCTGTTTCCCTCCATCATTGCCTTCTGCCAGTAACTGAAGACTTTTTGTTTTGTTTGGCATTCCTTCAGTAACTTTCATTGGATTTCTTCCTGTTTGTGTGCCTTGTATTTATATGTTTTGTTTCAAATATTTTATCATTTTTATCTGTGTTTTAAATTGCTTTGATAGTTTGCTGCCTTGGTTGGAAAGGGGGCCTACACATTTTAAATAAGTTAATAAATACTAGAACAACAACACAGGAGGCAAGCTCCTATAAGGCGGCAGATTTGCTATCCCACATCTCCAGGAATAATTCTAAAGTGCTCCAGCCAAATCACAGCAGTGTCTTCCTGCTTGTCTTCTCATCTATCTCTTCCATGTCTGCCCCTTCCTTTTCACTGGGAGAAAGGTGTCAACTCCTTCAGCATTTTCCTAATAATTAAAGCCCACCAAAGAAACCTCCACAATTGTTAGGAAAAATTACCATTTTTATCATGAGCTTTAGGTCCTCCCAGACATGCCATTATAGTCCAAATCCACAGGATAGACCCCTTCACAGTAGCCAGACAGCACACTCACAATATGTTCTACAAAGATATCTTTAGCTACATATTCCTTTGCTTTATCAACAGTTCCACACCTGGAAAAAAATGCTCATGGGAATTTCTGCTTTCTGCAGCATGATCTGCCTTTTGACTTATTTTGAGTTGTTATTCAAGACTATTATTCGTCCATTCTCATGTCTTTCTAGAAGACGTATTCTCTGCTCTCTAGACACATATACCAATACATACCAGATGTCCACTTGGGGAAGTCAGATCATAAACCTTATGGTTGGTAACACTTTACATTGTAAATGACTCTCGTTGAGCTACAATGACAAATTTCAACCCCTGAAATACAATCTTTCTAATTCATTATAGTATATTCCTTGGCGATCTGTATTACAGAGACAGAATCTTAAAATTTACTGTCTGCTACCACTTCTGACTGGGTCAGGGTGTCAGACATATAATAATTTTTAAGCTGCTTTCTTTAGAAGAAAAGTTAACAATTGACTACTTGCTTCTGAAACATATTTTATCACTGAGTAATAAAGGTCCCGGTCACACAGGGCAGATAATATGAAGTGGAGGTGTGGTTCTTTGTGCCGTCGCAATTTGCCTTGCCATTATGTGATCCGACGTACCGGCGGTGAAGTGGATTTTTTCCCGTCAGCAGGTGCTTCTGCTCCAACAAGGCAAGAGGAGCACGCTGGAGCGATCACATGAAGGAAGTCTGGAAGTGGCCCATTGCAACCCATTTAATAGAAGACTTTTCCAGGTACTTTTTAAACTCTGGATCTTCAGCAGTATGATATGGGTTGGAGATGATTGTGCCACACTTGCCAGATGTTTCTATGTGATCGCACCCATATAATCCACCCGGTATTCGTCCCTATCGCACAGCAAATCCTCCGTGTGACCGGACCCAAAGTAGCACCTCTGCCACCGCCAACAGCAACTCTTTGCCTGAATTATGTTCTTTCAGAATTAGGTGGGTTTGGATATGTTACATTATTAATTTGTGACTGACCTGTGTGAGAGGTTGTGCATTTTGTTGGCTATTTCTGTTTGTATGTGAGTGTTGCTTTTTGTCCAGCACTTGCTCTGTACAGTTTTAAATTCCAACTGAAAACCTTATTTTATCAGTCCTTTGATGATAAATATTTTACTCTTCTCATCTTGTTCATAGATGCAGCTATATTGTGGTAATGCTTCTAATTCTTGTCCTCATTATGTAAGTACTAGGAGTAAGGCCCGTTGCGGAAATAAATACAACGGGCTCTAGAAAGAGGCTCTGGGAGAGTGCCCTGGCTTTGGGCACACAGTGTGAATTTGCTGTGGTGACCTCAGCAGGGTATAATGACAGAGACCACCATTTTCTCCAGAGGAACTGATCTCTGCTACCTGAAGGAGCAGTTGTAGTTTTGAGTGATCTCCAGCCTTCACCTGGAGATTGGTAACAGTGGTTCCCCAGGAGGGAGTGGCTGGTTTGGAGGGTGGAGTCTATGGCATTCTACCTGCCGGAGGTCCAACCCCTCCTCAAACCCCACCCTCTCCAGGCTCCACCCTTGAAACCCCCAGGAATTTGCCAACCTGGAGTTGGCAATCTCATCTTCTTCCCAGCTAACCATCAACCTACTGTTATCTGCCCCTCTGACTTCAGCTGACTTCTGCCCTCTCTCCTGCAGAGCAGTTGTAATTCTGAGTAGTCTCCAGCCCTCACCTGGACATTGGCAACAATGTTTCCCCATGAGGGACTGGCTGGTTTGGAGGGTGGAGTCTATGGCATTGTACCTGTCTGAGACCCCACCCATCCTCAAACCTCACCATCTCCAGGCTCTACCCCTCAAATCTCCAGAAATGTCCCAACCTGGAGTTGGCAACCCTATCTCCCTCCCAGCCAATTGTCAACCTACCGTTATCTGCCCCCTGACTTCAGCTTTCCATCTCCTCCCCCCTCCCTCCTGGAGAGCAGTTGTAATTCTGATTGATCTCCAACTCCCACCTGGAGATTGGCAACAATGGTTCCCAAGGATGGAATGGCTAGTTTGATGGGTGGAGTCTATGGCATTGTACCCACCCCTCCTGAAACCTCACCCTCTTCAGGCTCCATCCCTCAAATCTCCAGGAATTTCCCATCTGGAGTTGGCAACTGTATCAGGACTGGCCCCAATGAGTTTTCTCCCAAAGGCCAAAACAGGTGACAGGACCAAGTTTGGTTGCCTACCAACAGGCACTGAGAGGAAAGTAGGATTGCCAGCTCTAAGTTGGGAAATATCTGGAGATTTGGGGGGTGGATCCTGTGGAGGGCAGCATTGGGGGTGGGGCAGAAGGACTCAGCAGGGTATAATGCCATAGGGTCTACCCTCCAAAGCAGCCATTTTCTCCAGGGGAACTGATCTTGGTCATCTGGAGATCAATTGTAACAGCAGGAGATCTCCAGGTCCCACCTGGAGATTGGCAACCCTAGGGGAAAGACAGCTGCACAGCAGGGGGTGGAAGAGAATGGTTTGATGGCCACTGGGCCAAGATTGGCAACAATAGTTCCCCAGGAGAAAATGGCTGCTTTGGAGGGTGGAGTCTATGGTACTGTACTTGTCTGAGGTCCCACCCTTCCTCAAACCTCACCCTCTCTGGGCTCCACCCCTCAAATCTTCAGGAATTTCCATACCTATAGTTGGCAGCTTTATCTCATCCCCTCTCAGCAGCCTCTTCCTAGGCAAAATTCTGTCTTTCTCATTAGCGGGGAGCAAAGCAGTTTACTTCATTCTTTTCAGCTTTGTGATCTGTACAGCAACCCTGTAAGTCAGGTTAGTCAGAAAGTCTCCGGCTGGTCCAAAATCACCCAGGCAGTTTCCATAGGGATACTCCTGAATAACAGGAGCAAGCAGCCAGGCCTAGGGTTGCCATTGCCAACAAAGACAAATTGATGCAAAGGAGGATGGAAAAGTCTCCATATCTCTATTTTGCCTTCAATTGGTTTTGATGCCAGCAGAGTGAGAAAATGCCAGAGGCTCTGGGTGGGTGCCCCATGGTAAATGCACCAAACAATTCCTAAAGATTTTCCACTGTGTCGATAAATCATTTTCTACACTCACAGCGTCTCCTGCCAGAATTAGTACCAGAGGTTTTTTTTGCCTTGTGGTATTCTGCTTGTGGTGTGACCTGTCTTTTTTTGGTGTGGCATGGTTGTGTTATTGGGTTTGTTTCTTTTGAAGGGGAAGTGTTGTGAGTGAGGACATATTTCACCTCAGAATACAACAGGTTGCATAAACAACTGACAATTCCAACTGTCTTGCTGGTGGGGGGGAGTTTGAGGTACAAAATGGAGTGAAGTCCAATCAGCTTCCATATGCAAATGAGTTTGAAATGCTGGCCCAATCAGAGAAGAGTGACCTAGGCTGCAGTGGGTGGGAGAGAACTCAGGCAACGCAGCTAGTGGATAGGGACAGATTCTGAGCAACATACCAGGGAGCGAATTGATTTTGCCAAGCATAGAATCTTGCCAGACCACTACCTTTTTATATAATAGGACAGAATTTGCTGATAATGCAAGCCCCAACCCCCGCCGAGCCTGCGCTGGTGGGGGAGGGCTGATTTGCCTCTGCAAGAGGCATGAAGAGTAAAGATACCTACAGGGGGCAGAGCCAGCCTATTTAGGCTTGGCTCCTGCCCCCTATCTTACCATTCTGTTGGAGAGCTCGGCCCACCCTCCCACCCTGTTTAGTGCAAGTCTGACCAGCTGCCTTTTCATGGAGCCAGGTAGGAATTTTTCACCTCCATTGGTTTGGCCTATGGACGGGGGTGTTTTTGCCTACCTTGCACTGATGTTGGTGGTGTTAGTTTATTGGCTTGGGGGGGCTGGGTTGTTAAATAGTATGGTCATTTTAAGTTTGGTGGGTTAGTGCAATCAGGATGGAAATGGTGAGCACCGGGGCATTGTTATAAAGGAAATAAAGGGTCCTCCAGGAACAGCTTTCGGGCCTTTGAGGCTCAAGGCCGGGAAGGGGTGATCTTCCTTGGAATAATCTGGCCCGGCCTACCTTAGCAGGCCTTTGCAGCTTCTGGGGTGGTGGCTCAGGGGTTCTTTTGAACATGCCACGCTGCTGGTCAAAAGTTACCTTTGGTGATTTGAGATCGGAGCAGGTGCATTGCTCAGAAGGAAATGAAGGTGGTCAGGAGTTTGACACCTGTCATATTCCTCAGTACATTTCTGGTAACCCCTTGCTAGTATTTGTTGTTATTAAATAATTAATAAAGTGGCCCTTGTTCAATCCATATTAGTGTCTGTCTATTTATTCCAACTGTGGGGGCAAATCACAACTGACTTATGGCAACTCCAGGAAGGGGCTTTCAAGGCAAGTGAGAAGCAGAGGTGGTTTGCCATTGCCTTCCTCTGCAAAGTCTTCCTTGATGGTCTCCCATTCAAGTACTGACCCTGCTTAGTTTCCAAGATCTGACAAGATCAGGTTATATCATACCATACCACATCTCATGATCTTATTACTGCACTTTTAACTTTCAGTGATTTTAGTAAAGATTACTTTTAATTATAATTTTTGCTTGTTTTATTGAAATTGTTGTCTCCACAACTTTAAGCAGCATAGAAATAACTTCAATAAATATTTTAAGAAGATATATTTTTCTCATGAAATAATCGATTAATTTCCTGAAACAGATTAATATTGCTTTACATTGCATTCCCATTGTGCACATGTTGACAGCATTCAGTATTCATATCCAGAGCTGTCTCTGATTAATTTCTCAAACAAAGACCTCCTGCTTATTTGGGGAATTGTTTGTTTCCAGAGGATTTTGTATATCTCAAGGCAGATTGTACTTGATTGGACTGCCATAACAAGGCCAGCACTCCAACAGCTTTCCCTTGAATTCTTAATGTCCTTTTCTCCATTACAACCCAACAGTTCAGCCCACAAACAGAGAGTAGTTGGCAAGCCTGCTGAAAGCTCCAGCTTCCTACCCCAGTTCCACTTTGATAGGATTAAAGAAGAAATTAGCTGACTAATTTGAAGATGTAATGTGTCCTTTGGAACTCCCTTTTCCCATTAAAAGGGATGACGCTGTTGAAAATTTCATTGGAGAAATCTGTCTCCAAGGGCTTTTTCATTTTAAAATTAATTAGTTAGTGTACCATGAATAAAATTTGCTATATTTTATGTGCCTCAGTGGTTTCCAGATTAAAGCTTGATTCCACAATTCTTGTTCACTGCATAGGGTGCAAAAGGTTGCTCACATCCCTGATGAGCTCTAATGAAAGCCGCACAAGTTTGAAAACCATGCACTAAGTAGCAAAATCTGTTGTTCTACACTGAAAAGATGGAAACTGGAAGAGTCCTGTTCTCCAACTCTCTGGCACTTGTACACCAAAGACCAAAGTTGGAGGAGCGGGTCAAATGTTGCCAAGGTTACAGTTATGACAGCAGCAAGAAAACAAATATTCTCTACTTTGTCTTTCATCTCACCCTCCAAAAGGATACATTATTTATATAAACTGGTAATCAGATTTAGAGACAAAACCTGAAATATTTCTTCTAATCTTTGCTTTATGAATTCTTCTAAAGTCTTTCATAATGTCTGAATATACGCCTATTTGCCCAAGAGTAGAACTATAATCAGTATCATATAGGTCTCCTATGTTGCCAAGGCTTATAAAGTATACCCAGTCTTTTCTGGGAGTGAAATATTGGAAGACCACTGGCCCTGGCCTGCCGGGTGTTGGAGGGCTCCATCTAGCCTCCACCTAACAGCTATATCAGTGGTATTTACTCTGCAGCTTGTAGAGACCACATTCACAATTACAGTCAACTGAAAGAGCCACATGACTATGGCTGCGTTCAGACGGCCAGTCAATCGCGCCATGAGCCCTCCTAAAATTTTATCCCGATTTTTTTAATCCAGCCTAGCACGACCAGACGCCCCCCATGAAATAGCCTCACCGCGCGTTGTTCCCACCGTGATTTGTCTACACGGCATCCACCGAGGATTTTTTTAAAAAAAGTTTTGTACATTCGCATAGGCAAGGCTGCGCCTCCTTGGAGAACTGAGGCGATCGCGGAGGGTTTTCAGCAAAGTCCCGGTCCTCCCCCTTGCCATTGCCATCATGATCAATGGAGGGACTATTTTGCAAGTTAGAACAGTCCTTCCCCCCTCCATCTCCCATCGCGGTAACATCTTGTCCCTAAAAGAAATAAGCATGAATATTACATTCCTCGTAGCGCTTATCGCTGAATGCGTTTCCTCGTTAAAGCACACATGGGGTTTCAATTTTTAAAAAATCGTGCTCCCGTCGGCTCGGTCTGACGTCAGACCGAGCCAACGGGAGCATCGCGCGCTAATGGAGTGACCAGACGGAAGAAAGTCTGCAGTTGTTGCGCGGGTAAGCGAAAACCCTACATTGAAACTGCTACTTTTTAAATCAGGATTGGAGGCGCAGCAGAACGGGATGCCTATGGGACCGGAATATTTCCCAGATGTTTCTGTCTGGTCGTGCATTTTTGATCCCCAAGGGAGTCGTTCCTATGGCAGATCAAAAGATCCGTCTGAACACACCCTCTGATATGCCCTGTGGCCCATCCTACCAAACACACACATGCAATAATACAAAAGTATTAATATTAAATATCTATATACTAATAGCAAAGTCAGCCAGATCTTCTGGATACTTAAATCCAGTGACAGAAACTGTGCACAAGCAAAACAGATATTTCTACAAACCTAACAAGAGTCCCACATTTCCAAAAAAAGAAAAGAAAAGAAAGTGATATCTAAAAATAAAAACACTGGTGTTTTTGTTTTGTTTTGTTTAAAAAAACAACCTCAAAAATGATTAAAGGAGCACCTGTAGCTTTAAGCGACAGATTCTCTGAGTGGTTGTTGTATTCCAGGCTGGGTTTCTGAGGGGAGAAGGGCAGGGCCTATTTTTTAGCCTTTCCAGGCCTATTTTTTGCCTTTGAGGAAGGAATCATTGGGACCTGACGTGGCTAGAGTTGTCAGCTCCAAGTTGGGAAATTCCTGGAGATTTTGTGGTGAAGTCTGAAGAGGATATTGTATGAGGAGGGAAGGGAGAGGCCTCAGCCATAGAGTCCACCCTCCAAAGCAGCCATTTTCTCCAGGGGGACATATCTCTGTTGTCTGGAGTTCAGATGTAATACTGGAAGATCTCCAAGTCCCACCTGAAGGTTGGCAGCCCTAGCCCTGGCAGCAGCCTCTGGATGACTTGAAACCACCCAACTTGCATGACTTAACTAGGCCTGGCTGCCTGCCACAGTTCAACAGCAGCCACCCTATGAAAACCAGTGTGGTATAGTAGTTAGAGCTTCCGAGAAAGGTCTCAGGGATCCAGGTTCTAATACCATCTTGCTGTGGAAGCTCATTGGGTGATTTTGGACCAGTCATATACTTTCAGTCTAACTAACCTCACAGGATTGTTGTATGGATAAAAAGGAGGAGAGGAAAATAATATAAGCTGCTTTGGTCCCCACTGTGGAGAAGGGATGGGTGGGATAAATGAAGTAAATAAATAATAAATGTCGCTGAAGATGGGAGGCAAATAAAAGGTAGGTTGGTGAATGGCTAAAAAGGAGAGCATGAGGCAGGGAGAGGATACGGGGATTGTCAAGAGGAGGGAAACATGAAATAGCATGAGGAGGGGTATACTGGGGGAAATGAGGCAGCCACCCCACAAGACCTACCATGCAAGTGGGCCTCTCTCAGTGAGCAGCACCACACAACTGGGCCACAGTTTTCATAGGCAAAGGCTGTCCGGCGAGGAAAACTCAAGACATAGGGACAGATAAAGGTCAGTTGGCTGTTGGATGGGAAGGAGACAAGGTTGCCAGCTCCAAGTTAGGAAATTCCTAGAGATTTGGAGGGTAGAGCCTTGGGAAGGTGGGCTTTCAGGAGGGGAGAGGCCTCAGAAGGGTATTATGCCATAAACTCCAGCTGCTAAAGCAGCCATTTCTTCAAGGGGAACTAGGATTTCAAACCACCAGAAGGAGGCTGGAGATCACCCAGAATTACTACTGAGATCAGTTCTCCTGGAGAAAATGGCTGCTTCGTAGGGTGGAATCTATGGCATTATACCCTGATGTTTCTCTCCCCAAACCTTGCCCTCCCAAGCCTTTACCTCCAAATATCCAGGAATTTCTCATCCTGGAGTTGGCAACCCTAAGGGGAATTGATCTCTGTACTTTGGAGCCCTATTGTGATTCCAGGAGATTTCCAGGCTTCCCTCACTGCCTTCCCACTCCCTCCTGAGGATGACTTAGAGTAGGTTTGGCATGAGGGTAAGATTGCCAGGGTATACAGAGGAGAGCAAGCTGACCATGGGAAAAGGAGAGTAAAATCATTAGCACCTTGCAGTGGGCAGCTTGTTCTCTTCCTGGCAGCCACCTGGGTGCTTGGGTGAATGCAGATGCTGCAGAGAAGGGTGGGAGATTTTTAGGGAGGATGAGCCATTCACTTCTACTTAGGCTTGGCTCCCACCCTCTGCCTTTGCAGTTATCCAGCGTGCTTGGAGCGAAGGGAACATGAAGACTGTGCTGCAGCTTACTTGAGGCCTTCAGCCTGAAGACGCAGCAGCAGCAGCAGCAGCAGCAGTGGTGGGGAGATTCCGGCAGTGGCAGCGGAGAGACCCTGGGTCGGCATGTGGCTGCTGGTGGTGATGGTCTTGCAGTGAGGAGACTCAGAGGCAGCGTACAGCTTTCTGGTGGTCTTCCAGTGGGCAGCAGTGGCAGCCGGGGCCCAACAGCAACAGCAGCCATGGGGCCATGGCTGCTGAGTTGCATAGCATTTGGCAAAGACGGGCTAGTATCATTGGTGGCTATAGCAGGTGCCCGGAGGTGGCTGTTTCAGTTGTTTGGGGGAGGGCAGCTACCTGTAGCAAGGGGTCAAATAGCAATTCGGCTGGTGGTTGTGGGTGGCAGTTTAGCAGCCATTCTAGGGAGGCAATAGGTGGTGGCCATTCCTGGTGCTTGCGGGGAACTCAGGGACTAATCAGAGCTGCTTTTAACTGGGTGCAGTAGGCAATTTTTGGTGGGCCATTTGAAGAAGTGGGGCAGTAGGAGGCAGCATGGAAAGGCTGCCTCATCCCTGTAGCTTAGTCCACCCTATTGGCTTCCAGTGCAGCTCCCTTTCCCCCTCAACACTATCACCACCATCAGATTAGCAGCTGCCAGTTTAGATGGATAACATAGGCGGCCTTTTTAGGACAAAGCGAAGCAGTGTCCATTTTAGGTTTCTCCTCTGGTGGCCATTTTGGGGCAGTTAGGAGCGGTGGCCATCTTAGGGTAAGTGGGGAGGCAGACATTTTAGGCCTTTGCCTCTGGAGAGTAATTATCTGTTAGGAACAGCATGGCTCCAAAGAAGGGCCAGGCTGCTGCAAATGGGAAGCAGCCTGCTCCTAAGCGGGTACACCAGGCTTCTACAGCAGGACATCAGCCCCTATCAAAGTGGCCTAATGATGGGGCCTTGCCTCCTACTCCAAGTGGCCTGGTGCCTTTGGTGACCACAGGTGCTGTTTCCATAATGGGGGCTTTGGCACCTTCAGGGGCTGTTTCTGCACTGGGTCCCATGTTGCCTCATTCAGGGGTGGGAGCTGTTGCCATTGCAAGTGACGTTGGTGCCTTCTGTGGTTTCAGCCTCTTTGGCGCCTGCAAGTGCGGTTTTCCCTGCACCTCTGGACGCTTCCTTAGATAACCCAGTGAACAGAGTCATATTAGAAAGTCTAGCTGCTATTGATCAACACCTGGGTGCCCAACCAGGCATTGCTCAATAGCAGCTAGCCTTTCTAATCCACTGTAGGTATGGGTGGGCAACCTGCTATGTCACCTCATCCACTGTAGGTATGGGTGGGCAACTTGCTATGTCACCCAGGGACTCATCTTTCTGCTATCGAAAGTAGGTACGGGGGCTCAGCAAGTGAACCTGTGGTGCCTGAGGATGATAAACCTCCAATGGTAGCAATGCAAGAAGGTCAGGCTGAACCAACAGTCCAGGAGTGGCAGGTTCAGGAGCAATAGGTGGTACCTTATGCATGTGCACCGCATGCGGCAGGTAAGCCTGACTCCACACAAACACCGTGTTCCTAGTTGGCCATGTGGCCCTGCGGGCATACAGTTTTCTGGTTCTGCAGCCCCGGCGCCTGTAGAGGGAACCTCCTCTGGTCCGGCCAGTGTGCCACCTCCATCAGGGCCATGGGGTCCAGGGAATGGCCAGCCACTAGATGGCTGGGTGTCTTCACCTAGCACAGCTTATTACCAGCAAGGCGGTATGTGGCCTGGTTGGTTTTCTCCTTATCAGGGTGCTAGGACATACAAGATGGTGCCAGCGAAGGAATTGCCATCTGGTGACTTGGCGATGCCTTTAGGGGACCATCTTATGACAGCCACTAGGAATAAGATATTAAGGGGCAAGTATGTGGACATATTTACCTTATTATACAGTGAGCTAGACAAAAAAGACAAGGAAGACTTAGATGAATGAGATAAAGAGCACCTGAAGCGCCGCAGTGTGAACAGGATATACGCCAATTGGTATCCTGGCTTCTTAATTTATGCTGGGGTAATTGTTAGAGTGCAACCTTGGAGGGCCTCATCACTGCTCCAGTACATGGATATAATCTATAAAGGTTATTCTGACTTTACTGGGTCAGCATGGATGGAGTATGACAAGGCTTTCTGTATGAAAGTGGCTCTGTATCTGGTGCTTCGCTGGGATCTAATCCATCCACACCTGTCCCCAGCCAAGCCCATTATGGGGGAGCACTCAGACAGTGGGCATGTAGTGCGGTGCACTAATAGTAACAATGCAGGAGCTCTGTGTTTCCAGGGTGGCCATGCTTCTCAAAAAAGCCCTCTCTGCTGGGAGTTTTCCTCACAGGGGCACTGTAGCTGGAAAAAATGCACTTTTTGCCATGAGTGCCCTCTCTGTTCTGGCCCCCATTCCTTTCCATCCTGCCCCAAGGCCAAAGCCAGACCTGCT
The DNA here is from genome assembly GCA_029375565.1 of Gekko gecko. Lineage (NCBI taxonomy): Eukaryota > Metazoa > Chordata > Lepidosauria > Squamata > Gekkonidae > Gekko > Gekko gecko. The sequence goes on along the minus strand of JAPDNY010000005.1, from coordinate 70,904,348 downwards.
GCTGAGGATGGCAAAAGTGGCAGGCATCAAGGAGGGGTTGGGGGTCAGGCCTTACCTGATAAAGGGACCCAGTCCAGTTAATGTTCTGATGCTAGAGTGCTGTTTGTGCCTGTATCCTAAATTTGCTGATAGGCAGTATTTGATAGATGGGTTTAGGTTTGGTTTTCACATTCCCTATAGGGGTGAGCAGTGCCCCTTTTTAGCTCCCAATTTGCCTTCAGTTCGGGGCATGGAGCAGGTGGTTAGAGTTAAGACTCAAAAGGAGTGCTTAGAAGGTAGGGTATTGGGCCCTTCCCTTCACCTCCAGTTCCCAACCTGTGGATATCACCTTTCCCAACCTGTGGATATCACCTTTAGGTGAAGTCCATCAGTGGCTATTAGCCACAGGGTATAGATGGGAATTCTCAGTCTGGGGCAGGTGAAGCACTCTATTCTTGGTGCTGGTGGGGGCAGCAGTGGGAGGGCTTCTAGTGTCCTGGCCCCACTGCTGGACCTCCTGATAGCACGTGGTATTTTTGGCCGCTGTGTGACAGAGTGTTGGACTAGATGGGCCATTGGCCTGATTCAACATTGGCTTCTCTTATGTTCTTATGTAGGTGTGGTGCCCAAGAAAACACCAGGGGAGTATCACCTCATTCACCATTTGTCTTACCCTCAGCGCAGCTCTGTGATAACTAGTGAGTTCTGCTTGGTTAGGTACCCTTCTTTTGATGAAGTGGTCCGCATGGTTCGTAGTTGTGGGCAAGGGGCCGAATTGGCTAAATATGATATCAAATTGGCCTTTCATCTTCTTTTAGTACATCCAGATGACTTTGTTCTTCTAGGTTTCTCCTTTGATGGGCAGTTTTAAATGGACAGGGCCCTCTCTATGGGATGCTCAGTGTCCTGCACTGCATTTGAATGGTTCAGTTCCTTTTTGGAATGGGCTTTGCGTGCACGCATGGGTTTGTTCAGTACTACCCATTATGTGGATGATTTTCTATTTGCTGGACCTGCTGATCTGGGGTTTGTGCACAGCTGTTGTCCAGTTTCAAGCAGTTGGCTGGGGAACTTGGTATTCCTTTAGCTGGTGAAAAAATGGAAGGGCCTAGTGTGGTCTTTTCTTGACATTGAGTTGAACACTGTGCAGCGCTGGATTACAAACACTGGATTACAATTTTCCACTGAGACTGTGGCTAATGATAGGAACTGCCTGGCAAGGTCTCGAGGCAGCAAGAGGAAGGCTGTGGGCTTAACAAACATGGGAAACTATAAGTGTTTATACACAAATGCTAGAAGTCTCCGAGGTAAAATCGGGGAGTTGGAATGCTTGGTGTTGGGGGGGGGAATAGACATTGTGGGTATTTCAGAAACTTGGTGGGATGAGGAAAATCAGTGGGATACGGTGATTCCTGGTTATAAATTATATCGGAAGGATAGGGGGGAAAGGGTTGGAGGTGGGGTGGCTCTGTATGTCAGAGAGGGTATACCATCCAGTAAGATTGAGAGGGTAAGAGAATTGGATTCACTTCTGGAAATGCTATGGGTTGAAATAGTGGGTCCAAAAGGAGGCTTAACAGTGGGAGTTTGTTATCGCCCACCAGATCAAAAGATAGAGGAGGATTATAAAATGATGAATGAATTAAAGATAGTGGCTAGACGAAATAACTGTGTTGTAATAGGCGACTTTAACTACCCACACATTGATTGGGTCAATATGAGTTCTAGTCGGGAAAAAGAGATTGCGTTCTTAGACACTCTCAATGACTGTGCTGTGGAACAGATGGTCACAGATCCTACCAGGGGAGAGGCGATCCTGGATTTGGTCCTAAGTAACACCCAAGACCTGGTGAGAGATGTAAAAGTGATTGCACCGCTTGGGAACAGTGACCATAATGTCATTGAGTTTAACATTTGTACAGATAGGGAGTTGCCCAAAAAGACTGACGCAACCACTTTTAACTTTAAAAGGGGTAACTTCTCTGTTATGAGGGGACATGTGAGGAAGAAATTGAAAGGAAGAGTGGAGAAGGTCAAAACCATTGGGGAAGCTTGGAGACTATTTAAAAAGACAATCCTAGAAGCTCAGAAAAAATATATACCACAGGTTAGGAAAGGTACAAATAGGTATAGAAAAAAGCCTGCATGGTTAACAAATAAAGTAATGGAAGCTGTAAAAGATAAGAAGGATTCCTTTAAGCGGTGGAAAGCTAGTCTTAGTGAGGTTGATAAAATAAAATGCAAGTCTGTGATCAGGCAAGCAAAAAGGGAATATGAGGAGCATATCGCAAAAACATAAAGGCCAACAATAAAACTTTCTTCAAATACATTAGAAGTAGGAAGCCAGCCAGGGAGGCAGTGGGGCCCTTGGATGACCAAGGGGTAAAAGGAGTAGTGAAGGATGATAGGGAAATGGCTGAGAAGCTGAATGCATTTTTTGCCTCTGTCTTCACTGTGGAAGAGGAGAAGTGTTTGCCCACTCCAGAAGCACCGATTTCGGGAGGGGGTTTGAAAGACCTGAATCAGATTGCGGTAACAAGAGAGGAAGTCCTCCGACTGATGGACAATTTAAAAACTAATAAATCACCAGGCCCGGATGGCATTCATACGAGAGTTCTGAAAGAACTCAAATGTGAACTTGTGGATCTCCTGACAAAAATATGTAATCTTTCTTTAAAATCTGCCTCCATTCCTGAGGACTGGAAGGTAGCTAATGTCACTCCCATCTTTAAAAAGGGCTCCAGGGGAGATCCGGGAAATTACAGGCCAGTCAGTCTGACATCGATACCGGGTAAGTTGGTGGAAACTGTTATTAAGGAAAGAATTAGTAGGCACATTGATGAACAAAAACTATTGAGGCAGACTCAGCATGGGTTCTGTAAGGGAAGATCTTGTCTCACTAACCTGTTAGTGTTTTTTGAGGGAGTGAACAAACATGTGGACAAGGGGGACCCAATAGATATTATTTACCTTGACTTCCGGAAAGCTTTTGATACAGTTCCTCATCAAAGGCTCCTAAGTAAGCTCAATAGTCATGGGATAAAAGGACAAGTCCTCTTGTGGATCAAAAACTGGCTTATAAATAGGAAACAGAGAGTGAGTATAAATGGGAAACTTTCTCAGTGGAGGGTGGTAAGCAGTGGGGTACCACAGGGATCAGTACTCGGTCCGATGCTTTTTAACTTGTTTATTAACGATTTGGAATTGGGAGTAAGCAGTGATGTGGCTAAATTTGCAGATGACACAAAGTTGTTCAGGGTGGTGAAAACCAGGGAGGATTGTGAGGCACTCCAAAGGGATCTGTTGAGGATGGGTGAGTGGGCGTCAACGTGGCAAATGGGGTTCAATGTGGCCAAGTGCAAAGTGATGCACATTGGAGCCAAAAATCCTAAATATAAATACACATTGATGGGGTCTGATCTGGCAGAGACGGACCAAGAGAGAGATCTTGGAGTCGTAGTGGATAACTCAATGAAAATGTCTACACAATGTGTAGCTGCAATAAAGAAGGCCAACGCTATGCTGGGGATTATTAGGAAGGGAATTGATAACAAATCAGCCAGTATCATCATGCCCCTGTATAAATCATTGGTGCGACCTCATTTGGAATACTGTGTACAGTTCTCGTCACCACATCTCAAAAAGGATATTATAGCATTGGAAAAAGTGCAGAGAAGGGCAACTAGAATGATAAAAGGGTTGGAACACCTTCCCTATGTAGAAAGGTTAAAATGCTTGGGGCTCTTTAGCTTGGAGAAACGACGGCTGAGAGGTGACATGATCGAGGTTTATAAGATTATGAATGGGATTGAGCAGGTTGAGAAAGAAGTACTTTTCTCCCTTTCTCACAATACAAGAACTCGTGGGCACTCCATGAAATTGCTGAGCAGTCGGGTTAGAACAGATAAAAGGAAATACTTCTTCACCCAAAGAGTGATTAACATATGGAATTCACTGCCACAGGAGGTCGTGGCAGCTGCAAGCATGGTCAGTTTCAAGAGGAAATTAGATAAACATATGGAGCAGAAGTCCACCAGTGGCTATTAGCCACAGGGTATAGATGGGAACTCTCAGTCTGGGGCAGGTGATGCACTCTATTCTTGTTGCTGGAGGGGGCAGCAGTGGGAGGGCTTCTGGTGCCCTGGCCCCACTGCTGGACCTCCTGATGGCACCTGGTATATTTTGGCCACTGTGTGACAGAGTGTTGGACTAGATGGGCCATTGGCCTGATTCAACATTGGCTTCTCTTATGTTCAGCGGGTTTCACGCCTGCCCCCTGATAAACTGGCTAATCTCCTTCGGTTGGTGGAGGATGCGTGTTCCAAAAACAAATTGACACTTAGGGAGTTGCAACAGCTAATGGGGCACCTTAACTTTGCCTGCAGAGTGGTGACCCCAGGGTGGGCATTCCTGTGAAGGCTGTGATAGGCCTAAAATGCCCACATCATAGGACTCGAGTTACCTAGGGGATTAGGAAGGATTTGTTAGTCTGACGACACTTCCTGGCTTCATACAATGGGCTGTCCTTTTGGAGAAATGATCTCCAACTGGAAGCTGAACTGCAAGTCACCTCTGATGCAGCAGGTCCTTCGGGCTTTGGTATCTATTTTAGGGGACATAGGTGTGTGGAAGATTGGCCACCTGAGTGGATCCAGGCTGGATGGGTGCTTGACCTGACATTTCTTGAGTTTTCCCCCCACAGTGGTAGCACTGTACATCTGGGCTGACATCTGGGCTAGCCAGACCGTTCACTTTTGGTGCAATAACTTGGTGACAGTACAAGTTATCAACTCATTAACATCTAAGTCTCCCAGAGTGATGGCGTTGGTCAGAGCTTTTACCCTCCAATGCTTGCAGTGTAATATACTGTTTAAGGCCAGGCATGTGCCAGGGGTCAATAACGGGGTCGCTGACACTCTGTCTCAAAAACAGATGGAGAGGTTCTGTGAGTTGGCTCCAGACTCCAATCCTTTTCCGGTAAGAATGCCCAAGGGCCTGTGGCAAATTGGAGGGCTAAGGCTGACAGGACGATGGGCTTGGCTCTTGCCCCCAGCACACCCCAGGCTTAAATGAGTGCAGGCCAGCAGTTTGTGACATTTAGGCAGCAGGTGAGCCTTCAACAGCTCTGGCCTATACTGGTGTCACATCTCATTCAATTCTGCATGTTGTTGAAAGGTAAGGGTTTGTCTGTCCATTCCATTTGGAGCAAACTATCAGCCCTTGCCTTTGCGAGCAAGGCCGGGGGGTGGGGTTAGGGATGACACTGGTGAGTTCAGAGTCCTAAAGATGTTGGAAGGCTGGGCCTGGGAAGATGGGATGCCTCAGGATACAAGGGAACCATTTTACCCCACTGTTCTTAAGGGTTTGAGACCCCAATGGGCTTCCTTGTGTGCAGACGCATATGAGGCTGCCTTGTTTCATGCAGCTGCCCTGCTAGCATTCTTTGGGGCCCTGAGAATTAGTGAACTGGTGGCCTGATCCCGACAAGATAGGTCAGGATGCACACTTTGCCTTAGGGACATTCAGTTTCATGGGGATAGCCTGCATATTATGGTTAGGCGTTCTAAGACAAACCAATTACGGAAAGGTGTAGTGGTGTCAGTGGGTCCTTGTTTGGATCAGGACCTTTGTCCTGCCACTGCACTCTGTTCCTACTTGGCCCTGAGGGGTGGGAGTGAAGGTTTTCTATTACTACATAGGGGTGGATCTCCATTAACAACATTTCAATTTTGGGCAATTACCAAGAGAGCTCTGGAAGCTTTGGGTCTTGGTAGTTCTCAATTTGGCACTCATTCTATTAGAATCAGGGCGGCTTCCACTGCTGCGGCTATGGGGTATCCGGCAGCTGACATTCAGAAACTTGGCAGGTGGAAGTCAGCACACTACAAGATGTATGTCCAGACCTGCAAGGTTTAGGCTTACCTGCCTTAAGATTAGTATGGCGGGGAGGATCCTTTCTTGTTCTACCTAGATGCCCCCCCCCTTGTTGTTTGTGTTGTTAACTTGGTTCTTGTTGCTGTGGGAAGAGTCAAGAGTTTTGGGCCATTCACCAAGCCAAGAGGACACACATCGGTTCCCAGTTGGGCTGCAGTGAGCGGGCTGAGGCCAAGTAGCTTCGTCAAAGAGGCATGAACTGGCCTGCGCTTATGCCCCCCATTTTTAAGAAGAGGTGTGGTCCTCCTCCTCACATGCTTGTGATACACCTTGGCGGTAATGACCTGGGTCTGGTCAAAGGTAAAGCCCTAGACATTCAGGCCAAGGTTGATTTGGCAGACATCAAGGACCGGTGGCATGGGGTGTGGCTGGTCTTGTCTGCAATGTTGCCATGCCAGGTGTGGCATAGTCTAGGTGATCCTAGGTGCTTGGACCGGGTGAGATGAAATGCCAGTTGGCAGCTCAAAAATGCTATGGACGGTGGCTTGGGCCTTTTCTTGTTGCAACCCAATATACGGGTCGAGTGATCCCTCATGGATCACTGCCTTGTCATGGTGAGGGGGCTTGTGTGGCTCGGTGAGGCTGTGGGCTATGCCGTGGAGGGCCACCCAGGACGGACAGGCCACAGCAGAGAACTCAGACCAAGTGTGGTCCACTGGAGAAGGAAATGGCAACCCACTCCAGTATCTTTGCCAAGAAACCCCCATGGACAGTAATAAAAGGCCAAAAGATATGACACCGGAAGATGAGCCCCTCAGGTCAGAAGGTGTCCAATATGCTACTGGGGAAGAGCAGAGGGCAAGTACAAGTAATCCCAGAAAGAGTGAAGTGGCTGGGCCAAAGCCAAAAGGACACTCAGTTGTGGATGTGTCTGACGGTGAAAGGAAAGTCCGATGCTGCAAAGAACAATACTGCACAGGAACCTGGAATGTAAGATCTATGAATCAAGGTAAGCTTGACGTGGTCAAAATTGAGATGGCAAGAATGAACAATGACATCTTGGGAATCAGTGAACTAAAGTGGACAGGAATGGGTGAATTTAAGTCAGAAGACCATTATATCTGCTACTGTGGCCAGGAATCCCATAGAAAAAATGGTGTGGCCTTTATAGTCAACAAGACAGTGAGAAAGGCAGTATTGGGATACAATCTCAAAAATGACAGAACCATCTAGGTCCAAATCCAAGGCAAACCATTCAACATCACAGTAATCCAAATTTATGCCCCAACCACTGCTGCGGAAGAGGCTGAAGTGGACCAGTTCTATGAAGACCTACAGCACCTCATAGAACTAACATCAAAAATGATATCCTCATCATCATAGTGGACTGGAATGCTAAAGTAGGAAATCAAAAGGTAACCAGAATAACAGACAAGTTTGGCCTTGGAGAACAAAATGAAGCAGGGAAAAGGCTAACAGAGTTTTGTCAAGAGAACACGCTGGTCATAGCGAACACCCTTTTCCAACAACCTAAGAGGCGACTCTACACATGGACATCACCAGATGGGCAACACCAAAAACAGATTGACTATATAATTTGCAGTCGAAGATGGAGAAGCTCTATCCAGTCAGTAAAAACAAGACGCAGAAGGGCCCGGGTGGGCCGGGCCCGCCATTTGCGGGGACGGGCGGGGACGGCGAGGTCGCTGGCTGGGAAGGGGCGGGGGGCTTGGTGCGTGACCGGGAAAGAAAAGACGCACCTCCCCCCCTTCCCCAGCCAATAGAGGGCAGGGGGTGGTCAGGGAGGGGGAGGCATTAAAAGGGGAAGGGAAGCTGCTCCCCCCTCCCCACTTGACCACGAGGCGAGCACAGTCGGTTCGAAGGAAGACAGCCGTGTCCATTACAGGTAGGCCTTCCTTCTCCCTCGCCTCTTCCCCTCTGCATCCTGCCTGCGGCCGCCGGGCGCTCCCAGTGGCCGGGTGCGGCCGCCGCGGCTGGGCCCGGCCACCAGCAGCCGGGTCCAGGGGCCTCCAGGCACTCCTCGGCCTGCCCGGGCGGCGGGGGAGGGGGGGGGGAATGGGCGGCCCACCCTTCCCGGCCCGGTGCGGGGCTGCCTCGGGCCCGGCCCGGCCGCCGGGCCGACGATGGAAGGGGGGCGCGGCTGGTTGCCTCCCTGGCCTGCAGGCTCTCGGAGCCTGGCGGGGGACGGCTCCGGTGCGAGCATAAGGGGGGCTTCGCCTACCCCCAGCCGGCCCGGGCCGGGCCATTGGGCCTGCCCGGGCCATGGGGTTGCACGGGGGCCGCTTCCTTAGCCCTTGGGCCTGCCCCGCCGCCCTGGGGCCCAGGGCTGAAGCGGGGGACGGGCCGCCGCCTTCCTTGGTCGGCCGCTGGGCCAGCGGGCCGCCCTGGGGCCCAGGGCTGAAGCGGGGGATGGGCCGCCGCCTTCCTTGGTCGGCCGCCGGGCCAGCGGGCCGCCCTGGGGCCCAGGGCTGAAGCGGGGGACGGGCCGCCGCCTTCCTCGGTCGGCCGCCGGGCCAGCGAGCCGCACGGGGGCCCAGGGCTGAGGCGGGGGACGGGCCGCCGCCTTCCTTGGTTGGCCGCCGGGCCAGTGAGCCGCCCGAGGGCCTAGGGCTGAAGCGGGGGACGGGCCGCCGCCTTCTTTGGTCGGCCGCCGGGCCAGCGAGCCGCCCTGGGGCCCAGGGCTGAAGCGGGGGACGGGCCGCCGCCTTCCTTGGTCGGCCGCCGGGCCAGTGAGCCGCCCGGGGGCAGCGCGGGGCTGCAGCCGGGGCCGCCGGGCATGCCCCGGCGCCTGGGGGGGGCGCGGCCTGCAGCCTCCTCAGCCCGCCGGCTTCGCACACTTTTTCTCTATTAATTTGTTGGCTGTTTTACTTGTGAATCCAAATGGATTTCTTTCAAAGAGCTCCTCCCGATTTTAGTGTCTCAGGACAATTGGTCAACTAACTCTTTATAAACTATAGTTACTGTTTTACTGTATAGTGATAGTTATTTATGATGAATCGTTATGCTGCTCTGACCTGGATGGCCCATGCTCATCAGACCTCAGAAGCTAAGCAGGGTCAATCCTGATTAGTACTGGATGGCGAGCATTGCAAAAAAAAAAAAAAAAAATTATTACAATAAATTTGAGGTTATTGTACATGCAATCCAGTGAATGCAAGGGGCATTGCAAGGGGCCCTGGTTTGTCATTTGCTTCGCATCTTGCACGTCCCCTCCGTGTACTGTGAATGTCTGAGCACGACTGAAGTTTCCAGGGGCAGAAGTTAGGAAGCTCCTACTAGCTCACATTTGGCCACCAAACGAGAAGGGAGCACTCCCTGGAGAAGGCCCTGACGCCGGGAAAGATTGCAGGTAACAGAAGGAGGGGATGGCAAAGGATGAGATGTCTTCTGGACGAGGTCGCCTCTTCCTCCTCAGGCCATCCACCTGGGGGGAGGGTTCACCTCACCTTTCGTGACATGGAGAGCCCAGGGCAGCCTGATCTTGTCAGATCTCGGATGCTAAGCAGAGTTGGCCCTGGTCAGTAAGTGGATGGGAGACCACCAAAGCCCGGGGTCACTATGCAGAGGCAGGCAATGGCAAACCACCTCTGTTCATCTCTCCGCCTCGAAAACCTCACAGGGTTTGGGCTTACTTGCAGCTGAGTGTCATTCTCAGGACAAATCTATGGCGCGCTCCGGCCGCTCGCGCATGCCTTCTAGCCATTTGGGGGCGGGTAAAAGGGAACTGGGGGTTTTTGACGTGTTGTGTTTTGGTGTCCTGAGCAGGTATGAGGCCCCCATCACGCAGCACGCGGCGCACGGGCACTGTGGCTGGGGTAACACCCCGGTCAGCACCCAAGGGGCGAGCGCGGCCCGCAGCAGTCGGGCAACCGGTGGGAGCGACGGCGAAAAGGAAGGCGGTCTCGCGCGGCGCAGATGGGGCTGAAGGTGTTGCGGAGCTCGCTGACACCATGCGGGGCCTTCAGCAGGCTTTTGATCAACTCTCGGAAAAGGTGGCCAAGATGAGCCAGGAGCCGGCGGCCAAACGAACCCGGAAGGCTGGGGCAGAGGGAGGCTTAGCCCAGCAGCGAGGGGGGGCTTCCTCCAGCTCGGCCAGTCACCAGGCTTCTCGGCCTGCAGCACGCACCGCAGACGGGGGACATGCAGCACGCACCGCAGACGGGGGACATGAGAGGGGTAGCTCAGGCTCCTCCGCGCACTCCCGTGACGAGGCAGAGGGCGCGGGCTCCTCAGGTGAGGGTGCGACTGCAGGGCGAAGTGCGCAGCCGCCGAGCGATTACTGGGCAGCAGCGGCCCATGTGCCAGGGCTGCCAGCTTGGGCCATACACCGCAGGGCGCTGGCGGCACAAGCCAGGCAGAAAGCCGGGCGGGGCCCTGGGGTGGTATGGGATAACGTTGACGTCTCTGACCCTTCTACAATCCTATCCACGTACTTGAATGGAGAGGAGCCGCCGGGGCTACATTTATCTGAGGAACTGAGGGACAGCATTCTGGACGGGTATTACGTTAATGTCTTCACGTTGCTTCACAAACGGGGGGCTGAGGCCCGCACGGTGAAATCTGACAAGAAGGAGAAGAAGGAGAAGACCGAGGAAGCGGAGCGCACCTTCCTCAACTGGGTGTCCGGTTACCTGGTGTATGCGGGGGTTGTCGCCACCGCATACCCGGACAGGGGCTGGCACCTGCTCAACCACATGAGCAACGTGGTCGAGGCGAGGGTCTTGGCTGGCGAGGGGCCGGCTATAGATTACGACGAGACCTGCCGTAAGCTGGCGTCACTCAATGACAGGGCTCGATGGGACTTGCTGCAGGACAAGGTTTGGCTCAGGGAGGTCAGCCCATGCATTAAAGGAAAAGGGGAGGTAAAGACAGATCGCTGGGCTGTGCGCAAGGAACGGGCGCGGGGGGTCTGCTGGGAATATAATCAGGGCCGGTGTCGCCGGGCACGGTGCAAGTTCCACCATAGCTGCGAGGTGTGCGGGGGCGGGCACGGGCGGGTGTATTGCCCACGGTCCGCCGGCACCCAGCAGCCCTTTCGGGGTGGAAAACCCTTCTCCGGTGGTGCCAACACAAAAGGGGGAGGGGGGTCATCAGGCACCGCAGCCCCTTCTGCTTCCAGACGTTAGTAGTCCACAGGACTGGTGGTCATTGGCGGCCACCCCGGTTCGGGTGGATGCCCTGAGACCCCTCTTGGCACAATACCCCTCGAGGGAGGCCGGGCAATATATCCTGGATGGGTTCACGAAGGGTTTCCCCATTCCCGCCTGCGGCCCGCGCATAGCTACCGATTCCAACAACCTGAAGTCAGCCAGGGAGATGCCTGAGGTGGTTGCTGCAAAACTGCAGAAAGAATTGGCGGCGGGGCGTATTGCGGGCCCATTTAGCACGCCCCCTATGGACCACCTGCGAGTGTCCCCCCCAGGGGTGGTGCCAAAGAAAACACCAGGCGAGTATCGCCTTATTCAGCATCTTTCGTACCCGAAGGGATCTTCGGTGAATGACGGTATCCCCCCTGAGCTTTGCTCGGTCAAATATGCTTCCTTTGATCACGCAGTGGGTCTGGTCCGGGCTTGCGGGCAAGGGGCACTCATGGCCAAGTGTGACATTCAGTCGGCATTCCGACTGCTCCCGGTAAGCCCTGACTCCTTTTCGTTGCTGGGTTTCAAGTTCCAAGGGGCATGGTACTTTGACAAGGCCATGCCTATGGGTTGCGCAGTAGCCTGCGCGGCATTTGAGACATTTAGTACTTTTCTTGAATGGGCGGTGAAGTCGAGGACCGGGCTTACGGGGATTACTCATTACCTGGATGACTTCTTTTTTGTCGGCCCTGGGAATGACGAGACTTGCGCGGAGTCCCTGCGAGCATTTCAGCGGCTTGCTGAAGAGCTCGGCGTCCCATTGGCAGCAGACAAGACCGAAGGGCCGGCCACTAGTTTAACGTACCTGGGTATTCAATTAGACTCTGTAGCTGGGGCATCCAGGTTGCCAGAGGACAAACTCTTTGCCCTCCAAGCGCTCATTTCCTTGGTTAGGGCACGGGCGAAGTGCACGTTGAAGGAACTGCAGTCACTGATGGGGCATTTGAACTTTGCTTGCCGGGTCGTGTCGCCCGGCAGGGGTTTCTGCGCTAGGCTGGCCAGAGCGACGGCTGGGGTCAGGGCGCCACATCACCGGGTACGGGTGACCAGGGGTATGAAGGAGGACTTAGGCGTGTGGCTCCGGTTCCTGGAGGGCTACAATGGGGTTACCATTTGGCAGCACCCGATGGATTTGCAGGATGCCATCCAGATCCACTCTGATGCAGCGGGCAGCGCTGGGTTCGGCGTCTACTATGACGGAAGGTGGTGTGCACGGCCCTGGCCCAAGGAGTGGGAGGGTTCTGTAGTGCTCAAAGATCTCACCTTCTTGGAACTCTTCCCAATACTGGTGGCGGTGATCATTTGGAAGGATCTCTTTAGGGACAAAAGGGTGCGGTTTTGGTGCGACAACCAGGCGGTGGTGCGGGTGGTGAACAAGCAAACGTCCAAGTCTGAACGGGTGATGCGGTTGGTTCGCTGCCTGGTTCTGGCCTGCTTGGCTGATAACATTACATTTTCTGCACGCCATGTGCCAGGCGTGGATAATAGCATAGCGGACGCTTTGTCTCGCCAACAGGAGGAACGCTTCCGCATACTGGCGCCAGGAGCCAACCGCGTTTCCGACCCCTTTCCGGAGGAGCTGTGGGAACTTGGGAAGGTACAATAAGGCGGGGCATCTATGGGTCCATCGCCCCCTCCACTCTCGCCAAATATGCGAGGGCTATCAACGCCTTTTTTGACTTTACTGCGGGATTCGGGGGCCCGCAGACCTTGCCGGTGGAAGGGGACTGGGTGCTGCGCTATATGGCATGCCTGCAGGACGGCGGGTTCTCCCACAGTACCATCAGGGGTCGCATGGCTGCCATCACATTCTTTAGCAAGGCGGAGGGGTTTACGGACCCGTGCCATTCATTCCAAGCCCATAGAGCAGTTGAGGGCTGGCGGAGGCAAGCCGCACGGCCTCCAGATCACAGACGGCCCGTGACCTTCGAGCTGTTGAAGGGGATTTTGCGGGAGCTTCCAGTGCTGTGTTGGTCCCGATACGAGGCTGCACTCTTTGAGACTGCATTCGTCTTGGCCTTTTTTGGGGCCTTGAGGGTTGGGGAACTGGTGGCGAGCTCCAAAACCTTGTTCACCAACACACCCCTGGGGGTTCATGATGTTCACCTCGGGAAAAAGGGGATGTCATTGTATATTCGGAGGTCAAAGACAGACCAACTGGGAAAAGGGCGCGCCTGCACTTGGGGCCACTACTGGGTGGCCCGTGTCCCGTGCAGATCACTCGAGCCTTTTTAGCAATGCGTCCTGAAGGCGGTGGCCCCCTGCTTATCCATAGAGACGGGGCCCCATTGACCAGGTATCAGTTTACGGGGGTTTTCAGGTTGGCTCTGGGGGCTTTGGGCTTACCGGGCAAGGAATTTGGGCCTCACTCCTTCAGGATTGGGGCAGCCACCACGGCTGCGGACGTCGGCCTGCCGGAGGTACGCATACGGGCTATAGGCCGCTGGCGCTCTACGGCCTTTAGGGCATACATCCGGCCACAGCCGGAGTCCAGCCAGTGACCGGCTCTCTGACTCCTCAGTTCCAGGACAGAGGTACAGGACTGTCTGGATTTTTGGGCACAGCATCGTTCATCGGGCAGGTTTGTATGCATCCTCATCAGGCTGGGGCAAAGACTTGGGCTTGGGAGATGCGGCACACATTACATGGATGGCGCAGCGAGGCATGCGATGGAGGTCCCTGTTGCCCTGGTTGGGGCGCGTCGCAGCGAGGCGCCACCCTCCCGATGTTCTGCTGCTACAGCTGGGGGAAAATGATTTGACCGAGTGCCCCGGAGTGGCCCTCGAGCGCCAGGTACTGGCCGACCTGGCCTTAGTGCGTGAGATTCTGCCCGGCACGGTCATCTTCTGGTCGGATTGGTTGGAACGGAGGTCGTGGCGAGGCGCAGCTCATCCCAAGAAGGTGGACGTGGCAAGGCGGAAAGTGTCCGGCAGGCTGGGCCGTGTCGTCGAGTCGGCAGGCGGTATCTGGATTCGCCATCCAGACATATCTCACAAGATGGAGGCCATGTTCCGAGCGGATGGCGTACATCTATCGGCCTGGGGAATGGATGTCTGGTTGCACGGAATCAGGCATAACTTGCTTTCTTGGCTGCAGCTGTAAGGGCGTTGGCGGGAACAGGACTAATGGGGGTGTCCTGTTCTTGTGGCGGTAACAGCATGGGGCCGGATCTGTTGGCAGAATTTGGCCTGCGAGCCAATTCCGGAGCTGGGGACCCTTTAAGGGTCTTGGCGTGAGGGCTGAACGGAGCTGGCTAGCTCAAGGAATAACAGTGCTTGCCCTCACAGCCAGAGGGCAGGGGAGCTCACAAAGGGGCAAGCGTCCGTGTGAATTCCGATAACCTGCCCTCCCGCCTTCTCTACCCATGCCGGCTGGCTGGGTAACGGTTAACTCGGTTGGCACATGGGCCAGCCGATAGGTTGGATCCGGTGGACCCATGCTGTGCCAATGCTCTACAGCTGTAACCAATAAAAGTTGTGGCCAAGTTTATCCACCTAATTTTCCAAAGAAACTGGTTGTGTGAGTTCATCCAAAGGGGGGGTGTATTAGGAGCCGACCTCGGGGTCCCAGGTAAGACATGGAACCGCAAGCAGAAGGGCCCGGGTGGGCCGGGCCCGCCATTTGCGGGGACGGGCGGGGACGGCGAGGTCGCTGGCCGGGAAGGGGCGGGGGGCTTGGTGCGTGACCGGGAAAGAAAAGACGCACCTCCCCCCCCTTCCCCAGCCAATAGAGGGCAGGGGGTGGTCAGGGAGGGGGAGGCATTAAAAGGGGAAGGGAAGCTGCTCCCCCTCCCCACTTGACCACGAGGCGAGCACGGTTGCCCACCCATCCCTCCCCAGGTATTATAGTGCTGGGGTTTTGGTGTTTGGAAGTTGAGGGAACGCAGGAGGGGTGTTTACTGGGTCTTTGTAGGTATGGTATTCTTAGTGTTTATTTACAGTTCTTGCATTGCACAATCTGTCACAACTTTCGGCGGTAACAGCATGGGGCCGGATCTGTTGGCGGAATTTGGCCTGCGAGCCAATTCCGGAGCTGGGGACCCTTTAAGGGTCTTGGCGTGAGGGCTGAACGGAGCTGGCTAGCTCAAGGAATAACAGTGCTTGCCCTCACAGCCAGAGGGCAGGGGAGCTCACAAAGGGGCAAGCGTCCGTGTGAATTCCGATAACCTGCCCTCCCGCCTTCTCTACCTATGCCGGCTGGCTGGGTAACGGTTAACTCGGTTGGCACATGGGCCAGCCGATAGGTTGGATCCGGTGGACCCATGCTGTGCCAATGCTCTACAGCTGTAACCAATAAAAGTTGTGGCCAAGTTTATCCACCTAATTTTCCAAAGAAACTGGTTGTGTGAGTTCATCCAAAGGGGGGGGGTGTATTAGGAGCCGACCTCGGGGTCCCAGGTAAGACATGGAACCGCAACTGGAGCTGACTGTGGCTCAGATCACGTGCTACTCATTGCAAAATTCAGACTTAAACTGAAGAAAGTTGGGGAAACCACTAGGCCATTCAGATTTGACCTAGATTGCATCTCTAATGAATATACAGTAGAGGTGGAGAATAGGTTTAAGGGACTATATTTGATAGACAGAGTGCCTGAAGAACTATGGACAGAGGTCCGTGACATTGTAAAGGAGGCAGCAATCACCGCCATCCCAAAGAAAAAGAAATGCAAGAAAGCAAAGTGGCTGTCTGATGAGGCTTTACACATAGCAGAGGAAAGAAGGAAAGCTAAAGGCAACGGTGAAAAGGAAAGATTTGCCCAACTGAATGCAGATTTCCAGAGAACAGCAAGGAGAGATAAGGAGGCTTTCCTGAATGAACAATGCAAAGTAATAGAGGAAAACAATAGATTGGGAAGGACTAGAGACCTCTTCAAGAAAATTGGAGAAACCAAGGGAACGTTCCATGCAAAGCTGGCCATGATAAAGGACAAAAACAGTAGGGAGCTAACAGAAGCAGAAGAGATTAGGAAAAAATGTCAAGAATACACAGAAGAACTATACAAGAAGGACCTCAATGTCCTTGACAATCACGACGGTATAATCACTGACCTCGAGCCAGACATCCTGGAATGCGAAGTTATATGGGCCTTAGAAAGCATTACTAACAACAAAGCTAGTGGAGGTGATGGCATCCCAGCTGAACTATTCAAAGTCTTAAAAGAAGATGCTGTTAAAGTGCTGCACTCAATTTGCCAACAAATTTGGAAAACACAACAGTGGCCACAGGATTGGAAAAGGTCAGTGTACATTCCAATCCCAAAGAAGGGCAATGTCAAGGAATGTTCAAACTATCACACAATTGCACTCATTTCACACGCTAGCAAGGTCATGCTCAAGATCCTACAAGCTAGGCTCCAACAGTACGTGGATAGAGAACTGCCAGAAGTACAAACTGGGTTTCGAAGAGGTAGAGGAACTAGAGATCAAATTGCCAACATTCGCTGGATTATGGAGAAAGCAAGAGAGTACCAGAAAAACATCTACTTCTGCTTCATTGACTATGCTAAAGCCTTTGATTGTGTGGATCACAATAAACTATGGCAGGTTCTTAAAGAGATGGGAGTACCAGACCACCTCACATGTCTCCTGAGAAACCTGTATAAGAGTCAAGAAGCAACAGTTAGAACCAGATATGGAACAACTGATTGGTTTAGCATAGAAAAAGGAGTACGACAAGGATATATATTGTCACCTTGCTTATTTAATTTATATGCAGAGTACATCATGCGAAATGCTGGCCTTTATGAATCACAAGCTGGAGTTAAGATTGCTGGGGAAAAGATCAATAACCTCAGATATGCAGACGATACCGCTCTGATGGCAGAAAGTGAAGAGGACCTCAAGAGCCTCTTGTTCAGAGTGAAAGAGGAGAGTGCAAAAGTGAGCTTGAAGCTCAACATAAAAAAAAACTAAGATCATGGCATCCAGCCCCATCACTCCTTGGCAAATAGAAGGGGAAGTCGTAGAAGTAGTGACAGACTTCACGTTCCTGGGATCCCAGATCACTGCAGATGGTGACTGCAGCCATGAAATTAAAAGACGCCTGCTCCTTGGGAAGAAAGCAATGGCAAACCTAAACAGCATGATAAAAAGCAGAGACATCACCCTGCCAACAAAAGTCTGCATGGTCAAAGCAATGGTATTCCCAGTAGTAATGTATGGCTGCGAGAGTTGAACTATAAGGAAGGCCGAGCACCGAAAAATAGATTCTTTTGAACTATGGTGTTGGAGAAGACTCTTGAGAGTCTCTTGGACTGCAAGGAGATCAAATCATTCAATCCTAAAAGAAATCAACCTTGACTGTTCCCTGGAAGGCCAGATCCTGAAGTTGAAGCTCAAATACTTTGGCCACCAAATGAGAAGGGAGCACTCACTGGAGAAGACTCTGATGCTGGGAAAGATTGAAGGTCAAAGAAGAAGGGGATGGCAAAGGATGAGATGGTTAGACAGTGTCATCGATACAACAAACATGAAATTGAGCAAACTTCAGAAGACAGCAGAAGACAGGAGGGCCTGGCGTGTTCTGGTCCATGGGGTCGTGAAGAGTCAGACTCAACTGTGTGACTGAACAACAATATGGGGGTGGGGCGCACCTCTCTAACAAGGGCAATGATATATTTCTTGCAGATTTGAGGTGAGGGGTGCTGGGGGTGCTGGATCGCTTGGTGGGGGTGAAGGCCTAAGCAGAGGCTTGGCCTTTGCTATGGCAGGGTAGCACGATCAGGAAGTTGAAAATGGTGAGCACCTGGGCATTGTTATAAAGGAATTAAAGGGTCCTCCAAAAACAGCTTTTGGGCCTTTATGGCTCAAGGCCGGGAAGGGGTGATCTTCCTTAGAACAATCTGGCCGCACCTATCTTAGCAGGCCTTGCTGCTTCTGGGAAGGTGGGCCAGGGGTTTCTCCTAAATATGCAGAGCCACTGGTCAAGAGTGTATATGTACATTGGGTGGCTCGATATCGGGGAAGGTACATTGCCCAGAAGGAAATGAAGGTGATCAGGAGTGTGACACCAGTCATATTCCTCAGTACATTTTAGCAGCCCCTCGGCACTTGTTTGATTATAAATAATTAATAAAATGGCTCTTGTTAAATCGATATTGGTGTCTGTCTCTTCATTCTGACTGTGGTGGCAATGGCCTTGCATACTTTCCTTGAACTTGGGGCTGGTGCCA
The DNA here is from genome assembly GCA_029375565.1 of Gekko gecko. Lineage (NCBI taxonomy): Eukaryota > Metazoa > Chordata > Lepidosauria > Squamata > Gekkonidae > Gekko > Gekko gecko. The sequence goes on along the minus strand of JAPDNY010000005.1, from coordinate 70,886,165 downwards.
CATTGGGAATAGTGCTAAGAAGAGCCATAGATGATATGTCAAAGAGCCACCACACTGCAAAGCGACTGAGTATCACTGATCTATATGAAACCACTGGGGGAGGCCATCCACAGATTTGAAACAAAGTCCAACCAATATTCAGTGAACACGCAGTTCTCTTCCTCCTTTGCATTTGAATCTAAGCACACCATATCATTTTCTCAATCACTATCTTACATTAGAGGAATAACTTGAATCTTACCCCAGACAAGAAATATCATTGGTTTGGTATATAACTGTCCACTAGTGCTGTGGTTTTTTTTTTGCACACTAGGTGAGGCTACCTTCTGGCACCCCACTCACTGTGTACCCACCAATTTTCAAACATAAATGCATTTTTAGAAAAATGAAAAACACAATTTTTGAAATTGCTATTTTTTTTAATTGTGAGAACAAGTAATACAATCTCTGATTTTGCCACATCATAAAAACTTGAAAATGGGCATGGATCCTCATGGGTTTTCAGGTGGATTCTACTAAAAACCACTGTAAAAACACATCTATCAACAATATCTATGTGTGACATCAGAAAAAACGTGGATCCAGCACTTTGCTGCAGGGCCATAGTATGAAAACATGGATCCCAGATGCAGATCCTCCAGAGTTTTTGTGGTTTTTACAGGGACTCTAGCAAACACAGCTCTAAAATCTAAGGTGGCACCCATGTCCATTGACTGCACTAGTGGGAGACAGTGCTGTCAACTCACAACTGACTTATGGCAAACCTGTAGGATTTTCAAGGCAAGACATGTTCAGAGGTGCTTTGCCACTGCCTGCCTCTGCGTACAAACCCTGGACTTCCTTGGCGGGCTTCTATCCCAAGTACTAAGCAGGGCTGACTCTACACTGCTTCCAAGACCTGATGAGATCAAGCTAGTGTGGGCCATCCAAAACATCTTTCCTGATCAGAAGAAAAAAAGTTGGTTTTTATACTCTGCTTTTCTCTAGCCTAAGGAGTCTCAAAATGGCTTACTGTCTCCTTCCCTTCCACATCAGACACCCTGTGAGGCCGGTGGGTCAGAGAGAGTTCAGAGAGAACCGGGGCCAGCTCTAGGTGTCTGGGCACCCTAAGTAGGACAGCTTGGGGTGCCCCCACCGGGGATGCCAACCTCTCGGTGGGGCCTGGAGACCGGGGGCGGCGGCGGACCTCTGGCTTTCCTGGGCGCTCCGCAGCTGTGGGGGCCCCAGGAAAGCCAGGGAAGGGGGCAGGGGTCTAGCCCCCGCCCCCTCCCCCAGAGCGCCAGCTTTCCTGGGGGCTCCACGGCTGCAGGGCCCCCAGGAAAGCCAGGGAAAGGGCGGAGGTTTAAACCGTCGCCCCTTCCCTCCCAGCGCCAGATTGCTTGGGCGCTCTGCGGGGCGCCCAAGCAAGCCTGGGAAGAGGCAGGGGGGCTTTTTGTAGGGGGGCGCCTTTTGGCGCCCCTGTGGCCGGCCGCTCTAGGCGAGCACCTAGCTCGCCTAGTGGGCAAGCTGGCCCTGGAGAGAACTGTGACTAGCCCAAGGTTTCCTAGTAGCCTTCATGTGGAGGAGTGGGGAATCGAACCCAGCTCTCCAGATTAGAGTGTGCCACCCTTAACCACTACACCATGCTGGCTCTCATAACACAGTTTGATAAGTGGGTTCAAGGACTGAAAAGTCACCCACTGAACCAGTAAATGAGAATGTACAAAATGGGACTTACTTCTAGGTAGACCTGCTTAGGATTTCTGCCTTCATGTTGCTGCCTGGGCATGAACACATGAATCTGAGCCGCAGATCCTCATTTTTTTACTAATCCCCCCCCCATGAGTAAGCTTATGTTCCATACGTATTGATCATACCCATGCCCACAACATATTTGCTCAGAAGTCAGTTCCATTCCATAAAAGTTCTCCTGCCACCGTCCCTTTAATTTTCCTCCTTTCCAATCCTTTAAAGAGGCTTCTGATTAGCTCAGCTGACCACAATATTCCAGAATTTATGCCAATGTGGTGTACTAGTTGGAGTGTCAGACTAGGTTCTGGGAATTCAAGGCTCAAACCCCCAGGACCCCAGAGAGGCTTGCTGAGAGACCTTGGGCCAGTCATACACTCTCAGCCTAACCTACCTCACAGGGTGGTTGTGAGACATAAAATGGGTGACAGAAGAAACACATCAGATGCTTTGGGTCCTCACTGAGGTCATAGAGGTGGTATAAATGAAGGAAATAAAATCAGTGCTTATTCCCTAAAAGGGAGATGGACTTTAATTGTTCCTTGAAGCCACTGCAGTTGTTTTTTCATGTTTTCCCATAATTATTTGTGAGTATGAAAACACCAGTGAGCCACCAAGGTGAGCAAGAAAAACCTAATGAAGCCAAGAATCAAGAAGGAAAATGAGACTGTCACCCTGGAAAGCCTCCAGAGCATTGTGCAAGTCCAGACAAGAGTTGCAATTTAAACCCCAAAGCATCCATATATCAGGTGCTAGAAAAAGATGGGAAAATAACACAGAAAATACTGGAATGCAATGGGCAGGCAATGAACTCATGTGGAGTTATTAGTAAAAATTCCACCTATTCCAGGCTAAATATCCAGCAAGGAAGGACATTGAATGAGTTTTCTTTGATGAAGGACAGAAGGGCCTGGCATGATGTGGTCCATGGGGTTGTGAAAGGTCAGACTCGACTGTGCAACTGAACAACAACAGCCTGAGCTCATAATGGAAGAACTAGGAATGCCAGTTTGGCTCACATTATGATTGCAACTAGGGGACTGGTTGTTTTTTTTCCAGCAGACAACTTGGATGTTTTTGCCTGTTGGACTGAGAACTGGCTTCTATTCCCCCCCGCCCCCCCTTCTGGTCCAACCAAGCTTCTCACCGGGTTCCTGCTGGGATGGGACTCAGCCAGAAGCTTGTGGCGTGGAAGAACAAAAGTGACTGGGTTTGTGATATGTCTAAGTTATTTTTAAATTTAGTTCAAAGGTATACAAGCACCCCCTTCCCATACCTGTATATTTGAAAGGTCTGTCCAGAGAGATTAAAATCACTCAGTGAAAACACATATATTCAAAGCTTTCCCTACACTGGAGAGGAAAAGAGAAACATTTTTCACTTTTAGCCTCAGGGCTGTCTTCTATTTAAAGCTGCCTAATGTGGAGAAAGTCCTGAGTAAGCAAGACAAAATATACCAGTTTTAATCTCAGAGACACCTTTAAAGCTATATAAAAGGATTATGGCTTTTACGAGCTTCTTTTAATACTCTATCAATATTGATCTTATCTTGTAATTACATAAGATTCTCCAGTCAGCTTTTCCTGGGTGTGTCTGCAGTAGTTACTGCTGACCATGTTTCAGTCATCTGAACATTCATTCATTCATTCATTCTCTCTCTCACACACACACACACACACACACACACACTTGTGAATGTGTTTAGATTTTTCTCAGTGCTGAGATTTTCATAACCCCCAAGTCATAAGCAGAAAGAAAATACAATTTATTTTCTTGAGTGTGGAGTAAAGGCCTGATAATAAAATGCTCCTTACTTTCTGCCCACATACATTTCTCTCTGAGTTTGAAAGACAGACAAAGAAATGGCTGTGTATTTTACTATTGAAAAAAACTGTACCTCTGAAAAATCTCTGTCTGACAAAGCTGGCCAGACTGCCCTGTTCTACCCATGTGTCAATCATGATCTGTCTAATGGCTCATTTTAGGATTTCCATAAATAAGTAGTCATTTCCCCAAAGAAAACATACCCACCTGTGGCAAACACAGTGATAAACTCCAAAATTACATCCAGGAGGGGATTATATGGTGATTGATGGCTGAGAAGAGGCAGATTCTGGAGCAAGAGGTCTGGGATTCACCCGAGCTAGGATTGATAGGTCTCCATATCCTCAGCTTAATGCACTAAAAGTCACTGATTCACGACCAACTGTGGTTGGCTAACTGGATTTTGGCAGGCCTCTGAAGTCTAACCCTTTGAGGAGGAGATTGCTTATTGAATCATCCTTGTAAAAAAGAATGGAAGGTTAAAAACAGCTTGTCAGTCTTGAAAGTGTATGTCTGACTGATGGGAGAAAAAGTGCAAGCATCCTCTCTATGTACACACCCATTCTTTCACCCAGGAAGGGTGGATGGGGGAAAATGCCAGATGACTTTAGAATGAAACATATTAGCAATGTTCTCTGTGTACATCTTTATCTCTTTAGAATTGTAGATTTCCTTGTATACTGATAGATTTCTGCTCATTTGTGTTGGGACTCTTTAGAATGCAGTTAGCAAATAAAGTTTTATTTTGTTACCAGATTGAAAGTGCACACAATCCTTACCCATTGTGTAGCTGTAGCCAACATGTGTTCACTTTACAAATGAAACTAGGGATCAGTATGTGGATAAACATGCACTTTCAATCACTTGTCCAGCTATACCTGTGTTGAATGGAACATGAGAGTTCCTGAACACACATATAAAGAAAAATCAAGTGTATATTGTACACAGATTATACATATATTCACTAATTTGTGAATGGGTGGTCATAGAGTAAGTGACAGGAGAACCCTAATGGGGATTTGAGACAAGAATAATAATTGTTGAGGATTATTAATAAGAGCAACAATGGCCATTCCATCAGCTTTACAGAGCCATCTGTGACGGACTTAAAGATCTGGGACCAGCAGAAAGTAAACATAGAACACTGCTGAGTCACATGACTGAGTGAGGAGGGGCTATTTAGCTCGGAGCCCTCAGTGATTGGCATTTAACAGACAAAATGTTCCATCTGGAATTGGCAGTTGAGAAGCTGCAAAGGAGTTAGTTGTGAGACAGAGAGCAGACAAGGAGTCTGTCAGCAAACTGAAGAAGTCAGATCTCTGTAGCTCTGTGGAAACAGCTTGTGAACAGTTTATGTAAAGAACTGGGGCTTGAGAGCAATCAGCACTGATTCTTCTAATATACTGAGGTGAATAAAAGTATAAGACCTGAGTGGTCACAGACACCAAAGACACTGCTCCACAGGGACTTATAAAGTGGTTGAGAAAAGGCTAGAGGGTCTGAAGAGAGGAGTCTGGAAGTCTGGTTAGGGGACCAGTTAGACTCGAAGGGCCAGCCAAAAGTTAACCACTAAAGGAGTGACTGGAGAGTGAGATCTGAGGTGTGTGTTGTGAACTGAAGGAACATCTAGGTACTGAACTGAAAGAAATAAACATACAGCCTAAGTGAACATAAGGGAAAGAGCTAAAGCCTGAAAGGAAACAAACTATCCTCTGTACAACTTCCATCCCCCCTGTTGTGTTATTTGTAAATAAAGCCTGTTCAGTTTTAATGTTAGCAAGCTGTGGTGCCTATCTATTCCTTTGTAAATACACTTAGCAGTAGTCCTTATAAATATCCCTGACCAAGAAGTAAAACAATTACCCCAAAGAGACTATTATAGATTTGCTTAGAGGACTGGTCAGAAGAAATCAATAGCAGCTCTGACCAGACACCACACGCAGACCCTAACAGTACTGCCAGTATAGAAGGGGCATGTGTCATACCATCCTGAACAGATTCACACTCCTCCCCCCCCCGTCGGAATAAAGAGTCAGACACCAAGAAACTGGATAAAACTAAGGGTCATTTTATTTAACATTTAAACTATTAAATGGCAAGGGCAAAATTAAGCTGTGGCATGGTCAAGGCCAGGGGTTGCAACAGACCACCTCCCCCACCATACAAAGGACAAGCCTCCCAGCCCCCGGCCTGAACCAGCTTGTGGCTTGCATGAGGCTGGCACAGCAGACAGGACAAGCCCTGGATGTCCATTCACCAAACCGCACAGCTTAATGGATCAATCCAGGTAGTCCACAAAAGGCAGTCCATATTCCTCCATTCCAGACTGCACAACCCAAAGGCAGATCCTGTCAGACCCTTAGCCCCCCAAATGGGGTGCTAATTAGTGCTCCCCTAGCTGAATATCAACAATCCATACAATCTTGCTGACCCAAAGTGACCAATCTTTTTAAGCAACACTACCCTGACCCAATTCCACAACTCACTGATAGCAATGCAAGTTAGGTGAAAAAGCACCCCCTCCCATAGCCAATATGGTGGGGGTCAAAAATTTCTACCCAACCCCCACAAAAAGGGATGACCAGCAAAATGCCTGCACAGAAATCAGGGTGGGAGGCTGGGCTAGTTGCCAGGCGAAAACTGGTTAAGTGTGTGGAGAGAGCTGACCAATGCCTTGTGCTGGGCCCACCCCCAACATCATACCCAGAAGCTCATTCCAAGTCCACTCCTCACCTTCCAGGGTGGCAAAGGCAGCCTTCTGGCTGCAGAGCTGGGTGGCTGGCATCTGGGTGGGGCAGAGTTCTGAGCCAACAAGATCACATTGCCAGCTACTATTTTGAACTTATTCTGCTTCCATTGGCACTGAAACCATAATATCAAAAGGGGAACAGGTAACTAAAGAAGAAAATGTGTTAAAGACCAATTCCAAATCAAATTAGGTGAGAAAGATCAGTGATGAAGATGGTTCTTATTTTTCGCAACAGCTGTCTGGAATGATTTTGAGCAGCTGGTTAATCCAATCTGTGCACTATATTACTGAAGGACCACCACACCATCTGGCATTTATTAGCTCCATAAGGGTAAAAAAATCCCTTTCATGTGTAAAAAAAGTAAAAAATGAGAGTGTCTAGTTTTAAGCAGAATTGAGCCCTGTTTGGGAGAGATGCTTTCAGCACAGGTGCATAGGAAAGGAAGGATTTAGCTCACCTTGCCCTCTAATGAAGAAGAAGAGGAGGAGGAGGAGGAAGAGGAGGAGATTGGATTGGATTTATACCCCGCCCTCCACTACCCAAAGGAGTCTCAGAGTGGCTTACGAGCTCCTTTCCCTTCCCCTCCCCACAACAGAGACCCTGTGAGGTAGCTGGGGCTGAGAGAGCTCTGACAGAAACTGCTCTTTTTCAAGAACAGTTGAACTAGAACTATGGCTTGCCCAAGGTCATCCAGCAGGTGCAAGTGAAGGAGTGGGGAATCAAACCCAGTTCTCCCAGATTAGAGTCCATGCACTTAACCACTACACCAAACTGGCTTTATATGGTTTGAGACATTTGTCCCAGTGCTCCAAATGAAGACTTGAGACAACATCATGGGTTCAACTAGTTTATTCAAATTTATTTGAATTTGCTGATCCACATCATCAATTAATTATGCTAATATAGAATTCAGGGTGGGCTGCTCTAGGTAGCTTGTCTATGCTCTAGACAGCACTCACATTGAGTACAGCTCAGTCCTGGGCCCGGTGTTGTTCAATGTTTTTTATAAATGACCTGGAGGAAGACATAGAGGGGATGCTTATCAAATTTGCAGATGACACAAAGCTGGGTGGGACTGCTAATTCTGAAGAAGATAGAGTCAGGATTCAGAATGATCTAGATAGGCTGGAACAGTGGACTGAGGCAAATAAAATGAAATTCAATAGAGATAAGTGCAAAGTCCTACACCTGGGCACAAAAAATCAAAGGCACAGATATAGAATGGGCGAGACTTGGCTTGACAGCAGCACATGTAAAAGGGATCTAGGTGTTCTAGTTGATCACAAGCTCAACATGAACCTGCAGTGCGATGTGGCTGTGAAGAAAGCTAATGCAATCTTAGGATGCATTAACAGAAGCCTTGTGTCCAGATCACGAAAGGTGGTAGTTCTGCTCTGTTCTGCTATGGGCAGGCCTCACCTGGAGTACTGTGTTCAGTTTTGGGCACCACACTTTAGGAAGGATGTTGACAAGCTCAAGTGTGTCCAGAAGAGGGCAACCAGGATGGTGAGAGGGTTGGAATCCAAGTCTTCTGAGGAAAGGCTGAAAGATTTGGGTATGTTTAGCCTGGGAAAGATTGCAGTCTACAAGTATTTGAAGGGCTGTCATGTAAAAGATGGAGCAGATCTATTCTCTCTTGCTCCGGATTGCAAGGCTAAATCTAATGGGTGGAAATTACAAGGGAGTCATTACTGGCTAGATATCAGGAGAAACTTCCTAACTGTAAGAGTTGTTGAGCAGTGGAGCAGTCTGTCTCGGGAGGTGCTGGATGCTCCTTCCCTGGACGTTTTCAAGCAAAGGCTGGACGACCATCTTTTGGGTATGTTGTAGGTATGTCGGGCTATCTTTTGGCCATGCTCCTGCAGAGTGCAGGAAGTTGGACTAGATGACCTGCAAGGTCCCTTCCAACTCTAACATTCTATGATTCTATACAGCTGGGTGTCACTAATGCTCCCCTTGCCTTGCTGATCAGTTAAAGATTTCTGCATCAGCACACAGACATCTCCTGCAACCAACTTCAAATCCACCACTTGGGGACCTGTCTGTTAAATACCCATTTTAAAGCTGCCAGCAATTCACTGCTCCTCAGAACTGCATAGAATGCCATTAAACTGTCATATAAGTATCCCTAAGACCTACTGCCCCATCTAAAATCCTGACGCAGTAGATAACCCCTGATCATCTAGATTCTGACCCTTAACTTTCAAATAAATCAGAATTGTCTGAATATGCTCTACAGGCAAAGGCCAGACCTGCTGTATAACCTTCTGGCTGTGAAAAGATGGGGAACCCTTTACATTGCTTCTGCTGGGCTATCCTTGAACAAAGTGTCAATGAGGTCATTATTGCTGCCATGTTTCAAGCTCTGAGGATGCCACAGCTTGACTGATATGAGCATTAGGCCATGGTCCATGGCTGGTTCCAGCTCTCTAAAACGCTTCTTCTGAAAACGAGATTGGGTACATGCCTTGCCTTGAACAAGATATAAAGCTCTAAGCATTTCAAAACCAATGACCTACCAACTAAATGTCCCTAGGATTCTTGGAAGACTGGCTATTCACTATCTGGACTACATCCTGGTTATCAAAACAAAACAAAAGCATCCCTGAACTACTCCCCCCCAGATGTGCACAGCCACAATGATGTGAAACAGCTCAAAAAGGATTAGGATACTCAGGACACCATCTTGTTCCCATCCATGAGGTCGAATTTCTTGATCCTTGAAATTATCTGAATATTAAAGGTGATGAAAATACTGATTATAGTTTAAATCTTTTTATTTAGTATTTCACTAGCATTTAAATATTTAGTGCAAATAAGATTTAGAATCTGACAAATGATTAAAATAATATCCAGGTTTTAAGGATGATTTAATTTTAGTGCAGAGATTTGTTTAACTGTTAAAGATGGAACCTTTTTATTGTTAATAGATTATTGCTAATATTAGGAAAGTTCTTGTCTATTTGTTTAAAGAGAGAGCCCATTCCAGAGCACTGTAAAAATGATGTTTTATTATCTGCTTCTATATTTGAAACATTTATTTTTACTTGTATGTAAATACTTATAAGGGGCGGTCACACACACGAGATAAAGTGGGGGGGAAGCGAAGCTATTTCCTCTGGAGGAATTTCACCCACAGTTGTGTGATCATACAGCCCTTGGAAGCTGCAGGCACAGCCCACCACTGCGTGATCAGACGCAACAGCAGGTGAGTCATGGTTTGTTTGTTTTTTTGCTGTTTGTTTCTGATGCACTTCAATGAGGAATCGATGAATCGCATCTCTGCACTGAGGGCTCCCTATGGAGTATGTGATGATGATGCACATACTGAGAAGGGAGGAAAAAACAATGACACGGAGTCAGGATGGCCTGATCAGACCATCCCGATGCCATGAGAGCATGCTGGAGCAATCAGACATGGGAATCTCCGTTCATGGCCCTTGGCAACCCATTTACTACCAGATTTTCCCCGGTGTCTTTTTATTCCGCTTCTGTGGTGGAGCAAAATGGGTTGCTGACAGGTGTGGGGCACTTCCCAGCTGTTCATGTCTGATTGTGCCTTTTAAATCCACCCAGCATTCACACCTATGGTGGGTCTAATTGTGTGCGTGATTGTGCCCATAATATTTAATAATTTTGATGAATTCATATTTCCCCTTACCCCCTCTTCCTTTCTGTATCCCACTTTTTCTTGAGAAAATAAAAATTCAATACAGTTCTAATCACAGCTCCTTCTCATGTCTATTGTGATAGCCCTTTCCAGTTGAATAGAACAGGCAGTTTTCCGAAGTATGAGGGCCATGCAATTTGCATGAATGCATATGCTGAAGCAGAAAGGGATCTTAGCAGCATTGTGCTGAACATTTGTTGACCACATACGTTTTATAGTTATACTAGGAGTAAGGCCCATTGTGGAAAGAAATACAACAAGCTCTAGAAGGAAGCTCCAGGTGAATGTCCCGGTTGAGGCTGGTGGGTCGGCAGAGGGAAGGGGGAAATACAGGGAGGCAAGCCATGTTTATTTCCTTCTGCTTAGCTATAAGGCAGGGCTGTCTCAAGTCATTTTGCTGCCCCATGTGGGTAGTATGGGAGGACAGCCTCATGGTAACAGGTATGGTTCCCTCCACCCCTGACTTATGTTGATTTTGAGTTATGCAGTGGCAGCTAAGATAGAAAAGCACCTCCTCCTATGCCATGTCTTCTGGGTTCCAAGGGTCTAGAAAGCAGTTTCATAGCCAGTTACAGGGTTACCAGCTCTGGGTTGGGAAATACCTGTAGATTTGAGGGGTAGAGCCTGGGGAGGGAAGGGGTGGGGAGATACCTCAGCATGGTATAATGCCATAGAGTCCACTGACCAAAGCAGCCATTGTCTCCAGGAGAACTAATCTTGGTCATATGGTCATCAGTTTATTAGCTGGAGATCTCCAGGTGCCACCTGGAGGTTGGCTTATGTTAATTTGGGGCTATGCAGTGGCAGCGAAGGTAGAAAAGCACCTCCTCCTATGCTATGTTTTCTGGGTTCCAAGGGTCTGGAAAGTAGTTCCATAGCCAATTACATGGTTGCCAACTCTGGGTAGGGAAATACCTGTAGATTTGAGGGGTAGAGCCTGGGGAGGGCAGGATTTGGGGTGGGGAGGGACCTCAGCAGGGTATAATGCCATAGAGTCCACTGGCCAAAGCAGCCATTGTCTCTCGGAGAACTAATACTGGTCATCTGGACATCAGTTGTAACAGCTGGAGATCTCCAGCTACCACCTGGAGGTTGGCTTATGTTAATTTGGGGCTATGCAGTGGCAGCAAAGGTAGGAAACCACCTCCTCCTATGCCATGTCTTCCGGGTTCCAAGAGTCTAGAAAGCAGTTCCATAGCCAGTTACAGGGTTACCAACTCTGGGTTGGGAAATACTTGTAGATTTGAGGGGTAGAGCCTGGGGAGGGAAGGGGTGGGGAGGTACCTCAGCAGGGTATAATGCCATAGAGTCCACTGGCCAAAGCAGCCATTGTCTCCAGGAAAACTAATCTTGGTCATCTGGAGATCAGTTGTAATAGCTGGGAAATTTTCTGTAGGGGAAATGATGTGCTGTGGCTGGGGAACACCATGATTTCTAGGAGATCTCCAGGCCCCACAGGGAGACTGGCAACTCCAGTGACCATTTAAGGGAAGATTGGGATATGTATTTTACCTCAGGACACATTCAATGACTCCCAACAGCAACAGCAAACTGTTTAGAATGTTAGAGGCAAAGGCCAATCAGGCCGCATATGCAAATGACCTCTGTGTTCTGATTGGCTATGGGGGGGGGAGAGGAACAGCAAACTGTTTGGAATGTTGGAGGTGGGACTAAGACAACACAGCCAGTGGATAGGGACAGCTTCTGAGTGACACATCATGGAGCCAACTGATTTAGGAGTGTTTTGAATGTTCAGAAAGTGCCACCCCACTTCACAATTCTATATAAGGAGAGATTTTTTTCCCACTAAAGGCTTCCCTCTTAGATGCTGCTTTTACAAGTGCCCATAATACTCATTAAAATTGCCTTTTTAAAATGTGGATTTGGTATAAGAGCTTTAAAAGGAAAAAATGGTGGGAGTGAATGTCATGTGCACTGCCAAGATTTCCCTTTTACAAGCTTTTGTGCCAAATCCCAAAGGTAAATTTTCAAAGCCCTCAAGGTTATTTAACATGATTAAAGGAAGCTTATTGTGATCAGATTTGAAAGCCCTTAAAACCAATGGCCTTTTGAGATCCATAAACAGAGATTCAATGCAAGAAACCATACCGGCTCTAAAGAAATGGAGTTCATCATTTTACAATGCCATCCTAAGAAAATCTACTCGGAACCCTACTCAGCTTTCTTCAGTGGTGCTTGCTCCCAGGAAAGCGTGCTTAGGATTGCACTGTGTCCTCCCCTATTCCTCTTTAATAATAGACACATAAAAATCTAAAATGAACACATTTCATGTTTAAAAATGTCAATAGCCACCAACCCTATAATGTATATGTTATGCATTCATCCTTTATTAGTGGCCCAAGTGCATACTAATTGCAATTATGGAAAAAGTCAGTCCTTTCATTAAGCAGCATACCTTGATTAATGTCAGTGTGAAATTAAATGCTTTTATTTAGACCTTCCGGGACCCACCAAAGCAAGTAGAAGCTTTTAAGCATGCTTTCCCCAAGAAAGTGATGGGATTTTTAAAATCAGAATTGTTAGATTTTACTTTCACCTTGACATTTAAGTTTGTGCCATGCCTTAGATGCTATAATTATAGAATTTGTACATTATCGCTAGGAGTTGAGGGTTCCAGCCTTTCTATTTATTAGAGAAGTTATTTAGAGCACCTTCTATGAACTCCATTCAGTTCATCCGTTGTCATTCTTTCCCAACTCAGCTGACATTTCTATGTTAAAATATGCCACGGCAATATTTGGGTTAGACTACTGTCATACATTCTATGCAGGGCTCAATTCAGAAAATTAAAATGCTGACCTGATAAATATGCCTGCTCAGCTTCTGACTGTGGAAAGTTACTTACAACATGCTACTCCTGTTCATAAACAGCTTTACGGATTGCTTGTTTGCTTCCATGCTCAATTCAGTGTGTTGGTTTTTATCTTTTTATAACCTGGGATTCATGTACTTGAAGGACTACTTCTTTATGTATGAACCAATGCACCAATTAAATTCTGGCCATCAGTTCTTCTCAATATCTCTCCCATCAGAAAAGCATGCTCCTCTAGCCCTGAACTGGATAGCCCACGCAAGCCCAATCTCACCAGATCTCAGAAGCTAAGCAGGCCCAACCCTGGCAACTCCAAGGAATACCAGAGCTGGGACGCAGAGGCAGGTAATATCAAAGCTGCCTCTCTGAAACATCCTAGCCCCACTAGGGGTTCCCAGAAATCACCATGACTTCCAGGCTCGCAAGCACACACACAGGCATACACACAAAATAAAATAAAATAAAATAAAAAAGTAAGAAGAAAAGCACACTCCTCTTCAGCCTAGTCTTGAACTTTTTTGGTCACTATCACAATTTATGGAATGGTTTCCCAGAGAATATGAAAAAAGTTTTATCTTTACCACCTTTTAGAAAATCATATCAGGCTGTCTTTCTTCACTGGCACTTCTGCTGACATTGTTGCATCTGATTGCATTAGTGATTTCATAAAAAGACTGAATAGTTGCAGCTAGACATTACTATCTTCTTTTGAGTATTTTAACTTACTGGAGTGTGTGTGTGTGAAGTGCTGTCAGGTTGCAGCTGACTTATGGTGACCCCATAGGGTTTTCAAGGCAAGAGACTAATAGATATGCATATGCATGCAGGCATATTGATTTGTGAACCACCACAGACCTATTGAAGAAAGGGTATAAATAATTTACCTTGCACTCCATTTTTAATAAATGTATTGCTTGACACCTGAAATGTGTTTCTTAAAAAAAATTAAAACACTTATATCCCACCTTAGTTCCTTGGATACGAATGTTCTCAGTCTATTCAGAGGTCCCCAATCCCCTCAGAGGAAAATGATAAAGAAGTGATTATTATTAAGGATGTTCATTTGGATAATACCTAATCAAGATCCATCAAACCCAAATTTCATCAGCCTTTTTTAATATAGTGGAGACATGATGGAAATGGCCAGTCACACTCTCTCAGGTAATCTACCTCACAGGGTTGTTGTGAGAATAAAATGGAGGAAAGGGAAATGATGTAAGCAGCTTTGTGTCCCCATTGGGAGAAGAATGTGGAGTACGAATGGATGGATGGATGGATGGATGGATGGATGGATGGATGGATGGATGGATGGAATAAGACATGGAAGTCTACAGGCTTAGAAAGGTATAATTCTGCTTTGGATTGCACTTAGCTCTTGAACTGTTGCTCTTTGGAAACCTAGCTCTTGAACTGTTAAGACAAACCACTTGCGGGGGGATGAGGAGCCTTAACACCAGTGAGATCCCACCTCTGGCTTCTTGTTTTCCTGACCCCTGACTCCGACATCAGATGGTTGACATGCAGTAGGTTCCATGCTGACAACTGGAGTGATGGTCGGAGCTGGAAAAAAAATCAAAAAGTACTGTTTGAAAGGATGCCCCCTTGTTTTATATTTTCTACTGTTTAACCTTACTGGCTTCCTCTTAGACTTGTTGGTACCTCCTAACCACCTCTCCCCCTCTCTGGGCATGGTCATTAATTAGATCTTTTTAAAAAAAGTTCTCTTGTCTATAACATGCAAAATAATTTGTACTCATGACTGCATTTAACACTGTGGGACCATTTTGCCTCTTCCTCATAAGCTAAAAAGGTCAAGAAATTTAGGGCTATGGGGAAAGTAAAAGAAATTAATAAATATCAGCCTGGTCATATGGGCCAGAAAACGCAGGGGGGAGGTGTGGCTGTTCATCCCAGAGCAAAATAAGGCGTGGTAGCCCGATCACACAGTCTGCCGAGTTTCCACGCTCCAGCTCTGAGTGCCGATCACATCGTGATGCTGCAGCGGGGTGAAAAAGCAGCGCAGCACAAGCACACAAGCTGCGCTGGTGTAATGTGCACATGCGCCATTGGGGGGGCGGGCCGCTATTGGTGTCTTGTATGTGCGCATGTGCCATTTGGCATTGGTGTGCATCCCATGGAAACTTACAACATCCGGTTTGCCCTGGGACATGGGCGGGCGTCGGATGCCGCGGGATACTGGCGCTCCTGCAATCAGACACTGGCCTTTGCCCTAGGGTTTCCAGAAACTAGTGCTCCTTTCCTGGTAGTTTTTTAGTCCTCAGCTTCGGAGGGAAGCTGCGTGTTGGCCACGGGAGTGCTATGCCTCCCAGATGTGCCTGTGTGATCCCGCCCAGTAACCCAGGGCTACTGTGTCTTCGGCAGTGCAAATGCTCCATGTGACCGGGACCTCCTTTGTTTTTTGCTAGCCTTCAGCCTGCTGCTTGGGGAAGTTTCCTGGAGTGAGATCAAACAAGCAGAGGACTTGCATGACTTCTTTCCTCAGGCTATGGGACTTGCAACAATTTCCCTTGGAGTCTTAAAGATTACATTACCCTTTGGGAATGTTTGCTTAGGTCTGCTAGGAGAAGGATTTCTGTCTAGGATGTGGGTAAAAACAGAGTCTTAAACTGGAAGCACATTCTATACATGTGTGGAACCTCATTTAATTACACCAATTTAGATCTTTAAAGAAAAAGAGGTATATCATTTTCTAATTATGTTCATAACAACAGCAGTATTTCTGAATTAATTGGGGGTGAGCAATAATCTTCTGCTTGTGAGGATCTTGCATGTGTTAGATAAAACTGTTTTATTAGAGTCAGGTCAAAAATCAGTTCACATTCTAACAGGTAGCTTCAAATTAAGTAACCAGCTTCATGCTGAATTCAGCCTTCCACAATAGCTAGGAAACTCATTTAGATGCATAGAAGAGATCATACTTGTTACAGGATTTTTTTTTTAAATCTAGCTTTCCAGACAGCACCACTCTGCTTCTGAAAGGCATAGGCATTGCTATCAACATTTGTTGCTGGTTTAAATGACATAGAATAAGAAGTGCTAATCACTGTCAAACTGGGCCAAAATTGATGCAACATCATCTTCATGGCCACCACAAGGATGCCACCACCATTTTAAAATCATTTAAAAATGCCATCAGGGACAGAACCTGATTGGGCCTGCAGCATGGCTGACTGAGGTGCTCATGTCCCCCCTCTGCACTTTATCAAGTGCTGAAATGACCATTCACACCCTGCAGCTTTTTGGCACTTGAAATAGCACAGCTGGGGAACAGAAGCACCATACTGCAGCACTGGGCCCTTGTGGCATTTTTATGTGACTTTACAATGGTGACAGTGTTCTCATGGTGGCCACAAGGATGCCATCATGTCTAGTTTGGCCCTTAGATGTGACTAAAATTCAGACTGACCCACTTTTTCAGCCTTTATTGTCCAAGAAACTGACACAAAACAGCAATGTGTCAGAATAACTGTCAGGTAAGATTTCCACGGGGGCTGTGGTGGCTCAGAGGTTAAGACTCTGAGCTGTGGACTGGAAGGTCTGTAGCTCAGCAGTTTGAGACCCAAGTGCCACATGATGGAGTGAGCTCTCATCTCCAGCCCCAGCTCCTGCCAACCTAGCAGTTCAAAAGCAAGAAATTGCAAGTAGATAAGTGATAGCTGAATTGCTCTATTATTTAATAAAGATAGGGAATTATAATTATTAATAAGCAATTGGCTTATCTATAGGATCTGACCTGTGTCTATCAAAGTTAGAATTTCCAAGAACCCAGGAACAGACACAGAAACTGGGTGGCTAAAATAATTATTTCTTTACTAAATATTCTCAAGCATACAAACAATATTCACACTATATAGAACTAAGGAAGCAGAGGTGATTGATGGCTTATAGAGGGGTGATACAACCTGTCCAGATGTGCAGAGGTCCATGAAGAAAGAATTGTGGCCTATACTCAGAGAGAGTCTAGGGGTGGACTGCCATTTTGGGATCATGGCAGAAAACACATGGTGTAAGGCCACGTGTGTGCTGGGATATAGGCATTGGCAAAGAATGTAGAGCAATCAGTGGCCCTGGGGGCTGGCTTCAGGTGAGAACAATAGATTACCTGGAACAATGATGAGTCCCAGGGGTTTGTGATGTCAGTAGGGCACACCTTAGGTATGACCAATGAGCTTCCAGAGAGGCAGGGTCTGGATTTAACAATAGAAGCCAGGTGCTGGGTAGCTAGTTAAATGGATTATCTGACTTACTAATGGTCCTGGCCAGGGTAGACAAAAGGTAGGAGACATCCCTGATTAGTGTCAGGAAGGATTGCTAAACATTTGAATGATTGATTGGTTTATCCCGGTATTCTTGAGGGACAGAGCAGGAAATCCTAAATATAAATACACATTGATGGGGTCTGAACTGGCAGAGACTGACAAAGAGAGAGATCTTGGAGTCATAGTAGTTAACTCAATGAAAATGTCTAGACAGTGTGTAACTGCAATAAAGAAGGCCAACGCTATGCTGGGGATTATCTGGAAGGGAACTGAAAACAAATCAGCCAGTATCATAATGCCCCTGTATAAATCATTGGTGCAACCTCATTTGGAATACTGTGTACAGTTCTGATCACCATACCTCAAAAAGGATATTATGGCATTGGAAAAAGTGCAGAAAAGGGCAACTAGAATGATAAAAGGGTTGGAACACTTTCCCTATGAAGAAAGGTTAAAACGTTTGGGGCTCATTAGCTTGGAGAAACGACAGCTGAGGGGTGATATGATTAAGGTTTATAAGATTATTCATGGGATAGAGCAGGCGGAGAAAGAAGTACTTTTCTCCCTTTCTCACAATACAAGAACTCGTGGGCACTCCATGAAATTGCTGAGCAGTTGGGTTAGAACAGATAAAAGGAAGTACTTCTTCACCCAAAGAGTGATTAACACATGGAATTCACTGCCACAGGATGTGGTAGCAGCTACAAGCATGGACAGTTTCAAGAGGGAATTAGGTAAACATATGGAGCAGAAGTCCATCAGTGGCTATTAGCCACAAGGTATAGATAGGAACTCTCAGTCTGGGGCAGGTGATGCACTCTATTCTTGATGCTGGGGGGGAGCAGCAGTGGGAGGGCTTCTAATGTCCTGGCCCCACTGCTGGACCTCCTGATGGCACCTGGTATTTTTGGCCACTGTGTTACAGAGTGTTGGACTAAATGGGCCATTGGCCTGATTCAACATTGGCTTCTCTTATGTTCTTATGAAAGACAAAGAATTTACACATAGGATACAAAAGGGCTGGCTGAGGTACTGGAGAGTGCCAGGTGGCTTCTGAATAAACTTTTAGAAATGTAGATACTTTACCTGTTGTTATTCCATAAGCATAATCTCTGCTGGGTGGAGGAGGAAGACTGGAGACTTGCTCTGAGGTCACCTTATGAAACCTGAAAATGGAGACCCCCTTTTCAAAGCTATGGCTAGCTGTGTTTCAGAACCAGGAGTGCCTTCCTAGGCCTGAGTTTTGTGGGTCTCTGGGACAGGTTGGAAAGTGGAGTGCCCCTGCTTTGGGGCTACCCAAGAGTGAAGGCAGTGCCTCTGGCAACATAAGTACCACTTCAGTGGGAAGGTAACAGTGTTCCATGCGCCTCAGTGTCTAGTCATGCTGGCCACATGACCATGGAGAAGTCTTTGGACAGCACTGGCTCTTCAGCTTGGAAACGGAGATGAGCACTGCACCCCTAGAGTTGGATTTGAGTGGCTTTCGAGCAAGGGAAACCGTCACCGTCAAGATTTCCACACACTTCCAACTGGCCAAAATTATTGATTAGGGTTGGAAAATACCTGAAGACTTTGGGGGTGGTTGCAGGAGAGGGTGGGGTTTGGGGAGGGGAAGGGCCTCAGAATAGTACAATGTCATAGAGTCCACCATTCAAAGCAGCCATTTGCTCCAGGAGAGCTGATCTCTGTCAGCTGGAGATCAGTTGTAAAAGCAGGAGTATGGCACCCAGAGTCTGGCAACCCTGTTATTGATTGGGGAAGTTCCTAAAGTCAGGGCTCTTTTTGTAGCAGGAACTCCTTTGCATATTAGGCAACACACCCCTAATGTAGCCAATCCTCCAAGAGCTTACAGTAACCCCTGTAAGAAGAGCTCTGCAAACTCTTGGAGGATTGGCTACATTAGGGGTGTGTTGCCTAATATGCAAAGGAGTTCCTGCTACAAAAAGAGCCCTGGCTTCCCTTATTTGACAACTCAGGGATTTAACGGGAGTTTTTTTTTTAATCTTTTTATCCTCCCCACTAGGACTTGTTCCCAGTGAGTGCCTTCAGGTCGGTGCCTCTCGATACTCTTTATCTTATCTATTCACGCTCCAAGTGTTCATCTTATTATACTATTTTGAATATTATCTGTTGTATTAACTTGTTGTTCTGATACTGTGCAGGGCTTTAAATGGGAGGGGTAGGGAGGGTTCTGCTAGTCTTTCTTGATTTGATTTTGTGTATATCTTCATTTCTGTGGTTTAAGGTTTTTCTGGTTTAAAAGGAGAATTATATTCCTAGTTTAGCAATTTTGCAATGTCTTACACATTAGGTGTTTTTATAACCTATTATATAGCTCTTCTCCCTCATGGATCACTGCCTTGTCGTGGCGAGGGGGCTTGCGTGGTTCAATGAGGCTGTGGGCTATGCTGTGGAGGGCCACCCAGGACGGACAGGCCACAGCAGAGAACTCAGACCAAGCGTGATCCCCTGGAGAAGGAAATGGCAACCCACTCCAGTATCTTTGCCAAGAAAACCCCATGGACAGTAACAAAAGGCTAAAAGATATGACGCCGGAAGATGAGCCCCTCAGGTCGGAAGGTGTCCAATATGCTACTGAGGAAGAGCAGAGGGCAAGTACGAGTAACCCCAGAAAGAGTGAAGCGGCTGGGCCAAAGCCGAAAGGACGCTCAGTTGTGGATGTGTCTGACGGTGAAAGGAAAGTTCGATGCTGCCAAGAACAATACTGCATAGGAACCTGGAATGTAAGATCTATGAATCAAGGTAAGCTTGACGTGGTCAAAAATGAGATGGCAAGAATGAACATTGACATCTTGGGAATCAGTGAACTAAAGTGGACAGGAATGGGCGAATTTAACTCAGAAGACCATTATATCTACTACTGTGGCCAGGAATCCCGTAGAAAAAATGGTGTGGCCTTTATAGTCAACAAGAGAGTGAGAAAGGCAGTATTGGGATACAATCTCAAAAATGACAGAATGATCTCAGTCCGAATCCAAGGCAAACCATTCAATATCACAGTAATCCAAGTCTATGCCCCAACCACTGCTGCAGAAGAGGCTGAAGTGGACCAGTTCTATGAAGACCTACAACAGCTTGTAGAACTAACACCAAAAAATGATGTCCTCATCATCATAGGGGACTGGAATGCTAAAGTAGGAAATCAAAAGGTAACCGGAATAACAGACAAGTTTGGCCTTGGAGAACAAAATGAAGCAGGGCAAAGGCTAACAGAGTTTTGTCAAGAGAACACGCTGGTCATAGCGAACACCCTGTTCCAACAACCTAAGAGGCGTCTCTACACATGGACATCACCAGATGGGCAACACCGAAATCAGATTGACTATATAATTTGCAGTCAAAGATGGAGAAGCTCTATCCAGTCAGTAAAAACAAGACCTGGAGCTGACTGTGGCTCAGATCATGAGCTACTCATTGCAAAATTCAGACTTAAGTTGAAGAAAGTTGGGAAAACCACAAGGCCATTCAGATTTGACCTAGATCGCATCCCCGATGAATATACAGTAGAGGTGAAGAATAGGTTTAAGGGACTAGATTTGATAGACAGAGTGCCTGAAGAACTATGGACAGAGGTCCGTGACATTGTAAAGGAGGCAGCACTCACCACCATCCCAAAGAAAAAGAAATGCAAGAAAGCAAAGTGGCTGTCTGATGAGGCTTTACACATAGCAGAGGAAAGAAGGAAAGCTAAAGGCAATGGGGAAAAGGAAAGATTTGCCCAACTGAATGCAGATTTCCAGAGAACAGCAAGGAGAGATAAGGAGGCTTTCCTGAATGAACAATGCAAAGTAATAGAGGAAAACAATAGATTGGGAAGGACTAGAGATCTCTTCAAGAAAATTGGAGAAATCAAGGGAACGTTCTATGCAAAGCTGGCCATGATAAAGGACAAAAACGGTAGGGACCTAACAGAAGCAGAAGAGATTAGGAAAAGATGGCAAGAATACACAGAAGAACTATACAAGAAGGACCTCAATGTCCTTGACAACCACGATGGTATAATCACTGACCTCGAGCCAGACATCCTGGAAAGCGAAGTTAAATGGGCCTTAGAAAGCATTACTAACAACAAAGCTAGTGGAGGTGATGGTATCCCAGCTGAGTTATTCAAAGTCTTAAAAGAAGATGCTGTTAAAGTGCTGCACTCAATTTGCCAACAAATTTGGAAAACACAACAGTGGCCACAGGATTGGAAAAGGTCAGTTTACATTCCAATCCCAAAGAAGGGCAACGTCAAGGAATGTTCAAACTATCGCACAATTGCACTCATTTCACACGCTAGCAAGGTCATGCTCAAAATCCTACAAGCTAGGCTCCAACAGTACGTGGATAGAGAACTGCCAGAAGTACAAGCTGGGTTTCGAAGAGGTAGAGGAACTAGAGATCAAATTGCCAACATTCGCTGGATTATGGAGAAAGCAAGAGAGTACCAGAAAAACATCTACTTCTGCTTCATTGACTATGCTAAAGCCTTTGATTGTGTGGATCACAATAAATTATGGCAGGTTCTTAAAGAGATGGGAGTACCAGTCCACCTCACATGTCTCCTGAGAAACCTGTATAAGGGTCAAGAAGCAACAGTTAGAACCGGATATGGATCAACTGATTGGTTTAGCATAGGAAAAGGAGTACGACAAGGATGTATATTGTCACCTTGCTTATTTAATTTATATGCAGAGTACATCATGCGAAATGCTGGCCTGGATGAATCACAAGCTGGAGTTAAGATTGCTGGGGAAAAGATCAATAACCTCAGATATGCAGACGATACCACTCTGATGGCAGAAAGTGAAGAGGACCTAAAGAGCCTCTTGCTCAGGGTGAAAGAGGAGAGTGCAAAAGTGGGCTTGAAGCTCAACATCAAAAAAACTAAGATCATGGCATCTGGGCCCATCACTCCTTGGCAAATAGAAGGGGAAGTCGTAGAAGTAGTGACAGACTTCACATTCCTAGGATCCCAGATCACTGCAGATGGTAATTGCTGCCATGAAATTAAAAGACGCCTGCTCCTTGGGAGGAAAGCGATGGCAAACCTAAACAGCATGATAAAAAGCAGAGACATCACCTTGCCAACAAAAGTCCGCATGGTCAAAGCAATGGTATTCCCTGTAGTAATGTATGGCTGTGAGAGTTGGACTATAAGGAAGGCCGAGCGCCGAAGAATAGATTCTTTTGAACTGTGGTGCTGGATAAGACTCTTGAGAGTCCCTTGGACTGCAAGGAGATCGAATCAGTCAATCCTAAAAGAAATCAACCCTGACTGTTCCCTGGAAGGCCAGATCCTGAAGCTGAAGCTCAAATACTTTGGCCACCAAATGAGAAGAGAGCACTCACTGGAGAAGACCCTGATGCTGGGAAAGATTGAAGGTCAAAGAAGAAGGGGATGGCAAAGGATGAGATGGTTAGACAGTGTCATCGATGCAACGAACATGAAATTGAGCAAACTTCAGCGGACAGCGGAAGACAGGAGGGCCTGGCGTGTTCTGGTCCATGGGGTCGCGAAGAGTCGGACTCGACTGTGCGACTGAACAACAACATATAGCTCTTAATAACTATTTTGGAGTCAAGGGTAATTGGGATGTTCTTTTTTCTGTATGTAGTAATTTATTCTGAGCTACCGGATAGGGCAGGGTATAAATCTCAAAATAAATAAATTAATTAAATTAAATTCTATATCCCTCCCTCCTTAAAAATTCTTAACCAGAAAAATCCTAAATTGTAGAAGTGAAAAGTTAAACAAGAACAGGTAATCAACCCACTTGCACCCCTTGTCCTATAAAACCCCTTACAGTACTAGAGCAACAAGTGAATAAAAAAGATACTGTATACTGTAACTTCCGGTCGGAGTTAAAATGGCGAAATGATGCACTTTGCGATTTGTGCAAGGTGGACAGCGATATCTGATGACAGTTTGGGCTTTACCTGGCCCAACGCAGCACTCCCCAGGAGGGGGGGTGACAAGCAAACAGCCAAGCCTGAGAGGGAGTTGAGATCGGTGTGGATAAGCTTCGGAGGAAGCTTGTTTACACCTTGATCTCCTTCCGTGAAGAGGGCAGTTGCAAGTCAGCACTACAGATACCAGCTGGGCTGAGAATTCAGCATAAATCCGTCATCTACCGACCTCTTTAACATCAAGATTAACATCGATTGCAGAAGAAGCACTGCGAAACCCCGAGATTACAAATAAGGTAACAATTGAACATTCGCTTACTGGTTTGAAGAAGAACGCAAAATTAAAACGTACGGATAAGTGTATAAAGCTCTAAGGAACTAATCCGCTTGATTTAAAAGTAAAAAGAAAGCTCTCCTTCGGAGAAAACGGTAGAAAAGCGACTTTGTTTTGCATTCCTGTGGTCAGCTAAGACTAAACTTTGCATAGTAGAAACAAAACTGACTGTGATTCTATGGTACAGGAAGTAGGCTAGAGTGGATGTTTTTGAAGTTGTCTTGCCGGATGTAGACGGACGTTTTAAAGTGTGGCACCGGAAGTTGGATTACAGAGATGGACAGCCAAACAGGAAGTTTTAAAAGAGCCTACTCTAGCCAGAAAATCATAGAAAAATTGCGCCCGCCATTTTGAGGAGGACTAAATTTTAAAAAGTTATTTTTAAACCGAAAAAGCACCGGAAAAAGTTATAAAGGTAGCGATTTGACTTTAAGATTGATAATATAAAGATTGTTTAGTTTTGAACTTGCCTCCAAGACGGATTTGAGGTCAAGACCAAGGGCCGCCTCATCACCTAGTCCAAGAATGACTGCAAAAGAAAAAAAAGAATGGCAGGCTGCCATGGAGGCGATGGAGAAAAGGATGACAGAGGTGGTGCAGAATTTGGGAAAGCAAATAGAATCACAGTTACAGCAACAGATGCAAATACAACTGGAGCAAATAGAACAAGTGCAAGTCCAAGTACAACAAAAAAATATGGCAGAATTGAAAGAACAGAAGTGGCAGGGATAAAAAAAGATACGGAAGAAGTTAAAAAAGAGCTTCAAAGTCTGGTGACAAAATCAGAAGAAATGGAACAGAAAGTTAAAAGAACTCTCCAAGAAAATACAAGACTGGAGTCCATGATGGAACATAGGGCTACTCAGAATCATCTGAGACTGAGAGGAATTGAAGAGGAGGAAGATCAGGACATACGGGCCTTAGTAATCAACACGTTGACAACTTACATAGGGGAGGATCAAGGAGATCTGGATTCAGACTTTGACCTAATCTACAGAGTAAACTCAGCTTATGCCAAGATAAAGAAATTACCCAGAGATGTGATTGTTCAATTTGTGACTACAAAAATGAAAGAAGACATTTTCAAGAAGCAATTTACACAACCGTTGGAAATTAATGGAAAGAAAATAATAATCTTAAGAGAAATTCCGAGAATGATTTTACAAGACGCAATTTTTACAAGAAGTTTAAGAAATTAACAGATAGGTTAAAAGAAATGAGCATCAGGTTCAGATGGGAGATCCCACATGGACTATCATTCTCGTACAACTCGGTGAGATTTACAATTAAAACAGAAGGAGATATGTATAGATTTAAAGAGAACAATTTTGACGATTTTAAAGACATTTAATTCAAAACACTGATGGATTACAAATTTTTTTCTTGGAATGTAAATGGACTAAATTCACCAAACAAAAGAAGATTAGTGAATCATTGGCTAGAGAAACAAAAATGCAATATAATTTGTTTGCAAGAAACACATATTAGAAAACAAGACAATAAATATCTGATTAATAAAAAATTGGGAGAAGAATTTCATTCATCAGCAATTAACAAGAAGAAAGGAACAGTGATATATATTACTAAAGAATTGGAACCTAAACAAATCTTCTCAGATAAGGAAGGAAGATATGTTGGCGTGGAAATAACGATGTACAGAAAAAGGACATTGCTTGTAAATATATATGCACCCAATGGAGCAAAAGAGACTTTCTTCAATGACTTGACAAGAGAGTTGGACTGCTTAAACTATGACCAAATAGTTTTTGCAGGAGACTTTAATGGCACGGTGAATAATGCATTGGATAGAAAGTCTAATGCAATTGGAGAAGCGATTGGAAAACTACCAAAAAAAATTTTCCAGTTGATGAGGCAAGAGAAACTAGAAGACGTTTGGAGGAAGTGGAATCCTAAGACAAAGGATTATACGTTTTATTCTAACAGACGTAATTCCTTTTCTAGAATTGATATGATTTGGATGTCAGAGGAGATGGCGCTAAAAACTCATAAAATCGAAATTTTACCAAAAAACAATTCAGATCACAATCCTTTACTTTGGATATCAAAAGAAAAATCAAAGCAACTATATTGGAGAATTAATGAGGATTTACTGGACCAAAAATTAATTAATGAGACATTAAAAAAAGAAACGAAAAACTTTTTTGAAACGAATTTGAATAAAGGTACTGATATACAGGTCGTATGGGATACATACAAAGCGGTAATGAGAGGTTTGCTTATCTCTCTGAATTCTAAAGACAAAAAGCAAAGGATGCAACAACAAAATGACCTTTATGAAAAAATTCGACAAAAAGAAAAGGAACTACAGAAAAGACCAGGGAAGAAAAAAATCATTAAAGAGATTCACTTTCTACAGGATCAATTGAATGTTTTACTAAATAGAGAATTATACTGGAATTTGAAAAAATTACAGCAAAAAGCATTTGAGGGTGCGAATAAACCAGGAAAAATTTTAGCGTGACAATTGAAAAATAAAAAAGAAAGAAATTTTATAAGCAAGATTATTGAAGATGGAAAAGATGTTGTGGATTTGAAAGGCATAAAAAGAGCTTTTCTCAAATATTACGCCAAACTGTTTAAAAAGAAAGGAATTGACCAACAGAAAATTAAGAGATATTTGGAGAATATTGAAGTACCAGAGCTGGGACAACAAATCAAAGAATTATTAAATGGATTAGTAACAAAGGAAGAGGTAACAATGGCGATAGAAGATGCAAAGTTGGGCAAAGCTCCAGGTCCAGATGGCTTTACAGCAAAATTCTACAAGAAATTTAAGGAGGAGCTAACCCCTATTTTAGTACTTCTGTCAAATGAGATAAGAATGACCAAACGGATCCCAGACTCATGGAAGGAAGCAAATATTTCACTTATACCTAAAGAAGGTTTGGATTTAACTAATGTAAAGAATTATAGACCAATATCGCTATTAAATAATGATTACAAATTATTCGCAAAAATAATTTCGGAAAGGTTGAAAAAATATTTGAAAGATGCTATAGCGGAAGAACAAGCTGGCTTTTTACCAAATAGACAAATCAGAGACAATCTGAGAGTGGTGATTGATGCAATTGAATATTATGACAAACATCCAGAAAAAGAAGTTGGATTCCTCTTTTTAGATGCTGAAAAAGCTTTTGACAATTTAAATTGGGAGTTTATGTTGCAAGTAATTGAAAGAATGGATATAGGACAGTCTTTTTTAAACATGATTGTGGCAATATATTCAGAACAGAAAGCAGCTTTGAATATAAATAAAGAATAGACTTTTTTCAAGTTCAAAAGGGAACACGACAAGGCTGCCCATTATCTCCGTTACTGTTTATCTGGATATTGGAAATATTATTGACAGAGATAAGAAAAGACAATAACATCGAAGGACTTACAGTGAAAGGCTTTATGTATAAATATAGAGCATTTGCAGATGATGTAATGTTTATGATTCAAGATCCAATTGAGAATATACCACAATTGATGGAAAAAATTGAAGAATTTGGAACAGTTGCGGGATTCTATGTTAATAAAAACAAAACGAAAGTGATGTGCAAAAATATGATGAAACAGAGACAAATTGAACTTCAAGAGAAAATTCAATGTGAAGTAGTTACAAAGACTAAATATTTAGGAATTGAATTGACTATGAAAAATATTGATCTGTTTAAAAATAACTATGAAAAGGTTTGGCATAGGATCCAGCAAGACATGAAGAAATGGGATACCTTGAATCTATCGTTATTGGGAAGAATTGCAACTGTAAAAATGAACGTTTTGCCGCGCTTGATGTTTTTATTTCAGACAATTCCAATATTAAAACAAAGGAAAATACTGGATACGTGGCAGAAAGATTTATCGAAGTTTGTATGGGCAGGAAGAAAGCCAAGAATTAAAATGAAAATTTTATGTGATGCAAAGGAAAGAGGAGGACTACAACTACCAAATCTAAGACTGTATTATGATGCCGTCTGCCTAACATGGCTGGAACAGCGGATTAATCTTGAGAATAAAAAGTTGTTGGCTTTAGAAAGTCATGACAATAAGTTTGGATGGCATGCATATTTATGGTATGGAAAAGCAAAAATAGACAAGTTTTTTAAACACCACTTCATAAGACGATCACTGTTCGAGACTTGGACGAGATATAGAAAATTCTTCTCGGAAGAAAAACCACTTTGGATAGTACCAGCAGAAGTAATTAATCCATATTCAAGAAATCAGGGTTTAGATTGGTTACCTTACAAAAGTCTTTTAAAAATAGAAGGGAAAAACTTTGTATTAAAAGATAGAACTGATGTTGAATTTGAATATGATTGGTTGAAGTATAGACAGATTTATGACTTATTTAAGACCGATAAAAGAGAACATGGTTTTAGAGAAAATAATACTGAAATTGAAACTGTATGGGTTGAAAAGGGTAAAAAAATGATTTCAAAACTGTATAAGGTCTTATTGAAATGGTATACTGAGGATGAAATAGTAAAAGAGCAAATGATAAAGTGGGCAGTAAACATTAATAATGAAATATCTATGTCATCTTGGGAATATTTGTGGAAAAAGTCAATGAAAATTTCAACTTGTGTAAATGTCAAAGAGAATTGCTATAAAATGATGTACAGATGGTATATGACTCCTAAAAAAATTGCTATTATAAATGAAAGTATGTCTAACAAATGTTGGAAATGTAAGAAAAATGAAGGGTCTTTTTACCATATGTGGTGGACATGTGATAAAGCAGTAAGTTACTGGACTGAGATCCACAATGAGATACAAAAATTTTTGAAATGTACTTTTAAGAAAGACCCACAGATGTTATTGCTAGGTCTTAAAATGGAAGAAATAAATGTAACCAAGAGAACATTATTATGGTACTTGATTACAGCAGCCAGACTGACTTTTGCTCAATGTTGGAAGCAAGACAAAATACCTGAAACATGGGAATGGATCAATAAGACGTTGTTTATGGCAGAAATGGACAAATTAACAAGAAAATTAAACAACGAAGAAGATGAAACTTTTTTCAAAGATTGGAAAGACTTTCAAGAATACTTGTTGAAGAATTGGGATGTTAAACGTGGTTTGATTTGTTTTGATAGCTATTAAGGAGAAATTGAAAGAGATTTAGACTTTTGAATTGTTACCATTAGTAAGAGAAAATAAGTTTAGTAGTAAATGTAACTTAATAAGAGAGATATCAATGGGGTTGGAGCATTGCGGGAAGCCTTGTTTGGGGGGTAGAGGGCGAAAGAAAATGGATATGTATTGGTTTGCTTAAATTGTATGAACATGGAAATATATCCAATAATAAACTGTATTTACAAAAAAAAAAAGATACTGTATACGAAGTTAAGAAAATATGTATAGGGGTGTATAGGCAGAGGCCCGCTCACAGCGGCGGCAGCAGCGGAGGCCCGCTTGCGGCGGCGGCAGTGGCGGCGGCCCGCTCGCAGCAGCGTCGGCAGCCCGCTTGCGGTAGCAGCGGCCTGCTCGCGGCGGCAGCAACCCACTCGCGGCGGCGGCCCACTCACGGCGGCGGCGGAGACCTGCTCGCGGCGGCAGCGGAGGCCCGCTACCGACGCAGTGGCCCACTCCCGACAGCGCTGGCCCACTCCCGAGGGCAGTGGCCCATTTCCGCCAGCGGCGGCAGCCCCTGCCTGGTAGTGGTGGCGGCAGCAGCGGCCCATTCCCAGCTGGGCCATCCACTCCCAGTAGCAGTGGCGGCAGCAGCCCATTGCCAAGGGCAGCCTATGGAGGCAGACCCTTGGGACCATGAGGTGGCAGCGCAATTGCTGGCCGCGGCACTTCACCCTCGTTTATTACAAAACAACAACAACAACAAAAAACTAACCACACAACACACTTTTGGTTAGGGGGAGTTCTTTGTAGGGCCCCTGGGTAGCGAGGGCACAGTTCCCTCCTTCCCCCCATATTCCCCCCCTTCCGGGCACCAATTGGTGCCATTTGTAGACAACCGGGCAATGGGGTAGCCTATTAGTATTATTGATACTTCAGGCAGCGGCCATTTGAGTGGAGTTGTGGAGGTGGCCATCTTGAGTGGGATGACCCTGTCAGCCCAGTGATTCTTCAAGGGCTTGAGGTGCTAAAAAGCCTCTGGTGGGAGCAGGGCCAGCTATAGTTCTGACAAGCGCTGTCCATGAAAGGGCTTTTATTTATTTATTTCTAGTCACATTTCAAATCTTGAAAGAGCTCTGTCAGCCCCGCCTACCTCACAGGGTGTTTGCTGTGATGGGGAGATGGGAGAGGAGTTTGTAGGCTACTCTGAGACTTTGAGTGGAGAGTGGGCTATAAATCCAATCTCTTCTTTTACTCTCTGTCTTCAGAGGTGCCAGTCCATAAAACATCAGATTTGAACTAGGTGGCTTCTCAGTACTACACCACAGATCAGTAATCAGTAATACACTACAGATAAGTGATCGGTTTCCATGGAGGTGTATTTGGGTTTATCTGTTAAAAATACATTGCTATATGTTACATAATAATTGTGGCTGCAGAATAAATGCACTGGGAGAAAGGGAATGATGCATGTGGCTGGTGCAGGGTTTGAAGTCAGGACTGAGGGCTTGCTGTGCTGAAACTGCAGTGAGATGTGTGTGCATAAGGGGCCATTATCTGAACTGAAAGGTCCCATCTTTTCGTACAAAAGGCACACCAACCCTTTAATCATCCTGGCTCCTGTGTCTTTTTACAGATTTTTTTTTTTTAAGTTTATATAAATTTTATTGCAAAAATTGTGTAGTGTACAAATACACATCGAAAATTTTTCAGAAAGATAGAACATGGAAAAAATGTTTAAACATTAACAACCAATTGGAACAAGACAGCATACAAGTGTAGAAATTATTATATAACATTCATGAATGAATTCATGACATACTATACCGATACAAATAACAGCAAATTTCAATATTTCAAACAGAGTGGAAATAGTTGAGTGACTTGAAGGAATGAATAGATGATAGGAAGATACACCAGGTAAGGCAAGTATCAAAATGAACCGTCAAATCCATTTATGGTATTGGGACCATTCAGAAGAGAGAAAACTTTGTTGTGACAAGTATTCTAATACTGGAAACCATTTTCCTGTAAGAATATCTCGAGTAGAGAATTGAGATCTATGATTCAACTTATTTGTTACTGCATCTATTAAGTAGTGGTTCCAAAGTTTCTTAAACCATACATCAATGGTAGGTGCCCTTTCATTTTTCCAATAAGATGCAATGGATGTTTTCACAGCGTCTAACATTACGTCTATCGTTGATTTATATGGTCTTGATTTTAATTCCTGTGGCCATACATTTAAAAATAAGGTTTCTGGGAGAAATGGGACTTCCACCGAGGTAATATTATGAATGATGTCTAGTACTTCTAACCAAAAGTTTTCGATCTTTGCACATTTCCACCAGCAGTGGGCGTAGTCCCCCACTTCCTGACACCCCTTCCAACAAAATGGGGACCCCTTCGCAGATATGAAGGAAAGTTTGCGGGGCGTGAGATACCATCTTGACATTATTTTTAGATTTTGAGAGCATACAGAAATGGATTTATTATGAAAGCTTGAAGAGTTCCAAAACTCATCCCATATTTCTTGTGTAAGATCAATTGTGCAGTCTTTCTGCCAAGCAGACTGGTAAGATAGAGGTTCAGTACTTGATGTCTTAAGCATAATAGAATAAATCCTTGAAATTAGACCCCTATTTTGATTGTCAAAATCTCTAATCACAATTTCCATATCAGACAAGGGTTGGGATAACAACGTTTTGGCGTCCATCTGATGTAGTAAATGGCTCAGCTGTAGGTAAAAAAACCAAGGTATGGGTTTACCTATCAACCGTTCCAGGTCTGCCTTACTTTTAATACCTTGCTTGGTAGCAATATCCAAAATGCGAGACACGTTTCTGGATCTCCAAAATTTAATGAGGTCTGGATCCCTCCCTGGTAAGAACCATGATTGATTCAGGAACAAAGAGTATCTTGATACCTTTGGAAGCAAAAGTTTAGTATACCGTTTCCAACATTGAATTGCAGAGTATATTAAATCTAAAGAACTCACTATGCTGGCAGGCAGGGTTACATTCGTCCAGATTAATTCATCTAGGTAATGCGGGAATGATAAATCATTGCCAATATTAACCCACAATGGCTTCACGGAAGTTCGCAGTATTTTGAGTGCGACAGATAACATTATTGCTCTATAATAAGATGTTAAGTCTGGTAGAGCAAACCCCCCATTCAATTTAGTTCTCCTCAGTACTGAGAAACCTATTCTAGGCTTCTTTGCATCCCAGAGGAAATTAGTCAAGGTAGATTGCCAATTTTTCAAAGTCGAGGTTGGAATGGAAATAGGGATCGTTCTGAACAAGAAAACAAACTTAGGTAATATGAAGGATTTGATTAGATTAAAGCTTTCAATCCAGTTTAAATTTATCTTGTTCCAATTAAGTAGCGTTTTGGACAATTCAGTGTGCATTGCTTTGTGATTAAGGTCTAACAATGCGGATTGGTCTATCGGGACACTAATACCTAGATAGGTCAGTGATTGAGAAGCCCAATGATATTTAAAAGACATTTTTATACATTTTGCTTCACTCTCTGAGAGATTTACAGGTAATAATTGAGATTTATTATCGTTAATATTCAGTCCAGATAAGGCACCGAATGACCCTAATAAATTGTGAAGTGTGGGAAGAGACTTAGTAGGATTTGTGAGATATAACAACATGTCATCCGCAAACAGGGATATTTTGTATTCCTGTGATTTTAATTTAATGCCAGAGTTGTCAGGATGGGAGCGTATGGCATTGGCAAGTGGTTCAACTGCCAATGTGAACAATAAAGGGGATAAGGGACATCCTTGACGAGTGCCCTGAAGCAAAGAAATGGAGCCAGAGCAGGAACCATTAATTTTAATTTTAATAGTAGGAGATGCGTATAAGGCTCTGATTGTACTTATAAATCTTTGACCAAATCCCATTTGTTCTAAAATAGCAAAGAGATATGAAAATTCGACAGAATCAAACGCCTTCTCAACACTGAGTGACAAAAAAGCAGCAGATTTGCTAGTTCTTTGGAGATGACGTAATAGTGTCAGTGTTTTAATAGTATTGTCAGCCAGATCCCTACCCGGTATAAAACCCACCTGATCAGGGTTGATATAATCAGCTATGAAAGAATTCATTCATCTTGCAAGTGTGGCAGTTAGGATTTTGAAATCTTGATTCAGGAGGGATATGGGTCGATACGATTCTGGGCATAAGGGGTCTCTCCCTTTCTTCAGAATTACCACTGTACGTGCTTCTTTCCATGATGGAGGTAACTCTCCCAAAGCTAATATAGCATTACAAGTTACAGTTAGGGGGCTCACTATCGTTTTCGCAAAGCACTTATAAAAGTCAGATGGAAAACCATCTGGACCAGGAGTTTTTGAAAGTTTTAGAGATTTTATAGTGTCCAAAATTTCCATCTCTGAAAAAGGGGTATCTAACAATTCCCTGTGGCATTCTTTCAGTACCGGCATTTTGCCCTGGGTTTGCAGGAAATGGTGCATCAAACTCTGATCAGGTAAGGAGGATGAGTAGAGAGTCTTATAATAATTTTCAAAAACATCAGAAATCTTTGATGTTATATTTATTATTTCTCCTTGTGAATTCCTAATGGCAGAGATCGTGTTAGAGGTCATCTGATTTTTAACCTTGTGTGAAAGAAGGTGCAAAAATCTGGGGGATCGAAACCAATATTTTTGCTTTGTGTATACTAATTGTTTCCTTATTTTATACGTTTCAATTTGGGTTAGACTTCTGCGAGCCATCAGCAACTGTTTGTAAACATCCTTGCTGGCGGTTTTTTTATTTTTGAGTTCTAAAGCTTTGATTTTCCCTATCAAATCAGTTTCTAATTTCTGTCTCTGTTTTTTCAGAAATGAGGTCTGAGAAATTAAAGTCCCACGAAGAGTTGGCTTAAATGCATCCCAGCGGATAGCTGGTGTTGTGTCATCATGTTTGTTGTCACTGAAGTATTGCTTTATGTTCTGCTCTATCTCTTCTCTTATCAATGGGTCTGATAATAAAGAAGTGTTTAGCATCCATTGTGTATTTTTTTGTGTTGGATCATAAGGAGTGAGGATACATTGTACCCAAGCATGGTCTGACCAATTTGACGGTTCAATAGATGACGAGAGAACTCTGTTTTGCAGAGCCGAAGAGACCAAAATAAAATCTATTCTGGTGTAAAGTTGATATCTACTTGAGAAATAAGTGTAGTCCTTAACAGTTGGATTCATATTACGCCAGATGTCTACTAGGTCATTTTCTCTGAAGAGCTCCCCTAAACCTGTAAATCTGTTCCTATTTTTCTTTAAGTGGGAATTATAATGTGATCTGTCTATTTGTTTATCTACTATAAGGTTAAAATCACCACCTAATATTACATCACCCTTAGCAAATGAATTCAACCGACTAAAAGTGTCCTTTAGAAATGTTAATTGGCTACCATTTGGGGCATAGATAGTGGCAAAGGTTACTGGTCTATTATCTAAAGTGCCATACACAAATAGAAATCTAACTTGTGGGTCACATAATTGGGAGATAAAAGAGAATCAGATTTGTTTAGATACGAGTATCGCCACTCCCCTTGATTTGGATGTTCTGTATGACATGTACTGAAATGGAAATTTCTGCGATTTAAAGACTTGGCCAACTGATTTTTTCAGATATGTTTCTTGAAAAAACACTATGTCTGCTTGGCTCTTAGATAAGTGAGCTAAAACGCGTTTTCGTTTGATGGGATTGTTTAGACCTCGAACATTTGAGGAGACCACTTTTAGCGTACTAAAAGACATGCTGCAGCACCGCTTAGACAGAGGTTATACAGGAAGGACAAGTCTGATCTTCTATTGATAGAAGCGTGTAAAGGTAAATGCTTGAATGTGTAGTATCTCTACAAAATTTGAAAGAACATATAGAAAGAGATAAGAAGAATGAAACGGAGGTGAAGAAAATGATGCACTTATTAGAATTATGAGAGTCTGTGAAGGTTGTGTCTAAACACAAGAAAACAACTTACCACTTTTTTTGTTTGTTTTTTCTCTCTTCGAATGGCCACTACGGATCACAAAAGGTAAAAACCGCAAATATGGTAAAACTAGAACGTAGATAAAAAGACAGTTCAGCAATTGTAGGGTAGTCAGATATATAGTTCACTAGAGGTTTTGTATTGCCAATATTTGGTAATCTCACAATTTCACCTCCCCCTGTTTTGGTGATATATAAAGATTATTTGGTAAGATTTCCTTAGATGATATGTAATCTTAAAAACAATTTATGAATTTCCCTCTTAAACCCCTCCCCCCCAGTAAATACCTATAAGCACTATACCAATGAATTATTAACACAATTAATTGAGTAAATATGTGAGTATTAAATTTTTTGTTTGTTTTTTTGTTTTAAAGAGTGGACCAGATAAAAATCTCTAATCAAGCACTACAATTGATTTGAAATAGAATATAACAGTTTTAAATCACAACAGGAATCAATTGATTAAGATAAAGTACAATTAATGAATTTACAAGAATTATTTTAAATTTCTTTCTGTTGAAAACACAAACTCTAAGACAAATAACCACAAACAAGAAAAATAAAAAGGGAGTTCCTTGTAACTCCTGCAGTGTCCTAAGGAGCTGCAGAAGGCTAGGCGTTTTAAACCCAGCAGACTCTAAAGGAAACTCACTCTGGTGGAGCTAAAAACAATCTGCCCCTTTTGGACTCCCTCCCCCGTTATTAACCAATTTGAGTGTTAATATGAACGACCGAACCAAAATTATTAGCTAGTTATCTAAACAGTAGAACTTTCCTCAACATTAAAAATGAGAGTAGATGAATTGTCAATTATGTATAAAAGATTCTGCTCTATTACAAAAACAATAACATTAAGCCCTTAACGTAGATATATGAGTAACTTCTGTAGCACACAATTAAGCAACCATTTAACGTAAGTTAGTAAGGATATCAAAGATGTTCATAAAAGCATAATTTAAAATAATTGAGTCTGGACTTGAAGGGCTTTTAGCTTAAACAAGAAACGTCCATATCAATTAGCGCGCTTTTTGTTTAACTTCCGACGGTGGTGGTGACTGTGATTCATATCTCCGTTTTTGGGACTTGAGAGAAACATCCATAGGCACTTCAAGATTAAGCATACGGAGCAAAGATGATCCTTCTTCTAGAGATGTGATTTTGTTAAGTTTTCCCCATGTGGGTAAGCTGCAAGATGAACGGTGAGACCCATTTATACCTGTGGTTCGCTTCCATTAGCTTCGATGTAATGGGTTTTAACTCCCGCCTTTTTTCTATAGCCTCTTGAGGAAGGTCGGGGTAAACTTCAATTTTTCGACCTTTGTACAGCAAGTGCCCTGCTTGTCTTGCCTGCAGCATTATCAGATTTTTGAATCTCAAGTCTAGTACAGAGAGTAAAATGTCTCTAGATGATCTATTTTTCAGTGAGTTTAAAGATCCCAGTCTGTAAGCTCTCGTCACCATCGGTAAGACATCACCTTCCACTTTGAGCTCCTGAGATAGCCATTTTGACAGAAAATTAGGTAAATCATCAGACCCCTCCACCTTCTCCTCCAGGCCTCTCAGCTTCAGGTTATTTTGCCTCAAGGAAAGGTCTAATTTCAAAGTCCGTTCTGCCAAGACATCTTCGCCATGATGGATCTCTTGTATAGCGTTTTGATTCATTATGCTATTGTCCATCGCCCCTCAGCAATAGATCTGGTCTCTGTGATATTCTTTTGCATAGAATCTAACTGGTCATACAGGGGCTTTAACAGAAGTGAAATGTTGTCAAGCATCGTTTTCTCCATTTTACTCAAAGCCGCTTGCAGAACCGCTGTTGTAACTGGGTCATTTTCACTATCTTTTCCCGCGCCTGTCACTGTCGGCGCCATTTTGGCAGAGATTAAGCGGCGATGCCCCATTTCAAAAGAGCTTGATTTAGAGTTTATTTTAGTTTGTACCTTTAAATTTTTGCACGCTTTGTGTTGAGGAGTCGTATGGTCGGATTTCCCCATATATCAAAAGTCCGATTCGGAGCAGTGGTCATTGTTTTAGATGGAACAGGGGAGGGAGTCCACGGAGCGAGAGTTTTAGGTGGCCATTAACTTGCTGGCGTCACCACGCCCCCTTTTTACAGATGTTTAAGACAGATACAGAAAGGGAAGAGGCACTGAGATCATATTGCCAAAATTTATGCTGGTTACTGAGAATTACAAGAGAATTTAAAAGCAAAAACGTCAGCTTGTGTTTTACGGATTACCACTAAGCTTCTGACTGTGTAAACCTTGACAAGCTGGTGTTGGTTTTAAAAGTGATG
Organism: Gekko gecko; assembly: GCA_029375565.1. Classification (NCBI taxonomy): domain Eukaryota; kingdom Metazoa; phylum Chordata; class Lepidosauria; order Squamata; family Gekkonidae; genus Gekko; species Gekko gecko. The sequence continues at coordinate 70,849,435 of JAPDNY010000005.1, read as the reverse complement.
GATGTCCCATACATTGTTTTGTTGGGATTTTCAAACTTGTACTCTGGGCAAGAGGGTACTGTTAAGACTGGATAGGGACAAAGAGGTTGGTTTCCAATCAGCAAAACTGTCAGATTAATGTCTTTTATCTCTCTCTTGATCTATGTGCAGAACACATCATAAGGACAACTGGATTAGACTGACATGAAGGTGCAGTAACAATTGGTGGAAGGCACATTAACAGTTTGAGAAATGTATTTCTTTATTTAGTTTGAAGGCACCACATTATTGGCAGAAAATGCTGTTAGTTGGATTTCAGCTGACCATTAATGAGACAAAGTACTGACTACTGGAGAATTACACAACTTTAAGTGTGACATTGAAGAACTTGTTCATGATTCTGTTCATTGCTCCATCAATAACTGACAGGCAAGGCCCTCATGTTGCAGGCTGATGTGGATCTGGTGGTGATGACACCAAAACAGCATGGTGTGCTGATAGCTGGTTGATAAGGCCCTTATCTGGCCATTAAGGCCTTGTGCTACAAACAGAGGCACATCTTGTGATGATAAGAGCATGGTGGCCCGGTGTGCGGATAGTCAGGCCATAAAGGCCCTTGTGTTACATGCTGAGGCCAATCTTGTGATGATACAAGCAAGGTGGCCCAGTGTGCAGATCATCAGGCAGACCTTGTGATGATAAGAGCAAGCTGGCCTGGTGTGCTGATAGTCTGGCTGTTGAGGCCCTTGTATTACACGCTGAGGCAGACCTTGTGATGAGAAGAGCAAGGTGGCCCGGTGTGCTGATAGTCTGGCTGTTGAGGCCCTTGTATTACACGCTGAGGCAGACCTTGTGATGATAAGAGCAAGGTGGCCCGGTGTGCTGATAGTCAGGCCATCAAGGCCCTTGTGTTACATACTGAGGCAGACCTTGTGATGATAAGAGCAAGGTGGCCCGGTGTGCTGATAGTCAGGCCATCACAGCCCTTGTGTTACACGCTGTGATGATAAGAGCAAGATGGCCCAGTGTGCAGGTCTTTCAGGTTGGCTATTTTTGCCCCGCCAGGTATGGCACAATTCTGGGAGACCCTTGCTAGGCATAAAGCCTAACCATCAGCTGAAGAAGTTTGTGGAGGGTGGTTCAAGGTAGTTTTTGCTGCACCCCACCATACGGGTCTGGTTCTAGACCTGTATAGGGTGATGGGGTGCACTTGTCTGAGAAGGGCAATAGGATCTTTTTACAGGACTTGCAGCAAGGAATTAGGTCGGCATTAGGATGCTGAGTGGGGAGCAAAGGCCAAAGCAGAGGCTTGACCTTGGCTATGGCAGGTTTATGCAAGCAAGAAACGGAACTGGTGAGCACCTTTCGGCATATCCCATTAGAGAACAGGCGGTCATCAGGAACTGCCTTCGGATTTCAGGGTCCAGGGTGGGGAATGGTGATCACCTCCACTGGGAACCTTTTATGGCAGGCTCCTCCCTGCAAGTTGAAAGGCTTCAGGGGTAGGCGCTCCTAGAAGGCAACCAGTTGCTGGGCTGCTGGTCACGAGCCAGAGAGTAAATGGCTCACGGCTGGAGCTGGGTGACCCGCCCTTTAAGGGCAAGGGGGTTGGTCAGGGAAGTGACGCCTGCCTTGCCTGTTCCATGCTTGCTTAGTTGTTATTGCTGCAATGTTCTGTTAAATAGTTAATAAAGTGGCCCTTGTTTAATTCCAATCTGTTGTCTGTCTCATTATTCCGACTGGGGGTGCAATAGACACTTCTCAAATACAAAAAAAAACCCAAAACAAAAAAACATTCTCTTCATGAAACAAAAATTCTGGGCCAATTCTCCCAAAACTCTTAAAATCTTGGCCCAAAGAGTGAAGCAAATGATAGATTCTAAATTGATTAACTCCTTGAAAGACAACTAGGGCAACATGTTCTCTGTTACTAAGGACATTTCGCATATCTTTAAAGAATATTATCAATCTTTATATAAAGTCCAATCAATTCATTCTAAAAAACTGAATTCTTTTTTCAACTCATATCCATATACCAAAGTTCTTTCTCAGGAACATCAATCCATACTTGAACAACCTATTACTTTACAAGAAGTCTTGGATTCTATCAAAAATTTAAGAACTAGCAAGGCCCTTGGTCCAGACAGCTATCCGACTGAATTTTACAAAAGATTTGCTTTACTTTTGGTGGGCCCTCTAGCGGAAGCCTGTAACTCTGTCTTCAAAACTAGTCTTCTTTCTCCTTCATGCACTCAGGCCTCTACTGTAGTCATCCCAAAATCTGGTCAAGATCACTCATTGCCTGGTTCCTATAGACCCATCTCTCTGCTGAACACTGATTTTAACTTTTTTACATTTATTCTTGCCAAACATCTTAACTCTTTTATTACAGAATATATACCCCAAGATCAAGTAGGTTTCATGGCTAACAGAGATCTAACTGACAATACCTATAAGGTTCTTAACATTTTGAATCTTTGCAAACTACAAAAACAGCAAGCCAAATTGCCCCCAAATCAAGGGCTTTTGGGCTTTAGTCCTAACATGTATAGAATCTATTACAGGTCTCAAAATTCCTTCTTCTCAGGTTAATCTTTTTTTTTCTGTATGGGATAATGTTAGGTCCGCCATCATCATGTTTTGCACCATTGGAAAGAACTCAATCAAACTTTTTAAGAGCAGTATTTTGATTCCCCAGATGTGTATCGAATGCAAGCCTATGTCTAGATTCTGGTATGATTAGATTAGAGGCTAGGGTAAGCCTTGCATCTATTAATCTATGGCTTAAGCTAACCCATTCCTCCCAAGACTTTACATTGTTAATTCTCCAAGATGGGTTTCGATCCACTTGGTTAAAGGCTATCTGTCACAAACTGAATATGTTAGGCCTCTCCCCAGAGTTTCTGCATTTTTTCCAGTACTATAAATATTCTTTTTGAGGTGTGTGTGGTGTGAGTGGTCAATGAGGTTGCACCATCAATTTATACATGTATAAATTGTATAAATGGTGTTCCTTTTGGACTTTGGGGGTTTCTGTGTGGCACTGTGGCATGCTTGCACTGCCACAATGCCACTTGTTCTGGAGTATGCCACTTGTTCTCATGGCAAATAAGCACCTCCCAAGACAGTTCACGTTCCCTGAGATTCTCTGGGAGAGTCTGACTGTGGGTGCTGCCTGCTTGCGTGCCTTAAGTGCTTGCTGGCTGGGTTTCCCCATTGGAAACAATGGAGGTAATGGGGGTAACCTGTTTGGGTGCCCATAGAATTGGGCCCATTTGTCCAATTGCTTTGAGACATGGGGATGTATGTGGGGAGAGGCTCCTGAAGCTACCCTGAAAGTTTGGAGCCTCTCCCTCAAACCCCTTCCCCCTCAGAGCCACTAACAGCACCAGGGGGGGGAAGTAACTTTTGTTCCCACCATAGAGAACAATGGAGGGGAAGGGGCAACCTGTTTGGGGGCCCATAGAATTGGACCCCCTGGTCCAATGTTCTTGAAAATTGGTAAGTATCTTGGGGAGAGGCTCCATCAGCTACTCTGTGAGTTTGGAGCCTCTCCCTCAAACCCCTTCCCCTCCAGTGCCCAGAATATACCCTATCTTCTTACCACTGACTTCAATGGCCCATAGGATATAATGGGGCTGAAATTGACATTGGGCTGGCAGAAAGACTCTGCAAGGGGCTCCTACTGCCGAAACTGACATGCATGAGCCTTTCTGCCCTCCGAAACTGATTCAGGCTGTATTATTATTATTATTATTATTATTATTATTATTATTATTATTATTATTATTATTATTACACACCTCTACTAAAGAGTTGCTGTGATCTGTAGGATATCCTAAATGTAAGTTTCAAGTTCAGATAGAGTAGGTATAAACTTTAAGGCCATAGCTCGTTGTTTTGGCAAAGAAAGGCAATGTAGCTCCTTATTCCATCCATTCCTGAGACTCTGCATATTTATTAATCAGCATAAAATATTTATAGATAAATATTGTAGGTTCACAGAAAGAAAGTACAGAAGACAAACAGTTAGTTAATCTATCCAACAGACAGTTTACAGAATCAGAAATCTCTGTTTTGAAAAAAAAAAAAGGACTTTCTTTTGTCCCCACCCCTCAGTATAATGATTTCAAACTTATGGTAGAGATGCAACAACTTTTTTGAAAGATAAAACTAGCTGATTTTTTTAAGAATAATACTGACCAACCAATTGGGCAGGTGGTTAAGTTTAAACCAAAACCCACCTTTAATCCACCTTCCCCAAACCCTAGAGTCTTAACCTTTCAGGAGCTGGTTATGGAGGATATTAATAAAATGTATGATACTAATAGTAAAATCTGGCATAATTTGAGTAGACGGAAAACAATTCTTTGAACAGTTTGAAAAACCTAGAGGATGTTGTATATGGGATAAAACAGACTATATTGTGGAGGCCAATAGACAATTTAATAATATTTTACATTATAGTGCAAGTAAGGAAGATCCTATTCAGAAGATAAGAAAAGAGATTGTTATGGCATTAGATGAAGCCCTATTAGCAGGCTATATATCCAGATCCACCTATGATTTCCTGCTACAATCTGAAAATAGAACCCCACAATTCTGTCCTTTACCTAAGATCCATAAAGGTGTACTGCCTGTCCCTGGCAGACCCATAGTCTCGGGATATGGGTTTATCTTGGAACCATTAGCTAGTTATTTGGATGAATTTTTAAAACCCTTCATCCCAAAAATTAATACATACCTAAGGGATACTATGGATTTTTTGGGACATATTAATAAGATCAGAATGGAAAATGAGGATATGCTCTTTGTAATTCTGGATGTGATATCGCTATACACCAATATACCACACAGTGAGGCATTGAAGGTTCTTCAAAGGATACTGGATATGAGGGAAGGTGATCTCAATCCTCCTACCTTCTTTTTATGCCATGTAGCTGAAATTGGTTGAAAAAGAACTATTTCCAATTTCAAAATAGATTTTTCTGGCAAGTGTCTGGGACTGCAATGGGGTGCAAATTTTCACCTGAATTGGCAAACCTGTTTATGAATAGGTTTGAAAATCAATTCATCCTTAATGCAGATAATATCTATGCTGAGAATATCATTATGTTCAAGAGATTTTTGGATGACATTTTTCTACTCTGGAAAGGTTCAGTTCAACTTCTATTGAAGTTTAAGGAGTTCGTTAATGGCCTACATGATACTATTAAGTTTGAAATGAAGTATGATTACAAGGAGATTAATTTCTTGGATGTCAGAAGGTGGGAAATATAATACAGACTAGCACCTATAGAAAACCCACGGATGCTAGTTCCTTTTTGTCTAGTGACAGCTTCCACCCACCACATCTGAAAAAGAATTTACCATATTCCCAATTATTGAGGCTTAGGAGGAACTGTAGCTAGTACTCTGACTTTGTTGTACAGGCTAAAACATTGATGGGCCAGTTTAAAGACAGGGGCTACTCTTCTAAAACTGTAAAGCAGGCTTTTCATAAGGCAAAAAACACCAGTAGGTCCTCACTCTTGATGCCTAAAACCAGACAACGTCAGTCTGACAAGAAGATTATTATTCCATTGACTTATGATGGAAGGTCTGCTCAGGTCAGTAACATCATTAGAAAACACTGGCATCTATTAACTAACATTCCTTCATGTGAGTCTGCTCCTCTCTTTGCCTACTGAAAATCTAAAAATCTGAAAGATAAGTTGGTGAGACTTCACCAGTAATTCAAAGGGGAATAGATGGTCAGGGTTTACCAGCTGGCAACTTTCCTTGTGGTAGATGTGAGGTCTGTGATTTAATATTATGTACTAACATGTGCTATGATTCAACTAAAAAAAAAAGTATTCTATTAGATCATTTTTAACTGCAATTCCAAGGATATTATCTATTGTATCATCTCTGGCTGTCAGAAAAAGTACATCGGATGCACTTCAAGGCTGATGAAGACCAGAATCATGGAATATTAGACGAAACACGAAAGGAGCTCCCTTGTCGGATCATTTTGCCATAGCAGGACACAATGACAGAGACTTCTCTTTTTTTGCTCTGAAATATGTTCGACCTTGTAACCACCTGCAAATGACTCAGCATTTGAAAGCAAGGGAATTGTTTTGGATTCATGCCCTCAACACTGTAATCCCATATGGTTTAAACGAACAAATAGATTGGTGTGCAATATGATTTCTTGAGAGTATAGTATCTATGTATGATTTAACATCTAGTTTAGAATCTGTATTGTTTTACATATTTTTAATTTCATGCTCTATGTGGAATGTGCAATCACATGACTACTTTAAGGCACCATCCTCCACACAAGGATTGCATCATCCTTCACCTGGTATAAAGCTCCAGCATTTTTTTGACCAGCACTGCTCTTTGCTTAAGGGCAATTCTATTGAGGACATTTTGGCTGCACAATCATAGGAAGGCAATTTCTGGACCAGAAGTAACTATTTTCTCTTCCTGTCTTTAGTACGCTCTGCATTTAGTTTCAAAATTGTAGAATACATTGGTTTATACTTTTTTTAATTGTTTCTAGATTTATACCAGAGAAACACCACTGGGCATGTGATTGCACTGTTGGAGGCCTCATTTGTACTTTTATTCTGTGCCTAGTGATTTAAATTTGGAAGTAAGTCAGTAGTATATATTTATTATTTGGTAGTATATATTTACAATTTATTTATCAGTTTTATTATATGTATTTAATTTCCAATTTCTTTTATCTTTTACAGCAACTTTTTTCTGGTCCCTATTGATTTTCTATCTTGTATCTGTATGATTATAATGTATTTTTATAGCCAATATGTGCCTCACTGTGTTTGACCTCTGAAGAAGGCCTATGTAGGCCGAAACACGTCAGGTCAAGTCCATCAGCCCTTGTATGTTATAATTGGATATTTGCACATGAGGTGTGATTTGGCCCTTATATATAATTTTAAAACCTTTGTTTAATAAATACATGTATATTTTTTTATATATTTCATATATTAAGCTTTTATTTCTGGCCCTCTTCTGCAGTTGTAAATATTGCCATTCAAAAGAAGTTATAAGTCATATCTAGACTTTGACTGAGAAAATGACAATTAATCATTATAATCAATTGCTCCAATGTAAAAAAAGTCCAATCCTTCCAATGTTTAGGTCTGGATTGGCCCATTATATTAATTTATCATGTAAAAATGGATCAAATCGATATTGTGATGACATTATATACCATTGTTCTCTGGTTGCAGAAACTGCAGGAGGAAAGGAATCCACTCTAGCATAAGTAGACCCTAATGCACTGACTTAGAGATGGATGTCAAACAAGAAGCCTCCAAAAAGAGCCCAAGATGGATAGTCCAACTGCAATGATCTATCCCAATGATCAGCACAAATGAACAAAGTATGCCAAATGATATTAGGGAAACCAAATCCTCCTTCAGTGAATGGAAGTAATATCCTTTTTAAAGAAATCTGAGGTAGTGAGGAACCCCACATAAATTTCCAAAACAAAATATTGATGAATATATCTGCAATGTAAATAGAAAGGAATTGCACATAGAATATAAATAATCCTAGGTATAATATTAATTTTGAGTGTATTTACTTTGCCCCATAAAGACAAGTTTAAAGTTTCTCATCTATCCAAATTCAAAGATACTTCAGTTGTTAACTTACTAAAATTTAGTAAAATAATATGCATAATATATCTAGGTATCAGTATTCCAAGATAAGTAATGATATCTGGGCACCACCAAAAATGCCCATAGAAAAATACATTCTGTAATATATCCCCTTCCCTCCCGGTGGCATCAACTCAGATTTTGCCCAATTAATTGAACATCCAGGCAAGTCTCTCAAGGTATTAATCATATTCTTGAATGAAGAAATTGAAAACTTAAGTTCTGAAATAAATAGTAAAATATCATCTGCATAAATAATAATTTGGAATTCCAAAGACTTATGCACAAAGTCATTAGTATTATTATTTTGTTTGATAGCAGTAGCCAGAAGTTTCAGACACAGATCAAAAATAAGAGGAGAAAGAGGACAATCAGGGATGACATAGAAAATATATCTTGGATCTGGGAGATGAATAAAGTATTTTAATCCACTTAAAATGTATGAGAAAAACCAAGTTTAGACTATGTAGCAAAGATAAATATTCAGTATATTTTGTCAAAGGCTTTTCAGCATCAGATATTATCAGAGCTTTGCTTAAGATTATCAGAGCCCAGCCTACCTGGTCTACGTGTACCAATGTTGTAACAACCTTCTGAAGCCTGTTAGCAAGAATAGCAGTTAGTATCATAGTGGCTGAGTACAGACTGGCAGTTTGCTCCGGTAGCCAGTCGTGGCAAAGAAGCCCCGGATTAAACTATACCGGGTTTTCCCGTTCACACAGCGGGGGCCGCTGCCGGAAGATACGGGACGGAGGCGCGAGGGAGCATTCAGACGGGGGGGCACGCGGAATACTGCGCTAATCACCCGAGCTGCCGAGGCACACATGCGCACATGCGTGCCAATGCGCACAAGCGGCCATGAGGCGAATCCCGTGGGAAATGGGCCCCGCCCACGGCCCTTGTAAAGGCAATCACCAGCATCCACCCTGTAGCAGAGCAAGATGAGGAGGGCAGGCAGCATGGACACAGCTGGTGCGCTCCTACTCCTGGGCCTCAAGGCCTGCATTACATTGCTGCAGTGCCACCAAGCCAGGGTGCGCAGCATCCATGCTCGGAGGGCACTAATCCTGCAGCAGTACAGGGCCCACAGAACAGCCAGAATCAGACAGCACTGGGGCATAGAGGCCCGTGTCAGGGCTGGGTTTCTCAGGCTGGCTGAAGAGGGTGCGCCCCGTCGCTGGTGGGTGTACCCGCGCCCCACCAACTGGTGGGAGACGTTCGTCTGTGTAGTGTGGGAAGATGAGCAGTGGCTGAAAAACTTCAGGGTGACAAAGGCGATGTTCCACTGGCTAGTGGACAGCCTCCGCTGTCACATCACGCACACAGACACACCAATGAGGCGTGCCATTTCCGCAGAAGAGCGCGTCGCCATAACCCTGTGGTGGCTGTCAGGCACAAACTGCTACCGGGAGGTCAGCCACCAGTTTGGGGTCGGCAAGTCCACTGTCACAGGAATCGTCGTGGAGGTGTGTGTGGCGATGGACCAGGAGTTGTTGAGCAGGACGGTCTGCCTTGGCCCACCAGGAAGGGTGAGTCCCCCCCAGGTGTGGGTGTCCACAGTCCCCCTAGCAATTCCTGGGCCCCCCGCTGGACTGTCAGCCCTGCAGAGGCCACAGAGTGTGCAGACAGGCATGGCAGGTGGGCCCCAACATTTCGAGGAGGGGGTAGCCACGTCCCAGGGAAGCAACCATAGCTCCCAGTCGATAGCCCCCCAGGGGCCCCAGGGCAAAGAGTGGAAAAAATGGGCACACCTCCAGGGGGCAGTGAGGCACAGAAATGGTGTGGAACCAGGGGAGGGCTGGGGTCCTCCGCAACAGGACGTGTTAACAGGGTCAGATGGACATAGCTGGAAATGAAGGGGCCAAAGGGAAGGGGAGCCAGACCCAGGTCTGTGACCCGGACGATGGGACAACGGCTCTGTAGCCCCCATCGGCCAAGCATGGGTCCCTGTCTTGCCACACACTGCACCCCAGCAGGCACAATGTGCCCGTGTGCCATAACTGTGTCAGTGAACCAGGGAGGGAAGCTGGGTCCTGGGTGGTTGCCAGGCCGAGACCCGCTGTCCTAATCTGAAGCCTCTGTGCCCCACAGATCATGGATGGGTTCACAGCACTGGGCTTCCCCCAGTGCGTTGGTGCTGTGGATGGCTGCCACATCCCTGTCAAGCCACCACCCGACCTCCCACATGACTTCTTCAACCGGAAGCACTTCTACTCTGTCGTCCTCCAGGGGACCGTCGACCACCGGGGCAGGTTCACTGACATTTGTGTGGGCCATGCTGGCCACAGCCACGATGCCCATGTGTTCTGCCAGTCACACCTCTGCAGGGCCATGGATGCAGGGGTTTTCATTCTGGGAAACCCCACGGCCCTCATAGAGGGCGTTCTGGTCCCCCCCCCTCATCCTTGGTGATGCCGCATACCCCTCCAGAAGATGGCTGATCACCCCGTACAAGGGTGCCTTGAACCACCGGCAGACCGTGTTCAATAGGGCACATGGCCATGCCAGGAATGTTGTGGAGCACGCCTTCAGCCACCTGAAGGCACGCTGGTGTCGCCTGGCACTGAAACTGGATGTCCAGGAGGCAAATTACAATCTGGTGGTGACAGCCTGCGTGACTCTCCACAACATCTGTGAAGAGCGGGGTCATGCCATTATCAGGCGTGAGGCGGATGAGGAGCTGGCCCAGGCCCCAGGGGCAAGGGCCCCCCTGTGGAGGGTGGATGTCATGAATCAGGCAGAGGGAAGCGCGGTGAGGGAGGCACTAGCCACATGGCTGATGAGGCAGCAACGACAATGAGCAGAAGTCGGCATCGGTTGCTTGTGGCGGCTCACACATGGGACACTGGACCCCCTGGCAACTGCCAAGGAGTCCTGACCGCTGACCAGTGGCCAAGTGCCCATCAATGCGATGACTCCAGTAAAGATGATGAACCACTGTGGCTGTCTGTGTGTGCGTCCCTCATTCCCCAGGCGGCCACCAGGGCTGTGGCTGGGTGCAGCCAGGGTCCACCAGGGAGGGCCAGCTGTGGTTGGCCCCACCAATGGGATCACCACTGCCTCACCAGGTGGGCCCGATTGGGGGTAGTGCCTATGGGTTGCTGGTTGTTTGCGACTCAGCATCCACTCCCGGTGGGTGGGGGAGGGGAAGCCCCCCCTGGGTGATGGGGGGACATCCAGGGGTGTCATCAGAAGTCCACCCAGCCCTGAGCTAGGTATGGGATATGCTGGGGCAACAGACGATTTCCAGAGTACTGTGGCCAAGGGCAGCTCCCCAGGGTACGTTCTGACCCAGTGGCGTACATCCCAGGCCCCAGCCCAGCCAGAAGCCACCAACAATAGCTGGGAGTGTGACGGGCTGAGCAACATAGGATAGGATGGGCACTCCCTGATGGCGAAGGCTGGGAAGTGGGAGCTGGCCCTGGGCACCCATGGGCCACCCCCCAGCTCCAGGGGCATCCCCAGCTGGCTATAAGAACATAAAAACATAAGAGAAGCCAATGTTGAATCAGGCCAACGGCCCATCCAGTCCAACACTCTGTCAAACAGTGGCCAAAATATACCAGGTGCCATCAGGAGGTCCAGAAGTGGGGCCAGGGCACCAGAAGCCCTCCCACTGCTGTCCCCTCCAGCACCAAGAATAGAGTGCATCACCTGCCCCAGACTGAGAGTTCCCATCTAAACCCCGTAGCTAATAGTCACTGGTGGACCTCTGCTCCATATGTTTATCTAATTTCCTCTTGAAACTGTCCATGCTTGCAGCTGCCACGACCTCCTGTGGCAGTGAATTCCATATGTTAATCACTCTTTGGGTGAAGAAGTATTTCCTTTTATCCGTTCTAACCCGACTGCTCAGCAATTTCATAGAGTGCCCACGAGTTCTTGTATTGTGAGAAAGGGAGAAAAGTACTTCTTTCTCAACCTGCTCAATCCCATTCATAATCTTATAAACCTCGATCATGTCACCTCTCAGCCGTCGTTTCTCCAAGCTAAAGAGCCCCAAGCATTTTAACCTTTCTACATAGGGAAGGTGTTCCAACCCTTTTATCATTCTAGTTGCCCTTCTCTGCACTTTTTCCAATGCTATAATATCCTTTTTGAGATGTGGTGACCAGAACTGTACACAGTATTCCAAATGAGGTCGCACCAATGATTTATACAGGGGCATGATGATACTGGCTGATTTGTTATCAATTCCCTTCCTAATAATCCCCAGCATAGCGTTGGCCTTCTTTATTGCAGCTACACATTGTGTAGACATTTTCATTGAGTTATCCACTATGACTCCAAGATCTCTCTCTTGGTCCGTCTCTGCCAGATCAGACCCCATCAATGTGTATTTATATTTAGGATTTTTGGCTCCAATGTGCATCACTTTGCACTTGGCCACATTGAACCCCATTTGCCACGTTGACGCCCACTCACCCATCCTCAACAGATCCCTTTGGAGTGCCTCACAATCCTCCCTGGTTTTCACCACCCTGAACAACTTTGTGTCATCTGCAAATTTAGCCACATCACTGCTTACTCCCAATTCCAAATCGTTAATAAACAAGTTAAAAAGCATCGGACCGAGTACTGATCCCTGTGGTACCCCACTGCTTACCACCCTCCACTGAGAAAGTTTCCCATTTATACTCACTCTCTGTTTCCTATTTATAAGCCAGTTTTTGATCCACAAGAGGACTTGTCCTTTTATCCCATGACTATTGAGCTTACTTAGGAGCCTTTGATGAGGAACTGTATCAAAAGCTTTCCGGAAGTCAAGGTAAATAATATCTATTGGGTCCCCCTTGTCCACATGTTTGTTCACTCCCTCAAAAAACACTAACAGGTTAGTGAGACAAGATCTTCCCTTACAGAACCCATGCTGAGTCTGCCTCAATAGTTTTTGTTCATCAATGTGCCTACTAATTCTTTCCTTAATAACAGTTTCCACCAACTTACCCGGTATCGATGTCAGACTGACTGGCCTGTAATTTCCCGGATCTCCCCTGGAGCCCTTTTTAAAGATGGGAGTGACATTAGCTACCTTCCAGTCCTCAGGAATGGAGGCAGATTTTAAAGAAAGATTACATATTTTTGTCAGGAGATCCACAAGTTCACATTTGAGTTCTTTCAGAACTCTCGGATGAATGCCATCCGGGCCTGGTGATTTATTAGTTTTTAAATTGTCCATCAGTCGGAGGACTTCCTCTCTTGTCACCGCAATCTGATTCAGGTCTTTCAAACCCCCTCCCGAAATCGGTGCTTCTGGAGTGGGCAAACACTTCTCCTCTTCCACAGTGAAGACAGAGGCAAAAAATGCATTCAGCTTCTCAGCCATTTCCCTATCATCCTTCACTACTCCTTTTACCCCTTGGTCATCCAAGGGCCCCACTGCCTCCCTGGCTGGCTTCCTACTTCTAATGTATTTGAAGAAAGTTTTATTGTTGGCCTTTATGTTTTTTGCGATATGCTCCTCATATTCCCTTTTTGCTTGCCTGATCACAGACTTGCATTTTATTTTATCAACCTCACTAAGACTAGCTTTCCACCGCTTAAAGGAATCCTTCTTATCTTTTACAGCTTCCATTACTTTATTTGTTAACCATGCAGGCTTTTTTCTATACCTATTTGTACCTTTCCTAACCTGTGGTATATATTTTTTCTGAGCTTCTAGGATTGTCTTTTTAAATAGTCTCCAAGCTTCCCCAATGGTTTTGACCTTCTCCACTCTTCCTTTCAATTTCTTCCTCACATGTCCCCTCATAACAGAGAAGTTACCCCTTTTAAAGTTAAAAGTGGTTGCGTCAGTCTTTTTGGGCAACTCCCTATCTGTACAAATGTTAAACTCAATGACATTATGGTCACTGTTCCCAAGCGGTGCAATCACTTTTACATCTCTCACCAGGTCTTGGGTGTTACTTAGGACCAAATCCAGGATCGCCTCTCCCCTGGTAGGATCTGTGACCATCTGTTCCACAGCACAGTCATTGAGAGTGTCTAAGAACGCAATCTCTTTTTCCCGACTAGAACTCATATTGACCCAATCAATGTGTGGGTAGTTAAAGTCGCCTATTACAACACAGTTATTTCGTCTAGCCGCTATCTTTAATTCATTCATCATTTTATAATCCTCCTCTATCTTTTGATCTGGTGGGTGATAACAAACTCCCACTGTTAAGCCTCCTTTTGGACCCACTATTTCAACCCATAGCATTTCCAGAAGTGAATCCAATTCTCTTACCCTCTCAATCTTACTGGACGGTATACCCTCTTTGACATACAGAGCCACCCCACCTCAAACCCTTCCCCCCATCCTTCCGATATAATTTATAACCAGGAATCACTGTATCCCACTGATTTTCCTCATCCCACCAAGTTTCTGAAATACCCACAATGTCTATTTCACCCCCCCAACACCAAGCATTCCAACTCCCTGATTTTAACTCGGAGACTTCTAGCATTTGTGTATAAACACTTATAGTTTCCCATGTTTGTTAAGCCCACAGCCTTCCTCTTGCTGCCTCGCGACCTTGCCAGGCAGTTCCTATCATTAGCCACAGTCTCAGTGGACAATTGTAATCCATTTCCTTGTACAAAAGTAATAGCTACCCCTTCATCTCTTTGAGATGAGCCATCCCGAACCAGAGACTTTTTATCTCCTGTCGGCTTTCCCCCATTACTCAGTTTAAAAACTGCTTTGCCACCTTTTTGATTTTGAGCGCCAGCAGCCTGGTTCCTTCTCGGGACAAATGGAGACCGTCCCTTTTGTACAGCTCCCTCTTGTCCCAAAAAGCATCCCAGTGCCTAACAAACTTGAACCTTTCCCCCTACACCACCGTCTCATCCACGCATTGAGACTCCTGATCTGTGCCTGTCTCTCCGGCCCTGCGCGTGGAACAGGTAGCACTTTCGAGAAGACTACCTTGGAGGTCCTGGCCTTGAGTTTCCTGCCCAGCAGTCTAAATTTCTCCTCCAGGACCTCACGATTGCATTTCCCCACATCGTGCACCACGACTACTGGCTCCTCCCCAGCACTATCTACCAGCCTATCTAAAACACGCGTAATGTCTGCTACCTTCGCACCAGGCAGGCAAGTCACCATATGGTCAGTACGCGGGTTCGCCACCCAGCTGTCTACCTGCCTAGGGATCGAATCACCAACTACCAAGAGCCCCCTCCCACCCTTCCCAGGGACAGTTCCTTGGTACGAAAGGATACCCATTCACCAGCTGAAGAAGAGGTCCCTTCTGAGGGCACATTCCCCTTATCCTCAGCATGGTGCCCCATTTCCCCTTGACCCTCATGCTCCCTGGCAGCAGCCGGGCTGCCAGATCCAGAGTGGGACATATCTAACAAGTCCCCGAGAGTCTTCTCCGTTCACCTAACTGACTGTCCCTGCTTCTCCAGGTCAGCCACCTTGGCCTCAAGGGAGCAAACTCGCTCCCTGAGAACCAGGAGCTCCTTGCACCAAGCACACACCCAAAACTTCTGACCAGTGGGCAGATAGTCATACATGTGACACTCCATGCAAAACACTGGATAGCCCCCAACCCCCTGCTGGCATTCTGGCTTCATAATTGTTATTAAACAAATACTTTTCTATAACCCCCCTTTTAAAACACTTTGTATTTATATGGCTCCTGTTGTAGGAGTCTACTTACCTTACCTTACCAAGGAGCCAAGGTCCTGGCTTTCTGGCTCTTTCTGGGCTTCTTACAGAGCCCCTAGGCTAAGAGCCACAGGCAAAGAGCCTCACCCTTTTGCTCTCACGCTCATGCCTCTTGCAAACTTCCTGCCTTAAATAGAATTGTCTCCCAGGAGAGGGTGTGGCCAGCAGCTACTCAAAATCACCCAAGGCACTTAATGACAGTCAAACAATGACCCTTTCACACCCCAACTCCATCAGCCAGGAGTCTGCTATTCAATTTCACCCAAGCACTTAATTACAGGCAAACAATGACCCTTTCACACCCTAACTCCAGCAGTCAGGAGTCTGTTACAACTCACCCACACACTCCCAAATACAGTCCCTGACACAGTACCTTCTCAGCTAAAGCACCTCAGCTGAAAGTAAATAAATAAAAATACCACTCACCCCTCTGGCAGCTCAAACACCTTGCTCCTTCTCAGAGCTCAGCTGGGTCAGTCTCCCCGCCTGGGAAACTGCCCAAGCCATGTATAGTGGAGGTGGCGCAGTTAGCACCTGGATGGCAGACCCCCCTTGGAGTACCAGCCCGTGGGAGGTGGGGCATTCTGGCTCCAGGCCTCCCCGTTGGGGATAGTCAACATGGGTTACCATGATGTCTTGAGGCAAACACACCCACACATCCATCACAGGCAAGCCCCCCCCCCTCAGCAGGAGAGAAGACATGCAGTACCAGACCCCTGGGGGACCATAGGCCTCGGCAAGGGCGCTCCGTTGCAAGTGGCAACTGACCAACTGGTGTCCTGCTGGAATGTGACGTCGGGGAGGAGGCCAGCACACATCTTCCATGACCCATGTGCAGGAGGGGAAGTATGGCCCCAGACCATCGAGCACAGTGCCAAGACAGGGGCTGGCTCCGAGCAGAACCCCTCTCTCCGTGGCTCCAGCTCAGACTGGCCACTGGAAGCCTGGGAGGGAGGTCCCCAGAGGCTGCCAAGGCCGTCCTGGAGAGAGATACAGTGACCCAGTCTGCCATGCTGTCCACGATCCAGCTGCTTCTGGCTAGTGCTTCCATTCCGTTTCCCAGATGGCAGGATGATATAGAGGGCTCAGGGCCAAACTAGATGATACAGGAGTATGGTGACTGAGGGAGACCAAAGGTGTGGGGGGGCATTAACAATTGCCCCGCTGGCGTTCCATCCCTGGGTAACCTGGGCATGCGCATGGGAGCGTCCTCGGACGAATGCGTCCCTGCCCAAACGCCTCTCTGCGTTCCGTCACGCACAGCCGTCCCGTCCATTCAGTCCCCAGAGCCTTGGTGTTGTGGCACGGTTCGCTTGCTGTGCTGGGGGGAAGGAAGAAAGAGAGTTCCGTGCTGTGCCGGGGGGAAGGAAGAAGGGAAAGGACGAAAGAGAGTGCAGTGTGCCATCGGAGGTGGGAATCCTTTGGTGTGCGCATAGCGGCGTCCCCAGCCAAACGTGTCCCCGGCCAAATGCCTCTCTGCACCAAGCAACATCACTGGGCAAGTTGTCTTCCCCAGGCCTCTCCCTCCAAATGCTGCCCCAGGACATGGAGCCCCCTCGGCTTGGCATGTACTGGATGGACAAGGAGGTGGAGCTGCTCCTCAGGGCTCTGCATGACTTTGAGGCTGGCAGGAGGGTAATGGCCAGCACCCATCTGCAGACCCTGGGCCTCTTTGGCAGGGTGGCTGAGGTGCTGACCCAGGCAGGCTACCCCCGCTTGGCCATCCAATGCAGGGCCAAATTTAAACGGGAGAAGGCAGAGTTCTTCGAGGCCCTGGAGGACTGGGACGGCATTCCCCCCGTGGAGAGCGGCCCCCCCGTTTCTGTCTCCTGCGGGCCCTCTGGGAGCAAGGAGGCCGGCCATCCTGGAGGCAGCGACATGTCCCTGGTGAACTGGTGACATTGCCGCAATCCCTGTGGGGATGGGCATGAGTGCTTGCGGCCCTGGGGGGGGAGCAGCTGGGGGGTGTGCCCTGGTGGCCACCAGCGGCATGCCTGGGAGACAGCAGCCAGGGGAGGGACATGTGGACATGTGTTCCTCGGTGGTACATGCACATGCTCAGTGATCCAGGCATACCTTTCCCCCCACAGGCCTCCGTCCCCATCGCCGCAGATGCCGGAGACCAGCTGAGGAACCTCCACCCGCCTCCCGGACCTCCTCTGAGGATGAGGCCGCAGGTGCGCCAGTGGAAGGACGGCCAGGTAGGTGGCACCAGCTTTTGGGGCACCATGGGGGTTGACAGCTGCAGGGGCCCTGGGCGCCGCGGCTGGGGCCCCATGGGACTTGTGGCAGTGAGATCTAGGGCACAACACCCCAGCAGGCCCTCTATGGGCTGCCAGGGCCAAGGGCAGGCCCATGGTGAGGTGGCAGGGCCAAGGGCAGCCCCCGGGGGCCTGTGGGTGTTGCAAGCGGGCATCAGGTGCAGCCAGGTGCCTGGCCTGGCTACAGAACAGGACTAACCACTCCCCTTGCCCCCCCATAGAGCCAAGGGGACCTGCTGCCAAGGAGGGGGCCGTTGTCATCCTCCAGACCACTCCAGAGGCCAGTGACGCCGATGAGTCCCATGCAGCGGCTGGCCCTCCAGGAGCCCATACTGGCACGGCCCAGGGAGTGGGCAGCCATGAACGGGGGGTCGGGCCCCTGCAACTGGGACACCTCCCCGTGGTGTCAGGGTGGCCCGGCCTGGACTGCGGGGAGGGGGGCTAGGGCTGTGCTGGTTGGCAGTGCCAGGCACCCTTTCGTGGGCCCCAACTGGGAAGGTGGCCTGGGCCACCACCCACACAGGCCGCTGGCCTGGTGACATGCCTGGGGCCTGACACATGCGGATGCTGGTTGCAGCACCAGAGCTAACGGGGGGGTCCTGACCCTGCAGGGTGTGTGTGTGTGGTTGTCTGGGTAACCTACGTGATGTCTGGGGGTCTTTTTTCCAGAGGCGGCCCCTGTGGTGGAGGGGGGGGTCCGGACGCCCAAGGTACCTGTTATGCTCGACTCCCAGTCAGCCTCTGATACTGGTATGTCCCTCTGTCGGCGGCCCATTAGGGTGCTCTAGCAGCTTGCCGGTACTGACACAGGCCCACCCATGTCCTTTCAGGAGGTCAGGAACCAGGTCCTGCTGGCATCCAGGACGTGGAGGTGGCTGCCGATGCACCGACCCTGGCTTCACTGGCAGCACATCTGATGGCCCTTGCAGAACAGACAGGACGGCAATGTGAGTATGCCATGGCGGCATGTCCAGACCCCTCCATGAGGGGCCTGGCCACGGTGGCCACCGACAGCGGGCTCTGGGGGGGGGCATGCCAGACCCCGGGGTCCCTGCTGCCACCACATTGTGCTGTCTGGCAGGGGCGCACATGTCACAATGGGGTGGCTGACCTGGCCCATGTTTGGCTTCCCCCACAGTTGACCGCATGGTGCACCTCCTCCACATTCAACAGCAAGGCATGCGGCGCATGCGGAGGGATCTCCAGACGCTCCTTGCTGCTCAGGGCCATCAGCCCAGGACAGAGGGCACGGACACAGAGGCCCTGTTCCCCGCAGGAGGAGATGAGGCTAACACAACGGGCCACATACGTATGCTAATGTTTATTACCCGGTTTACCCCACACCACAGTCGACTGCTCCAATAAATGTTTTTTCGTGCTCCCACCACCCGTCTCTGCCGCCCTTCCTTCGGAGGTGCATGGTGGGCTTCTGATCTGCCATTGCCACTCCAGATACCGGCCAAGGTTTGTCCACGGGGCTCAGCTGGGTGGTGAGTAGGGGGCCCTCATCTGGCCCCAGGGTCTTCCACTCTGGCGTGCTGCCCTTCCCCTGAGGGCGCCGCCACGTCCGCGACTGACAGCCCTGCTGACCCCCCTCTGCCGACCTCAGCCCACCATGCCGCAGCCACATTCTGGGGTGGGGGCCACAACGCATGGCTCAGCCACGGATGTGGCTATGCGAGTGAGAGTGTCTAGCGATGCCTGCAGGAGCTCACGCATGGTACGATTTGTTTCACGCTCCTCCTCCCTTAGGCGGCGCATTTCTTCCAGGAAGTCCTGGTGCTCCCGGGCGCTTCGTTCTTCCAGGGCCTCATGGTGCCGGTTGACCTGTTCCAGGAGCTGCTCGCCCACTCTCTGTAGGGCTGACACCCACTGCCTTTGTGCCTGGGTGACCGCCATCCTGGTGTTGGGGGACAGTTGGGCAAGGGGGGCCCCAGGTGGCACATCTGCGGAGAGGGGGACAGGGACCCCAGTCATTGTTCCTGTGGTTCTGGGTCACTGTGCTCCAGGGGGTGCTGTCCCTGTGGCCCACCGACCTGTGGGAATGGTAGCCCTCCACAGGGAGCTGCAGCTCCGGAATCCAGCCATTCAAAGGGGCCACCCCTAGTTGTGATGATATGCATCGCCATCTGCCCTATGCCTTCCTTTGTGCAGGAGCCCAGCATGGCCACTCACCTGTTGCGTCCTGGCTCCCACGTTGGGGGTCCGATCCCTCTCCAGACTGCCAGCTCCTGAGGGGCCTATGGTGGTGTTGGGGTGGGGGGAACAACTGGTCAGTCCCACGGGCACAGGGGGCCCTTTCCCGGGGCTCTGGCCGTCCCTGCCACATCTGGATGGGGGGGCCTGAGACCATGGCCATGGGCCACCAGACCCATGTCTTGACTCTGGACCACATGCAGGGGTCCTCCGTGGCCTCCACCACTGGGCTGACTCCCCGAGAGCCGGCAGCCAGCGTGTACCGTGGTGGCCATGGTTCCCCAATGGGCAATCTGGCAACTCCTGGCGTGGGCAGGGTCCGTGTCCTTACCTGGCTGCGGCTCCTCCTCCACGACGGTCTTGTCCTCAGGATCCTCCGGGTCCTCTTGTGGTGGCTCGAGGGTGTCTATGTAGGGAAGGATGGGGCAGGCTGCAGCTGCTTTCTGGGGGGGGGGCATGTGGTGCAGCCAGGCATGGACGCCGTCGCCTGTGTGGGCACTCCTTCCATCTGCCTGCATGGGGGTGTGGCCTGTACTCGGTGGGTTTGGCCACCGGGCATAGGGGGTGCTGGCCTCCACACACCCTCTTCACCAGCAGTGGAGGGTCAAATGGCCAGGGGAGGATGACTGCGGGCTTCAACCCCACCCCTCGCTTGGGCTCTCCGCCTGGCTGGTTAACTCCTTTCCCTTCCACGGACCTGTGAGCACCCTGTGAGCTATGCCCTCCGCAGACCGTGGGGTCCCCAGGGCCGACCTTCATCTTTCTGCACTACTGCCAGTGCAGGTATGCATCATCACTCAGGCTGCCACACAGGTACTGTGGCTTGGGGCTCTGATTCCTGCGGCAGGACACCAATCCGTGTGATGTCGGCTATGCTGCTATGAGCCGCTAGGGAGTGCTGCTGGCTCTGGGGGGGGTGGGGGACCTCAGACACTTCCCACCCTTTGCCACACCCACCTGTGCTGGGACTTGTAACTGGCTCAGGGGCACATTGACAGGTCCATGGGGAGGCGCATGGCCACACGCTGGGTTCCAGTGGCCTGGGGACCTCACAGTGCAGTACTAACCCGACCTGCCACACCCACACATTCACCATGTGGTTGGGTGGCAGGACCTGTGTGATGGGAGACATGCCCGGGCCAGGGTTCCTCGCCATGTCACGGACTCCGTCCCCACCGCCAGCGTCTGCATTTTGCAGCAGCATCCTGGCATGTGGGTATCTGAACTCCAGCCTGGGCAGAGACCTGTGCTGGACACTCCACACTTACCTGGCACCAACACTTCAGGGGCTTGCTCCTCCTCCTCCTCTGGCTCCAGGGTGAGGTGGAACTCCTCGTCTGGCCCTGCTGCTGGCTGGCTCGGTCCGCTGTCCTGTGACCTACTGCTGGATGGGCAGGTCTGCAGGGGGAGGCTATTGCGGACTCTCCGACTGCAGGCGGTGCCATACCCTTGGAGAATCCTGTCCAGGATCTTGTAGTATGGACAGGTCATCCGCTCATTTCCGGACACACTGTTCTGCTCAACTGTGCACTGGTACATGAGGCGCATGGACTTGGTTTTTGTCTGGCACTCATCCGCTGTCTGGTTGTGGCCCAGGGCCACCATCTGCTGTGCAACTTCCTCAAAGACCTCGATGTTCCTGTGGCTCTCTCCCAGGGCCTCCTGCACCGTGGGGTCACCCCACACTGCCAGCAGGTCCAGAGTCTCTGCCCTCCTCCAAGATAGTCCTCTGACACCACTCATACTGGCAGTTGCTTGGGTGCTCTTGGGCCCGGGTTTTTATGGCCCCTGAGCTTGTTTTGTGCACTTGTGCACTTGTGCACACCAGCACAATTTGCGGAATGCTGCTCATGCGCATCCATGCAGGGCATGCCACCAGCGATACACGGAACAGACACGGTTTCCACCTGCCTTTTCGGCTGCGTGTTCAGTAAGCGGAGAAACGTGCGACACACATGGGTTTTCAGGTTTGCTATGGTCTTTATCTGGTATCTTTTTAATCCGGCGGGGAAGCGCAACAGCACGGGTTGGCTCCGGGTGGAGGACGCCAGGCAGATGTGCCTGTGTGAATGCCCCTTTTACTCCAGTATTTCATCGTCGTTGGCCCGGGTCCCTACCGGGGCTAATTGCCAGTCTGAACTCAGCCAGTATCTACACTCATCAAAGAAACAGGTCAAAAAACTGCACACTGATGGTCTTTGTCAGGTTTGGGGATCACAATGATATTGTTGTTGTTAATCAGTCACACAGTCACGTCTGACTGTTTGCAACCCCATGAATCACATCACGCCAAGTCCTCCTGTCCTCCATCATCCTCCAGAGTTTGCTCTAATTCATGTTTGTTGCAGCAATAACACTGGGTGATTTCCCACTAAAGCTGACTCGGGGTAGCGCCGCCATTTGGCCCGGCACTATTAGTCAATTTCACACCCGAAGCCGCGGGGCTGCATTTTGACCCGCGGCTTCGCCCGATTTCCCCCGCAGTTTCGTAATCCTGTTTTTTGATCTCCTTGCAGTCCAAAGGACTCTCAAGAGTCTTCTCCAGCATCATACTTTGAAAGCATCTATTCTTCAGCGCTCAGCCTTCCTTATGGTCCAGCTCTCACAGCCATATAGGCATCATATAACAACAGTGGCAATAAGCCAGACTGTTCTTATACAATTGGTAAAGGTTTGGAATTAATAAATATGAAAATATTTATACTATTGAGTAGGCAACCCATCTGGTCCTGGAGACTTGCCATTATTCATATTCATTACCCTGCCTTTAAGTCATCCACACACAAAGGTTTAGTAAGAAACTGTTGTTGAATAATATTTAAGCATGGAAGACGATGAGATAAAATGTTTCCAAATCTTTTTTTCTGAAAATTCCTTCAGAGCCAGTTTGGTATAGTGGTTAAGTGTGCAGACTCTAATCTGGGAGAACTGGGTTTGATTCCCCACTCCTCCACTTGTACCTGCTGATGTGACCTTGGGTCAGTCACAAGCTCTGGCACAGCTGTTCTTGAAAAAGAGCAGTTTCCGTAAGAGCTCTCTCAGCCCCACCTACCTCACAGGGTGTCTGTTGTGGGAGGGGAAGGGAAAGGAGTTTGTAAGCTGCCCTGAGACTCCTTTGGGTAGTGAAAAGGTAAAGGCTCCCTTGCTCGAAAGCCAGTCGAATCCAACTCTAGGGTTGCGGTGCTCATCTCCGTTTCAAAGCCGAAGAGCCAGCGCTGTCCGAAGATGTTTCCGTGGTCATGTGGCCGGCATGACTAAACACCAAGGTGCACGGAACGCTGTTAGTAGTGAAGGGTGGGGTATAAATCCAATCTCTTCTTCTTCTTCTTCTTTTTCTTAATGTACAATTCAGAATATTTTTTTTAAACTGTGAATTAATTTCAGTAGAGGCAGTATGTAATGTATTCTTCTCATCTTTGATGAAAAGAATATAGTTCTTATTCTTTTGCTTCCTTCAACAATATGATAACACTTTACCTGGTCTATCACCATTTTTGCAATATGAGTGGTATGCACAAGGTAAACATATTGTGCTTTCACTAATAGTATATTATTTAGTTCATATTTAACCTTTTGCAGTTCCTGATAAAAATCAGGGGTAGGGAATAACAGAGACTTAACAGATACTTCAATCTATGTTGAAAAACATTACATTTCTCTAAGCTTCTTCTTATAAGCATATGCAATTATTCTCCCTCTAATGAAAGCTTTACAAGCATCCTATTCAATAGCATGAGTACTAGCTGTGCCTTGATTAATATTAAAATACTCTGATAACTCAGCCATTATCTGCTTTTTAAAAGTCTCATAATTAAGAAGAGAAACATTAAAATACCATAAACCAGGTGGTCTAACCCAATCTGGAAAATGAAGGACTAATTACATGGTGGCATGGCCAGAAATAACAGTAGCATCTAATCACAGGCAAAAAATCTGGGGCATCAGAGAAGCTGAAACAAGAAAATAGTCTAACCAGAAACAATTATGATGCACAGAAAAAATAATAATTTATGTTCATTGGGTGCAATATACACTATCAAACCTAGTACAGTCATATAGGCTTTGTAGATCTTACCAAAGAATATTCTTTGCAGCGTGCTTCAATTAAAATCTATGCCTAGTATGTCATTAAAATTTTCCCCAGCAGTCATATGTAAAATTTATCAAGTGGCTGAAACATTGGTGAAATGTGTCTGAGAGTCCACACTTAGGCCATACATATTAATCATAACAATAGTAGAATCAGAACTTATCAATATCACAATAATAAACTGACCATTTGTATCACTTGCTAAAAAGAAACACATTTGTGTATTGATATCATCTGATCAATCAGATGTATAGGACCAGCCTGAGTGACCCTAAGAAGTCTAGTCAGGAGTAAGTTCCATTTTATTCAATGGAGCTTACTGACAGAAAAGTGTTCTTAGGATTGTTCTGAGTCATAATGCTTTCAGCCCCATCTTGTACTTGTGTACAAAGCCTTGTGTTCAGTTCCCAAAGAGGAATGGGTGGGAAATAGGGTTGGGTGGGACATGGGATTCAGTTTGGTATCAACACATTTTTGAATGGATCCTGATTAAGGGTTGATATTGATTAACAAAGATTAACACAGCACTATCTGGGTCTGTCCCCCAAGGCGAGCACTTAGAAGGTTTTGTGACAAATAGCTTCTTCCTGTGACAGAGCTCTACACATTATTGTAAAATAAATAACTAGACTATTGTGGAATATAATTTAAGAACAGAAAATGTTTGGGGTGAAAGATCATGTTTGCTGAAGGAGTTTATTTCCAATTGAATAAATAACAGTTTTGATAGTGTCCTTGAGCTCACTTGCATTGCAAAATACTTCAGAGAGTGAGAAAATGACTCCAAAAAGTGGTACTTCAAATAGCAACATAAATACATTTCACAAAAACACAAAAATGCAACAACTAGCAATTGGAAGAATAGAAGTAATGTAAACCAAACCTGACTGGACTTTTCAGTCTCGCTATGCTGCCAAAAGCCACACAATTCAACATATCAGAGGGAAAAGCAAGTCACACAGGACAAGCAAATTTCCCACCATTGTATGTAAACATTTCCTTGCTAGCTAGTTTCAACTAGTACATTTGCTGCAGGCATTCAATCAAGGGTGTTACTGAAGTGCATGTTATACAATAACTGATCAAATTAAACAGGTCTGAGTCTGTTCAATTCTTGGATGGAAGATCTTCTGGGAATATTATTGAAATCATCTAGCTGGTTCATGACTGGAAGTCATGAATTCTAGTCTGGTCTTGTAGGTCCATGCAATGGTAATCTCAAGGCTACACTATTGAAATCCACTCGGCATGAGTCTACCCTTAAATTAACTTAGAAACTCCAGTTGATACAGAACATCACACCTCATCAGTTACCTGGAATTAGGTGAGGCATGCATATTACTCTCATTCTGCAGTCACCCCACTGATTACTGATATTATCTTTAGTTCAAGGTATAGGTTATTACCTACAAAGCCCTTCATAGCCTTGAACTACAGGACCACCTCTCCTGCTGCACTATGTCTTAGAGTCTATGTGCAAGCCAAGACAGAGTTCAAAATCAGAGTCAAAGTTCAGTCCAGAAAGACAGTTACCAAATAGCAGAGTCCAGTTCAGAGCATGATCCAAAAAGCAAGGTCTAGTAGTTCAAGGTCATATATAAGAGCAAGCAGATCCAATATCCAAGTCCAAGGTCACTGGAGTGACACAGACTCAGGAGTTGCACAGTTCACCAAGTGATAATTTATTACTTCCACACCAAGCAGTCTCCCCTGACTGGCTTTTATAGACCTCTTTTGCAAGGTCTTAATTGCAGTTATCTCCTTGGGAGTAACCTTGCAGCTACTCATCATCAGCAAGCAGCTGGCATCAGGCCAAGAGACAAGTGCTTTGTCTTCTCTCCCGGAGCCCCATTCTAAGTCTTCATCTCCAGCACTCAAAGGGTGTGGGTGAAACTGGAGGGCTGTTAACGACCAACTGAGTTTCATCTGCTGGAACAGGTTGGAATGCGCTGGTGGTTCTTCATCAGCTATGACTGCAGTTCATCTTCTTGCTTGCTGGCTTCTGCTGCTTCAGAGCTAGCTACACAGGACTCCTTCTGCTCTCCTCTTGAGTGACCCACAACACCATGCCATGACAGCATGCTTATCTGAGCAAAACTTTCTGAGTTGCCACACTACAAATGAGTCAGATTGGCAGCTGCTCATACATGTTCATTCTCTGTGGTGGATCTCATCTTGTGGAAGAGCCTGACTGAGGAGGTCAGGAAGGCTCCCACATTTCTGTCCTTCTTCAGAATGTGCAAAACAGATCACAAAACAGAAACATTGGTGAGGGCATTTTTATAAAGAGATCAGAGCTGTTTTACAGTGGAACAGCCCAGGAGGGTACTTATATAAGGGAACAGGATTGTATTCTATTGTAGTGTTGTTGGATATTTAGCAGAGTAAATGAAGTGCAGCAGAATAATGCAGTACAGTCACGTGTGTGTTTAACTTCTAAGAAAAAGTTTATGTCAAGATTAGGGAAAGGATTGCATGGAAAGAAAACAGTCTAACTTATCTTTCTAGTTCTGATCTACTCCATCTTGTTTCGTTGTTCCCTCAGACACTAAGAAGGAAGGAATGGACATTTCCCCCCAAAGTTCCAGCATTTGTGTACGTGCAGAATAGTATAGACTATCTCCAGTATATCGATTAGCCAATAGTTAATCTTAAGGTCACCTAATCACTCTATAATATAATTCTGTTTTGGTCATGGACTCTCCTGAGCATTCCACACACTCCCTAATCAGTTGGCTGAATGATCTGTCACTCAGAACGTGTCCCTAGCCACTGGCTGCATTGCCTGAGTCCTGCCCAGCCACCACTCAAGAGTTCTCATGTGCCATTGGCTGGGGACTGGGTTTGCTCCTCTTCTCTGCCCACTCCTTCAGCCCCTGGGCCCTCTCAGAATTTCTGGAAGACAGCTTTCTCTCTTGACAAAGACAGTTGCCTCCTGTGTGAGATTAACTTTTCCCCTCAGTAGCTGTTGGTAGGTGTAACAAAATGGCAGTTACCTGTGTCTGTGAGATGGCTGCCATCTCTGTGTTTAAAATGTTCCCTCAGAAGGCTTAATTCAGCTGTAGTTCCAGAGAGGGGCTTGCAGGGATATCACTCACTGAGTTGAATGGGGCTTCCTCATCTGCTGGGCTACAGCTCCCAGCTGCACCAAAGCCAAAAAGTGTGGGAAAAGAGGGACCGTCCCAAAGGGCAGGGCAGCATCAATATAGACTCCAGCTATATTGGGGGAACCCTGGGAGGCAGCAGAAATTCAGCCACTCCACAGTCAGCTGGACTGGAGAATGAATGGAAGTTTCCCTGTTCTCTTGGGCAAGAGAGAGAGAGGCTGAAGCAGAGCCTGTCCAAGGACTGGCTGGGAGGGAGATAGGGTTGCCAATTCCAGGTGGGAAATTCCTGGAGATTTGAGGGCTGGAACCTAGAGAGGGTGAGGTTTGAGGAGGGTGGGACCTCAGACAGGTACAATGCCATAGACTCCACCCTCCAAACCAGCCATTCCCTCCTGGGGAACCACTGTTGCCAATCTCTAAGTGAGGGGTGGAGATCACTCAGAATTACAACTGATCTCCAGGAGGGAGGGCAGAAGTCAGCTGCAATCAGAGGGGCAGATAACAGTAGGTTGATGGTTAGCTGGGAAGGAGATGGGATTGCCAACTCCAGGTTGGCGAATTCCTGGGGATTTGAGGGGTGGAGCCTGGAGAGGGTGGGGTTTGAGGAGGGGTTGGACCTCAGACAGGTAGAATGCCATAGACTCCACCCTCCAAACCAGCCATTTCCTCCTGAGTAATAATTGTTGCCAATATCCAGGTGAGAGCTGGAGATCACTCAAAATTACAACTGCTTTTCAGGTAGCAGAGATCAGTTCCTCTGGAGAAAATGGTGGACTCTGTGTCATTATTCCCTGCTGAGGTCACTACAGCAAATTGATGCTGAGTGTCCAAGGCCTTGGCACTCTCCCAGAGCCTTTCTAGAGTTTGATATATTTATTTCCACAACGGGCCTCATTCCTAGTCTATATATATAAAAGAAAGTCCCCTCACCATAAAATCAATGCCCAGGCCAAACCTCTGGACCTAGAAACACCAAATTTGGGGAGTGTGCTCCTACCATGGCGTAGATGCTCACTAAGTAGGGAATTTTTTTAGAAATTCGACCCCTAAGGGGGACAAAAGGGGTAAAATGTGCTCCCCCATTGATTCCTATGTGGCTGCCAGGCTGCTGCCTCCTTACACCCCCCACTCTCTGACTGGTCAACTGCAGAGCTCAGTGTTCTGAGGTAAAAAAAAATAAACAGTTACAGGAGATTGCAACCACCTATGAGGTACAGCAATGCTGTTGGCCCAGCCTCCCCAATGCCTTCAAACACGGTCCTCCACATTTGCACATAGTACTCCTGCAGTGCACTGAGCTGCACAGGCCAAGTACCAGCAAGATCACCCTGAGGTGCTCAGAATAACACAGTCTTCATATGAGCAAAACAATCCAGGAACACAAGTAGAGAGGCCATCACTTTCTTGGAAGGTAGCAGAACTGCTTCTTAAATGGACAGTTCTATGTGGCCTGCTCCAAAGTGAGCTCAGCAAGAAGCCTGGTGATCCTAGTACCTGAGAGCAGAACCACCAATGTGGTCTAGAGAGAGGCCCTTCAGTGGTGGGGGGGGAGTACATATGTCTCACTTCATTTTTTACACTACAATCTTTTCCATTAGAGTTCCTACAAGAAATGTTACATTTCAAACTTCACATCATCAGTATTTTAACTGGATTTACAGAGCTTAAATACCGTAGCGAAGCACGGGTATCAGGCTAGCTAAGAATAAAACCTCCCCCCTTTTTGGTGGGAAGAATCTACACCTAATTGGTTCTATGCTAAACTTGCTATTACTAGCTTACAGAAACTTCAACTTAACCCTTTCATGACTGAAGGGATGATATTTGCAAAACTCAACAAGTGTTTATAGTATGTATCAACTTGCTTTTACTGCATTGTCTTATACCTTTCTAATCTGCTTTCTACATTATTTATGGTATATCATAACTTAGTTTTTGATTTGCATCATTTTCTAGTTCTGTAATCCTTGCCCTATTGAATAGTTTATTGAATGCTTTATGCTATCTGGTTTAGAACCAGAATGGTGTAGTGATTAAAGTGTCAGAATAGGATCTGGGAGACCCAAGTTCAAATCCCCACTCTGGCATGGAAACTTGCTGTTACCTTGGGCCAGTCACTCAATCTCAGCCTAACCTACCTCACAGGGTTCTTATGAGGATAAAATGGAGGAGAGGAGAATGATGTAAGATGTACTGGTTCCCCATTGGGGAGAAAGGTAAAATACAGATAAAGTAAATTTTAAATAATAAAGTATACAAATAAGTGGATAAGTAGCTTGGTTTGATGATCCTGATGGCACATGGTAGATTAGAGATGAAAGCAAGAGCACACCTTACACTCCCTTTCCAGCATGCTTCCACCTCTAACAACCCAGTGTTCATGCAGGGTTGTAACTGTTGAATAGGTACTATGGTATGTGCAAATTCAGATGTCATGATGAATTCCTGGAGTTTATCTAAGGAACTAACAATATGAAATACAAGTATGCAAGTTGAATAGTGTACCTTGATTCCTTATTCAAACATTATGCCTCTACATGGATAACAAGTAGTGTCAAAGCTGGGCCAAGTTAACCTGCTGAACAATAAGTTAAAGTACACTTTCTTTCTTATCCCTGGTTCTCCAGAAAGTAGTACCATCCCATCCAGACAAAGTAACTTGTCACTGAAGGAAGCCAGTAAACTGACTTATGAATTTCCAGAATAGTTCCCTAGTCACATATCTGTTGATCTTGGCCTGCCTTGCCAAGGATTGGTTTGGTGTAGTGGTTAAGTGCATAGAGTCTAATCTGGGAGAACCGGGTTGCTTCCCCACTCCTCCATTTGCACCTGCTGGATGGTCTTGGGCAAGCCATAGTTCTGACACAGCTGTTCTTGAAAAAAAGCAGTTTCTGTCAGAGCTCTCTCAGCCCCACCTACCTCACAGGGTGTCTGTTGTGGGGAGGGGAAGGGAAAGGAGTTTGTAAGCCACTCTACTCCTTTGAGTAGTGAAGGGCGGGGTATAAATCCAATCTTTTCTCTCTTCTCTTCTGTCATACTTTATTCTATTCCATCTCCTTTGCTTCCAAATAACTGTGACCTCTCTAGATAGAGGGCCTGCCCCTGTCAACATTGCAACATGTAGCAGTGCTGGCAAAAATACCCCAGCAATATGGTGGTTTCCAAATTTCATTTGTAGCCAGTTAAATTTACATAATTTATTCTAAAACTTCTCCTAAAGACATAGAAGACTTGCTGAGGCCAGTGGTCAAAGCCGTTGTATGTATGTACATGAAAAAAAAAGTTTGTATGTACATGAAAGCTGATACCTTAAATAAACATTTATTGGTCTTAAAGGTGCCACTGGACTCTAAATTACTACTACTGAAGAATTTTTTTAGCAACAAAACATTGCCACTAGGAGGCTAATTTTTACTCTGTAGTAATATTGCCTCTTATCTTAAGATCATATGTCATTTTAATAGCCAAGATGCTACAAGTGTCGTAAAAAGTGACAGTGACAAGAACAAAAGCTACTCTTTTCCCACCAGAAAACAATTCGTGATGAACTGGACTGCTCTTGCTCCATTGTTGACAGAAGCCTTTTTTAAAAAAATTGTACGTCACCATAAGGAATTTGAGGCATTTTGGTGGGGTTTCTGAAATCTGCTCAGGTGTCCCAGTAAAATCCTTGTATTGCCATTGGATACAGGACAATGAAGCAAGAAAGTCTGCCCACCTACTCTCTCACCATCTGTTCCTAAGCAGACTTCAATAGCTGCAGCTGACTTTAGTTTCAAATACAACAGACTTGACCCCTTGCCAAGTTTTGTACCATGACCTAGTTCCTGAGAACTGTCAGTCCATTTTTAAACCTGCTTAGTACTCATTGCTTCCATGTCCCTGCTATTTATAATATGCACAAACATATATGCATCTATACATGTACACCCATCTATCCATCTCTCTGTCCTCTGCATAAATATACAGAAATGGTGAAAGGAGAAAATGGCCTATATTATATGCAAGAAAGAGAAAGGGAAAGTTTAAAAAATACACAAATAATGAATACAGGCTTTCAAATAAAGCACTTTGCATTTTGTACAAAATGTTCCCTCATGTCAGATCCATCATTTCCTCACCCAAGGTCACCACTCCTTTTCTCCCAACTTGCTCTCTGATCTAACCTTGAAAATATACTCAAAAGACAAAGCTGCCCCTCCTGTCTCCTCTCTAGTAAAAATGTTCTCTTGTCAAACACATACTACACTTTTGAGCTTTTATTGTTATTAACCTCTTTTTTTCCCTAACATGTTAAATGTCTACTTGAAACAAGATGAGAGTACAAGCACAGCATGTTTTAGCAAATGTGAAGAGAGGTATTTTTTTTTTAAAAAAAACACATTAAAAACAAATAGAAAAATTCTGCAATGTGTGTGATGAAGTCATCATCAGCCTGTATCTCTTCAGATATTCATTAGGTGGTTGCATATTTAAATACCTCACTATACGCTCTGTGTTGCAAATACTGGTGGGTTAGCTGTGCTGTTTTGCCTTTACTGGAGAATTTGATGTGAGTTCCTTTTAATGAAGTGACCTCATACGTGACTATTTGAGCTGTGCACACTTAACACATGCACATTAGAATCTGAATCCTCTTTACAGTTTTTTCATGCTGCAGAGAGTAGCCTAAAATAGAATTCTAAGAAATATTAATGGGTATTAATGAATGAGAAAGCCACATCTGGGGAACAGGTTTGGTATCTTGGAAGGTAACTATTTTTTTCTTGTTGGTGCTGAAGTGTCAGAAAGCTAGATAGATACATAGAATCCCTTTCAGAATCCTTAGGGACTTCTGCTATTCCTACTGCCATCTTGTGCTGTTTTAGCTGTTTTCAAAAAAGTCCATGAATGGCTACTATCCCTGATGACTGATGTAAAATTCGGTGAATCCCATTGCTAGGAGGTACCATCAGGGAAGACCTTGGACTCTCCTGTTTGTTGGCCCTCCCGGGCAACTGGTTGGCCACTAGGTG
Organism: Gekko gecko; assembly: GCA_029375565.1. Lineage (NCBI taxonomy): Eukaryota > Metazoa > Chordata > Lepidosauria > Squamata > Gekkonidae > Gekko > Gekko gecko. The sequence continues at coordinate 70,817,451 of JAPDNY010000005.1, read as the reverse complement.
AAACAGGATGCTGAACTAAGATGGACCACTGGTCTGATCCAGCTTCTTATACTATGTTTTTGCTCACTGTTGTAATGACATTTTTGTATATTTGTTGTTGTTTAGTTTTGGAGTATACATATTTGTTCACATGTTGTTTGTTATCAGGCACTATTAATTGTTGGGAACTCTGTCAGGTTAGAAACCTGAAAAAGATGAAATATTGTCCAAACATTTAGAACTTTGATTTATTCTATCACTTTATGTGAAAGATTTCTGGATTACAGTCAATGAGGTGTATCCAACTTCTCATAAAGCACTGTAGAACATTTCCACTTCCCACTCCTGTTGCAGCCCACGAACCACCATGCCCCATATGTTAATATTGGAGTCACCCAGATATTCAGCAACAGCATTCAGTCATAAGAACATAAGAACATAAGAACAAAAGAGAAGCCAAAGTTGAATCAGGCCAATGGCCCATCTAGTCCAACACTCTGTCACACAGCAGCCAAAATATGCCAGGTGCCATCAGGAGGTCCAGAAGTGGGGCCAGTCAAGGTAGAGGTCCATAACAGGAAGGGGAATAGTGGAAATTGTAGCTATCTTCTTCCAAAGACTTAAGTGCCATTAAGTAGAAGAAGCTTTTCTTTACCTTAAAGAGTCTTAAAGCAGATTACAATCTTCTTCCCTTCCTCTTTCCACAGCAGGCATCTTGTGAGGTAGGTAAGACTGACAGAGTTCTGAGAGAACTGTGACTGGCCCAAGGTCACCCAGCAGACTTCATGTGGAGGAGTGAGGACTCAAACCCAGATCTCCAGATTAGACTCCACTGCTCTTAACCTCTATACCGCACTGGCTCTAAAGTGCAATTCAGAAGTGTGTGACTGGATTTTATACATCATTGGGGATTTAAAATATTTTTATCTCTAAGAGTGTTAAGACACAGGTTGGTTTGTAGGGAATGCAAGAATTGGTTTTCTAAAAAAAAAAATCAAAAAGTACCTCCACTTTCATTTTCAACAACTGGAAGATTTACAACCATCAAGAATGCAACAGGATAGAAGCTGAAAATAAAAACAACAATGTATACACTTGATATACAGAAGCCATATCACTTAATATAGGTAAGGAACTAGAATACTGTGCCTACGAAGTTTTATCTCACTCTAAGGCCTTTTATGCCTCTCAGCAGTTGTCCATTCCACTGCTAGATGAGCATTCATTTCCTTCACCAGCTGTGTTCAAACGACCATTCTGTTGTGAACTGCTTCTTTAAACACTACCTCCCTATTTGGGTTCTTTCCCCCTCCAGATTTTCTTATTTGCAGCCCTCCTTATTATTAATGTAGTCTGTGAAACTGCTGAGAGCCAAACAGTAAAGAATAATTTGTCTATTTTTTATATAAAACTGAACATCTTTCCACTATCCAGTTAACATGACACTGTACATTTGTGACTGATCTCCTGTTGTCAGAACTCCAGGACTGAGGATCAGAAGGACCACACTTCTAACTGGAAATGATGAGATAGAAACACATATAGCTTTGCAATTTCCTTTGCTATTATTTGGTACAACAATTTTACCCTACATTGTTAATCGAATCCCATTGAAACCTGAAAGATATGGCAGCGAGATAGATAGACAGACAGACAGACAGACAGGCACACACTTTTCTCCCCACTGGAGACCCAAAGACTTATAACAATATTCTCTTCTCAGCCATTTTTATCCTTGCAACAACCCCATGAAGCATTCTAGGCTGAGAGACAGAGATTGTCCCAGGGTCACCCAGTAAGCTTCTGTGGCAGAATGCGGATTCTAATTCAGCTAATTCAGCCTGCTTAAAAGACAGCAGAGTTCTAGGGTGGAGGCCCAGCCAGTGACAGACTTCAGGCCTGATGAATCTTTATCAGACAATGCCAATATCCTGTGATTTAACAAGCATTGGGTCCATTCTTTACTAGCATCTGTGCCATCATCAGCATCATTTCTATTTGCATGAACACCCCAAAGACCTCTAAGCGTTATACTCCACTATGTGACATTGCTCTAGACACTTTGCTGATGTTTCTCTACACAGCACAGATGATAGCAAAGATGCACATCCATGACATAGTCAAGGGTGATACTCTTATATGAAGGACCACTAGTGTGATTCATGGTGTTTTATCTTTGGGTATTGTTACTTTTATAGGTGTTTGAAATTGCTGAGATCGTTGATCAGATGTCACCATGGGGCATGCTGAGGATATGAAGGCCTCTTATTATGATTCAAGCATTCCGGATCTATTTCTGTTTTGAGCTGCCAAGACCTTGGATAATCAATATTTTTAAGCATTCAGGTGAACAGATTTGGAGTGTTTTGATATTCCTGCTGTTCTTTCTTCTTCTGTATGGAGTTATGGGTGTCCAGACATTTGGGCCTTTCACATTTCATTGTATAACAAATGATACAGAGACAGGGCATGCTGCGATAACATATGAAAGTAATTCAAGCATAAAATTCCACTTAACATTATCAAAGGCTTTCTCTGCATCTAAGAAAATCAGAAGCATTTGTTTTTCTGGATGTGCTTCATAATACTCTAAGACGTTCAATAACATCCTCACATTATTCCTCAATTGTCTTTTCAATAGGAAACCCGCTTGATCATCTGTGATAATGTTTTTTTCATTCTAGATGCTAAAATTGAAGCATAAATTTTATAGTCCACATTCAATAATGAAATAAGTCTATAATTTTTAATTTCCTTCTCATCTTAATTCTGTTTATGTATCAGTGTTATCAAGGCTTCTTCCCAAGAATCTGGTATCTCCCCTTCTAATCTTACATTTTGACATACTACTTGAAGAGGGATTAATAGCTGGTCTTCAAATAGATGGTAAAATTCCGCTGGTAACCCATCTGGACCTGGCATTTTCCCCTTTTTTTGCTTCTTCACTGCTTCTGATAATCCAGCTAATGTTATGATTGATTTAATATTTTTCTTTGTTCCTTTGAAACTATTTTAGGTTTATTTAATTCCAAATGGTTTCTGATTTGTTGATGAGATACTTGCGTTCTACTATATAATTTCTGGAAATACAGTTCCACTGTTTTCTTTAAATCTTCCAATTTATTTATTTCTTCTCCCATTTCATTTTTTAGTATCTTTATATATTTTTTCCTTTTCTTTATGTAGTTTAAAGGCAAGCCATCTAGTTGGTTTATTTGCATTTTCAAAATAATTTTGTTTAGCATATCTTATCTTCTTTGCTATTTCCTGTGTTAACAGACAATTCATTTGATGTTGCAAGAGTTTAAGTTTATTTTTCCTCTGTTCACTCGTTGCGTCTTGCTATATCTTTTCTTCTTGTTTTTTGATCTGGATTTTTATCTGGGAGTAATTTTCTGCTTGTACACTATAGAGCACACCATCTTAATTAATGATGGAATGATAATCACTACTAGCACTTTTTGGTTATTTGATTGTTTTAAAATGTTTCAAATGTATGTGGATTTTATGGTACCTTGTACTGATTAATGTAAGCTGCTCTGAGCCTGTCCGTGGGGAGGATGGGATACAAATGGAATAGATAAATAAATAATTTTTCCATGCTTTGTTTTTAATTATGTGCTGATTCTTTAATCCATCTTCTTACAAAGGCTTTAAAGGCATCCCACATTGTTTTTATAGAGATTTCAGGTTGGATATTTCTTTCAAAGAAGAACTGGAATTCCTTCTTAGATTCCTCTACAAATCTTCTATTTCTTAGTATATCAATATTCAAGGTCCATTTATTCCTTCTAGGTGTTTCCTGTATTTCCAAAGTAATCAGATTATGGTCAGCAAATGTTGAGGAAAGAATTTCAGCTTCCAGCATATCGCTTATCATAATAGATGAGATCCAACACATATCTATTCTGGACCAAGAGTTATGCCTTGCAGAGTGAAAAGTAAAGTCTTGTTTATGTGGGTTTATAACTTTCCATGCATCAACATAATTGTGTTCTTCCATTAATTGGTAAAATACTGTAGGAAGTTCATTCCCTTGTTTCCATATTCCTTTGGTTGATTTTCTATCTTGTGTCTTATCAAATACTGCATTAAAGTCACCAATCATACATATTTCATCATAATCCTGTTTGGAAATCAAGTCTTGCAGAGATTTGTAAAAATTTTCCTGGTGTTGATTTGGGGCATAAATATTCAAAATTAAAGGTTGAGTTCAGACTGGCAGTATGAAGCACAAGGGAGTCATGGCAAAAAGACCCGGAACAACTTGTTCTGGGTATTTCCAGGTCACTCTACACCAACTGATGCGAGAGCATACTGGGGAGGAGGCGCAAGGGAGCGTTCACACTGTTAGCCTGCCCTTGGCGGAGGCACAGTTGTAAGCGTATCCCTACCAGATCAGCTTGTTCGCAGTTTTTAGCGTTCACACTTCTGGGAAGCGGGATCAACGCGCTCTCCAGGGTTTGCTACCACTTTCACCTGGTACTTTTTAAACTCAGGAGGGAAGCATTACAAGATGGGTTGAGTATGGCTGGGGCACGCCTGACAGCTGTGCATGTGTGAACCAGCCCCTTTAATCCGTTTGTGAAATGTTTCTGAAACGTGCCTATATTGGGCCAAACTGCTAGTCTGAACTCGGCCAAAGTTTTCTTGGCTTGTCTTTGTATTTGAACCATCAAAATTCTTCCATCTTGTGAGCATATATCATTTCAGGTTGTAAATGCTCCTTAACGTAGGTCACTATGCATTTATGCCTCTTTTCTTTTTATCTTTATCTGAAGCAATACAAGCTTTCCCAAATTTCTTGACTTGTAGGTATTTTTGATCTGCCATTTTAATATGAGTCTCTTGAAGACAAATAACATCAGAGTTGATTTTTTCTGCTGTTGAAAGATCCATCTTCTTTTCTGGGGTGAACTTAAACCATTTACATTTATTGAAATGATCTTTATTTTACTTCTATTCATTTTGTGGTTCTGTGGTTGTAGGTCCTGTTGTTCTTTCAGTTGTTTCCACATAAATCTCTTTGTATCTTTAATCTCTGGTTTCTTAATTGTCAGTAGAGTTGTCACAGTTGTTCCTGATGCTCCTTGTAGAGGATCTTCTTCTTCCTCCTCCTCTTCTTCTGATTTTTCTGCATTAACTTGAAGTTCCATTCCATATGTCTTTAAAAAGTCTTCTGCCTTGAACACTGAGTTAATTCTGTGTCTTTTACCTCTAAAGGAGAAAAGTAGACCTTCTGGCAGGATCCATCTATAGGGGATCTCATTTTTTCTTTCTGTAAGGTTTAAGTATTCCCTTCTTTTTCCCCTGACTCTCCAAGGGATTTCCTTTAAGATCTTTATTTTTGTATTGTCTATCTTCAATGGATTTTTGTTTGCTGTCTTTAAGATTTCATCTCTCCAGATCCTTTTGTGGAACCTTACATGAACATCCCTGGGTAGCTGATTTCTTCTAGCATATGCCGAATTCACTCTATAAACAGTATCAAATTCTTCCATAGTCTTTTCTATCTCTTCTGTCCCCATATATTTTGCTAGGATATGTCCCATTTTTTTTCTGGTGTCTTTATCTTTTTCTTCTGGGATATTTTGGAATCTGAGTATAAATGCTGCTCTGTCTATTTGGAGTCTCATCAAATCCTGTTCCAAGAGGCTTAGTTCATTTAGAATCTGTTTTTTTAAGTTTTATATTCATTTCTTCCATTTTATCCTTCATCTTCTTAGCTGATTTGTTTAATTCTGTTATCTTTTGTGTATTATCTGCTATTTGTTTTTTGTAATCCTTCCATCTGACTGGAAACAGAAAACCGTTGTGTTATTTCTTTCATGGATTCTTTAATTGGGTCCACAGCTTCAGAGATTGTCATCTTGATTGCTTCCTGGATAAGCACTTGTAAATCTTTGGTTGTACTGGTTGCAGCATGATGAAGCAGACAGGCCGAGGTGCACTCCTTGAGCTTTCCAACTCCTTTACCCCTTCTTTGAGGTTTGGGGCTTCCCAAGACCACACTGCACCCTTGGGAAGAGGGGTGCAGAGCAAGGGGCTTGATCCTGACTCCCCACACCATGGAGATGTGTGGGTTGAAGCTCAGGATTGCCCCCAATGCAGAGAGACATTGGAGAATGCTCAAGGTGACATGAGCACCTAGCTGTCGCTTCCTGATGGGGAGGGGTTAGAAACCCTGCCTGAACTCCAACTATAATATCAACATGAGTAAAAGACTTCTTGCCATTTAAAAAGATTATTACTCCTCTTCTGAACAGGATACCAGCCCATTTAAACTTTAAAACCTTTAAGAGTGAGAGGTTTTCCCCCCATCCCTTTCTACTAGCAGCCATCCATAGAGAGCATAAGCAACATTACTTGGTTATTCTCAAGGGCTTGAAATAAAGAATGTTTTAAGACTGTTGTAAGCTTTCTCCTTAAAGAAATTATAAGAAGACCTTGCACCGTGCCCTATTTTCCGTTTGTGGGGTTGACTTTGGAATTAAAATTAAAAAATGATTGTAGACTTTGCAATACACCCTATTTTCCTGCTTTGTGGGGTGAAGCTAGGAGTCATTTGCTCCTTTTTAAACCTTTTTAAACTCTACAGGTTTCTGCTGTTTGAAATCAAGAAAAGACTGCATTATATCTGGGTGTAATAAAAGTTTAAAGGGAAACTCACTTCAATTGGAATTGTATTTGCAAGTCTACTAACTCTTTGGTCTGACTTCCCAGCACTTGCCTCAACACTTCAGGCTCCCAGTTAAAAGACTAAAGTATGCTTGTCTTTTGCACTTTGTCTCTGGTGTTGATTGTAATTTTTTCTGTGCTATATTGGTGAGATTCAAACAGAGGGGAAGTGAACTCTAGAATTCTGTTCCCATAATAATATAGTTGTGGTGAGACACATTCCAGTGCTGTTAGTTGGGGCTATAGAAGATTAGCTGAATTGTTTAAAAATAAAGGTACATGATGTTCTGAAAACAATCTTGTTGTATAAACTTTAATTTTGCTTGGGTAGGAAAAGAAACTGTGGCCTGTTTACAACAAGAGGGTTTTTTTCTGATTTTATTATAAACTTGGAGCAAAATGTCTGGGAGCAATAGATCTGTCAAACCACCTTCAGGCTCAGCAGGTGTACTCCAATCAGTGGTTTCCGTCTACCATCCAGGATTGGGACTTTTGACAAATGCATATCCTCATGGCATTGACCAAAGCATGGGATCAGAGCAAAAATAAATTAAAGCTGGATTGCTCCCCATACATACCAGTATTACATCACAAAGAATTTGTGGAGGCCTTTAAGACAACTGATCTCAGTGTATGGGAGAGACTTGCCCTACCTTGCTGTATTGTTTATATTGTCCTATCTGGTATGATGTTGGCTTTTGCCTACTACCCAGAACTGATTCATCACAGGTGCACTTATATACTGTAATTTCTGGGAGCAATCCCCAGCTATGCCAGATCGCCATCTAGGATTGTATTTATTATTATAGTTTTTATTGTTTTGTCAAGTGATGTTGATTGTTTAATTGTGGATTATTTTATTTCTTGTTGTAACCCACCCTGAACCCTGCAGTGCAGGGGTGGGCAGGATAAAAGTCCAACAAATGAAAGGAAATGAATGAAACCTGGCTTTCCTGGATCCTAGCCAGAAATTCTAGCCTATTCACCATGCTTGTTATACTTGCTGTAAAGTGGAACTGAGACTTTAGCCTAATTGTTGGTTCAGCTATGCATTTTTTAAAACAAATCCTAAGAAATGGACTGACTGTTATGGCAATCCTATACATCATTACTTCACTCTAAAACAATTCTGGAGTAACTTTGTATATTATTTGAACTTGAGGGCTCAGAGATGCAGTGAACTCTAGCAAGAGCAGGCGCATTGAGGAATCCAGCCAATCAAGAGGAGGCAGAAGAAGGCAATGCAGAAGATATGCTTTTCCTATGGATGGCTTTCCTATGCCACTCAGCAGTTGATTGTTCCACTACTGCTAGATGAGCAGTCATTGCCCTCACCAGCTGTGTTCAAATGACCATTCTGTTCTGAACTGCTCCTTTAAGCTTAATAAAAGTCTATGAGATATTACAAAAAAAAATGCTGAATGGATATTATCAAGAGTAAAATGACCTCACATGCCCGGTTTTTATTTATGAAAAATATAAATAATTAGCATTTTGTTTTGACCAAGATACTGGGTGTATTATCACCAGAGAAAATGACTGAGTGAAAATGGGAAAACATCTGCTCACCATCAAGGAGAAAAGATTAAAAAGTGCAAAACTGCTAGCCATTTTGTGTGTGTGTGTCTGTTTAGTAACATATTCAGACGTTAGCAATCAGTCTGTTATGACTGTATTCTATTCTTCTTCCAAGTGGGATACAAGCATGGTAGGCTGATTGCTGTTTTATTCTCCATTAAGAGATAATGTCTGACCCTATTTCACCCAGTGAACTGTATACATGAGCTGAAAGCTGAACCCAAGTTTTCTAGACTTGCGTCTATTACTTTATCCTTTAACCCAGACTGGATCACTAGTACAACTGGCAGACATATAGGTTTCTATAATCTGCCCATGACTTTAGACGTGATGGCATCCTCATGGCTGTCATGATGACACCACTGCTGTTTTAAAGTCATTTAAAAATTCTGTGAGGGCTGGATCCTAATCAGGGCTTCAGTGTATCACTCTTGTTCCCCATGCACCTTTTTAAATGCCAAAATAGCTATGGGGGAGGGGATGTGGTCATTTCAGCACTTGATAAGACATCGGATAAGAGCTCCTCAGCCCACCAATGTGTAGGCTCAATCATGATCAGACACTCATGACATTATTAAGTTACTTTAAAATGGTGGCCACAAGGATTCCATCACATCTAGTTTGGCCTAAAAGATCTAAGCCTAGCCATAGGGAGATGGTTTTATTATTAGTTTAACAAGATAAATGTTAAATAAAATTAATATTTGCAGTAATTGAAAGTTTTAGGTAAACATGTATATGTTAATATAGTACATATATCATAAATTCTTATAGTCAAGTCAGCCAAATCTGAGGATACTTAAAACTAGTAATCAAAAATGAAAGACAGGTATTTCTACAAACCTGAAACATGACCCAAGTTTTCAGGAAAATGTGAACTCTAAAACAAACATGGAGGGGTTAAAAAACCCAAAATGATAAAGACATCATCTGTAGCTTTAAGAAAGGCAACCAAAGGAAGGGGGAGGAGCCAGGTTTGGCTGTTGAGTGAGGACACATTGGGGCCCTGGCATCAACCACTGGGTTGATACTTGATACCAGCTGAATTGCATGACTCAGCTAGGCCAAGCTGCTTGCTACAGTTCAACTGAGGCCAGGGCTAGCTCACCCACTAGGCAGGCTAGGCACTCGCCTAGGATGCCAGGCCCACAGGGGTGCCATACTGCCCCCGCCCCCCATGAAAAACCCCCTGCCACCACCACTGCTGCCTCCCCAACACCACCGCCAGTGAGGAGTGCCCCGGTGGGGCTCAGGAGGCGACGGCAGAGCTTGCCCACCCTCCCCCTCCCCCCTGGGGGGGAGAGAAGGCGGGAGCGGTGGCCGGCACCACCAGCAAAGAGCACCCCAGTGGGCGCTCAAAGGCAAGCAACGCTCAGCTCAAAGGGAAGAGGTGGGGGTTTAAACCCCTGCCCCTTCCATGGCTTTCCTGGATGCCCTGCAGCTGTGGAGCACCCAGGAAAGCCGGCACTCCGAGGGAAGGGGTGGGAGTTAGAACCCCCGCCTCTTCCCTGGCTTGCCTGGGGCCCCGCAGCTGTGGAGCACCCAGGAAAGCTGGTATTCCACTGCCCACCCACACCCAGTCTTCAGGCCCCACTGGGAGGTTGGCATCCCCGATGGGGTGGGCACCCCAAGCTGTCCTGCCCAGGGTGCCCAGACACCTAGGGCCAGCCCTGACCGAGGCTACCCTATGAAAGCCAGTGTGTGGTGGTTAGAACTTCATAGTATGGTCTAGGAGAGCCAGGTTCAATTCCCCTATTGCTGTAGAAGTTCACAAGATGTTTTTGTGTTGTTGTGAGGATAAAAAGAAGGAGATAAGAATAATGTAAGCCACTTTGGTCCTTACTGTGGAGAAAGGTGGGGTATAAATGAATAAAGAATAAATATAGCTGAAGATGGGAGGCAGATAAAAGGTAGGTGTCAGAAAATGCCTTTGATGTTTCTCACTGAATCCATTGTTTTATGTTCCCTACCCCGCTTTGCGCTTGCGTAGCTATGCAGGCAGAAACGTGGGAGCTTCTTCCCTGCCGCTTTTCCTTATCACGGTGGCCTTGAACGTAGGCTTTGGACTATTCTTGTTTTGCTGAGAATTTTCCAGTCCTGGGAAGGCAAGGGGAGGGGGGAGTAGTCTCCCGCTCATGAAGTATTTCTCCCGCCGGGAGTTCCCGCGCGAGTGCACAAGTTTCATTTGCTAGGCGCTTCACTGCATCACACTATAAGTTAGCTTGCTTTGCTTCGCCCCCATTCCTGACAATGACCTCCTACTGTGGGTTTTTAGCAAGATAATCCAATAAACCTTTCCTTGTGCAAGAATGACTGGATCTACTTGATTTCAAACCTGACAGTAGGTTTGTGAATAGCAGAGAGGAAAGAATGGGTCAGGGAAAGGGAAGAGTATTTGGGTGTTGCCAGGAGGAGGGAAAGAGGAAATAGTGTGGAGGATACAGAGGGATACAGGGCAAAGTGAGGTGCCACCCCAGAAGTCCTTGAGGGTTCCCTACCATGCAAATAAGCATAGACCAGTGGCTGGCACCACACAAATGGGTTATAGTTTTCATAGGCAGAGGCTGCTGGGGGGGAGCTTAAGCCCGAGGGAAAAATAACAGTAGGTTGGCTGTTGGGTGGGAAGGAGACAGGTTTCGCTCAAGGTTAAGATATTTCTAGAGATTTGGGAGGTGGAGGTGGAGCCTGAGATGGGTGGGGTTTGAGAAAGGGAGGAACCTCAAAGGGTATAATGTCATAGACTCTACCCTCCAAAGCAGCCATTTCCTTGATGAGAACTAGGGTTTCCAACCTCCAGATGAGAGGTGTAGATCACTCAGAATGAAAGAGATAAGTTCCCTGAAGAAAATGGCTGCTTTGGAGGGTGGACTCTATAGCATTATACTCTGCTGAGGTTGTGTCCCTCCCCAAACCTCACCCTCCCAATGCTCCACCCCCAAATCTCCACAAATTCCCCAACCTGGAGCTGGCAACCCTGGGGGGACTGAACTCTGTAGCTGGGGCATTTTGATTCCAGGAGATCTCCTGGCCCCACCTGGAGGTTGGCAACACTTGAAGGAGAGAAGCAGGAAAAAGGGAGAAGCTACTGTGACTTTCAGGAAAAGAAAGAGGAAATAGTGGGGGAGAGGAAATGAGATGCATTTGCTGGATAACTATTCAGGCCTTGATTTGTTTGCACAAACATGGCCACCACCACCTAGTTATGCCGTTAGTTTTATTTCTCATAAAAATGATTTCGCTATTGGGTTGGTTCTGGACAGATTGTAGGCTACAGTCCTGGAAAAAACAACCACTCAAACTAGATGTTTTCTCGGTATTTCACCAATTCTTTTGTCATTCTTTATAATGTCATGAAAAGGGTTTATTTAACAAAAAACAACAATAAATGGAAAGAGTGCATTCAGTCTGAGATGACTAATGCAAAACATAATTATCAGGACATCAAATGAAAGGACCTCTCTAAATGATTGCTTTTAAAAGCCTTCATCCATTATTTTTCTAATGAAAGACACCTAGGAAGCATTTTAGATTACATTATTTGAGCAAGAAAATTCAAAATACAATTTAGTTGCCAACACACCAACACACATTTTAGCAGCAGTGGAATAGCTCCTTCACTGAACTAATAGCTGTCTATTTAACTGGCTATTAGAACTGGGTGAACTGATCCATTCAATTGAAAGCCAGTGAATTTTGTTTTGCGTGTTTCCTGGGCAGACAGTGGAAAAGAATACATGCATTGTCAATGCAGCCTTGTCACTTTCATTTACAATGAATACCACCATGATTCAAAAGAGAAAGGTACATCAGAAAATGTGAACCTTCTTTTTTCTTTTTGTCATTCATTTTAGATGAATTCTTGATCCCAGTTAATCAAGGATAAATTTTATTTTTGCCCCTACACTGAGTCCCTTTAAACCCCTGCTTTCTGTTCTCTGCAATAGCCACAAAAACAGCTGAGCACAGGGAGGCCTCCCCCCTACTCAGCTGTTTCAGGCTGTCTTCTTCAGTTTCTTTAAAGTTTATTGGAACTGCACAAGACAGCCCAAAATAGCTGTGCGGGCTGCTCCACATCACTCAATTGTTTTTCAGGCTTTCTGCAAACCCAATTGAAAGGGACTGTGGTCCCTTTAAACGGGATTTGTGGGGCCACAAACCACAAACTGGTTCAGTTGTGAATTGGCCTCTCAGTTTTTCCATTTCATACCCATCCCACGTTCTTCCAGTTTCTGCCCATCCCTAGTCCTGCTTTGGATCAGGACTGTGGCACAAAGGGAAGGTGGGTTTAACTCTTCCTCCCATCATTGTTTTCCCAAACTGAAATTGCCCTGGGGAGCCACTATTTGTGCCATCTGGGAAAAAATACTATGTACACTTATCAGTATGCAAAAGTTTCCCCAATAAATCAAATAGCAGCTCTCCATGACTGTTTAAGGTTAAGAGAGCTCTATGTGGAATACCACTCCTATTGCATCTTGGGTCTCTTAAGTCTGTAAGTGTGTTAAGAGGATGAAATTTTTATCAGAAAAAGGCTGTCTGATTAGACACTGAGATGAGGAGAGGCTGTGGCTTAGTGACAGAACATCTGCTTGGCATGCAGAAGGTCTCAGGTTCAATCCCCAGCATCTCCAGGTAAAAGTATCAAGTGAAAGGTGATGTGAAACCCTGGAGAGCCACTGCCAAGTCTGAGTAGACAATACTGACCTTGATGGACCAGTGGTCTAATGCAGTACAATACAGCTTCATGTGTCTGGCATACAGTGGATTATGTAGTACCAAGAAGCCTGAAATCCTAATGTCAAGCACCCTTTATACTAATCTGTTTCCACTGAAAATCAGACACACACCCATAATATTTAACAATAATTATTTTGGTGGTTGCCATGTGCTTGAGTTCAGCCTGAGTGGACAACATTCCAGTAGCTTGTGACAGAAGGTTGTCCCATCCCTGAAGATAAAAACAGCCACTCACTTGAGTCTATGGGAGTGCTACTCCAACATCCAATCATCTTTGAGAAGGGAGATGGAAAGTTGGAGGGAAACACAGCAGGAATGGAATTCAATTCTGCCTCAGGGAGAGAGCAATGAGAGCTCAGGTCCGGCTCAGGAAAAGAGCCGACAGAGTGAAGGGTACCTCTGCTTGGTAGTGTGGCAGAGTGGTTTGGCTCTACTTCTGACAGAGAATAGAGTATCCAATTATAAGGCAAAGATCAGACCTTTTGCCATTTAGTCTGACTGTCGGGATACGGCAGGCTGGTGTGGGTAAAATCCTGTGTGAGTGTGGGTGCGTTCAGATGCTCCGTTTGAACCACTTTTGACACACTTCAGTAACGGATTTTATGTCCATGTTCACACACCCAACATCTGTGCACCATCCCCAGCTGTCACTTTCTGGATCCTTTAAAATGGAGTATTTTGATACCAGGTCCCCAAGTAGTGTTTTCCTGATTCTCCAGTTCTAGCTGCACTTTTCTGACATCTGATTTCTCCTGCAGTGTTGAGCCACTTCCGGGTGCTTCAACCCCCTCATTAGCACTGATAAATGGAAAGCAATTTCTGATTCACATACAGTTGTGCTCACCCACCTCTGTAATTATTTTTATAATAAAATAGTGAAAAAAATTAATTAACAGCTTGTAACCTGCAGTCCATTTTCAATGACAGAAGGACCACTGAGTAAATGGGGGTGATTTGCTCCAAATTTCCCCTCCCACAGCAGATCTTCACTTTCCCCCATGTTGTTCAGAAGATCCCCTGAAGGCAGGCAAAAAAAAAAAAAAAATTCTTGGCTCCTCCTAAAGGATGTCAGCCCTTATTAAAGCATACCTGCTAAATCCCTGACCTCTCAAAATAACATTACAACCCCTGAATTTAAATATCACTTCATAACTTATTTTTTGTTATGATGCTCAAAACAGGTGAAAATGAAGTCAGATTTTCTCCGCAAATAAAATATTGTTTGTGGTTAACAGGCATTCATTTTCCTGTCACTTCACTATGCAAAACTGGGCAGTTAAAAGTCTTTCTTTTAAATTCTACGAATATTTTCTCTACAAGTCGTCATGAAGCCTTTTAAAAGCTCTAGTGATATTCTTGATGTTGGCTGTATTAGCACAGAACTTTAAAAGTTCTAGCTAGTAATTATGAACTTAAGATATGACCCCAGGAATGGTTCAGCATATGAATTCTGACTAATAGTGTTAATATTTAAAAATGAATTGCTCCCTTCATTTTGTGTAGAGGCAATTCAGTATTTTGATGCTAATATCACTTCCACCCAAGTTTTGGAAAAGAAAGTGTTGCCAGGGTGAAATCATATTTTCAATAGGTTGTCACTTCAGATGAGAACATATGGAAGAAAGAATAATTTGCCATCAGGGTTGGGAACAGAATGAAGGTCTAGGCAGTTTCAGTTAGTGGTGTTAGGCAGAAAGGTAGCTTCAGCCTTCTAGTGGCCTGGTGGCACTGTACAGTAGATCCTTCAATGTACATATGAAGCTACCATAACTTTGTATTATTTGCTATGATAGACAGTGGGTCCTCCAGATTCTTCAGCAGAGAGAGGACTTTCCCAGCAACTGGTAACTGAGAGAGCTCTTTAGATCTTTAGATCTGTGGGAGGCACAATTGCCTCATGGATCTAAAGTTAATGTCCAGACACAAACATCTGGGAAACGTCCCTCTTCCGTGGGCATCCTGTTTTGCCACGCTTCGGAGCCATACTTAAAAGATACCACTTTAAATCTGGGGTTTTCGGTTACCTGTGGGACAACTGCAGACTTTCATCTGCCTGATTATTCCACCAGGACGCAATCCTCCCATCAGAGTGGTCTGACATCAAGCCATCCCAAGCAGGCACCATTTTTAAAAATCTCTACACATGCGCGGATCAACAAGGACGCACAAAGTTTTTTTTAAAAAACCCACACAACTCCTCCAGTGGACGCCATCTAGACAATCCACAATGGAGACAGTGTATGGTAAGGTGATTCCCCCGGGGGATGTTTGGTCATGTGATGATAGATTAAAAAGATCGGGATCAAATTCGAGCTGGCATAATGGCGGGATTAGCTGCCCGTCTGAATGCACCCTTATACATGCAACTACTTTCTACTATATCAGAACACTGGTCCATCTAGCTAGTCATTGTCTAGCAGAGGTGTCAGACTCATTTGTTATGAGGGCCAGATATGACAAAAATGTCACTTTGTCAGGCCAGGCTATGTGTGCCATAAAATGTAATGCCAGATATGGGAGATATAAACTTTATAAAGGACACAGGCAAACCCAATTAACAATGTTATTTTTTACTCAAAATACAAACATGCTTAAAACATTAACACTCTTACAGTATTTCCTCAAAGTATTTCACTGATGCCCACCCTCCCACTCCCACTGCCCATTATGTATTAGCACTGGGACAGTATACCATATATCTCTGCCATCTGGCAATAAAGGTAATGACCAGTTGCTTGCAGGCTGAATCAGAGCCCTGGATGGGCCAGTTCCAGCCCACAGGCTACATGTTTGATCCCCCCTGGTCTACAGTGACTCTCCAGGGCCTCAGACAGAGAAGTCTATCCTGCTTGTGCTTCCTGAGAACATTTAACTGGAGACAACAGTGACTGAAACATGCACCTTGTGAATACAAAGCATGTGTTCTATCACTGTCACGTCTTCCTTCACCTACCTGCATTTCTTGAGTTCCATCATGGTCACTAGAGGCCATACTAGACATTACAGTATCCATCACTTTAAAGAGGTTTACAAATGCTGCAACAGCCCAATTCTGATGGGGTCTGCAGTGCAGTGTGCTAAAATATTTGCCCCCCCCACGCACCCTGTGCCTTTTAAAGTATTTCAGCATTTGAAATGGCATGTCGGGGGGGAACAAGAACACTTTAGGCTGCTGTGCTGTGAAACCAATCAGGATCAGACACTTACATTATCTTAAAATCTCTTTAAGGAGGAATTTATTTGAAAAAATTTGGAAATTTATGGTTTATGAGTGAGAAAAATGAACCAAGCTTGAATTATGTTTGCTGTGTGTTATGAAGAGGTTGCGGAATTTAAGAGATATGAACTTGTATGTATATGTTATATGTTATGTCTTGTTATGTTTTCCTTTGTGTTTAAAAACCCAATAAATATATTTACCAGAAAAATCTCTTTAAAATGGTGGCAGTATTCATGGGTTCTACTCATGGATGCCATCACATCTAGTTTGGTCCTAGCAGACTCCTTTTTGTAACACCATAGGCTAGGACATTGTAAAAGCCAAGAGAAGCTTTCAGAAGCATGACACAACTATTATTTTCAGTGTGTAAATTTAACGGGTGTCTTCCTGCAAGTATCCATGCCAAGCAACACAAATGCTCATCTCTCAGTGCTCTGAAAACCTTTAGAACTGTCTACTAAAAGGAGTTCCAAGATCCTACAAGACAATAGATTGCTAAAAAAAACCTCTCTTAGTATATGAACTAAACACAGGAAAAAAAATGGCACCAGGAATCTCGATACAATCTTCATTTTAAATCAGGAGTGGTTTCCTTCAGGAAATCATAAAGAAGCTTTCAAAATATGACATTGTGCAGACATCACTAGTATTGCTAATTTCTCCTTATATATAATTCTGTTTTCCAGTGGCAATGTTCCATGCATTCCTATTGGCTGTGCAATGCATTCCTTCAGCCATTGGCCCATCAGTCGCCACTCAAGAGTACTCACATGCTGGGTCTGCTCCTCTTCCCCGCCCACTCCCCCTTCAGCCACTGTGCCCTGTCTGAATTACTTGCAAATGGGTTTCTCTCTTGATGACGACTCTTCTCCTGCTTGTATCCTGTGTAGGACATAACTTTTCCCTCAGTGGCTGTTGTTAGGTGTAACGAAATGGCAGTTACCTGTGTTTGTAAGATGGCTGTCGTCTGTGTGATTGTTTGTTTAAAATGTTCCCCCATGAGGTTTAATTGACCTGTAGTTCCAGAGAGGGACCTGCAGGGGTATCACTCACTGGGTTCAATGGGGCTTTCTCATCTGCTGGCCTACAGTTCCCAGCTGCCTCAAGGCCAAAAAGTGCAGAAAAAGAGAGACTGTCCCTAGGGGCAGGAGAGCATCAATATAGACTCCAGCCCATCCAGGGAGGAGGCAGTCTTCGTCCTACAGGAGATTAGGAAATGCTCCTGCTGCCTGTGCTGATGAGGCTGTCCAGGCCAAAAGCCACAGATGTGGGGGAACCCTGGGAGGCAGCAGAAATTCAGCCGCTCCACAGTTGCCTAGACTGGGTAATGTATGGAAGTTTCCCCGCTCTCTTGGGCTTGGGCTGAAGCAGAACCAGAGGCTGGTGCAAGGAGAGATCCTATCCTGAGCCCACAACCTCCAGAGGTATAGAGAGTATTTTGTGTAGGGAAAGAAGATTGCATTTAACCCCTGTTGATTTATGCCCTGTTGGTTCATAGTGTGTGCTTACTCCTACAGTTCTGCCTTATTCATTTAGTGTGTGTGTGCTCCATAATTGTGTAAATATTTAAATAAATTCTTTTATTTGGGCTTCTAATCTGTGTTGTGCTTTGACCACATAGTCTCCCCCACTCTGCACAATACCAAAGGGAGGGGGTAGCCAAAGGAAGCAAGGAGAGGCCAGACCCTAGGGTTGCCAACTTTCCAGGGATCTCCCAAAGATTGGGGATACCATCTCCAAATAGGGAGATTTGGCTAGAGGGGTCTCACTGTCCCTCTAAAAAGGCAGTGACAATTCAGTGAGGGGTGGCAGTGAACTTAAAGAGTGAGATATGCCCACGGGACGAGGGTAGGAGGCAAACAGCTGAGTGGTAAACTGGAGCCCGTTTTGCCATAGTAGGCAACCAAGCTTGGTTCAGACAAAGGAAGGAAACCCTTTGCAGGCCTTTGTGAGGAATTCATTGGGGCCAGTCCTGACTATGGTTGCCAGGTCCAGGTAGGAAGATTCCTGGAGATTTTCTGGAAGAGTCTATGGAAACCAGGGTTTGGGGAGGGGAGAGGCCTTAGCTGAACAGAGTGCCATAAAGCCCACCTTTCAAAGCAGTTTTTTTCTCCAGGGGGGAGAGATCTGTTGTCTGGAATTCAGGTGTGACACCTGGTGATCTTCAGGCTCCACCTGGAGGTTGGCTACCCTAGGCATCGCAGTCAGTGCTTCAGAGCAGGGCCTGCTAGATACAGGTTCTTGCTATAGAACCTACAACCCACTAAACCCCTTTTCATACACCCAAATTCAAAATACCAAATCCCAACACCATAACACACAGGGAGGGATGGGTGGGCAAACCGGGCTCGCCTCGTGGTCGAGTGGGGAGGGGGAGCGGCTTCCTTGCTGCTTTTAACGCCTCCCCCTCCCCGACCACCCTGCTGACCCCCATTGGCTAGGGAAAGGGGGGAGGAGGCGCGTCTTTCCCCGCCGCGCCCCCCGGCCCCCCTTCCCCCTTCCGGCCGGCCTCTTTGTCCCCGCCCGTCCCCGCAAATGGTGGGCCCGGGCTACCCGGGCCCTTTCTGCTTGCGGTTCCAGGTCCTACTTGGGACGCCGAGGTCGGCCCGCATTGTACCCACGCCCCCGCGCTAACTTCAAAATGAACTCATACAAACAGTTTCCTTTGGAAATTAAGTGGATAAATTTGGCCACAACTTTTATTGGTTACAGCTGTAGAGCATTGGCACAGCATGGGTCCACCGGATCCGACCTATCGGCTGGCCGGCGTGCCAGCCGAGTTAACCGTTACCCAGCCAGCTGGCATGGGTAGAGAAGGCGGGAGGGCAGGTTATCGGAGTTCACGTGGACGCTTGCCCCTATGTGAACTCCCCTGCCCTCTGGCTGTGAGGGTAAGCACTGTTATTCCTTGAGCTAGCCAGCTCCGTTCCGCCCTCACGCCAAGACCCTTAAGGGGTCCCCAACTCCGAAATTGGCACGCAGGCCGAATTCCGCCAACGGATCTGGCCCCATGCTGTTACCGCCACAAGAACAGGACGCCCCCTTTAGTCCTGTTCCCGCCAACGCCCTTACAGCTGTAGCCAGGCAAGCAGGCAATGACGGACTCCGTGCAACCAGATGTCCATACCCCAGGCCGATAGGTGCACGCCATCCGCTCGGTACAGGGCCTCCATCTTGTGGGAGATGTCTGGGTGGCGAATCCAGATACCGCCTGCCGACTCGACTGCCCAGCCCAACCTGCCGGACACTTTCCATCTCGCCACTTCCACCTTCTTGGGCTCATTCGCACCCCGCCATGACCTCCGTTCCAGCCAATCCGACCAGAAGAGGACAGTGCCGGGCAGGATCTCGCGCACTGAGGCCAGGTCGGCCAGAACCTGGTGCTCGAGGGCCACCCCAGGGCACTCTGTCAAGTCGTTTTCCCCAAGCTGCAGCTGCAGTGCATCGGGAGGGTGGCGCCTCGCCCAGACGCGCCTCAACCATGGCAACAGGGACCTCCACCGCATGCCCCGCTGTGCCATCCATGTAATGCGCGCTGCACCTCCCAAGCCCAAGTCCTTTCCCCAGCCCGACGAGGATGCATACAAACCTGCCCAATGGACGATGCTGTGCCCAAAAATCCATACTGTCCTGTACCCTTGTCCTGGAACTGAGGAGTCAGAGAGATGGTCACAGGCTGGACTCCAGCTGTGGCCTGATGTAAGCCCTAAAGGCTGTGGATCGCCAACGGCCAATGGCCCGTATGCGCGCCTCTGGCAGGCCGATACCAGCGGCCGTGGTGGCTGCCCCGATCCTGAAGGAGTGAGGCCCAAATTCCTTGCCTGGTAAGCCCAAGGCCCCCAGTGCCGACCTGAAAACCCCTGTGAACTGATATCTTGTCAATGGGGCCCCGTCTCTATGGATAAGCAGCGGACCAACTCCCTTCGGTCTCATTGCTAAAAAGGCTTGGGTGATCTGCACTGGACACGGGCCGCCCGGTAGTGGCCCCAGATGGAGGCGCACCCCTTTCCCCTGCTGATCCGTCTTTGACCTCCGAATATACAAAGACATCCCCTTTGGCCCGAAGGAGACATCCCATACCCCCAAGGGCGTGTTGGTGAAGGAAATTCTGGAGCTCGCTACCAGTTCCCCTACCCTCAAGGCCCCAAAAAAGGCCAAGACGAATGCGGTCTCGAAGAGTGCAGCCTCATACTGGGACCAACACAGCGCTGGTAGCTCCCGCAACATCCCCCCAACAACTCAAAGGTCACGGGCCGTCTACTATCTGGGGGCCGTGTGGCTTGCCTCCGCCAGCCCTCGACCGCTCTACGAGCTTGGAATGAGTGGCATGGGTCCTCAAATCCCTCGGCCTTGCTAAAAAATGTGATGGCAGCCATGCGACCCCTGATGGTGCTGTGAGAGAACCCGCTGTCTTGAAGGCATGCCATGTAGCGAAGTACCCAGTCCCCCTCCACCGGCAAGGTCTGCGGACCCCTGCACCCCGCGGTAAAGTCAAAAAAGGCATCTATAGCCTTGGTATACATGGCCAGAGTGGAGGGGGCAAGGGACCCGTAGATGCCCCGCCTTATTGTACCTTCCCAAGTTCCCACAGCTCCTCCGAAAAGGGGTCTGAAATGCGGTTGGCTCCTGGCGCCAGGATCCGGAAGCGTTCCTCCTGTTGGCGAGACAAAGCATCCGCTATGCTATTATCCACGCCTGGCACATGCCGTGCAGAAAAAGTAATGTTATCGGCCAGGCAGGCCAAAACCAGGCGGCGAACCAACCGCATCACCCGGTCAGACTTCGAAGTTTGCTTGTTCACCACCCGCACCACCGCCTGGTTGTCGCACCAGAAGCGCACCCGTTTGTCCCTAAAGCAATCTTTCCAAATGATCACTGCCACCAGTATTGGGAAAAGCTCCAAGAAGGTGAGGTCTTTAAGCACTGCGGTACCCTCCCATTCCTTGGGCCAGGGCTGTGCGCACCACTTCCCGTTGTAGTAAACACCGAACCCCACACTGCCGGCTGCATCAGAATGG
Organism: Gekko gecko; assembly: GCA_029375565.1. Lineage (NCBI taxonomy): Eukaryota > Metazoa > Chordata > Lepidosauria > Squamata > Gekkonidae > Gekko > Gekko gecko. The sequence goes on along the minus strand of JAPDNY010000005.1, from coordinate 70,796,241 downwards.
ATCTGGATGGTATCCTGCAAGTCCATTGGGTGCTGCCAAATGGTAACCCCATTGTATCCCGCCAGGAACCGGAGCCACACTCCTAAATCCTCCTTCATGCCCTTGGTCACCCGCACCCGGTGATGAGGTGCCCTGACCCCGGCCATCGCTCTGGCCAGCCTCGCGCAGAAAGCCCTGCCGGGCGAAACAACCCGGCAAGCAAAGTTCAAGTGTCCCACCAGTGACTGCAGTTCCTTCAATGTGCACTTCGGCCGAACCCTAACCAAAGAAAGGAGAGCCCGGAGGGCCAAGAGTTTGTCCTCCGGCAACCTGGATGCCCCAGCTACAGAGTCTAATTGGATACCCAGGTAGGTTAGACTAGTCGCCGGCCCTTCGGTCTTGTCCGCCGCCAATGGGACACCAAGCTCTTCGGCAAGCTCCTGAAATGCCCGTAGGGACCCGGCACAAGTCTCGTCGTCCCCGGGCCGACGAAAAGAAGTCATCCAAATAATGAGTAATCCCCGTGGACCCAGTCCTCGACTTCGCTGCCCACTCGAGAAAGGTACTGAATGTCTCAAATGCTGCACAGGCCACTGCGCAACCCATAGGCATGGCCTTGTCAACATACCATGCCCCTTGGAACTTAAAACCCAGTAATGAAAAGGAGTCGGGGCTTACCGGGAGCAGTCGGAATGCTGACTGAATATCACACTTGGCCATGAGTGTCCCCCGCCCACAAGCCCTGACTAGCCCAACCGCGTGATCAAAGGAAGCGTATTTGACTGAGCAGAGCTCGGGGGGATACTGTCATTCACCGAAGATCCCTTCGGGTACGAGAGATGCTGGATCAGGCGATACTCGCCTGGTGTTTTCTTTGGCACCACCCCCAAGGGGGAGACTCGCAGGTTGTCAATAGGGGGCGCGCTGAATGGGCCCGCGATGCGCCCTGCCGCCAATTCTTTTTGCAGTATCGCGGCAACCACCTCAGGCATCTCCCTGGCTGATTTCAGGTTGTTGGAATCGGTTGCGATGCGTGGGCCGCAGGCAGGAATGGGAAACCCCCTCGTAAAACCATCCAAGATATATTTTCCGGCTTGGCGCGAGGGGTATCGCGCCAAGAGTGGTCTCAGAGCGTCCACTCTAACCGGGGTGGCCGCCAAGGACCACCAGTCCTGCGGGGCACTAGCGTCTGGAAGCGGAGGTGGTGCCGGACGACCCCCTCCCCCTTTCGTGTTGGCACCACCAGAGAAGGGTTTTCCATTCCGAAAGGGCTGCTGGGCACTGGTAGATCGTGGGCAATACGCCCGCCCATGCCCCCCCCCGCACGCCTCGCAACTATGGTGGAACTTGCACCGAGCCCGGCGACACCGGCCTTGATTGTATTCCCAGCAGACCCCGTGCGACCGGTCCTTGCGCACGACCCAGCGCTCCTTCTTCCCTTCCTCCTTCCCTTTAATGCACGGGCCAACCAACCTGAGCCAAACCTTATCCTGTAGCAGGTCCCACCGAGCCCTGTCATTGCGTGAGGCCAATTTACGGCAGGTCTCGTCATAATCAATAGCCGGTCCCTCGCCTGCCAAAACCCTGGCCTCGACCACGTTGCTCATGTGGTTGAGCAGGTGCCAGCCCCTCTCAGGGTACGCGGCAGCGACTACCCCCGCATACACCAGATAACCAGAAACCCAGTTGAGGAAGGTGCGGTCAGCTTCCGCGGTCTTCTCCTTCTTCTCTTTCTTGTCTGATTCTAGCGTGCGGGCCTCGGCCCCCCTTTTTTGGAGCAGGGTAAAGACATTTACGTAATACCCATCCAGAATGCTATCCCTCAGTTCATCAGATAAATGAAGCCCTGGCGGCTCCTCCCCGTTCGAGTATGTGGAGAGGATGGCCGAAGGATCAGTGACATCGATGTCACCCCAGACCACCCCAGGATCCTGTCCTGCCTGCATCGCCAGCGCCCTGCGGTGTATAGCCCATGCAGGCAGCCCCGGCTCGTGGGCTGCTGCTGCCCAGTAATCGCTTGGAGGCTGCCCACTCTGCCCCGCAGTGGAACCCTCACCTGAGGAGGCCTCGCCCTCTGCTTCATCGTGGGAACGCGCGGAGGAGCCTGAGCTACCCCGCTCCCGTCCCCTGTCCGTGGATTGCGCAGCAGGCCGGGAACCCCGACGACTGGCCGCGCCGGTAGAAGCCCCCCCGCGCTGCTGGGCTGAGCCCCCATCGGACGTGGCCTTCCGGGCTCGTTTGGCCACCGAATCCTGGCTCATCTTGGCCACCTTCTCAGAAAGTTGATTGAAAGCCTGCTGGAGGCCCCGCATGGTATCGGCCAGCTCTGAAACGCCGTCCGACCCCTCTGTGCCGCGCGGCACTGCCTTCCTCTTCGCCGCCACTCCCACTGGTGTGTTCTCTGCCACAGGCCGCACTTGCCCTTTGGGCGATGACCGGGGTGTTCCCCCAGCAACTGCACCCGTGCGCCGGGTGCTGCGCGTCGGGGGCTTCATACCTGCTCAGGACAGCAAAACACGACAAGTTAAGCCCCCCGTCCCCTGAAACCTGCCACCGATCGAGCAAGTGTTTTTGTGCTAGTGGCAGGAGAGCGCCGACGGGGAGGTAACCGCACTGGACACTGACTGAGAGATCCTGTCCTACCTAACTAATAACTGCCTAACTGCCTTACCCTTGACCTTACCTACCTAACTACGTGCTAAATGGCGACAGGAAGGAGGCCATCAAAAGTACTCTGCTCTCATAGCATTGACGGCCCCCCAGCTCGCTGCTGTCTTGGGGGGGCTGGCGGCCTGGCTCACTACGTGTGGAAGACTGAATTTTTTTTTTTTTTTTTTGAGCTCCGCGCTCCCGGGGCCCTTCCCCTGGCCAGCTCCAGAAAACCTCTGGCCTGGCGGGCAGGTCGGGAGGCTGTTTCCCCCCGGAATGCCATGGGAGGCTGGCGCGTGGCACCTTGGGCCAGCTAGGCCCCGCCCTGCCAGGGTCTGTTGGGGAGCCTCGCTGAGGGCCCGCTGGAGGAGGAGCCTTGTTGCGGTAGGCCCCCCACCCATGAGCTCTGGGATCAATCGCCCCGGGCTGGCCCCAAGGGGCGCACAAGGTGGTGGGCAGGCCGGGGTGGCAGTAGGCCGCGTTCCCCACCCCCGAGAATGGGGCAGGTTTCCTTTTCTTAATTTGTATCTTGACTCAAAATTTGGTGTAAAGACTAAAAGCAAACACTCTAATCTGGGAGAACCGGGCATAACTCCCCACTCGTGCACATGCAGCCACTGGTGTGCCCTTGGTTCATTCACAAGTTCTCTCAGAACTGCTCTCTCAAAAGCAGTCCCCAAAAGAGCTCTCTCAGCCCCACCTACCTCACAGGGTGTATATCGTGGGGAGGAGAAGGGAAAGGAGATTGTAAGCCCCTTTAAGACTCTGAATGAAGGGTGAGGTTTAACTCCAATCTCCTCTTCTTAAATTTGCATGTGCTGGCAAGGTGGGCGGCGGGGGGGGTAGGCCGCATCTCCCCCCCCGAGGCAGGCCCGCCGCAGGCCAGCTTGGCCCTGCCAGCCACGGTCCCCCCGGGAGCCCTGCTACGGGCCCGCGGGATGGGAAGCCTCGTTGCGCGCACCCGTCCCTCGTCCCCCGGCTAGCCCCGGGAGCGTGCTAGCACGGCGGGCCGGCCGGGGAGGCAGTGGGCAGCGTCGCCCCCCCGCCCCCCAACCACCAAGGTGGCCCGCACGGACCCGCCACGGACCGCTGGGCCTCGCCGGCCAGGGCCCGCCCGGGAGCCCCCGTGCAGGCCGCGGGGACGAGGAGCCTCAGCGCGGCCGCCGGAGACCCCCCCGCGCGCTCCTGCAGCCTTCGTCCCTGGCTGGCCCCCCAGGAGCGCGGCGGCGTGGCGGGCGGCCGGGTGGGGGTGGTAGGCCGCACCCCCCCTGCCCTCCGAGCACCGGGGCAGACCCGCCGCGGGCTGGCTGGGCCCCGCCGGGACGGGCAGCCTCGCCGCGGGCCCGCCGGAGCTCCCCGATGCGCTCCCGGAGCCCCCGTCGCCGGCTGGCCCCGAGGAGCGCGCTAGCGCGGCTGGCGGGTCAGGGAGGCGGTGGGCCGCAGTGCCCCCCACCCCCGAGGCGCTGTTGCAGACGCGCTGCGGCCGGCTGGGCCCCGCCCGGCCCGGGTCCGCCGGGATGCCCTGCTGCGGGCCCGTGGAGGCGAGGAGCCTTGCTACGGGCCCGCGAGGGCCCCCTCGCCGCGCTCCCTGGCGCCTTCGCCAGGCCGGCCCGGAGGAGCGCGTCGGTGTGACGAGCTGGCGGGGGGGGACGGCGGGCGCGGGTGGGAGGCAGTAGGCCGCTCCTTCCCCCCACCCCCAGCCGCCGAAGGAGCCCAAGGGCCTGGCTCGGTGCCGCTGTGGCCGTCCCGGTTCGGCCGGACCCGCTGGGGGGAGGCGGGCTGCATCCCACTACCCCTCCCACCGCTCCAAGCAGGCCTGCCCTTATCCCCCCTGTCCCTACCTTAGGCCGGTCAACCGGGCTCGCCTCGTGGTCGAGTGGGGAGGGGGAGCGGCTTCCCTGCTGCTTTTAACGCCTCCCCCTCCCCGACCACCCTGCTGACCCCCATTGGCTAGGGAAAGGGGGAGGAGGCGCGTCTTTCCCCGCCGCGCCTCCCGGCCCCCCTTCCCCCTTCCAGCCGGCCTCTTTGTCCCCGCCCGTCCCCGCAAATGGCGGGCCCGGGCTACCCGGGCCCTTTCTGCTTTATGGAATAGACAAAAACCAAAAACAATCTCAATATTACTATCAGTGGCTAGAATGATAATTGTGGTAAATTGGGCAAATAAAAAAAACTCCTACAATTAATTAATGGCAAACTTGGATATGTGACCACTGTATAATGAGTAAAATTTCAAATAATATACTTAATCTCCTGCTAGAGCTGAATCAAAATGGATAGAAATTTGGTTTCCAATAATATGCTATATGACACAAAAGGATATATTTCCTTATAATCCTCTCTATAGAAATATGATACATTTTAACTGAGTGAACTTATAAAATAAATGTACGTTAGAGAAAGACCTTTTTCCTAGATAACCCTCCCTGTTTATGTCTTATGTTATATGTAACATTAATGCAATACTATTAGTTGCAATGTAACATGTTGATAAAATGGTTAAAAAAAGGGTTTTTTTAAATAAAAAGAACTATCCATTAAATAATGGCTGCTTCTGTACTCACATTAACTTTAAGAATTAAATTGACTAGCAGTGCAAACCTAAGAACAGGTTTGTTTTTTTAACTAAATCCCACTAAATAGACCTGAGCAGGTTTCTGAATAGATCTGCTTAATGTTTCTCTCTAAACCTTGCAATTGATTCTAGGCAATGTCACAACTCCTTTGAATTCCGGGTGGCAGAGCATCTGTCTCTCATGTTTTTCATCATCATTGTCCTCCAAGGAGCTCAAAACAGTGTAACTGATTTTCTATTTTATCCTCAAAACCACCCTATGAGGTATAGAAGGCGGAGAAATACTAGCCCAAGGTTACTTAATGACCTTTGTATGTCAGCGGATATTATGTAAGAGCCAGTGTGATGTTATGATTAAGAGTGTTGGACTAGTATCTGGAAGACCCATGTTGAAATCCCCACTTGTGCTATACTCAGAAAAGTATGTCCCAGTGGAACTGGATTGAACCATGACTGGGTGCTTGTCAAAGTATATATGTACTCCTTCACAAAGGAGTCAGGCCCCAGCTATACTTCAACTACGATAAAGTGGATGCAAAACAGTTGCTTATTTTAAGCCTGTTGAAATTCAGTTTGTCCCAGCCTATAATCTTAGCCACTTAATATCCAACTGAACAGACCTATTGTTAGACCTACTGAAATCTCATTGAATATGAGAGTAGTTATGCCGTGAAGTTAATGACTATGCAACTTCCACCATAATTCTCACATTTTAGCAAACAGGTTATCTAAATACAATAGTGGATAGTTACATATTATGTGAACTTCGTCATAAACTGATCTCGCTGATTAGATTTCCCTTAGGCTGGTCCAGAGGAGTCAAGATAATGATAGTGGAATGACAGGTCTGTTAATTGCGGTCATTCACCTTTATGTTAGGAGTTCTCTTCTGGCTCATTCATACTAACTGGGCCTGACATAAGCATTTTTGGAACACATGAAAATGTGTGCCATTGCCGCATAGATAGCACTAAAGACATCAAAGCAGTAACCAATGTTCAGCCAGGAGGACCACACCGATACCAACATCAAAACAATAAGCAAGGCAGAAAAAGGAACAACTTCTCCCACAGCTTCAAAATCAACAACAGAGCAGTTTGACTAATCACAACATTGAATCCAGCTATAAAAATCCTCCAGCAAAACAAAAGTAAAAGCACCAATCAGTAGGTAGCAGCATTACTTCCATAAATTGAATAATTTGCTCTCTGTGATGAACATGGAAAGGATTGTCATATGACATTCATGCAGCTCGGCAGATTATATGGGTGCTCCAGAAGCATTTGTCTGGCTATCATTGGGAACATGTCACTGAAATAGATAGGATTGGATCTACTAGAGATCTTATTGCTGCAATTATTTGTACTTAAATATAAAAAAACATTCATTTTGAGGTACATTTTACTTTATCAGAATCTAATTTTTGGTTAAGGAGGATACACAGAATTTAACAATCTCTATAAGAAGTAGTCTCATAGTCATACTAAAAATGAATTTCTTGTCAGGGCACTGGTTGCACTAGGAATAAAATGCTCAATGTTCTGACCTTGTCCCAATGTAAATTCCCATCCAGAAAATCGAATCAGTCAAATCAGTTCAACTATCACTTATTTATTTCATTTGCACCTTCTGTACCCAGAAAGAATCCAGGAGCATTTTTCCATCATGTATATGCAAATAGTCTTGAGTAAACTATTTATTTTAAACTTTCAAATTAAATAATGGTAAAAAATCACAATCTTGCAAAATATTGTAGTTCCTATTGTCTAAGCTACAGTGATGCCAGTAGGGTGTTGCCTCCTCAAGCCAGCAATATGGTGCAGAGGTGAGATCCCATGTGCTGTCTTATTACCTCTAATTTTTATTTATCAGGGGAAATGTCATAAAGAGGAACTGAAATCACCAGACCCTACTGCTTTTGACTTTAACACATTTATGCATTTTAAAAAGAGAAGCTATTATTTGGAAGTAATGAAATGTTATTTGTTGTGTTCATGTCTTATTTATTCTGTTTCAAAATGTAAGTGAACAGCAGTTACCTCAGCTTGCCCCATTGCTTGCAATAACTTCTAGTTTGCCCTTGCTTCTGGCTGCACTTTCCTTCTAAGCACCTATGAAAAAACATTTGATATCTTCCCTGGCCCTGCAGCTATGTATTTCAGCTGGTTTCTTTCAGTAGCAAATGCCTGCTTTCTTCAGCGGGTTCCAAGCATGCTCCCACTGCTGCTCATCAATTTTTCTCTCAATGACTATGTTCAGAAGTCAAAAATTCAAGGCTGTAAATGGGAACTTAACACTAGGGCCCAAATGGATAGCCAGTTTATAGCTAAATTCTTGAACTTCTTGGATACTGTCCAAGGCAATGAAGCACACCTGAGGGTCATTTCACACATTACAAAGCAGCAGACCTAGGTTTATTACTAACAAAAGAACTGAAGGAGATGTGGCCAATAAAGGCTCTCTGACTACTGTATTTACGTCATATATGTGAATTGTATCCACCCACCACATTTTAAGGAGCTGCGGTGGCTCAAGTGGTTAAGACACTGAACTGCAGGATGTGGAAGGTCAGTAGTTCAGCAGTTCAAGACCTGAGAGTGCCGCATGACAGGGTGAGCTCCCGTCTCTAGTTCCAGCTCCTGCCAACCTAGCAGTTCGAAAGCAAGAAATTGCAAGTAGATAAATAGGTACCACTTCGGTGGGAAGGTAACAGCGTTCCGTGCACCTTGGTGTTTAGTCATGCCGGCCACATGACCATGGAAACGTCTTCGGACAGCGCTGGCTCTTCGGCTTTGAAACGGAGATGAGCACCGCAACCCTAGAGTCGGATTCGACTGGCTTTCAAGCAAGGGAACCTTTACTTTACCACATTTTAAATGTACACCTCAAGGGAAGGGCTAAAAATAATATTTATATATTATTTATTCATTTATGACATGTATATGCCACTTCTTCAGAGACCAGATTGAGGCAATTTGCAAGTAAAAACAATACAACAATATCATAAAATCATAAACACAACAACATAAATTAACAATATTAAGAACCATCCAGGGGGCATAAAAACATCATAAAACAGTCACTGAGCATCCTGAAAATATCCATAAAACAGTTCCCAGGATAGAAGTGGACCATAAAACAGATTAAAAAGATAAATCCCCTTCGTTAAATACCTAGGGTTTTTTTAAAAAAATGTTCTAGCCCAGCACCTAAAAGACAATAAGGCAGGTGTCAGCTGAGCTTCAATTAGGTGGGCATTTTAAAGGGAAGGGGCCAAAATTAATATGCCATCTGTACCCATCTGGAAAAAAAATGTCTATCCCTTTACAATGTGATATTGTTTACCTTCATGCCATGAAAGGCTTCAACTGACTATTTCTATGTGTTAGGCCCTTATTAATGGGACAGGACATTTTTTCCCCTCCAGGCCTATTGGTAACCCTATTGGAGTTCCTCACAAAAGCTGATGATCCCAGGATGGGAAAGTATGTATGTGTGTGCGTTTCCCACCATGAAAGAAGTTTATGAAGGGGATATATCTCCCCTTCATAAACTTCTTTCATAGGTGTCTCTTTAAAAGATGGAGGTAAAAATTATTTGACCATGTATCTTTATAATAATTTATTTATTTATTGGCAACTGGGAAAGCTCTATAAAAATCAGCCTCTGCTCACATCAAGGGTAGACAGCCTTGCAGATCTTCAAAGAGTCCTTACGCCATCCTAGGCAAGCTTCTTGCTTGAATAGCTGAGCTGAGCAAGATCTGTGACCTTTCATGCAGCTTTCACACTGTGGATAATTTCTGCTGAATAGGGATGAAAGTAATCAGGATCCAAAAGTCTACAGCAGAGGCATCTGATCTCATTTCATCATTATGGTACAAGGAGTGAAACATATGAAGATCACTCTTTGATTTTAATTTAAATGGATTTTACTGTTAAATTGGATTTTGTTATGCTTCATAAGAATATATTTCATGAAGCAAGCTGAATTGCCTACCTTTACAAATAGATATGGATCAGAGGAGAAACTTCATTTCATGCAACCTTTGAAATATCCATACAGAAATGTAAAATTTACTCTTGCAAATCATCCACAGTTTTCATGCCTTAAGAGTTATTTTTACTGAAGCAAATTTAAAAGCTTGCTACTTACTAGTATTCTATTTTTGTCATGATGCCCTCTGTATCTAGATCTAAATAATAATCAGTATAAATCCTACATCACTTAAGTAAATACATCATAGAATCATAAAGTTGGAAGGGAACTCCTGGGTCATCTAGTCCAACCCCCTGCGCAATGCAGGAAATTCACAAATACCTCCACCCACACAACCTAGTGACCCCTGCTCTATGCTGAGAAGAATATGAAAAATCCCTTCATGATCTCTGGCCAAACTGGCCTGGAAAAAATTGCTTCCTGACCGCACAATGGAGATCAACATTTCCCTGGGCATTTAAGAAAGGGCCATGAGAACTAAGCACTGATGCAACACTTCCTGCTTGCCCTCTCATGAGTTGCCTAAGCTCACAGAATCAGCTTTGCTGTCAGATGGCCATCCAGCCTCTGTTTGAAAACCTCCAAAGAAGGAGAGCCTACAACTTCCCAAGGAAGCCTGTTCCATTGAGGAACCACTCTGTCAGGAAGTTCTTCCTAACGTTTAGCTGAAAATGCTTTTGATTTAATTTCAACCCGTTGGTTCTGGTCTGCCAGCCCTTAAAGTACTTGAAGATAGTTATCATATCACCTCACAGTCATCTCCTCTCCAGGCTAAACATACCCAGCTCCTTCAACCTTTCCTCATAGGACTTGGTCTCCAGACCCCTCACTATTTTTATTGCTCTCCTCTGGGCATATTCCAGCTTATCTATACCCTTCTTAAATTGTGATGCCCAAAACCGAACACAATACTCCAGATGAAGTCTAACCACAGCAGAGTAAAGTGATGCGATCACTTTGCATGATCTGGACACTATACTTCTGTTGATACAGCCCAAAATCGCATTACCTTTTTAGCTACCACATCACTCTGCTGACTCATGTTCAGTGTATAGTCCACTAAGGCCATGTTTGAAATACAGTTGAGGACAGCAATGGTTTGCCATTAACCAATGGTCTATCATCAAGCCTGGCCTCCTGTCTTCATTCCCCAGAGTAGGATATGGAACATTAAACATCATCTGATTAGTTGATTGCTGTTTTTCTTGTTTTAAATTTTATGTGTATATGTATTATGTATTTACAGTATTTATTAGAATGTATTTATAACTTGTCAACCACCCTGAACCTCAACTGAGGGGAGGGCAGTATACAAATCAAATAGGAAATAAATAAATGTGTCCCCATTCTACTATTACTGACTAGCAGATCAGTGCTGTTTTAGCATGTGAAACAACAGATGAAGTAAGGAACAACAGTCACTCAAATGAAGAACATGAAGAACAAGAAATAAATGTAAGCAACCAAGAAACAGGCCATTGAAATGAAGTTGCTCTTGAAAGTCCACTAATTAAGACTGAGATATTGACAATACAGCATCAGCTCACCACTGTATAGGAAGAACTGAAGGCAAAAATCTTAGACCATATTAACAGCACCCAAATCCGGCAGCAGATCCAACAGGGGAAGCATTAGGAATCTAGAATGTTTCCCAGTCATATTTGGGCTGCTTAGTCTTCCAGGAAGAGAAAGAGATGTCACAGAGGCCAGCTTCCCTCTCAGCCTCCCCTGAGCCAGTAGAGTGTAGAAGAAAGGAGTGCTTGGTGGCTCAGGAGAGACAAAGGAGCACCTGCTTGGCTGCTCAACAACAGTCAGCATTAGTTCCTGGAGTGGAGTCCTTGCAGGACCAGGACTGACAGACTGATAGGGAAACAGTAAAAGACTCACATCTGTAGGAAGGTGAATAGGACTGTAAGGAGTGACATCTAGCCCTCAGGGGATGAGTTAGCAAAAGGTGCAAATAAAAGGAGCATGTTGAGCAAGGCTCAGTGTGGAAGCAATTATGTTCACCACCCCTCTGAGCACTGACCTGTTTATCAAACAGAGCTATACCCTGACTCTGCTGCCTTGTACTTTGTCTCTAGTCATCTGTGTTTGCTCCTGAAGCCTGAGACCCAGACCCCGGTATCCTGCATCTGTTCCCAAGCCTTAGAACTAGACCCCTGGATCCTTGACCCTCCTACTCTGACCCTTGGACTGGATCTTTGGATATCTGACTCCAGACTGGTTTGTAGACTTTGTTCTGGTGTATTTATGTACTTCTTGTCACTGTATTTGTCTATCCTGGAAACTGTGGGTAGAGCAACAGGGCCAGACTTAGCCCTGAATATGTCAGCCTGTGATCAGAACAAAATCTAAGAAATAACTTGCAAGACTCATTGAAAATATCAATGCAACAATTGAAATGATTCCTACAGCAGACATAACTAAAACTAATGAGTTGATGTACAGTGCAGTAGCTGTAGTAACAAGAAAACTGGGAGTGGACATTTTAAGAATGCAGTTAAAGATGTTAAGGTGAAACCAAACTGGCAAATGAGGTTTGAAAAAAAAAGAACAAATGCCATTCAGATGTTAAGTGCCTTAGAGAAATTGAAAAGAAACTCAAGAATGAAAGAAGAAAGCAAACCTCAGGAAGAAATATCAGATATAAAAACAATTGCTGAAGTTGCAGAAGGAATTGAACAAAGAATTGTTGCAATATCCAAGAAGATAAAGAGGTACAACAGCAGGATCCAGCAATACAGACACAATTTCCAATTCTGGACTAACTAAAGACAGTTCTTCAAATCACTAGAGGGAGATGAGAAAGTATAAGTAAAAACAGGCAAAGAAAAGACATCAACCTTCTAGAAAGAACTCTTAGAAGACTCCAAAAAAGCCACCTGGATCACAGATGTGGAAAACAAACTGAAAGCAAAGCAAATGGAAGATCTTACAATAACCCTGGAAAGCATATAATAACAATTGAAGAAGGTAGAAAACTGGACAGCACCTGGAAGAGATCAGGCCAATGGCTATTTGCTTAAAAAGTTGAAAAGTCTTCATCCATGACTGCTACAACAGCTGAGAGTCAGTTTGGTGTAGTGGTTAAGTGTGCGGACTCTAATCTGGGAGAACCGGGTTTGATTCCCCACTCTTCCACTTGCACTTGGCTGGATGACCTTGGGCAAGCCATAGCTCTGATAAGAGCTGTTCTTGAAAAAGAGCAGTTTCTGTCAGAGCTCTCTCAGCCCCACCTACCTCACAGGGTGTCTGTTGTGGGGAGGGGAAGAGAAGGGAGTTTGTAAGCTGCTCTGAGACACCTTTGGGTAGTGAAGGGTGGGGTATAAATCCAATCTCTTCTCCTTCCTCTCTTCTTCTTCTTCTTAATGATGACTGTGTTCCAAAGCAGTAGAAGACTGGATAACAGCTGGCAGGGCATTTTGCATTCTGAAGAAAAAGGAGAAAGGAGCAATGCCAAGCAACTTCCATCCCATTACTTGCCTCCCAACAACTTTTCAACTCCTGACAGGAAATGTGGCTAATTCCATTCAAGAACACCTATAGCTCAATTCAGTTTTACCACATGAACAAAGAGGAATTTTCCAAAAAACCCTGAGGCACTAAAGATCAGTAACTGATTGATAAAATGGTCTCATAAAATTGAAAAAGCAGAAAACCAACCTTAATGTTGTCTCAGGAGGAAAGGCCCTTACACGGATTTCAGCTGACAAACCTCCCACTAGAAAAGGAGCCTGGCTCAATGAGTGGGCTGCCGAGGACAGGGCCCTGCAGAAGGCCGAGAGCAAGGGTCATGCCCATGGCCATGTCAGAGGGACAATGCCCCATTTCAACGAGCCACTGAAGGACGGCGACCCCAGGTGTTCCAAGGCAGATCAGGAACTCTGACGACCAGGCCCACTAGAGGCACACCTGCCATAAAAGGAGGCCTTAGAGGTGGGGCTCGCAGGGGACAGCGTTGAGGTCTTGACCGTGCCACTGAAGGTTGAATAGGCTGGGGCAGAAAACCCACGGGACCCATTGCTGACCTGTTATAGGCTGAGGAGGGTGGTGGAGAAAATAAAGAGGTGAGAAGGATGCGAGACTGGGGAGGTGAATGAGGGTATGAGCTGTGAGAACGTCGGGTGCCACGACCCAGCTCTGAAGGTATGTCAGAGAGAGAGGGAAAGATGGACCGTGAAAGGGGTGGCAGGCCTGACTTGAACCAAACACTTGACCCCAAAAAACTCGAGCTGATGAGGTGAGTACTCTGTGGTGTAATGGAGGAGGAACCCAGCTGTCTGAGGTCTCGCAAGAATAGGCACCTCGCATTTCCTGGCACCCTCCCTCCTCGATCTGTGACACAGGGTCTGGCACACAGTTCGTGACATGTTGCTGGATTGATTACAAGAAGGCATTTGATTCACTCCTTCATACATGGATCCTGAAAACACTAGAAATGAGAGGCATCAGCAAAACTGTAATAATGTTTATTGAAATTGCCGTAAGTGGAATGCCAGATGAATAGCAAATGGAGAGGATACTGGCAAAAATAATATCAAATGAGGAATTTTCTAAGGAGGCTCACTATCATCACAGCTCTTTGTCATTGTTCTAATAACACTCACCATCATTTTCAACAGCACAGGCCTAGTATACCAACTTTCAAAGACTGACCCAAAGATTTTACAATTATTGTATATGGATGACTTGAAAATACATGGTTCTTTACGAAATACAGTTTAAATATTCAGCAAAGATATAGCAATGGAATTTGGCTTTGACAAGTGTGCAGAATTAGCATCAAACAGAGGAAAGATTGTTGAACAAGAAGAAATCAAGATGCCAAACAACAATATCAAAACACTGGGGCCATTTCTGCAAAAGAGCTTGCCCCAGTGTTGACCTCTGTAGTTATTCACGGCTAGTGATTATTTCCCCACAGGTTGACATACAGCAGGGTTCTGACCCGCACCTTCCTTCCTTTCCCCTCACATCTTTTGAATCCTGCATTTGCCAGAAGTTTTTGTTGCTGCACTCCTGAACTTGCAGTTTCAAGTAGGGAATTTTTCACATCACACTTAAACTCCACATTATCATAATCTGTATCAGTTGCTCCCTTTTTTCCACGCCCACCATTCATGCCCAGCCACAAACATCATCCCTCGCCGTGGGAATTCCTCCTACTGTGTAATCAGTGAATCAGATCTGACACTCTTTGACTTGACAGGAATGAGAGGCAAGTACTAGATGCAGAAATGGTCTGGGCTTTCAAAAAAACTACAAATGTCTTGGAATTTTGACATCAAACATACCCTTGTTAAGAAAGATACACCCAAACAGCTAAAAAGATATTGCTAACAAAATTAAGTGGAGGCAAAATGGTAAAGGCAATTAATATGTGGGCATGCCCAAGTTCTAAGATACATAGCTGGTATTATCAATTGGAAACAAGCAGAATTAGAAGTGATAGATTGCAAAACTCACAAGATAATGACAATGCATCACTCACTATACCTTAGAAGTGATGATGATCATCTTACCAAGAAAATTAGGTGGAAGAGGTCTCCTGAAAGTTAAGAAACCAGTTGAAGAAGAAAAATGAGCACTGAAAGACTACACTGAGAAAAGCAAAGAGAAGTTTCTAGTTCAAGTGTATAAGGCAAACTTATTTAAGCTTACAGAAACTAAAGAAAATTCTAAAAAGATTGTAATCAAAACTCACTTTGACAACTGGAAGGAAAAACACTTGGGTGGGTAACATTTGAAAGACACACAGAATAAAGTTGATAGTGAAAATACCTGGAAGTGGTTACAAAATGGGCACTTGAAGAAAGAAATTGAAGGACTCATTCGAGCTGCACAAGAGCAGGCACTTAAAATGTAAAGTATGAAAGCCAAGATTCAGATGATGATAGCAAATGTCAACTTTGCAAGACAAAGAATGAAACAGTCTACCACATGGTCAGTGCCTGCAGTAAGATTGCTGAAACTGACTATAAAGAACATCATAATACAGCTGCAGCTATGTTTAACTGGAATGTTTGCAAGAAGTATGGCTTACAATTAGCCAGAAATTCACAAGAGCACAAACCAGACAAGATCATGGAGAATGATTAAACAAAGATTCTTTTGGATTTCCAATTACAAACAGATAAACACCTGAAGCATAACACCCCTGATGTCACAATTGTTGAAAAAATGAGAAATAGTGGAACACTGACATTGCAATCCCCAGAGACAGCAGAATAGAAAAGGAAGAACAGGAGAAGATCACAAATAACAAGAACTATTAATAGAGTTGGAAAGTTTATTGGAGAAGAAGGTTACTATTGTGCCAATTGTCATTGGAGCCCTTTGTTGCAGTGACTAGAAGTCTCAAGAAACACCTGGACATTGTGGGCATTGAGTAAATAACACCAGCTCAGATCCAGAAGACAGTGCAGCCTGGAACTGCTAGAATCCTGCAAAGATACATCTGCTATTCCCAAAAACTTTGGTAGATCTTGAGTTGTAGAAAACCATCTACCTGTCAAATATCTGTGACCTTATTATTATTATTGTTGTTGTTGTTGTTATGTTATTATATTATGATAATAATACAACTTTATTCAAACATTTCTGGCCTTAGTCTTCAAAACAGAAAAGTAAACTACAGAACTAACAACTGGGAGATTTGTTTTTAGTAGTCTGGATGGAAGGTAAAGCAGCTCAGAAGAATCCTGTGCTCAAGGGTTCCTGCCTTTCAAAAGACCAGGAAAATCCTCTTCCATGGAACATATGAGTATACATTTGAACAGGTAGCCCAATTTAGACCAGGGTACTTCACCTTTGAATAACCTATGGCTATAATCCTATGCAAACTCCCTTCAATGAACTGAACAGGACTGATTTCTGAGTAATGTTAGATGGATAGAATTCTAGCCCGAGAGAATTAATTGTGGCACTTTTCTATGAGAAGTCAGTTCCAGAAATAACCATCTTTCGAACCACTTTAATAATACTCGGTTGTATTCTACCACTCTGCTCAGTAAATGGGGAGGGTGCATTTATCCAGGGCAAAGAAACTTCCTTTAATGAAAGAGCCTTTTGTGTCAGATGAAAGCCCCTTGCATCAGAGGAACTCATGACTGATAGCTGAGTGGAATGGTAGGTTACAATCTATGGCATCAGAATGTCTTTTTAAATAATTTTATTGAATCATATTCAAATTCATACTTCAAATATCACTAGAGAATCCCTTCCCTTGCTTGTACTCATCACTAGTGGAGGTCAGTTGCTATGGTTATTTGGGATACATCAAATCGGGAATTAAAGCTATGGTTTGAGATTGGTTTCTTAAACACAGTAATCTTACCTATGGTTTCTTGAGATGTATGAATGCAGACATCTTAATTTAACCCACAAACCAAGCTGTACAAAAAATTGTATAGTCTTTGAGATATATTTCTATCCCAAATCAAATTCCCATTAATCTAGTCTTAAAAACTCCTATTTTTGTGTGTGGTGTCAGAAATCATTGTGTTGCAGAGTAATAAAACATCCAGAGACTGAAAATATACATCAGCATGAGGCAGAATAGATCTTTAGCATAGATTCACTCTTCTCCTTTTGCATATTGAATAACACACACTAATATGGTTCCTTTACTAAGTTATATTTTTAAAAAACATGAAACAACAAAAATCATGTTTTGAGTGCAGGATATTAGACAACTAACAAAGCTGCACAAATTTAAAGTAAAACATTTACAATTAAATGTCTTAGATTTTCATACCTTGGATATTTTTCTGCCCCACAAATATATCTTGTGTGGAAAAGTAAATATTACATATGTTGTCAAGAAGGTCTTTCAGATCGTCATGAAGGGCTGTATCCCTCCAGAGCACTGTACTCTGGATAATAAACTCATGGGGCACAAAAACTACCCCAACAGGAAAGAGTCACAGATTTCTGTTTTTATTTTCATGTGATTTTTGGATTTTAAAAAAAACCCTTTATAAGTGGTTGCTGGTTTTACTTTTGTAACATTCTTTATGCCTGTACATCCATAACATTCCTAAGGCGAAAAGGTTATAGAGCCACTTTTCTTTGCATTCTGCCCCCAAACCCCAAAAGCTGGGTAGTTAATTCACCTTTCCTTTCCTTTGTCCAATAAAAGGTCTATGGCTCAATGCCTTGAGCAGTATAACAATCTGAAATTTCATTTGTAATCTCTATTTATTTCCCAAAAGACAACATGAATAAAACATATTTGCAGCATCCAAAGCTATATTAGGATTTTGATTTGAGAGTAGGAAGGGGACCACCCTACTTAGATTAGAATTGTAAAAAATCACTAGCTGTGGTAAAATAAAATTACATCTTAGGTTGGAATATAAAGGACATTCCAATAGAATATGAGAAATTGTATCTATTCTACCAAGGGAACAAGAGCAAATTCTGTCAGAGTAGGGAAGATGCAGTCTAATAACCTGGAGTCCAATAATATCACAATGGGTGTTGGCCTTGGGCTGGGGATCCCAGTTATTGGGGGTAGAAAGAGGAATGGCAGTGGGAGAAGAAATGGAAAGAGTTATAATTGGTCCCTTTCCAACCTTCATCCCATCCTGAGAAACGTGGATGTAAAGGCTAGGAATTGGTACCCCCCTTTGTCACTGATGCTGTACAATGCTAGATCCATCAACAGTAAGACTGGTATGCTTCAAGATTTTTTTTAGCACAAAAGGTGGATCTGTATTATGTGACTGAGACCTGGGTCAAGGAGGGCAAAACTGTTGCCTTGCAAGAACTGATCCCCTCAGGTTACTTGGTCCTCCATCAATCATGAATTGGGGGGGGGGTAGATCTGCTTATCCAGGAGGGTTACTCCTTCAGATCACTCCCCACCCCAAAGATCACCAACACTGATTGTGCAGGACTCATGTGGGATGCTGAGGAAAGCTTGGCCATCTGCTTGGTGTACCATCCACCTAGCATGCCAGCAGACAGCCTGCCTGGCCTTTTGGAGGTGGTAGCTGACTGGGCCTTGCGGTACCTGAGACTATTAGTTCTTGGGGACTTCAATGTCCATATTGATGGAGCTGCCACCTCCTTTCCTTTCCTACCTTTCCAGTGTCCAATCTACCTTTCCTGGGTAAGGTGGTAGAGAGGGCAGTGACAACACAACTTCAGGTTTTCTTGGATGAGGCTAAGGTCCTGGATGCCTTCCAGTCTGGCTTTTGCCCTGCCCATGGGACAGAGATGGTGCTGGTCACCCTGGTGGATTATCTCCGGAGACACGTGGACCAAGGAGAATCGGTGCTGCTGATTCTTCTTGACCTGTGAGCAGCATTCAATATGGTTGACTATGAGGTGTTAACCCACTGCCTCGCCAACACTGGGATATGGGGGCTTGCCTTGCAGTGGCTGGCCTCCTTTCCCCAGGGTTGGGGACAGAGGGTGGTACTTAGGGGGGAGTTATCCCAGCGGCATCCACTGGAATGTGGTGTCCTGCAGGGAGCACTTCTCTGCCCCATGCTGTTTAATACATACATACATACATACATATATATATATATATATATATATATATATATATATATATATATGCACCCCCTCACCCAGATTATCCAGAGATATGGGCTGGGTTGTCACCAGTATGCGGATGGCACCCAGTTTTACTGATGGACGGCCACCCAGACATGGCCCCAGGACATTTGGATGAGGCATTACAGGATGTGGCTGGATGGTTACAACAGAGCTGACTGAAGCTAAATCCACCTAAGACAGAGGTCCTGTACCTGAGTGGCAGGGGATTGGGTCAGGGGATCAGGCTCCCAACCTTCGATGGTGCTCCACTGGTGCCTACGTCAGGAGTGAAGAGCCTGGGGCTGATCCTGGATGTCTCCCTCTCCATGGAGACCGCCACTGCCGGGTCTGCCTGTTCCTATCTGAGTCAGATCAGGCAATTAGCCCCATATCTCACTTCCCAAGACCTAGCGACAGTGATCCATGCAATGGTCACTTCCAGACTGGATTATTATAACTCTTTACATGGGGCTGCCCTTGACTCTGCTCCAGAAGCTGCCGCTAATGCAGAATGTGGCAGTATGGGTGTTGCCCGTGTGGGCTTGTATCCACCCAGTGCTGCATGAACTGCACTGGCTGCCTATTGAATTCCGGATCCATTTCAAGGTGCTGGTGCTTACCTTTAAAGCCCTATACAGCCAGGGGGCAGCATACCTATGAGACTGCCTCTCCCCATATGAGCACCATATGAACCCCATATGAGCCTTTTCAGGCCTGGCCCCCACCTGGTGGAATGAGCTTCCCCATGAGATCAGGGCACTGTGGGACTTATTGCAGTTCCTGCAAGATGGCGCTCTTCCACTGGGCATTTGGTGGAGGCAGAGGACATCCCCTCCCACAGCTTCTGGCCAATCATCCATCAGTGCCCTGGATCTGATTAGACATCTGATTAGATACCAGGTTTGATTTAAGATCTGATCTCTCTATTTTTACATGGTGTCTCAGGATACTATTCTGTGCAAATTGTTATTTTAACGCTGTCTTAATTGTATTATTTTAATTGTTGTACACCACCCTGAGCCTGTTCGGGGAGGGTAGTATATAAATCAAATAAATAAATACTAAGGTCTTGGACCTGGTGTCTTTCATGGCAGCACTAGGGCTCTCCTAGTTTGTGACATGTCCCACACTTCAAGCAGGCCACCCATTGGATTTGATCTTTGGGGTAGAAATAGATATGGCCCTAACTTCCAAGGATGAAGTGTCATGGTCTGACCACTTGGTTCTGAAGGCCCAGCTCAGCATCTCTGCCCCCCCATCTAGGCAGCAAGCCAATTTATGCTCACCCATGGAGATTCATGGATCCAATTGGATTCCAGAATACTCTGTGGGATCCAATGCCTTCCAGAGCCTCATTAGATGAGTTGATAGAGAACTGGAATTCCTGTCTCTCTGAAGCCATTGATGAGGTTGCTCCCTGACATCCTCTGAGATCCCGTGGCAGATTGTCCCCCGGTTCATTTCTGGACTAAAGCGGATGAAATGAGAACTCAGATTACTTGAGTGAGTTTGGCGACAAAACTGCAAGAGCACCCTATAGGACATTGATGAAAGCCTATGAGGCGGTGCTAAAGGCTGCAAAGAAAGAGTTCTTCTCTGCCTCTATCACATCTGCTAGCTCATGGCTGGCACAATTATTCAGTCTTTGATTCAGTCTTTGATATCCTTGAAAAAAAGAAATGGAAAAAATAGGCATTCAGCAATTGGCTGTGAGGCATTTGCGAGCTTCTTTCTGGATGAAGTCTTGTAGCTCTGCCAGGACTTTCCTTTTAGTATTGATACAGTAAGTGAACTGGAAGCCCCTTGGCTGTCTTTGGATTCAGTTTTTGACACCCTCAGCCTGCTCTTCTCTGCTGATGTTGACAGGATCCTGAGTGCTGTCAGATCAACCATGTGCCCCCTTGACCCGTGCCCCTCATGGCTGATGAAGGCTAGTGGTGAGGGAATATGGGGCCCATTGAGGGAACTTATCAACCAGTCCCTGGAAACAAGGACCTATCCAGAGGGTCTCAAGGAGGTCGTGATTACACCGCTTTTGAAAAACCAACTCAGGATCCTTCTGATCCTACCAATTACCTCCCAGTTTCAAATATGTCATTCCTGGGCAAGGCAATTGAGAAAGTGGTGGCTAAACAGCTCCAGGAGTTCCTGAATGAGACATTGCCACTGGATCCATTCAGCTTCTGTCCTGGCCATGGGATGGAAATGGTGTTGGTCACCTTGGCAGACGATCTCCGCAGACAGCTGGATTGACGTGGGTCGATGCTGCTACTCTTATTAGATCTTATGGCAGCATTTGACATGGTTGATTATGACCTTCTGACCCACTGCCTTGCTGATGTAGGAGTTCACAGGATAGCCCTTCAGTGGCTTACCTCATTTCTTCATGGTTGGGGACAGAGGGTGGTGCTTGGGGAGAAAATGTTCTCTAGATACCCCTTGGAGTGTGGTGTCCCTCAGGGGGCATTTCTTTCCCCATTGTTGTTTTACATATATATGTGTCCCTTCACCCAGCTGGCTTGGAGTTTCAGGCTTGGTGTCACCAATATGCACATGACACCCAGCTGTATCTGCTTTTGGATAGCCACCCATATGCTGCCCCAAAAAATCTGGCCATGGATTTGGAGGCTGTTGTGGGATGCTTAAAAAAAGCAGGCTGAAATTGAATCCATCAAAGACAGAGATTCTGTAGCTTGGAGGAGGGGCCTCAGGGCTTGGGTTCAGCTTACTGGCTCTTGGTAGGGCACCATTAACACTGGCACACTCCATCAAGAGCCTTGGTGTGATCCTGAATAACTCCCTTAATATGGAGGCCCAGGTCACACATACAGCCAGGCTGACAGTTTTCCACCTATGCCAAGCCTTGCAGCTGGCCCCTTTTCTGTCATGCTCCAACCTGACCACAGTAATCCATGCAATGGTCACCTCCAGCCTAGACTACTGTAACTTGCTTTACACTGGCCTGCCCTTGAGTCTGACCCGGAAGCTTCAACTGATCCAGAATGCAACACTGCATGTCCTAACAGGAACACCACAGACTGTGCATATTCGACTTGTGCTGTGCTAGCTGCACTGGCTTCCAGTGGAGCACCGAGTCAAGTTCAAGGTTCTGGTTCTGACCTTTAAGGCCTTGAGCAGTCTGGGACCAAGGTATCTGCGGGACTGTCTTCTCCATTACACCCCGTGAGAGCATTACATTCTTCACAGAACAATTTGCTTGTGGTTCCCAGCCCTAGAGAGATCTGGCTGTCCCCAACCTGGTGGAACTCTCTGCCAAATGACAGTAGGGCCCTGTGTGATCTTATGCAATTCCTCAGAGCCTGTAAGGCAGGGATGACCTGCGCATTCAGTTGAGGACAGTAACAATTGACATCATGGCTGGCACTCTACCTTGACCCCTATTCCCTATGAAACTGTATGTTTAAAGAAGTAACAGACCAGATATGGGACGCAGTTGCGAAAATTTTCACCACTTGCTTTTAATTACTGTATGTTGTTGAATATGTTTTTTTTTACATTTTTATGTTTTTAGAACTTTGTAATTGTGGGGATAGATGATTAATAAATGGAATGTAATAAATAAATAAATAAATAAATAAATAAATAAATAAATAAATAAGGCTGTCATAACCATTGTTGAATTCTAGCAAGAGTAAAGTCCCCAAGAAGACCAGGTGAGGTTTGAAGTCTTGAAGATCAAGCAAAGTCTGATGATAAGCACAGGAGGTAAAAGAATCAGGGGGAAGTATTCCAAATGACTATGAAGAACAAACTCATTGAACACAAAGAATAAGACTATTATGATCAATCTGCCTAATCCCATTTTTAATTAAAATTATTGATTCAACATGCCCCATTCCTTAATAGATTCCATGGTAAAATCAATGGCCGAGAATTTCTTGTCCATGATCCTAAGCCATGATGATTTATAAGAATCCTCCTTCAATAAGTCTGGATAGCCATTAACACACAAAGTAGATTTAAGTGCAGATTAAATGCAAGAACCCATGCCCTAGCTTCTAATGATGGCTGACCAAATTCAATATGCAAAGTCACACAGGCAACAGAATGTGGAATGTGGAAAATCAATATATTCCATGACTACCTTAGTTCTTATTGACACCCCATATAAAATAATAGGGATTACCTTTAGATTAAAAATTTGAATAGCCTTTGGTACAGATCTCCTTCCCCTTCTCTGAAAGAAACTCAGAATACCCTCACTACAGAGTTTAATTTTGTTTCTCTCATCTTTTTGATGTGAAGCTAGAAGGGAATAAGATTCCAAGATAAGAACATTCTTTAACTTGTTCCAGTTTGCACACACACACACACTACAGGCCAATGATATGTTTTCACTAATTCACCTCAAAAGTTGGTAGAAGGCCTGTACACTGGCACTGCACTCACCATAATGCAGGCTTTATTAACAGACACACCTCTATGGGGAAGGTTGGGGAAAGAGTAGCTTTGCTAACAGGACTGCAAGAAAATGTCCTGCCCCTTTAATAGATGCTTAATATATGAAAATGGGTAGCTGAAGCCTTTTATGGCACTAAGGCAGATAGCATCACCTAATAAATAACATCCTTTTAAAGGGGAAGAACATAAATATAGCATTTATTGAGATAGGCCAGAATTGCATGCTTATCTGTGAGAACATAAGAAGAGCCCTGCTGGATCAGACCAGTGGTCCTTCTAGTCCACTGGTTCCCAAAGTGGGCAATACCGCCCCATGAGGATGCTGGAATGATCCAGGTGGGTGGTCAGAGCCTTGGGTGCAATTGGGGGGGCATTGAATACAAATAGGGGGGAGGTACAAGCATAAAGGAAGAAGAGTCCAGAACCTATCTAAAGCAGCCTTTTGGCAGTAGGCCAAATAAGTTTGGGAACCTATGATCTAGTCCAACACCCTGTCTCACACATTGGCTAACCTGGTGGACCAACAAGAGAGAACAGAGGCCAAGGCTTTCCTTTGATGTTACCTTCTGGTTCTGGTATTCAGAAGTTTGCTGCCTCTGTGAAGAAATGCATCTTTTCTTTGGAGGTTTGAAATGAGCAAAAGCTTCACTCTGAGTTTTAAAAGGTTTATTTTTTCTCTGGGCAGAGAGCAGGCAGGAAAGGGGGAGGTCAGTTCAATTGCTTTCCAGATGTACCTCAGTCTACCTTCATAAAAATGTTAATAGATCTAGCAGGAGAGATAATGGATGGGTCAAGCTGTCCCCCTTCCTGAAGCAAGGAACAGAGATTTGGAAGAATTAAATACTAGAGAGACTTCAGGAAGGAGATTTCTGGAAACTTTAGGAAAATCTTCTGTGACCCGGCCTGACCTGGTCAGTGGGTGGGGAAAAAAAGAGTTGATAAAACTCAGGGGAGCTAGGAGGAAGCTGTATTGCACTGAGTCCACCAGAGCAGACAGAAAAGTGAGGTCTGGAGGAGGCAGCCATTAGTCATTTGGTGGCCTAGAGAACTGAAGGAAGCTTCAGGATAAGTGAAATTCTGTAGCTTCCTAAGCTAAGGAGCCTGTCCTATATTTTAACATCTGCTAGGGCATGCACAGAGAGAGGGACAGAGGAATTGTTTTTTACCCATTGCATTTGAATCCCTTGCTCAATCTGGTGCTGTGCTAAAAGTGCTTGTGAACATTTTCTTTTAAATAAATATTTTATAACTTTTGATGCTGGTAGAAGTTCTCTGTACCACATAGAACTCCACCATCTTGGACATGCTATTTTAAAAGGAGCATCAGGGGGAAGGCAGTCAGTTGGCAAGTGGCTATTCCTTCAAGGGTGTACAAGGCAGTAAACTGTACCAGTGATGACCAGGCACTGGACAGCAGGAAACACAGAGACAAGGCCTCAGATTTCAATGTTCCTTCTAAGCTCCACAGTGTTGCGAACAGAAATCCTACTTCACAAGCAAAAAGAGCTAGTTGCATTACAGTTATGAAGATTAGTTCCATAACCTTGTAAAAATCTCAGAATAAATTATTTTAAATTATATCTAAACTATATTTTATGAATAATTTAAACATTATAAAAGAAAACAGAATCAAGCCAAATTTCACCCACCCCTTTCCACTATATTGGCAGACCTGTCCTCTGGATAACAGGTCTGCCCTCCCCTTTCCCCCCAACTATATTAGTAGACCTAGCCTCCAGAGAACTTGTCTACCCACCCCAGTCCACTATATTGGTAGACCTGGCCTCCAGAGAATAGGTCTACCCACCTCAGTCCACTATACTGGAAGATCTGACCTTCAGAGAACAGGTCTACCTATGTCCCCCTCCCACTATATTGGAACAATCACTGTCAGAACCCTGCCTAACCTATCAAACAGGAAGTTGCTTAAATGTTATCAACCTGCCTAAACTACTTATTTATTCAAATATTTATATTCCACTTTTCCCTGTGACTCAAGGCAACTTACAAGTCATACTGAAAAGCATAAGAGGGGTGTGGGGAAAAAATCATTTCCCCCCAGCTCCATTGTAACCTATGAGGACCATTATAGTCAATAGGCCCCATAGGCTATAATAGAGAATCAATCTGGGAGTATCTGGGGCTCTGGGGGGCTGTTTTTTGAGGTAGAGGCACCAAATCTGCAGCATAGCTGTTGGTGCCTCTCCTCAGAAATCTCTCCTCAAAAACCTCCCCAAGTTTCAAATAGATTGGTCCAGGGGATCCAATTCTATGGGTCCCAGAAGGAGGTTCCCTCATACAACAACAAAAAAAATTCTGAGCAGAAGTTCTCAACCCCTGAGCTGCCTGTTAAACTTTTGTGTGCCAGCACCCCCTAGAACAGCTTAGATGGAACTGTGGTCTTGACCCTACCAGAGGGCAATTCCAACAAAGGTCAAGTGGTGGCAGCAGGTTATTTGTTTATT
The DNA here is from genome assembly GCA_029375565.1 of Gekko gecko. Taxonomy (NCBI): domain Eukaryota; kingdom Metazoa; phylum Chordata; class Lepidosauria; order Squamata; family Gekkonidae; genus Gekko; species Gekko gecko. The sequence goes on along the minus strand of JAPDNY010000005.1, from coordinate 70,770,603 downwards.
TATTGGATTTATACCCCACCCTCCCCTCCAAAGCCTATCCAGGTGTTGGGAAAACCTTGGAGAGCAGGGTGGAATAAGGTCTACAGGCCAGAACAGACCCGTTCCGCCACAGCCTTTGAACATGGAGGTTCTCTTTAGTCACCATGGCTAACAGCTGCCATGAATCTGTCTAATCTCCCTATAAAGCTGTCTAAGCCTGTAACCATCACTACATCCTCTGGCATCAAATTCCAAGTCCTGGGGTCATATTATGTCTGATTTGAACCTAGGCATGCTTATGCATCATCATCATCATCATCATCACCACTATTACTAGTCAACTGTTACCTGTACTTCCTTCAGATAAAGTCACCAGAATCGTGTCATAGCTGTTGTTCTGCAGGGAAGAATCCAAAAGGTAGAGGCAGTCTGTCAAGTACTTTTTGCTATACACAGTTGTAGCCAGACATAATGAGATAGAGAAGTCACTGAAAATTCTCCCAGTAATACACAGGAAGGCAATAGTTCTCCTGACAACAAATTATGCAGCCACACTGTGTCTCCAGTCCATGTATTCCAACCCATCCCGAAGGCTCTGCATCCTTCTTACAAATTCAGTATATTTTATAAACATTTTCATTTGTGCAACATATAGGCAAAGACAGCTAAAACAGCATAGCTTGTATACTTCAATATCAAACCCTCCTGATGATGGCATTTAATCCCCCCTCGGTTTTTCCTACTCCTCTCCTCAAAAAAAAAATAAAAAAAAATCAATCAATATATTAAATCTATGGAAAGGCCAACGAACCTGTACCAGATCATATCAGTATTCATTAATTTATAAAGTCTCTTTATATATCCAGTAAGCATATTAATGTTCACATTGGTATGTTTACAGACAGAAAATTATGCAGAAGGAACGAAAGGATAATAAAATATTAGCTTATCCCTTTTTCAAATGATTGCTTCTATTTGTAAGACCAGTTGAACCAAACTAAACATTTGTGTATTTCCAACATGGAAAAATGTGTTTTTCGTTCTGTGACCACATAGATGCATGTTTGTGGTCAACAGAAAATATTTTGTACTCTTGTTGCTTAGCAACTGCATGAGGGGAAAATTATATTCAAGCAACACACTTTGCAGAATACAGGTTTCCAAAATGCCTATAAAATTAGGTAAGCTACAGGGTGACTTTTCTTAATGAAATCTGACATAAAGGAACAGCTTTTTGACTAATTAATAAATCTGACATAAAGAAACAGCTTAACTGGAGATGTAAGAGTTTAATATTGTGGGTGAAAGTTCATGAAAAAAAGAAAATAATTCAAACAAATACCCATGTCATTAACCCATAGGAGAATAATATCTGAAATCATTATTATTGGTAGATTGTTGTCCATCTGTCTTATTCTCTTGTAATTTTGGAATAAACATGGCTGTCTTTAGGAAATATTTTCTGAAGTTTAGTGAGTAAAATTATTAATCTGAAAACAATAATCTTGATCCATACACATTTGTATATTCAGGGGCTCCAGTGTGCAAGAGGATATCATTACTCATTACTAAGTTCCACTGAAATCCATGGAATGAGCTCTTTGTGACTAACGTGCTCTCAGTAAGACTCATTTGTGATTGTGATTGCAAACCAACATACATTTACTTGGCAGTTAGCTACTATTGGTAAGTGTTCTATGCATCTGATATGTTATTATAGTTTGATTTTTTGTTGTGAACCATCTGGGCCATAATTATATGGACTGGCAGACTGGCACTGTCAGAGTAGAAGCCAAGGTGTGCCTTGCCTCCCTAAATTACTGGTTTAAGATTAGCTATTTTCTGCAAGGTTTGACCCCACTGCTCCTCTTGGATGAACATCAGTCTGTATGGTTTAAGACAGTCATTTGCAAACTTAGGCTTTTCCCTTCCATGATTTTAACCATCGGCCTTGACCAGACAAAACAGGCCATAAAACAAAAGATATTGGACACTGAATGCCGACTTGATTTAGGCAGGGGCCCTACTTTCTTGTCTCCTGTGAACACTAGATATATAGTTGTTGGCTGCCTATCTGACCCTCTTCGAGGTGCATAGTCACAGGAGGGCCTTTACCCTTCCAAGGTGTGCTGCACTCCCCTCTGCTGCTTTAGAGAGGCAGTTTAATGGAATCCCCTATGGGAAAAGGCTTTGCTCTAGCAATGAAAGAGAAATTGAGAATGTAGATCACATTCTTCTACGTTGTCCCTTCTATCAAGATGCTTGTATCCAGACCATCACTCCTTTGATCAATAGAAAAACTGGAAGAACAAGCTTGGGATACATTAGGTTACTCCTAGAAGATGGAAATCCAACAACTACAGCCCCCATTGCAAAATTTTATGCAACTGCCTATATAATCTACCCATTGCTTTCATTATCAGGGTTTATGTAAATATGTACATTTATATTACTGTCTATTTTTATTGCTTTCTATTTTAATATGTGTTATTTTTTACCAATATAAATTTTAACTATTTTTGTAGTATTTTATCTATGCTGGTCTTTGACTGAACAATAAAATTTGAATTTGAATATGGATTGGCAGCACATCCTTATTCTATTTCCCATACTTTTTTTTGTGTGCGGATATCTATTCCCAGCAACAGGGGCCTCACTCTCCCACAACAGCTTTTCCTACATAGTCAGTAGACTTCCTGGGTTTGTAGAAAAATCCAAAAAGTGAGAAAATCCCTTCAGGGACGGTTGAATCCCCCCAAAACCTTTTGAAATGGCCTCTGCTGGGACCTAACTCCAGGCATCAACGGTGAGAGATTAGAACGTTGGGGGGGGGGGGAGAGGCTTCTGACTGGCTCTGTCAGTAAAGGGTGGGGGAGAAGGGCCCTTTCTTTCCAGGGTTCTTTTGGCCTTGGAGGGAGGGGGAGGGAGGGAGCCTTGGGGCCAGGCTGGGGGATTCCTAGAGGTTTTGTGGTGGAGTGCAAGGAGGGCAGGATTTGGGGAAGGGAGAGGCCTCAGTTGGGTATCATGCCACAGAATCCACCCTCCAAAGAAGCCATTTTATCCAGGGAGACAGATCTCTGTTGTTCACAGATCTCTGGAGTTCACTCTCCAGGCCCCACTTGGAGGTTGCCAACCCTAGGCCTGGCAGCAGTCTAGGGTTGCCAGGTCCCCCCATGGGCACTGGCAGGGGATGGGGGTAGTGGGGTTGCCAGCTCCAGGTCTGGAAACTCCTGGAGATTTGGGGATGGAGCCTGGGGAGGACAGGGACCTCAGTGAGGTACAATGCCCTAGAGCCCACCCTCCAAAGCATCCATTTTCTCCAGGGGAAGTTATCTCAGTAGTCTGGAGCTGAGCAGTAATTCCAGGGGATCCCCAGATCCCACCTGGAGGCTGGCATCCCTAGGCAGCACCCTCTGGGTGACTTGATACCACCTAATTTGCATGACTCAACTTGGCCTGGCTGCTTGCTGCTGTTCAGCAGCCACCCTGTGAAAGCCAGCAGTGGTGCAGCAGTTAGAGCTTCAGAGTAGGGTCTGCAAGACCCAGGTTCAGATCCCCATATTGCGGTGGAAGCTGACTGGGTGATTTTGGACCAGTCACATACTTTCAGCCTAACCAACCTCACAGGGTTGTTGTGCAGATAAAAAGGACATGAGAATAATGTAAGCTGCTTTGGTCCCCACTGTGGAGAAAGACTATAATTTTCCTTGGTAGAAGCTGTGGGGGACGGGGGTGGAGACGAAAAGCTGAAGACAGATAAAGGCAGATAAAGGTTATGTTGGCTGTTGGGTGGAAAGGAAATAGGGTTGCCAACTCTGGATTGGGAAACTTCTGGACATTTAAGGGGTGGATCCTGGGGATGGTGGGGTTTGAGGAGTGGAGGAACTTCAGACTGATATAATGCCATAGACTCCACTCTCCAAACCAGCCATTTCCTCCATGAGAACTACCATTGCCAGCCTCTAGGTGAGGGCTGGAGATCACCCAGAATTACAACTGTTGTCCGGGTGACAGAGATCAGTTCCCCTGGATAAGATGGCTGCTTTGGAGGGTTGAGTCTATGGTTCCACCCCCAGAAGGGAGAAAGAGTGTGAGATAGGTAAGGGTAGAGGGGAGGAAGCAAAGGTGTGAGGAATGGGATGAACATCCCGCAAGTTTCTTGCAGGTCTCCACTTGTAAATATATAAATGCAAGCAAGGACCTACAAGAATTTGCAAGATGCATCACATTTCCTTCTCTTACACTATTTCCTCTTTCCCTTCCCTACCAACCCCCTTACACCTGCCCATTTCCTTCTTCCTTTTCTCCTTCCCATGTACCAGCCAACTTACCTTTATCTGCTTCCCCCAACTGGAGCTTCCCCTTTTTCACTTCTCCTGGTAGTTTCTCACCAGGAACATTCTGACCCAGTTGCATTGTGGGGAATCTGCAAGGACTTGCAGGGAATACTTCATTTCCCCCTGTATCCTCCTTTTCACATAATTTCCTCTTTCTTTCTTCCTGACAGCTCCATCTATATATATAATTCCCATCATGCCTCCTCCATGCGAATATCTAAATCCACACATGTGGGGCACTTGGGGGGCAGGGAGATCTTCCTGCACATTTGGGGCAATCCCCAGATGTGCAGAAAAATCTAAAAACTGTAAAAAAAAAAAGTAAAAGAGTGTTCCCTGCTCAGGCGCACAGAACGCTCTGAGAATGGCTTCGCCACTGCCACCACTGCCAGGGAGGGGAGGGGGTGGGAGAAGGCTTGGCCAGCCAGTGGCTATAAGCTGCTCAACCCTTGCTGCCTGGGGGGAGGGAGAAAGTTTGGCAGGTCGAGCTCAGGCCTCGCTGCCACTGCTGCTGGGAGTGAGGGAGGAGGGGGAGGGAGAAAGCTTGGTGGACTGGCCAGGCCTCGCTGCTGCTGGGGGGGAGAGAGGGAGAAAGTTTGGCAGGCTGGCTAGGCCTCACCACCACTGCTAGGGGAGAGAGGAGGGAGAAAGTTTGGTGGTCTGAGTTCAGGCCTTGCTGCTGGTGCTGGAGAGGAGGGAGAAGGCTTGGAGGAGTGCAAGCCTCGCCGTGGGTGCTGGGGACAGGGGGTGGGCAGGGGAGAAGGCTCACCTGCAGCTGCTTCCTTCTCCTCCCATGGAGCTTCTCCTCCCCCCCCCATGAGTATCACAAGCCTCCCTTTTTGTACCCTCCTAATTCCCTGTTTCCCTCTTTCCTTCCCACCCACTATCCAACCTACCTTTTATCTGCCCCCACCTTTATTTATACCCTATCTCTCTCCACAATGGGAACCCAAAACAGCTTACATCATTCTTGTCTCCTTCATGTTATCCTCAGCTGAAAATGTGTAACTGGCCCAAGGTTAGCCAGTGAGCATCCATGACAGAGTAGTGGTTTGCACATAGATCTCTCAGATTGTAACCTGAAATTTTAACCATTTCTCCACAGTGGTTTTCACAGGGTGACTGCTGTTGAACAGTAGCAAGCAGCTGGGCAAGGGAGAGTCATACAAGTTGTGAAGTATCAAAGTACCTGGTGGATGCTGCCAACACTCTCTCAGAGGCCAAACAGCCATGAAAGGGCCCTGACCGCCCCCCTTTTCCTGGTAGACACCAAGAACTGAAGGCTGGCAGTACTGTGTGATTGTTTAGCAATGCCACTGAAGGCATCTGCTTTTTTAAATGCTATATTACATTAGGCATTATTCATTTTTTTTCCCGTTTTTCCAAACTGAATGCACATCCCTAGTCAGGACACCTTAAATGGGAGAACATCCAGTAGGCAGAAGATGGCATATGGGGACATGTGTGCCATGAAAGACTTTAAAATTCATAACCAGTACCTTGAATTGGACTTGGAAACAAACTGGCAACCAATACAGTTGCTTGGGAGCACCCTCCAAGCTCTTTACTTACTCTGCAAGTGCTAATTCCACTCCATCCAAGACAACTGTATCTAATTCCTCTGAAACCAGTTGTAATGCTCAGTATCACCTTTGCCTGTTCCTCTTTAGCCACCTGGCTGCACCCTTAAAGCACCAGTTCAGAGTGTAGATATGTGGAAGCTTGGATAACACAACATAGAGCTGGATATCACCTACAAATTGGTGCCACCCAACCAACAGTTCCAGCTGATCTCATTCAGTGCCCTCATAGATAAGAAGCATGGGTGACAGAATAGAGTCCCATAGCTTCTTTTCCAGTGGAATCTACTTGTGTCTGATTAGGCAAAAGACACGCACACACAAACCCACTAAATCACTGAAGGAACAACAGGTAAATCAATCATAGCTTCTGATGCTAAGCATTTTTAATGCAAAAACATTTGTGTAAACTCAGTAATGAAACAGAAACAACCAACACTTGTTTTTTCCAGACATCTGCATGAGCCTTTTTAGTTATGTCAGCTTTTTTGAGCACTTGTGGATGCGATCTGGCAGCTTTTTAGTGCACTTGTGGATGTGAAGGCAAGCACACACGGAGAAGATGCTGCACCACTTCTAAGCTGTGCTGGTCTGCAAGTAGCCTTTAATTACTGCACCTACACTCCTCATTTAACCTAATACTGAACTATAGAAGATGTGAAAGATTGGAACTGGATGGCTATTTCTACTTAAAATCAGCTCCAATTTTTATCAGGTGCTGCGGAAGAGAAATATCCTCCTGTGCCACTTTCTAGATTGTAATCACTCCCCCTCTTTGTTTGTCTTGCTGTGCAAATAACTCTGGGAAGTGGACAAAAGATTTTAAGCAGGAAAAGAGCAGGAGGAAAGCGTTAACTCCTTCCTCCCCCTTGTTATTGGTCCAATCAAAATCTCACCCTCTCTTCCTGGACAAGTGGTTTCAAAGAAGAAACAGATCTCACATCTTATTAACTTTGTTCTCGGTTATTATTTATTTAATTTATATCCCTCCCTCTCTGCCAAAGCAAGCTCAGGGTGGCTTACATAAAATTTATCAAACAGATAAAACAAAGAATCAGTATAACATAAAATAAAAAATTAGTTATACAGAAATGAAATACAAGCAGTAAAAAACAATGTAAAAGAATTAGCACTCTTGTAGGAAGACATAAATTCATGTTTCAGCTTTTGTTAATCAGATAATCATCAACAGTGTTTTTCAAGACACCAAAAGTTAAAGTCTGAAATAAAGTTTCCAAGCCTCCTCCTTCACTGAAGCCATTATAATTATAATTAGCAGTCTGGCTCAAATTCAAGTACTTCGGTTACATAGAAAGGCTGCAGAGCAAGAAGCAGTATTAGCAAGACAAAAACTACCTTTGCCATGTGTGCTGAAAGTAAATATAGCATAGTTGTAAACAGAATAGCCTCATATAAAAATAAGAGATGCTGAAAAACTATTTCTTTCTAAATGGGCCTTCCAGAATATTAATGCTGTGAATTCTTTCTAAAGAGGCATGAGGCAGCATTGGTCAGAGCTGAAGAGACTCCAGCCAATGGAGACCACATGGCAGTAGCTATATAGAGATGTGACATCCCCTCCCACACAGGCTTTTGCCACTGCAGCTAACCCACCCACCTATGGCATATAAAGGGATTAGATGGTTGCTTTTTTTAGGGCTGAGCAGGAAAGGGGGTAGGGTCAATAGATTGCCTTGGCGTGAAGATTTTTTTCTCCTGTTCCATTCTGTCACTATGGGGAGGGTGTTTAAATTAAACAGGCTTAGTTATAAACTGGTTGTGCTACAGCTAGTTGGGTGGAATAGGACAAGTTGCTCAAGATAGGTAGGGATAAATGGCAAGACAGGTAGGGATAATTGCATCCCTGCCCCTCCTGACTGGTTAAATCCTGTTGGGATGTGACAGAAGGCCCCCTGAGGGAGATTGTTGATTTCTTTCTCTTAGGGCTCCTTCCCTGTTTCCTTCAGGGAGGCTAAGTTAGATGTCTATTGAAAAAGCCTTCCTTAGATTAAATACCACCAAATATTGCCCTGTTCAAATTTGTCATTCTTGTGAAAGGTAACTGAGTGAGCAGTGGCTGAGCAATTCCAGGCTTTCCTGGATGAGACATCCACACTTGGCCCTTTCCAGTCTAGCTTCAAGCCTGGTTTCAGGCCTGAAACAGCACTTCTTGCTCTGGTGAACAACCTCCAGCTTCAATTGGATCAAGGTTGTTATGTACTGCTGATTGTATCAGATCTGTCAGTGGCATTTGACACAGTTGACCACTTGGTCCTGGTCATCCATCTGGCCTCACTGGGGGTACAGGGTATTGCCTTGAGGTGGTTTTTCTCATTCCTCTAGGAACACTCTCAGAGGATTGCCATTGAGGACAAAATGCTAGCATTGTAGTGTTCCACAGGGTTTAGTCTTGTCCCCAATGTTGTTTTATATGGGGGAGGGAAGAAAGAGGAACTTGTCAGGAAGATTAGGATTGGGTGGCGTCAATATGCTGATGACACCCAACTCTTCCTCCTGCGGGATAAACAACCAGAGACAGCCCTCTTAGCCTGGAGCCACTGTCTGGATGTTGTGGTCAAATAGTTGAGAGAGAGCTGGTTGAAGCTGAATCCATCATAGATGGAAGTCATGTGGCTGCAGAAGGCTGGGTCAGTACAGGGGCTACAGCTCTCAGCTCTTGATGGGGTCCAACTGCCACTGGTGAACTTGTGAAGAGCTTAGGTATATTGCTTGATGCCTCACTTTCTCTAGACAAACAAATGTCCACAGTGATGAGGTCTGCATTCTTCTATTTTTGTCAGGCCCATCAGCTGGCCTGTGTCAGCTGGCCCCCTATCTGTCTCAGTCAGAACTGGCCACAGTGAATCATTATTTATTTATATGTATATAATATAAATTATATTCTGAGATTTATACCCCGCCCTATCCGGTAGCTCAGGGCGGCCACGATCAATTCCAGATTGGACTACTGTAATTCACTCTACACAGGGCTGCCCTTGATGATGCTTCAGAAGCTTCAGGTTATCCAGAAGGCAGCTGATAGGCTTTTGACCAGTGCATCTGTCAAGTCCTGGATGCAATTACTCCCACAAACACTCTTGTAGCAGCATGATTTGTTTATTAGGAGACAGAGAGGTTCCAAGCATGGACAGCTTCTATGTCAGAACTGGGTTCCAAATGCCAGTCCTCCCAATATAATAAAAGCAGGAAAACCCATAGATGCCAAATGACCAATCACTTCTCTCATTCAGCCCACCACATGTCTGCCTCTGCCCCTATGACTGCCCCTAGCATCTGCAAGCTAATGCTAACATTATCTAGAAGCTCCACAAACTACAAGGTCACACCAAACAGTGAGATCATACTCATCCCAAGATGTTTACAGCACACTCGGGAGGCCCCTGCATGAGAACTGTTACATGGTAGCACTAACCAAGCAAAGCAGACAGCCATACCCAGTCACACACACACACACACACACACACCCAGTTCCCAGCAGAGAAGACAAACAGGAATGGAAAGGAACAAGGTTACATAAGAACTGTAGAAATACATGTGAATCCATATGTAAATACTTGGCAAGCGAGAGCCAAACTTGACGTTGTGCCCCTCTCAAGACCTCCCTTCAGCTGCCAGGCCTGAACATGAACTTCCCGAACCCATTCATTATGGCTTGGATCAAAATCACGCCATTTGATCAAATAGTATAACTGGCCATTTACTCAAATAGTGTAACTGGCCATTTGATCAAATAGCAGAGTATCCCTTACTTGACAACTTATTGGAAACTGACCTGCTGAACTCCTTTGATGGCCTCTCTCAGGAGGAACAAATAAGGATGACAGACAGATGGGAGGACTAAGAATGAGGCTATTGAGAATAAAGACTCATCAACTGACTCAGGACACGGAGGCTTATCTCTTTCCTCCCATTGAAGAGAACCCTATAACAAAGGACGTCCTGGCTGAGCCAATACTAACTTCAAAAGTAATAGATGAGAGAGAAGCATCCAGAAGTCTGGCTCTGAGAAAGAAGCATCCAGAAGTCATCTGGAGCCTAACTTCAGAGGACTCTTTGCCTCATCGGTGCTCACCAAAACCCTGAAAAGCAAGGTTCATCCCCACTCATGCCAGACAGAGGAGAATAATGGATGTGTTTTCCTAGACATGGAAGGAGATTTGAACATCATTTCACCACTAGGATGACTACATAAGGGTACTATGCAAAACGTTCAAAGTGTGCCCCACAAAAAAAAACAGGTTTTATCACTATTGTCATGGCAATTAAGAGGGTGGCACTGTAGAATGTAGGAGGTTAGAGTAATGGAATTTCTCTGTAAATTTGATATAATTTTAGGGCAGAAAACATGGTGCATGAAGGAACTGCCATTAACTGGTTACAAGACATTTGCTTTACCTGCAGAAGCCTCAGTGCATGATAGAGACAAAGGAGGGTTTTGTATTTTGATCTCTTCCTTGTTGGAAACAACGGAAGCAGTGCTTCCTAATTATGACCATTTTGCACAAGCCTAATTACTTAAGTAACAGGACTTATTTTGTTTAACTGTAAATGTTTATCTGCCATCTGGTGGGGTAAACGAACAAATATTGGTAACATTACTTAGGCTGGAATCCTATTGATCTCTTTCCTCCTATTTATCTTTGACCTAGCTGAGCTCTGAGAAGGAGCAAGGTGTTTGAGCTGCCAGAGGGGTGAGTGTTTTTTTATTTATTTACTTTCAGCTGAGGTGCTTTAGCTGAGAAGGTACTGTGTGGGGGACTGTATTTGGGAATGTGTGAGTGAGTTGTAACAGAGTCCTGGCTGCTGGAGTTAGGGTGTGAAAGGGTCATTGTTTGCCTGTAATTAAGTGCCTAGGTGAAATTGAATAGCAGGCTCCTGGCTGCTGGAGTTAGGGTATGAAAGGGTCATTGTTTGCCTGTAATTAAGTGCCTATGGTGAATTTGAGTAGCTGCTGGCCACACCCTCTCCTGGGGGACACTTCTATTTAAGGCAGGAAGCTTGCAAGAGGCACAAGCCTCTGGCACGAGCCGAAAAGTGAGAGCAAAAGGGTGAGGCTCTTGGCCTGTGGCTCTTGGCCTAGGGACTCTCAGCCTAGGGACTCTGTAAGAAGCCCAGGAAGAGCCAGAAAGCCAGGGACCTTGGCTCCTTGGGTTCCCAGTAAGGTAAGTAGACTTCTACAACAGGAACCATATAAATACAAAGGGTTTTAAAAGGGGGGTTACAGATAAGTATTTGTTTAAAAACAATTATGAAGTCAGAATGCCAGCAGGGGGTTGGGGGCTATCCAGTGTTTTGCATGGAGTGTCACATGTATGACTATCTGCCCACTGGTCAGAAGTCTTGGGTGTGTGCTCAGTGCAAGGAGCTTATGGTTCTCAGGGAGCGAGTTTCCTCCCTTGAGGCCAAAGTGGCTGACCTGGAGAAGCAGAAAAAGTCAGCTAGGTGCACGGAGAAGACTCTTGGGGACTTGTTAGATATGTCCCACTCTGGATCTGGAAGCCCAGCTGCTGCCAGGGAGCATGAGGGTCAAGGGGAAACGGGGCACCATGCTGAGGATAAGGGGAATGTGCCCTCAGAAGGGACCTCTTCTTCAGCTGGTGAACGGGTATCCTTTTGTACCAAGGAACCGTCCCTGGGAAGGGTGGGAGGGGGGCTCTTGGTAGTTGGTGATTTGATCCTTAGGCAGGTAGACTGCTGGGTGGCGAACCCGTGTACTGACTGTATGGTGACTTGCCTGCCTGGTGCGAAGGTAGCGGACATTACGTGTGTTTTAGATAGACTGGTAGATAGTGCTGGGGAGCAGCCAGTGGTCGTGGTGCACATCGGCACCAACGATGTGGGGAAATGCAGTCGTGAGGTCCTGGAGGAGATATTTAGGCTGCTGGGCAGGAAACTCAAGGCCAGGACCTCCAAGGTAGCCTTCTCAGAAGTGCTACCTGTTCCACGTGCAGGGCCGGAGAGACAGGTACAGATCAGGAGTCTCAATGTGTGGATGAGATGGTGGTGTAGGGATGAACGGTTCAAGTTCGTTAGGTACTGAGATGCTTTTTGGGACAAGAGGGAGCTGTACAAAAGGGACGGTCTCCACTTGTCCCAAGACCAGGCTGCTGGCGCTCAAAATCAAAAAGGTGGCAGAGCAGTTTTTAAACTGAAAAATGGGGGAAAGCCGACAGGAGATGAGGGGTAGCTATTACTTTTGTACAAGGAAATGGATTAAAATTGTCCACTGAGACTGTGGCTAATGATAGGAACTGCCTGGCAAGGTCTCGAGGCAGCAAGAGGAAAGCTGTGGGCTTAACAAGCATGGGAAACTATAAGTGTTTATGCAAAAATGCTAGAAGTCTCCGAGGTAAAATTGGGAAGTTGGAATGCTTAGTGTTGGAGAGGGAGATAGACATTGTGGGTATTTCAGAAACTTGGTGGGATGAGGAAAATCAGTGGGATATGGTGATTCCTGGTTATAAATTATATTGGAAGGATGGGGTGGAAGGGTTGGATGTGGGGTGGCTCTGTATGTCAGAGAGGGTATACCGTCCAGTAAGATTTTTTTTTTTACATATTATTGTTTATTTAGTTTTTCATTCCACCAACAACAAACAGTCACACATGACCCATAACAATACATCACAACAACGAACACTACAAACACTAAACAACAGCAGTCATCCAATCACCCCATTACATATAAAACAAAAAATGTACATCGAGTCTTCTTACTAATCTATTTAAATTGTTTTGAGGTCAAAGAGGGATATTAAAAATTTTGTCTCATCCATCTGTATACTTTTCCCCATCTATCTTGACATATTGTTTCATCCTTTCCTGAGAGTAACACATTTAGTTTATCTGTCTCAGCTATTTCCATCAGTTTCTCTATTATTTCTTCTTTATTAGGGATAATATTTGTCTTCCAACGTCTGGCTATCCCAGTCCTTGCCATCGTAACTATATACAATATCAATCTTACATCCTCTTTCTTGAGTCCTACCGGTACCATATTGAGCAGAAAAATTTCGGGCTTAAATTCTAGGTTTACATTAGTGATTTCCTTAACAATTTTGTTAATCATTCGCCAGAATTCTTTAATTTGTCTACATTCCCACCAAATATGAATATAGGTCATTAGAGACAATTTGAGAGTGGTGATTGATGCAATTGAATATTATGATAAACATCCAGAAAAAGAAGTTGGATTCCTCTTTCTAGATGCGGAAAAAGCTTTTGATAATTTGAATTGGGATTTTATGCTGCAAGTAATCGAAAAAATGGATATAGGACAGTCCTTTTTAAACATGATTGTGGCAATATATTCAGAACAGAAAGCAGCTTTGAATATAAATAAAGAAAAAACAGATTTCTTTCAAGTTCAAAAGGGAACACAACAAGGCTGCCCATTGTCTCCGTTATTGTTTATCTGGATATTGGAAATATTATTGGCAGAGATAAGAAAAGACAATAATATTGAAGGACTTACAGTGAAAGGCTTTATGTATAAATATAGAGCATTTGCAGATGATGTAATGTTTATGATTCAAGATCCAATTGAGAATATACCACAATTGATGGAAAAAATTGAAGAATTTGGAACAATTGCTGGATTCTATGTTAATAAAAGAAAACGAAAGTGATGTGTAAAAACATGACGAAACAGAGACAAATTGAACTTCAAGAGAAAATTCAATGTGAAGTAGTTACAAAGACTAAATATCTAGGAATTGAATTGACTATGAAAAATATTGATTTGTTTAAAAATAATTACGAAAAAGTTTGGTATAAGATCCAGCAAGACATGAAAAAATGGGATACCTTGAATCTATCGTTACTGGGAAGAATTGCAACTGTAAAAATGAATGTGTTGCCTCGCTTGATGTTTTTATTTCAGACTATTCCAATATTAAAACAAAGGAAAATACTGGATACGTGGCAGAAAGATTTATCGAAGTTTGTATGGGCAGGAAGAAAGCCAAGGATTAAAATGAAAATTTTATGTGATGCAAAGGAAAGAGGAGGACTACAACTACCAAATTTAAGACTTTATTATGATGCCGTCTGCTTAACATGGTTGGAGCAGTGGATTAATCTTGAGAATAAAAAGTTGTTGGCCTTGGAAGGTCATGACAATAAGTTTGGATGGCATGCATATTTATGGTATGGAAAAGTAAAAATAGACAAGTTTTTTAAACACCACTTCATAAGACGATCACTGTTCGAGACTTGGATGAGATATAAAAAATTCTTCTCGGAAGAACGACCACTTTGGATAGTGCCGGCAGAAGTGATTAATCCATATTCAAGAAATCAGGGTCTAGATTGGTTACCTTACAAAAGCCTTTTAAAAATAGAAGGGAAAAACTTTGTATTAAAAGATAGAACTGATGTTGAATTTGAATATGATTGGTTGAAGTATAGACAGATTTATGACTTATTTAAGACCGATAAAAGAGAACATGGTTTTAGAGAAAACAAGTGGAGACCCGCAAGAAACTTGGGGGATGGTCATCCCATTCCTCACACCTTTGCTTCCTCCCCTCTACCCTTACCTATCTCACACTCCTTCTCCCTTCTGGGGGTGGAGCCATAGACTCAACCCTCCAAAGCAGCCATTTTATCCAGGGGAACTGATCTCTGTCACCCGGACAACAGTTGTAATGCTAGGTGATCTCCAGCCCTCACCCAGAGGCTGGCAATGGTAGTTCTCATGGAGGAAATGGCTGGTTTGGAGGGTGGAGTCTATGGCATTATACCGGTCTGAAGTTCCTCCCCTCCTCAAACCCCACCATCCCCAGGATCCACCCCTTAAATGTCCAGGAATTTCCCAATCCAGAGTTGGCAACCCTATTTCCTTCCCACCCAACAGCCAACTTAACATTTATCTGCCTTTATCTGTCTTCAGCTTTTCGTCTCCACCCCCTCCCCCACAGCTTCTACCAACGAAAATTATAGTCTTTCTCCACAGTGGGGACCAAAGCAGCTTACATTATTCTCACCTCCTTTTTACATGCACAACAACCCTGTGAGGTTGGTTAGGCTGAAAGTATGTGACTGGTCCAAAATCACCCAGTCAGCTTCCACCGCAATATGGGGATCTGAACCTGGGTCTTGCAGACCCTACTCTGAGGCTCTAACTGCTGCGCCACTGCTGGCTTTCATAGGGTGGCTGCTGAACAGCAGCAAGCAGCCAGGCCAAGTTGAGTCATGCAAATTAGGTGGTATCAAGTCACCCAGAGGGTGCTGCCTAGGGATGCCAGCCTCCAGGTAGGATCTGGGGATCCCCTGGAATTACTGCTCAGCTCCAGACTACTGAGATAACTTCCCCTGGAGAAAATGGATGCTTTGGAGGGCGGACTCTAGGGCATTGTACCCCACTAAGGTCCCTGTCCTCCCCAGGCTCCATCCCCAAATTTCCAGGAGTTTCCAGACTTGGAGCTGGCAACCCCACTACCTCCATCCCCTGCCAGTGCCCGTGGGGGGACCTGGCAACCCTAGACTGCTGCCAGGCCTAGGGTTGGCAACCTCCAAGTGGGGCCCGGAGAGTGAACTCCAGAGATCTGTGAACAACAGAGATCTGTCTCCCTGGATAAAATGGCTGCTTTGGAGGGTGGATTCTGTGGCATGATGCCCAGCTGAGGCCTCTCCCTTCCCCAAATCCTGCCCTCCTTGCACTCCACCCCAAAACCTCCAGGAATCCCCCAGCCTGGCCCCAAGGCTCCCTCCCTCCCTCCCTCCCTCCCTCCCAGGCCGAAAGAGGCCTGGAAAGAAAGGGCCCTTCCCCCACCCTTTTACTGACAGAGCCAGTTAGATAGAAGGCTCTCCCGCCCCCCCCCCAACGTTCTGATCTCTCACCGTTGAGGCCTGGAGTCAGGTCCCTGCAGAGGCCATTTCAAAAGGTTTTGGGGCGAATTCAACCGTCCCTGCAAGGATTTTCTCACTTTTCGGATTTTTCTACAAACCCAAGAAGTCTACTGACTATGTAGGAAAAGCTGTTGGGGGAGAGTGAGGCCCCTGTTGGAGGGAATAGGTATCCGCACAGGAAAAAAAAGTCTGGGAATTAGAATAAGGATAATAATGAAATTGAAATTGTATGGGTTGAAAAGGGTAAAAAAATGATTTCAAAATTGTATAAGGTTTTATTGAAATGGTATACTGAGGATGAAACAGTAAAAGATCAAATGATAAAGTGGGCAGTAAATATTAATAATGAAATATTTATGTCATCTTGGGAATATTTGTGGAAAAAGTCAATGAAAATTTCAACTTGAATAAATGTCAAAGAGAATTGCTATAAAATGATGTACAGATGGTATATGACTCCTAAAAAAATTGCTATTATAAATGATAGCATATCTAACAAGTGTTGGAAATGTAAGAAAAAAGAAGGGTCTTTTTACCATATGTGGTGGACTTGCGATAAAGCAGTAAGCTACTGGACTGAGATTCACAATGAGATACAAAAAATTTTGAAATGTACTTTTAAGAAAGACCCACAGATGTTATTGCTAGGTCTTAAAATGGAAGAAATAAATGTAACCAAGAGGACATTATTATGGTACTTGGTTACAGCAGCCAGATTGACTTTTGCACAATGTTGGAAGCAAGATAAAATCCCTGAAACATGGGAATGGATTAAGAAGATGTTGTTTATGGCAGAAATGGACAAATTAACAAGAAAATTAAACAACGAAGAAGATGAAACTTTTTTTGAAGATTGGAAAGACTTTCAAGAATACTTGTTGGAAAATTGGGATGTTAAACGTGGTTTGATTTGTTTTGATAGCTATTAAGGAGAAATTGAAAGAGACTAGACTTTTAAATTGTTACCATTAATAAGAGAAAATATGCTTAGTAGTAATTGTAACTAAATAAGAGAGATATCAATGGGGTTGGAGCATTGCGGGAAGCCTTGTTTGGGGGGGAAAGGGCGAAAGGAAATGGATATGTATTTACTTGTTTAAGTTGTATGAACATGGAAAATATATCCAATAATAAACTGTATTTACCACAGAAATAAATTAAAAAACCCAGACAACATAGAATCTTGCCTGGAGAACTATGAACAAATTTTGAGGGAGTTACAAAACAGTCTGAAAGGCTCCAATTTGGGGCACCTAAGGTCCAGGCCAGATTTTCATAAACCATGGTTTGACAAAGAATGCAGAAATACAAAGAAACTTCTTAGCGCAAACTATGCAAGAGATAGATGCAACCCACAGGCAGTATCTCTAACAACTTTAAAACAGTTAAAAGCCCGGTATAAGGCCCTTATTAAAAAGAAGAAACAGGAAGACAATAGACTGTCCTGGGAGGAACTTAATAAAGCAGTAAATGAAAAGGACTCAGCAGGGTTTTGGAGACTGGTCTCTAGTCTTCCAGATAAGCCTGTAAATACTGTGGGCAATACTATCTCTCCTGGAACCTGGGGAACCCACTTTAGGAATGTGTATAAAGAAATAATCAGAAGATCCTCCAATTCTAGGGGAATTGACAGTCTTCCAAAGTGGCCCCCCATAGATCAATTGGAGGTGAAACAGCTTATTGACACCCTGAAGCCTGGTAAGGCACCAGGTCATGATTTAAAAAGAATGCAGAATGGTAGGTACCAGTTTTGGCATCCCTATTTACATTAATTGACCAAACAGGGAGAATCCCTAAGGATTGGAGAGTAGCCATTATTAGCCCATATTATTAAAAAAGGTAACAAAGAAGAGCCAAATAATTACAGGCCAATTAGTCTGCTAAACATAGTGAGTAAACTTTATGTAAGGCACCTCCTATGAAAATTCAGGGATTGGCTGGAAAACGACTCTTGTCTGGCAGATGAGCAGGCCGGCTTTAGAGATGGGATCATCTGGTTGCCAAATATTCCTCCAACTCAAATGTGTCTCTCTTTGCAGGCTTTTTGGACTTAAAGTCGGCTTTTGACTCTGTCTCTAGAATCATTCTATGGGACAAATTAAGAGCTTCAAGTATCGATAGAAGGTTACTATTTCTTATTCAGACTCTTCACAACAACACATTTATAAGGGTTAGGTACTCTCCCCAAGGTCATCTGACAAATCCTATTAGAGTTGAGAAAGGAGTTAAACAAGGATGTCTTTTGGCACCACTTCTCTTTAACTTTTACATCAATGACATGGTAGCCTATTTAAACAGGCCTGAGTTTCATCCCCCAAAGCTAGGCAACAGACACATAGGGGTGCTCTTATATGCAGACGATGCTGTCTTACTTGAAAGGACACCCATAGGTCTCAGGAGAGCCATGAGTTCTTTTGCCCAATATTGCCAGAATAATAACTTAGAGGTTAACTATTCAAAAACTAAAGTAATGGCCTTTACTAAAAGATCCCCCAAAACTTTCCATTGGCACTTAAACTCTGTTCCCCTTGAACAAGTTACCTGTTTTAAATATCTGGGTGTAATCTTCCAGGCAAACGGTTCAAGAACTGTAAATATAAATTCAGTGGCCATAAATGCCAAAAGGAGCATGAGGGCAATACAAAAATTTTACTGGCACAAAGGTAGCTGCCCTCAGACTGTTTAAGGCCAAATCTCTGTGTCAACTTACCTTTGGAGCCCCCATCAATATTACATCTAATTACAAGAAACTGGATACAATCAAAATTTCTGAGATCTATTTTACAGGTACCTAATGGCATTCCAAATGTGTTTATTCGAACTGAAACTGGAATGATTACTGTCGAGGCAAGGTTATGGATCATGGTGACTCATTATTGGCTGAAATTAGTTTTCCTATCTAAAGGGCTTACGTGTTTAATATCACAAGATACCTTTATACCTCCCTGGCTTAAGGCTATAGAAGAGAAACTCCTTTATTTTGGCCTTACAAAACAATACCTATGTTCTCTTGCATATGAAGAAGCTAGAGAACTGATAAAGCAGAGGATTATAGATATTGATAGGCAGAACAATATTGGCAGAATAGAGAAATGGAAGAGACTTCTGGACCCCATTAACAGAATAAGTTCTATGGCCTACCCTCACCAATTGTCAAACCATGAATATAGGAGAATGTTTACTTTTATGTGCTGGGATGCTCTTCCTCTAGCAATTACAGAGGGAAAGTATAAGAAAATCCCACTTGAGGAACGTATTTGCCCCTGCTGTAATGATGGCATCAAAATTTTAGAACATATCATTTTCAACTGTAAGGCTTATAATGATCTCCATAAATCACTTCCGCTCCCCAAGTCCTTACCTTTCACTAGTAGGCAAAGAGTTCATATTATGAAAAATCTCCTTGCGGACAGACACTCAGAGGTAACACTTCTAGTGGCTAGATATGGATGCTAGCTTTAAGAATTAGAAAATCTATAATAATGCAGGAAGTTAAATGTCAATCACTCTACTGTTAAGTCTTTTCCTAAAGAACTCTAAAATGAATTTTATGACTGTTTTAAGCTTCTTTTACTTTTACTTACAGGCGTTCTTACTTTTTATTAATTTTGTTGTACCTTTTTTTTTGTAAATTCTGTTTATTGATTTTCAAACATAAAAAGAAAAGACACAAAATTGGTTCACAGCAAAATAAACAAACATATCATAACTATCTTATTGTTCATTTCCATGACTACTATTTAACATATATATCAAGACTGTTCCAGTGGTCTGGTAGCTAAATTTATCAGAGTTACAAATCTGTCAACAAATCCATCTTAGAATTTGTATGTTCACTTTCCTAAATATTCTAGTTGCATAAAATATCATTACTATTCTAAGGAACAACCATCATTTTTCCCTCTACTAATGCAATGCTTATTTTTCTGCCTATTCTCTTGAAATAATTACTTACCCATAACCAGCTGTAGTCCATTACGCCAATAATATTATTTTACCTTTTCATTTTTCCACTTCCCACTTTTGCAGAGAAATGGCTACCCTTCATGGAATACCTCTTTGCCTCAGATCTTCAACCAAACAACTACACATATCTGAACATTTTGAAACACTAACTGGCCCCACATCAAAGTACACACATTGCTTAGATATTCTATGATGCAACCTGACTCTGACTGAATAAGAGAAACATATGTCCACTGTAATCTTAATTCTTTCACTGAAATAGTAATTCATGCATCTGATAACGTGCTCACTGTTATTGTTAGCTTGATTGTATACATTCTCACTGCTTTCTATTTGTTATGTAAGTTACTTCCATGTTGCTGCATGAAACCTTGTATGTAATGTTTTTGAAATCTGTTTATCATTGAAAAATAATAAAAAATATTTAAAAAGAACTCCTATTATTTACATTATTTATTCCATTTCTTTTACCAGTAACTTATATATATATATATATATATAAAAAAAAAATCTTAACATCACCTTTTAAATTTCATATTTGGTAGCATCCAAAAGTTCAAGAAAATAAAAAATACCAACTTTGGGCTGCATATAAGAAAAAGTATTACTTGGTTACCTAAATCTTAACATCATCTTTTATCTTCTTTGTTTAATACCATCCAAACTTAGGGAAAATAAGAAAATAATATTACAAACTTGATGCAGCAAGAAAAGGAAATTATTACCTAAATTTGAATACTTAATAGTTTCCCATCATTCTTTTGTGCAGGTTGCAATATATTGCCTCTCATTTTCTCCAGTACAAATTTGGAAGTAGGGTACTCATTAAATCCACAAGCCAAAAAAAAAAATCTCATATTATCTTACACATACTATAAAGTTTCTCCTTATTCTATTATAGAAGGGGGGCAGGGCGTCGACTGGCATGGTGAAAGACGCCATTTGACTGAGCTCTGACCGTCTCTCCCCTTTCCTGCCGAAAAGACAACACTTATCAGAACGAATTCAAATGATTTGGCATGGGCAAATCTGGTGGAGTTCGTAATAAAAGTGGAGGCCCAACTCTGAGGAATTTAAGTACCTTTTTCGTCACAGATGCATTGCAACCCGCTTCGAGCTCAAACCAGGCCTCCAGCACCAATATGGCTGCCGGAACGATTTCTAGCAACATGCAGCACTCAGCCCTGACAAAACAGGACTTCACAGAGACGCTAAAATCTTTCAAAATGGAGTTATTAGCAAATATGAACGAGATAATGAATCGACTGGAAACAATGAATGATTCGCTTCAAGAAATCTCACAGACAGCTGAATCAGCTTTGGAAACTGCTATCAGAAATCAAGAACACATACAAGATATCCAAAAAAATGAAACATGGGCGCGAGATCGGATTTTGGCATTGGAACACCACTCAAGAGAACGTTACCTTAAATTTCGCGGCTTTGAAGAAAAAACTGAAGGTAACATAGACTTAACATCTTTTATTTCTTCATGGCTTGCCACTATAATTAAATTTGATGATGCTGTTGCTCCGATGATAATTAGAGCCTTCAGAGTGGGTCCACTATCTATAGATCCCAGACAGAGTCCACGTGATATACTAGCTGAATTTCTGGATATCAGAATCAAAAACCAGATCCTCTACGAGACAAAAAAAGCAGGCAAATTTCATTATAATCAAAATGAGATCTATATTTTTCCCGACATAGCCCCTGAAGCATTGCAAATCCATAGACAACTCAAGCCTGTTACTAAATGCCTCACAGATGCAAATATTAAGTATAGATGGCTTGCAACAGGATATCTTCAAGTGCGTTACAAAGGAGAAACTCACATGGCTGATGATCCTGATTCTGTAACAGCACTATTAAAAGCAATCGGTCTGGAAACTAATGTTGAAATGGAGACATCTCAATCAAGAAAAAGAAAACGCGACACAACAGGAACACCTAAGAAATGGAGTAGAATCCCTACAAGACCCAGGAAATCTCCATAAATTCTCATCGAATTGCTATGCTAAGTATCAACAGACAATTTTTACACTGTGAACTTAACATATTTTAGTTTCGTTTCGTTAAGTCAAAAAGTTTCGACAAGCAATGGCGGGGAGGGGGGGGGTTACTTAGTCAAGCCTTGAATGGGGGTTTTGGCCGGATGGCCTGGTTTTTCTTTTTTTTTTCAAAGCTTGAACCTACAGATGGAGCACGTCTTGCTCCATGTGATTGTTTTTCACACTCAGTGGTTCATTACAGGGAAGGGGAGGGCAAGAAGGGTGGGAGGGAGGGAGGGAGGGAGTGGGGTGTTAAATATGGTTATTCAAGGGTTAAGTCTAGTTTTATATTGTTGATAGTTGTTTCCTTTTTACAGTACAACTCAGAAAGATCTTTGAGGTATATTCAACGGTTGTTAATTTTTATTAGCATACTTTGTCACTTAATACTTGAACTAAATTTTTGTTGGTGCAACATAACCTGTTTTATATTTGTTCTGATTATAAGTATAGGGTTACATGACATTAACTGTGATATGGTATCTTTTATTATGTCCCAAGTCAAGTGCATGTTGTTTTAGTATATAACGGAGTCCATCTTTTCATTATTTTACTTTTATTTGATTATAATTGACGATAAATCAGGACTTACAACTTAAAAATGGCTTTAAAAGAATACAAAATTACTTCTCTTAATTGCAGAGGCCTTAATAATAAAACTAAGGCAAAACATCTCACAACAGAATTAAAAAACCAAAGGACAAACATAGTATTTCTACAGGAAACTTATATTAAAAAAGGCCCCGTTGCCATTCAATCTAACTGGTTTCCTTTACAATATCTGTCATATGGTACAAACAAAGCCAGAGGTGTTGCTATCCTTTTTGCCAAAAACACACAATTTACTCTTGAAGCTTCAGAACAAGATACAGGAGGAAGATACCTTTTTTTATGAGGATCACTACAAAACCACAAAATCACTCTGGCGACAATATACGCACCCAATGTAGGCCAAATTGAATTTTTAAAGACCACGCTAATGAAATTATCTTAGTTTAGTAAAGGCCACTTAATAGTAGGTGGTGATTTTAATTATTTGTTAAACCCTAAATTAGATAAGTCCTCCAATAAAACAACCTCTACACTCAATCATGCTACTCCTCTTCAAGCAATAGTGGACAATCTGCACTTAAACGATATTTGGAGAATCCAACATGGTAATGAAAAAGACTATTCTTATTATTCTGCAAAAAACAAGATATGCTCCAGAATTGATTTTATTTTGGCATCTGATACTACTCTTCCTTTTGTTAATTCTTCAGAAATTGGAAATATCAGATGGTCAGATCACGCTCCAATTCATTGTACTTTGAAACTAGACAATAACTATAGCTCACAGCGCAACTGGACTTTTAATAAAAATTTATTAATTGATAATAAAACCAAACAAGAACTACAAACAGAACTAACAGAATTTTTTAACATAAATCAAAACTGTGGAGTTTCTAGTCCTCTTGTATGGGAAATATTTAAAGCTGTTATTCGAGGTAAATCAATTGCACTGACCACCGCCTGCAACAAAGAAAAAAAGAGAAACAATTAGAATTACTGACATCACTAAAAAATTTAGAATCACAACATAAAAAATCTTTATCCCAGACTGCCCAATGTCTCTCAGCATCAGAAAACTTATTTGACACATAGGCGAGGGGGTGTGGTTTTGCATCCTCCCCTCATTGTAGGATGGCCTCCCCCATAGCCACATCTGAGGCATCAACTTGCACAACGAAGGGCTGGCTCTCATCAGGATGCCTCAAGACAGGTTTGAATGTAAACAGTGCTTTCCGTCTTTCAAAGGCCCTATGACATTCCTCTGTCAAATTTAATTTACTGCCAGGCCTTTTAAAATCTGGCCCTTTCTTTCTAGTTTTCAGCAAGTCTGTCAAGGGCAAGGCCTCCTGGGCAAAGTTCAGAATGGATGGCCAGTAGAAACTGACAAAACCCAGGAAGGCTTGTAGCTGCCTCCATGTCCAAGGGGCCTCCGACCCCAACACATCTTTCACGTTGGCCGGGTGTCTACACATACAGCCAATACTGAGACAACTGTACTCACCGATAATTGGTTTCTGGGTCAAGTTCAAGATGTTGGTCTTACCCTTTAAAGCCCTAAACAGTTTGGAATCATCATACTTGAAGGACCACCTCTCCCAGTACAATCCCCCATGCCCTTGCACTCCTCATCATTTGGTGGTGCCCGGCCCTCAAATTGCTCACCTCTCTTCTATCAGGGCCGGGGCCTTCTCTGTGATGGACACACATGCCCTGTGGGACCTTGTTAGCTTCTGCAGCCCCTGCAAGACAGACCTCTTCCAGCAGGCTTTTAATTAGTCATTGCATATGACTTGTGTTTCCTATATTGTTTCCACCAGATCATTTTACTGTTGTTGAATGCAGGAATGTTCAACAAGAGATTTATATAGCTGGTTTAAAATTGTGTTATATATTTGTTGTTGTTTTTAAGATTGTTTATTGAATTGTATTTTACTTTGATACAAGTCACCCTAAACCTCACTTGTCAAGGGAGTGGTGGGGTATAAATTTGATATATAATAAACCAATATCCTGAGGCATCTGGCAAGATGGAGCATGTGTCTGGAGGCCATTACATGTCTTACAGCATGGAGCACTATGAAGGAGCACCTTTGGAGTTGAACAGCATCCTTCTAAAGCTAGTAGGGGCCTTGTGGTACATTGGGGAGGGGTGTGTGGCTTCTCTTGGTGCATACTGCATGTGCAGATTAACAGAAAATGGCAGAAGTGCTGGCTTATTTGAAGCCAGAGTAGGCCTGCCCATAAAAGGCAGCCGCAGTTGGCTTCCTGATGAAGCCTGCCCTTGGATAGATAGCTTATTGTAATATGTAGTGACTAGATCAACCATTTAAATAAATAAAACTAGTTGAACCCATACAGTTGTCTTGTGTCCTCATGTGGGAGGCACTGTTAGCCAAATTACCTTAACTCATTATTCAAAATAGGGAATAATTATCCTAAATCAGGCAATAGGCAACGTGGAGACCATCATCTGTGTATACAGGGGAATAGTTCCCTCCAGACCCACCAAATAGACACTGAGACTGACATCAGTATAAAGTGGTTTTGTTTACTGAATATCTTTCCAGCGTACACCAACACACACATACACACAATTATACAAGCTCTAAGAAATATAGGTAGAAGAAGATAGCACATTTGCATTAGCAGGATATTTTTGATGATGAGAGATACTCTACCTGTCCGGAGCTGGGAGGAGCGAATCTCAGGAAAAATGAGGGAATACGGGATGCTGGGAAGAGGGTCGTGCCCTGAGCTGGCAGGCGCACGATAAGATTCTTGGCTGTGCAACCAAGAGTCAGAAAGGAGGGTCAGGTGAGAGAGAGAGAGCTGGCATTGGACCCTCTCTTTTATTAGGAGTTTGAGGGGTGGGCTA
The DNA here is from genome assembly GCA_029375565.1 of Gekko gecko. Classification (NCBI taxonomy): domain Eukaryota; kingdom Metazoa; phylum Chordata; class Lepidosauria; order Squamata; family Gekkonidae; genus Gekko; species Gekko gecko. The sequence goes on along the minus strand of JAPDNY010000005.1, from coordinate 70,745,390 downwards.
AGCTTGGCCACCTCTCTTGGCACACCTCCTGTTAGTCTGACCCCAAAACTATGCTGACTGGTGCTGGGGTCGAAGGTCTGGGGAGTGGGCAATGTTAGACCTAACAGCAAACTAGGCTAGACAATGACACCTGATGGGATTATGTCTTGTGCTGGCCAGAGCCATTGTTCTCTTGTTGTGTAATGTCTGTAGTTTTAACTAGGCGATGTATTAGGTTGGGAGACAACAGGTTGCCTACGTGTGGGAGGAGACTCTGTATGGAGTTTGAAACCTCTGTCTTCTGGCCTGGCATGGCCACTGCCTGATTTCTCAATGCTATGTATGGCTAGGGAGCTGGTCCATCTTGATACAGGAAAGTGGAATGATGACATGCAGGAATCATAGGCACACCTTACACAGGAAGGCTTTCTTCTGGATGTGTGCTATAACTGGCATCACTTGGAGTCACCTTACAGTTCAGCCCCTATTGCACATAACTAGCAAAGTCCAGATTCTTATAACTTATAAGTTCATAAGAGCACACTAGGTGCCTAGTAAGGCAACAGCATGTACCAGGGCAAAGCCACTTAACAGGAGACAACAAACATTTAGAAAGCAAAGCATCTTTCAACACAAGGCTGCTTTTCATTCTCTCATGGTTGTGGGTTTTTAAAAACTTTGCATAAACAGAGAAGAGCTGTTCATGTTGACTGCACAGAAACCTTTCATCTTGGTACTTACGCTGTGCAACAAACACTGCAGAAGACAGACTCCTCATAGGATTTATAGTGTAAAATCTATTGGTTCATTGTGACAAGTGCATTTTAGCAGACATTTAGTCATATATATTAAGAGTAAAATTAAAACCAGATTTCTTTATGGCTCAGTCATCCTTTAAAAGCAATACTAATAAAATTATACACTTTTTCTGCTCATGACAGTACAAAGACATTTCCATTCCATTTCTGATAGTCTTTTATTTTATTCTAATGGCATGGAGAGCTTTATTGAGGGACAAGAAATCAGGGGGGTTATTATGTTTTAAATCTGCATACTCTTCACCGAAAAGACATTTCATATTGGTATATGAAAAATGTCCTAGTTTATATTTATGACATTGGTTTCTGTTTCTATTTGTCAAAGAAACAACCAGAATTATTGATAGATTACAATTTTATCTCAGTCTTCTTTTAATGACCACACAAGATGGCATATACCATTAAGTTCCATGCTCAAAGGGGGATAGGATGGGGATTTCATCTTTTCATGTGGACCTAAAACAATTCTACTTCTTTTTCAATGAATCCTTGGATAGAGCATGGCCATCCTATTCCTGTGAAGTCACTACAGAAATTACTTTATGCTTGCAGTTTTTTTCTGGTCAGGCTGCCTTGAAATAAGCTCTGCTGACTTTGGGCTTCACCTACTGAAGGAAGGAGAAGCTATTTCTGGGCAAGGCAACATGGGAACAGCCTGGGTCCTATTCCACCTAGTCTTCCTAGGTCATAACTGTTTATGGAGCTGTTTTGGGGAGAAAGACTCATTGCTGGAGAAGGCACTTCCTCCAACACCCCATGTCCTGTGACATATAAAAATATACAACATGTAATTAATGTCAACGAATGTTGTGATTTTATTTCGTCTACTGTGAGTTTCTGCCATTTCATCTAAAAATACCTCACACAAGTTGGAAAATATTTAAGATAGATTAGAATTTTTAAAAAAGATTTATTTGAAGTCCTATTCATAAAATGGTCCACTGAGTTCCAGACATCAAGGGATTGTCAGGGAGTGGTCGAGACAACACCTTGCCCCCCTTCTTTTCAGCCCTCCACAGGGTCATCCACCAGGCCCTGAGGGGTGACTGAAACATCTTATAAAGAGCTGCATACCAACCAGCGGATCAATGCCAGATGGCTCTAAGAGTCAAGCACCCACTGACAACTGCCTCTTTGACATCCAGCTGTCTGACAATTGGCTGGTGGCAAGTTCACCCTGAGGGTGCGTAAGAGGAGTAATGAGGCAGAAATGGCTCAGGAAGCTTTATTGGTCCCTCGTAGGTTGGGACACACTTCATAATTCTTCTGGGAAGAGGGAGACCAGTGGATATGCCAGATCTGGCTCAGACCTTCAAAAGGCTTAAGGGAGGAGGCCAAGGAGGAAAAAGCAGCTTTGATTCCCAGCTTAGAAGGAACAGAGCTTGGAGGGAGGAGATGAATGAGGGTGGTGCCAACCCCCCATACCTCTCTCTCTCTCTCTCTCTCTCTCTCTCTCTCTCTCTCTCTCTCTCTCTCTCTCTCTCTCTCTCTCGACCAAAGGAAGGAATTTCAGCTGAATGAGGCCTTGGTGCATGGTGGCTGGGGCTGGGATTTCTACAGCAATCTTTCTCAATTTCCCTTCCACTTCTGCATGGAAACAGGAAGAATATTTTTGACTGAAAAGAAGTTAAAATTCAGTTCATTAAAATACAACAGCAGGACATCAATTGAGTATCAAGAGGATTTTTTCATACAAATGAAGCAATGTTGAACTTATCCGACATTCTGTCAAGTTGATCATTAAGACTCCTATTCATCTAACATTCCTAGCTCCCTAGGTATCTATTCTGGAAGGTTCTCAATTTAGCATGCCAGATCTGTATCAAATTTAAACTTTAAAAAGTCTCCATGGTCAAAAAGGCTGTTCTTAGACATTGTGAATAATGGAAAATAGTGGAATAAAGAAGCATATTACTCACATCATTGCTCATAGAAGGCAAACTGTTACTCCACAAGTGATCTCTGATCAATTTGAAAGTTGATCAGATATTAACAGGTATATCGGTTCACCTATATAAAGATATATGGAAGTCATTTATTTTCAAGTGCTATATCTCCTTATGCTCAAAACATCTATATAACATTGGTGGCATGGGCTCCTTTCCTCAGCCCAATGAAGAGCTGTCAGAGAGGAAAAACAAGGAAGAAAATCTCTCACAAATGGTATAACAAGCCACAGGATATAGAGATTACACAGATGATCTGTCAGATACTCATTAAATCCATGCTCCAGTATTCGCTAAACTGTGAACTGTAGCTCCAATAAAATGCAGTGAAATAAGTTAATTAAAGAACATAGAACTCATTTTACACCACTCTGCCAATTTACACCATTTTGCACTATTCTAATTAAATACCATTTATGTGTTAGAAATTATTATTTGCCAGAAAATGCAATAGTAACATTAAAATGCATACACTGATGCAGTAAAAAAAAATGGACACAATGAAAGAGAAAACAGTGCAAAAACAGATGTTTGATTCATGCAAGAAAGAAAGAAAAATCAAAACTTGGATTTTCAAGCTGCAATACTAGGGATACAAAATTTATAGCATCCCTAAGATTGATCAAAATGAGAGAAACAGTTCTTACTCTTCAAGTAAACCATTTCAGATTGTAAAGTCCCTCTCAGTGACTCACATCTATCAGAGGATTAAGAAATACCAGAAGACACAACCACATTTCATCCTTTGTATAATAAAGGAAAAGAGAGGGATATCAGTTAAAAAACTGGGGAAATAAATGAATTTTAAGGAAGTACTTTAATGTAAAAATGGATTAACATTACAGTCCTTAACAGTCTGATTTCAGTGGCCTTAGACTGGAGAGACACTGCATAGGATTGCATTATAAGAGAATTCAGGTAGTAGGGATGCTTCCAAAAGGTTCTGTTTTTGACCTTTAAGGCCCTAAACACTCAGGGACCAACATCTATTGGAGCCTCCTCCTCTTTAAGATTTTATCAGATCTCTTCCCCTTCCACTGACCCGGCCAGACCAGGTCAAAGAAGTCCTTTCTGGAGCTTCTTCCCTGGTGCTTTGTGCAATATACTGGGTTCAGACACATAGAAGTGATCAGCTCATAGTTTATTAGTGATTCAGCAAGAGATCCTTCCCCCCAAGCCTGGTATTTATGCCTGGAAAAGGTTACACCCAAAAGACACCCCACTCCCAACAATAGGCTATTTATACTCCATTGTCTCCCAATTGGTTTTCTCTAGAATCCCTGTCTCCCTATTGGTCCATTCTAGGTTCCTAGCAAGCCATTGTTATGTGTCCTAAGCTAAGCCCTTTTGCAAGGGCTCAATACATAACACTCCTCCCCCCATAGTCCGATAAGTAGGCAGATGGCCTGCACTTCCGCTGTGAATGCCGGGATTCTGGAACCAGGGCCTCAGGAGCTACCCCAGGTGGACCATCCCGGATGTCTCAAGACAGTGAGGACTCCTCTTCAGGCTCCAGAGCAGGGGCTGGTGCCACTTCGCTGGTCCCTGGATCTGGAGGCAGTGCAGGCTCCCCAACTCATGCTTTGGGGTGGTTGATGGCTGGTGCCCCTCTGGGAGCTGCCAATATCCGTGTCTCCAGGGATGTAGGGAGTAGGCATCCCAGCAGCTGGTCCACATGTTTCCGTAGGACCTGGCCATCCTCCGTGGAGACTTCATACAAAACGGGCCCTGTCGGACGCATGACCCAGCCCACCAGCCATGAAGGCCCCTTCCCAAAGTTCCTGATGTAGATGGGGTCTTCCAGAAAGAACCCGCTGGGAGCCTCAATCTGTTCGGAGAGCTGCTGCGACTCAGGAGCCCTGTTTGGGTGCAACCTGTCTAGAAGGATGGTGGGCTGGTGACCCATCAGTAGCTCAGCTGGGCTGCGGCCGCTGACCAGGTTTGGGGTGGTCCATTGGGACAGGAGGAATCGGGCCAGTCAGGCCTCCCAGTCCCCGTCCATGATTCGGCTGAGGGCTCCTTTAGCAGTCCACACCATGCACTCCGCCAGTCCGTTGGTCGCGGGGTGGAAGCGTGCGGACCACACGTGCTGGATCAAGTTCCTCCAAAGGAACATCTGGAACTCTTTCAATGTGAAGGCAGTCCCGTTGTCTGAGATGATTGTGTCCGATAGCCCATGGGTCATGAAGATCTGGTGCAGCATGCAGATAGTGGCCTTAGAGGAGGTAGAGGCAACTGGGTTAACCTTTAGCCATTTGGAGTAGGAGTCCACCATGACGAGGAATAGTAATCTGTTGAAAGGCCCAGCAAAGTCAATGTGTAGCCTGGACCATGGTGTGCAGGTGGACTCCCAAGCCTGGGTGGGCACACTAGGGGAGTTTGGGCAGACAGCCTGACATGCTTGACACCTCTTCACCCAAGCCTCGATTTCCGCATCTATCCCTGGCCACCACACGTAACTCCTGGCCAGGGCCTTCATCCAGACAATCCCTGGGTGAGCCTCATGTAGCGCCAAGAGGATGTGGTGGTGCCAGACACCAGGAACGGCTACTCTGGAGAGGATGGAGGCAAGGGTGCATTTCTCAGATTCCATGATCCTCCTCCTAAGTTTCTTGTCCCGGAGTACCATGTCTAGATGGGCTCCAAACTTGCAGTCTGCTGTGAGGTGGTGAAGCTCAGCCAGATATTCCGTGGCTGACTCGTGAGGCTGCTGATCCCTGGAGTGGAAGGCCATGTGAAACACCATTTCTGGTGGTCTGGGAATGAAGTGATCTTGTAGGACCTTTATAATCTGGTAGAATGTGGCCACATCCAATGTAGTTGGTGAAAGAAGGGTCTGTGCCAATTCCACAGTGGCAGGGCCACATGAGCTAATGAAGGGACCCTTCTTCCATTCTGCGTCAGTTACTTAGTAGAAAACCAGGATGGACTTCAGTCCCACGACCCATGCTCCCCCATTGCTGTGGCCAGGCTGGATCAAATGGGGGAACCAGCCCTGATCTCGGAGCAACTGCTATTGTGCTGGCTGGTTGAGGCAGGAGAGTGATCTGGGTGCCAGTGGTGCTCATCAGCTGGAGCGGCGGTGGTAGTCTTTCTCTCTTGGTGCCCTGGCAGCCTGGCTAGCTCAGCGGGATCCCATCCTCGTCGCCAGTGCAATATACTCAGTTCAGATGCGTAGAAGTGATTAGCTCATATTTTATTAGTGATTCAGCAAGAGACAGAAGACTGAAATCCCTGCCCCTAAAGCCTGATATTTATGCCTGGAAAAGGTTACACCCAAAACACACGCCACTCCCAACAATAGGCTATTTAAACTCCATTGTCTCCCAATTGGTTTTCTCTAGAATCCCTGTTTCCCTACTGGTCTATTCTAGGATCCTAGCAAGCCACTGTTATATGTCCTAAGCTAAGCCCTTTTGCAAGGGCTCAATACATAACACTTTGCTAGCACAAAGTCCTCCAGAACTATGTTCCCTGCTTGGAGAAGAGGGGAGGGTCTGGCCCACCCCATTGTCTCTTGCTAACAACGTACCTACAGGACTGCCTCTCCCGGTAAGTTCCCCAGAGTACACTGTGCTCAGGACACCAACATCTACTGGAGGTCCATGGTCCAAAGAGCATCTGGCTGTGCTCATCTAGATCCAGGGCCTTTTTCAGTCCTGGCTCTGACTTGGTGGAATTCTCTGCCTACTTGCATCAGGGTCCTGCAGCCTTGTTACAATTTCACAGACCTCTAACGCAGAGATGTTCTGCCAAGCATATGGTTAAAGACAGCAATGGTTTAAACAACGAGCAGTTTTAGTAGTTGCTTTCTCACTCCCCTCTCCCCCACATTAATGCTAATTGGGAGTCATAAATTCTGCATTGTGGCACAATGTAGATGTCAGGATTTTACAGTTTGGTGTTTCAGGGTGTTTTAACATTTTTTTTGAATGAAATTGTTGTACACCACCCTGAGCCTGCTCTGCAGGGTGGGCAGTATAGAAGTTTAATAAATAAATAATCTATTATAGGGTTGCCAGGTCCCATCAAAGTCCCCAGCAGGGGGCTTTGGGGAGGGCGTTACTGGAGAGGGTGGGGAGTCCCTAATATGATGACATCACACAGAAGTGACATCATCACATTGGGGATCATTGTTCCCACCTCTCTGCAGCAGTATTTAAAGGCATCCTTTAAATGCTGCTGGGGAGATGGGGGAGGCCATGGACACCTGCATTCCAAGCCTCAAATTTGGGGTGCGCAGTCCTTGCCACTTCCCAGCAGCATTTAAATATATCCTTTAAAAGCTGCCAGGGAGAGGTGGGGGAAGGCCATGTGCACCTGCATTCCAAACCCTGAATTTGAGGCTTAGAGCGTGGTCCCTGCCTCTCCCCAGCAGCATTTAAAAGAAGTCTTTAGATGCTGTTGGGAAGAGATAGGGAGGAGGCCGGGTGGTCACTCTTGGAGCTGGGCTTCCCCCACCCACCAGCTGGCTGGCGGGTGGGAAGGACCCCCTCCAAATCAGGCAACCCCTGCCAAACCAGAGGATCTGGCAACCCTAATCTATTAGCATATGCATACAGATAAGCTGGAGAGCCATTTCACTGACCCCCCCCCCCGCCTGTTCCTAGCCCGGAGGAAGGAAAACTATTAATATGCAAAAGGAAGATTTGGTCCATTCCCAACCACCCATGAGAGAAAAGCACATTTCTTCACACCATTATTCCATTTTTAGGTCCAACTTTTGTACAGACCACTCTACATGTTCCATTTCCTTAATATTCACCCTTTTTTACCTTCTGTGTTACTATTATGCACTTGTACATACACACAAAAAGTGCACATGTGCATTGGTAAACTAGCGCTGAAAAAGATACAAATGAACTGAAGGTACTGAAACCTATAGCAAGTTAGAGGAAGAAGGTATTATTATTATTATTATTATTATTATTATTATTATTATTATTATTATTATTATTATTATTATTATTATATAGTTTATGCCACCTCTCACTGCCAAGTGGTTTCAAGCTGGCTAACAAGAGTTATAATAGTAACCGACATCAATCAAAAACATTACAATGTTTTTAAAAAAGGTAGCCCACATAAACAGAGCCAACTAATGAAAAGCTAAAGGAAGAGGTCTGTTTTGCAGGCTCTGTGAAACTTAAATAAGTCCCTCAGGGCCAATGTATCTTCTTACAGCTGGTTCCACCAGGACGAGTCCACCACAAAGAAAGCCCTTGTTCTGGAAGATACCAGGTGAACATCCTCAGGGCTGGCTCACCTGCTAGGCAAACTAGGCATTCACCTAGAGCGCACTGGACCTTAGGGGCGCCAAACAGGGCTTGCCCCCCCACCAAATCCCCCCAGCCCCAACCCCCACCAGAAGCCCACACAGCCGCTGGAGCTGGCTGGCCGTGCCCAGACCTGGGCATGAGGAGGAGCTGTGCCAAGAGCGCCTCGCTGGCTTCCTGCTCTTTGCGCCACACCAAGGCTGCTGTCACAACTTCCCACCTCCCCTGTGGCTCCCCATCTTCCTCCCACAGGCTTGCCCAGAGACAGGCAGCCCGCTGGGTGGGGTGGCCTTGTGCACGTTGCAGGCTCCTCATGCTTTATGGGGGGGAATTGAGGGCCAGGCAAGCTCCTCCCTCATTTCCCCTCCTTCCCCCCGGCTTGCAGGCTCCCGATCCCCCTTACCTGTGAGGAGTGCGACCAGACAGGAGCTCCTCCGCAGCCCGGGGATCCCTACATTGGGCCCCGTCGCCTCTCCTTCTCCTCCCGCCGCCTCCCCATTCTGGTTCCCCAGCACAGTTCTGCCCTCCTCCTTGTCAACCCCTGGACAGGAGCCTCCAGTCCGCAGCGGGAGGCAGAGGGCCTCTTCTCCCCTGGCATGGGAGGCCTCCCTAGGGCAGGTGAGCACAGCCATCAGAAGAGGAACTGGTACCCATGCGCGGCTGCTGGTAACTGTAGGGGGGAAGCAGCAAGGAAAGGGAGGTCAGCTCTGGGCTAGCCTTTCTATCTTTCAAGATGGGGGGCTGTCAGTCTGCCAGCGGTGCTCCTCATGGGTAAGAGGGATCGGGAGCCGGGGGAACCTGGAGGCTTCTGCTTTCCCAGCCGGCTGCTCTGCCTTTTGCCTTCCAGCAGCTGGTGGCATGGGGAGGGCAGGTGTTGCTGCCACCACCAAGCCCCACGGCATCCCTCCCCCCCCACTCCAAAAATGACAGCCCAACTTCTCCCCCGGTGTTGGGAGTAGTCTGGCTGGAGGAGGGGGGTCTCCCTCTCTTCCCCCCTTGGTCTCCAGCAGGAGTAGGAAGTTGGGAGGGGAGGTGCCATCAAAGACTCCACCCACCACCACCCATGCCCTGCCCGGTCCCCGCACCCTCACCACAGCAGCCCCAGAGAGGACAGGGGGTGTGGTCCGTGGGGTAGGGTCCTGTTTCTGCTCTAGGGCTCAAGGCCCCACTCGAAGGTTGGCATCCACAAGGGGGGTGCCACAAGGCAGCCTTGCCTAGGGCACAGAAACACGTCCAGCCAGCCCTGAACTTCCTGGGGGCCAGGCACTACCAGCAGGTTGTGGGCTGAAGAATGGAGATTTTTGGGGAACATATTGGAGCAGTTCACCAGATATGAAGGCCCCAGACCATTTAGGGCTTTAAAGGTAATCACCAGCACCTTGAATGTGACATGGAGCTCAATCAGCAGCCAGTGCAACTGTTTCAAGACAGGATAGATATGATCTCTCCAAGGAGAACCTGTCAGCAATCTTGCCACTGCATTCTGGACTGCTTGAGCACCTTCGGGGCAGCCCTACATAGAGTGCATTACAGTACTCTAGGTGGGAGGTGATCGTGGCATGAATCACTGTGGCTAGGTCAGAATAGGACAGATGTGGAGACAGTTGTTGGGCTTGGCACAAATAGAATGTCAGGCTGGCAAAAACAGGGCCATGGCCTTCTAAGTGGTGGCTCCATACTGGTGGAATGAGCTCTTGGAGGAGATCAGGGCCCTGCGTGACCTTTGACAGTTCTGCAGGGCCTGTAAGACACAGTTCTTACTCTGGACCTTAAACACCAAGTAGTGACCCTGTGTCCTGGCTCTACCACCTGCAGCCTGGCACGCCACATAAATTAGTCGATCAAACTGAGCCATTGTGAGAATGCCATCAGGACTAACACCAAAGTAGTGGTATGGTTTAAATTAGGAATTTTGCTCCTGCACTTTAATTGATCCAGCACTTTATGAAAATGAATAATTAATTGTTTATGTATGTTTTAACTGTATTTTTATATATGCATTTTATGTAAGCCACCCTGAGCCCACCTTGGTGAGGTGGGCGGGGTATAAATCGAACAAATAAATAAATAAATAAATAAATAAATAAGAATAGAAAAATGTCATCCTTGCAGCTGCTGACACCTGCTTGTCCAGGGACAAGGAGGAGCCAAGCCAGACTCTTAACAGAGTCCACTAATGAAAGTTAGACCTCATCAAAAGTTGGGAACTGAAGGCTCCATGGCGATCTAGCCCTCCCCAGCCAGATGATCTCTGTCTAAGATGGATTTAACTTTCAACTAGTTCTGCTTCAACCAACAAACTATGGCTTTAAGGCAATAGGCCAGATCTGCCAGTGCAGAGTCCAGCTGCTTATCCAGTAGGAAGAAGAGCTGCATGTCATCTGCATATTGATGACATCCAACTTCAAACATTTGAATCTCCTAACACGCTCCAATAGGGGGCGCATATGTATATTAAATAACATTGGGGAGAGAATCATGCCTTGAGGAACCCCATACTTGAGGGAATGCTCAGCAGAACAATCATCCCCAACTGCTACCCTCCAATGGCATCCCTGAAGGAACTAATGCTAAGGCACCATGCTAAGGAAGTCCCAGAAAACCTCAGTGAGGCCAGACAGTTGACCAGGATCAAATTATCAACTGTGTCAAATGCTGCTGACAAGTCCAATAAAATCAGCAGCACAGATCCACCCTTATCAAATTGATGGTGGAGGTCGTCCACCAAGGCTACTAGCACTAGTTGGTTTTTATACTCCACTTTTCTCTACCCTATGGAGTTTCAAAGCAGCTTACAATCACCTTCCCTTCCTCTCCCCGCAATAGGCACCATGTGTGGCAGATAGGGCTGAGAGAGTTCTGAGAGAATTGTGACTGGCCCAAGGTCACTCAGCAGGCTTAATGTGGAGAAGCAGGGGATCAAATCTAGTTCTCCAGATTAGAGTCCACTGCCCTTAACTACTACACCACTCATGCTCCAATTCCAAAATCTTTTTTTAAAGAAATCATCCCCACTGCATCCTCCCACTTGTTCAGCAGCCAGTCTAGGTATTTACCAAAAACATGGAGTGATGCCTCATTACTTCACCATCTTAGATTCTCCATTCCAACATCATGCCTTTATTCTGGCTCACCTGAATGCCTTTACATTGGAAGTTCCTTATGGCAGATTTAGGCAAATACCCTTTCAAAAAAGGCTGTGCTCATGTGAATTGGGAACTTTTGATTCCTTATCCCATATTATTTTGAAGTGACCACTACTTGTTTCCCAGCGCAGCCTATTTCTATCCAACTATTTTCCAAATAACAGTTTTACAGATGAGAAAATGCTAAGTCCGTTTTTAGAAGATGCAAATCCCAAAACCACCATATGTGTTGCAAAGTTTTTAGCAGAAACTTACAAAATCAAATTGAAACACACCTGTTCCATTTGATGTTTTATATTTGATATACTATTATTGATTATGATTTTAGAACTCTGTTTTATGCTCTTACTTATAATATATATATGCATTGATAAATGTATGTAATTATTTCTTTCTTTTATGCCAATAAAGGTGAGTGAGAGAAGAAATAATCCCAATAAAATGAGAATGAATGAGAAATGGAACAGTGAGAGAGAAATTTCTGAATAATAACAGAATGAACAGAAAAATCTATTCATCTGTACTAGTAGCCACAAGGGGGAAAAGTGAGGGAACTGAGTAGTTAATCTTTCTTTTAACACCAGGACTGGTACCCATAGAAATAAAGAGCTCAACAAGGAGAAAAAGTGAAGATATATGGAGAGGAGCAAGACCTTGGAGACATCTGACAGCAGAAGATGTTAAAGGGAAGACAAGAAAAGACAGGGAGCCAATGAAACATGAATCTAGTTCCTGTCCTAAATGGTTGCTTCATCCTCACTTCCCAGAACCCAGGGATGTAGGTTTCATGCACCCCCTCGATGGTTAAGAGATGGATATTTAATCGCATTCTGCCTTTCTCATGTAGTCTGCTGTCATTGCAGCTATCTACCTTCCCTTTCTGGAATCTTTTCTTTGCCTGCTCTGTGATATCTTTTAGAGTAGGCATTTAATTGAGCTTGTTTTTTGGTTAATAGCTTGAGTCCCAACAAGGGTATTGGCAACAACAATGCAAAAAAAAAAAATTAAAAGGCAAATTGGCAGACACTGTAAGGATGATCTAGTGAAGCTACACATGTCTGCCCAGTGTGATGGGAAGAGGAATTCTTTCATGACTCAGCAGCAGCATATGAAACCTAATGTGGGCCAGTACAAGTGACTGATGCTGAGGCCTGGCACATCTCAGGATGCATTTAGTGTGCAGGCAAAGAAGTGAGGCATAGCAGTACAGTGGATCTGAGAGGAGGAGGAGGACAGTTGGTTTTTACACCCCACTTATCTCTACTGTAAGGACTCTCAAAGAGGGTTATAATCAACTTTCCTTCCTTTCCCCTCAACAGTCACTTTGTGAGGTAGGTGGGGCTAAAAGAGTTCTGAGAGAACTGTGAGTGGCCCAAGGTCACCCAGCTGACTTCATGTGGGGGAGTGGGGAATCAAACTTGGTTCTCCAGATTACAGTCCACTGCTCTTAACCACTATACCACACTGAGCCAGGATAGTTTGTCCAAGTGCTGGTAGCCTACATGGATACCCTTATGAAAACTAACTCATGCTGAAAAGTTAAGCAAAATTATGTCTGTACATGTTAGCTGCTCAATAAACCCTAGTTTAACCCTGCATTGAGTCCAACATCATTCTGGGAAATAGGAGCAATATGATATGCACGAAAGAATAACATATGATCTGAAAAACAAGTTGAAAATAGAAAATTTTAACATCATATAAAAGAGAACAGAGAGGCTTAAATAAAGAAGATGGGATGTTGCAATAACAAATGTAGGATATAATAAAAAATGCATATCATATTATTCCATTTTTAAAAAAAAGGGGGGGGGGATTTGTTCAGTTTGCATAACTTTTGCAAGCTATGTGGTTCACTTTCTCCTGGTACAAAATATGGAGTCCCTAGGCAGAGGATTCTTTAAAACAGGATCTGTTGTTTAATCTATACTGTTCAATCTTTTCATTGTCTATATCCCTCATGAAAGCACTTTGGTTGCTAATCAAATTAGCATCATAAATGTGTCAAAAATGAAACTGAACAAAAAAAGATCTGCATCTACCTCTTCCCACTGATGTTACTACCTCAAAATCATTCAGAAATAAATTCAAGGAAACTTAATTCATTTGTCACCTCGAGTGAATAATGTGACCTTCTTACAAAACCAGGTAATTTGTGCTTAATGTAGTAGGTATACATTCATCAATGTGGCAGTCCTCAGTGTATGAAACAAGACCACATGACTTGTGCTTTGTTTTTTTTAAACCTAGAGGCCATCAACACAAAATTAAATTAACTTTGAAATCATGCCTGTCAGTAAGACTAGTGATGCATAATAGTAATTAAAATACAAACTTGTCCTCATTATAGCAAACAAGAAAACTTCCTAAATGATAACGTTGCTCCCCCCCCCCGTTACTAGAAATGTAAGTACTAGTGGTATAAGAACAAACTGTGGATGGTAACCCATAAGGTGGCAGATCTAATAATTTAATCACATTTAATGATACCCATTTTCCTCTATAGAAGAACCTAAACAATAAAGCTGAATGTGATTATCAGTTCAGCTGCTCATGACCTATTCATGGCTAACTTAAGGGTTGCTTTACTTCTTCCTACACAGCACAGTACATGACCAGCTTTCACATATGATCATGGTCACACAGCCCAACAGATTTCTCTTCCCCTCTCCTTGGTCAGTGCTGCATACCACTACACTCCACGGACAAAAATACAGCATATGAAATGCTGGCCAATACTCTCTGTGTGTGTGTTTAAAAACCTCCTACAATTCACTGCTCCTTTCTGCATTCCTTAGTGATGTGGAGGCTGTCAGTCTGTTTAGATTGGGAAGGTTTCAAGAATTTGCAATTTCACAAAGCACTGTGGAACTTATAGTTTCCCCCCTAACATCTTTTTTCTTTTATGTATCTTAAAGATAAACTGTAATGAAATGAAATAAAATAAAATTGTGCAGCATAGTGAAAGCATCTGAAAAAGAAAGAACATTTTGAAAGAAAATGTACCCTTATTGTGCTGGGTAAAAGATCTGCTGTGTGATCCCTGTAATAGAGGACAACCCTTCTGAACAGCCCTTCATGGCATTTTCTAGTTTCTGCTAGACAATCAGTTGTATCATGAGCAAGAACTGCTCTTATCAGTTGTCTTCATGTGCTTAGGCAGCTAAACATTAGCAACTATACACCAGTTCACAAATCATTCCAGCTATTTATTGTCAAACTGAATAAATCTGGGGATTCGCTCACCTTGATCACAGCCATTGCACCAAGTCAATTGGACAGTTAAATGCATTCACAGTGAAATTCATGGCATCCCTATAGCCAAAGGCTAGGACCATGTAGACAGGAACATTCATGCAATCATGCCAAGCATGACTCTGCTTAGAGTTATGCTAAGCTTTTGTTTGTTTGTTTGGTTTTGATTTGAAATGTACCAGCACTCACATGTAAGGATGTGCTGATTTCCCTCCTCAGGACCTGGGGCAGCCCTGAAAAAGAGGCTGGGACTGAGTACTAGTTAGTACCATCACAAAAAAGCCACAGGGTTATACAAACCTGGAGAAATCCTCAGGTTTTTTGGGGGGAAACCCAAAACCTCAGAATTATTATACACTAGGAATTTCTGGAAATAAATACAATGAGGTCTAGAAAGAAGCTCTGGGAGAGTGCCCTGGCTTTGGGCACACAGTGTGAATTTGCTGTGGCAACCTCAGCAGGGTATAATGACAGAGTCCACCATTTTCTCCAGAGGAACTTATCTCTGCTACCTGAAGAGCAGTTGTAATTTTGAGTGATCTCCAGCCCTCACCTGGAGATTGGCAACAATTGTTACCCAGGATGAAATGGTTGGTTTGGAGGGTGGAGTCTATGGCATTCTACCTGTCTGAGGACCAACCCCTCCTCAAACCCCATCCCCTCCAGGCTCCACCCCTCAAATCTCCAGGATTTGCCAACCTGGAGTTGGCAACCCTATCTGCTTCCCAGCTAACCATCAACCTACCATTATCTGCCCCTCTGATTTCAACTGACTTCTGCCCTCCCTCCTGGAGATCAGTTGTAACTCTGAGTGGTCTCCAGCTCTCACCTGGAGATTGGCAACAATGGTTCCCCATGAGGGACTGGCTGGTTTGGAGGGTGGAGTCTATGGCATTGTACCTGTCTGAGGTCCCACTCCTCCTCAAACCTCACCCTCTCCAGGCTCCACCTCTCAAATCCCCAGGAATTTCCCAAGCTGGAGTTGGCAACCCTATCTCCCTCCCAGCCAATTGTCAATCTACTGTTATCTGCCCCCTGACTTCAGCTTCCCATCTCCTCCCCCTCCCTCCTGGAGAGCAGTTGTAATTCTGATTGATCTCCAGCCCCCACCTGGAGATTGGCAAAAATGGTTCCCCAGGATGGAATGGCTGGTTTGATGGGTGGCATCTATGGCATTGTAGCTGTCTGAGGTCCCATCCCTCCTGAAACCTTCCCCTCTTCAGGCTCCATCCCTCAAATCTCCAGGAATTTTCCATCTGGAGTTGGCAACCCTATCAGGACTGGCCCCAATGAGTTTTCTCCCAAAAGCCAAAATAGGTGACAAGACCAAGCTTGGTTGCCTACCAACAGGCACTGAGAGGAAGGTAGGGTTGCCAGATCTAAGTAGGGAAATACCTGGAGATTTAGGGAGTGGTTCCTGTGGAGGGCAGCATTGGGGGGGGGCGGAAGAACTCAGCAGGGTATAATGCCATAGGGTCTACCCTCCAAAGCAGCCATTTTCTCCAGGGGAACTAATCTCTGTCATCTGGAGATCAACTGTAACAGCGGGAGATCTCCAGATCCCACCTGGAGATTGGCAACCCTAGGGGAAAGACAGCTGCACAGCAAGGGGTTGAAGAGAATGGTTTGATGGCCACTGGGCCAAGATTGGCAACAATAGTTCTCCAGAAGGAAATGGCTGGTTTGGAGGGCGGAGTCTATGGCACTGTACCTGTCTGAGGTCCCACCCCTCCCCAAACCTCACCCTCTCCGGGCTTCCCTCAAATCTCCAGGAATTTCCATCCCTAAAGTTTGCAACTTTATCTCCTTCCCTCTCAGCAGCCTCTTTCTAGGCAAAATTCTGTCTTTCTCATTAGCGGGGAGCAAAGCAGCTTACTTCATTCTCTCCGGTTTCGTGATCTGTACAGCAACCCTGTAAGGTAGGTTAGGCAGAAAGTCTGTGGCTGGTCCGAAATCACCCAGGCAGCTTCCATAGGGATGCTCCTGCTGAACAGGAGCAAGCAGCCAGGAGCTAGCAGCCAGGGCTAGCGATGACATGCCAGTCAGGAGGCATGAAGTCACCCTGAGAGTGCTGGCAGGCCTAGGGTTGCCATTGCCAACAAAGACAAATTGATGTAAAGGAGGATGGAAAAGTCTCCATATCTCTATTTTGCCTTAAATTGGTTTTGATGCCAGCAGAGTGAGAAAATGCCAGAGGCTCTGGGTGGGTGCCCCATGGTAAATGTACCAAACAATTCATAAAGATTTTCCAAAACACTACTCTGTCAATAAATCATTTTGTACACTCACAGCATCCCCTGCCAGAACACAACTCATCCCCAGCACTTTGAATTAGTACCAGAGCTATTTTTGCCTTGTGGTATTCTGCTTGTGGTGTGATCTGTCTTTTTTATGGTATGGCATGGTTGTGTTATTGGGTTTGTTTCTTTTGAAGGGGAAGTGTTTTGAGTGAGGACATATTTTACCTCAGAATATACCAGGTCACATAAGCAACTGACAGTTCCAACTGTCTTGCAGGGGGGGGTAATTAAAGTGCAGAATGGAGTGAAGTCCAATCAGTTTCCATATGCAAATGACCTTGAAATGCTGGCCCAATCAGAGAAGAGTGGCCTAGGCTGCAGTGGGTGGGAGAGAATGTAGGCAACACAGCTAATGGATAGGGACAGCTTCTGAGTGACATATCAGGAAACCAACTGATTTTGCCAGGCATAGAACTTTGCCATCCCAACTGGCTTTTATATTTATAGAGAGACTAGGAATAAGGCCCGTTGTGGAAATAAATACAACGGACTCTAGAAAGAGGCTCTGGGAGAGTGCCCTGGCTTTGAGCACTCAGTGACAATTTGCTGTGGCAATCTCAGCAGGGTATAATGACAGAGTCCACCATTTTCTCCAGAAGAACTGATCTTTGCTACCTGAAGAGCAGTAGTAATTTTGAGTGCTCTCCAGCCCACACCCAAGATTGATAACAGTGGTTCCCCAGGAGGGAGTGGCTGGTTTGGAGGGTGGAGTCTATGGCATTGTACCTGTCTGAGGTCCCACCCCTCCTCAACACTCACCCTCTCCAGGTTCGACCCCTCAAATCTCCAGGAATTTCCCAACCCTATCTCCCTCCCAGCCAACCATCAACCTACCTTTAGTTTTCCATCTCCTCCACCCTCCCTCCTAGAGAGCAGTTATAATTTTGAGTGATCTCCAGCACCCACCTGGAGATTGGCAACAATGGTTCCCCCTCAGGGAATGGCTGGATTGGATGGTGGAGTCTCTGGCATCGTACCTGTCTGAGGTGCCGCCCCTCTTCAAACCTCACCCTCTCCAGGCTCCATCCCTCAAATCTCCAGGAATTGCCCACCTGGAGTTGGCAACCTGATCAGGACTGGGCCCAATGAGTTTTCTCCCAAAGACCAACATAGGTGTGGAAAGGGCCTTTTAATGACAGAGGAGAAAGTACAGGTGCCAACTCTGATTAGGGAAATACCTGGAGATTTGGGGGGGTGGATCCTGTGGAGGGCAGCATTTGGGGCGTGTGTGGAAGGACTCAGCAGGGTATAATGCCATAGAATCTACCCTCCAGAGCAACCATTTTCTCCCAGGGAACTGATCTCTGTCATCTGGAGGTCAATTGTAACAGTGGGAGATCTCTAGGTCCCACCTGGAGATTGGCAGCCCTAGGGGAAAGTCAGCCGCACAGCGGGGAGTTGAAGAAAATGGTCTGATGGTCACTGGCCCACCTCATTAGCCAGCCAGCCATGCTGAAGCTAAGCAGGAGAAAGAGCCTTTTTCCATTTACTCTGACAGGAAAGTGGCCGTTGGGGAGGGGGTTATGGGTGGGGGAGGGGGTTATGCTGAAAGTCCTTTGTTTTTTGACTCACAGAACCAAGCTTGGCTGCCTACCAACAGCCACTGAGGGGACAGTCCCTCACAGGAGTCAAGAGAACTGTCTTCCTCAGGAGAGAGAGCTGGTCTGCCAGTAAATCTGTCTGAAGGGGGAGTGGGTGGGGAAGAGGAGCAGACCTAGGACCCGGCCAATGGCACGCGAGTATTCTTGAGTGGCGGCTGATGGGCCAATGGCTGAGGGAGGGCATTTTACAGCCAATGGGAGTGCATGGAATCTTGCAAAACCAAAAGATAATTATTATAAGGAGAGATGGGGAAAAACAATGACAGCTTACTCATGATGATTTCCTTACATTCATGACATTATACCCATTAAAAGCTTCCTTATAGTGAGTCATACCACTGGTCTATCAAAGTGAGCATTATCATTCTAAGAGGCAGCCACTCTACAGAATCTCAGGCCTTTCACATTACATACTATCTGCACTTAAACTGAGATGTTGGGATTGAACCTGGGACCTTCTGCGTACACAACAGATGCACTGCCACTGAACCTGGGCTCCTCCCCAGTAAAAATCATGGCAAGGGTTTGTCTGCTATTCTAGGATGCCAAAACAACCTCAATGCATGCAAAGGGACCCCCCCCCCTGGATATTCAATACAGAACCTCAAAGGAGGTAGATAGAACAAGGGAGGAGACAGGAGGATAAGGCAATGAAAAATGGGGAAGGGAAAGCAATTTTCATTGCAGTAAGGTGACAAGACGGAATAAGGGAGAGGCAACTGACAACAAGAAGGAGAAGGGGGGGGATCAGATTTCTGTTCCACCAGGAATCTTGTGGCTTCCGCACTTGTTTTTAATATTTCTAATTCTTCAAAGGTGAATAATTAGTCTATTTCTCCTAATTGGAATGTCCTTTAATCAAGGTCTTGAATTTTATTTTATTGGATTCCTTACACTAGTTATCTTCACCACCTAATAAAAATATAATAATCTACTATTACCAGGGATGAGACACTCAGCATTTTTTCCCATTTCATCCTGCATTTGACTACATAGGTCACCCTAGTGAAGAAACTATTCAGAATAAATAATTGCAGTACAATACCATGAACCAATCAACAGAACCAAAGGCAAGGACACAACAGATATCACAGAATGATACCATCTTTTTCTTTTTCTTTTAGTGAGACGATGCCATTCTCTCAGAGTCTGGAGACTGTGATAACTGGGAATTAAGTGGTAATTGGAATGGATTGAACACATCCTCTAAGAGGTAGTCCTACTGTATGAGGGACAACAACTCCCAAACCAGTTCTTTCTTCACCTTGCAGCACAGGTAGAAACCACCCTGAGGATATGTCCTCAATACTGCAGTCTTAATAGCTTTGCTAATACCAACAGACTAAAGCTAAGTAGGCAGTGGTATTCAAGGATCTAAGGAAATTGCTAAAATTAAATATTTGGTTCTTTTTGGTCAGAATCTTAAGTGATGGGAATGGGGTGTGACTCAGTGGTAGAGCATCTGCTTGGCATGCAAAAAGTCCCAGGTTCAATCTAAAAAGATCAGATAGTAGGTGATGTGAAAGACCTCTGTCTGAGACTCTGAAGACCTGCTTCTAGTCTGAGTAGACAATGCTGACACTGATGGACCAGTGATCTGATTCAGTATAAGAACCAATATAAGAGGTCCTACGACTGATAGACAATTTAAAAACTGATAATTCACCAGGCTCAGATGGCGTACATCCGAGAGTTCTGAAGGAACTCAAATGTGATCTTGTGGATCTCCTGACAAAAATATGTAATCTTTCATTAAAATCTGCCTCCATTCCTGAGGACTGGAAGGTAGCTAATGTCACTCCCTTCTTTAAAAAGAGTTCCAGAGGAGATCCGGGAAATTACAGGCCAGTCAGTCTGACATCAATACCAGGTAAGTTGGGGGAGACTATTATTAAGAAAAGAATTAGTAGGCACATTGATGAACAAAAACTATTGAGGCTGTCTCAGCATGGGTTCTATAAGGGAAGATCTTGTCTCACTAACCTGTTAGTGTTCTTTGAGGGGGTGAACAAACATGTGGACAAGGGGGACCCAATAGATATTGTTTACCTTGACTTCCAGAAAGTTTTTGATAAAGTTCCTCATCAAAGGCTCCTAAGTAAGTTCAAAAATCATGGGATAAAAGGACAAGTCCTTTTGTAGATCGAAAACTGGCTAATTAATAGGAAACAGAGAGTGAGTATAAATGGGCAGTTTTCTCAGTGGAGGATAGTAAGCAGTAGGGTACTGCCGGGATCAGTACACAGTCCAATGCTTTTTAACTTGTTTATTAATGATTTAGAGTTGGGAGTAAGCAGTGAAGTGGCTAAATTTGCAGATGACACAAAGTTGTTCAAGGTGGTGAAAACCAGGGAGGATTGTGAGGCACTCAAATGGATCTGTCAAGGATGGGTGAGTGGGTGTCAACGTGGCAAATGGGATTCAATGTGGCCAAGTGCAAGGTGATGCATATTGGAGCCAAAAATCCTAAATATAAATACACGTTGATGGGGTCCGAACTGGCAGAGACTGATCAAGAGAGAGATCTTGGAGTCATAGTAGACAACTCACTGAAAATGTTGAGACAATGTGTGACTGCAATAAAAAAGGCCAATGCTATGCTGGGGATTATTAGGAAAGGTATTGAAAACAGATCAACCAATATCATAATGCCCCTGTATAAATCAATGGTGCAACCTCATTTGGAATACTGTGTACAGTTCTGGTCACCACACCTTAAAAAGGATAGCACTGGAAAAAGTGCAGAAAAGGGCAACTAGAATGATAAAAGGGTTGGAACACTTTCCCTATGAAGAAAGGTTAAAGCACTTGGGACTCTTTAACTTGGAGAAAAGACGGCTGAGGGGTGACATGATCAAGGTTTATAAGATTATGCATGGGATACAGCAGGTAGAGAAAGAGGTACTTTTCTCCCTTTCTCACAGTACAAGAACTCATGGGCACTCAATGAAGTTGCTGAGTGATCAGGTTAGAACAGATAAAAGGAAGTACTTCTTCACCCAAAGAGTGATTAACACATGGAATTCACTGCCATAGGAGGTGGTGGTGGCTATAAGCATGGACAGCTTCAAGAGGGAATTAGATAAGCATATGGAGCAGAGGTCCATCAGTGGTTTTTAGCCACAAGATATAGATAGGGACTCTGGGGCAAGTGATGATCTGTATTCTGGTTTTTTTGGGGGGAGGGTCAACAGTGGGAGGGTTTCTAGTGTTCTGGCTCCACTGGTGGACCTCCAAATGGCACCTGGTATTTTTGGTCAATGTGTGACACAGGGTGTTGGACTGGATGGGCCATTGGCCTGATCCAACATTGGCTTCTCTTATGTTTTTATGTAAGATCGTTTCATGTATTTGTGTCCATGTGACATTCTGAGGGGAGCTTTCCTAAATAGGTGTCTGAGTGCTGTCCTTCCTTTAGTATACTCATCCCACAGAATCCATTGAAGGAGATGCAAAGGCTATGCAATTATTTCCATCACCAGGTACTGGAGGAGTATTATCTGCACATGCATGAGAAGAATTTCATTTTAAAGGAACTATTTAACAATATTTTACTTACATCAGAAACAGTTTTATGGATGAGAATAATGAACTGCTTTCCTAGTTTGATCACCTGGTGCGTGCTTCAAGGATGCATGCATAATTTGATTTCACACAATAAAATCCATTGTACACTGATCATACTAAAGTGATGGTACCTTCACTGGAGAGAAGGAAACATTGAAATACAGATTATTTTGCAGGAAGTGAAAATATTAGCTGCTTGAGTTAATCCTTTGGTATTCAACCAACCTAACTATGCCAATGAATAGGGTATGATCAGGCCATATCTGCTACCTGTTATGCACAATCTCTCAACACTGTACTCAGATGAACCAGCTACTCTTCATTGTGGATAGGAAACATATTTATTTATTTAGGAAATATTTATGCCACCTCTCCAGAGGCTTGGTAGAAGTGGCTTATAACTAAGAGGATGAAACAAGACTGTTAAAACAAACCATTAATAAGCAAGCCAACACTATTAAAAACAAGCCATGGCATAACACTGTGCAATTGAAAATGATAAAATGTCTAGAAGCAGACCACAAAATATTATTTTTATTATTCTATTATTTTATTGGACTTCTAGCCCACCTTCCCCTGCAAGCAGGCTCAGGGTGGCTTACAACAGTAATAAATACACAATCCAGCTCCTAAAACTTCGCAACCAATCATTAACAACAATAAAATAACATCACTAAATAACAGCAATAGCAGTTGATGGTATCATCCAATCACTCCATTTCTGTCTACTCTCATATAGGCTCCCCACATGTATGCAGGTGGATGACAACTGATGCTGATGGGGCAGACGAAAGACAATATAGATTGCATGTAACAAGCAACACAGAGAAATACAGAGAAGGGGAGGCCAGGTCTCCACTGCCTTAACCATAGGCTTGGTGTAACATCTCCATTTTGCAGGCCCTGGAGAATGCATTAAGTCACAGAGGGCCCAAATCTCAGCAGGGAGAGTGTTCTACCAGGTTGGCACCAGACCTGAGAAGGCTCTGGCTCTGGTTGATGCTAAGCAGACATCTTTGGGGCCAGGGAGCACCAGCAGATCTTGATTCATCAAGCACAATACTCTTCTGGGGACATACCAGGAGAGATGGTCCTGAAGGTATGTTGTTCCCAGACCACATAGGGCTTTAAAAACCAAAGCCAAAACCTTGACTTTGGAGCTACAAAGGATGAAATGGGAGCTGAGATGGCTAGACTGAGTGTGGTGGTGTATGCATGATGAAGCTGCAAGAACATCTGGTAGGACATTTATGAAATCCTCTAAGATGGCAGTGAAGGCAACAAAGAAGGAGTTCTACGAGGCCTCCATTGTAACTATCAGATCTCGCCCAGCCCAATTATTCAAAATGATTAGATCATTAACCTTCTTCCTCAGGGGATACAAAAAGATAATAATTTGGTTATCAGCACTGAGGCTTTTGTGAGCTATTTTGCATATACAATCTCGTAGCTCCACCAGAAACTGTTGGGCACTATTGGTACAGTATGCAAACTGGAGGCCCCTTGGCCACCTTCAGGTCCAGAAATAGAACACTTCAGCTGACTCTCCCAGGACAAGGTTGACAGGATTCTGGGGGCTGTGAAGCCCACCGCATGCCTCCTGGACCCATGCCCATCATGGCTCATGAAAGTCAGCAGTAATGGGATATGTCTCCCTCAGCAGATATTATCAACTTGTCCCTGAGTTCAGGAACTTTCCCAGATGATCCAAAATAAAAATAAAACTCCTTAGTTAAAAGCCTGAGTGCTTTAATTTTTAGTCTGGCACCTAAAAGAAAATAAAGTAGATACCATGCAAGTTTATGGTAGAGGGCATCCAAAAGTGAGGTGCTACCAAAACCTTGTCCCTGGTTGCCACTAGCCTCACTTCTGCAGCTGAAAGCACCAAGAGCAAGGCTTCATAAGAGGATGGTATGACAATCTCATCCTCTTTCCTTCCTCACACGCAGGATTTTCCCTTTTGTTTCTTCTTCCTTTCTTGCTGAACAGCTACATCTATTTTCATCTTATTTGTTGGTCTATGGCTGTCCCACCCTATCATGTTATTATATATTTTGATGCTGGTCCTGTCCAGGGACTTGAGGAAAGAGACAAAATCACTTGCTGATATTCTACTCACACATCAAGACACAGATGATGGGGACTCCCAAAGCAGGGCACCTGAAGATGATTACAATGGTTAGGTAGAATTGTATGGGAGTAAGCAGTCCATAAAGTAAGTAGGTTCCAGGCTGTATAGGGCTTTGAAGGTCAATTTCAGCACACTAAATCTGGTCTTGTAATAGTTTGGAAGCCAGTGCAGATGGAACAACCCTGAAGTGAGAAAATTCCAAACAGTATTTTCAATTGCAGTTTTCTGTGCCAACTATAATTTGCAAACACTCTTCAATTGCAGCTGCATTTAGAGAGCATTGCAGTAGTCTAATCTAGATGTTACCAAGGCATGTACTACATTCATGGTACATCCATACCATAACTGCCTCCAGGCAGTTCAAGTTTTCTACATTCACTCTGGAATCCACTGGTAGCAACATTTATATACATCCCAAAGATCTGCATATTTGGTTTTGTTTGAAAACTTATTTAAGGCCATTTATCTGACTATATTATAGGGAGTTTGGATATTTTTTTCCTGAAATTATCCATTCTACAGTAGCAAGAAACAGTATTCTTACCAGAGCGAATCTTGGAGAAGACAGAGTTTGGGGAGAGACCTAAGCAGAAGTAAAATTCCATAGAGTTCACCTTCCAAAGCAGTCATTTTCTCCAGAGGAGATCATAGAATCATAGAATGTTAGAGTTGGAAGGGACCTTGCAGGTCATCTAGTCTAACCCCCTGCACTCTGCAGGAGCATAGCCAAGAGATAGCCCTACAACATACCAGAAAGATGGTCATTCAGCCTCCACTTAAAAAGGTCCAGCGAAGGAGCCTCCACCACCTCCTGAGGCAGTCTGTTCCACTGCTCAACCAATCTTAGGAAGTTTCTTCTGATATTTAGCCGGTAATGACTCCCTTGTAATTTCCACCTATTAGATCTGGTCTTGCAATCCAGAGCAAGAGAGAATAGATCTGCTGCATCTTCTACATGACAGCCCTTTGAATATTTGAAGACTGCAATCATGTCTCCTCTAAGCCTTCTCTTTCCCAGGCTAAACATACCCAACTCTTTCAGCCTTTCCTCATAAGACTTAGATTCCAACCCTCTCACCATCCAGGTTGCCCTCTTCTGGACATGCTCGAACTTGTCAAAATCCTTCCTAAAATGTGGTGCCCAAAACTGGACACAGTACTCCAGGTGAGGCCTGACCATAGCAGAATAGAGTGGAACTACCACCTCCTGTGATCCGGACACAGTGCTTCTGTTAATGCATCCTAAGATTGCATTAGCTTCCTTCACAGCCACATCACACTGCAGGCTCATGTTGAGCTTGTGATCAACCATAACTTCTAGATCCCTTTCACATGTGCTGCTGTCAAGCCAAGTCCCTCCCATTCTATATCTGTGCCTTTGATTTTTGTGCCCAGGTGTAGGACTTTGCACTTATCTCTATTGAAATCCATTTTATTTGTCTCCACCCACTGTTCCAGCCTATCTAGATCATTTTGAATCCTGACTCTGTCTTCTTCAGAATTAGCAGTCCTACCCAGCTTCATGTCATCTGCAAATCTGATAAGCATTGCCTCTATGAGAGCTTGTTTGATGTAGTGGTTAAGTGCATGGACTCTAATCTGGGAGAACTTGGTTTGATTCCCCACTCCTCCGCTTGCACCTGGCTGGATGACTTTGGGCAAGCCATAGCTCTAGCACAGCTGTTCTTGAAAAAGAGCAGTTTCTGTCAAGAGCTTCCTCAACCCCACCTACCTCACAGGGTGTCTGTTGTGGGGAGGGGAAGGGAAAGGAGTTTGTAAGCCGCTCTGAGACACCTTTGGGTAGTGAAGGGCGGGGTATAAATCCAGTCTCTTCTTCTGCTGCTTCTGCTTCTTCCTTCAGGTCATTTATAAAAACATTGAACAACACTGGACTCGGGACTGAGCCCTGTGGCACTCCACTCAAGACTTCCCTCCATGTAGACATAAAGCCATTTATGATCACTTGTTGGGTACAATTTTTCAACCAACCATTAATCCATCCAATGGTTGTATCATCCAGCCCACACTTAACCAGCTTATCCTCAAGGATATCATGAGAAATTTTGTCAAATGCTTTACTGAAATCTAGATACACTATATGCACAGCATTGCCAGAGTCAACCATTTTAGTAATTCTGTCAAAAAATGGTTGACTCTGACAATGCTGTGCATATGGTGTATCTAGATTCCAGTAAAGCATTGGACAAAGTTTCTCATGATATCCTTAAGGATAAGCTGGTTAAGTATGGGCTGGATGGTGCAACTGTCTTTGTAGCTTGGAGATCAGCTGTAATTCCAGGAGTTCTCTAGTTCCTACCTGGACTTTATCAACCCTTTGTAGAACTTCCAAAATGACCCATTGTCAATGCAAGTACAATGTATTTCAAGGGAGATCATTCACGCTTTCTCAGAATCATTGAGGAGAGGCCATGGCTCAGTGGAAGTGCTTTCTATGTAAAAGGTCCCAGGTTCAGTCCCTGGCATCTCCAGCTAAAAAAAACATACAGTAGGTGAAATGAAAGACCTCTGCCCAAGACCTCGGAGAGCCATTGCTAGTCTGAGTAGATAATACTGACCTTGATGGATCAAGGGTCTGATTCATGTAAAGCTCAGTTAACATATGACCCCGGGATCTGCCGGGACTTGGCTATTTGGCAAGAAACCATTTGGGCAGGCTAAAAGAGATGATGTGGGCGGGACTTAGCTCATAATTGCTTTTGTGGTCTTGGGCTTTAAGGGAGCTGGCTGGCAGTGTGACCATGTGGCCAGTGAGCCCTCAGCCTGCATGGCCAGGTTGGGGGCCAGGGATTCCAACAAGGGCTGTTGGGACCCTGAGTGGACAATGTCAAGTGGGCTAGGAGGAGGCAGGCAGTCCTGGGGGCTTTACCTGCCCACCCCCCATATAACCAGACACTGCATGATCCTCAGCTTCAGACCTTCTATGCCCCTGGGGCCCACAATACTTCCCATGATAGATTACTGCTCCCAAGATAGGGTAACACAAGTACAGGACATGGATGTACCCGTCATCCTGCCCACGTTACCAGTTCTCTTCAAATGTAGTTGGACTTGCATGGACTTAATGGTGTCATGGTCAAAAGGAATTACTTCTTTACACAGAGGAGATAGGGATAGTCACAGGAACAGACAGCTTTAAAAGAGAATTAGGTAGATTCATGGAGGATAGGTGAGACAGCAGGCCTCTTCTTATGTTCTTAACAAGATCAAGATATGACCAGTATTTATATGAGGAAAACTTTAACTTGCAAGCCTTATTAATTTTGCTGATTCAGTTGAATGTCACTATTATAATCATTTTTCTCCCATGAACTTACAAACCTACGAGTATTTTCTCAACATTTTTTCCATTTCCATATTATTTTCTCATTAAAAATGCATTTTTCAACATTATTTGAGCTTCAGTTTCATATAAATTGCACATAAATTGTGCAAAAAGGAAGCATGCTACAGATGATATTTAATGGTATAAAATGCTGTAAAAGCAACAAAGGAAACATCAGCGGCAACAACAATACTGAGGTGGACCAAAGCTACCAACAAGGGCAATATTAAGAAGAAACTAAAATGGCCACCTCACTGCAACATTCCCCAAAAGCAGACTATTATTTGCATTTTTTGGTAAACATCTACTACAGGTTATAGTTCTGATACTAAATAAATAATAAAGGATCATGCTGATATATCCTTATTTCATTGTAAATCTTATTTAAATAAAAGCAAACATTGCTAAAATATTACTGACTGGTTAGTGACAATGTTCCCTTGAACCTCCTAGGAAGAAACCAGAATATTCATCTAGTTCTTCTGACATTAATAAAAGCCTATGCATACATGAGTGAATGTTTATTATTTAAAGGATATGAAAGACATACTGTGCATCTGAATAGATACAATTTAGAGTATGTGTTAAAGAAAAGATACATGGTTTTTGTCCACTTTCAATTACAATAGGGCAACACTGTATTCTCTTTTCTTTGGACAATGCAACAAAACTGTATTTTATATTGCTGTTATACATTTCAGTTAAAGGAAATGAAAATATTTATCTATCCAAGCTTCTTAAATAACAAAAAGGAGCATTATAATGTATTTGGGTCACCTGACCCTTCAAATACTGATCAGACATTGTAGAAAACAGTCCAGTATGGAATAGTCTCAATTCTGGTCAAGCTTTTCAGCTGGCCATTGAATGTATTCGAAGAGATGAGACTACCTGTTGTCAAGCCACTTCCCCCCAATCCAGCAGGTTACTAATCTTTTATCTGGTCACTCAGAAGCTTCCCTGTGCCATACTATGCCTTAGAATAGGTCAAGCCAATGCAGAAGAAAGAGAAGTCCAAGCTTACATCAGCAGGTAGCTTATAGTCAGTAACAGCAGCTGTGCTTAGTCAAGAGGCAGGAAAGCTAACTGAGGAGACCTGGGAGGCAGAGCCGGTACCAGGTTTTTTTGGACACTAGGCAAGGCTACCTTCTGGTGCCCTCCCCCGTGCGCTCACCAATTTTCAAATATAAATGCATTTTAGGAAGAATGAAAAACACAACATTTGAAATTGCTAATTTCTTTTTTTTAATTGTGAGAACATGTGAAACAATCTCTGATTTTCTCTCCCAAACAGAAAAACAGAAATCATAAAGCATTTTCAAAAATTTTGTTAATTGTGATGCTGAAATTTAATTCTCTTTAATGTTTTCATTTCAGTCACATCAAAATCTAATTTTTCATGCCTTTTCTTTAGCAAATGTCACCAATTCCTTTAGGTCAAGCGCTGATGCTTCAGCATGTTCAATCAAAATTGTTGCCAAACCAAGTAGTCTCTTTTCCAGCATTGTCGAGCATATGTGCTTTTATAAGTTTGAGTTTTGAGAAACTGTGTTCACCACTTGCCACTGACACTGGAAGTGTGAGAAGGAGTGTGAGAAGTGTGAGAAGGAGCAACAGAAACATTAGGCACACTATCCTGGAGGTTTTCTTGAAGTATAAAGAGAAGTACATTTTGTGGTGGCATAGACTTTGGAAGTCTTTGAGCTACTGCTTGCAGTTCACAACACAGATCTTCAGCATCAATATCCTTGTTTCCATTGTGCATCAATGCTTGTTCCAAATTCTTGCAGGCCTTTTGTACATCTGTGCATTTTTTGTTAATACTGTATATATCATACTTGAAGCCAAAGAGGGAATTATAGTGTTGTAGTTGTTGGAATCTCTCTTCAACTGATTGTATGGCCACATCTAAGACAGCACCGCTCCCCTTTCAAAAAGGATGTTGTACCATGTAACAAGGGATACCACAAACTTAAACTTGCTAATTGCATCAGCCAGAGCCTTAGCTTCAACATAAAAATCACTTCTGGATGATTTTTGTAGGCTTGGGTCATTAAAGATCTCCATTAAAGCATCATATATACCACCAAGATGATATCTCAGTGGTTTCAAAGCATCAATCCGACTCTCCCATCTGGTTTGACTCAGTGGCTTAACAGTAATGGCTGGTACATGGCTAGTTAGAATTTGCCAACGATGAATTGATGCAGAGAAATAATTATAGATCTGCTGGACCAACATGAAGAAACTTGTTGCTTCCAGGCAACACTTAGCAGCATCACTGACTAACAGGTTTAAAGAGTGTGCGCTGCAGGGAATGAAAAAGGCACATGGATTTATGTCCAGGACTGTCTTTTGTACTCCATGTTCTTTACCTTTCATGCTACTCCCATTATCATAACCTTGACCGTGCAGATTCTTAAGTGGTAATCCCATTTACTCAAGCAGTCCAAGAAGAGTTTCTTTCATAAAGACACCTGTAGTCTCCTTTAGTGGAATAAATCCCAGGAAATGTTCTCTTATCGTAACCTCAGGCTCAGTCATCTCAGTATCTGGTGGTTTGATTACACTGGCAAAATGTACAATCATTGTCATTTGTTCAGTATGACTAACATCAGGTGTGCAGTCCAGAATAACTGAGTAGTATTTGGCTGTGTTTACACGTGCTAAAATGTTCTGCCTTATAACACTTCCTAGAAGCTCATTTTGGATGCCTTTTGCTAGGTAGTGAACCATGGTTTCTGCATCTTTAACTCTGCGCACATGTTCAGTCATGATAGGGTCAAAAAGGGCCAAAAGTTCAACAAGCTTCAAAAAATTTCCATTGTTCTCACTGTACAACTTTTCAGTTGTACCACGGAATGCCAGGTTTTGCATGCCAAGAAATCTGACCATGGCAATCAAGCGTTCCAAGACCTGTTGCCAATATTGCTCTTCTTCCCTGATTTTATGCTGTTTAATATTATCAATTGTTTTTCCTTTCCTTAAGCGCAGTTCAAGTTGTCTCCAGGCCTGGTAGTTGTCTAAATGGAGAGTACTCCTCTCATGTATATACAGAATTGCTCCAATGTTCTTCCAGTCTTTTGCACCTGGGTCTTGTAGAGCTGTTGAACAGCCTACAGCAAAAACAAAAAAAACACCATATTTTGTGGTGGAATATATCAGCCATTGACAGCACACTTCTTCACCATTTGGCAGTCTCCTCTTGTAGTAGACAGGAGAGAATCTTCTTTTTTGGGAGTCTTTTGGGAAATGGTATGATACAACCTGCTGTGGTCCACGTTCAACTATAAGCTGTCACAGATGATCACTGCAATACTTAGGCCAATCAGCAGGGTCACTGCAATTCAAGCCAGGCACAACACCAACTTCTTTGGTAGTCACCGCAGTACTCTCAGTTTCTTCAAAATCCTCTGTTTCCTTTGTGTGTTCCACTGGAATGTCTCCAAATTGTGTGACTTCGTCCTCAGAAGTAATATCACTTGTCATAGGAGCAAAATCACTTGTTGTAGATTCCCCAGTGGTAGTTTCACCAAGGGCAGGGGTCTTTTTGTAGAAAAAGAGCTGCAGGAGCTCATTAGCATATGGTATGCTAATGAGCTATTAGGCTATTAGCATATGCCACATCCCTGACATCACCAGAAGTGATGTCAGAAGGGGAAGCGAAAGGGGGGGAGGCATCTTCAAAAGCCTCCCCTTCCCTTCTCCAGCTGGTCTGGGTGGGGGAGCTAAGAAAGAAGGGGTTTAAACTCCTTCTCACTAGAGTTAGGCCACAGAAGGAGGAAAGAGGGAGGGAAAGAGAGAGAGAGGGAAAGAAGGAAGGAAAGAAGGAGGGAAAGAAAGAGAGGGAAGAAGGAGGGAAACAGGGAAAGGAGGAAAAAAGAGAAGAGAAGAAATTGGGAAAGAAAGAAAGAAAGAGAGAAGGGAAGAAGGAGGAAAAGAGGAAAAGGAGAGAAGGAAAGGAGGGAATGAAAGAAATTTGGTGGCAATTTGGCCCCATTATATCCTATGGGCCATTGAAGTCAATGTTGAAAACATAGGGTATATTCTGGGGGCTGAAGGGGAGAGGGTTTGAGGGAGAGGCTCCAAACTCACAGGGTAGCTGATGGAGCCTCTCCCCAAGATACCCGCCAAGCACTTGTTCTGGAGTGCGCCACTTGTTCTCATGGCAAACAAGCACCTCCCAAGACAGTTCACGTTCCCTGAGATTCTCTGGGAGAGTCTCACTGCTGAGTGGCTGCCTGCTTGCCTGCCTTAAGTGCTGCTGGCTGGGTTCCCCCATTGGAAATAATGGAGGTAATGGGGGTAACCTGTTTGGGTGCCCATAAAATTAAGCCCATTGGTCCAATTGCCTTGAGACATGGGGGTGTATGTGGGGAGAGGCTCCTGAAGCTACCCTGAAGGTTTGGAGCCTCACCCTCAAACCCCCTCCCCCCCAGAGCTACTAACAGCACCGTGGGGAAAAAGTAACTTTTTCCCCACCATAGAGAACAATGGAGGGAATGGGGGCAACCAGTTTGGGGGCCCATAGAATTGGACCCCCCTGGTCCAATGTTCTTGAAACTTGGTGGGTATCTTGGGGAGAGGCTCCATCAGCTACCCTGTGAGTTTGGAGCCTCTCCCTCAAACCCCCTTCCCTCAAGCCCCCAGAATATACCCTATGTTTTCACCATTGAATTCAATGGCCCATAGGATATAATGGAGCTGAAATTGACATTCGGCTGCCTGAAAGACTCCCGGGGACTCCGGCTGGGGGTGGGGCTTGACTCCTGAGCTGCTGGAGCGAGGTGCGCTCCCCCCAAAAAAAGAGCAAGGATATCATCATATTCTTGTTCTTTACTTTTTTTTTCTGTGCAAAGGAATTTCTGGGGGGACATCTTTTGCTTGGTTTCCTCCTTGGCTCTTTCTGCCTTTCGTTTGCAGAACTGAGCTCCAGATAGGTTTTATTTTTTTATCAGCCATAACTCCCTATAAAAATGACCAAATTTATAAAATACTTTAAGATCAGGAAAGATGGAAATTGAGGGTGCTCCACTCCCCTTAAATCCAGTAGGAGTCTACACCACCTCCTCACTGGTGTGTGCTTCTAAACTCTGTCCCGAGCCAGTTTGGTGGAGGCCAGCCCCCCCACACACACACAAACACACACTATACCAGATTGAAAACACAAGGAAAGGAGAATCACTAGAAAAATACCCCATATCCATCCCCATTCTCACAGAAACCAGGTGCTTAGTGCTATTAGCTTGCCAAGTCCAGGTGGAGATGCCCAGAACTGAAACAAGAATTAGGCCACACAATACACTAGGCCAAGAGAAAGCCTGGAGAAGGCCTAGCCTAGGGCAGGCAGCAATCAGCAGGTCTCACCACCAGACCAGTCACATAAACTCAATGGGGAAACAACTCCTCCTAGATCCTCAGGTAGGCCAATAAGCCATCCCACCACCAGGCCAGGAGAAGGAAGCCTACCCTAGGGCAGGCTGCAGCCACCAGGACTCACTAGCAGCACACCACCAGCCCACCCCCTCAGACACTTGCCATCACAACAGTAAAAAAACAACAACAGTAAAATCAGAAAACTTGCCAACTTGGTGCCAGCAGCCACAAACCATTACAAAATAAACCTGATAAATACACACTTTCAAAGCTTAATGTGGCTTTTCTCAAGCAGTAAGATCTTTCAAATTTGGAATGTCTAACCATTAAAACAGTGGACAAGTTCCTGGAAAGATGGAGTTCTCAAACCAATCAACCAGGTTAGCTAAATGGAGTGTCCAGGTAGGGTTGCCAGCCGCCAGGTGGGGCCTGGGGATCTCCCACTTTTACAACTGATCTCCAGCTGACAGAGATCAGCTCCCCTGGAGAAAATGGCTGCTCTGAAGGGTGGACTCTGTGGCATTGGGCCATGCTGAGGCCCCTCCCCTCCCCTCCCCCAAAGTCTCCAGGTATTTTCCAACCCAGAGCTGGCAATCCTAGTTGAGAAGCAGTCTACCTCCATTACTCAGAATTATATAGGAACAAAACAAGTCCAACTGCTAAGCAGTCCAGGCTTAATTCCCCAGAAAAAGAATTAGCCAGCATAGCTCATCAGGGGAAACCTCCTCCCCAAAACAGCAATGCAGAAACTTTTTAAAAATCAGGACTAATAACAAACAACCACCTTGATTGAAGCAAGTAAGCTTTCAAGTTCCCCAAAGCTTTCCACCAAAGCAGTACCTATTTACCTACTTGCAATATCTTGCTTTGGAACTGCTAGGTTGGCCGGAGCTGGGGCCAGAGACAGGAGCTCACTCCATCACGCAGCACTTGGGTCTCAAACTGCCAAACTACCAGCCTTCCAGTCTGCAGCTCAGCATCTTAACCTCTGAGCCACCACAGCCCCTGTATTTCTCAGGGCATACACCCAAATACATATGCACAAGCTGTACATATCCCCCTACACAAAAATGTTTAAGCACAGAGGCACTGTGCGTGTTAAGTGCTGTAAAGTCACTTCTGATTCCTGGTGGCCCTATGAATTAATGACATCCAAGGCACAAAGTCTGAGTCCAGTGGCACTGCACCTTTAAGACCAACAAAGTTTAATTCTGGGTATAACTGCACATGGAAGCTTATACACCCAGAATTAAACTTTGTTGGTCTTAGGTGCCACTGGACCTCCAGGCAATAGAGCACCCCAAATCTACTCCCCCAACATCAAATGGTGCACTTCTAAGAACTGTTTATTTATTACAACAGCAACATTTAGACCCCACCTTTCCTTGTGGTGCAAGAGATAACTTACAAGTAAGCCCCACTGAATAGACCTAGTAGTGAGTAGGATTCTGAGTACACTTGCTTAGGATGGCACAAAAACAGTATCACTCTGTTAGTTCGCTCAAGACACCACCTGCCTTAGTGGGCAACTTCTTATGCTGTAACTATGTCTCACACACAGCCACATTGTACCTGATGCACTCCCACACCAAATACTCTCCTCTAGGGTTACCATATTTTGAAAAGCAAAAAAGAGGAAATATTTCCTGACTGACTACTTTGAACAAGTGATCAATATGGCAGATCTCATTTTAAATATCCTACTATTTAAGCTGTGATCACTGCTACTCACAAGGAATATTCCTTATCTTCCAACCCCAAAAGAGGGCATTTTAATCTGTGTTTTAAGAGCTCAAAAGAGGAGAGCCACCTGCACACCACGCAGTCAGAGAGACACATTTACAGAGAAAGCCCTGGTCCTAATCTCATAAAAACATCAGAGAAGCCATGTTGGATCAGGCCAGTGGTCCATCCAGTCCAACACTCTGTGCCACACAGTGGCCAAACCCCAGGGGTCACCAGGAGGTCCACCAGCAGGGCCATAACTTCAGAAGCCCTCCCACTGTTTCTCCCCATGCACAAAGAATAAAGAGCATCACATAACAACATCAGAGAAGCCATGTTGGATCAGGCCAGGGGCCCATCCAGTCCAACACTCTGTGCCCACAGTGGCCAATCCCCAGGGGCCACCAGGAGGTCCATCAGCAGGGCCAGAATGCCAGAAGCCCTCCCACTGTTTCTCCCCATGCACCAAGCATCACATAAGAACATCAGAGATACTGGGAAAAGAGAGCAGCCCCAGGCTCAGGAGGGTGCGGGATGATTTAGCCACCCAGGCCCGGGAACTGTGGGTCTGGGAGATGGGCGGATGGGGGGGAGAGGCCTAGGAGAGCATGGGGTGGGTGATTTAGCTGCCTGTGCTGTGCAACTTGGAGACGGGCAGGCAGGTGGGGCAGTGAGCAAGCAGGGGGTGGCGGGGGAGGCCCAGGAGGGCACGCAACACAGGGGTGGGTGATTTAGCTGCCTCCTATGCCATGCGACTGGGAGACAGATGGGTGAGCGGGTGGGGGGGCAGCAGGGGAGACCTAGGAGGGTGCACAGCATGGGGGTGGGTGATTTAGCCACCTCCCATGCCGTGCGACTGGGAGACAGACGGGGCGGGGAGGCCCAAGAGGGCACATGGGGTGGGTGATTTAGCCACCACCCATGCTGTGTGACTGGGAGATGGCCAGGTGGGCAGCTGGGGAGGGCAGCGGGTGGGCAGGGGGGGAGACCTAGGAGGGTGCTGGGTGGGTGATTTAGCTGCCCAGCCTGGGAACCAGTGTTCCCTCTAAGCTGAGTTAGTGTGAGCTAGTTCACAGTTTTTTAGCCTTCGGCTCACACATTTTTGTCTTAGCTCAGGAAGGATGGCTCCAGAGCAAACTCATTTATGCAGCAGCCCAATTGCTTGCTCACAACTTTAATGACAGTAGCTTACAAAGTAGAATTTTGGCTCACAAGATTCCACAGCTTAGAGGGAGCTTTGCTGGGAACCATCCGTGCGATGGTGTGAGTGACTCAGACTGGGAAATGGGTGTGGGGGGAGGGCACCGGGTGTTTAGCCGGGCCGAGAAATGGGGTGCAGGGGGGCACGGGCAGCAGCCTCCACTCTCAACTTATAGTGACCGAGTCCTTGTGTCCTTCATGTGTAGGTGTGTTGAGGCGAGGGCTAGCGGAGCAGCAAAGTGCACTGTAGAGAGAGGAAGAGGAAGAGATTGGATTTATACTCCACCCTTCATGGCCCAAAGGCATCTCAGAGTGGCTTACAAACTCCTTTCCCCTCCCCTCCCCACAACAGACACCCTGTGAGGTAGGTGGAGCTGAGAGAACTTCTGACAGAAACTGTCCTTGAGAGAACAGCTGTGCCAGAACTTGTGATTGACCCAAGGTCACATCAGCAGGTGCAAGTGGAGGAGTGGGGAATCAAACCCGGTTCTCCTAGATAAGAGTCCACGCACTTAACCACTACACCAAACTAGAACCATGTGGAGTCCTAGTTTGAGTGCGAACGGGCAGCAAGGGCAGGAAGATGAGATCACCACATCACGTGCTCCCCTAGTGCTCGGCTGCTGCTGCTTCTAGGGGACAGCCGGAGCAGGGCTTTTGGCAAGGGAGGGGCAGGGAGTGGGTGGGGTGGGCAGGCCGGCAGGACATCCTGATAGGATGGCGCCTATAGGCAATCACCTAGCCGCGCCTTATGGGTGCTCCAGGACTGTTGGGAGGGGAGGGGGGAAATCAAAGTAGAGGAGAAGACTGTGCGTTGTGTGCACACAAATCTAGTGCTGTTTAGGGTATTGACAGCTACATCTAATGGTAGACTCAGAGGAATTATTGAAGCCATACATAGATGGGGATAATGGAGGTTCTGAGGAGGGGACAGAATCAAACCCACTCAATCCCTTTATAGCATTTGAGCATTACTAAATTAGCTGAAAAGTGAAGTTAGAGAGTGGTTAGTGAAATAACTCTGTTCAAGACTTCCTTCTGGTAACCAGAGGAGAGGCCTATTGCCAGTATTTGTTAATAATTTTCTTCCAACTGACTCAGGTAGGTTCAGGTCAGTTTCCTAGGAGTTGGTCCATAAAGCTGCCTTCTTTGCAGAGGAGCACAGTCTCCTGATACACACCTTGCAGTACTGTCTAAATCTGTTTTGTTCAACCTTCTCAATGTTACCTGGGAGGAAGAAGGATTGTTTTGTTAACCAGGGAAAGAAGAAATGGGCCACCTGCTGCTGCTTATTCTTCCTCATCACCAGAAACAAAGTTTGGGGCTCTATCACTGATTTCTCCCTCAACACATCACTTCATCCTCATAATAAATATCCCAAATGATGCTCCTCATGGAATAGGGAAACTGAAGAAATCATGTAGGTAGTTCAAGTTTAATTCCTTATTGGCTACATATTGTTGAAGTCACCTATAATAAGTCTCCTGATAGGTGGGATCTTTTGTCTCCAAGCAATTAAAATGGGTGGACCAAATTCTGTCATTACAAAGAATATTTTCCATCCACATATGCAAGTACCCAAGAGTGCCAGGACTAGATGGAGAGCAAGTCCATCTTTTTCTAACCCAAATCACTAAAAAGCAGGTACTGGGCTTGCTCAAAATAATATATTCTTCATAATCTTACAAAGACAAGCCACATTCTTAGAGTGTTATCAAGTTTGTTCCCACACCCCAGATAAATTTAATCCTATACAGACTGAGATTTATTGATTTCTGGCACAGAATCAATGTAATGCAAAAGAGCCTGATGCCTGAATTTTCTAACAAGTGCATTTTCAAAAAGAACTCTGTGTTAATACAGTATTCATATTATTCCCCACTCTTATTTATGATTGTGCAGCCTGCATAAATAATGTATATTGCAAAAGATATGTCTGAGTGATCTGAATAACAGAAGATAAAAAGATGATATAGTGTCATACAGTTTATCATCTGACATATATAAAACTACTCCAACCAAACACCGGGTGTATATATATGAGTCCACTGGTTTTAAGTACTTTTAATTTTCTGAGTTGAATTGCTTTAGGACTGTCAAGATTTGATTGCAAAATATGAGCAATATAGCTCATCTTAAAACAAAAACAAAAAATGTTGTGTCCCAAAGCTGTGTGTATTGCCTGACATCACTGAAGCCTTGGAGTTATATTTCATTCTGAAGAGAGATACTCTACAATCATACTAATATTCATGGACTAACAAGCACAAAGGTCAAGGATAAAACACAGGTAATTGCTGCATTTAAAGGTAAGAGCTGGTGAAAGTATAATTATACCTCCTCCTCCTTGTGCTCAGTTAACAGGCTTTTCTGTATATTAAGAATGAAGATTCACAGAATAATTTACATGATAAGGTCTTGCACTACTGGAGAAGTTATTAAAGAACCTCATAAACTTCCCCTCTGAAAGATATATAGAGTAGTCCATCTCTGATAAAAAGTAGCTAGAATTGAATTATCTGCATGCATTCTAGATCCTTGATCTTTGGACAAGCTGCTAGTTGTAATGTGTAGGTAATATTTCTTCCAATTCCCTCCACAATGCAAGTTGTTAAAACAGAAGACATACTGCCTACTGACAGTCTTTGAGTAGCTTGTAAAAATTATACAAATCTTTGAGAAATTATGCCACACAGAGAGCAGAACGATGGATATACAACTGATTTGATCTTTAGACTTTTACTCATTGCATGGGAGGTGTCCTTTAACCCCACAGTTTTACAATTCAAATACAGCCCTAAAGGAGGAAGAAAGGCATTTTTTTGCTCCATACTCAATTATTAATTGCTCCTTTATAAATTTGCAGGGTTCATAATCTTTCAAATCATGTATTTAATTAAAATGTGCAATTATGTGAAATGTTTTTGTGTGGGTGGGTGAGTTACAAAACGTAAATGAAGAACATTACAGTAAAGGGATGAAAATGTGGCTTTAAACTTCTACATTTCAAATTTATGATGATTTTTATGTTTATGTTAAATATGTAATCATATACATGTGGCAAGAGCCAAAAATATACATCATTATGGGGAGCAATGTAAAACATGACAAATGTGTAGCATATCATGCCTGATTGTTTATCAAATAAGCTAGTGAAAATACTAATTCAAAATCTGGCAGTTAAAATTGCATGTGCCAAATTACCTTCAATTATTTTAGAGGACTGGCTCTTAATGCAGATAAGAACTGAAGGATTAGAACTTTTGGTATTTAAACAAGGAACAGTTTGTGCAGACCATATGTTACCAGGATCAGCACTCTATTTCTAATGGTGGGGGTCTTAAATGCCACTTCAAAACAACAACCAATGGGACACAGAACCATAGATATCCCAGGATA
This sequence comes from Gekko gecko, assembly GCA_029375565.1. NCBI lineage: Eukaryota > Metazoa > Chordata > Lepidosauria > Squamata > Gekkonidae > Gekko > Gekko gecko. The sequence goes on along the minus strand of JAPDNY010000005.1, from coordinate 70,706,328 downwards.
TCAACAGAAGACTCATGATACAGTGGCTTTCCTGAAACTAAGCATATCCTGGTCCAATCAGCATATGATTGAGAAACATCCTGTACTTCCTGTGTAGTCCCTCAAATATCCTGGCCCCAAGCCAAGCACTTTGAATTGTGCTCAGGAACAAATGGGCAGCCAGAGCAGATCTTTCAGGTTCAGGGTAATATGATTCCCTAACAGTAGCCTGGCTGTTGCATTTTGGATGAGCTGAAGTTTTCAGACCAGTTTCAAAGGAAGCTCCAAATAAAGCATATTACAGTAATCTAGATGTGATCAAACCATGGGTCACCATGGCCAGATCATGTTTTTCCAGGAGCAGCTGTAACTGGCACATCAGCCAAAGCTGATAAAAGGCACTGCATGCCACAGAGAAGATATGGACCTCATGGCCAGGATTCAGCAGTACCCCCAAGTTGTGAACCTGTTCCTTCAGGAGGAGTGCAGCCCCTTCCAAGACATGCTTGTTATGCAGTCCCAAACCAGCTTTGTCATTGACCTGCATCACCTCAGTCTTATCTGGACTGAGAATCAGTTTACTGGCCCTCATGCATCCCATCACCATCTCCAGGAACCTTTTCAGGACTTCCACAAACCCACCTGATTTTGCTCCTTAGGAGAAGCAGAGCTAGGTGCCATCCACATATTAGTTGCACCTGATTCCAAATCCCCTGATGATCTTTCCTAACAGTTTCATGTAGATCATAAACAGCATGAGGGGCATGATGGAACCCTGTGGGACCCTATAGTATAAATGCCATGGGGCCAGGCAGCAGAACCATTGAAATATTGTACCCCATTCCCAACTCAACCCATTTCCAACTTTTTCTATGCCCATCAAGCCTCCATACTATGTGTTTTTGAGACTTTCCCAAACTGTCTTTACATTGAAAGGCCTCTTAATAGTTGATGTTAGAACTTCAAGATGTGCTATAGACAGAGATAACATAATTCAATGTATCAGTTCATCACAGCTGTGTCAATATTTACTGCAATATCCACTAGCTGTCACAGCAGACCAGCAAAACCCTGGGGTGAGGATATTACACAACATTCTTCATTTATGAAGGGATTTTGCAGAAGCTACTGTCAATCATGATACCTTTTCAAGTGGCACTTTCCATACTGAAACATCAAATCAACAGTGTAAGAAGGCCCTGTCAGCATTTTATACATGGTTATATATAGCTAAAGTGTGACTCTTCTGTTAATTTGTTTTTATAAAGGACTGTGAGATGGGGGAGCCTATGGAAGGAATGTGATTTTTTATTCCTTAGTTTTATTTTTATTTGTTGCCCTGACAAGAGTAGATAGCACCATTAACTTAAAATAGACATATAATACATACAAGTGAGACTTAAAAACTAATTAACTCTAAACCCAAAGCAGCTGAGTGGGGAAGAGCACCTCCCCACCACATAGGTATTTAAACAGGGTTTGCAGAAAGCCTGAAAAACAGCTGAGCAATGAAAAGCAGATTGCTCCCTGCCACTTAGCTGTTTCAGGCTGCCTTCTGTAGTCCTTTTAAAGACAGCCCAAAACAACTAAATGGGGGGAACACCTCCCCACCACACAGCTGTTTTTGGGCTATTTTCTGCAATCTTTTTAAGACAGCCTGAAACAGCTGAATGATGGGGAGTGTCCCCCCACCACTCAGTTAAGAACATAAGAACTTAAGAGAAGCCAATGTTGAATCAGGCCAATGGCCCATCTAGTCCAACACTCTGTCACACAGTGGCCAAAAATACCAGGTGCCATCAGGAGGTCCAGCAGTGGGGCCAGGACACTAGAAGCCCTCCCACTGCTGCCCCCCCGCAGCACCAAGAATAGAGTGCATCACCTGTCCCAGACTGAGAGTTCCTATCTATACCTTGTGGCTAATAGCCACTGATGGACTTCTGCTCTATATGTTTATCTAATTCCCTCTTGAAACTGTCCATGCTTGTAGCTGCCACCACCTCCTGTGGCAGTGAATTCCATGTGTTAATCACTCTTTGGGTGAAGAAGTACTTCCTTTTATCTGTTCTAACCCGACTGCTCAGCAATTTCATGGAGTGTCCACGAGTTCTTCTTGTGTGAAAGGGAGAAAAGTACTTCTTTCTCAACCTGCTCTATCCCATGCATAGTCTTATAAACCTCAATCATGTCACCCCTTAGCCCTCATTTCTCCAAGCTAAAGAGCCCCAAGCGTTTTAACCTTTCTTCATAGGGAAAGTGTTCCAACCCTTTTATCATTCTAGTTGCCCTTCTCTGCACTTTTTCCAATGCTATAATATCCTTTTTGAGGTGTGGCGACCAGAACTGTACACAGTATTCCAAATGAGGTCACACCAATGATTTATACAGGGGCATTATGATACTGGCTGATTTGTTTTCAATTCCCTTCCTAATAATCCCCAGCATAGTGTTGGCCTTCTTTATTGCAGTTACACACTGTCTAGACATTTTCATTGAGTTATCTACTACGACTCCAAGATCTCTCTCTTGGTCAGTCTTTGCCACTTCAGACCCCATCAACATGTATTTATATTTAGGATTTTTGGCTCCAATATGCATCACTTTGCACTTGGCCATATTGAACCCCATTTGCCACGTTGACGCCCACTCACCCATCCTCGACAGATCTCTTTGGAGTGCCTCACAATCCTCCCTGGTTTTCACCACCCTGAACAACTTTGTGTCATCTGCAAATTTAGCCACTTCACTGCTTACTCCCAATTCCAAATCGTTAATAAACAAGTTAAAAAGCATCAGACCGAATACTGATCCCTGTGGTACCCCACTGCTTACCACCCTCCATTGAGAAAGTTTCTCATTTATATTCACTCTCTGTTTCCTATTTATAAGCCAATTTTGATCCACAAGAGGACATGTCCTTTTATCCCATGACTATTGAGCTTACTTAGGAGCTTTTGATGAGGAACTTTATCAAAAGCTTTCTGGAAGTCAAGGTAAACAACATCTATGCCACAGGAAGTGGTGGCAGCTACAAGCATGGACAGTTTCAAGAGGGAATTAGATAAACATATGGGGCAGATGTCCATCAGTGGCTATTAGCCACAAGGTATAGATAGGAACTCTCAGTCTGGGGCAGGTGATGCACTCTATTCTTGGTGCTGGGGGGGGCAGCAGTGGGAGGGCTTCTAGTGTCCTGGCCCCACTGCTGGCCCTCCCGATGGCACCTGGTATTTTTGGCTGCTGTGTGACAGAGTGTTGGACGAGATGGGCTATTGGCCTGATTCAACATTGGCTTATCTTATGTTCTTATTGGGTCTCCCTTGTCCACATGTTTGTTCACTCCCTCAAAAAACACTAACAGGTTAGTGAGACAAGATCTTCCCTTACAGAACCCATGCTGAGTCTGCCTCAATAGTTTTTGTTCATCAATGTGCCTACTAATTCTTCCCTTAATAACAGTTTCCACCAACTTACCCAGTATTGACGTCAGACTGACTGGCCTGTGATTTCCCGGATCTCCCCTGGAGCCCTTTTTAAAGATGGGAGTGACATTAGCTACCTTCCAGTCCTCAGGAATGGAGGCAGATTTTAAAGAAAGATTACATATTTTTGTAAAGAGATCCACTAGTTCAGATTTAAGTTCTTTCCGAACTCTCAGATGAATGCCATCCGGGCCTGGTGATTTATTAGTTTTTTAACTGTCCATCAGTTGTAGGACTTCTTCTCTTGTCACCTCAATCTGATTCAGGTCTTTCAAACCACCTCCCAAAATCGGTGCTTCTGGAGTGGGCAAGCACTTGTTGTCTTCCACAGTGAAGACAGAGGCAAAAAATGCATTCAACTTCTCAGCCATTTCCCTGTCATCCTTCAGTAGTCTTTTTACCCCTTGGTCATCCAAGGGCTCCACTGCCTCCCTGGCTGGTTTCCTACTTCTAATGTATTTGAAGAAAGTTTTATTGTTGGCCTTTATGTTTTTTGCGATATGCTCCTCATATTCCCTTTTTGCTTGCCTGATCACAGACTTGCATTTTATTTGCCACAGCCTGTGTTCCTTTTTATCAGCCTCAGTGAGACTAGCTTTCCACTGCTTAAAGGAATCCTTCTTACCTTTTACAGCTTCCGTTACTTTATTTGTTAACCATGCAGGCTTTTTTCTATACCTATTTGTGCCTTTCCTAACCTGTGGTATATATTTTTTCTGAGCTTCTAGGATTGTCTTTTTAAATACTCTCCAAGCTTCCCCAATGGTTTTGACCTTTTCCACCTTTCCTTTCAATTTCTTCCTCACATGTCCCCTCATACCAGAGAAGTTACCCCTTTTAAAGTCAAAAGTGGTTGCGTCAGTCTTTTTGGGCAACTCCCTATTTATACAAATACTAAACTCAATAACATTATGGTCACTTTTCCCAAGTGGTGCAATCACTTTTGCATCTCTCACCAGGTCTTGGGCTTTACTTAGGACCAAATCCAGGACCGCCTCTCCCTTGGTAGGATCTGTGACCATCTGTTCCATAGCACAGTCATTGAGAGTGTCTAAAAACTCAATCTCTTTTTCCCGACTAGAACTCATATTGACCCAATCAATGTGTGGGTAGTTAAAGTCGCCTATTACAACACAGTTATTTCGTCTAGCCACTATCTTTAATTCATTCATCATTTTATAATCCTCCTCTACCATTTGATCTGGTGGGCGATAACAAACTCCCACTGTTAAGCCTCCTTTTGGACCCACTATTTCAACCCATAGCATTTCCAGAAGTGAATCCAATTTTCTTACCCTCTCAATCTTACTGGACTGTATACCCTCTCTGACATACAGAGCCACCCCTCCTCCAACCCTTCCCCCCTATCCTTCCAATATAATTTATAACCAGGAATCACCGTATCCCACTGATTTTCCTCATCCCACCAAGTTTCTGAAATACCCACAATGTCTATTTCCCCCCCCAACACCAAGCATTCCAATTCCCTGATTTTACCTAAGAGACTTCTAGCATTTGTGTATAAACACCTATAGTTTCCCACGCTTGTTAAGCCCACAACCTTCCTCTTGCTGCCCGAGACCTTGCCAGGCAGTCCCTATCATTAGCCACAGTCTCAGTGGACAACTCTAATCCATTTCCTTCTACAAAAATAACAGCGACCCCTTCATCTCTTTGAGATGAGCCATTCTGAACCAGAGACTTTTCATCTCCTGCTGGCTTTCCCACAATATTCAGTTTAAATACTGCTCTGCCAGCTTTTTGATTTTGAGCGCCAGCAGCCTGGTTCCTTCTCGGGACAAGTGGAGACCATCTCTTTTGTACAGCTCCCTCTTGTCCCAAAAAGCATCCCAGTGCCTAACGAACTTGAACCCTTCCCCCTACACTATCGTTTCATCCACACATTGAGACTTACAAGTAAGTCTTACAAGTGAGACTTACAAGTGAGTCTCAGGGTTTTTTTGCAGCTTTGGTGGGGAACAAAAAGCAGAGTTTAGAGACCTGAAGTCCCTTTAAACTCCTGTTTTCTGCTCCATCCATTAACCACCACAAACCATCACAAACTGCTTTAAAAGTTCATGGAAGTTTGTGATGGTAGACCCATCATAAACTTCTGTTTATGAACCATGAACTGCTTTGTGGTTTTGCTTTGTGGTTTGGTTCATGCCGTCCCTAGTTACCAGTAAATCAAACACTAATTACTGTGAATAAATGCTAAGAAAACTAATTATAAATATTAATTAATAAACACTAAGAATTAAATAAACTCATATACTGTATTAATATAGATAAAATCTTAAGGAATTACAAAGAATAATGCTCAGAATGGGATTCCAGTGCTCCTGGGGAGGGGAAAGTATAGTGGTGGGACCAGGCAGGGACTTAAGGGAAGGAGGCAGAGAAACAGAATAGCTCGGCCCCCTTCCAACCTGAGTCCCATCCCAAGGGATGTTGGCAGTCGGGCTAGGATGATTAACCCCCCTCTGACATTGGCGTTTTGTAACCCCAGGTCTATAAATAATAAGACCATGGTCTTTCGGAATTTTCTGCAAGAGCAGAATGTAGACCTGGTGTGCATGACTGAAACCTGGGTGCGGGAAGGGGAGACAGTAGCTCTGTCCCAACTTGCCCCCCCTGGGTTCTCAGTCCTTCACCAATCATGGACTAGGGGGTGGAGGGAGGAGTGGCTCTATTCATCTGGGAGGCTTACTCCTTCAGGGTGTTCCCGCCACCAGAGATCACAGGCAGTGAGTGTGTTGGCCTGGTGTGGGAGGCCAGGGAGAGTTTGGCAATTTATCTGGTGTACCAATGGCCTAACGCACTGGCCAATAGCCTGCTATCCCTGATGGAGGCCGTATCAGGCTGGGCATTAGAACACCCTAGAATGATAGTCCTGGATGACTTCAATGTCCATGCTGATGACATGGCCTCTACTCATGCAACAGACCTGTTGTCATCCATGGTGGCACTAGGACTCTCCCAATATGTAACAACCCCCACTCACCAGGTTGGGCACATGCTCGATTTGATTTTTGCAGCGGGGGTAACAGTGGACCAGGTTACTGCTTTGGCAATCCCATAGTTGGACCACCATGCCCTGAGGACCCGCCTGAATGTTCCACCCCATCACTGTGTAGGCAGTGAGCATATTTTAGCTCACCTGCAGAGCCAGACAGACCCAGTGTGGCTCCAGATGGCACTGTGGGATTTGATGCCCCCTGGTGGCTCATTGGATGAACTTGTAGAGGACTGGCATAGCTGACTCTCTGCAGCCATTGACGAGATCACTCCCTGGTGCCCTCTGCACTCTTGCTCTAGGCTTGCTCCCTGGTTTACCCAGGAGTTGCGGCTTATGAAGTGAGAGCTGAGACGACTAGAGAGATGGTGGCACTGCTTTCGAGACGAAGTCACAAGAGCATCTTATAGGACGTTTATGAGATCCTATGAGATGGCAGTCAAAGCCATGAAGAGAAAGTACTATGCAGCTATGATTGCATCTGTGAGCTCACACCCAGCCCAATTGTTTAGAACAATTCGGTCTATAACTGTTCTGCCACAGGGCAGACCAAATGCTAGGGAACTGGATATAGGCTGTGAGGCATTTGCGAGCTATTTTGTGGATAAAGTCTTGTCGCTCTGCAGCGACCTCCCCACCACAGTTGAAACAGTGAGTGAGCTCGAGGCTCCATGCACGTCTTCAATTTTGGTTTTGGACCATTTCAGCCTGCTCAACCTGGAGGAAGTTGACAGAAATCTCTCAATGGTATGTCCAACCACATGCAGCCTTGATCCGTGCCCTTCTTGGCTTATTAAAGCTGGCCATGAAGGATTTCGAGGTGCCCTAAGGGAAATTATCAACAAGTCCCTCTTAGAAGGGCTGTTCCCAGGGGCACTCAAGGAAGCAATGGTCTGCCCTCTCCTAAAAAAAAAACCATCTCTGGACCCGGCTGAATAGGCTAACTACCAGGGCCAGGGCTTTCTCGATGGCAGCTCCTCTCTGGTGGAACAAACTCCCGGAGGAGATCAGGGCCCTGTGGGACCATATGCAGTTCCGCAGGGCCTGCAAGACGGAGCTCTTCCACCAGGCTTTCAACTAAGGAGCCGCCTTCACTACTACCACCAACAATCATAGCTATAGATCCTGGCCCTTAATTTTGACATCTGGCCTGTGCCGCCGCATGACTTAGGAACATCACTGAGCTGAAAAACTGTCTGTATGCACTCTCCAGTACGCCATCTTAAGTAATTAATGAAATATTGCCAGCACTTTATGATTTTATTATCTTATTTGTAATTGAATTGTTTAAATGATTTTATGGGGATTTTAATGGTTTCTATGTACCAACCAATGTAAGCCACCCTGAGCCTGCTCATGGGGAGGGCGGGGTATAAATTAATTAAATAAGTAAATAGAATAAAGGTAAATACAATTCACAGTTAATACATGATACACACAGCAAGTGGAGAAGTATGAAAAGGTCCCCAATGAAGCAGCTTATAAAAGCAGTTGATATCTCCACTAAATATAGTGCATTTTCATATGTGGTGGAAAACCTGCTAGGCAGATGCAAATCTTGCTGCCGTCAAGTTGAGTGAAGACCAAGGTCTGTCTCTATGACAAGTGTTCCAGGTAAATTTCTTGTTTTGATTCTTCCTTAGAATATCACTGCAATTGTTATGTATTGGGGCTGGAACATCCCAGGACTGTCTACCAGAGACTGGCTGAGCTTGGAGCTCTAGAACAATAGCTCACCAGGACTCTGGAGGTGACTAATGAGGAATTAATGTTATGTAAATTGCCTATCGTTGGGAGTTGGGTGTGGCTGGGTGTGCTGTTTGCATGCCCTGTTGCCCTGGAGTTTTGCCTTGTATCTGCTGAATCATTAATAAAGCTGAGCTGATCACTAGACTCGGGGTGTGCTCATCCATGGAACCCAGTATTTCACAGCAATCATGCAAGAAAACTTAAACTGGAGCCATAAGAACATAAGAACATAAGAGAAGCCAATGTTGAATCAGGCCAATGGCCCATCTAGTCCAACACTCTGTCACACAGCGGCCAAAATATACCAGGTGCCATCCGGAGGTCCAGCAGTGGGGCCAGGGCACCAGAAGCCCTCCCACTGCTGCCCCCTCCAGCACCAAGAATAGAGTGCATCACCTGCCCCAGACTGAGAGTTCCCATCCATACCCTGTGGCTAATAGCCACTGGTGGACTTCTGCTCCATATGTTTATCTAATTTCCTCTTGAAACAGTCCATGCTTACAGCTGCCACAACCTCCTGTGGCAGTGAATTCCATATGTTAATCACTCTTTGGGTGAAGAAGTATTTCCTTTTATCTGTTTTAACCCGACTGCTCAGCAATTTCATAGAGTGCCCACGAGTTCTTGTATTGTGAGAAAGGGAGAAAAGTACTTCTTTCTCAACCTGCTCAATCCCATTCATAATCTTATAAACCTCGATCATGTCACCCCTCAGCCGTCGTTTCTCCAAGCTAAAGAGCCCCAAGCATTTTAACCTTTCTTCATAGGGAAGGTGTTCCAACCCTTTTATCATTCTAGTTGCCCTTCTCTGCACTTTTTCCAATGCTATAATATCCTTTTTGAGATGTGGTGACCAGAACTGTACACAGTATTCCAAATGAGGTCGCACCAATGATTTATACAGGGGCATGATGATACTGGCTGATTTGTTATCAATTCCCTTCCTAATAATCCCCAGCATAGCATTGGCCTTCTTTATTGCAGCTACACATTGTGTAGACATTTTCAGCGAGTTATCCACTACGACTCCAAGATCTCTCTCTTGGTCAGTCTCTGCCAGATCAGACCCCATCAATGTGTATTTATATTTAGGATTTTTGGCTCCAATGTGCATCACTTTGCACTTGGCCACATTGAACCCCATTTGCCACGTTGACGCCCACTCACCCATCCTCAACAGATCCCTTTGGAGCGCCTCACAATCCTCCCTGGTTTTCACCACCCTGAACAACTTCGTGTCATCTGCAAATTTAGCCACATCACTGCTTACTCCCAATTCCAAATCGTTAATAAACAAGTTAAAAAGCATCGGACCAAGTACTGATCCCTGTGGTACCCCACTGCTTACCACCCTCCACTGAGAAAGTTTCCCATTTATACTCACTCTCTGTTTCCTATTTCTAAGCCAGTTTTTGATCCACAAGAGGACTTGTCCTTTTATCCCATGACTATTGAGCTTACTTAGGAGCCTTTGATGAGGAACTGTATCAAAAGCTTTCCGGAAGTCAAGGTAAATAATATCTATTGGGTCCCCCTTGTCCACATGTTTGTTCACTCCCTCAAAAAACACTAACAGGTTAGTGAGACAAGATCTTCCTTTACAGAACCCATGCTGAGTCTGCCTCAATAGTTTTTGTTCATCAATGTGCCTACTAATTCTTCCCTTAATAACAGTTTCCACCAATTTATCCGGTATCGATGTCAGACTGACTGGCCTGTAATTTCCTGGATCTCCCCTGGAGCCCTTTTTAAAGATTGGAGTGACATTAGCTACCTTCCAGTCCTCAGGAATGGAGGCAGATTTTAAAGAAAGATTACATATTTTTGTCAGGAGATCCACAAGTTCACATTTGAGTTCTTTCAGAACTCTCGGATGAATGCCATCCGGGCCTGGTGATTTATTAGTTTTTAAATTGTCCATCAGTCGGAGGACTTCCTCTCTTGTCACCGCAATCTGATTCAGGTCTTTCAAACCCCCTCCCGAAATCGGTGCTTCTGGAGTGGGCAAACACTTCTCCTCTTCCACAGTGAAGACAGAGGCAAAAAATGCATTCAGCTTCTCAGCCATTTCCCTATCATCCTTCACTACTCCTTTTACCCCTTGGTCATCCAAGGCCCCACTGCCTCCCTGGCTGGCTTCCTACTTCTAATGTATTTGAAGAAAGTTTTATTGTTGGTCTTTATGTTTTTTGCGATATGCTCCTCATATTCCCTTTTTGCTTGCCTGATTACAGACTTGCATTTTATTTGCCATAGTCTGTGTTCTCTTTTATCAACCTCACTAAGACTAGCTTTCCACCGCTTAAACGAATCCTTCTTACCTTTTACAGCTTCCATTACTTTATTTGTTAACCATGCAGGCTTTTTTCTATACCTATTTGTACCTTTCCTAACCTGCGGTATATATTTTTTCTGAGCTTCTAGGATTGTCTTTTTAAATAGTCTCCAAGCTTCCCCAATGGTTTTGACCTTCTCCACTCTTCCTTTCAATTTCTTCCTCACATGTCCCCTCATACCAGAGAAGTTACCCCTTTTAAAGTTAAAAGTGGTTCCGTCAGTCTTTTTGGGCAACTCCCTATCTGTACAAATGTTAAACTCAATGACATTATGGTCACTGTTCCCAAGTGGTGCAATCACTTTTACATCTCTCACCAGGTCTTGGGTGTTACTTAGGACCAAATCCAGGATCGCCTCTCCCCTGGTAGGATCTGTGACCATCTGTTCCACAGCACAGTCATTGAGAGTGTCTAAGAACACAATCTCTTTTTCCCGACTAGAACTCATATTGACCCAATCAATGTGTGGGTAGTTAAAGTCGCCTATTACAACACAGTTATTTCGTCTAGCCGCTATCTTTAATTCATTCATCATTTTATAATCCTCCTCTATCTTTTGATCTGGTGGGCGATAACAAACTCCCACTGTTAAGCCTCCTTTTGGACCCACTATTTCAACCCATAGCATTTCCAGAAGCGAATCCAATTCTCTTACCCTCTCAATCTTACTGGATGGTACACCCTCTCTGACATACAGAGCCACCCCACCTCCAACCCTTTCCCCCCTATCCCTCCGATATAATTTATAACCAGGAATCACCGTATCCCACTGATTTTCCTCATCCCACCAAGTTTCTGAAATACCCACAATGTCTATTTCCCTCCCCAACACCAAGCATTCCAACTCCCCGATTTTACCTCGGAGACTTCTAGCATTTGTGTATAAACACTTATAGTTTCCCATGTTTGTTAAGCCCACAGCCTTCCTCTTGCTGCCTCGAGACCTTGCCAGGCAGTTCCTATCATTAGCCACAGTCTCAGTGGACAATTGTAATCCATTTCCTTGTACAAAAGTAATAGCTACCCCTTCATCTCTTTGAGATGAGCCATCCCGGTGGCTTCCGTTCTGGGATTCATGGCGTCCTGACGTGCTCTGGCTTGCTCGTAGAGCTCCCAGAGCAAACGGAGGGTCTTGACGACAGGGTGGGCTTCCAATAGCCCACCACAGATCCCCCCAGGCAGGGGGGTGACTGGCAGAGAGCCTGGCCCGAGAGAGGAGTTGAGATCGGCTGATAGCGGGGCTTTAAAGAGCGCCGCGACCAGCCTTGATCCCCTCCCCAGAGAAGGCACTTCGGAAAATCTCTACAAGACCCCACCGAGTTGGATTCTCAACATAAGAACGCATGACCCAGACCTCCAAGACATTCTACGGAAACTGATATCAAGGAAACACTGCTATAACAAGACACTGACTTTGAAGGTAACTTTTTAAAATTGCTCACCGGAGACGCGTTTCGGCCGAAAATAAACAACATCTGATGAAGCGCATGATCGTGCACTATCTGTTGTACTAACATTGGAGCGGAAAAAGTGCAGTTAAACAGCTAAAAAAGGCCAAAAAGCCGAATTGTTGATCATTCCTGCGGTTAAATTATTGACTTTAAAATAGAAACTAACAGTAACTCCGCGAGAATTGCAGTGGAAAAGTACTGGAGCTGCTGCAGCAGAAATCGACAAAACAGGAAGTGACTTCAGAACAGACAAGTAATCATCCTAGAGAAGACCAAGGAGGCCGGAAGAAGGGAAGAAATCAGGAACAAGGGGGACCATTAAGATTGCCGGACAGGAAGTGAGTACCCGGAAGAACCATTTACCATAGAGAAATTGCGCCCGCCATTTTGGGAAGGTCAGAAAAATTTTCTTTGATTTTAAACGAAAGACTTAATATAAAAAAGTGAAACCAGTGCGATTTAGGTGGGCACAAGAAGGACTTTGATTTAGAGTGTGTTGGAGGGAAGATTGTGAACAACGGCTTACGACCTGCGGCAACGACAGAGGGCAAATACCTGGTCCTCCCCGAAAATGGCTGGAAAAGAGGAAAAAAAGCTACAGGGCATGATGGAAGCTATGGAAAAACGAGTGATGGACGCGATTCTGAAGCTTGAAAAGACCGTTATATCAGAGGTAACAGAGCTGAAAAAAGAAATGTCTAGAATTACAAAAGAGATACAGACGCTGACCAAAAGAGCAGATGAGATGGATGTAAGGGTGAAGGGAGTAGCATCCAATATAGCTGAGGTCACTTTAGAAACAGATAAAGTGAATGTGATGGTCCAATACAATGCAATGATTAATCATATGAGATTCAGGGGGATCCCTGAAGATAAGAATGAGGACATCCATTCAGTCATGGTAGATGCTGTTGCAGATTTTTTGAAAATGGAAGAGGAGAGAGTGGCGGCACAGATTGATGTGGTATACAGAGTCAATTCTGCGATTGCGCAAAGGAAAAAATTACCTAGAGATGTAATTGTCCAGTTTATATCTAAGAAGTTGAAGGAGGATTTGTTTAAGCAACAATTTCAGGACGACTTCACAATTGGCAACAAGAAAATCATGGTCCTAAAGGAACTACCCAGAGCGATGCTTCAGGACAGACGACTTTTTAAAGACCTGATTGACAAGCTGAAATCAGAGGGCATAAGATATAGATGGGAAATTCCTAAAGGTGTCAGTTTTTCGTTCAAACAGAAGAGAGTCACCATCAAGTCAGTTGACCAAATGACCAGATTCATCAATGATAATTTTATAGACTCTGATAAATAATTACAGAATCAACATGGAGAGTCAAATAATTTCATGGAATGTTAATGGACTGAACTCACCCCAAAAAAGGAAAAATGTCAGACTCTGGTTGGAAAAACAGAAATGCGATATTGTTTGCTTGCAAGAAACACATATTAAAAAATCAGATGCCAAATTTTTGATTCAAAAAAGATTAGGAGAGGAATTTTATTCACTCTCCTCTCAAAAGAAAAAAGGAGTAGTTACATATATTAAAAAAGAGTTGGAACCAAAAGAAATTTTCAAAGACAATGAAGGGAAATTTTTGGCGGTAGAAGTTGTGCTGCAGAATAAAAAGACATTAATTGTTAATCTCTATGCTCCCAATGGGGCAAAAGAAAACTTTTTTCAGAATTTGTGGGAACAACTACGACAGTTGACCTATGAGCAAATGATTTTAATGGGCGATTTTAATGGTACTGTTGACAATGTTGTTGATAGAAAATCAAAAAAAGGAATTGAGGCCATGGGCAAACTTCCTAAAGTCTTTTTCCAATTGATTAAACATGAACATTTGGCAGACGTTTGGAGAACTAAACATCCCAGAGACAGTGAGTACTCTTTTTATTCATCAAGACACGAGTCTTTTTCCAGGATAGATATGATGTGGATGACAGAGAACCTAATCTTGCAAACACGCAAAATTGAGATACTACCTAGGACTCTTTCTGACCACAGTCCGATAAAATGGTCAACGTATGTTAAGAGAAAAAATTTCGATGGCGACTCAACGAAGATTTGCTGGACAAGCAAAATATTGTGGATAAAATAAGGACAGAAACCCAAACATACTTTCAACTGAACTTAAATAAAAGTGTACAGACGCAAACGGTATGGGAAGCCTACAAGGCTGTGATGAGAGGACATCTGATTGCAATTAATAATAATGAAAGGAAACAACAAATGAAAATAGACAAAGAAATTATGGAAAATATTCGGAAAAAAGAAACAGAACTTAAGAAAAGGCCTGGTAAAAAGAAGATTTTGAGGGAATTGAGGATCCTAAGGGAGCAATATGCGGCAAGGTTGAACAAATAAGTATTTTGGAACTTGAAAAAATTGCAACAGAAATCCTTTGAAGGTGCAAATAAACCTGGCAAATATTTAGCATGGCAATTAAAGAAAAGAAGAGAGAATAAAACAATCACTTGTTTGAAAGATGGAAATAAAGAGATTTTGGACCCAGGAGGAATTAAAAGGGAATTTTTCAAATACTATGCGACTCTCTTTCAATCGAAACAAGCAGATCCTCAAAAAATGTTGGATTACCTATCCAAAGTTAATTTGATACAACCAAATCCAGAAATGAAAACACTCCTAAATGCTGCAATAACTAAGGACGAAATTAGTAAAGCAATAGCCGAGGCAAAAATCTCCAAAGTCCCAGGCCCGGATGGTTTTTCAGCTAAATTTTATAAAAAATTTCATGAAGATTTGGTTCCGGTGCTGGAGATTCTTTTAAATGAAATTAGAAAGACAGGAAAGATCCCTGACTCCTGGAATGAAGCTGCAATCACCTTAATTCCTAAAGAAATGCAAGATTTAACAAATGTTAAAAACTATCGGCCCATTTCATTATTGAACAACGATTATAAAATATTTGCAAAAATATTGGCAGAGCGCCTTAAAAAGTTTTTGAAAGATACTATTGTGGAAGATCAAGCTGGTTTTTTACCAAATAGACAAATTAAAGACAATATGAGGGTTGTATTGGACGCAATTGAGTATTATGACAAACATCCTGAAAAAGAAGTCGCTTTTTTATTTTTGGACGCAGAGAAGGCCTTTGACAATTTAAATTGGGAATTTATGTTTAAAGTGCTTGAGAAATCTATGATGGGCGTAGAATTTACAAGAATGATCCAATCGATATATAAAGAACAAAAAGCTTCGGTGATTGTTAATGCAGAATCAACAGATATGTTCCGGGTAAGAAAAGGTACTAGACAAGGTTGTCCCCTGTCACCATTGTTATTTATCTGGATTTTGGAGATTTTGCTACAAGCGGTCAGAGATGATGTTAATATAAAAGGGTTGAATATTGGAGGTTTTTCATTTAAATTAAGAGCATTTGCGGATGATATCATGTTTATTGTTGAAGATCCTGTTAATAATATGCCTAAGGTATTTGAAAAAGTAAGAGAGTTTGGTGATCTTGCAGGGTTTTATGTCAACAAAAACAAATCTAAGATACTGTGTAAAAATATGATTGGTACAAAGCAACAAATGTTACAAAATGTGACAGAATGTGAAGTGGTTAAAAGGGTTAAGTATCTGGGAGTTGAAATTACAATGAAAAATATAGATTTGTTTAAGAATAATTATGAAAAATTGTGGGGTTCGATAAAGAGTGATTTAGAAAAATGGGAAAAACTAAGGTTATCTCTTCTTGGAAAAATTGCCGTTATTAAAATGAATGTACTGCCCAGGTTAATGTTTCTGTTTCAGACAATACCAATTGTGAAAGATGGAAAAGTGTTGGTAAAATGGCAAAGATAAATCTTTAAGTTTATCTGGGCAGGGAAGAAGCCAAGAATAAAAATGAAGATAATGTATGATACTAAGGACAGAGGTGGCTTCCAAGTCCCGAATTTGCGTTTGTATCATGAAGCAGTATGTATGTCTTGGTTATCTGAATGGGTAAATTTGGAAAATAGAAAACTTTTAGCTCTTGAGGGGCACGATTGCAGATTTGGCTGGCATGCCTATCTTTGGTATGGGAAAAACAAAGCTGACTCTATGTTTAAGCATCATTATGTAAGGAGGACATTGTTTGATGCATGGACCAGGTATAAGGATACAATATCGGATGAAAGGCCTCTGTGGATTGTTCCAGCTGCAGTTATACATTTGTTTTCAGAATATAGAGGCAATGATTGGTTGAAGTATCAGGAATTGTTGCAAAGAGAAGGGAAAAAATATGTTTTAAAACCAAATAATGAATTAGAATTTGAGTATGGTTGGCTACAATATTGTCAAATAAGGGACATTTATAAAAAAGATTGTAAAGAGTTTGGTTTTAGGGCTATGAATGATGATTTTGAGAATATATGGTTGAAAAAAGAACGGAAAATGATATCAAAAATGTATAAAACTTTGTTGACTGTATATACTTTGGATGAAACCGTTAAAGAACAAATGATAAAGTGGGCCATAAATATGAACAAAGAAATTTCTATGGAATCATGGGAATTTTTGTGGAAAAGATCTTTTAAAATGTCCACTTGTATTAACGTAAAAGAAAATTGCTATAAGATGATGTATAGATGGTATATGACACCAAAAAAGATTGCTAATATTAGCATGGATAAGAACTTGAGTAATAAATGTTGGAAATGTAAAAAAGTAGAGGGTTCTTTTTACCATATGTGGTGGTCATGTGATAAAGCGAAAGCATACTGGTCTAATATACATTGTGTGATGCAGAAAATATTGAAAACCCCAATTGAGAGAAAGCCTGAACTTTTTCTCCTCGGTTTGACAATGGAAAAAATTCCACAAGAGAAAAGGACACTGTTATGGTACATGATTACGTCGGCGAGAATGGCCTTTGCTCAGCATTGGAAAATGGAGAAGGTACCAGATATACATGACTGGCTGAGAAAATTGTTATTTTTAGCAGAAATGGACAAAATGACAAAGAAATTAAATGGACAAATGGCAGAACAGTACTTAAAAGACTGGGAAGGATTGAAATTGTATCTAGAAACTGAATATAGAATGAAGGGGAAAATATATAATTTGGATACGTACGGATATTGAATGAGAAGTGAAATGAATTTTGAACTGTATGTACTGTTATACATAATATGCTGAAATTGTAGAGGTTATATATAATTTAAATGTGTTACCTGGTTTGTCGAGGTATTTAAGTCTAAACTTGATTGCCTTATAATTTTTTCTGTTTGTTATTAGCAGTGTTGGAAGCCTATTACGGGGGTGGGGGGATTGGGATCTTACTTTTTGGAAACTGTATTGGTAACGTGATTGGAAATGTTGAATATATCCCAATAAAAATTTTGTTTCAAAAAAAAAAAAGAGATGAGCCATCCCGAACCAGAGACTTTTCATCTCCTGTCGGCTTTCCCCCATTATTCAGTTTAAAAACTGCTCTGCCACCTTTTTGATTTTGAGCGCCAGCAGCCTGGTTCCTTCTCGGGACAAGTGGAGACCGTCCCTTTTGTACAGCTCCCTCTTGTCCCAAAAAGCATCCCAGTGCCTAACAAACTTGAACCCTTCCCCCTACACCACCGTCTCATCCACGCATTGAGACTCCTGATCTGTGCCTGTCTCTCCGGCCCTGCGCGTGGAACAGGTAGCACTTCCGAGAAGGCTACCTTGGAGGTCCTGGCCTTGAGTTTCCTGCCCAGCAGCCTAAATTTCTCCTCCAGGACCTCACGACTGCATTTCCCCACATCGTTGGTGCCGACGTGCACCACGACCACTGGCTCCTCCCCAGCACTATCTACCAGCCTATCTAAAACACGCGTAATGTCCGCTACCTTCGCACCAGGCAGGCAAGTCACCATACGGTCAGTACGCGGGTTCGCCACCCAGCTGTCTACCTGCCTAAGGATCGAATCACCAACTACCAAGAGCCCCCCTCCCACCCTTCCCAGGGACGGTTCCTTGGTACGAAAGGATATCCGTTCACCAGCTGAAGAAGAGGTCCCTTCTGAGGGCACATTCCCCTTATCCTCAGCATGGTGCCCCTTTTCCCCTTGACCCTCATGCTCCCTGGCAGCAGCCGGGCTGCCAGATCCAGAGTGGGACATATCTAACAAGTCCCCGAGAGTCTTCCCCGTGCACCTAACTGACTGTCCCTGCTTCTCCAGGTCAGCCACCTTGGCCTCAAGGGAGCAAACTCGCTCCCTGAGAACCAGGAGCTCCTTGCACCGAGCACACACCCAAGACTTCTGACCAGTGGGCAGATAGTCATACATGTGACACTCCATGCAAAACACTGGATAGCCCCCAACCCCCTGCTGGCATTCTGGCTTCATAATTGTTTTTAAACAAATACTTTTCTATAACCCCCTTTTAAAACACTTTGTATTTATATGGCTCCTGTTGTAGGAGTCTACTTACCTTACCAAGGAGCCAAGGTCCTGGCTTTCTGGCTCTTCCTGGGCTTCTTACAGAGCCCCTAGGCCAAGAGCCACAGGCAAAGAGCCTCGCCCTTCGGCTCGTGCCAGAGGCTCGTGCCTCTTGCAAACTTCCTGCCTTAAATGGAATTGTCTCCCAGGAGAGGGCGTGGCCAGCAGCTACTCAAAATCACCCGAGGCACTTAATGACGGTCAAACAAAGCCCCTTTCACACCCCAACTCCAGCAGCCAGGAGTCTGCTATTCAATTTCACCCAAGCACTTAATTACAGGCAACAATGACCCTTTCACACCCTAACTCCAGCAGTCAGGAGTCTGTTACAACTCACCCACACACTCCCAAACACAGTCACTGACACAGTACCTTCTCAGCTAAAGCACCTCAGCTGAAAGTAAATAAATAAAAATACCACTCACCCCTCTGGCAGCTCAAACACCTAGCTCCTTCTCAGAGCTCAGCTGGGTCACATTAGGCTCAGAGCCAAGATCACATTAGAGAATAAATCATTGCTGTTCCTTAACCAGATGAGGAGCTGACACTTCAAACCTGCCTGGGATGGAAAAAGCTTATTTTTGGCCAGCTGGCTAGTGGGAAGAAATTCCTCCCACCCCCGGCACTGTGCACAATGCACTGACATCACCCAGAAGTAATGTCAGCATATCAGTGATATGGGGGGGGGGGAGTTCTGCTTTTTGGGCAAAACTCTATGAGTTGAGGCTGTTTTTACAACAGTTTTGCCCTAAAAGCAGAGCATTGCCCCTGACATTGCTGACATGCTGTCATCACTTCAGGGTGAAGTCAGCATGTCACACAACATCCCCATCCAACCCCAGAACACCCCCAAATCCCCCTGCTGGTGTGATGAAGAGACCTGGCAACCCTACTTTGGAAAGTGGACTCTATGGCATTATACCATGCTGAGACCTCTCCCCTCCCCAGATCTTGTACTCCTCAAAATTCATCACAAAATCTCCTGGCATTTTCAAAACCTGGAGCTGGCAACTGTAGCCAGGCCTGGCCTCAATAAATTCTCCTTCAAAAGCCAAAATAGGGCTGGAAAAGGCCTTCCCCCTTCCCCCCACCTTTTACTGACAGAGCCAAGCTTAGAATGCTGTGCCTAGCAACAGCCACTGAAGGAATCTGTTGTTTAAAGCTTCCTACCTAGTTTCCTACCAAGGGCTCTGTCTCTCAGAATTCAGATAGCCCTTACTTTGGTTCCAAATGAAGCAGGTGAGAAAAGATAGAAGGTTAGATACATAAAGTTCACATTATTTACTTCTGTCCAGGCTCATACTTTCACATTATGACTCAAAGTCACGAGTACTTATTTGAATGAAGCATATTAATTCGCTGAGGCTGGAGATTGAATTTAGATAATTAAATCACTAAGTAATTAAATCAGTGTAATAACATTAATTAATAATGCATGCTAATATGCATATCAGTTTTTATAGTTTGTAAAAATATGGATAAAATAATTGAAAAAGTGATTTAATTGCTCTGCCACTTACTGTTTTGCCCATATATCTAGCAATGATTACAATTTACTATGTTCATTGAAAAATGGAGAACAGAAACTGATCTACCAGAGTGTCATTTTAATGCACATTTTTTTTACAGAATAGAGGCTAAATGCTGTTGATTAACATTTAATGTTGTTAGGGACTTGCAATTTAAAAGTATTTTGTATTCTTCCCTTCACCTCCTACTCAGGATAGGCTCCACTAAGGCTCACAAGTTATTAGAATAAATTCCTAAATCTGCTTGCTTAGATAATCATCACTAATGTCATTTCACTACTTGTATTGTTCTTTAAAATCTCCTTTCATCCCTATCCCCTCTAGTATCATTAATTACATACTATAATCATCAACTTTAATCAAAACTGAAATGTTTAATCTATGTTAATTAAGTTTAATTAATTTTTGTAACTTTCTGAAAATATAAAGTACCACAGAAGTGTGAAGCCATTGCCAAATTACATGTTTTACCCTTCCAAAAAGATTATTTACAAGGGCACTGAATATGGAAAAAATAAACATTAATATGTAAATTTAATCAACATCATAAAAATGCGAATAGATGGAAAGCTTTCTTTTCACAACTCCTAGAGCAAGAAGAAAGGTTAATGTTCACAGGTTCCTTCTACCATCATCAGTCATTTTCTTCCCCAACAAACAAAGAATTTATGTCATCCCAACAATCCTCATGCGTGCCCACTAGTACCAGAAAGGCTGGAGATCAGAGGGAACAGCTAGTTCTCTGTGGCCATTGTTACAGAACACATATCCAGATATGCATGTTCTTTTGGAAATTGCTGATAGTTTGAGATTTAAAAAAAATCTGTAAGACTCTTGCCTTCTTGGTACAGAATGATTGTTGTCATTTGACCAGTTCAGCAAAGTAATGTTACTTGTAGTTTTTAGTGACAAGACTCAAAGCACAAGGCTATCCTAGGAAAACCTATGTCAGGGTAATCACACACCTACAGGATAAATTCTGTAGTTTAATAGAATCTGAAATGGGGTCTTAGTCCTCATTTCACCTGTTATTGGGATGCATCTGTCTCCCTCACCCTTTTAAACAAAGCCTTTGAAGCAGCACTTAATTCAAGATTAAAATAATGCAGAAGTCTTTAGAAGATATAAATGAACATTCAAAATTATAGTTGGCCCCTAGTTGTTTTACTGGGTTCTTCTCTTATTCTGGTCCCCTTCTGAGGAGGTGGGCCTAGACTGGCAAAGTCTTCACCAAGCTGAGAGTGATTCTACTGGTGAGCTCCCAAGTACTGTTATTAGAGCTCCCCTTTGGCTGCTCTTCAATCCTCCAAGTGGTTGCCTTCCTTGTCAACTTCTAACTGATCTTTAGTGAAGCAGCATAGTCTTTTATTCTCTCTTCCTGCCCCTGACTCTTCCAGCTCTTGTTTCCTCCACTTTTGGCCATATAGTGTCAACTGTGGTTCCCTTTATTGCCAGCTCGCACCCCAGTTTTGCCTCTTGAAGCTGGATCCAGCTATGCTGGCTGTTCCTAGCTCTTCATAGGGGAATCGGGTAGCTACTGCTGCTTCAGCCTTCTGGTCCAGACATATTGGGAGCCAGTTGGAAAGGGTATTTAGGACATCACAGATCAAATGTGAACTGGGAGGAAGGCCAGGCAGGGAACAGCATGGTATTGTTCATAAAGCTACTGTACCACAAGAATGACAGGGAAAAAAGAGTGTGATATCAGTTAGGTTCTTTAGAAGTGTGAAAATAAGAAACATTTATTATTTATTTATTTATTTAATTTATACCCCGCCCTCCCAGCCATAGCTGGCTCATGTGGAATTGTAACCTACTCTGGGAGACATACTTTAAAATAAGAGGTTTTGGCCATATACATTAAAAAAAAAAAAAAACCTTTTCTGATCCTGCAGATTTCCCGTACATCCAACTTTTCTTCCCGTTCCTCAGTGTTTGTCATTCTTTATCAGTTCTGCTAATACAGGAAAGGCAGCATGACCCTATAAATCCACCTTTTTACATTGCTTCACATAGTCCAGTATCATCTACTCTGAATATCAGGAGCTCTCCAGAATATCAGGCAGAAAGGGGTATTTCCTAACATCTGATAAAAAGGCCCTTCATCTAGGGATACTAGGGACAGAAACTAATATCATCTGTATGCAAAGCATGTACTCTGCCACTGGGCCATGGACCATCCCCGCACTGGATATGTGCAAGTACCATAAGAACAGAAAATATAAAGAAGCAAAAATCTCTTATAAAATGGCAAATGGTTGGTCATTCATTTGCTGGGATGGCTCTCAAGAGTAACTTCTACCCAGGAAAAGAGTATAGGGGGCCAGGGCTCACTGAGGCTTGAATAAGTCTTCTCCTCTTTCCCTCTCTCTTTCCTTGTATGGACAAAGAAGTTGCTAGACTTCCTGACTCTAACCACTGCATCACACCATAGTTCTCAAATACGGTGACGACTGAGGAGAGAAATTATGCCTAACTGATCTGTTCCAACATTATATTTCACCCTGTTGCAGGCTGACTGCATTAAGAACATAAGAAGATTCTAAATATTTTTTTATTTCAGTATATCCATGGACTGCCTGATCAGCTTTTCCTACTGGTCCCTTCCTTCTCCAAATTTGTATTCTTGAAGATGAGGACTAGTGTTGTTGGCTTGTAGTAATGGCAGAAGCATCATTTTTAAAGTTTAGATGATTACACAGAGCATTTGTTGCCCCCTGGGAAACAGGACTCCATTTAGCTCCTAAGAACTGTTTGAGGTGAGAGGAGGAGAAGGATTGAATCACCATTCTCCACTCAGAGTCTCAGAGCAGCTTACAATCTCCTTCCCTTCCTCTCCCCACAATAGGCACCCTGTGAGGTAAGTGCGGATGAGGGAGCTCTGAGAGAACTGCTCTTGGGAGAACAGCTCTGAGAGAACTGTGATTGACCCAAGGTCATCCAGCTGGCTGCATGTGGAGGAGTGGGGAATCAAACCCAGTTCTCCAGATTAGAGTCCACTGCTCTTAACAACTACACCAAACTGAATATTATTTAATGAGAATCTAAGCCTTACGGAGCAGGCCTTTGCTGCTATGACCCATCATTGCTGACCAATCAATTTTCTTTCTAAGGGTTAAATTTTAGGAAAGGATGAGTGAATGGCAGGGAAAACATAAGATAAGCAAATGACGGATCAAGCCAATGGCCCACCCAGTTCAACAGTCTGTCACACAGTGGTCAAAAATACCAGGTGCCATCAGGAGGTCCACCAGTGGGGCCAGGACATTAGAAGCCCTCCAACTATTGCCCCCCCCACCAAGAATACAGAGCATCACTTGCCCCAGACCGAGAGTTCCTATATATATACATTGTGGCTAATAGCCACTGATGGACCTCTGTTCCATATGTTTATCCAATTCCCTCTTGAAGCTGTCCATGCTTTTAGCCACCACCACCTCCTGTGGCAGTGAATTCCATGTGTTAATCACTCTTTTGGTAAAGAAATACTTCCTTTTATCTGTTCTAACCAATGCTCCCTCTGAGCTGTGGAATCTTGTGAGTGAAAATTCAACTTTGTGGGCTACTGGCATTAAAGTTGTGAGATTCGGCTACTCCATAAAATAGTTTGCCCTGGAGTCATCCTTCCTGAGCTAAGACAAAAAAGTGTGAGCCAGAGGCTAAAGAACTGCGAGCTAGCTCACACTAACTCAGCTTAGAAGGAACACTAACCCAACTGTTCAGCAATTTCATTGAGTGCCCATGAGTAGTTGTACTATGAGAAAGGGAGAAAAGTGGACATGTCAAGGAAAGTACTTCATGAACCATATCTGATCTTCGATGGAGTTCTAAGCTAGACTTGGCTTAGGCTTGAGACTTGATTTTACCATCATGAGCTTGAGATCTGCAGTGTAATAAAGAAATATCTGCACTTTGATACTTGATTCTGAAGCCTTGATTTTGCATCACCTATCTTCTCAAGGTGGTGATGGAAAGGTCTTGCAGGAGCTTTTGTCTTCAGTTTGCTTTTATGAAACAATGATTTCCATATTCCCTGGGTGATATTATTTTCTTGCAGACTGAGTGGAGAAGTGAGGTTGTGTCTATGGGCCCTGCCTGATCCATATTCCATGTAATGTCTGCATAGAGCCTACTCAGGTACAGACTGTCTGCATGCAGACTCTGTACATGCAAACAACAGGGGACACACATCACATGCAATGTCATCTTGCCATCATGCGAAATTTGTGAATGGATGAGAAAAAGACCAGTGGGGGTGATGCTATTTCGTCAAAATATATTGTTCACACATGGCAATCACAGGCACCTTGCCTATGGAATTCCTTTCCTTTTGAGGTTTTCCTGGCATCTATTCTACTCTACTTTATACTCCAGGCCAAAACATTTTTCACACAGGCTTTTAATTAAAAAGTTGATTTTTGAAATTGTTTTTACTGCTTCTAGCCTGAGAACTTTTTTTTATGAGACTCAGCCCCAAACTAAACATTACGTATAAACTGTGATTGCTAGGGGGTCTGTCAGCCAGACAGTAACGTGCTTCAGATTAGAACCCTGGCATGAGAGAAGGGCCTTCAGCCTTTCCCCTGTTCCATTTCCACACCCAGTGGCCCCATGTGCAAGTACATGTAATATGTATTTACTATGTAACCATAGTAACTATTAGAGTTACTCCAGTACAGAACTCCAAGGGTCTAACAATGATACCTAATGACAACCCACATGATAATGACATCTGAAACAAATCAGCTTACAATGATGTTAATCAACATCAAGGGATACTCCACAGCTATTGACAAGCAAAATCCCTTGCAAACAGCTTGCTGAAATGGCAAAGAACAGACCTTCATGACATTCAGGAAGACCAATCCATAATGTAAGGCACCACAACTGGGGAGGAGGGAACCTTGAGATTGAAGTGTAGCAGATTTAACCGGGGAAATAGAGACAGGTGATTGTTCAAAAGATCAAAGTTTCTATGTGGGTTGGCTCTGACCTGGCAAGCTTGATCTCATCAGATCTCAGAAGCTAAGCAGGGTCAAGTACTTGGATATGAGGCCTCCTTGAAATACCAGCAGTAGAAAGGCAGGGGTAGGCTTTATTTAGCCACCTCTGTGAATATCCTCCAGGCCCCCAGTAGGGGTCAGTCACCAGGGGCCACCATGACTTCCAGGTGCACTCTCACACACTCACTCACACAAACACAGACACACATGCATGCTTATATGAAAAGTACAAAATAAATACCCCCCAAAAAGTCATTATGTTTGTTTATAGTGGGAAAGATAGTACTTCAGTTATATAGGTCCCAGGGCATGAAGGATTTTAATCAACATTCTGAACTATTTTTTTAAAAAAGATAGTTGTGACAGGGCTCTTTTTGTAGCAGGAACTCCTTTGCATACTAGGCGACACACCCCTAATGTAGCCAATCCTCCAAGAGCTTACAGTAGCCCCTGTAAGAAGTGCTCTATAAGCTCTTGGAGGATTGGCTACATTGGGGGAGTTCCTGCTACAAAAAGAGCCCTGATTGTGGATGTTTATGGGGAGAGGGGCACATCATCGCTTCTGGGGTCCAACATAAAAGAAGCCATTTACACTGTTTTGTTTGAATTTACCAGGGCTTAACTGTTCCAGCCAGTTTCCTGAACACCCAGTAATTTCCTGTACTCACTTTCCTTATCCGCTTGCACTTGGGGTAGTGACTGCCATACAGTGTTGCCCAGACTCTTTTGTTTGCCCCACTATAGCCTCAAGATTCCCTCCCACCACCTTCAGGGTACAATTTATTTACTTATTTAAACAATTCCTACCTCACCTTATCTACATAGATTTTTGTCTCCTCTATCATAAGAACAGCCCCGCTGGATCAGACTAATTGTCCATCTAGTCCACCCTCCTGTCTCACACAAACACTCTCCTTACATGCTGCCTGGCAGGCACTTGCCTGCCCACCCTTCTTACTTTGAGAAATGGCCTAAGACAACTAGTCCCACCCACAGCAACCCACTTCCATTTAAACCCACTCAACTTGTGAGGTAGAGTGGCCCTCTATCACTATGCATTTGATTGGTTTTCTGGTCCCTAGCCTTCTAGCTATGCTCTGCTCCCACCTCTCCACATGTTTACTTTCTTTAGGACTGCCTGAGGGAGTGGACACTACTTTCCAGTGAGTCAGAATGTCATAGTAACAAATTCAGGGTTATTAAAATAGGTGTAATATGTAAGTAACAGTTTGTTCCAGATATTTGTTCCAAAGTATTTGCATTTTGTGCTGACTGAATGATCTGGGTTGTCTTCAAGGTCCGCCCCACATTGCAATTGTGTAGCCTAAGGTTATTGTATCGTGGATCAACATGGCTAGATTAGCAGTCTAAATAAGAGACTAATGTCTCTGCTAGACATAACTGGACACATTTAGCCAAGTTATCTTCATGTTGATGCAGGAAAGGTACTAATTATATTTTTACTTCTCTTCTAGAAACCAGAATTCAGCTTTACTTAATAAAACATGTATTTCAATTGAAATTAAGATTATGGAATATGGATTATGAAACCACTGTGTGATCCTGTTCCTTAAAAAATAGGTGATACAAGAATCTGGGAGATAACAGCACAATTCAGATCAGCATCTCCTGATGGACTAATGGGAAGCTGGGAACAAATGGGAAAACAGATAAGATTGGAAAGGAAGGGATTGGTCAACATAAACTATTCCATCATCCTGCCCATCATCAGTTCTCCTGTGATGTATAGTTAAGACTTCATGCTCACATGGCTCTCTCTGTCTTGTATTGGCTTATCCTCCCTGCAAAAGACTTTACCTCCTGGCCCATTAAATTTTTCTACAACTGACTTCTCCTCCTCATGTCCTTCCCTCTGTGCAGGAGGAACTAAAGCTTGGATCACTCTTATAAATTTGTATGGCTGATGTCAGAGAACTCCAGCAATAAGAGGAAGTATCCTTAGTTGCAATAACTTATTCTGCATTTGCTGGGTTGACTGTTGGTTCAGCTTCTGGACAAAAAACACGGCACCTATTTTATGATCCAGTACTTAACACAGATACATACATGTTAATTCATAGCACTGCACTGAAGTGATGACAAACACTTATCAACAGCTGATCTGTGAATTACTCATAACTATTACATAAGACTTAGCAAACATAGTTGTATTAGTGATACAAATTGGCAATGGAGAGCATATTTGCTAGCCAAAAGTATTTGGGGGATGGTGACTGGGAGAAATGATGACATGCAACACCATTCCATCACTTTCAGTTGAGTATCTGGAAGTGATATCACAGCTTCTACAACACTCTAGGCAGGATTCTTTTTGTAGCAGGAATTACTTTGCATATTAGGTGACACACCCCTAAGGTAGCCAATCCTCCAAGAGCTTACAGAGCTCTTCTTACAGGGGCTACTGTAAGCTCTTGGAGGATTGGTTACATTAGGGATGTGTTGCCTAATATGCAAAGAAGTTCCTGCTACAAAAAGAGCCCTGACTCTAGGAACTTCCCCAATCTCTATTGCAAAAACTGTATAGATTAGGGGAGTTTCTAGAATGTTACAAACAGTACAATATCATTCCCCCACCATTTTTGCTCCCGCTATTCCACTGAGCATGGGTGAGATGCCCAACATGAGTGGGAGGTTGCCCATTATGACAGGCAACCTGTCAAGGGTAGAGAAGAGCCACTATAGACCTGGCAAACAAAGATTCCATCTGGGGAACCCCTAATGCCACCCAAACCCAGCCTAAAAATCCCATGAAAACAAATCACGTAACTTGCCCCATTTCATGAGCCCTTTAGGGATGCAGACTCCTGAGAATTTTGTCTCTATAGTCCTCTTCTCCCTCCCCCTTTTCAACAGTTAGAGGAATGTATATCCCATCTGAAAGACAAGATGCTGAGAAGTACACTTGGGTGAACCTTTGGAACATCCAGCTGCAGAACTTCAAAACAATAATTTAGAGGTCATTCTCCTCTCTGATTGTCATATATATTGAAATTGCTGTAGATAGAATTGCTACCTCATTTGCCTGTCCCTGGTAACATAACTTTAATAGTAAACAGATGTTAGTACATTAATATATGGAGTTAATGGCACAAATTACATTGGGGTAGCCATGTTAGTCTGCTGCAGCAAACACAAAAGAAGAGTCTTGTGGGACCCTGAAGAATAACAAATTTATTTTTACTTATCTGGGCTTTTTCTCATTTATGACAATCTCAGCTGCATGAAAAAGCTGTCCTTGGCAAAGTTTGGTTTAAAATATATTTAATTCCGAAATACTTTAGCATTTGGAATTCTGCCTTCCAGCTTGTTCTCATTTTCCCAATTACTCTGGTATTCAGAAAACCTTTTTAATAGTCCATTTTGATTTAACTTCTCCTGCTACAATTAAATTATAAATAAAATAAATGCTTTTAATCATTCTTTTGGAAATTGTCTTTGCCTGTTGTTCAGCACCAAGCTTAGCTGGGAACATCAAATCTCCTCAAGGAGCTTTAAGTGAATTTTGATTAAACAGAAGAACCAAACAAAGTCTAATTATGGGCACTTAAAGAAGAAGAAGAAGAAGAAGAAGAAGAAGAAGAAGAAGAAGAAGAAGAAGAAGAAGAAGAAGAAGAAGAAGAAGAAGAAGAAGAAGAAGAAGAAGAAGAAGTTGTAGTATCATCCAAGAATCCAAAGCTTGCTTCATTTAATTGCCTTTAAATTATTTCTGCTATCCTATTGCTATAGGGATTTATATGCCTGGTTCTAAATTAAAAAGTAATTAAAACAGTTATCTAGTAGCAGCATGTCACATTGTGTTGCAGAGAATACAAACTAAAATAGATAGGGCACAATTCCAAACCAAGAGGTTGCCTGAGCATACTTTTCTTAGAAGTGTTTGAATGGAATCAAGAAGTAGCTCTCAGAATGGAAAATCCTGTCATACTGAGTCAAAGCCTGATCTGAGTCTAGCCTCTCCTATCACTACATTTTTTCATTGCTGGGGAAAATGTCAGGTAGAAATCAATCATGTGGCTGGTAGAAGTCAGGAAAGTACTTTTTGACTTACCCCACATCTCCACATATGCAGGGCAGGGTCTTCTGTTCTTGGAGACGATGCACATTCATATGAATGTGGTTTGTTATATACATAGAATCCCTGTGTTGATCAGATTCCTGAATATGTGGAGGTCAGTCATCAAAGCTAGTAGGTTTGATCCCTATCCCCCTGATCCACATAAATACTGAATCAGAGAATAGGACTTTAGTAAATTGTACATCTATTTAAAGACAGAAGAGCTCAGTATGAAAGTAGGGATGCCAGGTCTCCATACTGGGAGACCTCATTGTATCCTGGTGCTTTGTCTGCCTGTACTACAAATGCTGACAGGAGGAAATAAGAATGGAGTACATGCCAAATTACTGATATCACTTTCTATAAAAACAGGAAGTGACATAGTTGGATGACCTAGAATTTATTTTAAAACTCTGTCGTAAAACAAGAGTTTTATAATTTCTAGAGTGTCTAATGATATCTACACACCAGTCTGTCAGCCGCTGCCCCCCCCCCCGATGTTGCTGGCTGTGGCTTGGCAACACTATATGAAAGTAGGGATTTTCAAGTGCTCCCTAATTAATTTAGGGTTGCTACAAACTTTGCAGTAGGCAGGTTCATCAGGAGAGCATGCTGTGGCAAACGGTGGCTGTAGAGGCACAGAAAAGCATGAGGTAGGCTGAATTAATGAGAACATCTTTGAAAAATGCATACTTTTATGAAAAAAATAATTGGTGTGAAGAAACAAGAAATGGCACAACATAAAGACTGCAGAGTGGAAGCTGTATTTGTTGTAACAAAAAACAAAGCTCCAGTGGCATCTTGAAGATGAGCAACATTTATTTCAATATGAAGTTTCATGAGTCACAGTTCTCTTCTTCAGATAGACTCATGAGCTCTATTTGCATAAAAGGGGGGGAAATGAGGATTTGGGAAATAAATAGGAGGAATAAGGGATTTAAAATCATCCCTTGGAAAAAATAGTGGCAAAACATGAATGAAGTCTGAAATGTCCAGACATAATTCATTGAAACTTTTCACTTGGCTTCAGCTGATGCATTTTCCAGTTCAATCAAATATCACAGTCCAACTTAAACTAATTAGATGGATCACGAGTTATCTTCTAGGCCCATTCTTGTTTACCTTTGGTTGGTCATCTCCTGAATAGTTCAGCTCTAGTCTAATTAGAATTCACTGGACTGAAAGTCACATGATTACCTTTAAACTAAGCTATTCTATGGCTATAAAAGATCTTTGTTAAAAAATATCCATAGCTCTTGCATTTTAATTCCAATCATATGAAAAATGCATCTAATATGACCTTGTCTTTTGTTAACTGTAAAACAATTATATCAATGCAGCCTAGATTTGTGAGAATAATAAAATCAAATAAAGGCAATTCAGTTATTTAATATTTCAACCCTTACCTCTTTATTCATAAGTTCCACTGGAATAGTGAACAGAAAGAAGATCTAGGACTTGTGATCTCTTCAACACAGACAACACTGTATAGGGTTACCACATTCTTTCTAGCATTACCTCTATATGAATTTTGGCTGACTCTTTAACTTGTAGGAACAGTGAATAATGGGATTGCCTTTTGACTTTATACCTATTATGAAACATACACAGGCCTAAAGGCTCTGACAAATATATAAAACTGATTAGAAACAAAGGCTGCAGTCACACACACTAAATAATCCACTTTCAATCCACTTTCCAACTGAATTTTGCCAGTTCGCACAGTAAAATCCAATCAGAAAGTGCACTAAAAGTGGATTGAAAGTGGATTATTTAGTGTGTGTGTGACCAGATAGCCAGCAACTGACAGCCCATTTTTATAGAAAGGAGAAAGAGAAGAAGGTAAGTAACACTCTCACCCCTCTGCTTCCCCCCCCCCCACCCGGGGATTATAACTGAATTTATTTACTTAGTTGTTCAAGGTACATATAGTCCACTGACTCAGTTATTCAGACCTCAAGGTGGCTTCCAACATATTTATTTATTTTATCATATTTCTATCCCACCCGCCCTCACAAGTGGGCTCACGGTGGGTCACAACAGAGTAAACAATTAAAACGTCACAGCATACTTATGTTAAAACCAATGACCCCAATAGTACAGTCCACAAGATGGCAATTACAATTCAGCAGGAATACTTATATGAATCCAGCATGTATGCCCAGGATGAGACAAAATACTGGGCAAATATACATAACCACCATCAGTAACACAGTGGGATTAGTGGAAGCCCCAGAAATTAAGTGGAACAAGATGGAGGAGGGTAGAGCAGGAGAGGCTGATGTAATTTAGATACCTGGTGCCTCAACCAAAGGCCTGGCAGAACAGCTCCATTTTACAGGCCCTGCAGAACACAAACCATCAAATATATAACAATCCAGTCTAATGAGATAAATCATTAAAATGAAAGTGAGAATAATTTAGAACCATTAGTAAAAGATCAGAGCAACAAAACATAGTTTTACAGATCCCAAGGAAACAAGACATGACTTTAGGGCAAAATGAAAAAGGTCTGGTATCTTAGCCAGTCTTTCCCACTTTCCCCTCCCCATAGCAGCTCCCTGAAAACCTAATGCTGAGGACTATAATAACAAGGGGGATTGAATGAAATCACCCCTTATCCTCTTACGCTGGTGAATAAAGTACAGTAGAGCAAGCATAGGTAACAGTGGCCAAATCCTGCTGCAGCTAAAGGTTGTAGGTCCTGCCGCAAACATGATAGTTTCCATATGTAAGGACAGGTCTTCAAATATCCCCAAAACCACATACCCACTAACCCTATACCCAGGGCTCTTTTTGTAGCAGGAACTCCTTTGCATATTAGGCAACACACCCCTAATGTAGCCAATCCTCCAAGAGCTTACAGTAGCCCCTGTAAGAAGAGCTCTATAAACTCTTGGAGGATTGGCTACATTAGGGGTGTGTCGCCTAATATGCAAAGGAGTTCCTGCTACAAAAAGAGCCTTGCCTATACCATTAACAAATACTGTCTTAGGGTTTTTCCGCATGTGTTATTTTGCTGGTTGTGTGCCTGTACTATGGTGTTTTTTAAAAAATGCTCATAAAAAACATGGAGAAACACCTATGAAAGACCGATGCAATCACTAGAGGGAGCAAAACACATGTGGAAAAGGGAAAAAACCATGCAGTATGGGCACACAATGAACTAAATAATTCAGCTATTCTCAGTGACTGCTATTAATCTTCTGCTCTTCTAACTAGTAAAAAGAATCAAATTTGTTTAATTAAAACTTTGCACCAAGAAAACACAAATCTACCACTGGAATAATGTCTGCAAATTTACTGTAATTATTATAGCACCATTATGAAAAGACACCCTGTGATGGACAGGTGAGGTTCTGCCTTTCCCTAATATTTACCAGTGGGAGCTGACAGAATGTTGGTGGGAGGTGGGAGTTGAAAAGAGTCATTCGTTCAGCTGAGAGTGAACAGAAGAAAAGTCCTGCTGCATCAGACCAATAGTCCATCTAGTCCAGCATCCTGTCTCACATAGTGGCCAACTAGTTCCTCTGGATGGACAGCAACAGGGCATAGAGGCCAAGGCCTTCCCTTGATGTTGCCTTCTGGCTCTGGGATTCAGAGGATTAGTGCCTCTGAATGGGGAGGTTCCCCTCAGTCACCATGGCTAGTGGCCATTCATAGATAACCTCCATGAATCTTTCTAATCCCCATTTAAAGCTGTTTATTCCTCTGGCTATCCTCTGGCAGTGAATTCCACATTTTAATCACTCTCTGCATAAAGTGGTATTTCCTTTTGTCCATCCTAAACTTACTGTCCATCAGTTTCATTGGATGCCCTCAAGTTCTAGTATTTGGAGCTAAGGAGAAAATTCCTCTTTGTCAACTCTCTTCACCTCATGCATAATTTTATAAACCTCTATCATGTCCCCCTTAGTTGTCTCTTTTCTGAACTGAAAAGTCCCAGACTTTTCAGCCTTTCCTCACAAGGAAGGTGCCCCACCCCCTTAATCATCTTGGTTGCCCTTCTCCGTACTTTTTCCAGCTCTGCTGTGTTCTTTTTGAGATATGGTGACCAGAACTGTACACAGTATTTCAAATGAGACAGCATCATAGATCTATACAGGGGTATTACAATATTGGCCATTTTATTCTCAATCCCTTTCCTAATAATCACTAACATAGAGTTTGTCTTTTTCACCGCTACGGCACAGTGGGTTGACACTTTCATTGGGCTATCCACTATGACCTCAAGATCTTTTCTCCTCTTAGACTGAATCTGTATTTGCATTTTTAAATCAGTTTCATGCTGCTGTGAAGCTATCTTTCTCTATGCTTGATGGCATCACAGCAGCATGAAACTGATTTAAAAATGCAAATGCAGATTCAACCTTAATCTCAGCAAGCTCAGACACCATTAGACTATACTTGAAGATGGGATTTTTTTGTCCCAACATACATCACCTTACACTTACCAACACTGAACTTCATTTGCTGCATTGTCACCCACTCAACCAGTTATGTTCTGACTCTTGAATCAGACCTATGTATTTTCTTGTTAAGCTTGAGTAGTAAAAGGGATTGTAAGAGTCAACATTCCCATTGGTTGTTTCTGTGAAACTCTGTAAATAGCCAATAAGATCGTATATATTTTATTGGAGGGAACAGACCTCATTGGTCTCTATCCCAATATTATGATTGGTTGTTAACTGAAATATGGACGTGGCTTTGACAGCCCAGATTATTTAAAAAGGGAGCTGTGCTCCACTGTTTGTGTGTGTTGTCTGATCGTCTGGTTTGCAGTTAAATAAAGCTGAAATCACTTTGTTGAAATCACTACCTTGTTGAGTCTCATACTTAACACAACCAGTTTGTGGAGGTCATCTTGGAGCTCTTCACAGTCAACCTTGAAGCTGTATAGAAGAGCAGCTTATGCAGACATGGAGCAAGAACAAAGAAACCCAAATGTCTAAATAGGGAAATAGTTCAAAAGTTCAATTGAAAAGTAATTTTGTAACCTCTATCTGATTTCCTACAATGCTATGTTCAAACCTTTAATAAAAGTTAACTCCTTTTTTAACCCTGTGGGCTGGATATTGATGCTCAGGTAGGGTTGCCAGGTCCCTGCTGCCCACCAGCAGGGGATGGCAGGGTAGGGTTACCAAATCCAGGTTGGTAAACTCCTGGAGGTTTGGTGATGGAGTCTGGGGAGGACAGGGACCTCAGTGGGGTGCAATGCCATAGGGTCCACCCTCCAAAGCAGCCATTTTCTCCAGGGGAACTATTCTCTGTAGTCTGGAGATAAGCTGTAATTTCGCGGGATCACCGTCCCACTTGGAGGCTTGCATCCTTAGTCTCAGGGAATGAATTATGGCTCCAGAGCAAACTAATTTATGCAATAGCCAAATTGCTCACTCATAACTAAAATTCTAGTAGCTCACAAAGTAGAATTTATGCTCACAAGACTCCACAGCTTAGAGGGAGCATTGGTTATAGTGTTGCCTTTTCCTTATCCCCTTCATATAAAGCTCTATTAGAGGGTACTGTGAGACCACTTTTAAATCTCCATCGTAAAGTGACTTCATCATTTTATCTACATCAAAGAGGGATTATGACCCCACCCAGAGAGAGAGGCACATCAAAGATATCTTCCATCACCAGACAAATTGACCTCCAGTTCAAATGCTTTGCTTTGCCAGGTTTATTATAAGGATTCAGGAAACAATAGCCTGCGGTTGCTTTCATGAATTATAGCCCCACCAACACTGCATTGTTGGCTCCAGTCCTGCTGGTGTCTTTGAGGCACAGCCCCCCTGGGTGAGTGTCCACTTCTCCGTGGGCCAGGTTCTACCACTGCTGTCGCTGCTATTTATCAGGTAGCTCTAAATCCAGGAACCAAAACAATATGCTCTTATACTCCAAATAGCATTAGTCAACAATCTCATGCAGGCTTCCACAAGTAAACTTGAACAACTCAGAAGGAACATCTGAAACATTGATTTTATTTCCAAGATGGAGGCCATCCCCCAACCCAGGCCAATCTGAGGCAACATTGGCCCTTATTAACAGAACATATGATGGATCAGTTTGTACTCACTCTGAAAATGGGGAATTTGGGTACCATCTTGGATCTAACTTTGCTTGTGGACCAGAGTGCATTTTACTGACTTAGGCTGAAACATCAGGTACAATAATTCTTGGAAAAGTCTGATCTGGTCATTGTTTCTCATGCCCTGATGAGTTCCAATTTAAGAT
This sequence comes from Gekko gecko, assembly GCA_029375565.1. Taxonomy (NCBI): domain Eukaryota; kingdom Metazoa; phylum Chordata; class Lepidosauria; order Squamata; family Gekkonidae; genus Gekko; species Gekko gecko. The sequence goes on along the minus strand of JAPDNY010000005.1, from coordinate 70,671,045 downwards.
TATTGTAATCAACTATAAGTAGGATTCACTTTGAAAAGTTCTCTGAACCCTCAAATGGTCCAGAATGCAAGCATTTATATTTTGAGAAAGGGCATGGACATGATAGCCTTCATTGGCTTCCAACGTGTTTCTGACCCTAATTCAAAGTTTTAACCTGCAAGGCCCTAAATGATAATAGCATTAGGATACTTCAAGGTCTACTTATCCAGAATTAGGGATGGGCACGAACCAGCTGATGAACTAAAGTTCATCACGAATTTTGGCCTATTCGGGGTTCACGATCTGAAGTTCATGAACCGAAGAACCATAACAAACTACCATGAATTTTGGAGCAATTTGTGGTGGTTCGTGATGGTTCATGAACAGTAGAAAGCAGGGCTTTCTCTTTATGAGAAACAGCTGAGCGTCTGGAATCTCCCCACCACTCAGCTGTTTGGGGAGCTTTTCATAGGGAGCAGAAAGCAAGGTTTAAATGGCTTGGAGGGAAGAAGGGGGAAAGTTTTTTCATGGGAGATATTCTATCCCACCTTTCTGCTGGTGGTGGCTTGCTGCAGGCAGCAGAAAGAAAGGAGGGGAAGATCTCCTTTCCCCAGAGTTCTAAGGTGGAAGTGAAGTCCTTTCCAGGGAGATCTCCCCCCTTTTTGCTGACTGGGGCTCACCATGGCCAGCCGAAAGGTGAAAGGGAAGTCCCTTCCTGGAAGATTCCCCCCTTTCTACCAGCTGAGGCTCACCACAGCCAGTAGAAAGATGGGAAGGAAGTCCCTTCCTGGGAGATCCCCCCCTTCTTCTGGCTGCTGTTTTTTTTAGGCTGTCTTTTGCAGTCCTTTTAAAGTTTAAAGTGACTGCAGACAACTGGCCAAAACAGCTGAGAGTGGGAAGTAAGGTGCTCCCTGTCACTCAGCTGTTTTTTGGGCTTTCTGCAAACCCTGTTTAAAGGGACTGTAGTCCTTTCAAAGAGGTTTGCAGGGCCACAAACAGTTCATAAATAAACCTCCCAGTTTGGTTTGGGGTTCAATATGTGGTTCAGCCACAAACCATGAACTGAACTGAATTTTCCTAGTTCGTGCCCATTCCTATCTACATTACATTGAAGATTACCTGGAAAAGTTCTGCTTTGTTATCCCAGCCTCTGTAGGCCAGCTATAGTTTACATAGAATGGGACATTCTCAGTAATTGCTCTGAGATTTGCAGCACTCTTTCCCATGAGCTGCACCTTCTAGAAGACTTCAACAAGTTGTTCACATGTACCTTGAAAGTTTTCCGTGACTATCATACATTAATTTTAAGTTAATTACATGTGCAAGTAATTTGCAAGTTTCTAATATATTATTCTGCTTTTCAAATTCTGAGACATGAAAAGGAATTTGTGTTTTCTACAAATTAATCCAATAAAGCCTACTTAATATGAAATTCTGGATTTTCAATTACTCATATGAACTAATTAAATCCACTTTTATAAAAATGTAATAATGCCTTAGGCCATCACCACGGTCCTCATTTTTTAAAAAAACCTTCAAACCTGAGATCACTTAGGTGGAAACAGAATAAAAAGCCCTAAAAATGAATCAAGACGTTAGACAATTTGCTTTAGTTACTAGCATGGCTATAGTAGATATTACAAATTATATATTATATTAGGAATAAGGCCCATTGTGGGGGGAAATACAACAAGTGCTAGAAAGAGAGTGGGGTCAATGATTTTGTATCTTGCAGGCACAGTAAACACAGAGTAGTGTTTTGCAGTGTAAAGAACTAATGTGAGAGTGAAGAACAGCATGCCTTATCATAGTAGAGAGTAATTGTTGTCCGTGGCCCTGGACACATTTGACAGTTTTGGAGTGTGGTGTCTGTGGCAGTGTACCTGTCTGAGGTCCCACCCCTCCTCAAACTCACCCTCTCCAGGCTCCACACCTGAAATCTCCAGGAATTTCCGTACCTAAAGTTGGAAACTTTATCTCCTCCCCCCTCAGCAGCCTCTTCCTAGGCAAAGTTCTGTCTTTTTCATTAGTGGGAAGCAAAGCAGCTTACTTTATTCTCCTCTTCCACTTTGTGATCTGTACAGCAACCCTGCAAGGTAGGTTAGGCAAAAAGTCTGTGGCTGGTCCAAAATCATCCAGGCAACTTCCATAGGGAGGCTCCTGCTGAAGAGGAGCAAGCAGCCAGGACTAGTGAAGTAATGCCAGTCAGGAGGCATGAAGTCACCCTGAGAGTGCTGGCAGGCCTAGGGTTGCCAACAAAGACAGACTGATGCAAAGGAGGATGGAAAAGTCTCCATACCTCTATTTTGCCTTAAATTGGTTTTGATGTCAGCAGCATGAGAAAATGCCAGAAGTTCTGGTGGGTGCCCCATGGTAAATGCACCAAACAATTCCCAAATATTTTCCAAAACACTACTCTGTCCACATTCATTTTCTACACTCACAGCATCCCCTGCTAGAATGCAACACATCTCCAGCACTTTGAATTAGCACCAGAGCTTTAAGAGCTCTCCAGCTGTCACCTGGAGATTGGCAACAATGGTTTTCCAGGAAGAAATGACTTGTTTGGAGGGTGGGGTCTATGGCATTGTATCTGTCTGAGGTCCCCCTCTTCCTCCTCCTCAGACCCCACCCTCAGCAGGCTTCATTCCTAAAATATTCTGGAAGTTTCCAACCTAGAGTTGGCAACCCTATGTCCTTTCCAGGCAACCATCAGCCTACCTATATCTGCCTGTCTGTCTTCAGGTTTACATCTCCTCCCCCCTCCCTGCACCCTCTACCTAGAGAAAGGGCAGTCTTTCCCTGCAATGGGAACCAAAGCAGCTGACATCATTCTCCTCTCCCCTGTATGATCTGCACAACAACCCTGTGAGGTATGTTAGGTTGAAAGTCTGTGAATGGTCCATAACCTCCCAGGCAGCTTTTATATCATGAACCTGGGACTATCAGTGGTAGTAATAGAGTGACTGCTGGCACTTTTTCCTATCAGTTTCTGCCTTTTGGTATTCTACTTGTGGTGTGATCTGTCTTTTTTGTGGTGTGGCATGGTTGTGTTATTGGGTTTGTTTCTTTGAATGGGAAGTGATGTGTTGTGGGTGAGGACATATTTTACCTCGGGATACACCAGGATGTATATGCAACTGACAGTTCCAGCTGTCTCGGGAAGGGGGGGGGAGTTTGAGGTGCGGAATGGAGTGAGGTCCAATCTGCTTCCATATGCAAATGACCTTGAAACACTGGCCTAATCAGAGAAGAGTGCCTAGGCTGCAGTGGGTGGGAGAGAAGAGCAGACCCAGCATCCATCCAATGCCAACTCTTGAGTGGTAGTTCATCTGCCAACGGGTGATGTGGTACTCTGAAAGGGCCAATGGGAGAGACTGGAATTGTGAATAAATGACTAAACCTTTTATATATATAAGATTATATTTAAAATATAATTGATCCCACATTTTCAATTTAAAGGTGATTTACAATAACTCCACAATATAAAAATAACAACCTTTAAAAACTCATAAGACTATAGAGATATTCCAGTACTGACAATTGTATTGTTAATAGTTATAACAAGCAGGCAAAGGAGAAGAGGACATTGAAATCCCTTATCTCTCAACAACAGAGGTTATTTTTTAGATGCACATATCAGAAAAATACTTGTACTTTTGTGTTTACAAAATTTATACCCTGCCTTTCTGCCTTGTTCCAGGCTACCAAGGTGGCTAACAGATTTAAAAAAAACATAATAAAAACATGTCTTAATAACCATTACACCAGCCGCAGAGACTTGGTGGGGTCGCCGGGTGACTGTTTTACTTTGCTGGTGATAGTGTGTTTCAACCTTCCCCAGAGCCCCAAGAATCCAACAAAATCTTGGACAGCCTATTACCAACAGGAACCCATCCTCAACAGGAGGCGAGAACTCATCATCCATAGAAGAGAATATAGGGCAGAGGGATCTTCAGCTGCTGAACTGCCACACTGGCCAGAAGTGAACATTTCTCAACCTGGAAATAGATCATCTCCTTGCCCTTAGCTGAGTCTAATTTGGAGCTATTTAATTGAATGTTATCCCTACTAATTAAGAATTAGGAAGAACATGGTGAAGTGCTGCTAGAAGGTAAGGGTTCTTTGTCTCTTTGCCTTTTGCCTTTCCTAGCTGCTATGTGAGAAGCTCAGGGAAAGTGGGTTCTTTGAAGACTGCTAGAGAGTGGTTCTATTTAAGAACATAAGAACATAAGAGAAGCCAATGTTGAGTCAGACCAATGGCCCATCTAGTCCACCACTCTGTCACACAGTGGCCAAAAATACCAGGTGCCATCAGGAGGTCCAGCAGTGGGACCAGGACACTGGAAGCCCTCCCACTGCTGCCCCCCCCCCCAGCACCAAGAATAGAGTGCATCACCTGCCCCAGACTGAGAGTTCCTATCTATACCCTGTGGCTAATAGCCACTGATGGACTTCTGCTCCATATGTTTGTCTAATTCCCTCTTGAAACTGTCCATGCTTGTAGCTGCCACCACCTCCTGTGGCAGTGAATTCCATGTGTTAATCACTCTTTGGGTGAAAAAGTACTTCCTTTTATCTGTTCTAACCTGACTGCTCAGCAATTTCATGGAGTGCCCATAAGTTCTTGTATTGCAAGAAAGGGAGAAAAGTACTTCTTTCTCTTTTTTTAAAAAACACTATTTATTATTGGATATATCAGCATGTTCAACATTGGCCGAGGACAGACTGGCAATTTGCCACGGGATGGGACCCGGGCTGACAACGACTCAATATTGGATTAAATGGAATGTTCACACAGGCACATCTGCCTGGCGTCCCCCACCCGTAGCCTACCGGTGCTCTCGCGCTTCACTGCCGGATTAAAAAAACACCTGATAAAAGCCGACGCAAATCTTGAAAGCCTGCGTTTGTCGCGCGTTTCTCCGCTTCCGGGGAGTCTGAACGCGCAGCTGAAAAGCCGGGAGCAACCCGCGTTGGGCATGAGGCAGCAGTGGTGTGATTGGCTGCGCTCCGCTCCACTGCCCAATGCAGTGCCGGCGTTGCAGGGCAAAAAAAAAAAAAATTGCCAAAATGCGCTTATGCGCACATACGTCCACAGCCGAAATAATGGGGAAACAGCGAATATAGCGCGCCTCTGGCGCAGCAGTCTGAACGCTCCCGCGCGCCTCCGTCCAGTATCTTCCGGCAGAGGCCCCCGCTGTGTGGACGGGAAAACCCGGTATCGTTTACTCCGGGGTTTTTTTGCTGCGACTCGATACCGGGGCAAATTGCCAGTCTGTCCTGGGCCATTATATCATATAAACACCACATATCCTTTTCTTTTCTCCCTTCCCTCCCCATTACAAGGCTTCCCGCAATGCTCTTACCCCTTTATAATTTGTATTCTCTAATTACCAATCCATTTATATTTCTTGATCAAATAACGGTAACATTTTAACAATCAAAACATTTCCAACTTCTCCTTAATAGCTATCAAAGCATATTAAACTACGTTTAACATCTCAGTTATTCTCAAGGTATTCTTGAAACTCTTTCCATTCTGCAAAGAAATTTGCATCCTCTTCATTGTTAAGCTTTCTTGTCATTTTGTCCATTTCAACCATAAACAGCATCTTTTTAATCCATTCCCATATTTCCGGTATTTTATCTTGTTTCCAAAACTGAGCAAAAGTCATTCTAGCTGTTGTAATCAAGTACCATAGCAATGTTCTCTTGGTTGCATTTACTTCTTCCAACTTAAGACCTAGTAAAAACATTTGTGGATCTTTCTTAAGAGTACATTTCAGAATTTTCTGTATCTCACTATGTATCTCCGACCAATAACTCACGGCCTTCTCGCAAGTCCACCACATATGATAAAAAGAGCCTTCTTTTTTTTTTTACATTTCCAACATTTGTTTGACAAACCCTCATTTATAATAGCAATTTTTTTTGGAGTCATATACCATCTATACATCATTTTATAACAATTCTCCTTTACATTAACACGATTTTTTCCACAAATACTCCCATGATGACATTGTTATTTCGCTATTTACATTTACAGCCCATTTTATCATTTGTTCTTTAACTGTCTCTTCTTCTGTATACCATTTCAATAAAACCTTATACACTTTTGATATCATTTTTTTTTCCTTTTTCAACCCAAATGTTTTCAATTTCATTATTTTCCCCCCTAAAACCATACTTTCTTTTATCGGTCTTAAATAGATCATGTATTTGTCTGTAATTTAACCAATCATAATCAAACTCGAGATCATTCCTTTCTTTCATCACAAAATTTTTCCCTTCTTTATTTAACAGACTTCTATATGTTAACCAATCTAACCCCTGGTGTCTTGAATATGGTTTAATTACTTCTGCTGGTACTATCCAAAGTGGCTGTTCTTCAGCAAAAAACTTTTTATATCTTATCCAAATCTCGAACAGTGATCGCCTTATGAAGTGATGTTTAAAAAGTTTGTCCATTTTTGACTTTTCATACCACAAATATGCATGCCATCCAAACTTATTATCATGACCTTCTAATGCTAGTAACTTCAAATTTTCGAGGTTTATCCATTGTCGAAGCCACGTTAAACAGACGGCATCATAATAAAGTCTAAGATTTGGTAGTTGGAGCCCTCCTCTTTCCTTGGCATCACATAAAATTTTCATTTTAATCCTTGGTTTCCTTCCTGCCCAAACAAACTTTGATATTTCTTTCTGCCATACATCTAAGATCTTGCTTTGCCTTAGTATCGGAATGGTTTGAAACAAAAACATTAATCGAGGCAGTATATTCATTTTGACAGTTGCAATTCTTCCCATTAGTGATAAGTTCAAGGTATCCCACTTTTTCATATCCTGTTGAATCTTGTACCAAGTTTTTTCATAATTATTCTTAAATAGATCAATATTTTTCATAGTCAATACAATTCCCAAATATTTAGTCTTTGTGACTACTTCACATTGAATTCTTTCCTGAAGTTCCATTTGTTTTTGTTTCATCATATTTTTACACATCACCTTTGTTTTATTTTTATTAACATAGAATCCAGCTAAATCTCCAAAGTCTTTAATTTTTTGCATCAGCCGAGGTATATTTTCTACTGGGTCTTGAATCATAAACATTACATCATCTGCAAAAGCCCTATATTTGTATGTAAAACCTTTTACCATAAGTCCTTTAATGTTTTCATCAACTTTTATTTCACCTAATAACACTTCCAAGATCCAAATGAACAGCAATGGAGATAATGGGCAACCTTGACGTGTCCCTTTTTGGGCTTTGAAATATTCCGTTCTCTCTTTATTTATGTTCAATGCAGCTTTTTGGTCTGTGTATATTGCCATAATCATGTTTTAAAAAGATTGACCTATATTCATTTTTTCCATCACCTGTAACATAAAGTCCCAGTTTAAATTATCAAAAGCTTTTTCTGCGTCTAAGAACAGGAATCCAACTTCCTTTTCTGGGTGCTTATCACAATATTCAATCGCATCAGTCATCACTCTTAAATTGTCTCTGATGTGTCTATTTGGTAAAAAGCCTGCGTGCTCTTCTGCAATGACATCTTTCAGATATTTTTTCAGCCTTTCAGAAATTATTTTAGCAAACAATTTGTAATCATTTTTCAGAAGGAATATTGGTCTGTAATTCTTTACACTTGTTAGGTCCAATCCTTCTTTAGGTATGAGTGAAATATTTGCTTCTTTCCATGACTCTGGTATCCGTTTCGTCACTCTAATATCATTTGACAAGGTTACAAGAATTGGGGTTAGCTCTTCCTTAAATTTTTTATAAAATTTTGCTGTAAAGCCATCTGGACCAGGAGCTTTCCCCAATTTTGCGTCCTTTATCGCACTTACAATTTCTTCATTTTTAATTGGACCATTAAGTAACTCTTTCATTTGTTGATCTAGCACAGGTACATCTATTTTCTCCAGATATTTCTTAAGCTTCTGTGAATCCGTAGGGTTTTTTTGAACAACTTTGCATAAAAGTTAAAAAAGACTCTCTTTAATCCATTCAAATTCACAATATCTTTTCCATCCTCTATTATCTTATTTATATAATTTCTTTCACGTCTATTTTTCAATTGCCATGCTAAGAATTTTCCTGGTTTGTTGGCTCCTTCAAATGATTTCTGTTGCAGGCCGAGGACAGACTGGCAATTTGCCGCGGGATGGGACCCAGGCTGACAACGACTCAATATCGGATTAAATGGAATGTTCACACAGGCACATCTGCCTGGCGTCCCCCACCCGTAGCCTACCGGTGCTCTCGCGCTTCACTGCCGGATTAAAAAAACACCTGATAAAAGCCGACGCAAATCTTGAAAGCCTGCGTTTGTCGCGCGTTTCTCCGCTTCCGGGGAGTCTGAACACGCAGCCAAAAAGCCGGGAGCAACCCGCGTTGGGCATGAGGCAGCAGCGGTGTGATTGGCTGCGCTCCGCTCCACTGCCCAATGCGGTGCCGGCGTTGCAGGGCAAAAAAAAAAAATCGGCAAATTGCGCTTATGCGCACATACGCCCACAGCCGAAATAATGGGGAAACAGCGAATATAGCGCGCCTCCAGTGCGGCAGTCTGAATGCTCCCGCGCGCCTCCGTCCAGTATCTTCCGGCAGAGGCCCCCGCTGTGTGGACGGGAAAACCCGGTATCGTTTACTCCGGGGTTTTTTTGCCGCGACTCGATACCGGGGCAAATTGCCAGTCTGTCCTGGGCCACAGCTTCTTCAAGTTCCAATATAATTCTCTATTCGATAGCACATTTAACTGGTCCTGCAACATATGAATCTCTTTAATAATCTTTTTCTTCTCTGGTTTCTTCTTTAACTCTTTTTCCTTTTGTTGAATCTTTTCTTGTAAATCATTTTGTTGTTGCTGTCTTTGCTTTCTCTCTTTGGTATTTAATGATATAAGCAATCCTCTCATCACCGCTTTATATGCATCCCAAACAATCTGTATATCTGTACCTTTATTCAAGTTCATTTCAAAGAAAGTCTGTGTTTCTTTACGCAGTGCCTCATTTACTGTTTTTTTGTCCAATAAATCTTCATTGATATTCCAGTGTAGTTGTTTAGGTTTTTCTCTTGATATCCAAAGCATGGGATTGTGATCCGAATTATTTTTAGTCAGAATTTCAATCTTTTGGGTTTTAAACGCCAGTTCTTCCGACATCCAAATCATATCAATTCTGGAAAAGGAGTTATGCCTGTTAGAGTAGAAAGTATAATCCTTAACTTTGGGGTTCCATTTTCTCCAAACATCTTCCAATTTTTCTTGCTTCATCAATTTAAAAAAATTCTTTGGTAACTTCCCTGCCACTTCTCCGGCTTTTTTTGATTGTCTATCCAAAGAATTATCCACCGTGCCATTATAGTCTCCCACAAAAATTACCTGCTCATAATTTAAATGATCCCTCTCCTCTGTTAAGTCTTTAAAAAAATTTTCTTTAGCTCCATTAGGTGCATACAGATTCACAATCAAAGTCTTTTTCCTGTGCATCATAATTTCTACTCCAATATACCTTCCTTCTTTGTCTGCAAAAATTTGCTTAGGTTCCAATTCTTTTTAACATAGATCACTGTTCCTTTCTTTTTTATTGTCGCTAACGAGTAGAATTCTTCTCCCAATTTTTTGTTTATTATATATTCATTGTCTTGTTTTCTTATGTGTGTTTCTTGTAAACAAATTATATTGTTCTTTTGTTTTTCCAGCCAATGATTCACTAATTTTCTTTTATTAGGTGAATTAAGTCCGTTTACATTCCAAGATAGCAATTTGTAATCCATGATGTTTCAATTTAAATGTCTTTAAAGTCCTCAAAATTATTTTCTTTGAATCTGCACAGATCTCCTTCTGTTTTGATCGTAAATCTCACCGAACGGTATGTGAATGACAATCCCTGCGGTATTTCCCATCTGAATCTAATTCCCAATGCCTTTAGGTTGTCAACCAATTTTTTAAATTTTTTTCTGTCTTGCAAGATCCCTCTTGGGATTTCTCTCAAAATTATTATCTTTTTGCCATCAATTTCCAACGGTTGCGTGAATTGCTTCTTGAAGACATCCTCCTTCATTTTTCTTGTTACAAATTGCACAATGACATCTCTTGGTAATTTCTTTCTCTGTGCATATGTTGAGTTCACTCTGTAGATTAAATCAAAGTCTGAGTCCAAGTCACCTTGATCCTCCCCTATGTATGCCGTCAGTGTTGATATTACCAACATACGTATGTCTTGATCTTCCGCCTCTTCTATTCCTCTCAGTCTCAAATGGTTTTGTGTAGCTCTATATTCCATCATTGACTCCAATCTCACATTCTCTTGAAGAGTCTTATTAACTCTTTGTTCCAACTCTGTCGACTTTACTGCCAGACTTTGGACTTCTTTTTTAACTACTTAAGTGTCTTTTTTAAATTCTGCCACTTCTGCTAGTACCAATTCTTTCATAGCTACCATATTTTTCTCTTGCATCTGTACTTGTACTTGTTCTATCTGCTCCAGTTGCTTTTCCATTTGCTGTTGCATCTGTTGTTCCATTTGCTTAATCTGAAGTTCCATTTGTTTTCCAAGATTCTGCACTACGTCAGTCATCCTTTTCTCCATAGCCTCTATTGCTGCCTGCCACTCTTTCTTTTCCTTTGCTGTCATTCTTGGACTTGATGCAGAGGTGGCCCTTTGTCTTGACCTTAAATCCGTTTTGAAGTTTAATCAGTATAACTCAGATCTCTATTTTGTAAATTAGTCGGTTAATTCACCGCCTTTATATCTTTCTTCTTTTCGTTTTTATGTTTAAAATTAAGTTTTAAAATTTAGTCCTCCTCAAAATGGCAGGCACAATTTTTCTATGATTTTTTGGCAAGAGTAGGCTATTTTGAAGCTTCCTGTTTAATGTCTGTCCCAAAAAACTGACTTCCTGTGTCACACTCCAACGCTCCCTTCTCCTTCCGGTTAGTCAGTTTTTTTCAGAGACCTCTCTAGCCGTTGAACTCGTCTCCTTTCAACTGGAACTTATTTTCAATAGCACAGAGTCACAACAGTTTCATTTTCAACGCTCACAGTTTATATTTAGCTGACCACAGGAATGCAAAACAAAAGTTCTTTTTTCGCTTTTTTCTCGCTTTTAAAAGCTTCCTTCACTTCTAAACAGAACGGATTACTTCACAAAAGCGTATGTGCGCTTATCCGCTTATTTCAAAATTCCGTCATATCTTCCAAACAGTAAGCAAAAGTTCTTTGTTACCTTAAACGATAATCTCGGGGTTTCGCAATGCTTCTTCTTAATTAGATGTTGGTCTTGATGTTCAAGAGGTTGGCAGATGTCGAATTTATGCTGAATACTCAGCCCGGTTAGCCTCTGAAGAGTTGTTGCGCAGTCACCCGCTTTGGGAGAGGGGATCAAAATGTAAAAAAGCCTCCTCCGAGACTTGCCCACATCAATCTCAACTCTCTCTTGGATTATGCTGCTTACTAGTCACTCCCCCTCCTGGGGAGTGCTGCGTTGGGCCAGATAGAAGCCAAAACTGTCAGAAGGGGTTACCGTCCACCTTGCACGGATCGCAAAGTGCATCAATTCTCCATTTTAACTCTGACCGGAAGCCCGAAAAGTACTTCTTTCTCAACCTGCTCTATCCCATTCATAATCTTATAAACCTCGATCATGTCACCCCTCAGCCATCGTTTCTCCAAGCTAAAGAGCCCCAAGTGTTTTAACCTTTCTTCATATAATATCCTTTTTGAGGTGTGGTGACCAGAACTGTACACAGTATTCCAAATGAGGTCACACCAATGATTTATACAGGGGCATTATGATACTGGCTGATTTGTTTTCAATTCCCTTCCTAATAATCCCCAGCATAGTGTTGGCCTTCTTTATTGCAGTTACATGCTGTCTAGACATTTTCATTGAGTTATCTACTACGACTCCAAGATCTCTCTTGGTCAGTCTCTGCCAGCTCAGACCCCATCAATGCGTATTTATATTTAGGATTTTTGACTCCAATGTGCATCACTTTGCACTTGGCCACATTGAACCCCATTTGCCATGTTGATGCCCACTCACCCATCCTCGACAGATCCCTTTGGAATGCCTCACAATCCTCCCTGGTTTTCACCACCCTGAACAACTTCATGTCATCTGCAAATTTAGCCACTTCACTGCTTACTCCGAATTCTAAATCATTAATAAACAAGTTAAAAATCATCGGACCGAGTACTGATCCCTGTGGTACCCCACTGTTTACCATCCTCCACTAAGAAAGTTTCTCATTTATACTCACTCTCTGTTTCCTATTTATAAGCGAGTTTTTGATCCACAAGAGGACTTGTCCTTTTATCCCATGACTATTGAGCTTACTTAGGAGCCTTTGATGAGGAACTTTATCAAAAGCTTTCTGGAAGTCAAGGTAAACAACATCTATTGGGTCCCCCTTGTTCACATGTTTGTTCACTCCCTCAAAAAACACTAACAGGTTAGTGAGACAAGATCTTCCCTTACAGAACCCATGCTGAGTCTGCCTTAATACTTTTTGTTCATCAATGTGCCTACTAATTCTTTCCTTAATAACAGTTTCCACCAATCTACCCAGTATTGATGTCAGACTGACTGGCCTGTAGTTTCCCGGATCTCCCCTTGAGCCCTTTTTAAAGATGGGAGTGAAATTAGCTACCTTCCAGTCCTCAGATATTAAAGAAAGATTACATATTTTTGTAAGGAGATCCACTAGTTCACATTTGAGTTCTTTCAGAACTCTCAGATGAATGCCATCCAGGCTTGGTGATTTATTAGTTTTTAAATTCTCCATCAGTCGGAGGACTTCCTCTCTTGTCACCGCAATCTGATTCAGGTCTTTCAAACCCCCTCCCGAAATCGGTGCTTCTGGAGTGGACAAGCACTTCCCATCTTCTGCAGTGAAGACAGAGGCATCAAATGCATTCAGCTTCTCAGCCATTTCCCTATCATCCTTCAGTAGTTCTTTTACCCCTTGGTCATCCAAGGGCCCCACTGCCTCCGTGGCTGGTTTCCTACTTCTAATGTATTTGAAGAAAGTTTTATTGTTGGCCTTTATGTTTTTTGCGATATGCTCCTCATATTCCCTTTTTGCTTGCCTGATCACAGACTTGCATTTTATTTGCCACAGCCTGTGTTCCTTTTTATCAACCTCACTGAGACTAGCTTTCCACCGCTTAAAGGAATCCTTCTTACCTTTTACAGCTTCTGTTACTTTATTTGTTAACCATGCAGGCTTTTTTCTATACCTATTTGTGCCTTTTCTAACCTGTGGTATATATTCTTTCTGAGCTTCTAGGATTGTATTTTTAAATAGTCTCCCAGCTTCCCCAATGGTTTTGACCTTCTCCACTCTTCCTTTCAGTTTCTTCCTCACATGTCCCCTCATACCAGAGAAGTTACTCCTTTTAAAGTTAAAAGTGTTTGTGTCAGTCTTTGTGGGCAACTTCCTGTTTATACAAATATCAAACTCAGTGACATTATGGTCACTGTTCTCAAGTGGTGCAATCACTTTTACATCTCTCACCAGGTTTTGGGCGTTACTTAGGACCAAATCCAGGATCGCCTCTCCCCTGGTAGGATCTGTGACCATCTGTTCCATAGCACAGTCATTGAGAGTGTCTAAAAACTCAATCTCTTTTTCCCGACTAAAACTCATATTGACCCAATCAATGTATGGGTAGTTAAGTCGCCTATTACGATACAGTTATTTCGTCTAGCCACTATCTTTAATTCATTCATCATTTTATAATCCTCCTCTATCTTTTGATCTGGTGGGTGATAACAAACTCCCACTGTTAAGCCTCCTTTTGGACCTACTATTTCAACCCATAGCATTTCCAGAAGCGAATCCAATTCTCTTACCCTCTCAATCTTACTGGACTGTATACCCTCTGCGACATACAGAGCCACCCCACCTCCAACCATTCCCCCCTATCCTTCTGGTATAATTTATAACCAGGAATCACCATATTCCACTGATTTTCCTCATCCCACCAAGTTTCTGAAATACCCACAATGTCTATTTCCTCCCCCCCAACACCAAGCATTCCAACTCCCTGATTTTACCTCAGAGACTCGGAGATTTGTGGATAAACACCTATAGTCTCCCATGTTAAGCCCACAGCCTTCCTCTTGCTGCCTCGAGACCTTGCCAGGCTGTCCCTAGCATTAGCCACAGTCTCAGTGGACAATTGTAATCCATTTCCTTGTACAAAAGTAATAGCTGTAAGTTCTGTTTGGGGCCTAAAGGGCTCTTGGCCTGTGACTCCAATCCCGAGGATCTGCCTGAGGGCCTCAAAACTCTCGCAATATACTTGGATGGCAATGATGTCAACTGAAGGTCCCTTTCCAGTCACCTGCATGGAATGTGCCATGTTTGTTTTCCTCCCAGAAGAGAAGACGGACTTCACTTGTCAGAAGTGTAACCTGGTCAGACTTTTAAAGGAGAAGTAGTGGTCATCAGGGACCCTCTGCTCAGGGGTTGGGAACGTAATGTGTCCATACCAGATCCCCTACTCTGAGAGATGTGTTGCTTACCTGGGGCCAGAATTCTCTAGATGGGCTCAAGTTCTTCTGGGAGAAAACAGAGGCAAAAAAAGTCATTAAACCTGTCTGCTTTTTCTCTGTCCTCTATCAGAGTTTCTCCTTCTATTCCCAAAAGAGGTCCAATTGCCTCTTTTACCTTGTGTTTGCTTCTCACATACCTGTAGAAGTTTTTCTTATTGTAGCAAGCCTCCCTGGTCAGACTCAACTCATACAGTCCACTCTTACCCCAAGATCTCTTTCACATACACTCCTCCCCAGAAATGTATCCCCTATCCAGTATTTGTGCTTGACATTTTTGTGGCCCAGATGTAATACTGTGCATTTATTTTCTTTTTTTTTTGCATCCTGTTTGCAACTGCCCACTTCTCCAGAGTATTCAGGTCTTGTTGAATTTTAACTCTATTTTCTTGGGTGTTTGCTGCTCCTCCCAATTTGGTATCATCAGCAGATTTAATGAGTAGCCCTTCTACCCCTATGTCCCAGCTCCCGCCCACCCAGCGGTTTGAAAGCCTGTTAAAGGGCGAATAGATAAAAGGGATACCTGCTATTAGAGCAGGGGGGCACCTGCCCCTTGTGTAGCAGCGACAGCGGAGAATGGCGACGGCGATGGCAGAAGAAACATGGTGGCTGGCGAGGCGAGGAGGCGAAGGGAGGAGGCCAGACCAACAAGGCACGAAGGCGGAGCAACTCAGCAGGCCGGAGCCTGATGTGGATAGAGGCTGCTGCGAGCATGCGTGGAAGTGCGGAGTGGTTCTGGCATGAAGGTGGAGTCGTGAGGGCTGGAAAGGTGGAACTTCAAAAAAAAAAAAAAAGACCAGTGCCGGAAAGAGGACGCCGCCGGACTGTCCGCCTCGCAAGAAAGATCTGCTACAACAGGAATAAAGGGTACCTGGTAGGATACTCACCTCCCCTACACATATGTGGCCCTAGGTTAGGAATGTTTAAATTGGAATATATATGTAAGCCGCTCAGAGCCCTTAGGGGGTGAGCAGGATAGAAGCCTAAATAAATAAATAAATAAATAAATAAAAATACCGGGCACAAAACCGAGCCCTGCAGCATCCTGCTGGACACCTTCCTCCAATCTGATGAAACTCCATTGACCACAATTCTTTTGGTGTGGTCCTCTAACCAGTTCCCTGTCCACTGAATTGTCCTATAATCCAGTCCACAGTCTTCCAGTTTGCCCATCAGAATGTTATGGGGAACCTTATCAAAAGCTTTACTAAAATCCAGGTAAATCACATCAACAGAGTTCCCACAATCCAGTAAGCTCATCACATGATCAAATAATGAAACCAGGTTGGTCTGACAAGATCTGTTGGGGACAAAACTATGCTGACTTCCCTGGATCACTAAGTGGTCCTTCAGATGCTTACAAATCGATCCCCTTAAAATCTGCTCTAATATCTTCCCAGCAACAGAAAAACTGACCAGCCTATAGTTTTCTGGGTCATCCTTCTTTCCTTTCTTAAAGATTGGGATAACATTAGCTCTTCTCCAATCTTGTGGCACCTCCCCAGTCCTCCAGGAGGCCTTGAAGATGATGGACAGAGGCTCTTTGAGCACTCTTGGGTGCACACCATCTGGCCCAGGGGACTTTTATTTGTTCAGTGCAGCCAGGTGCCTCTCCACAACCTCCCTGTCAGTGTCAACTGGACACTCAGGTGTCCTGTTATGTCCTGTACCATCTAGGTGGAATTCTCATAAAGGGAATTGAAGAGGCTAGAGCTATGGAAATGCTCAGACCTCTTCCCACCTATGTTCCATCCTGAGAAATGTTGGTTGTGGGGCTAAGATTAAATACTTGTGCAATACCAGGTCTATTCATAATACAATCTTTGTTCTGTGTGACTACTTTGCAGAACAAAATGTAGACCTGGCTTGTGTGACTGAGACCTGGGTGAAGGAAGGCTAAACTGTTGCTTTAAACCAGCTTACTCCACTGGGGTTCTTGGTCCTTCACCAGTCCTGGACTAATGGGCGGGGTGTGTGTGGTGGTACTCATCAGGGAGTCTTTTTCATTTAGGGCACTCCCTGCCCCCCAATTGCCAGCATTGAATGTGTTGGCCTGGTGTGGGAGTTCGAGGAGAGCTTGGCTATCTGGCTGCTGTACCGACAGCCTAACACACCTGCATATACGATGCCAAGACTGTGGATGTGGTATCTGGCTGAGTACTGGACTTTTCCAGGCTGTTGTTTCTTGGGGACTTCAATGTCCATGCTGATGATGTAGTATCCACACAGGCTCTGGACCTAGTGTGATCCATGGTGGCACTGGGGCTCTCCCAGTTTGTATCGGCTCCCACACATCAAGCAGGCCACACGCTGGATTTAATTTTGAGGATGGGGATAAATGTGGGTCTGGATACTGTGAATGCAGTTCCACAGTCAGACCACTTCACTCTGAAGGCCTGGCTGAGCATGCTGAACCCACCCTGTTTAGGCAGTGAGTGGATTTATGCTCACCCATGGTGCTTAATGGACCCGAATCAGTTCCAGGATGCTCCACGGGATCCAATGCCCCCCAGCAGCTCATTGGATGAGCTGGTGGAGGATTGGCATACCCAACTCTCTGAAGCCATCAGCAAGATCGCTCCCTGGTGCCCTCTTTACCCTTGTACCAAATTAACTCCATGGTATGACCCAGAGCTTTGGAGGATGAAATGAGAATTGAGACAGCTACAGCACGGGTGGTGGAGAACTCATGATAAAGCAATTAGAATATCTTATAGGACATTTATGAAAGCCTATGTGATGGCAGTGAAGACTGGAGACTGCTAATAAAGAGTTCTACGCGACCTCCATTGTGTATCAAAATCTCATCCAGCCCAATTTTTTAGAATGATTTGGTCATTAATGACCTTGCCATCAGGCAACCAAGATGATAGGGAATTGGCTGTGTGGCATTTGTGAACCACTTTACAAATAAAGTCTTGCTGCCCCACTGGGACCTACTAAACACAATTGATACAGTAAAGGAACTTTAAGCCCCTTGGCCATCTTCAGGTCCAGTTTTGGACCAGATCAGCTGACTTGCCCAGGAGGAGGTCAACAAGACTCTGATGGCTGTAAGGCCTACTACTTGCCTCCTTGATTCATGCACATCTTGGTTGGTTAAAGCCTGAAGAAATGATGTGCAGAACCCCCTGGGAGATGTAGTTAATCTATCCCTAACTTCCCAGTGCGGTTCAGGGAGGCAGTGGTATGATTGCTGTTAAAAAAATTATTGGACCCAACAGTCCTAACCAACTACTGCCCAGTATCAAACTTACCATTCCTCGGTAAGGTAGTTGAAAGAGTGGTGGCCAAGCAGCTTCAGATTTTCTTGGATGATGCCTCTGTCCTGGATCCATTCCAGTACCACTTCTGCCCTGGCCACAGGATGGACACTGTGCTGGTCACCCTCACAGATGACCTCCAGAGACATCTGGATTGGGGCAGGTTGGTGCAGTTGGTGCTTTTGGATCTAACAGCAGCATTTGACATGGTTGATCATGATCTTCTGAACCATCACCTTGCCAGCGAAGGAATATGGGGGACTGCCCTGCAATGGTTTTCCTCCTTCCTCCACAGTCAGGGACAGAGGGTGGTGCTAGGGAGGGGATCTCCACACAACACCTGCTGGAATGTGGTGTGCCACAGGGGGTGATCCTCTCACCAATGCTATTTAACATCTATACTTGCCCCCTACCCAGCTGATCTGGAGGGCTGGGCTGGAGTGTCACCAGTGTGCTGATGACACCCAGCTCTAACTGTTGAAGAATGGATGGACACGACCCCAGAAATTTTGGACAGGCCTCTGGGGACCATGGCTGGTTAGTTAAAACAGAGTTGGTTGATGTTAAATCCAACAAATACAGAGGTCCTGTATCTGAACCCTGGGGGGTGGGTGGGATCGAGAATCGGGGTCTCAACCCTTGACAGGGTGCTGCTGTTGCCAGCAGCAAGGGTGAAGAGGCTGGGGGTGGTCCTGAATGCTTCACTTTCAGTGGAGGCCCAGGTCACCATGGCTGCTGGATTGGCCTTTTGCCATCTGCATCTGGTCAGGCAGCTGGTCCCTTATCTCTCCTCCTGAGACTTGGCTACAGTGATCCATGCAATGGTCACTTCAAGGTTGGATTACTGTAACCTGGCCCGGAAACTGCAGCTAGTGCAAAATGTGGTGGCGTGCCTGCTGACTGCAGTATCTCTGTGGGTGCGCATTTGGTTAGTGCTATGCCAATTGTACTGTCTGCCAATCAGTTCAAGCTTCTGGTATTAATATGATACCTATGTGGCCTGGGGCCAACATACTTATGTGACCACTTCTCCCCCTGTGTGCTCCAAAGAGCTCTGCACTCTGCTGAGCAATATCTGCTGGTAGTCCTCGCCCTGAAAGATGTCCACTTAGCCTTGACCAGGGCCAGGGCATTTTCTATCCTGGCCCCAGACTGGTGGAACATGCTCCCACTCAAGATCAGGGCCCTGTGGGGTTTAGTGCAATTCTAAAGAGCCTGTAAAATGGAGCTGTTCTGTCAGGTCTTTGGTTGAGGTGGCGGACACCTGAAGACCTTAGCCTCCCTGTTCACACTGCCTGGATAAACTGCCCAGGTGAACTCTCCTTGTATGAACTGCCCTCTTAAAAACTGTCTTGGCATTCACTGAATGGGCCCTGTTAATTAGTCATCTATGCCCTGCACTTATGGGAGGAGCTGGTGGTCACCAGAAATAGAGTCTGTGCTGTTGTTGATTTTAACATTTTAATTCAGTGTGTACTGTATCTATTATTGTAGTTACTCAAACTGTTGTGACTTGCCCTGAGCCTGCTTGCAAGGAGGGCGGGATATAAATACAATTAAATAAATTAATAAATATTTTTTTTTAAAAAAATACAGAATTAAAACAATTAAAGCCAAGCTAAAATACATATAAATAAAATATACATACACGTCCAATAAAATACACAAACAAAAAAATAACAATTAAAACATAAAGCAGGAAAGAGGGATCACTGAGGCAGGGTAAAGTGTTTGTCACCAGCACTTTTGGAAGTATTAAAGCTATTAATCAGTGTTGGCATATTACACTTTTATCAGATGTAACAGTTCAGATCACTGAGCTGAAAAATTCCATTTAGGCCATCACGTAGCCTTCTATCTTCTCTAATTGCAATTCTCTGGTGATATAAACTCTAACAGATTCAAGCATTAATGTTCTCCTTTGTTTAGCTATAGGCAATATAGAACAACAGCAAGAATGATTTTTTTTTCTTCCTAAAATATTCTGTAGGCAAAGTTGGCTTAATAGGCTACATAAATGGGATTGATTTAAAACAAAAACCTGTTTTAGTTTCCAAGAGTGTTATATCCATTTAATTCTTTTACGGGTGGGGGGGGATCCTAGGTACTAAAGTGGTCACATGAGGACTGTATCTGATATAAACTCAAAGTGCTGTAGGATGTTATTAGTATCATTGATTTTTCCACCCAGGCACAGCTTCATCCCAATATTAAAATTCTAAGGGCAGGAACATTGCTTGATAGCTGACATGTTCTCTTCAGTTTAATATAGTCATGACACGGCACAAGCATTTGAAAAAAAAAAGAAAGAAAATGATTGTAGCAACACTAAACATAACTTAGGCATTGACATGAAAACAAGTGTAAGAGTCACTACCAAGGAAGAAGACCTATGCATTTATGAACACATGAAGCCACCTTATACCAAGTAAAATTATTTGTCCTTCTAGCTCAGATCCAAAACAGAGACATGACACTGGAAGTTGCATAAACTAACCAATTTTTATTTTTAATAAAAAACAGGAGGTTTGCAGGGCTCTGATTGAGATTGGTAACACAGCACAGGGAATAAGGTTCAGTCTTCCTCTGCACTCAGTTTTCCTGACCTGAAATGATCCATAGAGGTGTTTTTTACCCCATTGGGGCAAACCTGAATGTTCATCGTAATGTGGCTACTAGCTGCTAAGCAGTGCCATGTTCAGGTCAGAAAAATGGAATGGGGGGTGGAGGCTTACGCTGTCTTTCCTGCACCATGGAGAACTGAAAATCCACTTCCTTGATTTTTAAAAGGGAAAGGGTTTAGGAGTTCATTTATGCAACCTCCAGGGTCACATGATTGGTCCTCAGAATTATTTATTTTGATTGGCAGTGGTTCTCCAGTGTCTTGTGGAGAGAGAGGTCCTTCTCAAACTATACTGTCTGAGAACCTTTACCTGTAAATATTGAGAACAAAGTTTGGGACTTGCTGTATGTTAGGTATGTGTTCTACCTCTAAGCCACAACCATCTCCCAATTTCTTAATGTTATGGGCCAAACTGGACTCAAAATAGCTATGGCAGTGAAGTTGTTGCTATCATCCTGGAAACAAAAAAATACAAAAAAATGTGAAGGATTAAAAGAAGCAGCTAGAAATAATAGACGAGGGAGGGAGGAAGAAATCATCAAACAAATAGAGATAAAGGAAACCAATGACAACACTACAATTGAGTTGATAAATTTGGTAGCTCAAACTATGCAACACATATTTAACAAACTGCTGAAAATAGAAATCTATCTTGAGATCCTGAGCATAGTAAATTTAGGACCCGGGGAGAGAAGTCAATTAGACCTCAAGCCAAATAAATGTAATGAGGTCATATCTGGACAGAATAATAACATGATGATGTTGAACAGAGAGAAGAGCTCCCCCAACAGCTATGACCCAATGACAGAAAAGCAGAAACAACAACTGATTCTGCAACCTAACAAAATTGCCTTGACAGAATGCAAGTACCGTGGAAGAGTGCACCGTTGGAATTCTAAGTATGAAGCAGTAGGTCACTTAAGTTACTTACTATGAACCAGGATAACAGATATAGATTTGAAGGAGGTTGAGGACATCTCTAATGACAATCAAATGCAAAGAGTTATCCTGACATTTAAAAGCCCAAGAATCCCCTCCAAGATACTTACCTATACCAATGAACTGAGGTATAGGGGCATTTTTCCTATGCGTGTGTTTGTCAATACCAACAAGAGATCTTTAATTGATAGACACTTAAAAAACTCAGGATACACTGATGGACATTGATGAGTCTAAAGAGCATGAACGAGAAACCTTGTTTAAAGGAGATGCTGATTTAATTGCATGGACTGAACCCAAGACACCAAATTCTGAAGGGAAAAATGATTGGCTCGAGAATTCAGAAGAAGAAAAGTTACTACAAAGCTTTGCATTCCTCCCAGCAGAAGACCAATCTGCTATAATTACCAGGCTGGAAGTGGTACAGAAGAGACTGATTGAAGTTACCCAAATATGTCCATCAGAAGGGAGCAAAGGGACAATGGATATCAGAAAGAATAAGGAACCTGTTTCCAGCAGAGGCTACAATGAGGCAATCCTCACTGCTATAGAAGGACCACTGACAAGAAAAGAATCAAAAGAATTAGAGGGAGTCACGGGCATCAACAGCACCATGGAAAATAACCTCTATATTAGTAACCTTGATATTGTTAGCCGAACTGCTTATTTACGCAGTAGCTGGACTAACTTATATTGAGTTCTGGTCTATGTATACAGAGGAAGCAACTTCGTCCTGAAAACTTGACAAGGTTTCTTTAGTAAAATCCAAGATTCTCTTTACTGAATAATATCTTTTTAGTACACAGGCAAACAAAACAGATACACACACACATACACACAAGTTCCTTTAGATACAGTAGTAATGGAAAACCATTTGGGGTTTAAACTAGAAGTATTTAGGAAGGGGGAAATCACGTGATACTTATCTGATCCTGTAGCTCGACCTTTCCACAGTGAAGAATACAAGGATAGAAATTCTTACTAAAGGATATTCTTACTTTCACAACACAGTTGGAACCTGCCAACACATGTAAGGGCTCCTTGGTCGTGACTCCAAGGAAGCACAGTAAGTTAACTATAGTAGGTATAAGGTTGAATGTAGGTGATGGCCAAGGCAACGATGACGGCGGCAGCCCAAAACAAAGGTTGCACCTTGTTTTATCAGCTAGTATTGGGGGCTGGCTTGGGGTCTCTCTCTGGTCTGTCCCATCCCTATACCATTGGCTATAGGATGTGGGGTACCCTCCTACTAAGGTGGGGCAATATTGAAAGTCTACACCTTTACTAAGGGGAACCTTTTGGTCCAAGGTGCAATTATGGGTTGTCATGGAAACCTTAGGAATGCAGATGACTCTGGCTTGGTCCAAGTGACAAACAGGAAACAGTCTTAACACATGTAAATGCCAGGCATCTTGTGGGTTACATGTGGAATTCAGAGTCCTCAATGGTGGACAGGTTGTCATTTATAACATCCTTCTGGCAGACCATAATGGAGATGCTTTCTTGTTCCCAGTGCATGTTGGGTAGATGTATGCATATGTGTGTGTCTGTGACTTCATTAGCATGAAAGTGCAGTCTGCAAGCAACTTTCTAGTGCAGGTGGTCACATCAAACAAAGCACACAGTTCTCCCAAACTAAAGACACTTGCAAGCACCACTCAGGTGTGGGTGCAGGTCAGAAAATAACAAATAAAAGCATTTTCAAAGTACATTTCCTAACAGTTCCCCCTTTCATGGCCTCAGTGAGCCAAGTGAGATGATGGCCATGACAACCATACACAGTTCGTGCGGGATGGCATGTGTAGCATGAACACGTCAGCTCAGGATGTAACAACAAAGTTCAGTAGCGTTGGTAACCCATTGCTCGTCAGTGGATGTCGTCTCGTCTCGTCTGGACCTGAAGCAGGAACAGGTTTCCTTCACCCATGGACCACCTATTCTAAAACTAATTGTTGTAGGACAGACCAAAAATAAAAAGTCTAGCCCTATGAAAAAAATAAATTGCCACTGTGAATGTCAAACTTCAAGGAAGCAAACAAGCACAGGTGTCTTCCATAAGTATATATGCATACATAGGTGCATGCATGCTACTACTAAGGTAATACGTAACAATTATGTACATTAAACCAATAGCATTGTGGAGGTAGACTATTACCTATTGCATAACAAATGTACAAAAATAGAAAAATTGGTTATGAAATCAGTAGTATATACTATACTGCATTGATACATATCCCTGAGGGCAGTCCTCATTATGGGCTCAATTGTAAACAATATAAGAAATAATTATAAACAAGAAAAACATGCAAGAAACAAAACCATATTTCTTCAGTGTTCAGTAAAACATCTTCAAGTCTTCAGCCTATTCCTTTTCTTGACACTGGCAGTGCCAATTCAAAGTGAATAGAGCCAGTCATATTTACACAACAAATAAACTGTAAACTGTAAAAAGTCTTCAGGTTTCTTCTTTTCTTCTTTCCAAAAAGAGGTTTCCATTCCTTAAATGTTAATGAACTATGGGCGTGTCTATTCCAGAATGTGCGCATGTCCACTGACACAAGGAAGGGAGTGTTTTTGCATAGCAAACAGTTCTTCCCTCCTACAGTAACGCATTGTACCATGGGAGTACAGTTAGTAAAAATAAACACATTTTCATGAACTTAAACCAAACAGGAAGAGCCGGCGTGGGAGTGTACGCGGGCAGTACAAGAAGCATGGCAGCGGGTTCATGATGGAGGTGCTGCTCTGCTTGGCCCCCGGATGAGCACTTCAGTTAAAGGGGGAGCTTGATTGTAGCATAGGGGCCTTAGTTCTCTGAGGGGAAGCTTCAGGTTGCCCCCCCCCCCGCTTTGGGTACTGCGTGGCATGTAGTGAGTGGCAGCACGGTTAGGCTGCCTCACCCCTGCAGTTTTTATCACCCACCCTATTTTCTGGCCTTTTCAACCCTCTTCCCTGTTTTCCTCCACTCCTCCACCCTCATTAGCCATATATATAGCTCGCTCTTAGGAGCCTATGTTATGCAGTGGAGGCCAGGTGTACAGTAGCCATTTTAGATTGAGAGAAGCTGCAGCCATGGTTGGGTATTAAGATTGGTGGCCATTTTAGGGTGAAGTAAGCAGGGGCCATTTTAGGCTTCTCCTCTTGTAGCCTTTTTGGGGCAGTGAGGAGTGGTGGCCATCTTAAGCTACATAAAAACATACAAGGGGCCAGAGTTGGATCAGGCCTGGGGCTCATCCAGTCCAGCACTCTGTCACTTGTGGCCAAGGATGCCGGGTGCCATCAGGAGGTTCACCAGTGGGGCTGGGACAATAGAAGCCCTTCCATTGTTGCCCTCCCAAGCACCAAGAATACAGTGCATCACCTGCCCCAGACAGAGAGTTCCTATCTATACCTTGTGGCTGATAGCCACTGATGGACTTCTGCTCCATATGCTTATCTAATTCCCTCTTGAAGTTCTCCATGCTTGGGGCTGCGCCACCTCCGGTGCCAGTGAATTCCATGTGTTAATCATTCTTTGGGTGAAAAAGTACTTCCTTTTATATGTTCTAATCCGATTGCCCATGAGTTTTAGTATTGATAGAAAGGGAGAAATTACTTCTTTCTCAACTTGCTGTCCCATTCATGATCTTATAAACTTCAATTATGTCACCCCCTCAGCCATCGTTTTTTCCAAGCTTAATAGCCCCAAGAGTTTTAACCTTTGGGAAAGGGGATGCAAACATTTTAGGCATCTGCCTCTGGAGACCAATTCCATTAAGAACAGCTGGGCTCCAAATAAAAGCTTGGGTGCCGTAAATGGTAAGTGGCCTGCTCCTAAGCAGGTAGGCCAAGTTTTTACAGCAGGTCAGCAGCCCCTACCAAAGGGTAGTGGGTGATATGAAAGAGCTCTGCCTGGGACCCACTGAGCATTTTGCCAGTTTGTGTAGGCTATACTCCTTTTAGCAAGCTCGAATAGATACAGTGCTATCGAAGGGGTTATTCCTTCGGAAATATCAAAATGGCTTAACTACTTATTGCAGCTGGGCTTATTTATTTTTGAGACTGTAGATAAGGATCTCTATTCAAAATAGCATTTTTGCATTGTGTTATTCAGAGAAAGACAGTATTAATTGCCATCTTCCAATTACAATATTGGGCCCTAATGCACTACAGATGTATTTCCAGTGCAGCGGTTTAAGAGTGAGACAAGTGCAATCTGAACGGAAAGCGACTGAACTCTAAGGGTTTCCTTCTGCGAAGGAATCCTTGTCAGCAGCATGTGCGTGCACTCTGAGTTGGTGATTTGGCTGAGTTTTTGTCATGTGTTAGGATTCGACATAACCATTGCAATACATCATCTGTGCTTTCTGTTTTTTGTTCTGGCAGGAATACAGTGTGACTTCCAACCTGATGCTGTGGTCTGGGATTTGACAGCCAGCACATCATTGCATGTCATCGGTTGGTCCCCATGAACATATTTCACAGTTTTAATAGTGTATTTGTCTGTAAGGGGAGGTCCAGTGAGTAGCCACAGCCTGCCAGAGTGGCGCTGATCATGGTAGGCTGTGGATGGTGCCAGCTGGGATGCAGTGGCACTGTCATAGCAACAGTAATGAGGCATGTGGCTTCCATGGTGGTTCTGTGGGGGCTGTTCTGCCCAAGCACTTGGCCAGGATAGAACTATTTTCTGGCCTGGCAACCCAGCTTACTCATGTATATATGGTAGTAGGGTTCACTGAACATAGGTTCCCATTACGGTGAATGAACATATAGCCTGCATGTAGGTATACACCTGTTTGTAAAGGGGTCAGTGCACTTTACTGAAAGCTTGTCCTTGATTTTTAGGATAGGAACCCAGTTTTTATAAGAAATTATAGGTACTGTGCAATCATCAGGATAAGGTGTTTTTTCAAAACAGACACACAAACAAATTAACAAATATAACAGTTTTACAGTGACAATACTGTTGATTGGCACTTATGTTTCAAAAGCCACTAACTTTTTGTTATGATGGATCTCAGTGGTTAGTAGAACCGGGAAAGATTATATACCAAGAAGTGTTCCAGAATGCCTTATGGGGGGCAGTCTCTTGAGTTATAAATATTGAATGCCTGTATAAAGTCCTTTAGGGAACTCCGTGGCTGAGAGAATGTTTCCACTGTCTGCCAATCCAGTGGATTTGGAATTGAATCAGAGATGCTCTCTTCTGGTATAGACCTTAGACATGATAATTCTTGGCCTCAAGTTCCTATCCTTCAAGGTGCAGGATCGCCAAACAATCCACAGACTTAAGTCTTGTCTGTCTTATAGAGACTGAATATGTGGAGTTGCACAGCTGTGGTTTTTTCATGGCATGGAGGTAAAGAACAGCACCAGACAATTAATGTCCCTTTAAAAGAGGTGGGCTTCATGTGCACCCAGGAATATCATAAGTCAATTCAATTGATCAGTGTTGATAAAAGCCCTTTGATGTTGGGCAGTGTCTTGCAAATCGCAATGACTGTGCGAAAGTAAGCATGGCTGTGTAAATGCCTTTGCTACCCAGGAATATCATTAAGTAATTCCTTGATTAGGGCAAACATAAGCCTTATGATTATTGGGCTGTGCCTTGTAAAGCAATGACTGTGCAATGCAAACATGCTGTGTTCATGTAGTGGAATTTCTACTGCATTCTATGTAGGCTTGTGAAACGGAAGCTCTAAAGGACCAGAGGCAACCCATTTCCCTGGCTGTGGAAAATGGGTCATTTTGGCAAACTGAGTGTTACTGCACTTCCTGTTACGAAGATGGTTACTGCTTTGGCATGCGGATGGAATTCTGATGACCAGGCACCAGTTTGCGGCAGTAGGCCTGGGCTTTGGGCAAGTTTGACATTTCCTGGGTGTGAAGTTTGGAACTCATTCTTTTGGCTCAGTGCTGCTTCCACTACAGCTGCCCTGGGCTTCATATTCCCTTGCCGAGTGGTAGTGTCAATGGGACCTTATTCAGGTCAGGACATTTGTCCAGTCACTGCACTCCTTTTTGGGGGTGGTGCTGTGGATCATGAGCTGTGGCAGGTTTTTGCCTAGCATTCAGAGAATGGAATTGCAAAGTTTTAAGTTATTAATGAAGTTTGTCCTTCAGGTGCTGCTGGCTGCAGGGCAAGATGAGGAATCAACATCTGCGGTCACAGCATGGTCTTTTGGGCCACCCCTGGGCCAAGAGGACTCCCTGGCCAGGAAGGCCCTTGTGTTAAAGGCTGAGACCGACCTTTGGAAGATAAGAGCAAGATGGCCCAGAGTGCGGATAGTCTGGCCAGCTATTCTGCTTCGCCATGAAGGACAAGGCCCTTGTGATTAAGCAGAGGCTGGCCTTGTGATGATAGGAGCAAGGTGGCCTGGAGTGCACGTGTGGTGGCCATGCTGCATCGTCATGAAGGGTGAGGCCCTTGTGATAAAGTGGAGACTGGCCTTGTGATGATAGGAGCAAGGTAGTCTGGAGTGCACGTGGTCTGGTGGCCATGCCGCATTGTCATGAAGGGCAAGGCCCTTGTGATAAAGTGGAGACTGGCCTTGTGATGATAAGAGCAAGGTGGCATGGAGTGCACATGGTCTGGTGGCCATGCTGCATCGTCATGAAGGGCAAGGCCCTTGTGATAAAGTGGAGACTGGCCTTGTGATGATAGGAGCAAGGTGGCCTGGAGTGCACATGGTCTGGTGGCCATGCTGCATCGTCATGAAGGGCAAGGCCCTTGTGATAAAGTGGAGACTGGCCTTGTGATGATAAGAGCAAGGTGACCCGGAGTGCACATGGTCTGGTGGCTATGCTGCATCATCATGAAGGGCGAGGCCCTGGAGTCACAACCGGACCAGTTGCCTGGGGTGCAGCCTCATCTTGATGGACCAGTGGCCCGGAGTGCAGATGGTCTGGTGGCTATTCTGCCCCATCATGAAGGGCAAGGCCCTGGGCTACAAGTGGACCAGTTGTGTGGGGTGCAGCCTCACCATGGCATAGATGGCCTGGAATGCACATGGTCTGGTGGCTATGCTGCATCGTCAGGAAGGGTATTGGCCCTGGCTTACAGGCAGAGGCTGACCTTGTGATAAGAGTAAGGTGGCCCAGAGTGTGGATAGTCTTGTGGCTATTCTGCACTGCCAGGTTGGCACAATTTTGGGGACCCCGCTAGATGTTAAAGCAGTCAGTTGCCTAGAGTGCAGCTGGTCTTGTCTGCAATAGCGCTGTGCCAGGTGTGGCATAGCCTGGGGGTTTCTAGGTCCTTGGGCTGGATGAGATTAAGCACCACTTGGCAGCTTTGAATTGCCATGGAAGGAGGCTTGGACCTCTTCTTGTTGCACCATGATATACGGGTCGGGTTAAAGGACTTGTATAGGGAAGACAGGGTGCACCTCCTTAACAAGGGCAACACTATATTTTTGGCAGATTGAGGCGAGGGGTGCTGTTGGCACTTGATCGCTTGGTGGGGGTGAAGGCCTAAGCAGAGGCTTGGCCTTTGCTATGGTGGGGTAGCGCAATCAGGAAGTTGAAATTGGTGAGCACCTGGGCATTGTTATAAAGGAATTAAAGGGTCCTCCATGAACGGCTTTAGGGCCTTTGTGGCTCAAGGCTGGGAAGGGGTGATCTTCCTTAGAACAATCTGGCCCAGCCTATCTTAGCAGACCTTTGCGGCTTCTGGGATGGTGGGCCAGGGGGTTCTCTGAAACATGCCAAACTGCTGGTTGAGAGCCACATTGGGTGGCTCAAGATCGGGGAAGGTGCATCACCCAGAAGGTGATGAAGGTGGTCAGGAGTTTGACACCTGTCATATTCCTCAGTACATTTTAGCAGCCCCTCACCAGTTGTTTGATTATAAATAATTAATAAAGTGGCCCTTGTTAAATCCATATTGGTGTCCGTCTCTTCATTCCGATTGTGGAGGCAATGGTTGCATTTTTCATGACTCTGCTAAAATATTGGATGTAATAAAGACTGACTAAAAGATGGCCAGTCTTTATTTCAGGCAGTTAAGATAATATCATGGAATGTCATGGGCTGGGCAGCCAGATCAAACGAACTGGATGTTAAAAATTTCCTGAGGAAGTCTGATATTATACTAATACAGGAGTCATGGTGTAAGAACCCCCCAGTATTAGAGGGATATGAAGTATATGACTGAACTGTCCCGGTGGGGCAGAGCCAAGGGAGGATTAGCTATATTAATATCCACAGCCTTGAAAGTTAAAATTACCCAACTCCCCTCACATGAACAAATAGCTATGACCTTGATCTTAATATTTAAAGCATTAGACTGTTTATTAATGAATGTATATATTCCCCTTCTTAAAACCAAAGGCCAAATAGGTCAGGTCTGGCAAGGGTTGTAAACTTATATTTGGCAACTGATCAGAGAAAATCCAACTACATACATGATAGTGGGAAGAGATTTCAATGCTAGATTGGGTAGAGATGATGACTCCTTGTACAGGGGCTATGATTTTTGTCCACTTGATACAGAATGTTCACATTTGCCTTATACAAGACTATCCAAAGATTTGAAAAGTAACTTTGCAGGGTTCAGGATGGCACGTATGGCCGATGCCCTAAACCTGAATATCCTCAATGGCTCCCATGCGAATGACCACCCGGGAGAGTTTACCTACTGGTCGGGAGCTAGATTAAGCATAATTGATTATATCCTGGTTTCAGGGAATTTAATACAATTCATCGAATTGTTTGAAGTTGCTACATACTATGGTAGTGATCATATCCCACTTATGATGATTACAAGTGGAGACCCGCAAGAAACTTGTGGGATGGTCATCCCATTCCTCACACCTTTGCTTCCTCCCCTCTACCCTTACCTATCTCACACTCCTTCTCCCTTCTGGGGGTGGAGCCATGGACTCAACCCTCCAAAGCACCCATTTTATCCAGGGGAACTGATCTCTGTCACCTGGACAACAGTTGTAATGCTGGGTGATCTCCAGCCCTCACCCAGAGGCTGGCAATGGTAGTTCTCATGGAGGAAATGGCTGGTTTGGAGGGTGGAGTCTGTGGCATTATACTGGTCTGAAGTTCCTCCCCTTCTCAAACCCCACCATCCCCAGGATCCACCCCTTAAATGTCCAGGAGTTTCCCAATCCAGAGTTGGCAACCCTATTTCCTTCCCACCCAACAGCCAACTTAACCTTTATCTGCCTTTGTCTGTCTTCAGCTTTTTGTCTCCACCCCCTCCCCCACAGCTTCTACCAAGGAAAATTACAGTCTTTCTCCACAGTGGGGACCAAAGCAGCTTACATTATTCTCACCTCCTTTTTATCTGCACAACAACCCTGTGAAGTTGGTTAGGCTGAAAGTATGTGACTGGTCCAAAATCACCCAGTCAGCTTCCACCGCAATATGGGGATCTGAACCTGGGTCTTGCAGACCCTACTCTGAGGCTCTAACTGCTGCATCACTGCTGGCTTTTATAGGGTGGCTGCTGAACAGCAGCAAGCAGCCAGGCCAAGTTGAGTCATGCAAATTAGGTGGCATCAAGTCACCCAGAGGGTGCTGCCTAGGGATGCCAGCCTCCAGGTGGGATCTGGGGATCCCCTGGAATTACTGCTCAGCTCCAGACTACTGAGATAACTTCCCCTGGAGAAAATGGATGCTTTGGAGGGTGGACTCTAGGGTATTGTACCCCACTGAGGTCCCTGTCCTCCCCAGGCTCCATCCCCAAATCTCCAGGAGTTTCCAGACCTGGAGCTGGCAGCCCCACTACCCCATCCCCTGCCAGTGCCCGTGGGGGGACCTGGCAACCCTGCCAGGCCTAGGGTTGGCAACCTCCAAGTGGGGCCTGCTGGAGAGTGAACTCCAGAGATCTGTGAACAACAGAGATCTGTCTCCCTGGAGAAAATGGCTGCTTTGGAGGGTGGATTCTGTGGCATGATACCCAGCTGAGGCCTCTCCCTTCCCCAAATCCTGCCCTCCTTGCACTCCACCCCAAAACCTCTAGGAATCCCCCAGCCTGGCCCCAAGGCGCCCTCCCTCCCTCCCTCCCCCTCCCTCCAAGGCCGAAAGAGGCCTGGAAAGAAAGGGCCCTTCCCCCCACCCTTTGACTGACAGAGCCAGTCAGAAGCCTCCTCTCCCCCCTCCCCTCCAACATTCTAATCTCTCACAGTTGCTGCCTGGAGTCAGGTCCCTGCAGAGGCCATTTCAAAAGGCTTTTTGGGGGGAATTCAACCGTCCCTGAAGGGATTTCCTTACTTTTCGGATTTTTCTACAAACCCAGGAAGTCTACTGACTATGTAGGAAAAGCTGTTGGGGGACAGTGAGGCCCCTGTTGGAGGGAATAGGTATCCGCACAGAAAAAAAAAAAGTCTGGGATTAGAATATAAGATATCAACACCCAACTGTATTCCATAACTCGAAGATCATTATAAAGGAGAAAATGAAAAAGCATGTTAAGGTAAGATGGGATGATAGAATCGAAAAAGTCATCCAAGAACTTCTTAGTTAGGAAAACATTACTAGCAGGGTAAGAAATATTATGTATTTAGACGATGGATATGAAATTGTTAAGATATGGGGGAAAGCATGTTAAGATGGGATGATAAAATTAAAAAAGCCATGCAAGAACTTCTTAGTCAGGAAAACATTACTAGCAGAGTAAGAAATATTATGTATTTAGACAATGGATATGAAATGGTTAAGATATATGATGAACTTAGCAAACAATTACAGCTTTCATTAGAAAATCAGCTTCCCCACACTATCAAAGGTAAACATAGGAAAAAGAACAATGGATGGTTCAATAAGGAATGTGAACGGGCCAAAAAGGATCTCAATGCTATCTATTTGAGTTATAGAACTGCCCCTGAGATCATTAATGAAGAGCAACTGAAAATGCAGAAGCAAAAATACCATAAGCTACTCAACAGGGAAAAAAAAGAGGCAAGGAATCTAGCCTGGTTGCAACTCAGTCAGGCAGTAAAACTAAAAAACCCTTCACTTTTTTGGAAATTAGTGACATTTAATCCTAACAGAGTCTTTCCTCAGCTCCCTACTGCTGTTTTACCAGAAGTCTGGGTGAGGCATTATAAAGAATTATAAGGAATCACTGAGGAGATGACACCCTCATTAGATGATCTGAGTGATACCCCAGACGGGGCACCTGTTGAAACCTCTGAAGTGAGGTCCCTGGTAGATGCTCTGAAACCAAACAAAGCACCAGGGTTGGGTTTAATACCTGCAGAATTAATTAAGAAAAATATAGATTGGTGGGCCCTTCTACTTGCTAAACTATTTTAAACAATAGACAGAACAGCGAGAATTCCTAAGGGGTGGGAGATTGGAGTTGCAGTACCTATCCATAAAAAAGGCAATAATAAGGATCCAAATAATTATAGACTGATTAGCCTTCTAAGTACATTAAGTAAATTATATGCTAGTCATCTGAAAGGAAAACTGAGTGAATGGATTGAGCATAATAAGATCTTGAAAGAAGAACAGGTTGGGTTTCGGTCAGGATGCTCCACTCTGGACCATTGTGTAGTGTTAGACTATCTTATTGCTAAATATTTCACTAACAATACCTCTTCCCTGTACACAGCCTTTATTGACTTCAAAACAGCTTTTGACATGGTCCATCGAGACCTGCTATGGGAAAAATTAATGGGGCTGGGAATTGACAGGAGACTGCTGACCTTGATAAAGGCTTTATACAGAGATACTAAGATCCAGGTAAGAATAAGCCCACAAGGTCATCTGACAGGAGTAATAAAGGCAGAGAGAGGAGTTAAGCAAGGGTGCACATTGGCACCATCTTTATTCAATTTATATATGAATGATTTAGGGGAGTATTTATCCCATCCCGAAGATTGCTGACAGACATGTACCACTCTTATTGTATGCAGATGATACAATATGCAGTATGCAGTGATAATTTCTAGGACACCTATTGGCCTGAAGAGAGCCTTGAACATTCTTGCCCAATATTGCCAGGTTAATCATATTAAAATTAATTGTCAAAAGTCCTTGTTTTTGCAAACAGACCTAGATTACACCAGTGGAGTATCAACACAGTAGCTATTGAGCAAGTACGATGCTTTAAATACCTAGGAGTCATCTTTCAGGCCTCAGGGCATAGAAAAGCACATGTGGAACACTTTACATCAAATGCTTCCAAAACCTCTGGTGCTGTAGAGAAGTTTTTTTGGTCTTCAGGAGGCCAGAATGTAATGGCAGCTGTTAGAATTTTCAAGGCCAAACCACTTGCCCAATTAGTATATGGAGCTCCCTTAAGTATTACAGCATCTCAATCCCATATGCAGCCTATGGAAAAAACTCAATCCAAATTTTTAAGATATATATTACAAGTCAATTCATGTGTCCCCAATACAGTTATTCAAATAGAAACAGGTATGGTCACTGTAAAAACACGCCTTTGGATTGCTGCCATTCTTTATTGGTTTAAATTACTTACAAATCCCACTGGATTAACAGGTTTAACATTAAGAGATTCTATAGTACCACGCTGGATTAAAGAAACAGACTTTAAATTGGGCCATTATGGACTTTCTAAGCAATTTCTGATGAATATGGATTATAATCAAGTAAAAAAAAATGTTAAGCAAAGAATTATGGATGTTGAAAGGCAGCACGATTTGAACTTGACAAAGCGATATCTGCCAGAAAGGGTGGGATTAAATAAAGTGTATAGTTCTGGTCACCACATCTCAAAAAGGATATTATAGCATTGGAAAAAGTGCAGAGAAGGGCAACTAGAATGATAAAAGGGGTGGGACACCTTCCCTATGAAGAAAGGTTAAAATGCTTGGGGCTCTTTAGCTTGGAGAAACGACGGCTGAGGGGTGACATGATTGAGGTTTATAAGATTATGAATGAGATTGAGCAGGTTGAGAAAGAAGTACTTTTCTCCCTTTCTCACAATACAAGAACTCGTGGGCACTCCATGAAATTGCTGAGCAGTCGGGTTAGAACAGATAAAAGGAAAAACTTCTTCACCCAAAGAGTGATTAACATATGGATCACTGCCACAGGAGGTGGTGGCAGCTACAAGCATGGACAGTTTCAAGAGGGAATTAGATAAACATATGGAGCAGAAGTCCATCAGTGGCTATTAGCCACAGGGTATAGATGGGAACTCTCTGTCTGGGGCAGGTGATGCACTCTATTCCTGGTGCTGGAGGGGGCAGCAGTGGGAGGGCTTCTAGTGTCCTGGACCCACTGCTGGACCTCCTGATGGCACCTGGTATATTTTGGCCGCTGTGTGACAGAGTGTTGGACTAGATGGGCCGTTGGCCTGATTCAACATTGGCTTCTCTTATGTTCTTATGTTCTTAAAGTAATACCAATGGTATATTTGCAAAATTTAGATAAACCTGACTATAGAAGAGCATTCACCCTACTCAGAACTGATATGCTTCCATCTGCAATTTTAGAAGGTAAATACAAAAGACAACCTTATGAGGAAAGATTGTGTATCTGTGGAGAGGGGAAGGTAGAAACAAGGGAACATGAGATGTTCGAATGTAAAATGTATCAAAGTATTAGAGACATTTACATAACCCTGATTTGTTCTTGATCTCCTGGGAGAAATGAAAGATTTTACTTAGATAAATTGCTGGCTGACAAAAAGCAGGAAACTACTTTAAACATGGCAAAATTTGCCATGCAGGCTATCAAAATCTGGAGGCAAGCTATTAGTAGTTAGATACTGAATATTGTACTTAAAACAAAGATTTTAATTATTTAATAATATTTTATTCTTATCCCTAACATTTTAATCTTTGATATTCCGGATTGTGTCTGTATGTATTTTAATATTTTATCGGTTGATGTCTTTTCTGTTCCTTCATATATTTGGTCAATGATCATATCAATAAATTGATTGATGCATGTGTGACACTGTAATATTTTATGTAGGCATACTGAGTCCTCATCTTCTCCTCATTCTAGTGGCTGCTGATTAATGCAGAGAACAACACACATGAGCATAAGTAAGATTGAGGCTCAGATTATTGTTATTTCTGTTCTGAAGAAGGCATTTTCAGCACACAGAACCCTGAAGTTGTCACAAGCTCTGCAAATGTATGAAGAAAGCATCTGTGCATAGGAACAATTTCTTTGTAGCTACTTGCCACATTTCTCACCCTCTACCATAAGCCTTCTGATATGGAGAATCTGCTATCTTTCTCACAGGTTTTGTCTGATCAGTCTATATAATTAATGTCTAATGTAACATACAAATCTTGAATACGAAGTATTTTACCCTATGTGGCAGAATTTCTGTGTACAAATATATCCAGATCTCCAGAGTAGGTTCTGCCTTTTGTGTGATGTTGACTGCAGTCAGCTGAATGTTCTTCTCTTGGACATAAATGTTGCTAATGCTTTAGGCTAGGAAGCTTATTATCCAACATGGTAGGGAAGTACAAAAATCAAGTACAGTCAAATTTACTTAAAACTGCCTAAATTCTAAGATACAAAATACTGTTAAAAATGTGCTGGATTGCTGACTAATTATTGCCACTGTCCTTCTCTGCCCTTGCACATATTATGGTTAAAACCTGAAACATAGATATGTTCAAAATGCTTGAGACAGCAGGGAACAAAACATACAAAATGTTATTTGCTGTTCTCTTGAGGGATATAAAATTGGACTTTTGTCCAAGCTGATCAAGCTCTTCCTTCTACACAATCTCTGGATTTACCCTGAGTATTTTGTTAAGTTAGAACATACACATGTAAAAGGGCCCAGTTTAGTCAGTCCAGTGCTTCCAAAATGCTCCCAAACACCGTATGAAAGCAACAGAACTCCTCTGTTACAAGTTATGCCACCTTGCCACCCAATCAGGGTCCACATGGAAGCTAACATTTAAACAAAATGCAGTTAAAAATACATAATTCAGTCACAAACACATAACACTAGAAGGAGGGACAATAACCATTATTTCACATTCAGGTGGGTAGCCATGTTCTGAAATAATAGAACAAAGTTTGAGTCCAGTGGCACCTTTAAAACCAATAGAGTTAATTCTGGGTATAAGTTTCCATGTGCATATCTGAGGAAGCACACAAAAGCTTATACCCAGAATTAAACGTTGTTAGTCTTAAAGGTGCCACTGGACTCAAACTTTGATCCATTATTTCACAGTCATGGAAAAAAGATGTAGACAGTTTATCCTTCAAGAATTTTCCTAATCCTTTTTTAAGATTTGGTCATATAGAGATGGGAAGTTCCCTCAGCTCCATTTACAATCTGCTCATCAGGCTAAAGTATTGATTATTTTAGATTAGAAAAAGGATGACTAAAAGAGATATGATATTGGAGAAAATCATTTCTATTATTCAAAGGAACAGCTGTCCCTCCATGGGTCACAACTGTTGCTGCTTTGGGCCATGTATGTGGCCTGAATGCCCCCAGAAGTGAAGTACATCATTTCCTCTGTGCACGTTCATTTTTTCCTCTGTGCATGCTAATTGAATCCTTGGCTGCCTATGGGAGAAAAGAGTAAAGAATAACAAGTAGCACTTACAAAAAACACGCCCTGTGATTGAGAGCTCTTTACACTCTGCTTGGGTTAACTAACCATCATGAATAATTGGTGTTATTAAAAAAATTAACCTCACTTCCCATGTATTCCTACCCTTTCCTTCCTGTTCTTTTATTTTAAGTGATCCATAAGATAACTCATCCTTTTATCACACAACTTCACCTCAAGGGACTACATTGAGGATCTTTGTCAACTGGTTCACTTTTATGTCCATATTTGCTGATATCTCAAGGAATCTAACACAAACCATGTTGACTGTTTCTCATCAAGGCTTCTCCTATTACATGGTTAATAATACAGGTTTAAAAATGCCTTCCAAAAAGAATTTACCTGGACAGACATTAGCTGAAAAGGACTGAAATTTCATGGCTCCTTCTGGCTCCCTTTTTATGGATGTCATTTTACCTGTCTTCAAATCAAGTAGAAAAGAAGCTGACTGTAGTGATAAGGCGCATGTGTTTGTTACAAGACCAATCATCTCACTTTTAAGGTTTTTGTTTAACAGAGCCGTCTGGCTTCAGTTACCTGCAATTTTTTTATTTTAGTCCTAGAACATAATCCTTCATCTCTACTGTATTTAGCTCTTCAGATTCCCCTTCCCCCACATAGCATTGCAGCTGTGGGCATCTACTATCGCCTTCTGCAATGAATAATGATGCAAAGAACTGATTTTGCACTCTATCTGCCTTCACTAATCCATCCAGGTATCACTCCACCTGCTACCAAGTACCTTACAGAAGATTGTTCAAATTGTCTGAGAGAGAGATGAGATCAACCAGGCTCATTTTTTGGCTGAAAGAGTTGGCTTTTCAGGACCCACTCAGGGATTATAAATGCCTCTAATGCATATTGATTCACTTGAGAATTTGGACTTCCTGTTATTAGACTGGCCTAGAAACAGGTGATCTGGTTATTGGAGAACGAAGGTGGCAATGGTGTCATGATCAGATCATTACCTTCTGATGGCAGAAAGAGTTGCCTGCTCTCTTATGCCCTGGCAAGGTAAGAATCAGTAAAAAAGGGTCACCTTCAAATACTCATAGAATTGACTGTGTGAAAAAAAATCTCCAGGGATCTTTCCTCTGTCAGATGCACCGTTGGTGGCCTTGTTGATCTGTGGAATAGAGCTTGGGAGAATTTCTATAAATATAAAGAAATTGGAAAAGTGTCAGTCACTCAGCATGTGCACTGGAGATGATTAATGATCTGTTCAAGAAAACAGTGGTCTAAGTACGAGGACAACCCTAGCCATCACACATTGCTATAAATATGTATTTATGCCTTCTATTTGCTGTCTTCAGACTGAAGAAATTATACCACTGTATAAAATTAACCTTAGATACATCATTTTATTCCCACAAAACAGATTATAAAATATTAAAGACAAAGTGTTTGCAAAACACCCTTAAAATCCAAGCCAAAATTTATTTTTAACATTATTTTGTATTATTCCTTTCAAGTTTACATTCAATCAAGAATTTATCCATCTCAGAGTTGTTTAACATAGACCCCAATTGAAATTCAGTTTTCACTGAAAAACATTGCTACTCATTTGGTCCTGACATTCAAGAGTTTAGACTCCCAGATCGCTTTTAAACCCCATATTTCAATTTAAACAACAGATTAAGTTTTATTAAAATTGCCACAAACAAATATATTACATCCCATCTCCATAGCTGTAAAACATTTGGATTATGTTCACTGAAGTTTGAAATAATATGTCAACTTGGACTGTAAACTGCTGAGCAAAAAAAAAAAGTGTTATAGCAAGGATTATATTTCAATAAAATGGATGGTCCTGGTAACCCTGATTGGCTGAAGTGGTGTTCTCTTTTGTGGCTTCTCTACTCTTTGCCATGTGATTTTATAAGGGGGAAACCAGATACAATTTTATAGTATAATTTCAGGGAGAATAATTTACTAGGCAGCATTCCGTTCACCTAATTAAGAGGACATCAGAGTGCCCCACAAATCTGGGGGGGGGGGGAAATCTCCAACACAAATCAATTGCTTTATTAGTCTACTAAAACTAATTAGAAAATGATAAATAACACCACTTTTGCTGATAATAAATGCCTTGCATTGGTCAATAGAGAGAACATTAAAACCTTAAATATGAAACTACTATTGACATTTCTGCAATAACTTATTAGAGAACAATCGGCAAGATACTGGTTCATTAGATGGGCAGTTAATTTGGAATATTTATTTCTCCTGTTGTATTAAAAAAAACTGTATGGAGTGCAAGGCATAGCAGTATTTTAAGCACTGATGAGATCCCAATGATTATACTTGGAAACCTTACAATCTAGAGAACCAGAAGAGTGAATTCATTTAATGATGCTGAGTCTGAGTAGAACTATGCTTTACCACAGAACACTGAGAAGCAACAAATCCAAACAAAGAGATGTATTTTATGTGAACCCTGGCTGTCAGGTCATGACATTTATATCATTACATTTACATTTATATCTTATTTTTTCTCAAGAGACTCAGGGCAGTGTTCATATAGCTGTCCCATATTATCCCCACAACAATCTTTAATGTAGGTTGGACTGAGAAAGAAGAATTAGCCCATAACCACCAAGTGAACATCCAAACTGAGTGGTGGTTTGAAGCAACTATGGGAGAGAGCAACCTCACCCATCTCCCAGTTATCTCAAATGGGTTTTGGATTGATTAGCTAGCCAGTTAATACCAATCCTTCCAGACACTGGCTTATTTTTTTTATTTATTTTGAGTATATCTATGCCACTTCTTCGGGGTCCTACTTGAGGCAGCTTACAATTAAAAACCACAATGAGCTTCTGGGCTCATGACCCAGGTGCTAGCTGCTTTTATCAGTGCAGTCAGCAGGGCTTTCCGCACTCATTACAGAGATGGAAAATATGGGCCACAGGTCTCCCCCCCCCGAGTATTATTTGCTCGTTTTGAGCCTCTACACATCTCCTTGCCTTCATGAGCTTAAATAAACCCCTTTCCCTAGCTTCAATAGTATTTCAGACTATCAACACTACATTAAGATGGACAGTACATCCGGTGCTGATCTGCCTCAATGTTAATAACATAACACATAATAAATGTCTCTGTACCTTTAAATGCCAGGTTGCTCAGTCAGTTAGACAGACACTCTATGCACTACATCTCAAGCCAGAGACACCACTGTCTACAGGGCAAGAGAGGAATATAGCCTGAGAAGACAGCAGAATCCAGTTTCCCTGTTTGTGTCGCACACTAGCACAGAGTGATCTAGGTGTCTACACAGGCATACACACTAAAGGAACATGAAGAAGAAGAAGAAGAAGAAGAGATTGGATTTATACCCCAACGCACTACCCAAGAAGTATATTTCAAAACTAAAGCAAAATGTCATCACCCATGTGATAAAAAGAGTACACAGCTGACTGAACGATCAAGCCAACTTCTTTCTCCCTAGCCACTAAAATCAAGAACAAACAAGGGTGTTTCCATTTCTTGCAGAATTTACATAATAAGACTTGCACTCAAACAAGCTACCAAGAGGAGGGTGGCCCTGCAGTTTCAATATTCATATGGTTGATTGACTATTTGCAACTATACCTTTGCAAAGAAATGAGATTAAAACCTGAGGAACACAAGTGAAGAGCTTTTTAGAAAAGGTTATGGGGTGCTGTGTTTGTATGAGGGGACTGACCCTCCCATATGCTCCCGAAAGCACCCACACTAACCTTCTGCAGACGTTATGTGAACCATCATGTTCATGTGAACTGTGAGCCTGCTAGCTGTATGGTTGTAATCTTGTGCAAATAGGGCAGATAGAAATTTTCCATATGTGTTCAGCTTCCATTCATGCCAACCAAAACCCCAACT
Organism: Gekko gecko; assembly: GCA_029375565.1. NCBI lineage: Eukaryota > Metazoa > Chordata > Lepidosauria > Squamata > Gekkonidae > Gekko > Gekko gecko. The sequence goes on along the minus strand of JAPDNY010000005.1, from coordinate 70,630,311 downwards.
TGACTTTTTATCTTGTACCTTCTTAATTTGCAAATATCTTCCAGATTGTCATGCAGGGGTGAGAAATGCACTTGATGAAATCCTCTGTTTTAAGCAACTGTTACAGAAAGAACTGTCCTCTAGTTGCTTAGGGAAGGAAGGAATTTGGATCAACCCACCATATCCTGTGTTTAGAGAAGAAACTGCACTGGTCACACAGGAATAGATGGGGAAGGGAGGGAGAATTTATAGCACCAAACAATTTAGAACATGTTGTGAAGGCTTTCATGGCCGGAGATCATTAGCTGTTGTACATTTCCCGGGTTGTCTGGCTGTGGTCTTGGCATTGTAGGACCTGACGTTTCACCAGTAGCTGTGAGTGGCATCCTCAGAAGTATAACACAGAAAGATGGAGTATTCTCTGTCAGAGAGTACTCCGTCTTTGTTATACCTTTGTGATATACCTTTGAAGATGCAAAGCTGTGACTGGCATCCTCAGAAGTATAAAAAAAAAGATGCGAAGTCACAGCTACTGGCGAAACATCAGGTCCTACAATGCCAAGACCACGGCCAGACAACCTGGGAAATCTACAACAGCTAACAATTTAGAATATTTGCATTCACTTCTTTTTATCTCAAAATACTTAATGTATTTCATCAGAACCTCCAGGGCACTGAAAGTTTTTCTTTGTAGTAATCTGAAGACAGCTCTTTGAATACAGCACAAGGGCTATTTGAATACCAATAGAGTATCAAACAGATTTTTATGACTAGGCAATACAACTGTCTCCACAGAATTGCTGAGAATGGAATCAGTGAAGCTAAGCAGAGAGTCCAACCCACTGGCACACTGTGACCCAAGGGCACCTCATGAAAATCAGGCATTATCCTGTTCATAAGAACATAGGAACATAAGAGAAACCAATGCTGAATCAGGCCAATGGCCCATCTAGTCCAACATTATGTCACACAGTGGCCAAAAATACCAGGTGCCATCAGGAGGTCCACCAGTGGGGCCAGGACACTAGAAGCCCTCCCACTGCTGCCCGCTCCAACACCAAGAATAGAGTGCATCACCTGCCCCAGACTGAGAGTTCCCATCTATACTCTGTGGCTAATAGCCACTGATGGACTTCTGCTCCATATGTTTCTCTAATTCCCTCTTGAAACTGACCATGCTTGTAGCTGCCACCACGTCCTGTGGCAATGAATTCCATATGTTAATCACTCTTTGGGTGAAGAAGTACTTCCTTTTATCTGTTCTAAACCAACTGCTCAGCAATTTCATGGAGTGCCCACGAGTTCTTGTATTGTGAGAAAGGGAGAAAAATACTTCTTTCTCAACCTGCTCAATCCTATTCATAATCTTATAAACCTCGATCATGTCACCCCTCAGCCATTGTTTCTCCAAGCTAAAGAGCCCCAAGCATTTTAACCTTTCTTCATAGGGAAGGTGTTCCAACCCTTTTATCATTCTAGTTGCCCTTCTCTGCACTTTTTCCAATGCTATAATATACTTTTTGAGATGTGGCGACCAGAACTGTACACAGTATTCCAAATGAGGTCGCACCAATGATTTATACAGGGGCATTATGATACTGGTTGATTTGTTTTCAGGTCCCTTCCTAATAATCTGCAGCATAGTGTTGGCCTTCTTTATTGCAGTTACACACTGTCTAGACATTTTCATTGAGTTATCTACTACGACTCCAAGATCTCTCTCTTGGTCAGTCTCTACCACTTCAGACCCCATCAACATGTATTTATATTTAGGATTTTTGGCTCCAATATGCATCACTTTGCACTTGGCCACATTGAACCCCATTTGCCACATTGACGCCCATTCACCCATCCTCAACAGATCCCTTTGGAGTGCCTCACAATCCTCCCTGGTTTTCACCACCCTGAACAACTTCATGTCATCTGCAAATTTAGCCACTTCATTGCTTACTCCCAATTCCAAATCGTTAATAAACGAGTTAAAAAGCATCGGAGCGAATACTGATCCCTGTGGTATCTCACTGCTTACCACCCTCCACTGAGAAAGTTTCCCATTTATACTCACTCTCTATTTCCTATTTATAAGCCAGTTTTTGATCCATGACTATTGAGCTTACTTAGGAGCCTTTGATGAGGAACTGTATCAAAAGCTTTCTGGAAGTCAAGGTAAATAATATCTATTGGGTCCCCCTTGTCCACATGTTTGTTCACTCCCTCAAAAAACACTAACAGGTTAGTGAGACAGGATCCTCCCTTACAGAACCCATGCTGAGTCTGCCTCAATAGTTTTTGTTCATCAATGTGCCTACTAATTCTTTCCTTAATAACAGTTTCCACCAACTTACCCGGTATTGATGTCAGACTGACTGGCCTGTAATTTCCTGGATCTCCCCTGGAGCCCTTTTTAAAGATGGGAGTGACATTAGCTACCTTCCAGTCCTTAGGAATGGAGGCAGATTTTAAAGAAAGATTACATATTTTTGTCAGGAGATCCACAAATTCACATTTGAGTTCTTTCAGAACTCTCGGATGAATGCCATCTGGGCCTGGTGATTTATTACTTTTTAAATTGTCCATCAGTCGGAGGACTTCCTCTCTTGTCACCACAATCTGATTCAGGTCTTTCAAACCCCCTCCCGAAATCGGTGCTTCTGGAGTGGGCAAGCACTTCTCCTCTTCCACAGTGAAGACAGAGGCAAAAAATGCATTCAGCTTCTCAGCCATTTCCCTATCATCCTTCACTACTCCTTTTACCCCTTGGTCATCCAAGGACCCCACTGCCTCCCTGGCTGGCTTCCTACTTCTAATGTATTTGAAGAAAGTTTTATTGTTGGCCTTTAAGTTTTTTGCGATATGCTCCTCATATTCCCTTTTTGCTTGCTTGATCACAGACTTGCATTTTATTTGCCACAGTCTGTGTTCCCTTTTATCAACCTCACTGAAACTAGCTTTCCACCGCTTAAAGGAATCCTTCTTACCTTTTACAGCTTCCATTACTTTATTAGTTAACCGTGCAGGCTTTTTTCTATACCTATTTGTGCCTTTCCTAACCTGTGGTATATATTTTTTCTGAGCTTCTAGGATTGTATTTTTAAATAGTCTCCAAGCTTCCCCAATGGTTTTGGCCTTCTCCACTCTTCCTTTCAATTTCTTCCTCACATGTCCCCTCATACCAGAGAAGTTACCCCTTTTAAAGTTAAAAGTGGTTGCGTCAGTCTATCTTTTGATCTGGTGGGCGATAACAAACTCCCACTGTTAAGCCTCCCTTTGGACCCACTATTTCAACCCATAGCATTTCCAGAAGCAAATCCAATTTTCTTACCCTCTCAGTCTTACTGGATTGTATACCCTCTGACATACTGAGCTACCCCACCTCCAACCCTTCCCCCTATCCTTCTGATATAATTTATAACCGGGAATCTCCGTTTCCCACTGATTTTCCTCATCCCACCCACAATGTCTATTTCCCCCCCCAACACCAAGCATTCCAACTCCCCAATTTTACCTCGGAGACTTCTAGCATTTGTGTATAAACACTTATAGTTTCCCACGTTTGTTGAGTCCACAGCCTTCCTCTTGCTGCCTTGAGACCTTGCCAGGCAGTTTCTATCATTAGCCACAGTCTCAGTGGACAATTTTAATCCATTTCCTTGTACAAAAGTAATAGCTACCCCTTCATCTCTTTGAGATGAGCCATCCCAAACCAGAGACTTTTCATCTCCTGTCGGCTTTCCCCCATTATTCAGTTTAAAAACTGCTCTGCCACCTATTTGATTTTGAGCGCCAGCAGCCTGGTTCCTTCTTGGGACTAGTGGAGACTGTCCCTTTTGTACAGCTCCCTCTTGTCCCAAAAAGCATCCTAGTGCCTAACGAACTTGAACCCTTCCCCACTACACCACCGTCTCATCCACGCATTGAGACTCCTGATCTGTGCCTGTCTCTTCGGCCCTGTGCGTGGAACAGGTAGCACTTCCGAGAAGGCTACCTTGGAGATCCTGGCCTTGAGTTTCCTGCCCAGCAGCCTAAATTTTTCCTCCAGGACCTCACGACTGCATTTCCCCACATTGTTGGTGCTGACATGCACCACGACCACTGGCTCCTCCCCAGCACTATCTACCAGCCTATCTAAAACACGCATAATGACAGCTACCTTCGCACCAGGCAGGCAAGTCACCATATGGTCAGTACGCGGGTTTGCCACCCAGCTGTCTACCTGCCTAAGGATCGAATCACCAACTACCAAGAGCCCCCCTCCCACCCTTCCCAGGGACGGTTCCTTGGTACGAAAGGATACCCGTTCACCAGCTGAAGAAGAGGTCCCTTCTGAGGGCACATTCCCCTTGTCCTCAGCATGGTGCCCCGTTTCCCCTTGACCCTCATGCTCCCTGGCAGCACCTGGGCTTCCAGATCCAGAGTGGGACATATCTAACAAGTCCCCGAGAGTTTTCTCTGTGCACCTAACTGACTGTCCCTGCTTCTCCAGGTCAGCCACCTTGGCCTCAAGGGAGCAAACTCACTCCCTGAGAACCAGGAGTTCCTTGCACCGAGCACACACCCAAGACTTCTGACCAGTGGGCAGATAGTCATACATGTGACACTCCATGCAAAACACTGGATGGCCCCCAACCCCCTGCTGGCATTCTAGCTTCATAATTGTTTTTAAACAAATACTTTTATATAACCCCCCTTTTAAAACCTTTGTATTTATATGGTTACTGTTGTAGAAGTCTACTTACCTTACTGGGAACCCAAGGAGCCGAGGTCCCTGGCTTTCTGGCTCTTCCTGGGCTTCTTACAGAGCCCCTAGGCTAAGAGCTACAGGCCAAGAGCCTCACTCTTCAGCTCGTGCCAGAGGCTCGTGCCTCTTGCAAGCTTCCTCCCTTAAATAGACGCGTCCTCCAGGAGAGGGTGTGGCCAGCAGCTATTCGAATTCACCCTAGGCACTTAATTACAGGCAAACAATGACCCTTTCACACCCTAACTCCACCAGCCAGGAGTCTACTATTCAATTTCATCCAGGCACTTAATTACAGGCAAGCAATGACCCTTTCACACCCTAACTCCAGCAGCCAGGAGTCTGCTACAACTCACCCACACACTCCCAAATACAGTCCCACACACAGTACCTTCTCAGCTAAAGCACCTCAGCTGAAAGTAAATAAATAAAAAAAACCACTCACCCCTCTGGCAGTTCTAACACCTTGCTCCTTCTTATGCGCCAGTTGAGGGCTTGCTTAAAGTGTTCACAGAACAACAGAAACAGGTCTGATTCCTTTCTCTCAAGAGACATTGAACAATAATACTTCAGTTTACAATGAGTTAGATGTAAGATTATCTTTAAGATTAAGGATGGGCAGAAACCGAACCACAAAGCAAAATTTGTCGTGAATTTTGCCCTGTTTGTGGTTTACGGACTGAAGTTTATGATGGGTCTATTATCATAAACTTGCATGAACTTCTAAAGCAGTTCATGGATAGAGCAGAAAGCAGGGGCTTAAAGGGAATCCATGTCCCTTTAAACCCTGCTTTCGTTTCCCAAGGAAAGCTGCAAAACCAGCTGAGTAGTGGGAACTGCACAAGGAAGCCTGAAATAGCTGAGTTTTTTTTAATTCCGCAAATCCCATTTAAATGGACTGCAGTCCCTTTCAACCGAGTTTGCAGGGTCATGAATCACAAACCAGTTTAGTTTGCAAACGGACCTCTTGGTTTGATTCAGTTTGTGGTTCAGCCACAAACCATGAACTGACATGAACATTTTTTCCAGTTCATGCCCTTACATAACAGATACAGGAAATGTTATTTCAAACATTCCAAACATTCGACTGTTGACAAAAGTCAAAAGTACATATTGAACTAACAGAAAAATGGAACTGTTGCTAAACAACAAATGGTAACGTTTGAATAGAGCAAATTCAGTGAATGACAGAAGATCAAGTCAGTAATTGTCCAAGGATGTTTCACTAACTTTTGAACAAAAACAGCAGCCCCATAACTGCTAGCACCATCAGCTGCTAGTTAATTTATCAACTGCTATGTAATTTAAGTTTCTAGTAACTGTATTAGTGTAATTGTCTTTTTATATATATATATATATATATATATATATATATATATATATATATATATATATAGGATTTTATTGATTTTGCATTGCTACGGAATATGGGGAAAGGTTACTAAATCCCTACCTCTAAAAATTTTATAGGATATGGGTAAAGGAAGCTAATACATAATGGGGGAAGGAAACTATACCCTACACCCTACTGGACATGGGGAAGGGAAGACTAACATGGTGACATGATCTGGTTACATATTGTGTCATTTTCACCTGATATTACAGAGGTTTGTTGCTTATAAAAAAAAAAGTTAACAAAAAATAATAAAAAGAAAACATTGCAAAAACTGATTAATTAATAAAAACTGCATTTTCAACGATTATCTTGGTCTTAGGTTCTCTTCTTCTTGCGTTTCTTCTTTCCTTGGGGTTTGGGAGCAGCTGCTCCTTTCTCTGATTCCGATGTACCTGAAGAACTAAAGAGTACTGGACTACTGTTTTCTGAATTCTTCTTCTTCCTCTTCTTCCTCCTCATCCTTTTTAGGTTTCTTCTCTTTGTTGTACTGCTTTCCACTGAAGTGTTGATCCACAAACTTTTTAGCCTTAGGAACAGAGTCAATATTATATTTTTTGTCTCCATATTTAGAACTCAGTCTTTCAGGAAATAACCATCTGTAAGGGACCCCTTTCTTCTGTAGAGAGAGAGTAAGTTCCTTGTAGAGTCTCCTCCACTTTCTAATTTCAAATGGGATATCCTTCAGGATTTTTATCTCCTCATTCTTGATTTTTAAGGGATTCCCCTGTGTAGATTTCAGCACCTGATTTCTGGTAGGCCTTCTCATAAATTTCAAGCATATTTCTCCAGGGAGTTTATTCTTTTTAAATAAAATCTGGATAGGCCTTGTAGGCCATTCCATCTCCTTCAGTAGATCTTCCTGTTTGTAATCCATTATTGGAGCCAAAGTCTCTGATAAGATAGCCTTTAAATCTTCATTCTTTTCTTCAGGAATCCCTTGGAAACATAAGATGTGCATGGATCTTTCCAGCTGGAGCTGTATTAATTGGTTTTTATTAGAGAGTCTCTCTTTTTCTGCTTCATCCGCTCTTTTGTTAATACTCTCAGTCTGTTTTTCCATTTTTTTAGAGTTTTTTCTGTTTCTGAGATCCTTCTGTCCATTTGATTCATCTGCTTTTGCAAATTATCCATTTTCATGTTGAGATTAGTCATCTGCTCCATTAGAGGGCACAGTGCATTCACCAGTAGTGTGGACATCTCCACAGCTACTTTCTGGTTGTGGGAGGAAGTCGTTGGTAGGCTGTTTCCGGTTGATGTTTTTTTTCTCCAGACCCGGCTTCCGCCCTCTCCCAGCCATAATATCAACAAGAAGTAAGTTTCCCAAAACAAAGTAAAAGTTGGCAGAATTTAACCTGCTTTTCGTTCTTATGCAGATTTTATTTTTGCTAGTCCTCTTATGTGCATAGCTTGTTTCAAACTTCAGTTTAAAACCGTGTTGTTTTAAACGGGAGGGTGAACTCTTGAGCATCTCCCCCCCTGCCGCTTTGCCCTTAGGCGCTTCTAATTACTACAAGGCTCTTGTTCACTTAAATCACCTGAACAGTGCTTGACTGACGCTTTGCAGCCTTGGAGATCTTTTAGAAGCTTTTCAGCAGCTGTTGATCATGTCCGCTGGTCCGGTAGTCATCTCTCAGCGCCATACTGGCTCTTTGGCGATGGGAGATTTCGGAGATAAAAGTGAGCCTCAATTCCTTGGCTGTCACCTTGGAAGAGGCTCGCCTCAACTCTCCAGGCTAAGGGTCTCCTACAGAGACCCCAAGAGGGTCCAGGATGAACTCGGACCCTTCCTGTCAGCCGAATCTCAGCACAACCCCATCAGAGCGAGACGGGGATGCATCCGAGCAGCAAAACGCTTAAACCGGAAGTCCACTGTATTAGTGTAATTGTCCAGGAGAGAAGACAGCAATCCGGTGGAAGAGAAAGCAGCTTATTCCATTTTCCAATTGCCTCCATTCCCATGCTTCTACTGAATTAAAGAAAGATATGAATGACTATATTAGAGCACAATTAGCCACTAGCCTAGACAATTCTATTCTTAAGAGAAACTGCATGAAAGGAAACCTCTCTTACAATTAATGCATTGCTTTTGCTTTCTTTAATAGTCCTCATACCACCTGGAAAGGGGGGAAATCAGAAGATAAAGTACAGCTAGGGCCAGCCCATCATTGACAAATTTTAGATTGTCACCTATGGTGCCAGCTCCACAAGGGCGCCATCGGGCAGCTCCAGCACCACGCACTCTAGCTGCTTCGACCAAGTGTATGGCCCCAGCAGAGGAGAAGCCATGGTCGGCTGCTCCTGGTGTCCCCTGCCCTGTCTGCTCTGCCCCCCACTGCCTGGCACTCCAGCCTGCTACCTGCCCAGCCACACTCTATTTATGAGCTCCTCCTCTGCCTCCTGCCTCCCAGGCCTGGGCAGCACCTGCAGAGGAGAAGCCATTCCTGGCTGGCCCCAGCATCCCCTCCACTGCCCTGCCCGCTCTGTCCCCCACCACCTGCCACTCCATCCCACCACCTGCCTGGCTGCACTCTATTTATGAGCTCTGCCTCCTGCCTCCCAGGCCTGGGCAGTGCCTGCAGAGGAGAAGCCATGCCTGGCTGGCCCCAGCATCCCTTCCACTTACCTGCCCACTCTGTCCCCCACCGCCTGGCACTCCAGCCCACTGCCTGCCTAGCCATGCTCTATTTATGTCTCCTGGGCCTGGGCAGTGCCCAGCTCTGCCTCGAGCATGCACGCCCACCCACCTGCATCCAGCGAGCTGCCGGCCACTATCACTGCTCCAAGCACTGCTCGAGGAACCCTTCTGGGGAGCAGGAGAGGCCTGCAGTGAACCCATCCAGAGGATGATGGCCCTTCTCCAGACACTGCCCTCAAGGGCTCTGCACACCAGATGGCAGGCTCCTGGCTCTTCGGACCAAAAACATCTGCAGCTGGGAGGCTCCTGGCAGAAGGGAGGAGGAGGGGGTCCCCACACCAAGTCTCCTGGAGTGGTGAAGGCTGTGTTCTTGCAGGTGGAGGAAGCAGGGGGTGCTGCACATAGAGTTGGCACCAGGGGGGCACCACAAGGTAGCTTCGCCTAGGGGGGGCACCACAAGGTTGCCTTGCCTAGTGTGTAAAAAAACTTGGGGCCAGCCCAGAGTACAGCCTACTTTCCTCTCTTATTTATATTGGTTAACAAACAAAGAGAAAGGACACCATTATAGTCAATGTGCTCATTTTGCAACTGTGGCATCAGTGGCAATATTTTCCTGATGACTCTTGATCCATGTTGAATGCCTTTTGAAAATTTGTTTTTTCATTACCTTATAGAAGGAGGAGGAGGAGGAGGAGAAGAAGAAGAAGAGATTAGACTTATACCCCACCCTTCACTTGGAATTTCAGAGCAGCTTACAAACTCCTTTCCCTTCCTGTCCCCACAACAAACACCCTGTGAGGTAGGTGGGGCTGAGAGAGCTCTTCCAAGAACTGCTCTTTCAAGGACAGCTCTGACAGAACTATGGCTTCCCCAAGGTCATCCAGCAGCTGCGAGTGGAGGAGTGGGGAATCAAACTCAGTTCTCCCAGATTAGGGTCCGCACACTTAACCACTATACCATAGTGTAGTGTAGTGTTCCCTTGCACATTATAGAGGGTTCCCTTGCACAAAAGATGATGGGGAGCATGTCCCATCCAGTGACAGTGAGATGAGCATGATAACTGTATTACAAAAACTGAGTTGGTGTCAATGGAAGTGCTACAGTCTGGAGTACAGGTGAACTCTGCAACCAAGATCCACCTTAAACACAAAGAATTGTTGACTTTGCCCATTTTTTAACTCAGTGCCTACCCCGGAAACACTTGAAAGAAGACTGTAGCGAGTAGTAGTCAGTTTTTTAGGTTGGGTAATAGCAACTGGGAGTTGGTCTTGTTTCACTACAAGTTCTCCCCTCTAGAGATAATTGATTTTCATGAATAACATACTTGAAACATTGAATTTAAAGTTTTTTTTCCGCTACATGGTTCCTCCGCCTATGTCAGGTTCCTCAATCAGCTCACACAACACAGGGCTTCTTCAGAAGACAATGTTTAATGGTGAATTAGAACTAAAGACACTTGTACAGCTTGTATCTGTAATGGCCACATACAATAGGGCCTGCTAAGATATACTACATTCAAGCATCCCCCCCATATAGCAAAAGCCAATGATTAAAGTTTGTGCACGCGGGCAAAAGCAGCGGGCAAGCAAGCAAAACAATCTAGAAACCATTTGGTTCCCAGCTGAAACTCCAGCAGCTGGAGAGGCAAGGTTGAAGACCTGATAGAAGACAGTGAATGAAAGTTCAAAGGATGGGAGACTGGAGTACTTCCTCTGCATACCATACACATGACAGGACTACCTCACACCCCATCAGTTCTGGCCCCATTCTGCTTTTGTTTATTCCCTGATTTCTGCAAGCATTTTTGTGCTTTTAGTTTTCACATCATTTTTTTTTTAAATTCCTTGGGTTTATCTGGTTCTTTTGAAACCACTTTTACCTTGGCTCTTGCTGGAAGCAGATTTTGAGTTGGTTTTTCCTCATGCATAATATTTGCCCCCGCAGTCAGAATGAAGAGACAGACACCAATATGGATTTAACAAGGGCCACTTTATTAATTATTTAATAACAACAAATACTAGCGAGGGGTTATCAGAATGTACTGAGGAATATGACAGGTGTCAAACTCCTGACCATCTGCATTTCCTTCTGGGCGATGCACCTGCCCCGATCGCAAGCCACCGAAGGTAGCTTTTGACCAGCAGCTTGACATGTTGAAAAGAACCCCTGACCCACCACCCCAGAAGCCGCAAAGGCCCGTTAAGGTAGGCCGGGCCAGATTGTTCCAAGGAAGATCGCCCCTTCCTGGCCTTGAGCCGCAAAGGCCCGAAAGCCATTCCTGGAGGACCCATTATTTCCTTTATAACAATGCCCCGATGCTCACCATTTCCATCCAGATCGCGCTACCCCGCCGAACCTAAAGTGATCATCCTATTTAACCACCCAGCCCCCTGAGCCAATATACCAACACCACCATCATCAGTGCAAGGTAGGCAAAAACATCCCCACCCATAGGCCAAACCAATGGGTGCGAAAAATTCCTACCTGGCTCCAGAAAAAGGCAGCTGGTGAGACCTGCACTCAAATAGGGCGGGAGGATGGGCCGAGCGTGCCAACGGACAGATGAGGAGGGGGGCGAGAGCCAGACCTAAATAGGCTGGCTCTGCCCCCTATTGGAGTCCTTTCTCTCCCTGCCTCTCACGGAGGCAAATCAGCTCTCCCCCGCCAGCGCAGGCTTGGCGGGGGTTGGGGCTCGCCTTCTGTCAGTTTGCTCTGTTCCACTCACTCCCACCCACCTCCAGGCCACTTTTTTCAATGACTGGACTGTCATAATAATCAAATCTCTCCCTCTCCTCTCCCACCCTGAAAATGAGTGATTTCAGGGTTTTTTTTTTCTAAAATTGGCTCTAAAATATTGATATAATGACATAGTGTTGCAACAATAGTTTAAGCAGGTTCTGTGAATTCGCAGCTTTCATTTAAAAAAAGAGAGAGAGCATGTCTCTATCTGCTTACCTTCTGGAAATATGCCCTTTCTCTCCATGAGGGAGGAAAACATTTATTCTTTAAAAAAAAAATGAAAGCTTGGAAATCAGAGAACCTGTTTAAATGATCATTACCACTCTACAATGATATATTGATATTTTAGGGACATGATTTTTAAAAAAGGGAGGTGCTGTGATGCCGCCAGTGATGACAGCACCCTGCCTTGAAAATCCTCATTATTGAAGGCATGTGTGGAAGAAAATAAACTGACTCCACAGCTGTAAAAATGCATAGTGAGGGCAGCTTTGCAGAAAAAGAAGTGCCCAAACTGATTCCAGTTCTTGTGAATCAACTGACAAGAAAATGAGGAGAAAGTCAAATGTGAGGGAAAGGTTTTACACTGCTCACAATGCTCATTTCCTCTCAAGTTAAATCAAGATGGGTAGCCACGTTAGCTTGCCTTTAGCAGTAGAAAAGAGCATATCTGAAGAAGTGAGCCGTGACTCACAAAAGCTCATACCCTGCCACAAATTTTGTTAGTCTTTAAGGTGCTACTGGACTCTTGTTCTTTTCTGCTACTCTCAAGTTGAGCACTCCATATAATGCCATTGACTATTTGTTTACAATTTAAAAACAGAAATATTTGAAGTAATCTTGTGACTACTGTGGTAAGAAATTTTAGAAATATAGAAGGTTTGAGTTTTAAAATGAACCAAATAGTTTATAAAATCCATGTATCTGTCTCTGTCTTTGCTAGCAGGACAGCGAACAGCCTTGGCCTGTTTTCACTGAACCAAATCCCATGAGTCTTTGCAAAAACCCTTGTTCCAGGCAAAGCACCCCTCTCTGTCACATACAAAGTTCACACATTCCATTCCCAGGATCTGAATCAATGTAAATCCCCTTAGGTGTGAGACCCACTGTATCCATTTAGCCATAAAAGTCCATCTGGCAGGAAAAGTTTTGGGCAGTGGCAGACTTCAATCCATCTGATACAGGGATTCACACCCCTACTCCCATCCCAGAGATAACATGAAATAATGGTTTATCTTCAATGCTGGGAACACCAGGAAGAAACAATAACACTGTTTGGTCCTGTAAACAAAAGGTAACTTTTGTTGTGTGAGACTCAAGGAAGCAATTTCCTCGCAAATAATCTCAACTTCAAGATTTCAATTTACAACTGTAATTTAATTATTGGGGACCCCTTTGATCATGTGGTACAAATGCTAGTCAGTTCCAACAGACCTTCGCTGGCTTTTGAAGGAATCAGGAGAGATTCTATTCTCTGGAGACTTTGGGAGTCAGCCCGAAAGCCTTTTTGTTTTCTGCATGCTTGGGGGGGGGATAAAACTTTGCTTGCATGTTTATTTTCTGTGGTTTTCACTATCAATGTTTAGGAGCATTTTGCTAGCCATCTTGCCCAGTAAACCTTTGTATGTTTTCTTAATAAAGATAAGTTTTATTTTAAGAAGAGACCTTTTGCTAAGAGTGTCTCTGCCAGCGTTTAGGGGTTTCCAAGCTTGCACCTTTTTGCCTTTGGTAAGGAGGCAACGCTCAGGGAACACACGAACTAAGAGGGAGAGGTGTGGGTGGCACGGGTGAACACATTCACAAGACACGTGCAGCCCCATTATTCTCACAACAATTACATAGTTGCCAATGTTCAGCATGGTGCCTGGCTAGGCAGCTACTGTTCGTATAGGTTCAGAATTTATTTTATTTAATTCATATGTACTCCCCTTTCTCCTCAATGGGGACCTGAAGTGGCTTATATCATTCTCCTCTCCTCCATTTTATCCTCACAACAACCCTGTAAGGTAAGTTAGGCTGAGAGAATGTGACTTGCCCATGTCACCCAATGAACCTCCATAGCATGAGAAAGGATTTGAACCTGGGTCTCCCAGATACTAGTTTAACATTGGCCCCGGTCATATGGGCCAGAAAACGCGGGGGAGAGGCGTGGCAGTTTGCCCCGGAGCTAAATAAGGCGTGGTAGCCCGATCTCACGGACCACCGGGTTGCCACGCTCCAGCTCTGCACTGCGATCACACCGCGCTGCTGTAGTGCTGCTCAGTGTGGACGGGGCCATTCTTAACCACTACACTACACTGGCTCTCACTGGTTTGTTTGGGCTACATATGGCCCAGGGCCATCAGGCATAGAGTATCCATTATTCAACATCAACTACATACTGCACAGTCAGCAGCACTCATTAGTCAGCAGCATTCCTCATGGCAGAATTTACAGGACTGAGCAACAGTTCCCAGGTGAAACTGCAAGTCAAAGTAGTTACAATCCAAATCAGAATACTCAGTGAAAAGCTTTGGGAGTTGGGCAGCCAAAGTGGAAAGGCAGGAATACTAGAGAGAGAAGCTACAAACTTTCCCCTCTATCAACCTACCCACTCCAACATGATTGAGAGAACCAAGGAAAGCACCAGTTTTGCAACTTAATTTTTTCTCTCTGTCAGATTAGTTGGACAGCGAGAAGACAAGGAAAGAACTGGCATGGTCAAATATTTACAATATATTTTAGAACAATCTTTTTTTTAATATGGTGGTTTCAATTTGCAATCAAATTTTAACTGGAAAAGAGGAGGGCCTATCACTGTTCTCATAATACAAATCTGAGAAGAGTTTTTTGTAAACTATTTTGTGTTAGAAATTGTTTTATTTTTGGAATGAGGAATTGGATGACAAGATGCAAAACAGGTCAGAACTTCTATACTTTTAATACCTCTGCAGAGAAAATAAATCCATACCAGATCAGACTGATTTCAACAGTTAGTGGATATGTTCCCCTGCAAATTCCACATACAGTTGCAACAATATATTAGTTCACCCATGTATTAAGATTTAAATATCTTTACATAAGTTTCAGCAATATATTTCTTTAAAAAGACAGTGGTTCTTGCTGCCAAGGAAAGGTCATTAACTCAAACAGCTGATTTCCTGTCTTGCAATACAATCTTAAAAAGGGTTACTCAAGTCTAAACCCTTTGAATTCAATAAACACATAATGAAATAATACTTAATAGGATTGTGCTCTTAATCTTTGTAGCAGTTTTATGAATTAGAAGCAGTCTTAAACACAGTAATGCCCTTCTAAGCTCATTGACTTCAATTGATCTACTTGCAAGTCTACTTAGGACTGCAATGTAAACAAGCAAGATTTTCCAGCTTTTATTATTAAACATTTGTATGTCACCTCTCCAGACCTGTGTGAGGCAGCTCAGAACCAAAACAATAAAGCAAAAAACAAAGGGGAAAAATCCATGAGAAGTCAATAAAAACAAACCGTGCCAATAAAACAAATGAAATCAATAAAATAGAAACAAGTAAATAAAAAATGTCAAAAAACAAACCAGGGTGTAAAAGTACAAGCCAAACAGAGCAGTATAAATTGATACTGATAAAGCAGTCCTCAGACTAGGAGTGGTTTGGTGTAGTGGTTAAGAGCATGGACTTTGATCTGGGAGAACCGGGTTTGATTCCCCACTCCTCCACATGCAGCTGCTGGAGTGATCTTGGGTCAGTGTGTCTGTTGTGGGGTGGGGAAGGGAAAGGAGATTGTAAACTGCTCTGAGACTCCTTCTGGTAGTGAAGAGTGGGGTATAAATCCAATCTCTTCTTCTTAGAAAGATGGATCCCCTTAGTTAACGGCCTGCATAAAGACAGTACAATGCCCAAAGGAAAGCATGTTTGCCAGGTGACCCCAATTAACAACTTGTGTGGAGAAGATATCCTTTCCACACTGGAGATCATGTCTATATTATAGTAACTGGGTCTTCACTCAACCTATGTCCAGAAGCCTTTCTGCAAATTGGCAGCTGTCAAGAGGCAAAATACAGGAGATGAGTCATCAGTTCCCGAGCACACAGCACTTCACTGCTTAGAGATGCAAATGACTTTGGCCAGAGTTGAGAAAAAGGGTTTACCACCTGACTCCTCAACTAGATTGTCGCTCTTAAGGGACTGAGAATGGGAAAGCTAAAAGGCTAGATTGTATTTCGTCCTTTTGGGTCAGGAAGTTCTGGTCACCACACCTCAAAGATGATATTATAACATTAGAAAAAGTGCAGAAAAGGGCAACTAGAATGATAACAGGGTTGGAAAACTTTCCCCATGAAGAAAGGTTAAAACGCTTGGGGCTCTTTAGCTTGGAGAACGATAGCTGAGGGGTGAAACAATCAAGGTTTATAAGATTATGCATGGGATAGAGCAGGTTGAGAAAGTACTTTTCTCCCTTTCTAAATACAAGAACGCGTGGGCACTCAATGAAATTGCTGAGCAGTCAGGTTAGAACAGATAAAAGGAAGTACTTCTTTACCCAAAGAGTGATTAACATATGGAATTCACTGCCACAGGAGGTGGTGGTGGCTACAAGCATGGAAAGCTTCAAGAGGGAATTAGATAAACAGGGGTCATTTTGTAGAAAAAGAGGTGCAGGAGCTCATTAACATAACTCATTAGCATAATTTATTTGCATATGCCACACCCTTATTTGTATATGACACACCCCTTCACACATTTCACTGCTTTCTGCGATAGCTGATGTCCTATTATGGATCAGAAGTTGAGCCACATATGAGGAAGCCCCCAAAAGGAATCTCATCTCTGCCACATACTCACAAAGCAGCCTTGGGCATGATGCTTTTCCTCAATCTCACCTGGAATATAGGGAATATCACTGATTTATATCCTGAGTTATTTGTAAGGATTAAAATAATGTACAGTAAAGGTAAAGGTTCCCTTGCTCGAAAGCCAGTCGAATCTGACTCTAGGGTTGCGGTGCTCATCTCCGTTTCCAAGCCGAAGAGCCAGCGCTGTCCAAAGACATTTCCGTGATCATGTGGCCGGCATGACTAAACACCAAGGCGCACAGAACGCTGTTACCTTCCCACCGAAGTGGTACCTATTTATCTACTTGCAATTTCTTGCTTTTGAACTGCTAGGTTGGCAGGAGCTGGAACTACAGACAGGAGCTCACCCCATCATGTGGCACCCGGGTCTTGAACTGCTGAACTACTGACCTTCCACAGCCTGCAGTTCAGTGTCTTAACCACTTGAGCCACCGCAGCTCCCAAAATAATGTATATGAACCATTAAATGCTACATAAATCCCATTTATAAAATACACACATTTGTATTTTCCAAACAGGCAAACTCAACTATCATACATGTAATGAGCTGGTAATCTGAGTCATCCATTTCCAGCACAAATTACAGTTTTGCTCCCTACCACCAATCCTCTTGTTATGTGCAGAGGGGTTGTATGAATTTGGCCCAAAGTCACTTTATTAGTGCTGTGATGGCCAAGGGTTACAGATGTTAATTTAAAAAAAAAAAAATCTTAAAAAATGCAAAACCAAACCTGTTTTGAAGAATAAGAGGCCAAGTCTACATGCACAAAAATGCCCCATGCAAACATATATTTCTTTACTCAGAAATCAGTCCTGCCATGTTCAGTGTACCTTACTCCTAGGAAAGTATGCATCAAAGCACAGCAAATTTCCAGACTCCCCTTTAACACTCAGTTTAGACTTTCTGTTCTTCAGCATAAAGAGCATAAAGCATAAAATCCTCTCAAGAGTCATCCAGTGCCTCACCTCCAGGTTTGGTTATCACTCATAAAACCTTGGACTTTAAAGGCAAGGAGAAAGGCTAATGTCTGAGATTTCTTGTCTTACTAACCATTTTAAAAGAGGCAGCTAAGCTACATATATTACTTATTTTATATTGGACATTAAAAGCATACAGGTATACATTCTACATTTTTTACAAAAGAAGCAATCTAAAAGATTCATCAGCATTGATAAAACAGCAGCAGGAAATTTTAAAGATTCAAAGGTTCAGTGACAGGCTGATAACACAAAAACCTAACATTGTTCCATGGCTTTTTTTTTTTTTTGCTGAGGCTCATGCAAAGCCAGCTACTGATCTGGTATGTTCTTAACTTGAGCTAGTAGCTCAAGTCAGAAAATTGATGGACATCAGAAGAGTCCTGCTGGATCAATCTAGTCCAGCTTTCTCTTTCCCACAGTTGCAAAGAACCAATGCACAGAATTGCCCCCCATTTTTGCCTGCCAGCAACTAGGAATCAACAGTAAACTGTCAGACAAAAGTTTGTGGTTGGTCGAGAGCACAAGAAGAGGAGGGTGGCCGGGAAAGCAAATACCATGGAGATCGGTCTTTGCAAGCACCAGGGAAACTCGGTGGAGAGAAGTCCTCCCTTCGGGGATTGAGAGGGCAGGTTCCAAAGTTTAACATCAGGAGGAAGAAAGGAGGTGTATATGGAGTGGGTAGCCCTGGAGAAGCAGGGCAAACACTGACCTGGGACAACCCAAGAAGGGAAACCATTTAAAGATCCCTTCTGCCTTGGCGGAGGGGGACTCTCTCCCTGTATCACTTTCCCCAAGCATTAGGGAGGAGAGCTGACGCCGGGTCAGGAGGACTCGGGAAAGGCTAACTGGGATCTCTGCATCATTTCACTTTGCAGGATCCGCCTTGCCTCCAAATGGGGCGAGGAGCATTGGCAACCTGCCACAGCCCCTCCCTGTGATCCTGAGAAAGGAGGGCAAAGATCCCAGCCTGGATCTCTCTCCCTGCCACCTATCCTCCTGAGTCATGGCATGGTCGGGTTATGGCCCCAAGTGCATCCCACCCTGGACTCCTCATTACCCGTGGGCAGCAGAGGGGCCATTGTCAGGCCTCAGCACCAGGCAGGCAGGTGGCACTCTCCTCAGCAGGGGCAGTGGTGGTGGGGCCTGGGCAGGCCAGGAGGCAGAGGCAGGCAGGCCACTAGGGGCATTGCAGGTGCTGGCACCAAGTCCACATGCCTGGCTCATCAAAGTGGTGGGCCAGTTAGCTGGAGTGGGCCAGGCCAGGCCAAGGGCAGGTGAGCAGTGCCATGCCATGTGTGTGCGAGCCCAGGCCAGGGGACGTGCCACATAGTCCACCATCAAGGGGCAGGGGGCCGAGTGCAGGCTGTCCATGGATGCTTTTGTGCTCCTGTGGCTCAACCCAGCTCAGGTCCCGGCCCCCAGAGGCCAGGCCTTCCCACCCTCGTCCCAGTCCAGTGGAGCACAGGGAGCTGCTCCCGCCATTTTCCCTGCTCCTGGGTTGCCAGAGTGCTGCTCCGGCCCGCTCCGGCCCAAAATGACCCCTGGATAAACATATGGAGTAGAGGTCCATCAGTGGCTAATAGCCACAAGGTATAGATAGGAACTCTCAGGCTGGGGCAAGCGATGCTCTGTATTCTTGGTGCTTGTGGGGGCTACAGTGCGAGGGCTTCTAGTGTCCTGGCCCCATTACTGGATCTCCTTATGGCACATGGTATTTTTGACCACAGTGTGACAGAGTGTTGGACTAGATAGGCCATTGTTCTGATCCAACATTGGCTTCTCTTATGTTCTTATGAAGATTGGGAATGTCCTCTGAAGAGGATTATATTTTCTCCAAACATGAGGGATATACTCTTAGCTCTTGGACATTTTGGTTCAAAACTTGAAGGAATAAGCCTTTATGCCGGAACTCCATCTTTACTACATGTTGAATAACCCTGGGGAGAAATCTCACAATTTTGAGATCTAAGGTAATGGAAAATCTTCAGTGCTGCAACTTTAAAAGTTAGTTGTTGTTGTTCAGTCGCACAGTCGAGTCCGACTCTTCGCGACCCCATGGACCAGATTACGCCAGGCCCTCCTGTCTTCCGCTGTAGTTTGCTCAATTTCATGTTCGTTGCATCGATGACACTGTCTAACCATCTCATTCTTTGCCGTCCCCTTCTTCTTTGACCTTCAATCTTTCCCAGCATCAGGGTCTTCTCCAGTGAATGCTCCCTTCTCATTTGGTGGCCAAAGTATTTGAGCTTCAGCTTCAGGATCTGGCCTTCCAGGGAACAGTCAGGGTTGATTTCTTTTAGGATTGACTGATTTGATCTCCTTGCAGTCCAAGGGACTCTCAAGAGTCTTCTCCAGCACCATAGTTCAAAAGAATCTATTCTTCGGCGCTCGGCCTTCCTTATAGTCCAACTCTCACAGCCATACATTACTACGGGGAATACCATTGCTTTGACCATGCGGACTTTTGTTGGCAGGGTGATGTCTCTGCTTTTTATCATGCTGTTTAGGTTTGCCATCGCTTTCCTCCCAAGGAGCAGGCATCTTTTAATTTCATGGCTGCAGTCACCATCTGCAGTGATCTGGGATCCTAGGAACGTGAAGTCTGTCACTACTTCTACGACTTCCCCTTCTATTTGCCAAGGAGTGATGGGGCCAGATGCCATGATCTTAGTTTTTTTGATGTTGAGCTTCAAGCCCACTTTTGCACTCTCCTCTTTCACCCTGAGCAAGAGGCTCTTTAGGTCCTCTTCACTTTCTGCCATCAGAGTGGTATCGTCTGCATATCTGAGGTTATTGATCTTTTCCCCAGCAATCTTAACTCCAGCTTGTGATTCATCCAGGCCAGCAATTCGCATGATGTACTCTGCATATAAATTAAATAAGCAAGGTGACAATATACATCCTTGTCGTACTCCTTTTCCTATGCTAAACCAATCAGTTGTTCCATATCCGGTTCTAACTGTTGCTTCTTGACCCTTATACAGGTTTCTCAGGAGACATATGAGGTGGTCTGGTACTCCCATCTCTTTAAGAACCTGCCATAATTTATTGTGATCCACACAATCAAAGGCTTTAGCATAGTCAATGAAGCAGAAGTAGATGTTTTTCTGGTATTCTCTTGCTTTCTCCATAATCCAGCGAATGTTGGCAATTTGATCTCTAGTTCCTCTACCTCTTCGAAACCCAGCTTGTACTTCTGGCAGTTCTCTATCCATGTACTGTTGGAGCCTAGCTTGTAGGATTTTGAGTATGACCTTGCTAGCGTGTGAAATGAGTGCAATTGTGCGATAGTTTGAACATTCCTTGACGTTGCCCTTCTTTGGATTGGAATGTAAACTGACCTTTTCCAATCCTGTGGCCACTGTTGTGTTTTCTAAATTTGTTGGCAAATTGAGTGCAGCACTTTAACAGCATCTTCTTTTAAGACTTTGAATAACTCAGCTGGGATACCATCACCTCCACTAGCTTTGTTGTTAGTAATGCTTTCTAAGGCCCATTTAACTTCGCTTTCCAGGATGTCTGGCTCAAGGTCAGTGATTATACCATCGTGGTTGTCAAGGACATCGAGGTCCTTCTTGTATAGTTCTTCTGTGTATTCTTGCCATCTTTTCCTAATCTCTTCTGCTTCTGTTAGGTCCCTACCGTTTTTGTCCTTTATCATGGCCAGCTTTGCATGGAACGTTCCCTTGATTTCTCCAATTTAAAAGTTAGTAGCCTATATTAATTCAACATAGCTTAGGAGCTAGGGTTTAGAGGATAGCATGGTTACACCATTTCTTTTATCCATGTTGAGGCTGATGCTTGTACAGACCATATGTAATCTTTTTTTACTTGTTTATCAAACTCTCTTATAATCTGAATGCCTGAAACCTTCTGATTTTCATCACTTGTGTGTTCCTATTGCTTCAGGGTTCCCCCCCCCCCAATGTGTTTTGCTCTCTCTAGTAGTCCCAGAGGGAGCAAAACACATGTGGAAAGGGTGGGTGGGACCCAAAGCAATAGGGGCAAATGAGTGATAAAAATGAGAATGCAATTAGCCCTGTGCCTAATCCTGTTCCACTTTCAAAGAATGATAAAGGGGAAGGGCAGTGGTTAAACTCACCATCCCTGAAGGATGAATCTGCAGAAATGCAATAGATCATTCCCATGCTAGCTACTGCAAGTGAAGACATGACAAAGAGTTGTAGTCTTTAAACAGCAACTCAGTAAAAAGTGCTAGAAATATTGGTGGCAGTCACAAGTGCGAGATAATGGGGGGTGGGGGGAGAGGCTATTTACTCCTGAGAAATTTGACCCACAGTTGTGCGATCACACAGTCCTTTGAAGTAGCGGGGGCAGCCAGCCACTGAGTGGTCAGATGCAACTGCAGGTGAGTCAGGGCTTTTTTCTTTCTTCTTCTTCTTCTTCTTTTTTTTTGCTATTTGTTCCCAATGCACTTAAATGGGGAAATGATGAATCGTATCTCAGCACTGAGTGCTCCCTATGGAGTGTGCGATGATGCACATACTGAGAAGGGGGGGGAACAATGGCACAGAGTCGGGATGGCCTGATCAGACCATCCCAGTGCCATGAGAGCACACTGGAGTGATCAGACAGGGGAAAGCCTGTCCGTGGCCCAAAGCAACCCATTTGCTACTGGACTTTCCCTGATGTCTTTTTACTCTGCTTCTGTGGCTGAACAAAATGGGTTGCCGATGGGTGCAGGGTGCGTCCCAGATGTTCATGTCTGATCACGCCCTTTAAATCCACCCAGCATTCACACCTATGGTGAGGATAATTGTGTGTATGATTGCGCCCATTAATCCTTTTAGCAGGAGATACTCTTCCAGATTAGTTGGCGGCAGTGGACAATAGCTAGAGAGAAGCTGGTAAACCAGGAGTAAGGAAAGGGATGCCTTATCAGGGAGAAACCTGGCACAGCAACAGAACTGTCCAAGCAGAAATTTACAACAGCAGTAGAACTTTCCAAGTGCTTGGACAAACAGGAGTGGGGCTTGCCAGACTGTTTCCTAGCAACTTGAAATAGTATTTATTGAGTGGTAGGCAATGTTCCCTCTAAGCCATGGAGTCCTGTGAGCAAAAATTCTACTTTGTGAGCTACTGGCATGAAAGTTGTGAGCAGGTGATTTAGCTGCTGCAGAAATTAGTTTGCTCTGGAGCCTTTCTTCCTGAGTGGAGACGAAAATGTGTGAGCCAGAGGCTAAAAAACTGTGAGCTAGCTCACACTAACTCAGCTTAGAGGGAACACTGGTGGTAGGCAGGGGAAGGTAAAAGGACAAAGAATGATGGTTCTTAACCTTAACCTTAGTCCTTAACCTTAGTCCCATACTTCAGCACCAGTCCCTGGCAGCCAGCAATCATTGATGTCATTCCCTCAAGCATGGCTGCTGAGGATCACCACAGTTGCCCATATGTAGTTGTCTCTGCCTTTGTTTGTTTGTTTGTTTGTTTAAATTCATTTATACTCTTCCTTTCTCCCCAGTGGAGACTAGTGTTCCCTCTAAGCTGAGTTAGTGTGAGCTAGCTCACAGTTTTTTAGCCTCCAGCTCACACATTTTTGTCTTAGCTCAGGAAGGATGGCTCCAGAGCAAATTAATTTATGCTGCAGCCAAATCACTCTCTCACAACTTGAATGCCAGTAGCTCACAAGACTCCACAGCTTAGAGGGAGCATTGGTGGAGACCCAATGGCGCTTACACCATTCTCCTCTCCTCCATTATATCCTCACTAGCCCAAGATCACCCAGTGAGTTTCCATGGCACAAGTGGGGATACAAATCTGGCTCTTCCAGGTACTAGACCAAGGCTGCAATCATACAGAAGGGGGAAAAGGCGGGCAGGAAGCAAGGCTGTTTGCCCCACCTGCAATGACACGCGTTTGCGCAATCAAACTTCCCGCCGCACACCCGCAGTTCTCCATACTACTGAGTTTTCGACAGTAGCTTTTTTCCACGCTACTGCCGCGTGCAACGATGCCTCGCCAATGACTCTGGAACGCAAACAGATGTGTCTGTCTGATCGCGTCCCTTTAATCCGCGGGGGAATCGCATGGCTACCGTTGCTTCCAGTACGTATGATCACACCCCAACATTCTTAACTACTACACCACATTGGCCTTACTACACCACCAGATACAAAATATCATATGAAAACAAATCTCATGGCTTATGGACAACTTAGTGCAAGATATTCTTTACCATTCCACATGCAGCAAAACAAATGAGCAACCTGTGTCTTTTTCACAGCTTTCTTGTTTACCACCCAAACAGACATACTCTCTCTCTCTCACTCTTTCATCGTTAAGATGAATTTTTTAAAAAATGTGTCTGCTGCAGGGCAGTAAGTTCAACAGTCAGTGGTTTGATTTTTTTTCTCTATAAATTGACCATAAGGAATGGAGTATGGCAGATATTTAAAATGACAGCCAACCCAACAACTTTTTTTTGAGAAAGAAATCAGGGCTTCAGCTGAATACTAAAAAAAGAAAGAAAAGAAATTATCTCCAACATTTCTAAGCTAGTAAGAACCCTCTCCTGATTTCGTTTACTGTTTACTGCCTCCACTACTGTCCCTCAGCCTGTGCATTAATTAAGTTAAAGTTACTGTGACAACCTTGTCATTTTGAATTTTCCGAATTTTTGTATTACAGGGGCGTATTTTCATAAACTTATGTCTAATCACCCCACATCTATAAATTAATACTGTTCAGCAAATCTGAATGTCATGCATTATGAAATAGAGTGAGGAAGGATGAGGAGTGTGGTCACAGATCACAAATATCTACTACCCATCATTTAAGGAAGACATAATGCCTTTTCAGAAGCAGCCCTCCGCATGGAGACTACACTTAAGGTAATTTAGAGAACAGCTTATCACGTGGATTGTTATCATCATTGAGAGCAGTGGGACAAATGCCCAGAAATGGCACAGAGATGCTTCACATTGTTGCAGTGATTCTAGAGGTTAGCTACAAGACCAAGGATCATTTTAGATGTCATACAGAACCATGGTGTAATTAAATTAACATGGTTATTGTAATCATCCAAACAGAGGCCACTTCACTATGATCATTTAGGGGCTGAGTTCAGACTGGCAATTTGCCCCGCTATAGCCATGTTTCAGTGATGTTTTAAAAGCGGATTAAAGGGGGCGTTCACACAGGCACATCACCTGGCGTTCCCCAGCCGTAGGCAACCTGTGCTGTTCTGCTTTGCTCCTGCATTTAATAGATACCTCATCAAAGTGGTAGCAAATCCTGGAGAGCGTGTTTATCCCACTGCATTCTGCTTCCTGGCCATGTGAATGCTGGGCCGATAAGCCAGGAGCAACCCGTGTTGGGCAGAAGGCAGCAGCAGTATGATTGGCCATGTTCCACTCTACTGTCCAATGTGGTGCTGGCGCAACGGGATCCTCCCCCAATCAGCCGGATGTGCTTGTGTGCATCGCCGATTTAATAGGAAAAAGCCACTGACAGTGTTGCCTCCGAGCCAGCAGTCTGAACGCTCCTGCGTGCCTCATCCCAGTATTCTCTGCAGCAGATGGCCCCATGTAACCGGGAAACCCCGGAACAGTTTGTTCCAGGGCTTTTTTGCCACAACTGGCTCCCCCTGCAAATTGCCAGTCTGAACTCAGCCAGGGTAAATCAAATCAGGATCTAAAACTATTGCTTGGTGCTAGTTCTAACTATGGTTTTGCCTGAAATTTATACATCTTGGCTGGTTTCCCAGTACTTCCCTCAGAAACTCCCCAGCTTTAGGGTCACCTGGCCAGAATGAAAGAAATAAAACTAACATTTGCCCCCCAAGACAGAAAAACGAGGCAGACACAGGTGATGGGTTTAACTCTTGGGCCACTTTATTAACTGACAACCTTTAACTGGAATAAAATGGCAAGGGCAAAACAGTTGCATTATGGTCAAGGCCAGGGGTGAAATACCCCTCCCTCACCTGATGTAATAGGGTGAGCCACCCTGCCCCAAGCGGGAGCTGCCGCAGGGCTTACGCCTGCCCAGCTAGCCATTGTTCTCCCACCCTGTAGACCCTTCCCCCGAGCCGCCAGGCTCAAAGGGAGGAGCCAATTGGGGCGGTTCCCAAGGCAGTCCGCTTTGCCTGCCCTGTGCCGCAAGGCACAAAGACTGTACTCACTGGACCCCTTCAAACCCAATTGGGTGTCGGCTGGTGCTCACCGATCAGCAACTGTATTCTGCATAAAACCCTGCCGCCGCCAAGGCCAAGCTTCTGCTTAGGCCTTTGCACCCATCGGGAGGCCCAAGGCCCCCCCGAAGCCCTTGCCGAAGATCTTCCAGAAAGATGTCCATGCCCTTTTCAGAGAGATGTACACCATCCGGTCGATATAACTCAGTGCAACCCGCATGTATACTGGGATGCGCTAAAAAGATACCCAAACCGCCCTCTAGAAAACGCTGCAATTCTCTGTTCGCTTTTCTGTGAGCTTTGTCAATGGCCAGTGGGTTAGCAGCCCACCGCCAAACTCGCCGAGGTATCATAGTGGACCAAACAATGATGGTACCTGGCCATCGCTTTCGAATTAGCTTAAAATCTTCCTGAACTTGAAGAATAAAGTCCTTTCCTTTAATCATGCCTAAATCATTGCCACCTAAATGAACAACCAAAACATGTGGCGGAGGGCCAAACTTGTCCTGAAACAGCAACTGCAACAGGCCTGGCCATTGCAAGCCACGGCACCCTTTCCATTCAACCGTAGCCCAATGGCTCAGACCCAACTGCGAGCCCATCGGCGTTCTCTTGGCACGATGAGCTGCCCAAAATATGTAACTGTGCCCGCAAATCAAAACTGTCTTCCTTTCCTGCCGGCAAAAAACATCTGAAATGAAAAGAAAAGTAAGCAGGTGCACCTAGTTCAACAAAATTATGACACGGTTAGCTGTTCCCCAGGGGTCACACATATGATTTATAAGCTGTGGAATGCCATCTCCCCAGATGTTGAATATCACGCCCCTGGTAACCCATGGCTGCCACAGTGGAGGCTGCCCTTATGCAGAAAGAATGAGTACAAAAACACCTCCTTGCCAGCCCAATCCTCGCCAAAGCTCTAGAGGTGACTGACCAAAGTTGATGTTTCGTAAGGGGAGTCCCGTCCTGATGCTGGAACAATATCCCAGCCCGCATACCCCGAACTGCCATGTAAGCAACCAATGCAGATACAGGGCAAAGCTGCTTTTCATTGCATATGCCTAACTCAATCAGGGCACCTCACTGCCTCTGGTCCGTTTTAGAGCATCTCAAAGTAACGGATGCCTTAAGGGGAGTCAACCGAACATCCTGCACCATAAGTGCCCAGCCAGAAGCATCCGCCTTAGACTGGGCAACCAACTCTCTAATTCTAAAAGCCCCGGAAAAGGCCACCAAGGCTGCTGCATGAAACAATAAGGCTTCAAATTCCAAGGAACAAATCGTTCCCCACGAGGCCTGAAGGCCATGGAGAATCTCAGGTGAAATGGGTTGCCTTAAATCCCTCCAACTCCCAGCCTCATGCGCCCAGTCTTCCAACAACTTACGAACCTGGAAATCTGCTGTAAATTTGGCCAAGCCGCGTGCCTTGCTGGCAAATGCCAGGGCAGACAATAAACCCTTGATAGAACTAATTGCTAAACCCTTACCTTTAGATGCCACACAAAAATGCAACAGATGATCCACCGGAATCAGCCATAAACTAGGAAGCCCTACCTCACGTCTAAACACTGAGAACTGAGATACTGCATGGTCATAAGCACACTTGGTGCTTGGCGCTATGGCCAGTCCTATAGCCCTGCGCACTTCGGCCTTCCAACCAACCACATCCAGGGAGGCATTCGCACCAGCAGCAAGTCAGCATCCGGGGCCAGCTGACAGAACCTCTCCATCTGTTTACGAGAGAGAGCGTCAGCCACCCCATTGTCAACCCCCGGCACGTGCCTGGCAAAAAACAAAATGTTCAGCTGGAGGCAGCGAAGTGTAAAAGCCCTAACTAAATGCATGACTCGTGGGGATTTGGAGGACAACGAATTAATGACCTGCACCACAGAAAGGTTATTGCACCAAAAGTGCACAGTGTGGTTGGCCAACTCCTCGCCCCATAAGTAAACAGCCACGAGAATGGTAAAAAATTCTAGAAAAGTCAAGTCTGCTGCAATACCTTCTGAAGCCCAAGATGCAGGCCATGCCTCCGCACACCATCTCCCACTAAAATAAACTCCAAAACCAGAGGAACCGGCAGCATCAGAGTGAACTTGCAGTTCAGCCTCCAATCTAAGGTCATCTCTCCAGAAAGAAATGCCATTAAAAGATGCAAGAAACTCCAGCCACATTTCAAGGTCTTGATGGATACAAGTGCTAATTCAAATCCAGTGGTAAGGGAGCCGCAATCCGGCCATGGCAGCACACAATCTATGCAAAAACGCCCGGCCAGGGGCAACCACCTTACACGCAAAGTTAAGGTGGCCAACCAACTGTTGCACCTCCCTCAAAGTGGCCTTTCGATGTCCCAGAAATTCCTGAATGCGGCTACGCAAGCAAATCAGCTTGTCCACAGGCAGCCGAGAAGCCTGTGCTACCGAATCCACGCCCAAGAAAGTCATTACTTGAACTGGACCCTCAGTCTTCTCCTGAGCTAAAGGCACTCCTAACTCCTCAGCCAAGGATATAAATGAACGTAACAAATTTTGGCATTGGCCCGAGCCATAGGGACCGACAAATAAAAAATCATCTAAATAATGTGCTACCTCCCTGCGGCCTGTGAGTCTGCGAAGTGCCCATTCCAAAAATGAACTAAAGCGCTCAAAGGCAGCGCATGAAATGGAACAACCCACGGGTAACGCCCTATCTAAATAAAAACACCCATCAAAACAGAAACCCAGTAGCTTGAAATCGTCTGGGTGCACTGGGAGGAGGCAGAAGGCCGACTTAATGTCGCACTTTGCCATCTCTGCCCCTTTCCCACAACGGCGCATCATTCACACCGCCTGATCAAAGGACGTGTACCGCACGGAATACAAGTCCTCTGGGATGGCATCATTAACTGAGCTGCCCCTGGGATAGGAAAGATGGTGTATTAAATGAAACTCGCCGGGCGCCTTCTTGGGAACAATACACAATGGCGAAACATGAAGGTTAGGAACGGGGGGCCACAAAAAGGTCCAATCACCCTCCCCTCCCTAAGCTCTTTCTCAATCTTATCCCTGACCACGTGCTCCATGCCTCATAAGGAACAGAGGTTACTGGCCATAAATGGGGCCCTTGTGCCCTGGAAAGGGATGCGAAAACCCTTGGAAAAACCTTTTAACAGATATAAACTATCAACTTGACTGGGATAATAACTCAACAATCTCTCAAGCACTCTCAACCTTATGGGTGTTGGTCCCCTTTCCATGCGGTTGCCCAGGGCCACCCCCTTCAGGCCATCTGCGGCCGCACCGTGGTTTTCCACGGAAGCAGGCGGAAAAGGGGTGCGGACCTGAACATAAGGGGCACTCGTGTCGATATTGACAAGCTTTCCTGCTACAAGCCCCCTGGGCTCCAAATTCCCAGCAGATCTGACGGGGTTGAACCGCCTGCCCCGCTACAGGGCAGGGACTGAAGGACCCAGAGACACGCTCTACTAGATGTCCGCGATGTGACCGATCACCTGTGTTAGGTCTAGAAGAGGCCATAACCTGCAACCATAAATGTGGGTGAATCTGGTCCCACCTCAAATAAGGGTTCATGGCAGCCCGCATCCGGAATTCCTCATCGTATTGGAGTCACGCGGGGCCAGTAAAGCCAATATACCCCTTGTAAACTATATCAAAGTACTGGAACAAAGAAGCTGCCCAGTATGGTTGCGCCTTAGCAAGCACACCGGCATAAACCAGAAAACCGGCCACCCAATTGGCCCATGTCTTATCCACTTTCATCTTTCTGTATTTCTCCTTATCTCTATCCTCAAGATCGTCCTTCTCCTTCTTTTCCATTTCCCGAAATAACAGGGTGAAGACGTCCACATTTTCGCCTCTACAAATCTTCTCACGAGTGGACAGAAGCAAGTGGTCACCAAGAGGGAGTGCCAAGTCCCCAAAGGGGAGGGCAGTAGTGGGAGCTGCTGCATAGGGCACCCCGCAAGGGGAGGGGCCACTCCACCAAGGCGAACCAGATGAGCTACATTGCTGATTGCATGCCTGTGAAGGTATGCCCCACGTTGGCATACAGCTACCTGCCTGACTACATTCAAACCCGCAAGCCAGTGTGCTTGGGTGTGCCGGGGCTGCTCCACGGTGTGCTTGGGTGTGCCCATCAACTGCAGGGCTGCTCCACGGCCATCCCATCCCACTGTGGTGCAAACTACACTTACCAGCTGCCAAGGAAGGGCCAGTGAAGACAGCAGCCAAGCCAGTCTGCCCAGAAGGCATTGGTGTGGAAGGTGTGCCACGTTCTTGGGTCCCAGAAGTTCCTGCAGTATCAGCCATGGGAGCTGTAGTGCACCCTTCTATAACAGACAAACATGTTAAAACCTCAGCCTGAAAGCGTTTAGTGGCAGCCGCGCGTGTTTTCTTCTGTGCACCAACACCACCAGCAGGCCTCAGTGGGGGAGCCACCAACCCCATGGCTAACTCAGCTGCTTGCAAGCATTCCAAAATAGCTTGTTGCACCCCATCATCCTCTTCATCCGACAAGGACAATGCTGGAGCAGGACGTTTTGGAGGGGGCTTAGGGGCTGGCTGCTTGCCCTTGGCATGACCACTACCTTTCTTAGGAGTCATAACAATACCAATTGGTCCAACACAACTACTGAAAAAGGAACCAAATGGCCACCCTAATCTGTACCAATGGCTGCCGTGTGCACCCTACAAAATGGCCACCACACCCAAAATACAAAATGGCCACCGGGTGTGTGCCATAAAATGGCCGCCGTGTGTGAGCCACAAAATGGCGATCCACCCTCCGAACTTATATGAAAGTGTAAGAAGCCTAAGCTAAGCAAGTTAAAAGACCGCTCCCCAGAACCATCCAGCCAATAAAACCTAACCCCCCCAAAAGGCTGCAAACTATGGCAATTGGGGGGGAGGGGGGGAAATACAATGGAAACAGCCAGCCCCTCTATGCGAGAGGGAAAAATTTTGTGAGCTAGCTCACACTAACCCAGTTTAGAGGGTACACTGTTCTTGCTGGCTGATATTCCCAGGAGATCTCCCCTTCAAGTGCTTGCAAGGGTCAGCCCCACCTAGCCTCTAAGATAAGAGAAACTCCGGGCTTGCTTGGGCTATTAGAGTCGGGGTGAAAAAAGAAGGGGGGGCAAACACCTGCACACACCCCTTCTACACTAAAGGCCACCTTAAAAAGACCCCTGCTGGCCTGTAACCCACTGCACCGCACAGCACCCAACCAGCCCAAAAATGCCCTACCACTGGTCGGGGAGCAAACCGCACAAGGGAGCCACCCTCACCCTCCAAGCAGCAGCCGTGGAGGGAAAAGCCTCGCCGCTGCACTCCTCCATTGTTCTGGTGCTCCGAAGTGCCCGCTCCAACCGCCAAATGCCTGGAGATCCTCAGACGGCCGGGGGGAAGCTGTTCACTGCGGGGCCTGCAAAAGAGCCTAGAACACAGCCGTGCTGAAGAGCTCCCTCCCTAGCCGCGAATCCAAGGAGACTGCTGGTGCGCAGAGGAGGGGCTTGGCTTTAAACCCTATGGCCCCTCCCCTTGTGCCTACAAATGGAAGCACCTTTTGGTTCTAGAAACAGGACTGCCTCTTTCCGACCGGGAGGCAAAGGCGCCTCCCCGCCCAACGGTCGCAGACCGAGAGCAGGGATTCGGATTGCCCCTACCAGCACTGCCTTTGTAGTCCTCTGCAAAAAAAAAAAAAAAACCCTAGAAAAACATTAAGCACAGGTCTATTTGTTGCAATAGCAAATTAAAACTACCAAGGTCCTCAGACTGAAAAAAAGAAAGAAAGACTGAACTCATGTTTGTTTTGGTGGCCTTGCTACTGGAAATGTATTTACCTAGATTTTGTATATTGTCATGCGAGAACTGTTATCAGGTAAAAGCTTGCTCCTTAAGGAGACACATTGGCTGAGTACAGACTGGCAGTTTGAAGTGGGAGCCAGTTGTGGTTAAAAAAAGCCCTGGAACAAACTGTTCCAGGTTTTCCCAGTCACACTGCGCTGACTGATGCAGCAGCATACCAGGAGGAGGCGCACTGGAGCATTCAGACTGCTGGCCCAGAGGCACGGCTGTAAACAGCTTTTTCCTGGCAAATTGGCTATGTGTATATGAGTGCATGATCACATGAGGGCACCGCATTGGGTGGTAGAGCAGAGCACAGCCAATCATATCGCTGCTGCCTTCTGCGCAACGCGGGTTGCTCCCAGCTTTTCGGCTGAGCGTTCACACGGCCAGGAAACGGAATGCAGCAGGATAAAGGCACTCTCCGGGATTTGCTACCACTTTTAACAGGTATCTTTTAATCCTGGGAGTGAAGCGGAACAGCACGGGTTGCCTACAGGTGGGGAATGCCAGGCAGATGTGCCTGTGTGAATGCCCCCTTTAATCCGCTTGGGAAACATGGCTATAGCAGGGCAAATTGCCATTCTGAACTCAGCCAACAATAGCTAAAAGTAGATTACTACAGTCCTTTCTATTTGTCCCTGGAGTGGAAATTGGCAGCATTGTATGCTTCAAACAACCTGTAAGAAAAGCAGATATAACAGTGTCAATAATTTCTCTCACTACACTAAAGAATTTGAAGAAATAATTACACACGTTTTTTCACTATTTTGTTTTTATTATACTGATTTTTTATCATTATTTGTCCTCCAAAGAAAATGGAAGTGTGATACGACTCCCAGTTGCTTGATCAGATGCTATCACAGAATGTTTCTGATAAATTGACCTATTCAGTTGCATGGCAGCATCTGCACTGCTTATTCCAATGCAGACATAAATCTCAGTGTCTCTACAAGAAGTGATGAGCATCTCTCTTTTCTCTTTAACAGTCTTTAGATCAAGTTTTTCAAGAGCATCTACAGAGAGGCCTTGAAAATTTGGTGCATCATTTTATAATTGATTATTTATATGAGGTATGAAAGGGGCTAAATGTCCAATTCGACACAAAATTCAACATCCTGGTTTTAACCTTTATTCCTAGGTCTGATAAACCTAAGGGAAGCCTGTTCTTTCATAACCCTGCCACATTTATTAAAATCAACTGGAAAGACCCCACCATAAATCTAGAGGTGAATCTACCAGTGATGATGAAAGAGGTAAAGCTTTGGCTTTAGATCCAGGCATTAATATACCAAAGAGTGCTGAAAGGAGTATACAAAGGAGAGAAGCTTGGCCTTCATGGCCAGCTCGATGGCCTGTACTTGACTTTGGGGCAAGTGAGGAAGGGCTGGTAGCTGGTTAGTAGTCAGGTGCAGATTTTTCCTTGGGAAAGCGGGCCACATGGTGAGGTTTTCCCCAGCTGCAGGCACACTTACACAGCACTATGCTTATAGGGAGTTCTCTCTTCCTTTGAGGGATCATTTAGTCCCAATCACTAAATTAACAATTTGGAGGGGAGAATATGTTGACTTGGACTGAAACATCCAGCCTTATGAAGAGTTCTTCAGAACTCGAAAGGACATGCATTTTGTTCTGTCATTTTGATTTGATTTAATGAAGGCTGTCATGGTTTATTTGTTTTTTTGATGTTGCTAATCATTGCTCCCCACATTAAACTTTTGTTTTTTGAAAGTGCAATCTATAATCTGAAAGCTAATTCATGTATTCCAGACCAGGATTTAAAGTGTAGTCAGAAAGATAAGTATGCAGTATCTTTATGTGTACTGTAACTCTCTGAAGAAAACTGACTATCCCATTTGAAGTCACTGCCTATATGCAAGTCCATATTTCTGCCTTCCACAAGAAGAAATCCATGTGAATGTTACTGGACTGTGGATGTTACTGAATGTTACCATGAAGAATCTCAGCCCCATGAAAATATACTTGTATTCCTTTTTCAACAACAACAAGATCTTTAAGGCTGCCAAGCCTTCAGTCTGGGCAGGGGATTCCCTGCCCTGAGTTCCCGTTCCCCACCACTGCTTGGAATAGTAGCAGGAGAAAATTAAAAATTAAAACAAATAATTAACAAAAAATAAATTACCATTGTCACCTGCATAATGATGTCACTTCCAAGGAATATGCAGAAGTGATAGCAGTAGCTGTAGGAATTGCCAGAAACTCTATGGTATTCCCCAGAAGTGATCTCATTGGTCTGGCAACACTGCTCCACACAAAATGTCCCTGCTCCCCCCCTTCCAAATGGTTTACAGGCTCGGCCTGGCAACCCAAAGATACTTTCAGTCTAATAAGCCAAAGATATAATAAGTCTAGTGCTTACCTTCATTATGATGTTCTGACACTTCATGATAGCTGACAGTAGGACAACAGTTCCTCATCAATGCTGCCGCTCTTATACTCTTTCCCTTCCTTTGATTCTTGAACATGAGGCAGAGGGGTCAACTTTGTCCTGCTTTTCACTATAGGGTTTTATTTAAATGGCAGTTGTTCTGGTCAAAGTTCACACTAGGCCAAGAACCAGATGCTGAACTTTGCCTTCACAATGAGGAAATTCTGCATATGGTTTAATCATAATTTGATCTCTGCATGCAACTTTAAAATACAGCATCTAAACTGGGAACAAAAACATCTTAGAAAAGATGTGTGCAGAATTATAAGTACACACCAAGAAGAGTGGAGAAGAAATACTCCCTCCCCTCTTCAATCAGCTGCTTTTCTGTTAGTGGCTACTTCTGACCCAGGTCCTTGGAAACTAGTTTCTTGCTGTGCTGGTTATACATAATAAACCTAGTGCTGAAATCAGTAATAACCACAAAATGTGCTCAAGCATGCCAAGAAAGAAATATTCTAGTGACTGCAGCCACCAGCAGCAATATTTATATTTAATAAGCAAATAATAAACATGGCATTAAATTGCAAAGATTACAAAGAATAGAAGTCATCCATGAAATTGTCAATTAACTGGATAGCCCCCTGGTGTTGATGAGATAAAAGGTTTTTTTAAAAAAAAATCAAATGACACTTTATACAGTAAAAATCTCGGATTCATTCATCCAGTCCCTTCAATATGATTTTCCATTATAACTGTCTAGAAATAGATCTCTTCATCTTCAACATATTTTTTTTTAAAAATATCCAGCCAATAATTTGACTCAAATTGAGAAGGGATTCCTCACAATACATTCCAGTTGCTTTTCTTAATACTTAGTAACCAATTGCAAAGAAAGTTTTTTTGGGGGGAAAGTCCCCTAGTCAAAATTAACATTGATGTCCCACTGCCAGCTGTTGCCATCTTAGGAGAGATCTCAAAAATCTTGGGATGAGGAAGAATAGTGCATAGAAATGTCTCATACCAATGAGAAGGGTGTTGCCCCCCCAGTTGGAATAATGAGACAGACAACAGTGTGGAAGTAAACAAGGGCCATTTTATTAACTGTTTATCAGAACATTGCAGCAATGGACAACTAAGCAAACCTGAAACAGGCAAAGCAGGCATCACTTCTCTGACAAACCCCCTTGCCCTTGAAGGGCAGATCACCTAGCTCCGATCCAGAGCCAACTTTCTGGCTCATGACCAGCAGCCCAGCAAACTGGTTGCCTCCTAGGAGCGCCTACCCCTGAAGCCTTCCAACTTGGAGGGAGGAGCCTGCCCTAAAAGGTTCCCAGAGGTGATCACCATTCCCCACCCTGGACCTTTAAATCCAAAGGCAGTTCCTGATGACCCCCTGTTCCCTAACAGGACATGCCATGAGGTGCTCACCAGTTCCATTTTCTTGCTTGCACAAACCTGCCAAGTGACCAACCTATTTAACCGCCATCCACCATAATGTTCCATAATCCACTGCCCTCAGTGTAAAGTAGGCGAAAACACCACCACCCACTGAGCCAATCTGGGTAGAAGTGAAAAATTCCTACCTGGCCCCACAGGCGACCAGCAACAGTCTACACTAAGAACAGGGAGGGCAGGTGGGTGAGCGTGTGGAGCAACTGCGAAGGCAGGAATGGAGTCCCCAGCTGTTTTAGAACGGTTGGCTCTGCCCCCAGCCACGTCACGACAAATCAGATTCCTCAGGGTGGCAAAGCAGCCCCCGCCCACCAGCAAAGTAATCTTCTTCTCCCTGGCCGTGTCAATTAAATGTCTGGTCAGTAAAATTCACACTGCCCTGCATCCTTCCTTCTCATCAATAGGCAGTCATCAAGATAATGAGCAGCGCTGCATAGTCCTGTCCTGCAGCACAAGGCCCATTCCAAAAAGGAACTGAACCACTTGAATGCTGCACATGACACTGAGCACCCCATGGGAAGGGTCCTATCCATGTAGAATTTGCCCACTAAAGCACCATCCAGCAGCACAAAATCTGGTGGGTGGACAGGGAGGCAGAAGGCTGATTTGATGTCCCATTTTGCCAGTTCCTCACCCTGTCCACAGTGACATACCACTAGGATGGCTGATCAAATGACATGTACCTAACTGAACATAACTCCTCTGGTATCATGTCATTCCACGACTCTGCATGTGGGCATGACAAGTGGTGAATGAGGTGATACTCACCAGGTGCCTTTTTCAGCACAACTCCCAATGGGGAAACCCTCAAACTGTTAACTGGGGGGAATGGAAAGGGCCAAGGACCAATGCCCCCAGTAAGCTGTGGAGTCCTGTGAGTAAAAAATCTACCCGCATGACCACCAGCATCAAAGCCGTGAGTGGGCGACCCGACTATTGCACAAACCAACCCACTCGGAGCCATCCCTCCCAAGCCAAGACAAAAATTATGCAAGCCAGAGGCCCAGAAAACCAAGGTACTGTAGCCTATGCCAACACAGCTGAGAACACCACCAAGGACTCTACCATCCTTGCATTCCTTGGCAATTTTTTCCAAAGCATGTTCTCCCTCCCCCCGAGTTCAAGGTAGGAGCACTATATGGTCTCCATTTTCCCTGCTAAGGCATACCAAACCTTAAAATGAAACTGTCCAAGAGGTAAATGTAAGCCTGTCAGCCGGGGTAATTCCTCAACCCATGCTCAAGAACCTAACTCTAATTGGGCTGGGACCCTTTGTCTGGGGGGGGGGCGTTATAGCACCTGCCTGCCTTGTGATCACCAAACTGAATGGCCACTAGCTGACCCCTCATTGCCAAATCTTGGCTATGGTCTCCCCTGTGAGTGATGATGGAGCCAAGGAATAGAATCCTGAGCAATTTCTTCAGAATCAACCTTAAAGTTGTTTAATTCTCCAGTAGGGATTACTTTTGTCTCATTGATGTTCAGCTGCAATCCTACTGTGGCACTTTCTGCCATTAATGTGGTGCCTTCTGCATAAATAAATAAGGAAATAAACATCTCAAACTGTTAATGTGCCTTCCACCAATTGTTACCACACCTTATGATGTGTTCTGCATATAGATCAAAGAGGTAGATAAAAGACATTTGTCAGACATCTTTGCTAATTGGAAGCCATCCTGTTGGTCCATATTCAGTCCCAACAGTAGCCTCTTGTCTAGAGTACAAGTTGCACATCAAAATAATACCATGTATGGCACCTCCATTACTTTTGAAACCGACCATAGCTTGTCAAGATTCACACCATCAAAAGCTTAGAGGTAATCTATGAAACCAAGCTGATTTTCTCCTGAGATTCTCTTGTAATTCTTAATAACCAACATGAATTTGGCAACGTGAACTCTATTGCCTCATCCTTTTCTGTATCCAGCTTGAACCTCTGTAAAAGGAAATAGGAGCCAGGATGATTAAAGGGTTGCCATGCCTTTCGTATGAAAGGGGTGGGACTCTCTGTTTAGAGCAATGGTCCATCTTATTGCAGTTACCGAGCAGCAAGCCCTCAATACTGACTGGAAACCCTGCACCAGCCCCCTGCACCAATCCCTGTCTCCCAGTGTATTTATTCTACAGCCACAATGATTATGTAACATATAGAGATGTATCTTTAAAGGAAAAAACCTAGATTCGCTTCTATGGAAACTGATTACTTATCTGTGGTGTATTACTGATCATTTATCTGTGGTGTATTACTGAGGAACCACCTGGTTTAAAACCTGCTATGTTATGGACTGGCACCTCTGAAGACAGGAGTAAAATAAGAAGAGGAGATTAGATTTATACTCTGCCCTTCACTTGGAGTCTCAGAGCAGCTCACAAACTCCTGGTCCCCTCCCCTCCCTGTAACAAACATCCTGCGAGGAAGGTGAGGCCGAGAGAGCTCTTTCAAGCACTGCCTTTTCCAGGACAGCTCTGGTCAGAAGTAAGGCTTGCCCAAGGTCATCCAGCTGCCACAAGTGGAGGAGTGGGGAATCAAACCCAGTTCTCACAGACTGAAGTCTGCACAAACCACTACACCTGACTGCACAGAGACGGGTGGCCAGTGCATCAACATAGGGTGATACTGTCTCCCTTTTCCTGCCTCCGCCAAAGAGAGCGACTGAGGTTTCTACTCCTGGTGCCAAACCCACACAGAAACTATTCATGATAAATA
Organism: Gekko gecko; assembly: GCA_029375565.1. Classification (NCBI taxonomy): domain Eukaryota; kingdom Metazoa; phylum Chordata; class Lepidosauria; order Squamata; family Gekkonidae; genus Gekko; species Gekko gecko. Next base: position 70,592,469 of record JAPDNY010000005.1, on the reverse strand, counting down.
TAAAGACTAAGCCTTCTGCAGAAGTTTTAAGAGATGCTGAATAAGCCCCCTTCTGAAAAAAGGGCAGCCCCAACCAAAACAGCCTCAGGATGACAACCCTGGAGCACAGACAGGCTGCAAGCCCAGCCTGTCCCCTGTCAGGTGTTACCAGCCACCGCAGGCCTGGTTACAGAATAGCGCCACCTAGCCTATCCGGTGCTCAGGGGTGTTAATGCTCCTTTTAGCTGTCAAAAATGGTCGCCTCTGCACTAGCCAAATGTCACCTAAAATGGGTGCCCAGAAACCACTACTTAAAATGGCCACCCCTAAAGCAATGGGCGGGTAGATGACAGACCCCACACCCTCTAATAGCCTACTTAGGCTTGATTTGTGGGCAGGAAAATGGTGACGGGGGAGGTTTTGTCAGAGATTACCGTTGTGAAGATGAAGCCTTGATCTGGGCGGAAGGGGGCAGGAACGGCAGACTAAGCAGCCTTACCAACCACTCCCAGCCCCTAAAGGCCCAAGTTAACTCCCCCCCCCCTTAGGAATCAGGCAGATGAAGCCCCGGGCTGGAAAGGGCTGCCCTGCAGCTGCAGGATATAGTGCACCCCCAAAGCTCAACGAAGTCACTAAGTTTCTGATGTCTCTGTGTGTGTGTGGTTTAAACACTGGGGTCACCCTGAAAGCAGCCCCATGGCCAAATCGCCGTTGCCGATTCCTGTTGGGGCCACACAGAAACTGCTGCTGCACAACACCACCACTGCCTGGAGCCTGCCCAAGGTGAAGGGCACCACTGCTGCCACTTCCAAGAGGCTGCCGCCACAACACAGCTGCCGCCTGGAGCCTTCTGCTGCCGCTCTCCACAGATGGCCGCTGCTGTCCAGAGATTGCTGTCCAGCTGTCCCCTGCTCCAGAACCCAAGCAGATCAGCTGGATTTCCACTGCTCCACCAGGTCTGAGGCCTGAAAAGCTGTGTCTTGCTCTCCCTTTCTGCTCGGAGCTTCTGATCAGACCAAGCATGCAAAGCAACTGCAAAGGTGGGAACAGAGTCCCCAGCTGTTTTAGAATGACTGGCTCCGTCCCCAGCCATGTTGGGATGAATCAGTCCCAACTGCTGTTGCTGCCCAGATTCCTCAGGGCTGCAAAGCAGCCCCCACCCACCAGCGGCGTTGCTGGGTGGGCAGGAGCTTCATTCTATGCGCTCATTTCTTCTAGGGAAAGCCTTCTATCATTTCAGCCATTTCATGGTAGAAAGTGCCCTTCAGATTTAAAGTCTAAACTAGACATCTATGCAAAAAAACAGACTGCTTTCATCCTGTTTTCTTGCACCCATATTTTCCATTAAGATAAATCAGAATGTCCTAAAATAAATCCTAGGCTTCTTATTTGAGGGCATGCAAAACACTTACATGAGACAGCAGAACTATACATGAATACCTGTGAGCAAAGCTATGAACAAATGTGAGGTAAATGAAGTCACAAACATCACAGTAAGTGTACTAATTAGAATGGTGCTGATATGTTTGGATTCCATTGTGGGCCCCATGGGCATAGAGGCTCCACAGGCAAGGAAATAGTCATTGAACACCTTGATTCTTGGAGTAAAGAGGCCACAGCTTTTATTGATTACCATAGAAACATTGGCACTGCATAGGGATGGATTCTGAGTCAGGCAACCCGCCTGCTGCCCAATGAACCCTGCACCCCTAGCCAACCTGCTGGGATGCTACCAAGGAGTGGCAACCCACCTGGGAACTGCATGGGTGCCAGCCATTGTGTGGTGAGAACCCTGCCGACAGCCCCCCAGCTGGGCATGCCTTAGAATTGGCTCTATCCCAAGACCCCTTAGGGAAGACCCCAGGCTCACAGGATGTGACCTTCCCTAATCAACAGGATCTGTCCCATGCTGAAACCACCCAAAGCTGTGGCATTAGTAAAAGATGCACACATACCCATAATGACCAGAATGCAAGGAGGGTGGGTAGGCAAGCTGTGGGGATCAGAGGGGGAAAAGGGCACGTGACACCTGGCTAAATAGGGGTGGGGCAAGTAGGTAAGGCCCCCAGGACACCCAACCCCTTCCAGCCCACCTGGCGCTGGCATGTAACCAAGACTCCCAGCTCCTTGTCCCTTGCACCTGACCATGCAGCAGCTTGACCACCAACTGCATGGTTGTCTTGCCCACTTCCCTTGAGCCCCAGTGCTACAAAAGCAACAAGATAAGTCCCTCCCAACTGCATCTTGTCAATTTTGTTTCCAGTTCTCAAACAGTGGATTCCCATTAAAAAATCCATTGGCCAGATTCACAATTTTGGCCATTTCTATGTGTACTTCCACAGTTCACTGCTTTCTCAAATGACTGGAGGCCCTGCTTGCAATATTGGGTTCTTTTTTGGACTCCTTCAGACTGCTCTCCCAGGGTGAGATCAGCAGGGTCCTGACTAAGGGTTAATTTACTACCTGGTCCTTAGAACCCTGATGAAAGCCTGCAAGAAGATGGTAGGAGTAGCCCTGAGAGAAATTATTAATCTCTCCCTCTCTTGGGGCTCTTTCCCTAGCTGCCTATGCTGAGCCCACCAGCTAACACCTATCTGCCCTGCTCTGACCATGCCACTGTGATCCATGTGATGTTAACTATCACACTACCTCTCTTTTAAATTTTGTGGTTAGGTGGGATGTGGTTTTAAATTTCTTGTTGTTTCTTTCTCTCACTCAAGGTGTGTAACGCTGCCACTAGGAATTTAATTCCAGTCTTATTACTTTCCCGCAGTATTGTGTCCAAGCTCTAAGGCTTCTTCATTGGACTATGTGGTCCTGAGCACTCTCACTCTCAACCACTCCTCTTTATCAAACTTTTCCCTCCCTTCATAATGTACCTTCTCCAGTCTTTATTATATGTTGCTCAGTTAAATCTTTCCCTTTTTAACTCAGGTTTCTATCAGCTTTTTCCTCTCACACTCATATAATACTCTGACAGTATTAGATTTTGACTCTCTCTAGTTGCTAATATGCCCCCTAAAGTATTTTACTTAGCATTACAAACTGGGGAGCTGGTCAGTTGTTTTAATTCTTTAAGTAGTTTGCTGCTAAGTCAATGTTTTAATTGGCTTTATTGTTTTATACTTATTGCATTTATGTGTGTTTATTGTATTTCATCTGGAGGACAGCGGAGGACAGGCAGATCTGGCATGATGTGGTCCATGGGGTTTATTTATTTATTTAGATTTCTACCCCGTCCTCCCTGCAAGCGGGCAAAGAGTCAGACTTGACTGTGCAACTGAACAACAAAACTGCATTTTAAATATTGTAAGACTCCCTGAGTCCCCTGTGGGGAGAGGGTGTGGGTTATAAAATAAATAAATAAATATTAAGTTGGGTCTTGTACTAATATTAGCTCATAGCAGATGCATTTGTTACAGCTCCTTGACCTTGTGTTTCTGTAAGTGGGTCCATTTAAATAGGCAAACAATTGATTTATAATAGGTCCTGTAATAATAGTTAATGTTTTAGATGGGGTGGGGTAATAAGCAAGGAAAGGCCTGCCATTCAAGAAAGACCCGTAGAAGCATTGTTCAGGAGTACACTAAAATGGTTTCAGCTGGGAATTGTAAATATTGGTACAGTCTTGAACAGAGTCTCACCTTTCTAAGTCCATTGAAGTCATTGGAGTGCTGTTATATTACTTTCTATTTTGGATCTTTCTTGTAGAAGCCTAATCTTGCATAACAGCCTGGTCTTGTCAATCTTTTTCTTCACTTTGCCCATTGAGGTAGGTACTGCATTCTTAGGAATGACAAATGTAAATTCTTCCATCTAGAGTCCTTGTCCCCAGAAATAGAACAGACATGGTTGTATTGCAGGTCTTGGCTGTAGACATCTCAACATGTGGTAGTTGGAAGCACACAGATGTGGAGAGCCATCTATGGATTTCTGCTATAAAAACAGACATTGGCACTTACCGTGAAGGGTCCTTCTCCTCTGAGGTTAGGAGGACATCTCTATGGGTTATTCCCACCATGCCTTTAGGGAGGCAGGAAATAGTTTTTTCCTCTTCCTGTTGGTGCCCTCAGAATAGCCCATCCTTCAGTTGTGGGACTCCAAAAGCAGTGCTCTCAGGCTAACTCATCAGCCTTGCCCCATGTAAACACAATACTGAAAAAATACACTATAACAAGAACTATAACAATAACAGTATAGATCAATTTAGACAGAGGAAGAAGAAATCAGCACAGCAATAGAAATAGAAGATGATGAAGAAGGGAGGACCAAGATGTCCTCCTAACCTCAGAGGAGAAGGACACTTCATGCTAAGTGCCAAAGACCATTCTCCCTCTGAGGTGGAGGACATCTCTATGGGACCTCCCCGAGCAGTGTCCCTCTTCTGGGTGGGTCATCACCTTCCTCAATTGTGACAACGCGCTGAAGAACTCTTCTTCCAAAAGCTGCATCCACAGATGCCACAGTGTGAATCTTGTAGTGACCTACAAATGCTGAGATGGACGACCAGGTAGCCACCCTGCAAACCTCCTCAACCGAAGCTCTATTGGAGAAAGCTGCATTGATGGCCGCACTCCGAGGAGAATGCACAGTGATGCCAGAAGGAGCCTCCTGGCCCAGTGTCTTGTATGCTTCCACAATGCAAGAGCGAATAACTTTGCTGATTGCAGCTTTGGACATTCTATCCCCCTTTCTTGGAAGTGAAATATTGATGAACATGGCTTCTGTCTTTCGCCAAGGTTCTGTCCTCAAGATGTAGATCTTGAGAGCCCTTTGGACATCTAGAGTGTGCCACTGAAATTCCCTGGGATGCTTGGGTTGAGGACAAAAAGTAGGAAGACATAACTCCTGCGACCTATGGTAGGCAGAGGAGACTTTTGGTTGAAAGGTAGGATCCGGACGAAGAACAACCTTGTCCTTGTGAAAAATGCACAAAGAAGACTTAATGGAGAGAGCCCCAAGTTCGGAAACCTGTCAAGCTGAGGTGATGGCAACGAGAAACAGGGTCTTCATCCGCAACCATCGCAGGCCGACCTCTCTTAAAGGTTCAAATGGAGGCTTTGTGAGTGCTTGAAGAACAGTATTCAATTTCCATGTTGGAAAATGGTGGACCGGAGGCAGAGACTTTGCCATAGCTCCTTGGAGAAAGAGCTGTACGTGTGGATGCTTGGTTAATTTGAATCCGTCCAAAAGTGGTAATACAGTGGCCAGAGCTACAGATTGTCTGCGTAAGGTGGCTGGCCTCAAGCCAGAGTCCAAACCTTCCTTCAAGAAAGCCAGAAGAGAAGCTATTGAAGGCATTAGGGGATCCGCCTTCTTACATCTGCACCATCGTACGAAGGCCTTCCAGGTCATGTTATAAATACGGATGGTGGATTGCCTTCTGGATGATAACAAGGATTCTGTGACCTTTGCCAAATAACCTAAACTGCAGAGATTGCTCCGCTCAATCTCCAAGCGGTTAAGGACAGCCATTCCGGGTGAGGATGCCAGACTGGACCCTGGAACAGCATGTCTGGACATGATGGAAGGACAAGAGGGGGATCCACTGCCAGCTGCTTCAAAGTGGAGAACCACAGATGACGTGCCCAGTTCGGAGCCACCAGGATGATCTCCGCCCGGAGATCCCGAATTCTGCGAATGGTTCTGGATAGGAGGATGAACGGAGGAAATGCATAGAGAAGGCAGCTTGGCCAGGGTGATGTCAGTGCATTCGTCGCCTCTGCCGCTCGATGGAAGAAGCGGGTGAAGAACCTGGGCAGTTGGTGATTTGTTGGGGACACAAAGAGATCTATCACAGGTTGACCCAACTGGCTCACGATCAGTTGAAAGAGGTCAGGGTGGAGAGACCACTCTCCCTCCTGAATGGTCTCCCTGCTGAGCTAATCCGCCTGGATGTTCTCTACTCCCCTGATGTGTTCTGCTCGAATGGATTTGATATTCTGCTCTGCCCAGGTAAGAATCTTCATTGCCTCTCGATGAAGCTGGGAGGAGCAAGAACCCCCCTGCTTGTTGATGTGCACCTTGGCGGAGATGTTGTCCGTTCGCACCAAGACATGGAGATTGTGTAGGGAAGGTTCGAAATGAATCAGGGCATAAGAAATTGCTCTGAGTTCCAACAGATTGATGGGCAACATTGTCTCTGATGGATTCCATTTTCCCTGTACTGGGGAATCCTGTAGAGTTGCCCCCCAGTCCTGGAGGCTCGCATCTGAGAAGATTTCCTTGGACGTCGGAACATGGTACTCTTTGCCCCCTTTTAGGTTGTTCGGGACCATCCACCATCAAAGATTGGATCTGATCTTGTGAGGAAGCCGTAAACTTTCAGACCTCTTCTCCATGATCCAGAGGTGGTAGTGGTGAAGGAAACCCTGGAGGAGTCTGGTGTGGAGACGAGCCCACTGAACTGTATCAATACACAAAATCATCAACCCCAACAACCTGGCCAGGTCCATTAAAGAAGAGGATGCACTGCGATGGATCAGCGACGCCATCTCCCCGATCTTCTCGGCCTTGGATGACATCAGAAAGAGGGCGTTGCAAGTCGTGTTGATGACCGCTCCTAGGTGCGTGAGTCTCTGGGAAGGTTGAAGAGAGCTTTTGTCGAGGTTGATCAGGAACCCATGCTTCTGGAAGCACTCCAGCGTGGTCTTGGTGTTTTTGATGGAGTCCGCGTGGCTGCTAGCCCGCACCAACAGATCGTCGAGGTATGGATGAACATGGATCCCCTGATCCCTAAGAAAAACCACTGGGTTGATGACCAATTTGGAAAAAAACAGCGGAGTCGTAGATAGGTCAAAAGGAAGGGTTCGGTACTGATAATGTTGGTTGTCAACACTTGTGAGCTGGATGGATGGGAACATGGAGATAAGCTTCCGTAAGGTCTATGGAGGTCAGAAACTCGTTCAGTAACAGGGAGTCTGCAATGGTCTTCAAAGTCTCCATGAGTAGTCTGATGTACTTGTTTAAGTATTTGAGATCCAGAATAGCTCTCCAATTGCTGTTTCGTTTCGGAACCATGAACAGAATTGAGTAGACTCCCTGGCCCTGTTTGAGATTTGGCACAGGCTCTAGGGCTCTAATGTACAACAGGTGTTGAATAGCCTTGGTGATAATGATTTTCTTGTTCCCGGATTTGCTGACTGGAGACCTCAGAAATCTTTCCGGTGGAAGGCGATGAAACTCTATAGAGTAACCCTGGGAGACAGTTTCCACTGCCCAAGCATCCGCCTGGGACTCTATCCAATGATTAGAGAAGTGGATTAGGCGTGCCCCCACCGGAAGCAACAGGCAGTCATGCCTGTTTGGGCTTGGCATCTTGGTCTCCTCTGTCATTCTTGTTGAACGCTGGTCTGTGGAAGCGAGATCCGAAGGAACCTCATTTGCCAGTCATTTTAGAGGAATCCCACTGTGGTCTCCTCGTATCCTGGTGAAATCTCAGCAAGGAATGCTGCGTGCGAAAGGAATGATTGGTTCGCTTATCAGTACATCTGATGGATCTAGGCATGACCTTCTTCTTGTCACACATCTCAACCAGAATCCTGTCAAGGGCTTCCTCAAATAGCCGATCACCCTGGAATGGATAGGCAGTAACTATGGACTTGGAGAGAGTGTCTGCTGACCATGCTCGTAGCCATAAGAGTCCCCGAACCACTGCTGTGGATGCCAGTGCCCGAGATGCAAAGATGTCCAGCATGGCATCTGCAGTGAAGGAACAGGCCTTGAGAACCCAGGAAGTGCCCTCCAACAGACCCTGGCTGTCTTCTGGAATCAACTGGATCAATCTGCGAAGCCAAACTATGGCCGTGCGAGAAGCAATGGAAGCTGTAGAGGCTGCCCGAACCATCATAGCAACTGCTTCATGGATCCTCTTGAGAGTCGCTTCTGCCTTCTTGTCAGTGGGGTCTCTGCTGTTGTCCTGACCATCTTCAGACAGAAGTCCTGAAGACTGAATCGCTGCCACAGGACCGTCCTGTAATACCTGTAATAACTCATTTTCATAGTTAGGTAATGCATAAAGTTTCTTAACTAATGCCGGATACTGCCTATTAGCAACAGGTCTATCCCAGTCTGCTCTCAGCTGTCGCTCAAAGGCTTCTGGAAAAGGAAACACCTTTTCTGTGTATTCCTCAGGTGCAAAGAACTCTGAATTTCCCTTGCACTTGGATTTAAACTTAGCTCTGGAGGCCCTTTGATATTCAGAAGGAGGAAGGTCCTTAATCTCCAGGGCCTTGACGGCCTTGGATAAAAAATGTTGGTAGTCCTCTATTTTAAAGAACTGGCTAGACTGTTCTGGAAGCTTAATTTCCTCCTCCTCAGACAAAAATTCCTCTTCTTCCTTCTCTCCTGTGGAAGAGGAAGAGGACTGCTCCTCCCCCCATTGTTCTGCCCTTGCCTTCCCTAAGGTGAGAGGAAGGGCCTTCTGTGCTGCTTTGGTGGGCCAGGAGGAGGGAGGGGGATCCAAAGGAAATGACTGGGGCTCCTGAGGCGAATGTCTTGGCCTTGTGTGCAAGGAAGAAACCTCCTGCTGAACGGCCTGCCTGATAAGGGACATGATATCAATGGGCTGATTCAGGGGCTCCTCCAAAGGTACTGTACCTCTCTGCAGGGAAAGTCCGTGGCCGTCCTCCAGATCAGTCCCCAAGGAGCCCAGGAGAGGCCGCTGGAAGGAACCGGAGCTAAAGACTGGGTCCTCAAAATGGCCACCGGCATGCCGAGGGCGCGTCACTGGAATGGCAGGCTCTTCTTCCAAGGCCTCTTGATACCTCTTCTGAGTGCTCCATGCCGCCGCCACGCCCGCTGCGGCCATCGGGGGAACGCGATCTAGCCGCGAAGGCAGATCGGCCCCGGTGGTGCGTCGCATAACCGCCTGCTCCACTCCTCTGTGAGTGTCCTCGTCTTCCCCTGATGAGAAGGCTTCGGAAGCGTCTTTTTCCGCCATTCGGGAAAGCCCCCCTTGAAGAACAAAAATCTTCTGGCTTCGCTTCCCAAAGGAAGCCAAAGAAACAGGGGAAAGAATAGAAAGGAAAGTGCAAGGCAGAAGGAAAAATAGGAGAAGAAAAAAGAGGCAAGTATAGCAACAGAAAGTAAAAGAACTAAGCTGAGTCTATGCTGCTGCTCCCTACTGAGGCAGGAACTAAACTGAAGGATGGGTTATTCCGAGGGCACCAACAGGAAGAGGAAAAAAACTATTTCCTGCATCCCTAAAGGCACGGTGGGAATAACCCATAGAGATGTCCTCCACCTCAGAGGGAGAAGGTGCTTTTCATATTAGGGGGGAAACCTAGAAATTACTGTGCTTATCCTATATACAGTCTTTAAATAGAAATGTCTCTGCCTATTCCCTCTTGCATTATATATCTTTGTGACCATTGCTATTATTTTCTCAATAACTGTATATACATGTATCTATTAACTGCTTCATCTGATGAACTGTACTCCATGAAATTTCAAGAAATCTGTTTGTCTTTAGAATGTTACAAGCGTCTTTTTGCTGCTGTTCCCAAAGACAAACATGGCAAAGATTTCTGTTCGTGTTGCTCAAAGAACACAAGGAAGAAACAAATTGTTTTCTCTGTGTATAGCTAAGATGCCAAAAGGTTTTACGGTTTACATGTTGCAAAGTCATTTGGGGGGGGAAAGGTAGGCATTTGATTTAGATAATATGATGTTTGCACACCATGGTACTTGTTCCACCTGTCAGGATTGGCAACAAGCTCTAATAAGTATACTTAGGTGAGCCCTCTAAAAGCATACTATGCCACAGAAGACCTGTGGTAGCAGAAGACCCTCTTTCCATGCCCTTCTTCCCAGTCCCATATTCATTCAACATAAACAGCCTTCTTGAAATTTCTCAATAAAAATATGCATGGATTCAGTGATGTATTACTATGTTTAGACATTTTGCCATTTCTTATGCCATTCAAATATAAGCTTCTGTAATGAGATCTGAATGCATATTAGATTTGGATAGGGCTAATATCCAATCTTAAACAATAATACTGTCTTTGGCTCAATAAATCCCTTTTTGCACGAGAAGTTTACATTATGCATTCATAGCTTTAATCATGGTTACCTAACTTACATATCTCAAAGAGAATTTGCTTCCTTATGCCCTCCAGCTGTCTATGTTTTATTCACAACTACTTGCTTATCTCATTTCCCCAATATTCCACTTGTAAGAAATCTGTCCTGAGCATAGCCCTCTGTCCTGTTTGTTGGAATTAGTTTATTTATTTATATTTATTAATTAATTTAACTTTTACCCCACGCTCCCCACCAGGGCAGGCTCAGGGTGGCTTACATAAGACCAATAAAACAATATACATCTCAGTGTAAAAATCCATAGTAAACAGTCCATTTAAATCTATTTAAAACAGTTGATAACCGTTGAACAGTTATTCAGCATGCTTGGACACTGGGGGGAGCTACATCACTTTAAGTATGTATAGGTGTTATTTCCTTGAATGGGATGCCTCCCTTTGTCTTAACCTGGGAGCTGCCCTCTGGCCCCCTCCTCTCTCTTTACATGGTGTTCCATGGAGACAGGTGTCCCTACATGTCTCTCCCATAGATACAGTGCCCTCATATTCCCACACACATAATGCCTGACAAGCTGGCTGTTTGTGATAGGAAAAGGACTCTTTAGATTAGGCTTCTTTCTCTTCTTTTGACTGCACCCTGAATGTGAACTGGATCTAATTGAATAAATATGTTTATACCTTTTTTTGCATTATACTTCTTGAAAGATTTATTTACTGTGCTCAGTATTATGCTTCTATGACTAGACAAACTCTGCTGTATTAACCAAATACCCCAATAATATTAAGTTCAGAAACTGAAGCAGGGGCCAATTCTATGCTGCTTGTTTTTAGCAATGAGTTTCTGGACTCTATTGAGAAGAGGATTAAGACAAAAACTGCCCAGTCTGTATGAATATAATTTTATTGAAGCACAATACAAAGATATTATTTGTGTGGCAGTGTTGGACTGGATGGGCCATTGGCCTGATCCAACATTGGCTTATCTTATGTTCTTATGTCCAGTATATGACCTGCTTATGTGACCTTTCTCATGATGGCACTGGAAAACTTCTGAGGAAACAGCATTAAGAAGGCTCAAAGGTTCCTTTAGGCCAACATGCACTTTTAGAGAAAAGGGAGAATAATAAAATATGGAGCAGGCAGAAACCTGGTTTGGGGTAAAGAGAAAAAAGATATAAGAGCTATACTATTAGACCATAACTGCCTCACCTGAAATACTGGTTAGCCCCACCCAAGTATTTTTTTTAAAGATGCAGCCTTTTCTATTTGTGATATGACAGTTTTTATTGTTTTTTTAAAGACAGTTTGTTTTTAGCATGGGAAAACTTTTCTCCCTCTTGAATTACTATGACTGTGAGCTGGCTAGATGGTAAGGGAAAGTTATTATTTTTTTAAAGCTGTGTTCTGTTTCATACCTTCTAAGCCATAAAATAGCTAAGATTCTTATTACTTGATATTGATTCTCCACAACAGAGACTCCTCTCAAGAAATGCTCCCCCTTTCATTCAGGATATTTCATATTGTACGCCACCATTACCATAGGCAATGACATGTCTTTTCTTATGTGGGAGACTGGGAATGGTTGCACCAGCCCCACCCCTTCCATTGAATGGGAAGTCATAAAAGGGACCAAGAGAGTCTCATCTAGGGAGGGGATGGGGTTCTCAGCTACTCAGTTTCTCTTTCCACCATTTAGGTTGCTGTAGTGGTTAAGAGCAGCAGGACTCTAATCTGGAGAACTGGATTTGATCTCCCACTCCTCCACATGAAGCCAGCTGGGTGACCTTGGTTCAATCACAGCTCTTTCATCACCACCTACTTCACAGGGTGTCTGTTGTGGGGAGAGGAATGGAAGGTGATTGTAAGCCACTCTGAGATTCCTTCAGGTAGTGAAGGGCAGGGTATAAAACCAACATGGCTGGATCGCCCATTGGGTGAACTAGGCGCTCGCCTAGGGCGCACTGGCCTCAGGGGCGCCAAATGGCGCCCCGCTCCCCCCAGAAAAGCCCCCTACCGCCGCCCTAACCGGGCGCCCCGCCGCAAAAAAGCGCCTGGCTAGGGCGCAAGTCGCCCTCCCCCACCTCCCTGGAGGGGGGAGGAGGAGGAGGAAGCGGCTGGTGGCGGGCCAGCAGGATCTCCCTGCTGCCACCGCCACCGCAGAAAAGCACCCATCGAGGGCACAAGTCGCCCTCTCCCTCCTCCCTGGGGGGGAGGAGGAGGAGGAGGAGGAGGAAGCAGCCAGTAGCGGGCCAGCAGGATCTCCCTGCTGCCGCCACAGAAAAGCACCCATCGAGGGCACAAGTCACCCTCTCCCTCCTCCCTGGGGGGGGAGGAGGAGGAGGAAGCGGCCAGTGGTGGGCCAGCAGGATCTCCCTGCTGCCGCCGCCGCCGCAGAAAAGCACCCATCGAAGGTGCAAGTCGCCCTCCCCCTCCTCCCTGGGGGGGGAGGAGGAGGAGGAGGAGGAGGAGGAAGCGGCCGGCAGCGGCCAGCCGGGGCACAGCTTGCCCGCCCTCCCCTCCTCCCTGGGGGGGAGAGGAGGGGGGCGGCATGGCTGGGTGTCGAGGCCCAACCGGGAGGTTGGGATCTGTGCCCGCCTACGGCGCAGAAATACCTGGAGCCGGCCCTGAAAACCAACCCTTCCTTCCTTCCTTCCTTCCTTCCTTCCTTCCTTCCTTCCTTCCTTCCTTCCTTCCTTCCTTCCTTCCTTCCTTCCTTCCTTCCATTGCCAGAAGCTTCAGATTGATATGTTCTCAGTCAGACCCCATTAGGGTTACCAAGCCTGCCAACTAGCGAGAGGGTTGGAGGGCAGGTACATGAGGGGGAGCATGCAATGTCACCAGTGCTGCCAATGGCAGTTATGGGTACAACCGTAACATTTAAGGTTATTCCTAAAGCTATCCATTGTCACTTCGGGGTTGTACCAGTATAGACTTGTGAACCAGTATAGATATTAGTAGTCCTTTGTTCTTTATTTTTCTCCTACTGCCACTTGTAGTGATGGTGGGCAACAAAGATGATTGGCAGGAAACCTCCTGCCATAGCAGGAAACCTGGCAACCATAGACCCCCCTACCAACTTCAACCTTATGATACCACAGAATCTTCCCTGCTTGCATTGATCTGGCAACCACCCTGGCATCAAGTTGCCCTTCCAGTCCCTCCCAACAAAACAGACTAGTCTTTTACCCCATGGCTCCAGGGTCCCCAGAGAACCATCTGCTATGACTCTTGGCACTACTCTGTTCTTTGGCTCCTTGTGCATCTTCCTCCTTTTGGGCAGCCCCATCACCCAGTTGTGTGATTACGGTATCATTGGTGCTAGCAAAGGCAGTCTTACAGCCAGCAACTACCAGACATCCAAAGGCCTAATTTTCTCCATCTCTTTCAGTAGTTTTTATATGATAAAGGTCTATCCCATCTCATGAGTAAAGTATACAACTGGTATTCAATTATATGTCTTTATATGCTACATGGTGGTTTGCAGTGACATTCTTAGAATGGTCTTTAAAAGTTCACAGAAGTCCCAGTTCAGGTACTTCCTTATTTAAACAATTTAAAATGATATATGCCTAACTTTTGATGTACTACATGGTTCATTTAACTGTAGTTTAAGAAGCTTGAAATAAATTTGAAAAATATATTTGTTAGGGTAATTATAATTTCATAACAGTGGTAAACCTGGAAGCAGCCACAGTTTCATTTTTTTAAAACGATCATGCTTCAGTTAATTTTAATAACTGTAATTCATAATAAATGCAATCCAGTGTGAGATTCTTAATAATGTAGAATCATGGTTTCCTGACTAGGAATATTAATAAGATGAGACAGAGGTATACAATCATACATTAGAAGCATTACTTCTTACTTATAAATACTCATGATCTGTAATGAAAGTTCATTAGAAATTAGAAATCTAAAGATTAACATGACATCAGACCACATGTAGAGATGAACAACTGCCATCTCAACCCCATCTCAACCCCATCTCAGTTCTTTTTATTTAGACATATGGAGGTAAGGTGTTGAGATGGGATTTGTAAAAAAATAACCAGTTCATACACCAGAACTGATTGAGTGGAATGTTCCAGAAACAGATAAGGTAAACTTCCTTGGATAACACATTTCCTTGGACCTGAATCCCTTCTAAACCTTTATTTTAATGAATTGCTATGTGAACATTTGCGCAAATTGGTAATGTTTCTGAACTCTGGACACGTAAACACTCAAGAAAACATTCACTCAAGAAGTTACATAACATTTTAGTACATAGTTGTTGTTGTTTTAGTTTTGGAGAACAGAAATATACAATGAATCTAAACCTCAGACAAACTTATATAAAAATACCATTCCTACCACACAATGAAAACCGTTTGTACCTTTCCCATGATGAGCCTACTTTTTTTCCTCCAATCATTTCCAACATAAATTAATAATCAAAAAAATCATTATATTCACAGAAGGAACAGATATTCCTTCAGATACGCCACATTCCTGCACATACTTCAACCCTCAGAACTGAGGCAAGCCATGGTGCAAACTCACCTGCTTGCCGCCTTTGTGGCCTGGGGCTTGGGGGTGGGCAAACCTTTGTGGATTGGTGCCCTGCAGCAGTCCGTAGGCAGGCCAACTACTCCAAGACTTGCTGTTCACTTGGGAGGGAAAGGCCAAGCCAGGAGATGGCATCACAGGACGTGCTCCACCATCCCTTTCCTTATTTAAAGCAACACTGCATGCATTGATCCCTCAGTCTGCTGCTGCTTTTCCCCTTGTTGGAGGCTCCTGTCCCCTTAAACCTCCTAGCCATGTGTGCTTCTTCAGTTCCATGCCGGGGATTGGAGCAGCATTCAAGGAGCACAAGCTCCACCTTTGCCACTTTTGATCTGCAGTGGTTGGCAAAGCCTCAACTTCCTTTCTTCACCTCCAGGAGTAGGCTCTGGAAGCATTTGTGAGCATAGGCTGCTGGCAGCTGGAATTTTCACTGGAACAGCCAGGACTCCACCACTTCTCCACGTGCAGCTGCTGGTGTGACCTTGGGTCAGTTACGAGTTCTTTCAGGGCTGTTCTCTCATGAGCCGTTCTCAAAAGAGCTATCTCAGCCCCACCTACCTCACAGGGTGTCTTTTGTAGGGAGGGAGAGGGGAAGGAGATTGTAAACCATGCTGAGACTTCTCCAGGGAGTGAAGGGTGGGTATAAATCCAATTTCTTCTCTTAGCTTCAGCAGGGCCCATTGGTACAGGGACTGGGCAATGGATGGAATATGGATTTCTTTCCAGCTGCTGGTTATTTTTCCTTCTGTTATGTTGCTAATCAGGGTTGGTTCTACCTTGCACTACCTTTTCCCATCAAATACCACCCTCCCCCAAAACAAACAGTCAGGAAGGGTATCCAGGGCTGGTTTTAACAGCTTTGTGATGAAAGGTGCACCATAGCACATGTTATTGGCATTTCAGGGCAGACTCCAGTGATGGGAGCTTTTTAAACAAGCAAAGGGGAGCTTCTCTTAATGGCTGGGTTCCTTTTCTATCTGATACTTGCACTGTGGTAATTGATACCAATTGTTTATTTTAAAGGATAGTATCTAATACATTTTCTAGTTGTTACAATTGGTGTAGGTTAGTTTTAGGCATTTTTAATGTTACAATAGACCTAATGTTCCAGTTTATACAGTGTAGGGTTTGTCTGAGGTTTAGATATATTGATAGGGACTGATTTCTCACAAGCGGCTGTGCTGCCCTCGCTCTTCCCTTTCCCCTGATTGTATTTGTCAGTTTCCCACTTCTTGCTGTGCGGCTGCATTTTGACACGCAGCATCCCCCAATTTCCCCCATGTCTTCTTGATTCTTGTTTTTTGAGATCAAGAAGATGCGGGGGAAATTGGGGGATGCTGTGGGTCAAAATGCGGCCTTACAGCAAGTAGTAGGAAATTGATGGATGTAATCGGGGGAAAGGAAGAGCGAGGGCTATGCTGCTGCTTGTGGGAAATCAGTCACGGTCAACTATGGAAATTGAAGTCACAGGGCACAGTGGACTGCCACAATTCATACTGTTTGGGTGGGCAGCCAGTGATATACAATTTGTTGTTTGTTAATAAGTTAAGTTTATCTTATTTGGAGCAGTAGGCTCTGTAGTCATTGCAAGTCTTGGGGCTGACCATTAAGTGAGGTTGCATCAGTTGCATCAATTATAACACCTAAGCAGGCTGCAGCACCAAAGTGCCAAGCCGCTAGGGCTCATCCAAGTGTCTAGTGCAGGACCACATTCCAAACCAGCTGGTTCAGGAGTATGCCCCAAGGCTACCACTGCTGCTTGGGCAGGAAGGGCTACTACCCTCAAGGGTTAAGGCAGAGAACCTTCTGCACCTACAAGTCATGGTCACTGGGCTGCTGCAGCATACAATGCCTCCTCAAGCCCTGGGCATCAAGCTCAGGCTAGGGTACCTGTTGGGGAAATTTGGCCTCCCAGTTCAGGGACTGGGGGTCAACCACAAATTTACACAGAGGCAGCTCTTTAAAACAGAAAGAAAAAAAACTTATTTGTGATCACAAGGAGAGCACCCCATCTTCCAAAAATTGAAGGGGGGTCTCCCTGAACAAAGCATATAGAAATCTTATGTATCCTTAAGTAAACAACTCATTTTCAGAAAAAAACATATTACAACTTTAAATGAAGCACAGTGGTGGCTGCTGCTTCTGTCTTTGTGGTTTTCTTGTTTTTGCACTATGCAGACTATTTTGTACACAGGTAAGATGATGACACAGAGTAACTGGGGGAAACATCTGTGCTCATTCCACTTTCACATAGTCTTGTACTATAACTTTTATGCTGTAAATGACATGGCACAAAATTCAGATGTGAGCATTAAGACTTCCAGAGTTGGGTTCACTCAGGTTCACTCTGGCCCTCTCCTTTGGCTCTTACAGAGACCTTCCCCTTCATACCTCACCACAACAATCTCCTATTACTAAGGATCTTGTCAATTCAGTTCTTTTGCAGGTCATAGGACACCTTAGTGAATGGTTTAAGCAGGTGGAAGCTCGCCCTATGCCCAGTGAACCTGCTACAACAACAGGCTGCAGGAGCACAAGGAGGCAGTGTTTGCCTACTCAGTCTGAGGCCTTAAGTACTTCCAGTGGAAGCACCCCTGACAGACACCCACCACCAAGGCTGCAGCAAGTGTCACAAATCACTAGATTGGGTGGGACTGTGAAAATTCAGGCAGCCGGAGCTCTTCAGGTGAGTCATTCTCAGAAGAGGATTCCATTCATGCAGATGGAAACTATTGGCTCCAGGGGCCTATATCCCTGGCTTGCCAGCCTGGGCTCAAAGGCATTGTATATGGGGTAAATCTGACCCTAGTGTTGTTTGGGGGGCAGGATAGGCTCATCACATTCAGGGAGCCACATCTTATTGTGATTTAGATGACCCCCCTGGCGTCCATATTCCCCCTAACTTTAGGGAGCGCATATTAGATGGATATTATGTGGACTTTTTCTCCTTCCTTAAGCTAGAGCAAGGCCTTTGCTCTGACAAAAAAGGTTCAGCTAGGGTATGGGGTTTTCATGGGAGTTGTTTTGAGACAACCTTCCAAAACTAGAATACTAGGGTATGGGGTTTTCATGTGGACTGTTCTATCTGCATACCCCAAGTGTGCAGATGAGGATGTGTGCTCAATGTGCTGAGGGCCAGATCAGTGGCAGGGGATGCTCCCACCATTGATTATGATGTGGCGTTCTCTAAGTGGGTGTCACACAATGAGCTAACTAGATGGGACATGCTGAATGATGAGTTTTGGGTGTTAATTGTTGGTCCACAGATGAAACCTAAGATAGATCAGCTCAGGTCAGAGTCAGGATACAGGAGGCATGTAGCCCTACCAGTTTTCTGGGAGTACAATCAAGCGAGGTGACAGCGAGATTGTTACAAGTTTGAACATAATTGTGATTCTTGCTTTGGGTCTCATCCCAGACTATCTTGTCTGAGGACATGACTGGGTCGTAGCCTTTTTCCAGGACCTGACCCTCCACCAGCTCCACTAGCAAAAAAAAAAAGGTCAGGAGCTGCCACCATGTCCACTACAGCACTCGCCAAATAATCTTGATTTGCAAACTCTTGACATGTCCCTTGTCCGCATCCCTATCCATATTCAAGACCTGGCCCCCTTATAGCTAACTACCTCCACAAGGAAGCAGCCAGATTTCTTTTTAAAGGTTTTCCTATGGCTTTTGCATACATTTCACTGCCCCCAGGATGCAGACTGACTGTGGTAACCTGAAGTCAGCCAGGGACCTATTTGAAATAGTTGCCCAGACGATGGCCAAAGAATGTTTGGCAGGGAGGGTTTCAATTTCAATTTCCACTCCTTCCTAATTTGTGGGTTTCCCTCCTTGGGAGTTATGTTCTGCAGATCATTTTGTGTCCCGTCCCCCCTCCTCTGCCTACAAGGTGGTGGGGCAGTCTGGAATTGGGGATTTATTTATTTATTTATTTTAGTTTGCCATCTGGAGTTTTAATTTATCTACTGGTATTAATGCATTTTCATTTTTATAGTGATGTTTTTATTCATTTGTCAGGTTTCTGCTTGTCCTCGAGTACTTTCCCCCCTGTGGCCATGGCGTCGGGTGCCGGGGTGAGGGCGTGGTGCTGGGAGTGGGGGATCTCCAAGGGTTGAGGAGATGGTGAGGCCTCAGTTTGACAGGGGACGGAGTTAACGTCACCCCTCTTGTCCCGCTGCCTCGTGCCTGGGAATGCGCCTCACCCTCTGTCGCTCCGTTCTCTCTCGCTCCCAGCGTATTGCTACTTGGCACGCTCTTCCTTCCCCGGCCTCTCCATCCCCGCCACCTTATATCCTTCCCCCCTCTTCCCAGCACCACCCAGGCTCCTCTCTGACTCCCCCTTCCCCAGGCCCCACCCCCTTGATAAGACCAGACGCTCTCCTCGCGTCCGGGGCATGGGTGCTTCCATGCCAGTGGCAGCCTTGCTGGCCCTTGGGCTGCGCCACCGTCGACATGGACCTTCAGGGGCGGGGTGACCGTTCTGGCGCCCCTCTCCACTGCTTCCCAGGGGCCGTGGCAGTGGGGTCTAGCTCTCCCTGGCCTCCCCTCTTCCCCCGGGCTGCCTGCGGCCCTGGCGACATCTCCCACCACTGGGAGTGTGGCAGGGGTCTCCGCGGACAAGCGGAGTCAGCCTGCTCCTTCCGAGGGTCTGTGCTGGGACTTGGATGAGTGCTCCGTTCCAGGTGCGGCGGGGGGGGCGTTGCCCGGCCCGGGACTCCAGGACCGGGACATCATTGTTGTACATTGCCCAGAGCCCTTCAGTCCCAGGGATGGGTGATTCAGAAATGTTGTTGTTCATCTGTCTGTTATGCCTCCTGTGACCACACAGTTAACATCATGCAGACCTGTGGGGCGGGTGCACTCATGGCAAAATGCAACATCCAGTTTGCCTTCAGATTGTTACTGGTTTACCCAGGGGATTTTTGCTTGTTAGGCTTTAAATTCAATGGGCAATGGTTTGTGGATAAAGCTATGCCCATGAGCTGCTCAGTCACCTGCACTGCATTTGAGGCCTTCAGCACCTTTTTGTAGTGGGTGGTCAAGGATTGGTCCAACTCACCATACATCACCTACTATCTTGATGATTTTTGGTTGCTGGCCCAGCAGACATTCCTGATTGTGCCCACTGGCTGTCTATGTCCCAGGCCCTCATGGCTGAGTTGGGGGTTCCCTTAGCCCTTAATAAAATGGGCCCAGCACACAAATGACATACCAAGGGATCCAGTTGGAATTCATGTTGGGCACATCTCATGTTCCAGGGGATAAACTGGCCTCTCTTAGAGCCCTATCACAGGTCAAGGCAGCAAAAATATGCACCCTTAAGCTGATCCAGGCACTTCTGGGCCACTTAAATTTTGCCTGCAGAGTGCCCATCTTACATGGGCTATTTCTAAAGTCTGGGCTCCTCCTCATCATATCAGAGGTATTAAGGAGGTCTGGGTTCACTTCCTGGCCAACTTTAATAGTGTGTCCACATGGCAATCTCCATCTGACCTGGAGAGTTCATTGTAGGTTCATACAGATGCATCTGGCAACCTAGGTTTTGGCCTTTATTTTGTGCGTCACTGGTGCACACAGCATTGGCCCCAAGGTTGGGCCTGTACTGGCATACTTAGGGACCTCACTTTCTTAAGAGTTTTCCCCAGTATTAGTGGATGTGGCAAGAAGGCTTTCACGATAAGCACATAATCTCTTGGTGCAACAATCAGGCCATGCTCAGGGTGATCAAAAGTCAGACATCTACCTCTGAGTAGGTGATGAGGCTCGTCTACAGGTTTGTGTTGGCCTGTCTCACTTCTAACATCTCCTTTTCATCATGTTACATTGTAGGCACCAGTAACAACATCCTGAATGCCTTTGTCACTTTCAGGAAGAAAGGTTCCATGCTCTGGCTCCAGAAACAAATCTTCACCCAGATCACTTCTCAGAAGAACTTTGGACCCTTGGCAATGCGTGAGTCTTGGAGTCAATCACCCCATCCATTTGTCATGCCTGTTCTCACACAGTTTCTTCTTTTCACACTTTCCTGAACTCTGTGGATTGGTGAGACTCCTCAACAGTTTTTGAAGTTCATGTACTGCATTACTTGGCCATACTCAAAATGTGGGGCCTGGCCCTACAAGCAATGGAGATTCATTTGGCAGCTATTTTCTTCTATAGCAAGGCCCTTGGTGTCCTGGATTTACACTGCTCCTTTTTGCTTTGTAACTCCATTGAGGGTTTTGAAAAGGTTTGCCCCTTCTATTCCTGGCACCAGGAAACCCATTACCATTCCACTTCTCTGTGGCCTTAACTTACAACTCTCTAGTGTGTGTTGGTCTTCCTTCAAGACCACCTTGTTTCATGCAGCGTTCATATTGGTCTTTTCTGGGGCTTTTTAAGGTAGTGAACTCATGGTGGCTTCACACTGTGATAAATCTGGCCTGGTCTTGACCCACTGGGACATTACAACTGGGACAGTGGCAACAGTGGGAGGGCTTCTAGTGTCCTGACCCCACTGCTGGACCTCCTGATGGCACCTCGTATTTTTGGCCACTGTGTGACAGAGTGTTGGATTAGATAGGCCACTGGCCTGATCGACCATTGGCTTCTCTTATGTTGTTATGTTTTTATGTTAATTCAAGGCTGTGAACTCATTGTTTATTTGCAGTGGTCCAAAACAGAACAATGGGGGCATGGCACAATGGTTCACCTCCACACAGCCCCTCCAGGTCTTCCTTGCCCAGTGCATTCCATGAGATATTACTTGGCTTTGAGGCCCAATGGCCTCCTTTTTGTTCCTGTCAATGGCACCATCTTATCCAAATTCCAAGTCAACATTGTTTTGTGGGTATGCATTTCAGATATGGGTCTCTCTTTTCATATTGGGGCAGCTATGGAGGCTGATCAGAGAGCTGATCAGATTCAGGCCATTGGGTACTGGCCTTCCTCAGTTTATAAGACTTACATACACTTGTCTTAAGTTCTTGCAGGCCAGTGGAAGACTGTTTGGATCATCAGGCATAGTATAGTCTTTTGAGCTGGATCGTATGCTGCTGCTTCTGGCCACAGCATTGAATTGGGCCTGGCTGCAGATCTGCTGGATGTAGGCTTGCCAAGTCCCCCCAGGGGGCCCGTTACCCAATGTCACCAAATCAGGCCCTGGGGGGAACTCCACCCCCTTCTGGCACACATCCCCACCTGGAGGTGACATCATCACGCTGGCCACGTCGGGGGTGGGACGCTCTATGATTTGAGGGAAAACTCTATGGTTTTCTATCCCTCAAATCACCCCAATGTGCTGACGTGATGATGTCACTTCTGAGTGATGTCATTGCAGCGGTGTGTGCACTTTGGGCGCATGCAGGTATTCCCAGAGCAGCGCGGGGCTCCCCCACTGTAAGTGATTTCCAACTTGGCAACCCTAGCTGGATGGGATGAAGGGGTATGTGTTGAATTGCCCTCTTCATATTATCTTGGATCAAGTCTTCTGCACTGGTCCCCCAATGCTATCATTATTTAGCTTTGGTGAGAATGGCATCCCAACACAAAAGGGCTTGGAAATCCTTTGCACATGGCTTCTGAACAGTAAGCTGTTTTAGTCCAAGCTCCTAGAGCACTCTAGGCATAGCTCCCGAAAAAGTAGACCTCATCGGGAGGAAAGTGTGCAAAGCAGTAATTCAACTTGGAGAGTCCTGCGTGGGTGCATAATTCAGCACCCAGACATTTGTTTTTGGCAGGCAGTTCTCTTCAGACCTGATGGGCCTGCATGTCCAGATTGCCCCCTGGTCACCAACTGTGAACATGTCACTGATGTTTCAATTATCAGAGTGACTCAACATAGCCTGCTTGGCATCAGCCAAAGCCTGTGCCTTTTCCACTGTAGATCTCACTCTGTGGAATGTGCTCCCTGTGAAGGTGAGGGGGACACTGGCTCTAGACATTTTCAGGTGGCACTGGCAAGACCATTTTATTTGCCAAGAAATTTAATGGGTAAGTCTATGAATATTCTAGAATAAAAATGTGTGATCTTTTAGAAGCTGTAACAGAGTAACATGGACAGTCCTCTGGAATTAGTGCTACACAATAGTATCCCTATTATAAACATAACATGTACTCAAGCCACA
Organism: Gekko gecko; assembly: GCA_029375565.1. Classification (NCBI taxonomy): domain Eukaryota; kingdom Metazoa; phylum Chordata; class Lepidosauria; order Squamata; family Gekkonidae; genus Gekko; species Gekko gecko. Next base: position 70,569,788 of record JAPDNY010000005.1, on the reverse strand, counting down.
GCTAAAAGGGTTAGAGCACTAGAGGAAGGTGAACAAAGATTGCTACTTAAGGGAAATGCTTGAAGTATACAGGGTGTATAGTTTGAACATTCTTTGACATTGCCCTTCTTTGGGTTTGGAATGTAAACTGACCTTTTCCAATCCTGTGGCCACTGTTGTGTTTTCCAAATTTGTTGGCAAATAGAGTGCAGCACTTTAACAGCATCTTCTTTTAAGACTTTGAATAATTCAGCTGGGATACCATCACCTCCACTAGCTTTGTTGTTAGTAATGCTTTCTAAGGCCCATTTAACTTCGCATTCCAGGATGTCTGGCTCGAGGTCAGTGATTATACCGTCGTGGTTGTCAAGGACATTGAGGTCCTTCTTGTATAGTTCTTCTGTGTATTCTTGACATCTTTTCCTAATATCTTCTGCTTCTATTAGGTCCCTACCGTTTTTGTTCTTTATCATGGCTGGCTTTGCATGGAACGTTCCCTTGATTTCTCCAATTTTCTTGAAGAGATCTCTAGTCCTTCCCAATCTATTGTTTTCCTCTATTACTTTGCATTGTTCATTCAGGAGAGCCTCCTTATCTCTCCTTGCTGTTCTCTGGAAATCTGCATTCAGTTGGGCAAATCTTTCCTTTTCACCGTTGCCTTTAGCTTTCCTTCTTTCCTCTGCTATGTGTAAAGCCTCATCAGACAGCCACTTTGCTTTCTTGCATTTCTTTTTCTTTGAGATGGCGGTGATTGCTGCCTCCTTTACAATGTCACGGACCTCTGTCCATAGTTCTTCAGGCACTCTGTCTATCAAATCTAGTCCCTTAAACCTATTCTTCACCTCTACTGTATATTCATCGGGGATGCGATCTAGGTCAAATCTGAATGGCCTAGTGGTTTTCCCAACTTTCTTCAATTTAAGTCTGAATTTTGCAATGAGTAGCTCATGATCTGAGCCACAGTCAGCTCCAGTTCTTGTTTTTACTGACTGGATAGAGCTTTTCCATCTTTGACTGCAAATTATATAGTCAATCTGATTTTGGTGTTGCCCATCTGGTGATGTTCAAGTGTAGAGACACCTCTTAGGTTGTTGGAAATGGGTGTTCACTATGACCAGCATGTTCTCTTGACAAAACTCTGTTACCCTTTGCCCTGCTTCATTTTGTTCTCCAAGGCCAAATTTGTATGCTATTCCGGTTACCTTTTGATTTCCTACTTTAGCATTCCAGTCCCCTATGATGATGAGGACATCATTTTTTGGTGTTAGTTCTATGAGCTGTTGTAGGTCTTCATAGAACTGGTCCACTTCAGCCTCTTCTGCAGCAGTGGTTGGGGCATAGACTTGGATTACTGTGATGTTGAATGTTTTGCCTTGGATTTGGACCGAGATCATCCTGTCATTTTTGAGATTGTATCCCAATACTGCCTTTCTCACTCTCTTGTTGACTATAAAGACCACACCATTTTTTCTATGGGATTCCTGGCCACAGTAGTAGATATAATGGTCTTCTGAGTTATTCCAATCCCAAAGAAGGGCAATGTCAAGGAATGTTCAAACTATCACACAATTGTACTCATTGCACACTCTAGCAAGGTCATGCTCAAGATCCTACAAGCTAGGCTCCAACAATACATGGATAGAGAACTGCCAGAAGTACAAGCTGGGTTTTGAAGAGGTAGAGGAACTAGAGATCAAATTGCCAACATTCACTGGATTATGGAGAAAGCAAGAGAGTACCAGGAAAACATCTACTTCTGCTTCATTGACTATGCTAAAGCCTTTGATTGTGTGGATCACAATAAACTATGGCAGGTTCTTAAAGAGATGGGAGTACCAGACCACCTCACATGTCTCCTGAGAAACCTATATAAGGGTCAAGAAGCAACAGTTAGAACCGGATATGGAACAACTAATTGGTTTAGCATAGGAAAAGGAGTACAACAAAGATGTATATTGTCACCTTGCTTATTTAATTTATATGCAGAGTACATCATGCGAAATGCTGGCCTGGATGAATCACAAGCTGGAGTTAAGATTGCTGGGGAAAAGATCAATAACCTCAGATATGCAGACGATACCACTCTGATGGCAGAAAGTGAAGAGGACCTAAAGAGCTTCTTGCTCAGAGTGAAAGAGGAGAGTGCAAAAGTGGGCTTGAAGCTCAATATCAAAAAAACTAAGATCATGGCATTTGGCCCCATCACTCCTTGGCAAATAGAAGGGGAAGTCGTAAAAGTAGTGGCAGACTTCACATTCCTGGGATCCTAGATCACTGCAGATGGTGACTGCAGCCATGAAATTAAAAGACGCCAGCTCCTTGGGAGGAAAGTGATGGCAAACCTAAACAGCATGATAAAAAGCAGAGACATCACCCTGCCAACAAAAGTCCGCATGGTCAAAGCAATGGTATTCCCCATAGTAATGTATGGCTGCGAGAGTTGGACTATAAGGAAGGCCGAAGAATAGATTCTTTTGAACTATGGTGCTGGAGAAGACTCTTGAGAGTCCCTTGGACTGCAAGGAGATCAAATCATTCATTCCTAAAAGAAATCAACCCTGACTGTTCCCTGGAAGGCCAGATCCTGAAGTTGAAGCTCAAATACTTTGGCCACCAAATGAAAAGGGAGCATTCACCGAAGAAGACCCTGATGCTGGGAAAGACTGAAGGTCAAAGAAGAAGGGATGGCAAAGGATGAGATGGTTAGACAGTGTCATTGATGCAACGAACATGAAATTGAGCAAACTTCAGAGGACAGCAGAAGACAGGAGGGCCTGGCGTGATCTGGTCCATAGGGTCGCGAAGAATCGGACTCGACTGTGCAACTGAACAACAACAACATACAGGGTGTATATGTAGATGTTCTGTCAGTCATTCCTGACCAATTTTATTCTTCAGGACAGCTAGCAATTACTCAAAAGATTAGGCTGCAAGTCTCCAATTGCACAAAGGATTTTAAATGTTTGTATCAAGTGTATTTTTAATGCACATCTGTTGTTTTGATACATCTTAAGTAGGATTTGAAAAGAACTATAGTTCTCTGAGGTTTGTGACAAATAAAAAAATACTAAGGGGGAGAACTGTTTATCACAGCTAAGGAATTTTCAGAGTGACACTGAGTCATAATTTATTTGCTTGAATAAACATCCCAAATGAATGCTGCATAAAAGAAAAATATTGCTTTTGCTAAAATAAATACATGTTAAAATGAGCGTGGATACAGATGGCTTTAGTGCTTAGTGAAATAAATAGAGCTAAGACCGAAATAAATGTAAGACATTGAAAGAAGCACAGAACATGATAAAATGAATACTGTTCCATTTAAAACTGATTGACAGGTAATGAACTATAAAATCTATATTGAAATGGGAATGACAGAGAAAGCATGACACATAGCTCTTTCAGTGCAGTCATACAGCTGAAAGATGGGAAATGTTCTAAGAAAACAGTTCACTAAAATTAAGCAAATTAAAGATTAATGAAAAATCAATGTGTGCTGATTGCATTAGTGAGTTGGTGCGAGACAGAATAGCATGGTAGTTTAACATGATTATTAAACAGATGCTTCTGCGTATATGCACATGTGTAGATATAAGACATTAGGAAGGTAAAAAAAGATATCAGGAAAACAAAATGCATTCATGCACCTCATTTTTTACTTCATTCTAATAGCTTGCAGTAGTCAATAGACATTTTTAAATTAGTTTGTATGTATTTGTTTCAATATGTAAATTTGAAAGAAAATCATGACCAGGAATTTTTAAAACTGCTTACCTTCTTAACAGAATCCAAACAGTGTGACTTATATTTCACAATAGAATGCTTAATCTTTAATTAAAAATTAACATATTCATCATCGAAAAACACTCACCTCACTGGACATGTGCATTATTTCAATGCTATACACTGCTCTCTTTCACCAATGGCTACTGCTTATTCTCAGGGCCAAGTTTCTTTGTCTTCACTGTCCTTGGCCTCATTTACTCTCACTTCCATTTAACGTAATCTGTGATTGTGTTATCATGACATCATCAACAAGAGAGTTGTCACATGCAGTTGGATTAGCTAACTGCAGAGGGCAAATGAGACTAAGGGCAGTGAAGGTAAAGAAAGAACAGTGTGAGCAGCAGTAGCAACACAGAACTAAAACATTTAACCTTAAGTCCAAACTCATTTCCTGACATTTAAGACCATAAGAACATAAGAGAAGCCAATGTTGGATCAGGCCAATGGCCCATCTAGTCCAACACTCTGTCACACAATGGCCAAAAATACGAGGTGCCATCAGGAGGTCCAGCAGTGGGGCCAGAACACTAGAAGCCCTCCCTCTGTTGCCCCCCCAAGCACCAAAAATACAGAGCCCCAGCCTGAGAGTTCCTATCTATACCTTGTGGCTAATAGCCACTGATGGACTTCTGCTCCATATGCTTATCTAATTCTCTCTTGAAGCTGTCCATGCTTGTAGCCGCCACCACCTCCTGTGGCAGTGAATTCCATGTGGGTGAATTCACTCTTTGGGTGAAGAAGTACTTCCTTTTATCTGTTCTAACCTGACTGCTCAGCAATTTCATTGAGTACCCACGAGTTCTTGCATTGTGAGAAAGGGAGAAAAGTACTTCTTTCTCAACCTGCTCTATCCCATGCATAATCTTATAAACCTCGATCATGTCACCTCTCAGCCATTGTTTCTCCAAGCTAAAGAGCCCCAAGCGTTTTAACTTTTCTTCATGGGGAAAGTGTTCCAACCCTTTTATCATTCTAGTTGCCCTTTTCTGCACTTTTTCCAATGCTATAATATCCTTTTTGAGGTGTGGTGACCAGAACTGTATACAGTACTCCAAATGAGGTTGCACCATTTATTTATACAGAGGCATGATGATACTGGCTGATTTGTTTTTGTTAATCAACAGAGAAAACAGAGAATGGAAGTTTAATAATCTTTTCAACTATGACTGCCACCCCCCATATTAAACAGACCCAGGAAACGGACCCTTCTGAAATGTACATCTGTATCCTCTGAGGAGATCATTGAGTCATACAACAATTTGCTCATTCCCACTTAATGCTTATTCAGAAGAATTAACAACTGTTTGCTATTCAAGGGCAGATGTTTCTGAGCATTATCTGAGCTTGTCAGCACTAAAAGAAAATGGATTTGTTTCCCTTCACATCACAAAGCAAACTACTGCAATATCTGAATTGCCTAAATTAATGCCCAAATTCTATTGTTTTCAATGAGACCTAAGACAGCATAATTCACTGCTGATTGAGCTCTACCAACAGAACACTGGGAGCAAAACTATGGAGTCACAGTGTAGGGAAATGTATACTACCAGTTATCCATAAATCAATCAAATATAGGATGTCCATCTCAATGCAAACACTTGAAAGTTATTGTTTCTAGTATAAAAGTATTCCGGTAGACAGATGCATGGACACACAACTATTTCGAATTCTGTCAAAGAATGTATAAACATGCAAATATTTTATTTATTTATTTATTCGTTTGCTTTTTATCCCACCCTCCCCGCCAAGGCAGGCTTCGGGCAGCTTACATAAAATAGCGGTAACTAAATATAATACAATATAAATATCAGCATAAAATACACATATGATTATTAAAAACAATTTATATAAAAATGGTGATATGGTAGTACTAAAGTGCATAATGTAGTTTGACTATCGGCAGGCTCAGGCTGGAAATAAAATTGGCACAGGGCGTAGGTGGTAAGATGCAGCTTGTTACCTAAATGCTTGGTGGAAGAGCTCCATTTTTGTGGCCCTGTGAAACTGTGTTAGGTCCCGCAGGACCCTGATGTCCTCTGGAAGTTCATTCCACCAAGTTGGAGCTACCACAGAGAAAGCTCTGGTCCTGGTCAATACCAGCCTGGCATCCTTAGGGCCAGGGAGGGCCAGATTTTGCAACCCTGACTGTAGTGCTCTCTGGGAAACATGTGGGGAAAGGCAGGTGGGTCCCTGACCATAAAGGGCTTTAAAAGTAAGCGCCAGCACCTTGAAACAAATCCGGTGTGCTATAGGTAGCCAGTGCAGTGCACTCAGCACAGGCCAAATGTACTCCTGTATGGGGAGTCCCATCAACAACCTGGCCATTGCATTCTGCATCAGCTGAAGCTTCCAGATTTGGGTCAAGAGCAGTCCCATGTGGAGAGCATTACAGTAGTCTAATCTTGAGATGACCATAGCATGGATCACTGTTGCCAAGTCACTGCGTTCGAGGAAAGGAACCAACTGCCTAATCAGCCAAAGATGGTAAAAGGTTGTCTTAGCAGTGGCTGCTACCTGGGCCTCCATGATTAGAGAAGGATCCAGGAGCACTCCCAAGTTCCTTACCTCCAGCACTTGCACCAACAACACCCCATCGAAGGATGGGAGTGAGATCCCTAATCCCAGCCCGCCCTGACTTAGGCACAAGACCTCTGTCTTCATCAGATTCAATTTCAGTCAGCTCAGTCTAAGCAGAACATCTCCAATAAGGTAATCCTGTTTCAGTGCACACTGCTTCATGGTTTAAATTCACAATGCAGTGCTATCATTGTGTTACTAAATATTGAATTAGAGCATGAGATTTAAGATAACAAATCAAAAGGTGAACCTAAAGTGTTTTCAAGTGTTTATCAGTACAGCTTGCAATTTATGATCAAACGGCAGTCCTAACACAGGGTGAGTGGTGGGAAATAATGATGCAAGGGTCTTCCTTTTTTCTTATGGGAAAACATTTAAGAACAAATCTACAGAAACAGAGTTTATTCTGATTTTCCTATATTACAAAATCAGATGATAAGGGTTAGTGATTTACTTGCTGGATCATGTTTATATCTGATTTGGACTTAAGCTAGGCCATCCAAATGACATTAAATTACTATGCTACATAAGATCACTATAAAAATACCAAAAATGGCCAAGGAGTTAGAAATAGAAAAAGGGACCCCCTCAAAAAAAAAAAAAAAAACTTGCCAAAGGAAACTTAAGTATGTTGTTCAGAGAGCAAATAACTGGAAGGGAGCTGGGTCAGTTTCAGAATAGTTGCCCCTTCTGTATTAGTTCCATACTTCATTGGTAATGTCTGCAACTGGCAACCACAAGAATTCAGTAGATCATGTGGAAAGTTCACACTGGAATACCACTTGACTATGCAGAAGCAACAATCTTGACATAACAATATTTAAGAACCAGACCTATGTCTCAAGTCAACTGATCTTACTATGGGCTGTATGGATGGGTCAGGGTTTCACCTTCTATCACACAACTGAGGCACTGGGGCCGAGGACAGACTGGCAGTTTGAAGTGCGAGGGAGTCATGGCAAAAAGATCTGGCACAAACTGCTCTGGGTTTTCCCAGTCACACTGAGCTGACTGATGCAGGAGCATACCAAGGAGGATGTGCAAGGGAGTGTTCACACTGTTGGCCTGCCCCTGGTGGAGGCGTGGCTGTAAGTGGCTTTTTTTGTATGTAATCCGGTTATATGCGCTTATGAGCTCATGCGCATAAGCACTCATGCACATAAGTACATCCTTTACTGGATCAGCTTGTTCATGTTCACACATCCCTGAAGCAGGATGAACGTGCTCTCCAGGGTTTGCTACCACTTTCACTTGGTATTTTTTAAACTCAGGAGGGAAGTGTTAAGAACATAAGAACATAAGAGAAGCCAATGCTGAATCAGGCCAATGGCTCATCTAGTCCAACACTCTGTCACACAGTGGTTGAAAATACCAGGTAAGAACAAAAAAAGAGGGGGAGGGGGGAAAAAACTGAACCTAAAACCTAGAATCCAGAACCTGACAAAGGTTAATCAAATGTGGCCCCCTTTTCCACATTTGACTAACCTTTGTCAGGTTCTGGATTCGAAAATACCAGGTGCCATCAGGAGGTCCAGCAGTGGGGCCAGGACACTAGATGCCCTCCCACTGCTGCCCCCGCCCCCAGCACCAAGAATAGAGTGCATAACCTGCCCCAGACTGAGAATTCCTATTATACCTTGTGGCTAATAGCCACTGATGGACTTCTGTTACAAGACGGGTTGAGTACGGCTGGGGAAGGCCTGACAGATGTGCCGGTGTGAACCGGCCCTTTAATCCATTTGTGAAATGTTTCTGAAACGTGCCTATCTCAGGCCAAACTGCCAGTCTGAACTCGGCCTGAGTTGTTTGGAGGCAAGATTGAATGATCTTAGTATAGACCACAGATGGTGGTTGGCATTCAACTGTTCCATTTACTCTTTTATTCACATAGACTTTGGCTCTGACATTGTACTATAGTAAAGGAAAATATCCTCCCTAATGCTTGTATATTTTTATAAACTGCTCATTGCTATTTATACAATAAAGCTGTACAATACTAAGATTATTGGATGCTAGTTTATAGTTGCTTCCCTTGGGCTCATTTCTCATGTCACAAATGTGGCCATACTTTCTGAAATACGTTCACTTCTAGCAAAAAGCTCAGGAATATTAACTTGAATTAAGAAGCAAATTTTGAAGTCCATTTGTGAATGTATGCACTGTGAACAATGTTTCTCATCATGTATAATCTGTTCACATTAATATACATTGTTTCTTTATAATCTCATTAATGAAGTCCAGTGCCCACTCAACAATTTGCTGGAGTGCTATATTTTGCTAATAAACCAAACTGGGTTTTTTTCTGTCTCATTTTCAGCCCTGCTTTTGAAGCTCCTCCAAAACTTTGTTTCCAATTTTGTGATGTTTTAGTTAGTACTAATAAAACGTTTACAATATCACTGTGCATTATAGAATATTAGTTGGATGGATGAATACTTTCATCCAAAGCAGTGGATTTTGGGCTAGGATTGGATTGAAGTTGTACTTTCTTTGAGCAAACAGTGGTACTTACAGAAGACTATTTCATGGAGTCTTTTGCAGAATCTTCCATTGGCATTAATGATGCTGGGTTTAAGATTTACCACAAGGGTGTTAAAATTAAGTGGACCCTAGTACCTCCTCCTCCGGTTTTCATGCAAATTGTTACATATGCATCATTCCTTGTGCAGATGATATGTTTTTCATGTTTCACATCAACAACAGTTAAACAATTTTGATTGCAAATAGATTCAAGTGGGTAGCCGTGTTGGCCTGAAGGAACAGAACAAAGTTTGAGTCCAGTGGCACCTTTAAAACCAACAAGTTTAATTCTGGGTATAAGCTTTTATGTTGGTCTTAAAGGTGCCACTGGACTCAAATGTTGATTGCAGTTGCAGCAGCTTCTCCATGAGGGAATACATATTTGATAATACATTCATATTAATTTGCTTGAAAAACTGAGGAGTAAAATGTACTGAATGAGAACCCAGAGCCCAAAAATGAATCCGAATGGGAATCTAATGCCACAATATTATTATACACCTTCCTTACTGGAGCATTCTTTTTATTGGTACCACATCTTCATAGGCCCCAGTCCTTAGCATGCCTTTACGCAAAGAAATTTGAGGAATTCAAAGAAAAGAAACTATAAACCTATTATTGCTAAAGTTATGTGTGCAGTGATTTATGGTAATAAAGTCATATTGCATGCTATAATCTACTTTGAATTGTGATATACATGATACATATTTCCCCCCTTGAATTTTGTTCCATTTTATATGTGACTATAATGTCTTCAACATTTCTAAATAAATAGTCAAAATCTCAGTGACCATATTTTAGGAGTCCAAGGAAAGAGCAGAGTAAATCCTAATCAGGATTTTGCAGTCATCCTGTCCTTAAGGAAGTAGAACTCAATAGACTCCAAGCCCCCCCCCCCCGTGACAGGGTAAAGAGACACCATCTGACCCCAGAAAATTACAGGTTAGCAACTCAGGCTTACACAAATACATCAGGCTGAGTCTGTAACAGGAGCTGCTTTATGAACAGGAGGAGACAACTCTATTGAAAAAAGGCAAGGCTTTGATCCCAAGACTCTGAATTTGAAAATCTAAATTAGAGGACCTAGAGGTTACCTTCCCCTAATGTTTTTCTGTCTCTTGTTCTTTTACGTGACATTAACAATTTTTCCCACCAGGCAACCTGAGCGAAAGGATAGAAAGTGATGCTTTAAAAAAAAAAAAGTAAGTTGACTTCAGTAGGAATTAAGTAGCTAAGCCATGCCCAGGATTGCAACCTTTGCAAAAATATTGCCTTTTAAAAGGAGACTAGCAACAACCTGATCTTTTTCACTTCATCCAAAGACTGAAATGATATTTTAAACTTTTTATATAGTATTGATTTTATTACTCATTCTAATTGTTGTTGTTCAGTTGCATAGTCAAGTCCAGCTCTTCACAACCCCATGGACCATTCATTGTAATGCTATGGCATGATTACAAACTACAACCAAGAGAAAAACCGGGGGGGGGGGAGAAACACCATGATAGATAAGATTTTTTTATTATTTTACATTTTTATCCATTCAAATCTCAAGAAAGGGATGCAAAATCATGGTTTTCTAGAACCTGGGTACCAATGAAATCAATGGCCACTTCCTAAAATATCAGGTTTAGGATGGATGGGTAAAGTCATCTATTAACTCTATGCCAAGGCTACTTATATGGATGAAATACTAGAAAGATGCACTCAAGAGTCCTTGAGAAAGAAGCATCCAAAATGCTATATTTGGATGTCTTGTTCAAAAAGCTGGTCCAGCCACCTGACATCAACACATCAACCTACACAAGGCAAAACTATCAGATAACACATGTAGTACATCATATCACATTTAGTACATATCACATATATCACATGTAGTGCATCATATCCACACTTCCTGATACTGGAAAGCAGATTCATAACTTTCATCTGTTCCTCTCTTCTGTACTAGAAATCTGCCAAGTCATGTTCTGTCTCTTGCACACACATACACGTCTCTTTTTCGTGTTATTCACAGGATTGTCCACTCTCTACTCCATATGTTAGGGAACACAGTTGTCCTAAACCTATTTTTCTTCTTCTAGAGTACAGGAATCCCCAAATCTCTTTCTTAAGCTCAACTATTCTCCTTTCTCTCATCTTCCATTATTTAAATCATCATAAGCTGTAAGAACCTCAGAGCCATTCTAAAGCAGATTTATAAGTACCTGAATATTTCTCATGCTTCAGACAATTGTTTTCCAATTTATTTTTTCTTTAAAATTAAACAAAAATTGCAGGATGCCAGAATAAATAATAACTAAATGTGCCATGTCATGCACATTTAGTGACATGGGATATTATGGTGAAATAATACATCAGTTATTCATGCCTAAAATTCTCAGATCCAATACAGTTAAATTCGGCCAATTGTGTGTGTCAACTGACATCAAATCCCAGCCGATTTATGGTGACCCCAGGAAGAGGTTTTCAAGGCCAGTGAGAAGCAGAGGTGGTTATTGGCTTCCTCTGCAGTGTATTTCATGGCAATTTCCCCCCTGCTTAGGCTCTGAGATGTGATGAGGACTATAGCATGCCGCCTTCCCTCCCTTGGCCAATTAGGTGCAGCAAAAAGAAATGTGCAGGGGAGGAACTGTATTTTAAAAACTGAATTCAACCTGAGGGGGAGCCAATATAGGTATCTCCCCATGAAATTTTCAGTGAATTTCCTTTACTTTTTCACTCTGACAATGAAATTTGATTATGCAAATAAGACCTTATTAGTCAATACATAGTTCACATAGGAATCTTACAGTCAACAAAAATAAATATAAACTAAGTAAATATAAACACCTCCCCTTCCCAGCCTCTGCACCACACAAGTAAAGCACCACATAAGTAAAAGGTGTATCCTTTTCCTGTTTACAGTCTAAAATTCTTCAGTGCAATAGGGAAGGATCATTTTTATTATTCTTCGTCTCTTATGCCCTTCAGAACATAAAACAGGAAAAGCTTGGTGTTTGTTCACAGGGGTCAGGAGAATGGGAAACCCTTACTAGCTGCTGTTTTTCCTTTTTAAAAGATGGGGGGGGAGATTGTGATCTATTATGAATACAAAGACTTGATTGCTTTCCAAAACAGACACCGAATCAGTGTACACAATAACTAGGCACAGTCTGAATAGTGGTCCAGCATTTAATTGTTCAGGTTCTTGAAAAGGCTTTCAGAAAATGGGAAACTCTTTAGCCTGAAGCTCTCCAGCTTTAAAGAGGCATATTTGAATTCATCAACATTCTTTAAATGCACACTGACAATTTGCAAGATAACAAAAACATTGTTTCAGTTATAGTGCTGACAGGGTTGGAGTTTCTCAGGTGAAAGGCAAAAGTGTTACTACCACTGGCAATTAAGACAGGCTGCCAATTGCAGAACAAAGCTGTGATGGAATCAAGGATGCTGCAAACTTTGTAAAAAGGGCAACCAACATTGAATTTACTGTGTTTACAGTCCCTCTTTCTTTTGTCTAGTCAAATGCCTTGTATTAGTGCTTCAGTGATCTGCTCATGGTTCAAAATGAACAGCATTTCAAATACTTTTGTACTGATATAGTGGTAGAATTCAGCATGGCAGCTGGCCTGGTAGCTACTATTGACATGGCTCCCAATTTACTGGCTTCCCTGGATCACATATGTAGCTCAGAGGCACTGCCTTACTAAAGAGCCAGCCAAAGCTCAGCAAAGGGTTTCAGTCTAAGGTTGCACAAGGCACCCTCAAGGGCAATCTCCAGTCCCCCCCTCCACTCAGCAAAGGTATGCATATGGAATAATCGCAAGTTCCTTCAGGTAAAGTAGCTGCATTCTCAGAGCCATTCAGGAGATATCTGGTGAACCTTCTCTGTCTCCATATCCCCACATAATCCCCTTTTGTGTGATATCTGTGCCAATGAGGAAATCTTTTGTCCCAACACCTACCCTTCCTGTCCCCTCCCTCAGGATACTGAGACAAATTGACCAAATATTAGATCATTAACAATTCTTTCTGACACCTGTCAGAGACCCATTTCCCCCTTTTGTCTAAACCTGGGAACCCATTCAACCTACCCTGTTAAGACCATCAACAGTCATTAAACCCATAAAGTCCTGTCCCAGGAGACTGCTCCTTGAATTCCTATAAAAATAAAGAGTAAGCCCCATCTCAATGTACACTCTGAGGGTGCCTACTATAAGGTACATCCCCAAAGCCTCTGCTTTGGGTCTCCTTTCTTAGCGTGAAACACTGGCTGTTTGCACTTTCTTCTACACAGATGTCTGTACATCTGGAAAGATAATATAACTCCTACAACTGCTCCTTAATGTCTCTATCCTCATCTCTTCATTTCTTAGTTCTGAATTGTGTGTACATTTTGATTGCTTAGAATGATTGTAAGCAGGGATATTCTATTAAATACTCTTTAAATCTGGAGTCCTCATACTGAACTGGACCTTGGTATACAAAGATGTGGGATCCCTTGTACCCTTCTAGCCAGAGCTCTTTTTGTAGCAGGAACTTCTTTGCATATTAGGTGACACACCCCTAATGCAGCCAATCCTCCAAGAGCTTACAGTAGCCCCTGTAAGAAGAGCTCTGTAAGCTCTTGGAGGATTGGCTGCATTAGGGGTGTGTCGCTTAATATACAGAGGAGTTCCTGCTACACAAAGAGCCCTGCTTCTAGCCCCCTCTGTCTCATAGCTAATTTCCCCCAATATTGAGACAGGCCAGTTGCGGTAACACATATATCCCAAATTAATCTTGGACAGGTCATACACTATTTAAAATCAACCATGAATAGAATATATGCCTTTTTTGCACATGTGCAACTGGCAGTATTTAAAAGCACATAGCAGTCCTCATGCTGGTACATGTTCACAACTAATTGGAACAATTATAGTTCCTAGGTGGCAAGGAGAAAACTAGCATTATTAAGAGAAATTCTCTTAATTCCTCTTTTCCCAATTTCTCCTGGAAATCTGACAATTCATTTCTGTTCCCCTTTTCAGGGATTTGGAGTCTGTTTTCAATCAATTCTATTTTGAGCAAAGAGCATAATTCTACTTTGAGCATAATTTGTTAGGTTTGGGATTCTCCAATCAGGTAATCAATAGATCAGAAAATGCTCCAGGGGTAGAGGAGTAGAAAGTTTATTGCTCTTTGTTCTTATTATTGTCTGGGGCAAGCTCATGAGTCAAGATGTAGGTTAACAGTCAGAGAGGATGTTAATCCTTTGTTTTGTTTCCCAGTTTAACCCTCCCTCTTTAGTAAAGTTTCTTGTTTAAAAGGTAATACAAGTGTTTTGCTGCATTTATCAACTCTGCATTTTACATTGAAGTCCCTAACAAAAAAGTGCCCAGATTCCACCACTCTCAGCCTCAGCAGTATCCAGACAGCCAAAGAAACCACCCCTTTTGTAAGTTACAGGGTTCCCCCCCTTATGGGATACATTGGGGAAATGAATGTGGGAAGCGGAACCCATGATAAAGTTTATGTGGTCCAGACTTGATGAATATTGAGTCAGCCAGGCGACACTAGGATAGATGGACAAGATGGCTGATCCTGCCACCCAAGAAGCACTGAAATGCTTCTTTAAAAATTTGTTTTTAATCAGTTATTTAATTTATAACAAAGAAAGGTTGGTGGCAGTGGGGAAACCAGTGTGAAAAATGCATGCGCAGACTATCTTTGATAAAATTTCAGACATTCAAAAAAGAGTGAACATTTCTGCATGGTTCAAGTTTATCTTGATTGGAGAGGAGTGACAAGAGGAGTATCTCAAGGATCTGTCCTGGGACCTGTTTTGTTCAACATCTTTATCAGTGAGTTGGATGAAGGGATTTGGATGAAGGGATAGAGGGAATGCTTATTAAATTTGCAGATACTAAATTGGGAGGGGTTTCAAATATGGTAGAAGACAGAGTCAGGATACAGGATGATCTTGACAGGCTGGAAAACTAGGCTAAAAGAAATTTAATGAATTTCAATGGGGATAAATGTAAAGTTCTGCATTTAGGTAGGAAAAATCAAATGCATAATTATAGGTTGGGGGAGACTTGTCTTGGCAGTAGTATGTCTGAAAAGGATCTAGGGGTCTTAGTAGACCATACACTGAACATGAGTCAGAGGTGTGATGTGGTTGCTAAAAAGGCAAATGCGATTTTGGGCTGTATCAACAGAACTATAGTGTCCAGATCACAAGATGTGATGGTACCACTTTACTCTGCTCTGGTTAGACCTCACCTAGAGTACTGTGTTCAGTTTTGGGCACCACATTTTAAGAAGAAGATAAGATAAGCTGGAACGTGTCCAGAGGAGAGCAACAAAGATGGTGAGGGGTCTGGAGACCAAGTCCTTTGAGGAAAGTTGGAAGGAGCTGGGTATGTTTAGCCTGGAGAGGAGATGACTGAGAGGTAATATGATAACCATCTTCAAGGGCTGTCATCTAGTGGATGGTGTGGAGTTGGAGAGGTATTTGTGAATTTCCTGCATCATGCAGGGGGTTGAACTAGATGACCCTGGAGGTCCCTTCCAACTCTGATTCTAAGTCTCCTCTCACAATTTGCAAACAAAGAAATGATTGATGATTCCTGGATGGGATAAAGATGATTAAAAAGTAGCCTAACATTCAGAAAGGGTATAGAAAAGTAAGAACAGCTCTTAACTTGGAAGGATAAGTATTTGCATATTACCCAAAGATACTAATCAAGTATCAGTGTAAAGAAGAGAAAGGAGTATTTCTAAATATTGATCAGTATTAATTTTTAAATTAAGATGATGAAAAAAAATCTGTTTAGTTATTTAAATGAACATCTTTAGAGATTAGCTGAGTTTCTCTAATACCACAAGGGTTCAGAATATTTCCTTGCTTCCATTGGCTGAGCTACTTTAATACTGCAGGGTTTAGAAGACAGAGTAGAAGAACAAAAGACTAATGAAAGGATGGATGGGGACCTGAGAATGCAGCAGTGCTTAAGAGCAAAGCACTAATAAGGAAGCACTAGGTGGAAAGAGGTGAGAAAGAGAAGGCCAGAGGAAAAATTTGCTTAGGAAGGAAAACTGGAGAGAAAGAATGGAGAGGAGCACATGCCTCCAGAAGCAGAAGACATTAGGAAGACTGAAGTTACCACACTGATTTCAAAAAAACAGCCAAATGTTTGGATACAAGCCTGTTTGTGCAGTGTCATGTTCTGACAACACACACATTGCCACAAATGCCACCAATAGCCTTGGTGTGCCTGTAAGAATTTGCAGTAAATGACAAGTCTGGATAAATCATCTTTTATAAGCCCTTAAATTTTTCTTTTTAATTAAGAGGATGTTTCTCAAGCTATTTCCAATATCTACTCATGTGCAGAATTATAATTAAAATTACTAATTAACCTTAGTCAATCTGCTTTGCCCTTCTAATGACTGTGTACAAAGCAACTTCCCTAATCAAGCCACTCAGTAAAGTAAATGGGAACTTCCCTTAGTAAGGCTTTGCTCTAGCTGCCATCTCTGCTATGATAACTGCTCACTGACTTTGACCCACTGGTGACTGTGTAAAAGCCAACAGCAAGGGTGGAATTCTGTACCCTCTGGGTATTTAGAAGATTATTGGAAGAAGTAAATAGACATTCTCAAAGCAACATGCAGAAATTGGTATATGACAAATTGATGAGAATTTTCACATGACTAAGTTAACCGTGCAGTAAAGATGGTTGGAAACCAACGCTCATAAATATGATCATGCAGAAATAAGTTATGAGAATTGGCCCTGTGTTCGGTGAAAATGTGGAAGTTTTATTTATGGTACGTGATTAACAAAAATCCCTTGATCTCACGGAATACTGTGCTCTTTGGAAAATAATGATAAACTAATAAGGGTGTGGTGATGACATGGGTGGCCAAGGCTACCCCAATCGTGTCAGATCTCAGAAGCTAAGCAAGGTCATCCCTGGTTAGTACTTAAATGAGAAGACCACCAAGGAAGTCCAGGGTTGCTATACATAGGCATAAAATAGCGAACCACATTGTTTTGTCTCTTGCCTGAAACTCCTACAGGGTCACCATCAATCAACTGCAACTTGACAGTGCTATCCACCACCAACAGGGGCATGTAAAAATTATATTTGGGTAGTTGTCCAATAAGAACATCAGTCAGAGTCTTCTTTGATATTGAAAAGTATTAGGAAATCAATGCAATCATTCCTTCCTTTGGTATCGATGGGAAGGAAACAAATTTCTGGATGTAACTCTTCCACAGCCTCCAGTTTGGGATGAAATTCATAGGGATTATGGCCCTCATCTATCACATTTTGGTCATAGAAGAAAGCATCCCCATTCTATTAGCAACTGAAACTGCAATCCTAAACAAAGTTTTACCCTTCTAAACCTGGCTCCTGTTCTGTTTACTGGTTGCAAGGAGAAAACAGATCAGGCTGTTAGCCATTTGTGAGAATCTTGAGCCTGTCTAGTGAATTCCTTTTCACTTTTTCAAACAGTATGATATCATAGAACCATAGAGCTGGAAGGGGCTGTACAGACCATCTACTCCAACTCTCTGCTCAATGCAGGATTAGCCAAAAGCATCCCTGACAAATGTTCATCCAGTTGCTACTTGAAGATAGCCAGTAAGAGGGAGCTCACCACCTCCCTAGGCAGCTGATTTCAGTGCTCAACTGCTCCTATTGTAAAGAAATTTTTCCTAATATCCAGCCAGTACCTTTCCACCCATAATTTAAAGCCATTATCCTCTGCTGTCAACAGGAACAGCTCCCTGCCCTACTCTAAGTGACAGCCTGTCAAATACTTAAAGAGAGCAATCATGTTTCCCCTCAACCTTCTCTTCCCCAGACTGAACATTTTGAAGTCCCTCAGCCTTTCCTCATAGGGCTTAGTCTCTAGGCTTTGGATCATCCTCATTGTTCTCTTCTGCATTCACTCCATTCCTTTTGGAAATGAGGCCTCCAGAAATGCATACAGTACAAGCAGTTGAGCAGTGAAATCAGCTGCCTAGGGAGGTGGTGAGTTCCCTCTCACTGGAGCTGACCTAGCTGAGCTCTGAGAAGGAGCAAGGTGTTTGAGCTGCCAGAGGGGTGAGTGGTATTTTTATTTATTTACTTTCAGCTGAGGTGCTTTAGCTGAGAAGGTACTGTGTCAGGGACTGTATTTGGGAATGTGTGGGTGAGTTGTAGCAGACTCCTGGCTGCTGGAGTTAGGGTGTGAAAGGGTCATTGCTTGCCTGTAATTAAGTGCTTGGGTGAAATTGAATAGCAGACTCCTGGCTGCTGGAGTTGGGGTGTGAAAGGGGCTTTGTTTGACCGTCATTAAGTGCCTTGGGTGATTTTGAGTAGCTGCTGGCCACACCCACTCCTGGGAGACAATTCCATTTAAGGCAGGAAGTTTGCAAAAGGCACGAGCCTCTGGCACGAGCCGAAGGGCGAGGCTCTTTGCCTGTGGCTCTTTGCCTAGGGGCTCTGTAAGAAGCCCAGGAAGAGCCAGAAAGCCAGGACCTTGGCTCCTTGGTAAGGTAAGTAGACTCCTACAACAGGAGCCATATAAATACAAAGGGTTTTAAAAGGGGGTTATAGAAAAGTATTTGTTTAAAAACAATTATGAAGCCAGAATGCCAGCAGGGGGTTGGGGGCTATCCAGTGTTTTGCAGGGAGTGTCACATGTATGACTATCTGCCCACTGGTCAGAAGTCTTGGGTGTGTGCTCGGTGCAAGGAGCTCTTGGTTCTCAGGGAGCGAGTTTGCTCCCTTGAGGCCAAGGTGGCTGACCTGGAGAAGCAGGGACAGTCAGTTAGGTGCACGGGGAAGACTCTCGGGGACTTGTTAGATATGTCCCACTCTGGATCTGGCAGCCCAGCTGCTGCCAGGGAGCATGAGGGTCAAGGGGAAAAGGGGCACCATGCTGAGGATAAGGGGAATGTGCCCTCAGAAGGGACCTCTTCTTCAGCTGGTGAACGGGTATTCTTTCGTACCAAGGAACCGTCCCTGGGAAGGGTGGGAGGGGGGCTCTTGGTAGTTGGTGATTCGATTCTTAGGCAGGTAGACAGCTGGGTGGCGAACCCACGTACTGATCGTATGGTGACTTGCCTGCCTGGTGCGAAGGTAGCGGACATTACGCGTGTTTTAGATAGGCTGGTAGATAGTGCTGGGGAGGAGCCAGTGGTCATGGTGCACGTCGGCACCAACGATGTGGGGAAATGCAGTCGTGAGGTCCTGGAGGAGAAATTTAGACTGCTGGGCAGGAAACTCAAGGCCAGGACCTCCAAGGTTGCCTTCTCGGAAGTGCTACCTGTTCAACGCGCAGGGCCGGAGAGACAGGCACAGATCAGGAGTCTCAATGCATGGATGAGACGGTGGTGTAGGGGGGAAGGGTTCAAGTTTGTTAGGCACTGGGATGCTTTTTGGGACAAGAGGGAGCTGTACAAAAGGGACGGTCTCCACTTGTCCCGAGAAGGAACCAGGCTGCTGGCGCTCAAAATCAAAAAGGTGGCAGAGCAGTTTTTAAACTGAATAATGGGGGAAAGCCGACAGGAGATGAAAAGTTTCTGGTTCGGGATGGCTCATCTCAAAGAGATGAAGGGGTAGCTATTACTTTTGTACAAGGAAATGGATTACAATTGTCCACTGAGACTGTGGCTAATGATAGGAACTGCCTGGCAAGGTCTCGAGGCAGCAAGAGAAAGGCTGTGGGCTTAACAAACATGGGAAACTATAAGTGTTTATACACAAATGCTAGAAGTCTCCGAGGTAAAATCGGGGAGTTGGAATGCTTGGTGTTGGGGGGAAATAGACATTGTGGGTATTTCAGAAACTTGGTGGGATGAGGAAAATCAGTGGGATACGGTGATTCCTGGTTATAAATTATATCGGAAGGATAGGGGGAAAGGGTTGGAGGTGGGGTGGCTTTGTATGTCAGAGAGGGTATACCGTCCAGTAAGATTGAGAGGGTAAGAGAATTGGATTCACTTCTGGAAATGCTATGGGTTGAAATAGTGGGTCCAAAAGGAGGCTTAACAGTGGGAGTTTGTTATCGCCCACCAGATCAAAAGATAGAGGAGGATTATAAAATGATGAATGAATTAAAGATAGCGGCTAGACGAAATAACTGTGTTGTAATAGGCGACTTTAACTACCCACACATTGATTGGGTCAATATGACTTCTAGTCGGGAAAAAGAGATTGCGTTCTTAGACACTCTCAATGACTGTGCTGTGGAACAGATGGTCACAGATCCTACCAGGGGAGAGGCGATCCTGGATTTGGTCCTAAGTAACACCCAAGACCTGGTGAGAGATGTAAAAGTGATTGCACCACTTGGGAACAGTGACCATAATGTCATTGAGTTTAACATTTGTACAGATAGGGAGTTGCCCAAAAAGACTGACGCAACCACTTTTAACTTTAAAAGGGGTAACTTCTCTGGTATGAGGGGACATGTGAGGAAGAAATTGAAAGGAAGAGTGGAGAAGGTCAAAACCATTGGGGAAGCTTGGAGACTATTTAAAAAGACAATCATAGAAGCTCAGAAAAAATCTATACCACAGGTTAGGAAAGGTACAAATAGGTATAGAAAAAAGCCTGCATGGTTAACAAATAAAGTAATGGAAGCTGTAAAAGGTAAGAAGGATTCCTTTAAGCGGTGGAAAGCTAGTCTTAGTGAGGTTGATAAAAGGGAACACAGACTATGGCAAATAAAATGCAAGTCTGTGATCAGGCAAGCAAAAAGGGAATATGAGGAGCATATCGCAAAAAACATAAAGACCAACAATAAAACTTTCTTCAAATACATTAGAAGTAGGAAGCCAGCCAGGGAGGCAGTGGGGCCCTTGGATGACCAAGGGGTAAAAGGACTACTGAAGGATGATAGGGAAATGGCTGAGAAGCTGAATGCATTTTTTGCCTCTGTCTTCACTGTGGAAGAGGAGAAGTGTTTGCCCACTCCAGAAGCACCGATTTCGGGAGGGGGTTTGAAAGACCTGAATCAGATTGCGGTAACAAGAGAGGAAGTCCTCCGACTGATGGACAATTTAAAAACTAATAAATCACCAGGCCCGGATGGCATTCATCCGAGAGTTCTGAAAGAACTCAAATGTGAACTTGTGGATCTCCTGACAAAAATATGTAATCTTTCTTTAAAATCTGCCTCCATTCCTGAGGACTGGAAGGTAGCTAATGTCACTCCCATCTTTAAAAAGGGCTCCAGGGGAGATCCGGGAAATTACAGGCCAGTCAGTCTGACATCGATACCGGGTAAGTTGGTGGAAACTGTTATTAAGGAAAGAATTAGTAGGCACATTGATGAACAAAAACTATTGAGGCAGACTCAGCATGGGTTCTATAAGGGAAGATCTTGTCTCACTAACCTGTTAGTGTTTTTTGAGGGAGTGAACAAACATGTGGACAAGGGGACCCAATAGATATTATTTACCTTGACTTCTGGAAAGCTTTTGATACAGTTCCTCATCAAAGGCTCCTAAGTAAGCTCAATAGTCATGGGATAAAAGGACAAGTCCTCTTGTGGATCAAAAACTGGCTTATAAATAGGAAACAGAGAGTGAGTATAAATGGGAAACTTTCTCAGTGGAGGGTGGTAAGCAGTGGGGTACCACAGGGATCAGTACTCGGTCCGATGCTTTTTAACTTGTTTATTAACGATTTGGAATTGGGAGTAAGCAGTGATGTGGCTAAATTTGCAGATGACACAAAGTTGTTCAGGGTGGTGAAAACCAGGGAGGATTGTGAGGCACTCCAGAGGGATCTGTCGAGGATGGGTGAGTGGGCGTCAACGTGGCAAATGGGGTTCAATGTGGCCAAGTGCAAAGTGATGCACATTGGAGCCAAAAATCCTAAATATAAATACACGTTGATGGGGTCTGATCTGGCAGAGACGGACCAAGAGAGAGATCTTGGAGTCGTAGTGGATAACTCGCTGAAAATGTCTACACAATGTGTAGCTGCAATAAAGAAGGCCAACGCTATGCTGGGGATTATTAGGAAGGGAATTGATAACAAATCAGCCAGTATCATCATGCCCCTGTATAAATCATTGGTGCGACCTCATTTGGAATACTGTGTACAGTTCTGGTCACCACATCTCAAAAAGGATATTATAGCATTGGAAAAAGTGCAGAGAAGGTCAACTAGAATGATAAAAGGGTTGGAACACCTTCCCTATGAAGAAAGGTTAAAATGCTTGGGGCTCTTTAGCTTGGAGAAACGACAGCTGAGAGGTGACATGATCGAGGTTTATAAGATTATGAATGGGATTGAGCAGGTTGAGAAAGAAGTACTTTTCTCCCTTTCTCACAATACAAGAACTCGTGGGCACTCTATGAAATTGCTGAGCAGTCGGGTTAGAACAGATAAAAGGAAATACTTCTTCACCCAAAGAGTGATTAACATATGGAATTCACTGCCACAGGAGGTCGTGGCAGCTGCAAGCATGGACAGTTTCAAGAGGAAATTAGATAAACATATGGAGCAGAAGTCCACCAGTGGCTATTAGCCACAGGGTATAGATGGGAACTCTCAGTCTGGGGCAGGTGATGCACTCTATTCTTGGTGCTGGAGGGGGCAGCAGTGGGAGGGCTTCTGGTGCCCTGGCCCCACTGCTGGACCTCCTGATGGCACCTGGTATATTTTGGCTGCTGTGTGACAGAGTGTTGGACTAGATGGGCCATTGGCCTGATTCAACATTGGCTTCTCTTATGTTCTTATGTTCTCTTATGGCTATCTTCAAGTAGCAGCTGAATGAACATTTGTCAAGGGATGCTTTCGGCTAATCCTGCATTGAGCAGAGAGTTGGACTAGATGGCCTGTACAGCCCCTTCCAGCAATTACCATCTTTTCATACATATACATTCTCACATAGCCCCATGGGACTCCCAGGTCCTTTCTCCACAGCACTGTTTCACTGGCAATTGTTTATATAAGAAGTGAGCGAACTGGACAGCTGTTTGTTTATAAATGTAAATTTTAAAAAAACCTATAGGGTTTTTTTTTTTAAGTCTTACACTTTGGTGTTTGTCTAAGTATATGTTAACAAAGTAGATTTTATGTATGTGCATTTTTGAAAAGTCTCATGGTAGTTGTAGTTTCCCCCTCCCTTACCATTTAATTACCTGATCAAACCAACCACGACAGTGGGGAAGAATCAATTTAATCTACTGTATAGATGCAATGAAACTGTAGTGCCACATGGATGCAAAATTGTTCAGCAGCTGCTCAAGGAAGACGATGAGGAAAGAAGGTGATCCAAGCCTCAGCTCACAAGTGATTGCAGCTTTGGAAAATGTTATCTTTGTCTGCCAAACATGTTCACTGAGAAGATTTCAGCATTTGTAATCCTGTTTTAAGACAGATACTTGCTCATGTTGTTTGATGTCCCTTTCAGGAAGTAACTACGAAGCCACTCATTCCCCTCACAGCTCATTCTGGTGTCCAGGAAAATAAAACCAGAGATGCAAGGCCCCAAAGTAACTGTCAGGCTCTATAGTTTGTGACTATACCTGAATCCTAAACATAATTCCATTTTAATACAGAACATTTAATGATTTTATGATATTGTTATGATTTCTGTCCTATCCTGATGGGTAAATTTCTGACTGTACATCCATAAGTATTTAAAAATGAAATAAAGAAATGTAGCCACCAATTTTCAGGCAAGGAATACATACACACACATATACCTATATGTATATGCTAGGAATAAGACCCATTGTGGAAATAAATACAACGAGGGGCTCTGGGCAGGTGCCCCAGCCTTGGGCACTCAACGGCAATTTGCAGTGACAAACTCTGCAGGGTATAATGACACAGAGTCCACCATTTTCTCCAAAGGAACTGACCTCTGGTACCTGAACAGCAGTTGTAATTCTGAGTGATCTCCAGCCCCCACCTGGAGATTGGCAAAAATGATTCCCCTGGAGGAAATGGCTGGTTTGGAGGGTGAAATCTATGGCATTGTACCCGTCTGATGTCGCACCCCTCCTCAAACCTCACCCTCTCCAGGCTCCATCCCTCAAATCTCCAGGAATCCCCCAACCTGGAGTTGGTAACTCTATCTCCTTCCCAGCCAAGCATCAACCTGCCATTATCTGCCCCTCACTCTTCAGCTTTCCATCTCCCCCACACACACCTGCAGGCTCTACTGTGCTCTGAAGCCCTGACTGCTGCGTCACATTGGCTGTCATGGGGGGGGGTATCTCAGCAGAGTATAAGGACACAGAGTCCACCATTTTCTCCAAGGGAACTGATCTCTGCCATCTGGAGAGCAGTTGTAATTCTGAATGATCTTCAGCCCTCACCTGGAGATTGGCAACAATGGTTCCCTTGAAAGAACTGGCTAGTTTGGAAAAGGAGTATATGGCATTCTACCTATCTGAGGGCTCACTCCTCCTCAAACCCCACCCTCTCCAGGCTCCACCCCTCAAATCTCCAGGAATTTCCCAATCTGGAGCTGGCAATCCTATCTCATAGAATCATAGAATGTTAGAATTGGAAGGGACCTTGCAGGCCATCTAGTCCAACCCCCTGTACTCTGCAGGAACACAGCCGAAACCCCTACATACCTACAACATACCCAAAAGATGGTTGTCCAGTCTCCTCTTGAAAACATCCAGTGAAGGAGCATCCACCACCTCCCAAGGCAGTCTGTTCCACTGCTCAACCGCTCTTACAGTCAGGAAGTTTCTCCTGATATTAAGCCGGTAACGACTCCCTTGTAATTTCCACCCATTAGGTCTAGTCTTGCAATCCGGAGCAAGAGAGAATAGATCCACTCAATCTTCTATATGACAGCCCTTCAAATACTTGAAGACTGCAATCATGTCCCCTCTAAACCTTCTCTTTCCCAGGCTAAACATACCCAACTCCCTCAGCCTTTCCTCATAAGACATGGACTCCCAACCCTCTCACCATCCTGGTCACCCTCCTCTGGACCCGCTCGAGTTTGTCAACATCCTTCCGAAAATGTGGTGCCCAAAACTGGACACAGTACTCCAGGTGGGGCCTGACCATAGCAGAATACAGCGGAACTACCACCTCCCGTGATCTGGACACAATGCTTCTACTAATGCATCCTAAGATTGCATTAGCTTTCTTCACAGCCGCATCACACTGCAGGCTCATGTTTAGCTTGTGATCAACCATAACACCTAGATCCTTTTCACATGTGCTGCTGTCAAGCCAAGTCCCTCCCATTCTATATCTGTGCCTTTGATTTTTTGTACCTAAATGTAGGACTTTGCACTTATCTCTATTGAAATTCATTTTATTTGTCTCAGCCCACTGTTCCAGCCTATCAAGATCCTTCTGAATCCTGACTCTGTCTTTTTCAGAATTAGCAATCCCACCCAGCTTCGTGTCATCTGCAAATTTGATAAGCATCCCCTCTATGTCTTCATCCAGGTCATTTATAAAAACATTGAATAACACCGGGCCTAGGACCGAGCCCTGTGGTACTCCACTCGAGACTTCCCTCCATGTAGACGCAGAGCCATTTACGAGCACTCGTTGGGTATGATTTTTCAACCAACCATGAATCCACCCAATGGTTGCGCCATCCAGCCCATACTTAACCAGCTTATCCTCAAGGATATCATGAGAAACTTTGTCAAATGCTTTACTGAAATCTAGATACACTATATCCACGGCATTGCCAGAGTCAACCATTTTAGTAACTCTGTCAAAAAAGGAGATAAGGTTAGTCTGGCATGACTTATTCTTCATAAACCCATGCTGGCTATTACCAATTAACTCATTTTGTTCAAGGTACTCACAGACAGAGCGTTTAATAATCTGCTCCAGAATTTTCCCAGGTATTGATGTCAAACTGACAGGCCTATAATTTCCCGGGTCCGTTTTTTTCCCCTTCTTGAAGATTGGGACAACAGTCGCTCTTCTCCAGTCTTCCGGCACAACACCCGTACTCCAGGACCTCTCAAAGATTATAGCCAGAGGCTCTGAAATAACATCTGCAATTTCTTTTAGCACCCTCGGATGCAAGCCATCTGGCCCTAGAGATTTGAAAGTATTTAAGGCAGCTAGATGTTCTCTAACCATTTCCTTACTTATTCTGAACTGGCAGTTCCCCTTTCCTTCATATGCCCTGCATTTTTCAGTTTGTATACAGTTCACTTTATGGTTAAAGACCGACGCAAAGTGAGAGTTGAGTAATTCTGCTTTGTCTTCATCCCTTGTTAAGGCTTGACCATCTTCCCCTAGCAATGAGCTTACTCCATCCCTGTTCCTCTTTTTGCTCCGAACATAGGCATAGAAATTTTTCTTGTTATTTTTTGCATCCCTTGCAAGCCTCAGCTCCATCTGTGCTTTAGCCTTTCTGACACCATTCCTACAGATTTGTGCTCGTGTCTTGTATTCACCCTCAGTAATCTGACCCTCCTTCCATTTCCTGTACATTTCCCTTTTTAGTTTCAGCTCCTCAGAGAGTTCCTTGTTCAGCCACCTTGGCTTCATTACCCGTTTCCCACCTTTCTTTCTTACCGGAACAGTTTGAGATTGTGCCTTAAGCACTTCATTTTCCAGCATCACCCATCCTTCCTATGCAGATTTTCCCTTCAGCATTTCCAGTCATGGGATCCTACCTATTAGATCTCTGAGTTTATTGAAATCAGCTTTCCTGAAGTCCAGGATATGAGTTCTGCTACGTCCTGGTTTCACAGTCTTCTCTATGTCAAATTCCAAGGTGACATGGTCACTATTCCCCAAGGAACCCACCACCTTCACTTCATCAACCAGTTCTTCCCTGTTAGTCAGAATTAAATCTAGGATAGCAGATCCTCTGGTTCCCACCTCCATCTTCTGAGAGATGAAGTTGTCCTCAAGGCTATTCAAGAATCTGCGAGATGTCCCATGTCTAGCAGAGTTAAATTCCCAGCAAATATCTGGATAGTTAAAATCTCCCATAACCACTACATCCTGTCTCTGTGAAAGTTTAGCAAGCTGCTGTACAAATGCATTATCCTGTTCCTCCGGTTGATTTGGAGGTCTGTAGTATACCCCCACAACAATATCCCCTTCTTTTCCCCCCTCTATCCTTACCCACACACTTTCAACAGGGCAACTCTCAAAATCCTGAATTTCAGTGCAAGCATATTCATTCTTGACATATAGTTCCACCCCACCCCCTTTTTTGTTTATTCTGTTCAGTTTGAACAAGGTATATCCTTCAATCACTGTGCTCCATATATGAGAGTCATCCCACCAAGTCTCAGTGACACCTATCAGATCATACCTATTTTCCAATATTTGGAGTTCAAGTTCCTCCTGTTTATTTCCCATACTCTGTGCATTAGTATAAAGACACCTCAGATTACAGACATCCCTTCCTACCGTAGGTCCCTTCAAATTTACCTAAAGATTACTAAACTCACCTCTCTCTCGTTCATTTATTCTCTGGTCATTCCCCTTCCTGAACTTAGTGTTGGGGATGCCGCTTTTTCTTCCCACCCCCGATGTCTTTAGTTTAAAGCCCTCCTGATCAGGTTCGCAAGTTTTCCAGCGAAGACATTCCTCCCATTCTTTGTCAGGTGCACCCCATCCGTCGCCAACAGTCCTTCGTGTCGGAGGTACATATCATGGTCCAGGAAGCCGAAGCCCTCTTGATGGCACCATCTGTGTAACCAGCCATTCACTTCCAGTATCCTGTTCTCCCTTCCAGCTCCATGGCCCTCAACAGGTAAAATGGAGGAGAACACCACCTGAGCCCCCAGATCTTTCACCTTCTTGCCCAGAGCCTCATAATCTTTGGAGATCCATTCAAGGATCTCCTTCCCAGCCAACCATCAACATACCATTATCTGCCCGTCTGAGTTCAGGTTTCCATCTCCTCCCCCCTCCCTGAAGCCTCTACCTAGGAAAAGTACAGTCTTTTTTCACAGTGGTGACCAAAGCAGCTCACATCATTCTCCTCTCTCCCTTTTGATCTGCACAACAACCCCGTGAGGTAGGTTAGGCTAAAAGTCTGTGAGTGGTCTGAAATCACCCAATCAGCTTTCAGAGGAAGAACTTGTGTCTGGCAGACCCTGCTCTGAAGCACTGACTGCTATGCCTAGGGTAGCCAACCTCCAGGTAGAGCCTGAAGATCACCAGGTGTCACAACTGAACTCCACATAACAGATCTCTCTGTCCCCCTGGAGAAAATTAACTGCTTTGGACAGTGGCCTCTATAGCATTCTGTTCAGCTGAAGCCTCTCTCCTCCCCAGACTCTGGCTTCCTTAGACTGGCTTCTTTAGACACAGAATCTCCCAACCTGGAGCTGGCAACCCTAGTCAGGACTGGCCCCAATGCATTTTCTCCCAAAGGCCAAAATAGTGGTGGAAAGGACCTTTTACTGACAGAACCAAGCTTGATTGCCTACCAGCAGCCACTGTGGGAAAAGTTAGTCCCACAGAGGAGCCAAGCAGGCAAAGTGTCTTCCAGGAGAGAGAGCATATTCTGACAGGGAACAGTGGCTGGAGTGGGTGGGGAAGAGGAGCAGACCCAGCACCCGGCCAATGACATGCAAGTACTCTTGAGTGGCAGCTGACAGGCCAATGGCTGATGGAGTACACTGTGGGCAGGACTCAGGCAACGCAGCCAGTGAATAGGGACAGCTTCTGAGTGACACATCATGGAGCCAACTGATTTAAGAAAATGTGGAATGTTCAGAAAGTGCCGCCCCACTACTCAATTATATATAAGGAAAGTTATACACACATACATATAATACATACACATACACAAATATACACACACATACATACATACATGGATTGGGGGGGCATAGCAACAGGGGATTAGACTACAATGACTACTCTCATGTTTAAAGAAAATATCAGCAAAGTATTGGAACTCAACATTGTACTAAATCACAGACCTGCAGGGAAAAACAGCCTCAGTGGTTACAAACTTAAAATGCAACTCAACAAAGCCTTAAAGACTGGAATTCCCTTTCCCTTTCAGACTGTCTTCATCTAATTCGTTGCTGCCTATTTCCTAGATTTCTCTTTTTATTTAGAGCCCTTCCTATTTTTATCCTGGAAGCCTCCTTGGCTAAATGGCAAACTACTCTATCCAACTTCTTTGGGGCTTTCAAGAAATCTTGTCTGAATCGTAAGATACTAAGCAGACCTACCTCTTTGGGAGGCCTCAATCTACTTTTACTAAAAACATATCATCATGTCTCCATTATTGCCAAAGTCTTTTGAATTTTACAACCAGATTCCCCAATGGATTGGATGCAGATCGAACAATCTTTCATTTTACCTTTTAGACTGAAGGAAATTTTTTGGCTACCCTCATCTTGCAGACCAAAGAATTTAAAGAGAACACATTTTTAAGAACAGCATTTAAAATTTGGGATCATAAAAAGATACACTAGCTCCTGGGATCTCCCTGTTTTCATCATTCATCAAGTAACCTTGGTTCTTACCTGGCAAGGAACCTGGAGCTGTTAAAGAAGGGCTTACTGCAGGTCTCTCTCGCCCGATCAACTTGGTAAAACAGGGCAGGATGAGAGGGAAATGTTATTTTGACAGAATTCAGAAAAAACTGACAGCCCAGTTTCAATATATGCAGCTTTAGAGCATGGCAGAATTTTTAGCAAGATCTGGATCATTCAATAGATCTTTTTTTGCCTTTGAAAACATTCTGCTGAGACATACAGAGCTGATAAAAGGGCTCCTGTCAAGAATTTACACAATTTTAATAACTTCTGACAGTTTCCAAAAGCCTTCTTATCAAACAGCATGGAATGAAGATATTCAAGCTGAAATTTCTCCCCCACAATGGCAGAGTATCTAGAACTCACCTGCCAACACCTCTAAGGTGTATAATATATGGATACAAATGTTTAAACTTATGACCAGATGGTACTATTCCCCGAGGAAACTGCATACCATATATCTTCAGCTGTCTCTGCAGTGTTGGAAAAATTGTGGTTCCATTGGCACTTTCTATCACTGTTGATGGGAATACCCGATAATTCAACATTTTTTTGGCAAGCTGTCCTGACTCAAATTACTACAATCACACTGCACTCAATACCTCTAAAACCTGAGCTCCTACTTTTAAACCTCTGCAACCCAGCAGATCGAGTTGACACCCATGAAAATCTTATCTCCCTCCTTCTTGCTGCTGCAAGACTTAAAATAGCTTCCATCTGGAAACCTTCTTCTCCACCAACCTCAACAATGTGGTGTGATAAGTTATGGGACCAATTCATTATGTACAAGATTTCTACCATTGTTGATTACTCTCATACAAGCTCTAGAAAAATCTATGAAAAATCTATTTCCAATCTTAACTTATATGTCAGAGAGAGATCTTCTTCCCTCTAATTTGAATTACCATTCCTAGATTTACCTCTGATATCGAATGATCTCTCCATTGGGATTCCCCTTGTTGATCAGAGCTTCCACTATTCACCCTATTATGTTTAGCAGTTCCCCACTCTTGGAGGCATAATCCATTAATTACTTCATTACATCCATATTTACTTATTCTTTATCTGTTTTTTATTTGATATGTTGATAGTTTGCCTTGTTTTGTCATAACCTTTATGTCTCTACCATCATCTACATATGCATTCAACTGCTTACTGGTTCACTGGCTGTATATTTAATGACAATGGTTGTATCTTGACATTATTATTAATAATTTTTATTTTTAGAAAACTTAAAATGCAACCTTATCTTATGGATCGGCTTAAATTACTCTGGTACAACACCAAAATCATTTTCTGCACACCCTTGTATGCAGGGCTCTTTTTGTAGCAGGAACTCCTTTGCATATTAGACAACACACCCCTAAAGTAGCCAATCCTCCAAGAGCGTACAGAGCTCTTCTTACAGGGGCTACTGTAAGCACTTGGAGGACTGGCTACATTAGGGGAGTGTTGCCTGATATGCAAAGGAGTTCCTGCTACAAAAAGAGCCCTGCTTGTATGCAAAAAAGTCTTTGGGAGTAAAAGCACTGTTAATCACACCATTATTCTTGGATTCAAAGTTGAGAAATTGTTCATCCAGTGTCAAAACTATGCAGTGGAATGAACTATAATTTTTCAGCTTTCTTTGGTGGGATTTTAAATGAAGTGATTCTTGTGCAGCAATGGTGGTGGCTGCTGGTCACCAGACCTTGAGATGGGCCTCAGAACTGACAGAAGGCACCATTCTCTGCATCTAAGAAACCATGGTTTCAGAACATCAGATCACAGAATCTGCATATAGGGTTGCCAACTTCTGGGTAGGGCCTGGATACCTCCCAGAATTACAACTGATTTCTACACTACAGAGATCAGTTCCCTTGGAGAAAATGCTGACTTTGGAAGGTGGATTCTATGGCATTATAACCCACTGAGGTCCCACCCCTGCCCATCCTTTCCCAGGCTCCCTCCAAATCTCCAGGAATTTCCCAATTCAGAGTTGACAACCCTATCTGCTCATGAAATTTTAGAGTTTTATTTGGCAACACAAACACAGTCTTCTGATAGAAACTGATAATCATTTGTCATACTCCAGTGAGTTCTCACTTGGAGACAGGCCTATAGCTCAGTGAGAGAACATGTGGCTTTTATGCAAAAGGTCCTAGGTTCAAGCCCAACCATTACCAGTTAAAAATGCAATAGAAAGTAGTAGGACTGGAAAGACTTCTGCCTAGAGTTGCTTCCAGTTATTGTAGACAATGCTAGTCTAGTCTTAGAAAGTAGTAGGGCAGGGAAAAACTCAAATATGAAGCCACCATTTCTAAACTGTTATTTTTAGGGATTGTTGATATAGCTCAATGGGACAGCACATACTTGGGCTGCAGGAATTCCTAGATTCAGTCTCCAGTTTAAAGTATCTCAAGTAACAGGTGAGAAGAAAGACTATATTTACCAAATGCCCTGCAGAGTCACTACCAGACAAGAAGACAATTCTGAGCTAGAAACACAATTTCAGTATAATGCAGCCTCATGTAAGAAAGTCTTGAGTGCCACCAACTTTACTAAAAACTGTAGGAAAATTTGCCTTCTGTGGTATGCATAAATCTTTATTTGGGATACTTTTGCTTCAGATCAAAATTATTGAGAGAGAGAGCTGTTGAACTGGCAAACTGTGGCATCACTGACATCAAGGATATTTTTTTTTCATTTCACATGGACTGCATTCTTAGGCTGCGTTCAGACGGCCAGTCAATCGCGCCATGAGCCCTCCTAAAATTTTATCCCGATTTTTTAAATCCAGCCTAGCACGACCAGACGCCCCCCATGAAATAGCCTCACTGCGCGTTGTTCCCACCGTGATTTGTCTACACGGCATCCACCGAGGATTTTTTTAAAAAAGTTTTGTACATTCGCATAGGCAAGGCTGCGCCTCCTTGGAGAACTGAGGCGATCGCGGAGGGTTTTCAGCAAAGTCCCGGTCCTCCCCTTGCCATCATGATCAATGGAGGGACTATTTTGCAAGTTAGAACAGTCCTTCCCCCTCCATCTCCCTTCGCGGTAACATCTTGTCCCTAAAAGAAATAAGCATGAATATTACATTCCTCGTAGCGCTTATCGCTGAATGCGTCTCCTCGTTAAAGCGCACATGGGGTTTCAATTTTTAAAAATCGCGCCTCCGTCGGCTCGGTCTGACGTCAGACCGAGCCGACGGGAGCATCGCGCGCTAATGGAGTGACCAGACGGAAGAAAGTCTGCAGTTGTCGCGCGGGTAAGCGAAAACCCTACATTGAAACTGCTACTTTTTAAATCAGGATTGGAGGCGCAGCAGAACGGGATGCCTATGGGACCGGAATATTTCCCAGATGTTTCTGTCTGGTCGTGCATTTTGGATCCGCAAGGGAGTCGTTCCTATGGCAGATCAAAAGATCCGTCTAAACACACCCTTAGATAATAAATAAGGCTTTCATTTCTACACAGTCTAATGTGAAGGATGCAAGAGGATAAGTCAAATCTTTATCATTTTGCTTAGCCAGTTCTCTAACATTCCCTGCATTTTTTCATATACTTATTACCAGGAGTCATTTTGTAGAAAAAGAGGTGCAGGAGCTCATTAGCATAACTCATTAGCATAACTTATTTGCATATGCCACACCCCCTGACATCACTGGAAGCATGTCTGAAGGCAACATCCACCTCTCAGGCTCCACTGGACTGTTTTGGATTGCTAGCTTTTGTGGGGAAGCACGCAGATCTGCCCTCACAGAGGAGGGAGAGCTTGTACCTGAATAAACCTTGGACATAAAGGTGCCACTGGACTCTTTTGGATTGCTAGCTATGGGGGACACACACACACACACAGATCTGACCTCAGAGAGGAGGGAGAGCTTGTGTATAGGAAAAACCTTTCCTGAATAATTTCTGATAGGGCCAAATGGCCTAGCTGCTAACATGTCCATGTGACTTTTGTCACCTGCAACAGATGGCATGCCAGATATCCATATATAAGACGCTTTGACACCTTTGCAGGGAAGAGTAGACATTTAGGCGTCTTCCCAAGCTGGGGGACACAGCTGTCCCAAGACATTAAAACATCAAAGCTCCTCTGACATGGCTTCTGTCATGTCAACCCAGAGATTTAGGCATACCCCTTCATCCTCTCGTGATTGGATAAATGGCCATATTCAATTATGATGGGAAAGGGAGGGAATTGTGATCACCCTATGGGAAGAGGGGGAGAGTTTTCTTGGAAAGAGAGCTCCTTTCTGAGGGAGAGTTCCCCTTTGGATGGTGTACCTGCAACATGGAATTTTACTAATGGGCAGCGAAGTTGGACTTAACTGCCCATAGCAATCATGCGGTTCATCCTCAAGATTCCCTGGTATCTCTGAATGACTAGTAACTTTGAATACCTCTATATATAGTTAGAGCTGAACAAGCTATAGATATTATTTGTTTTCCTACCTCTGCAAGTCTTATGATATATGCATGCTTCTGCACTGATTAAAGATAATTTTTCCTCAATATTATCTGAGTTTGTGTCCTATGTTGCAACTTCTGAGCCTAAATCTTGTCGCCTGAGCTAACTCAGCTGATGTGGATACCACTAGATTAAATAGTCATTTGCAGCTCTGGCACAGAGCTGGTAAAATTGCTAAGTCCTCTAGACCAGGCAGGAGTTTAGATCTCTGCTCCTGAGTCTTGGTGAGGGCCTTGATGTAAGAGATCTTGGTGGCAGTGACTACTGGTAAGCCAGGAGCATGTGCAGACGTACTCTTGGGCTTGTTTAAGTGTTCCTCTGATAGGAATGCCAGCCTCCAAGTGGGACATGGAGATCCCCTGGAATTACAGCTCATGTCCAAACTACAGAGATCAGTTCTCCTGGATGCTTTGGAGAGTGGACACTATGGCATTGTACCCCAGTAAGGTCTCTGTTCCCCCCCCCGGCCGCTTCTCCAAATTTCTAGGAGTTTTGTATAGTGGTTAAGAGTGGCAGATCATAATTTGGAGAACCAGGTTTGATTCCTCACTCCTCCATATGCAGCCGCTGGTTGATCTTGGGTCAGTCACAGTTTTCTCAGAACTCTCTCAGCCCCACCTACCTCACAGGGTGTCTGTTGTGGGGAGAGGAAGGGAAGGTGATTGTCAGCCACTCTGTGACTCCTTTGAGTAGTGAGGAGCTGGGTATGATAAACCAGCTCTTCTTCTTCTTCCTAACCTGGATCTGGCACCCCTACCCCCATCCCCTGCCAGTGACCGGGGGGATCTCGCAACCCTGTTCTCTGATCCTTCTCCTAGGATCTCATTTGAAACTGCCCAGGACAGAGGCTAGCTTACCACTGCCTACTCCAATGGGAAGCAACTCGAGATTCTAGGCAAAAACATTATTGTCTTACTATTTATTTATTTATTTAAAACATTTGTATGTTGCCTTTCCACCTGATAATAGCCCTTAAGATGGTAAAAAGAGATTAAAAGCAGCTTTTAAAAACAACCATCAAAAACAAGAACGGTCAGTAATGGTATACCAGATGAAACAGAAAAATCTTTACCCTCAGGCAGAACACAATGATTGAGAAGATAGATGGAGCTCCCTGGGGAAAGAATTAAGTAATATTGGTGCCTCTACTTTATAAGATAATTTTATCTGCCAATGGTTGGACTTGAACCTAGTACTTGGGAAAGAGGAAGCTTTTTGTGGTAGTTGCCAAGATCAGAGGAAATGCAACTGGTAAGTATCTTCAGGACTGCCTCTCTCAGTATTTATTTATTTTTACTTATTTATTTTACTATTTATACCCTGCCCTACCCCACCAGAGCAGGCTTAGGGTGGCTTACATGGAATAAAATCCACAGTAACAATCAAAGTTCATAAAACATTTTAAAAGAGTTCATTAAAACAATACAATGTTAAAGTGCTAGCTTTGTTGTTTGGTGTCATAATGATGGCATTACCACATGAGTGCATTCTATAGTTGTTTAAGTTCCAGTTCACTGATCTTCCTCAGGTGTAGTCAGCACACCTGGGCTATTGACCAGGGACCAGGCTTTACAGACTGTTGCAGTTGTTAATAGTGGTGGCGGATCCTAGTTGAAAGCCTGGTGGAAGAGCTCCATCTTGCAGGCCCTGTGGAACTGTAAAAGGTCCCACAGGGCTCTGATCTCTTCTGGGAGCTCATTCCACCAGTATGGAGCCACCACCAAGAAAGCCCTGGCCCTGGTTACAACTAGCCTGGTGTCCTTGGGACCTGGGGGAGCCAAT
The DNA here is from genome assembly GCA_029375565.1 of Gekko gecko. Classification (NCBI taxonomy): domain Eukaryota; kingdom Metazoa; phylum Chordata; class Lepidosauria; order Squamata; family Gekkonidae; genus Gekko; species Gekko gecko. The sequence continues at coordinate 70,534,239 of JAPDNY010000005.1, read as the reverse complement.
CGATTTTGTGACCCAAGAAGAGCATTACGCTCAGGAAGTAAGAACCTCCTAGTGGTCCCAAGGCCAAGAGAGATCTGGCTGTCCTCAACCAGGGCCAGGCCTTTTTCAGCCCTGGCCCCCACCTGGTGGAACACTCTGCCAGAGAACATCCATGCTCTGCAGGGTGTGTAAGGCAAAGATGTTCTGCCAGGCATTTGGTTGAGGACAGCAATGGTACAGTATGTAGTACCTGGCACTCTCATATTCTCCATTCTCTGCAGCCTCCCCCCCCCCAAGGGGGGGTCTGTGAAATTTGAATTTTTCCCCATCATCTTGGATTGACTAAATTATGCTGGTGAATTATTACTATTTGGTTTATGTATTTATTCTTGGGTTTTAACTTTTAATTATTCATTAAATGTCCTCTTCTGTTCTAAGCTGTCCCAAGCCTTGCTTGCATGGAAGGATGGTCTAAAAATCTAAATAAATAAATAAATACAAAAATCAGTTTGAGACTTTTCAGTTGGGAATTGCTCCTTAGGTTGCTTTATCTGCTTTCAGTGTGTGCCTAAGTATCCAGCTGATCTTGCAATCAGTTCTTGAGATCACTTCTCAGATAGATGCTACTTACTACAAGCAGTAAGTCTAGCCAGCCACTAAAGGATGCATATATGTGCACAGATGCAAAGACCTGCAAGTAACTCCATGCTTCATAAGTCAGCCCCCCTTTTTACTCCATATTTTGTTGTTATTTCAGAGTAGCATAATAACAGTAACAGTGGGGTTTTTTTTCAAAATGGAATGATGACTACATCTTTCTGCAATGTAAAAAAAAGTCCTTAAACCTCTTTTCTCCCTGCACACAATAGCTAAAGTCAAGCATTATTCATGAGTGACAGCCTTACTTTAGCACTATCAGGCTGATGTAACATCTGCTGAGCTCAAGCCCGATACTGCCATGTGGCTTCTAATTCAGCAGTTTTGCTGTGAAGTTACTACCTGAAATGCATTCACTGAAGTATGGTTAAGTCTATTATTGACTGTCCAGAGAGACTGAAAAAAAAAATGTGAAGTCATATATTCGTAACATAAAGTGGTATTAAGTATTGGGTCTACATAAACTCAAGCATTAGTAAAGGCTAGATATTATCATACTTCCAGGGTACACCACAATGTGACATTGGTAGTGTAAAATGACTGGGAAATCAACCATTTACATGCCTGAAAAATTCTTCCACTGTGAGGGGCTAATTCTATGTCTAGCATTGGGTTTTCCCGTACAGTTGATATGATACAAATTAGCCCTCTGAATATGTTGGACCCTTGTCTGTTTAGTGAGGTTGGGCTTATCACAGGACTGCTGTTGGTGCTGCAAGGAAAGAGGAATTTTATTTCACATGTTCCAGAGACAGCCCACTGTCACTGCCGGATCACCCATTGGGTGAACTAGGCGCTAGCCTAGGGTGCGCTGGCCTCAGGGGCACCAAATGGCACCCCACTCCCCCACCACCACCCTAACCGGACGCCTGCCGCTGCCACTAGACCCCCGCCCCCTTCTTGGCTTTCCTGGGGGCCCCGCAGCCGTGGAGCCCCCAGAAAAGCCGGCGCTGGGAGGGAGAGGGTGGCAGCTAGACCCCCACCCCCTTCCCTGGCTTTCCTGGGGTTCCTGCAGCTGCGGAGCCCCCAGGAAAGCTGGTGCTGGGAGGGAGGGGGTGGTGGCTAGACCCTGTGCCCCCTTCCCTGACTTTCCTGGGGGTCCTGCAGCTGCGGAGCCCCCAGGAAAGCCGGCACTGGGAGGGAGGGGGTGGCAGCTAGACCCCCGCCCCCTTCCCTGGCTTTCCTGGGGGTCCCGCAGCCACGGAGCCCCCAGGAAAGCCGGCGCTGGGAGGGAGGGGCGGCGGCTAGACCCCCGCCCCCTTCCCTGGCTTTCCTGGGGGTCCCGCAGCCATGGAGCTCCCAGGACAGCCAGCGCTGGGAGGGAGGGGCGGCAGCTAGACCCCTGCCCCCTTCCCTGGCTTTCCTGGGGGTCCCGCAGCCACGGAGCCCCCAGGAAAGCCGGCGCTGGGAGGGAGGGGGCGGTGGCTAGACCCCCCGCCCCCTTCCCTGGCTTTCCTGGTGGCCCTGCAGCTGCGGGGCCTCCAGGAAAACCAGCGCTCCGCCTCCACCCCCCAGTCTCCAGGCCCCACCGGGAGGTTGGCATCCCCAGTGGGGGGCACCCCATGCTTCCTGCCTAGGGTGCCCAGACACCTGGAGCCAGCCCTGCCCACTGTGACATGAAGTGGGAAAGCATAGAAACTTGCTTTTGGATATGTCTTTAGATCCATCAACATCTCTTTTCAACTGGTGATTCACCAATTATGGTTTCTACAGGCAGCAGCAATAGCCAAACAATTAGTCCTACAGTTGGAAATCCAATTCCATGTCATATTTGGAACTTTGGCAAGAAGGGCTTCTCTATCTAAGAATGTATAGTGTTTTCCAGAAGCGATGTGTACAAGAAACATAAGGACATTTGGTCAAACTTTCTGCAGCTTCTGTGGCTCAAATTGATTAGTGTATTCATTTTGTAGTGTGAGATATTTGTGGGGAAATTATGTTAGTTTTAATTGCTTCAAAAATAAATTATTATTTAAAAATAAATAACCCCCCCTCCCCAAATACATGTTTGAAAAGAAGAACAGGGGAATGGAGTTTTGTTAATTCCATGGGATGGCTGCTGTGTTTTTTTGTATTGAAAACAAGTGCTTGAAGTCTGGTGGGATGACATTTCCCCCCTTTTTTCCCAGGAAGACCTAAAACCATCAATTTCAGTGAATGAAGACCAGTGAATGAAGACTGAGATGGACCATAGTCACATCAATATATTGGGATACATTCTTTAAGAATTTTTAATTCCATTTGTAGCATTTCTGTTCTATGGAATGACTAATGATTTACTGTAATGATTTCAAGGTGTACATATCTAATTCAAACTCATCAGCAAAGAGTTTATGGAGCAATTATATCTAAAGATGACTACACCACAGGCTAAATTTGAAATAAAACATACCCTTTGCTTTTTCCCCCTCCCACTTCTCCCATTGCCACTTTGGGGATTGGTTAAAAATAGATCTTTGTCCTTAAGTTTGCTTTTTATTATTTTCCATGATTTTCCATAACATCAAGGAGTAACTATGGGTTACAGGGAGTTGGCAGACAAATAGCTTTGAGGAAGCAGTATAGTTCATGCTGCATTCACAAGCCTACAGCATTACACCTCTCAACATATGTTGTTTATATGTGAGAATATTCACAGTTTTTGTATTTACCATAAATTTCATTTATGTCAAAATAACCCTTTGGTAACAAGGTCTTTCAAGCAACCAGCTCAGTGTGCTCTTGTTTCTATATCAAGTTTAAAATCTAGCTATTTTGCAAATTTACCTTTAGTCTTTAATCAGACCAAGCCCAGGACTGCAACAAGCACAACTGTTGCAAACACTTTGTCCCCATGAACCTATAGTTATTTTCACATACTCTGTTACCTGACATTGCATGGAGGTCTACAAGCAACATCTTCACTAATCTTCAATACATGAAACCAATGACTGGATTCTGTGAACTGCTGGAAAACCAAAGAAATTGTGTGTTGTTGATATCAAAGTGTGTAGCACTTCACAATTTTTGTGGCTTTTCACCACCAGGTCAAGCAGATCCAGCACTTTGCATACACATAATATGACATGGCAAATAATACTGCACTGGGTACGATGATTGCTGGAAGCAACATTGAAAGTGCAGTACAGAGCATAACAATGGAGAGAGCAATTGTCATAGTTCATAAGACTGTAGGTGAAGGATACAAAAATTTTATCCAGGATTTCAGTCAAGTGAGCAATAAGGGGCCACTCAATATTGCATACACAATTGTGCTGGCTATATAGTTGACAGGAGGAGACTATTTCTTTGTATTCTATTTTAAAGCAACAACATTTTCCTTCATATTAAATTTATGTGTTCTTCTTGTTAATATCATGATGGGTAGCTGTGTTAGCCTGTCTGTGGCAGTAGAAAAGAGTAGAAAAGGGCAAGAGTCCAGTGGAGGGTATGAGCTTTTGTGACCCACTGCTCACTTCTTCAGATATCATGTTTAGCATGTCAATATCATGTTTAGAATGAAGAAACTCCTTCATGATAAAAATCATCTAGTTTCAGAGAAATCTGATAAAATAGTTGAGTTACAGCAGTTTAGATATTTCAGCTTGACGACTGATTTTCAGTCATTGCTTCTGACTACAAGTGCATCACTAACAAATGCCCTGGTCAAAATTCAGTACCCTGGAAAAAGCCCTTTCCCTGTCCTTCTTCCTGGCTTTTACTGAGAGGTTTGTACAATGATCTGTCTTGGCTGTTCACAGTTCCAGTCTCTGGATTTAAATATCTACAAATTTAGCCATTAGATATATTGGCAAGTGGGGCTCCTGCAAGGACCTGCAGGGGGCATCTAAGTTTTTTGTCTTTAGATTTCAGATTTTTCTGCAAACCTGAGTCTTTTCTCAAATTTGTACAAAGATCTGTCTTGTTTGGGTTTTTTACACACAGCTCCCATTTCCAAATTCAAGTATGCATAGATTTGGCTAGGTTGAGAATGAGATATACTGATATTAATGTGAAATATGTATAAATTGTAGATACAATTCAGGAAGCATGAAGAAATCTTACCTCCTTATGGAACATGCCACTTGAGCTACATTCCCATAAGTTATATCTCAACAATTAATAAAGTATAGCTAATTCTGCATATTTTCCTCTTAAATATATGTAGTTGGGGGGGTGTCATAAATATTTGAAGGCAAACTCAAAATGCATGAAAGAGATTTTTGTAAATGACTGGTGCTCAAATGCTGCCACACTTATGATTAAAAGAAATTGAATATAAATAAAGATAAACATTTGAAGAAAAGTGTTACATTCTGACAATGGTATAATGGTAGCAGGGTAAATTGTATAAGTGTTGCTCAATAGGATAAGGAAAATTATTTTATAAAAATACATATCCTTGTAGATTGTTTAGCTGTTACAATAATGCCTTTTAAAATGAATTTCAATAAGATTATTGTAGGAAGGACAAGGTGAACATCATCATTGTCGGACAGGGAGAACTGATGGCCCTTAGGAGTGTGATTCTGCAGTGCAAGGCAACATTGTGCAAAACTAATATCTATTAATGAACGCCAAATTAGATGTCAATATTGCTTCATAATTTGGTTTCCTTTTGTGCTTTCTAACAATTTTTACCCAGATCCAAAGGGCTACTTCAGGAAAGCCATTGGGATTTGTGATGTTTTTTGTGTTTTTGTTTAAACCATATCAAAAGCTGCTTTCTGATAATGAGGAATGCAGTTTAAAATGGACACGTCTAAAGATCTTGGATCCTGGCCTTTTTCCCACAAGTGGCTGAATGAATTTTTAATTAGGTACTGGAAACAATGTTATGCCTTCAAATAGAATAGATAATCAAGTAACTTGGTACCTCTTCAGGTTTGGACGTTCTCTTCAATGAATCTCATGACAATTACATGAAGAGGACTTGGAAGCTTCATATCCCAAAAGTATCCCACAATCTCCTGTTACATTGACATTCCTAACCTTAAAGGGTGAAATATAATGAGCTGCATTTTAGTCACAAAAAGAGACTGTAAGAAAGCTATAAAACAGATCCCAAATGAATTAGAGCAACTGGAATTTCCCTTTATTTTTTGTTCATATGGTTCTAAAAGGCTGCGATACGAGTTATATTTGAATTCCTCAACCAGTCATTTTCCAAACTTTTTCAGGGCACACCTGTATTATCTGAAAATACAAGGAGGCAAGTCTCTGGTATGCCATAGTTATCAGAAGTTTGAGGAACAGTAACCTAAACATAGCAGAAAGAGTATAGTGTATATTTTTCCTCCCTATATAATAGCTTTCAGGGCATCTAGTCCTTTCAAACTTGTGAGACTGAAGATACAAGTATAATGCAACAACAAAATAATACTTTTTGAGACTGTATGAACAAGTGGGGACCTGTGAGAAACTCATTGGGAAATTCTGGAGAGAAATTTAGCCTGGAGAGGAGACGACTGAGAGGTGATATGATAACCAGCTTCAAGTACTTGAAGGGCTGTCATCTAGCGGATGGTGCAGAGTTGTTTTCTGTTGCCCCAGAAGGTTGGACTAGAACCAATGGCTTGAAATGAAATCAAAAGAGTTTTTGGCTAAGCATTAAGAAGAATTTCCTGACAGAGTGATTCCTCTGTGGAACAGGCTTCCTCGGGAGATGGTGGGTTCTCCTTCTTTGGAGGTTTTTAAACAGAAGCTAAATGGCCATCTGACAGCAATGCTGATTCTGTGAACTTAGGCAGATCATGAGAAGGAGGGAAGGAAGGGTTGCCTCAGTGCTTAGTTCTCATGGCCCTTTCTTACACATCCAGGAAAATGCTGATTTCCACTTTGACGTCAGGCAGCAATTTTTCTCCAGAACATAAGAACATAAGAGAAACCAATGTTGAATCAGGCCAATGGCCCATCTAGTCCAACACTCTGTCACACAGCAGCCAAAAATACCATGTGCTATCCCTCCAGGCCAGTTTGGAGGGGTTATTGCCATCTTCTGGGCATGGAGCAAGGGTCACTGGGTGTGTGGTGGGGGAGGTATTTGTGAATATCCTGCATTGTGCAGGGGGTTGGACTAGATGACACTGGAGGTCCCTTCCAAGTCTATGATTCTCTCACTGGTCCTTGCTTTCTCCTCTGGCTTCTAACATATATCCCGCCACTACCTGTCTTCTCCCACTGACACCTCCTTCTCCCATCTTTTTCTTTTCACATCCTACTCCTTCGCCACTCACTTACCACCAACACTGGTCCCTACTGTCCCCTTGCCCTCCCATTGCATACCCCCCTCTTTTCTCAGTTTGACCTTCCCTTCATCCCTTTCCTCATTGGTCTGCCTTCCTACCTCCTCCCTACTATTCTGTCCTCACCCCTTCTCTGCTTTGCTTGCCCTCACCCTTCTCTTTGCCATTCTACCTACCCACCCATTCCTCTTTGCTGCTGTGCCTGATCATCTACACCCTCCTTGCATACTACCTATCCATGGGCCCCATAAAGTCGGGCAAAGGCTCGAGTCTAGTGATCAGCTCAACTTTATTTGTGATCTCAGCAAGAGCAGTAAATAAAGTATAAAGTATAATGTGAAGCACAATGAGAGAGAAAAAATCCCACCTTCAGGGATAGGCTAATGGGGTCTGAATTTGCTGAGACTGAGAGGGGAAAAGATCTTGGGGTCATAGTGGATAGCTCAATGAAAGTGTCAACCCAATGTGCTGCAGCAGTGAAAAAGGCAAGCTCGACATTAGGGGTTATTAGGAAAGGGATTGAGAATAAAACAGCCAAGATTCTAATGCTCCTGTATAGATCTACGGTGCGGCCTCATTTGGAATACTGTATACAGTTCTGATCACTGTATCTCCAAAAGGACATTGCAGAGCTGGAAAAAGTGCAGAGGAGGGCAACCCAAGATGATTAGCAGATTGGAGCACATTTCCTGTGAGGAAAGGCTGAAGAGACTGGGACTTTTCACTTTAGAGAAGAGATTACTAAAGATTACATGATAGAGGTTTATAAAATGATGCACGGGATGGAGAGAGTTGACAAAGAGGAATTTTTCTCCCTCTTCCCAAATACTAGAACTTGAGGGCATCCAATAAAATTGATGGGCAGTGGGTTCAGGACAGACAAAAGGAAATACTACTTTACACAGAGAGTGATTAAAATGTGAAATTCATTGCCAGAGGATGTACTGATGGCCACAGGAATAAACAGTTTTAAAAGAGGATTAGATAGAGTCATGGAAGATAAGTCTATTAATAGCTACTAGCCATGGTGACTGAGGGGAACCTCCACATTCAGAGCCACTAATCCTCTGAATCCCAGACCTAGGAGGCAATATCAAGGGAAGACCTTAGCCTCTATACCCTGTTGTTGGCCATTCAGAGGAAGTGATTGGCCACTGTGTGAGACAGGATGTTGTATTATATGGACCATTAGTCTGATCCAGCAGGGCTCTTCTTATGTTATTTTGCAATAATTTTTTTCTACAACTGCTATTTCTTGAGCCACCAAGTCACAGAACTGAATCTATACTGAAGCTAGTTCAGACTGCAGGAGATATTACATAGTGAATGCATCCCCATATTAAAAACAAATTTCCTGCATACAGAAAATGAGCATGTCAAAGAGAAAGTTCTAATCTTCCTCATAAAGTTCTTCTTCCTCATTTTTAAGGGTTTTTAACAGGAAGGGAGCTTTTTCAGATCGGAAAGTACTCAACATGAAATTCTACTTAGAGCAAAAGCTGCACCATGAAAACTTTTTTATTTGTCAGCATGCCAGTAACTGGGAAGAATTACAGGTTTGAAATTTTGCAGACCACATGAACCAGTGAGTATATAGGTATCAATATAAAAGAAGACACTACAGATTTTAATGAACAATTTAGGGAAATTTCTGTCCTTAAAATGGTTGACATGGTTGACATGGGGGATGTGATGTGGGAAATAAGCCATTATGACTTTGTATAATAGTTAGAGATCACCTCTGCAGGAGCAGGTTTCTGCTCCTGCACAGCCTCCAGTGTCCTTTGATTGGGGCAGCCCCTTTTCTTTTGCCATGGGGGGTTTTAGGTGCCATGACACATCTCTTCTAGAGGCCCTAGCTTGTGGGGTGCAGTTACTCCACAGCCTGTTATTTGGGAGAAGCCATGTTGCTTGTGGGGTGCCAGACCCCCTCCCCATCAGTGCCAGCCACACAGCAGCACCCTGCATCACTACTGCCCCAGGGCAGGGATTGCCTTTGCTGGAGCTATCTATTGCTTTCTCCCTAGGTGCCTTTCATGGTAAATGTAGGGGGGAGTTGCTACCTCCTGACAATAATAATTTCTGCAAATGTTGACTGATTTCTTGCTCCAACAGATGGTCATAATACTGTGCATTATTGCTGCTAATGGTTGCTATTCAAAAAACAGCTACAGAATCCATCATCTCTTACTGAGAATCAAACCAGATGATAGACTGCAATTAAGATTACCAACTCTGGTTTGTGAAATTCTTGGAAATTTAGGGGTAGTCCCTAGGGTTCCCAGGTCCACTTACCTGATTGAAAGGGGGCTCCCAACATCCCAGCTGAGCTCTGAGAAGGAGCAAGGTGTCAGAGCTGCCAGAGGGGTGAGTGGTTTTTTATTTATTTACTTTCAGCTGAGGTGCTTTAGCTGAGAAGGTACTGTGTGGGGGACTGTTTTTGGGAGTGTTTGGGTGAGTTGTAGCAGACTCCTGGCTCCTGGAGTTAGGATGTGAAAGGATCATTGTTTATCTGTAATTAAGTGCCTGGGTGAAATTGAATAGCTGCTGGCCACACCCTCTCCTGGGGGAGGCGTCTATTTAAGGCAGGAAGCTTGCAAGAGGCACAAGTCTCTGGCACGAGCTGAAAGGTGAGAGCCAAAGGGTAAGGCTCTTGGCCTGTGGCTCTTGGCCTAGGGGCTCTGTAAGAAGCCCAGGAAGAGCCAGAAAGCCAGGGACCTCGGCTCCTTGGGTTCCCAGTAAGGTGAGTAGACTTCTACAACAGGAACCATATAAATACAAAGGGTTTTAAAAGGGGGGTTATATAAAAGTATTTGTTTAAAAACAATTATGAAGCCAGAATGCCAGCAGGGGGTTGGGGGCTATCCAATGTTTTGCATGGAGTATCACATGTATGACTATCTGCCCACTGGGCAGAAGGCTTGCGTATGTGCTCGGTGCAAGGAGCTCCTGGTTCTCAGGGAGCAAGTTTGCTCCCTTGAGGCCAAGGTGGCTGACCTGGAGAAGCAGGGACAGTCAGTTAGGTGCACGGAGAAGACTCTCGGGGACTTGTTAGATATGTCCCACTCTGGATCTGGCAGCCCACCATGCTGAGGATAAGGGGAATGTGCCTTCAGAAGGGACCTCTTCTTCAGCTGCAGTTTTCGCAACAACGTAGAGCATTTGCTCTGGCCAGGTGTAATGCTATGCCCTCTGCCATTCTACATGGCCGATGTAACAAGGTTTCTTATTTGGCCAGACACTGCCCCTGCTGTAAGAAATGTGTGGAATCTATCTCCCATGTTCTCCTGCATTGTAATTTGTATGCAGATGTAAGGAATATTTACCTACACTCTATCCTATCCAGTATGGTGGACTGTTCTGATGCACTCAAGATACATAGACTCTTAAATGATCTTGATTCTGGCATCACTGAGAAGGTGGCCCAGTTTCTCTGTTTGGCTTTAAAACTGCGCCAAAGGCACCTAGAAATATAATACCCCTATCAGCTCCCAATTGCACAATATCAAGTCACTGAATTTTTACAGGTGTATTTTAACTGTTTTTAACTGTCTTTTAAATTGTATAACTTGCACTGGTAATTTATGCCAATAAAGGCGAACTTGACTTGATAAGGGGAATGTGCCCTCAGAAGGGACCTCTTCTTCAGCTGGTGAATGGGTATCCTTTCGTACCAAGAAACCGTCCCTGGGAAGGGCGGGAGGGGGGCTCTTGGTAGTTGGTGATTCGATCCTTAGGCAGGTAGACAGCTGGGTGGCGAACCCGCGTACTGACCGTATGGTGACTTGCCTGCCTGGTGCGAAGGTAGCAGACATTATGCATGTTTTAGATAGGCTGGTAGATAGTGCTGGGGAGGAGCCAGTGGTCATGGTGCACGTCGGCACCAACGATGTGGGGAAATGCAGTCGTGAGGTCCTGGAGGAGATATTTAGGCTGCTGGGCAGGAAACTCAAGGCCAGGACCTCCAAGGTAGCCTTCTCGGAAGTGCTACCTGTTCCACGCACAGGACCAGAGAGACAGGCACAGATCTGGAGTCTCAATGCGTGGATGAGACGGTGGTGTAGGGGGGAAGGGTTCAAGTTTGTTAGGCACTGGGATGCTTTTTGGGACAAGAGGGAGATGTACAAAAGGGACGGTCTCCACTTGTCCCGAGAAGGAACCAGGCTGCTGGTGCTCAAAATCAAAAAGGTGGCAGAGCAGTTTTTAAACTGAATAATGGGGGAAAGCCAACAGGAGATGAAAAGTCTCTGGTTCAGGATGGCTCATCTCAAAGAGATGAAGGGGTAGCTATTACTTTTGTACAATGAAATGGATTAAAATTGTTCACTGAGACTGTGGCTAATGATAGGAACTGCCTGGCAAGGTCTCGAGGCAGCAAGAGGAAGGCTGTAGGCTTAACAAGCATGGGAAACTATAAGTGTTTATACACAAATGCTAGAAGTCTCTGAGGTAAAATCGGGGAGTTGGAATGCTTGGTGTTGGGGGGGGGAAATAGACATTGTGGGTATTTCAGAAACTTGGTGGGATGAGGAAAATCAGTGGGATACGGTGATTCCAGGTTATAAATTATATCAGAAGGATGGGGGAGAAAGGTTGGAGGTGGGGTGGTTCGTTATGTCAGAGAGGGTATACTGTCCAGTAAGATTGAGAGGGTAAGAAAATTGGATTCGCTTCTGGAAATGCTATGGGTTGAAATAGTAGGTCGAAAAGGAGGCTTAACAGTGGGAGTTTGTTATCACCCACCAGATCAAAAGATAGAGGAGGATTATAAAATGATGAATGAATTAAAGATAGTGGCTAGACAGAATAACTGTCGTAATAGGCAACTTTAACTACCCACACATTGATTGGGTCAATATGAGTTCTAGTCAGGAAAAAGAGATTGAGTTTTTAGACACTCTCAATGACTGTGCTATGGAACAGATGGTCACAGATCCTACCAGGGGAGAGGGGATCCTGGACTTGGTCCTAAGTAACACCCAAGACCTGGTGAGAGATGTAAAAGTGATTGCACCGCTTGAGAACAGTGACCATAATGTCATTGAGTTTAACATTTGTACAGATAGGGAGTTGCCCCAAAAGACTGATGCAACCACTTTTAACTTTAAAAGGGGTAACTTCTCTGGTATGAGGGGACATGTGAGGAAGAAATTGAAAGGAAGAGTGGAGAAGGTCAAAACCATTGGGGAAGCTTGGAGACTATTCAAAAATACAGTCCTAGAAGCTCAGAAAAAATATATACCGCAGATTAGGAAAGGCACAAATAGGTATAGAAAAAAGCCTGCATGGTTAACAAATAAAGTAATGGAAGCTGTAAAAGGTAAGAAGGATTCCTTTAAGCGGTGGAAAGCTAGTCTTAGTGAGGTTGATAAAAGGGAACACAGACTATGGCAAATAAAATGCAAGTCTGTGATCAGGCAAGCAAAAAGGGAATATGAGGAGCATATCGCAAAAAACATGAAGGCCAACAATAAAACTTTCTTCAAATACATTAGAAGTAGGAAGCCAGCCAGGGAGGCAGTGGGGCCCTTGGATGACCAAGGGGTAAAAGGAGTACTGAAGGATGACAGGGAAATGGCTGAGAAGCTGAATGCATTTTTTGCCTCTGTCTTCACTGTGGAAGAGGAGAAGTTCTTGCCCACTCCAGAAGCACCGATTTCGGGAGGAGATTTGAAAGACTTGAATCAGATTGTAGTGACGAGAGGAAGTCCTCCGACTGATGGACAATTTAAAAACTAATAAATCACCAGGCCCGGATGGCATTCATCCGAGAGTTCTGAAAGAACTCAAATGTGAACTTGTGGATCTCCTGACAAAAATATGTAATCTTTCTTTAAAAACTGCCTTCATTCCTGAGGACTGGAAGGTAGCTAATGTCACTCCCATCTTTAAAAAGGGCTCCAGGGGAGATCCAGGAAATTACAGGCCAGTCAGTCTGACATCAATACCGGGTAAGTTGGTGGAAACTGTTATTAAGGAAAGAATTAGTAGGCACATTGATGAACAAAAACTATTGAGGCAGACTCAGCATGGGTTCTGTAAGGGAAGATCTTGTCTCACTAACCTGTTAGTGTTTTTTGAGGGAGTGAACAAACATGTGGACAAGGGGGACCCAATAGATATTATTTACCTTGACTTCCAGAAAGCTTTGATACAGTTCCTCATCAAAGGCTCCTAAGTAAGCTCAATAGTCATGGGATAAAAGGACAAGTCCTTTTGTGGATCAAAAACTGGCTTATAAATAGGAAACAGAGAGTGAGTATAAATGGGAAACTTTCTCAGTGGAGGGTGGTAAGCAGTGGGGTATCACATGGATCAGTATTCGCTCCGATGCTTTTTAACTTGTTTATTAATGATTTGGAATTGGGAGTAAGCAGTGAAGTGGCTAAATTTGCAGATGACACGAAGGGAGGACTGTGAGACACTCCAAAGGGATCTGTCGAGTATGGGTGAGTGGGCGTCAACGTGGCAAATGGGGTTCAATGTGGCCAAGTGCAAAGTGATGCACATTGAAGCCAAAAATCCTAAATATAAATACACATTGATGGGGTCTGAACTGGCAGAGACTGACCAAGAGAGAGATCTTGGAGTCATAGTAGATAACTCAATGAAAATGTCTAGACTGTATGTAACTGCAATAAAGAAGGCCAACACTATGCTGGGGATTATTAGGAAGGGAATTGAAAACAAATCAGCCAGTGTCATAATGCCCCTATATAAATTATTGGTGCAACCTCATTTGGAATACTGTGTACAGTTCTGGTCACCACATCTCAAAAAGGATATTATAGCTTTGGAAAAAGTGCAGAGAAGGGCAACTAGAATGATAAAAGGGTTGGAACACCTTCCCTATGAAGAAAGGTTAAAATGCTTGGGGCTCTTTAGCTTGGAGAAATGACAGCTGAGGGGTGACATGATCGAGGCTTATAAGATTATGAATGGGATTGAGCAGGTTGAGAAAGAAGTACTTTTCTCCCTTTCTCACAATACAAGAACTCATGGACACTCTATGAAATTGCTGAGCAGTCGGGTTAGAACAGATAAAAGGAAATACTTCTTCACCCAAAGAGTGATTAACATATGGAATTCACTGCCACAAGAGGTGGTGGCAGCTACAAGCATGGACAGTTTCAAGAGGGAATTAGATAAACATATGGAGCAGAAGTCCACCAGTGGCTATTAGCCACAGGGTATAGATGGGAACTCTCAGTCTGGGGCAGGTGATGCACTCTATTCTTGTTGCTGGAGGGGGCAGCAGTGGGAGGGCTTCTAGTGTCCTGGCCCCAATGCTGGACCTCCTGATGGCACGTGGTATTTTTGACCACTGTGTGACAGAGTGTTGGACTAGATGGGCCATTGGCCTGATTCAACATTGTCTTCTCTTATGCTCTTATCCTTCTGAGAGACCAGAAGTGATGTTGGATGACTTCTGGTAAAAATGGAAGTGCAGCCCACAACAATATGTTGTCATCCAGAAGTGATATCATCACATTGGGGATATTGGGGGTGATGCTCTGGGTTTTTTGGCAAAACTCTATGATGGCTTCAAACCATAGAGTTTTGCCCACAAACCAGAGCATCACCCCCAATGTCCCTGATGTGATAAAGTCACTACCAGGTGGTTACCATAAAGTTTTTTTCTCAAATGCTAGAGCATACCTCTTCAACATGCCTTGTGTGATGATATCACTTCTGAATGAGATAATTGTGGTGTGCATGCTTTGCACGTGCATAGAAAAGTCCCAGGCATGAAGAGGGACCCCGACCCCCCAGCAGCCTGATAAGACCTGGCACCCCTATAGTAAGGGCCAAACTAGAGAAGATGGCATCCCTGAGTTTGCCTGGGGATGTCACCATTTTGTGCCACCATTTTGAAAAATGAGTTCCCACTCAGAAATTCTTTTTCATAACACTGCGAGTGCACAGTTTTGGTCAGGATTCCCAGAGCATGGGGAAGGACGGGCTACTGCCTTTCGCCAAAATGACACCGCGGAAGCATTATTTGCTGACATGTGTCCCCTAAAATGGAGGGGGAAGGCAGTAGCTCCTCCTTTCTCCATGCTGTGGTAGTTCCAACCAGAACTGAGCCCCTATGGTGCTGTCAAAAGGACTTTCCTGGTGGAAACTCACTATACCAAATGGTGCTGAATCCCCTAGGCAAACTATACTACCTCATCTAATTTGGCCCTAACCCCTGCAGAAAATACAAATATACTCCTTCTACAATAGATCTTATTTTAAAATACAAAGAGGATCCAGTCATGGCACTCACAGGATTTTGCCCAGTTTGCACCTAAGGGTACTATTCAAGAATATAACAGTTGGGTATGCATAATTCTGGTAGGTGAGAGAGAGAATGAGAACAATGGCTGAAGAATGCCTAAAAGTCCTGAAATATAAATTTCATCTTTAAAATGAAAGTAGTCTGGTCTTTACTAGTATCCGCATCAGACAATACCTGGAAATGTTATGCTAAATGCAAATCAAGTGAAGGAATGAGGGCCTAACCCAGCCCACTTATTTACTTTTAAAATCCTGTTGATTTCAGTGGGAGCAGCTGATATATGAACTTTGCTTTCCCTTTGACATAAGTGAAACTCAAACTGTGTAATCTCAAGAATAATTACCCAGATCTGAGTAAGATTCTGTGTAGACTTGCTTAGGCGTGCTCTCAAAAGTCTGGTTGGATTTGTGCCTAGGTATCTCTTGTGAAAAAGCCTCAAGGCTTGGGTGATATGTCATGTCACCCTTAGCTTTCTCCAGGAATCCATTTGATAGATTAATAGTTAAAAATAAATGAGTGAAAGAAAATCATCTTGCATGTCTCCATCATTAAAGCTTTGTTCAGTTACAATAATTGTATTTTTTCCTTGAAGGATGTCTTTCCCTTATAATCTGCTTTTTACAGACATACGTACTCTCTGTTTGCCAAGGAACAAATATGTTATTCACCCTCTTCCCTGACAGAATGCCACAGGAATGAAAAAAATTAAAAGCTAAAGCAGTTGACTTAGAAATAAGTATAATGGCAACAATTAGTGTTAGTATGTAATGAATTTTAATTAAAGGCACTGCAATTGGTTTCCTGGATTTTGCATAGTGAATCCAATGCTTTATCTAAGTACTGTCTTATACTGTTCTGTGTATGGCATATAAATCAAACTGTAAAGCACAGGAAATATTTGTTATTCTCAATTCATAATTTTTCTCCCAGTGTATCCTTCACTACATATTTAAAGAGTCATATTTAATTTCAAGACCTGCAGTTTAACATTCACTCTATTAAAAAGGTGAACATTTAGCATATGTAGGGTCAGCTAACAGCACACTGAAACACAACTATATGCAGTTGTATGCATTTTAAAATATGCAAATATTTACCTTTGTATATCACTATTATTCTATACATCTCAAGGTGTTAGATATAAAGGTCCTGATCAGATGATACTGGGAAATTTGGGAGGGGGCTTCCCCACAGCATCCGGGTTCTTCTGTATACCTTGTGGGTTTTCCCTGTCTTTCCTGCAGTGTTTCCGTAAGCTGCTTTGCTGTGATGTTTTGGGAACGATCACAGCAAAGCTAGTGTGGCACCCATGTGGACAGGAAAGCCTGGATCTTCCCACTCTCATCTACATCAGTGTCATTTCCCCTATCCCAGTTTCTTGCAGCAGCCATTTCCCCACAAAGCATTTCTTTGGTGGGGTTTCCCCCATTGCCAATTAAGACAATCCATGTACCACATTCGCCAAATAACAACTTTCATTTTTAAAAAATCACTAGCCTCTTTTATTGCCGAGAGATGTCTTTCTCCTTTTATCTCCACAATAAGAGAGGATAAAGACTTTTTAAAATAAAAGCTGTGTGTTCATTCAATCTGATACACTGATAGTTACCATGTTATAATGATATTCAATTGCTGCTTAAAAAAATGGAAAAAGACTCAGAAGTGAGGATTGCCTCTGCTTGGATCTCAGCCAAATAGAGAACATGCTACCACAGCACTCTATAGGCAGTGACACCAGCAGTGGGGCAACTACACAAGCCCATTTTTTTCTTTTTGCCGTCAAGCCACAACTGACTTAGAGCAACCCTGTAGGGTTTCCAAGGCAAGAGATTTCAGATGTGGTTTGCCATTGCCCACCTCCACATCATGACCCTGGTATTCCTTGGAGAGCTGGAATACAAATGCTAGCCAGGGCCAACCCTGCTTAGCTTCCAAGGTCTGATGAGACTGGGCAACCCTGGGCTATCCAGGTCAGAGTGCACAAGCCCATGCCGATGTAGAAAACACTGGAGCTTCAAATCAATCTCCCATCCAGACATTGATTAGGCTCAGAGAAGTAGCTGAATCATGTGCCTTTTAACCCTGTCCCTGGAACCAATTGTTTTGCTGTATGCAAGTCACAAGTTGCTCATGTGGTGGCAGTATCAACCCCCACTTTCTTCCTTAGCTGCCTTCCCACCTCCTGCATCACAAAGGCCTCTGTGGCTCACACAATGACAGGGGCAATGTGAGGGGTGGCAGCAGTTCCTGCTGCCCCTCCCCCCTCCTCCACCTGCATATCTAACTGTGGTGGTGCCATCTACCACTTATAGCCCTCCTTCAACTGTCTCTGCCATAAAGAGGGTGGAGGAGGCTGGGTCAACAGCAGGCATCCCCTTTCTCGTTGCTCTCTCTTTCTGCCTTCCCCTTCTCTGTCACTTTCTGTCTTGAAGGGAGAGTTGGCTCACTTACCTGCCCCCTCCCCATCACTTTGTCTGCCTGCTCAGCTGTCTCCCCTCCACTGCTCTGTCTGACCAGCTTCATCCCCTTCACCAATCTGCTTACTCACACAGCCATCTGGCTCACCTTGTGGTAGTGACAGCAGATGCCATGGCAGCAAGGCAGCAGCACAGGCAAGCCACTGGAGGCATGATGGAGGCTCCCACTGATATGTGGGCTTTGTAGACAGAGTGTAGATATGCAGTAAAGCAGAGCACAAGCTGTTTAAACAGAAAAGTCATTTTATTAAGAAGAGAACAAACTTTGTAAGAAAAAGGAGAGAGAAAGAGAAGTCTGTCTAACTAGCTAGGAGGAGGTCAGTAATGAAGAGAAGCTCAGCAGGTGCATTGAGTCAATCAGGAGACAGGAAGGACACTATTTGAAAATAGTAGGAAGTCACTATGCTAACTAGTTGTCCCCTCTGTTGCCCCCTGCAAGATGTTCTTGTCATCTTCTTTATCTATGCCTCATAGACCTTGCATATTCCAACAGATTTAAGATGGGGCTATGTTCACTTTTAGGAATATGGATCATTCAGAAAAAAATTATCTGACCTCTCCAGAGGCCTACTCAAGACAGCATATGAGTAAAAGCTATACCACAAAATAATAAACTAAAACAGCATGTATTATCAATATTAAAAATAAATCATTAGAAACAAGCCAAGGGAATTAAAAAAACAGTATAAAATAAACACTGAGCTCTTAAAAATGCCCATATAGCAGTCCTCAGACCAGAAGCAGATCATGAAACAACTAAAAAAGATTTTTAAAAACCCTTAGTTAAAGCCTGGGTAGAAAGAAATACATTGGCTTAGTGACTAAAAGACAATAACATAATTACAATGAAACTGAAGTGGTAGGGCATTCCAATGGCTAGGTGCCACCACTGAAAAAGCCATGTCTCTAATTACCACCTCACATCTGGAAGTCAGGAGCACATAGAGCAGGGCTTGGGAGGTAGATCTGTTGCATTGAGTAATACAGGAGATAAAGTGCCAAGTATAGTTAGGGCCTTAAAGATAAGAATCAGCACTCTCAGTTGTATTTAGAAACATATGGGCAGCAGTTGTAGATCTTTCAGCATATGAATGATCCAGTCCCTGCATTACTATGGGCAGTTCATGCTGTTTGAAGAACAGTCACCCAAGCAGATTATTTATTTAATTATACCCCACCCTGTCCCACGAGTGGGCTCAGGGTGGCTTATAACATAAGATGAATAAAGCATTAAAGCCAATAAAACCAATAATACAACAGATGGCAGGATAAGCAATAACAAAAGATAACCCATGCCTCATGTCAGGTAAATAAATAATTTTTAAAAACATTATGTGCCATGGAGGAGATTTGAGTTTCCAACCCTAGACCAGATTCCAGCACCCTTCCAAAAAACTATGAATCTGCTCCTTCAGGGGGGAGTATAACTCCCTACAGGACAGTTCACACTGCAAACACTGAGTACTTTTGTCATTGACCAACAGCACTTCAGTCTTCTCTGGATTGAACTGAAGTTTATTGAAGTTTAATCTATCCCATCACCTTCTCTGGATACCTGTTCAGAATCTTCACAGAACCACCTAACTCAGCTAATACATCTGCTTATTGGTGACACTTCACTCTAAACCATGGACAATCACTCCTAACTGTTTTATGTAGATATTAAATAGAACGGGGGACAAGACGAACCCCTGCTGGACTTTAAACACAAATGGCATGGGACCAAATGTCAGGTTCAACAGCAAGCAAGTCCAGGCATACTTCACTCAGAAAGTTATGCTTTATTGGAATACCAGTCTGTTGCCCAGTAGTACAGATTCATTGTCAGGAATAACGGGTAGTGCATGGGGGGCTGTGTATATACTCTGATGCTTCAACTAGCCAAGCAAATGAAATCCAAGTGCACGCATGGGAAATCTCCCGGCGGGACATTACATCATGAATGGGAGACACACACACCCCACCACCATAGGGCCGGTCTATTCACACCAGCTGGGAACCCAAGCCCTCCCTTCTGTCAAGGTTACACTGATAGTGGTGTCTAGCAGAGGAATGTCTCTCACGGTTGCTTCAGCAAAGCAAAGCTATGTGCATGTGAGTAAGCAAGGTATGAGCAGGGGTCTTTTCGGGGGGAGCCCACCGGAGCGCAGCTCCGGGAGCTCAGGAGCCAAGCCCCGCCCCCAGCCGGCGTCCCGGAGAGTCTTTCAGGAAGCCGAATGTCAATTTCAGCTCCATTATATCCTATGGGCCATTGAAGTCAATGGTGAAAACATAGGGTATATTCTAGGGGCTGGAGGGGAGGTTTGAGGAGAGGCTCCAAACTCACAGGATAGCTGATGGAGCCTCTCCCCAAGATACCCACTAAGTTTCAAGAACATTGGACCAGGGGTCCATTCTATGGGCCCCTAAACAGGTTGCCCCTATTCCCTCCATTGTTCTCTATGGTGGGGAAAAACTTACTTTTTTCCCACCATAGAGAACAATGGAGGAAATGGGGCAACCTGTTTGGGGCCCATAGAATTGGACCCCCTGGTCCAATGTTCTTGAAACTTAGTGGGTATCTTGGGGAGAGGCTCCATCAGCTATCCTGTGATCTTGGAGCCTCTCCCTCAAACCCTCTTCCCCTCCAGCCCCCAGAATATACCCTATGTTTTCACCATTGACTTCAATGGCCCATAGGGTATAATGGGGCTGAATTGCCACTGAATTTCTTTCATTCCCTCCTTTCCTTCTTTCTTTTTCCTCTTTCCCTCATTCTTCTCTTCTCTTCTCTCTTTCTTTCTTTCTTTCCCACCTTCTTCTCTTCTCTTTTTTCCTCCTTTCCCTGTTTCCCTCCTTCTTCCCTCTCTTTCTTTCCCTCTTTCCTTCCTTCTTTCCTTCTCTCTACTCTCTCTCTTTCCTTCCCTCTTTCCTCCTTCTGTGGCCCAACTCTCATGAGAAGGAGTTTAAACTTTAAACCCCTTCTCTCTTAGCTCCCCCACCCAGACCAGCTGGGGAAGGGAAGGGGAGGCTTTTGAAGATGCTTCCCTTCTGACATCACTTCCGGTGATGTCAGGGGTGTGGCATATGCTAATAGCCTAATAGCTCATTAGCATACCATATGCTAATGAGCTCCTGCAGCTGTTCTTCTACAAAAAGACCCCTGGGTATGAGGTTATACAGAAAACATGGCAGTTATCTGACACCAAACAGCAGTCCCCCCAGCACCATCCTCTGGACTTGGGCCAGGCAAGTAAGAGTGGAACTACAAAAGTACAGTGCCCAACTCACGTGTTCAGAAGGATATTATATCCAATGGTACTGAAAGTCATTGAAAGTTCCCAGGAGAATCCACGAGGATGCACTTTCACTGTCACTCTCCTGGCAAAAAATTATCATTCAGAGCTAACAAAGCCATTTCCATCCCAAACCTAAAGAAACTGAACATAAGCATCCCTTCCTCTAGCATATCTCCACAAGTAAACAGTGCTTTCAGGACAGTTAGTGCCAACTATTTACTAATTTTGTGCTTACATCAAAATGTTGTGTATGTGGCACTATAGAGGCAACCCCTGATACATGTGAGAGTCAGGGCCAATGAAATATAAATAATTCAATTAATTGGATAATTTTGGTGTGTTGCTCTTCAAACAAATAGGGAATTATGCAGGATGACTGACAAGTCTGGATAATGAAATAATTTAAAGTAATCATCTTGTCTCTTGGAGGTTCCATACCAGGTCTATTGCACCTTGACTGTTCCTACAGATCAGAAATTAAAACAGAGCAATTCTAAGAACAACAACAGTATGAATTTAGCTATGAGTTTTAGATTTAGATTTTTGAATGTCATCAACAATGTTGGATATTGCAATTTGGAGGCCACAAGGAATGATCAACATGACATTCTGCGAAGGCTTTCTTTGTGGCTGAATTTTAGCTGCCTGATACATAGCAAACTAATGTGATCAGTGACAGGCGATTCTTATTTGGAAGATATTTCATTTGTAGCTGAGTTACAGACCTATTTCAGGCTTTCTTTGAGCCATCCATAAAGGATGATAACTCTCCAGACAAAAACAGCCATCTGTCCATTATTTTATTTCAGGCTCTCTATTTGTCCCCAAACAATTTTGCAGGAAGCTGTTCTCAAATATCTCTATACCACAGGTGGAATCTTTTCATCAAAAGATTACTATATACACATTAAAAGGTTTGTTTGAAACTATTTACTCTTTAGAGGAATTATAAACACAACCCTTGTGGGACTCTAATCAATGACAGAAAGAAACTGGCAGCTGAAAATCATTCACTTCCCTTTCAAAATATGTGTCTACATCATCATTTTAAATTAACATGACTGTTGATATTCAGGGCAATTAGGGCTCTTTTTTGTAGCAGGAACTCCTTTGCATATTAGGCAACACACCCCTAATGTATCCGGTCCTCCAAGAGCTTACAGAGCTCTTCTTACAGGGGCTACCATAAGCTCTTGGAGGATTGGCTACATTAGGGGAGTGTCACGTAACATGCAAAGGAGTTCCTGCTACAAAAAGAGCTCTGAGGGCAATGGGAGGAAAGTGTGACATGGTATTCATTGTTGAAAAAGAAAGGAGATGAAATCTTTACTGAAACAGAACTCAACAGAAGTGGTTGTACTATTTTCTGTAGAAATATATGCATGAGTCTTATGTTTTTCATTTTCCATCATTTCAAGGGTACAGGGCAAGTATTATATTTATATTTTAAAAAGTTATCTCCCACCTTTCCAAAAGATCAAGACAACTTACATAACAAAACTTACATAACGAAACATGAAAAATCGTACCCAACGAGTGCTCGTAAATGGCTCTGCATCTACGTGGAGGGAAGTCTCGAGTGGAATGCCACAGGTCTCAGTTCTGGGCCCGGTGTTGTTTAATGTTTTTATAAATGACCTGGAGGAAGACATAGAGGGGATGCTTATCAAATTTGCAGATGACATGAAACTGGGTGGGATTGCTAATTCTGAAGACGACAGAGTCAGGATTCAAAATGATCTAGATAGGCTGGAACAGTGGGCTGAGACAAATAAAATGAATTTCAATAGAGATAAGTGCAAAGTCCTACACTTAGGTACAAAAAATCAAAGGCACAGATATAGAATGGGAGTGACTTGGCTTGACAGCAGCACATGTGAAAGGGATCTAGGTGTTATGGTTGACCACAAGCTAAACATGAGCCTGCAGTGTGATGTGGCTGTGAAGAAAGCTAATGCAATCTTAGGATGCATTAAGAGAAGCATTGTGTCCAGATCACCGGAGGTGGTAGTTCCGCTCTATTCTGCTATGGTCAGGCCTCACCTGGAGTATTGTGTCCAGTTTTGGGCACCACATTTTAGGAAGGATGTTGACAAGCTCGAGTGTGTCCAGAAGAGGGCAACCAGGATGGTGAGAGGGTTGGAATCCAAGTCTTATGAGGAAAGGCTGAAAGAGTTGGGTATGTTTAGCCTGGGAAAGAGAAGGCTTAGAGGGGACATGATTGCAGTCTTCAAGTATTTGAAGGGCTGTCATGTAGAAGATGGAGCAGATATATTCTCTCTTGCTCCGGATTGCAAGACCAGATCTAATGGGTGGAAATTACAAGGGAGTCGTTACTGGCTAAATATCAGGAGAAACTTCCTAACTGTAAGAGTGGTTGAGCAGTGGAACAGCCTGCTGCGGGAGGTGATGGATGCTCCTTCGCTGGACGTTTTCAAGTAGAGACTGAACAACCATCTTTTGGGTATGTTGTAGGTATGTAGGTATGTAGAGCTATCTTTCAGCTATGATCCTGCAGAGTGCAGGGGGTTGGACTAGTTGACCTGCAAGATCCCTTCCAACTCTAACATTCTATGATTCTATGATTTAAAAATGTAAACCAATTAATATAGAATCAATGTAAAAGCACAACAGAAAAATTACTCATATCAGGGACAGGGTAAAAGCCGGAACGGCCCGGAACGGCCCGGAACGGGCACTAAACAAACAATAGTGCCGCAAAAAACACTGGCATGCATTACAGTCACTCCAGAACAATATTCTAGAAGTGAAAACACGGAACTCCCACCTTTTTATTAACCCTTTCCAGGCCAAAAAGCCTCTGGAACACCCCGGAACGGCCCGGAACGGGCACTAAACAAACAATAATGCCACAAAAAACAGTGGCATGCATTACACCCACTCCAGAACAATACTTCAGAAGTGAAAACACGGAGCTCCCACCCTTTCATTAACCCGTTCCAGGCCAAAAAGCCTCCGGAACACCCCGGAATGGCCCGGAACGAGCACTAAACAAACAATAGTGCCGCAAAAAAGGGGGCATGCATTACAGCCACTCCAGAACAATATTCGAGAAGTTAAAACATGGAACTCCCACCCTTTGATTACCCGTTCCAGGCCAAAAAGCCTCTGGAACACCCCGGAACGGCCCGGAACGGGCACTAAACAAACAATAGTGCCGCAAAAAACAGTGGCATGCATTACAGCCACTCCAGAACAATACTCCAGAAGTGAGAACACGGCACTCCCACCCTTTTATTAAACCGTTCCAGACCAAAAAGCCTCAGGAACACCCCGGAACGGGCACTAAACAAACAATAGTGCCGCAAAAAACAGTGGCATGTGTTACAGCCACTCCAGAACAATATTCCAGAAGTGAAAACATGGAACTCCCACCCTTTTATTAACCTGTTCCAGGCCAAAAAGCCTCTGGAATACCACGGAACGGCCCGGAACGGGCACTAAACAAACAATACTGCCGCAAAAAACAGTGGCATGCATTACAGCCACTCCAGAACAATACTCCAGAAGTGAGATCACGGAACTGTCAACCTTTTATTAACCCTTTCCAGGCCAAAAAGCCTCCGGAACACCCCGGAACAGCCCGGAACGGCCCGGAACGGGCACTAAACAAAAACTAGTGCTGCAAAAAACACTGGCATGCATTACAGCCACTCCAGAACAATATTCGAGAAGTTAAAACATGGAACTCCCACCCTTTGATTACCCGTTCCAGGCCAAAAAGCCTCTGGAACACCCCGGAATGGCCCGGAACGGGCACTAAACAAACAATAGTGCCGCAAAAAACAGTGGCATGCATTACAGCCACTCCAGAACAATATTCGAGAAGTTAAAACATGGAACTCCCACCCTTTGATTACCCGTTCCAGGCCAAAAAGCCTCTGGAACACCCCGGAACGGCCCGGAACGGGCACTAAACAAACAATAGTGCCGCAAAAAACAGTGGCATGCATTACAGCCACTCCAGAACAATACTCAAGAAGTGAGAACACGGCACTCCCACCCTTTTATTAAACCGTTCCAGACCAAAAAGCCTCCGGAACACCCCGGAACGGCCCGGAACGGGCACTAAACAAACAATAGTGCCGCAAAAAACAGTGGCATGCGTTACAGCCACTCCAGAACAATATTCCAGAAGTGAAAACATGGAACTCCCACCCTTTTATTAACCTGTTCCAGGCCAAAAAGCCTCTGGAACACCATGGAACGGCCCGGAACGGGCACTAAACAAACAATACTGCCGCAAAAAACAGTGGCATGCATTACAGCCACTCCAGAACAATACTCCAGAAGTGAGATCACGGAACTCTCAACCTTTTATTAACCCTTTCCAGGCCAAAAAGCCTCCGGAACACCCCGGAACAGCCCGGAACGGCCCGGAACGGGCACTAAACAAAAACTAGTGCTGCAAAAAACACTGGCATGCATTACAGCCACTCCAGAACAATATTCGAGAAGTTAAAACATGGAACTCCCACCCTTTGATTACCCGTTCCAGGCCAAAAAGCCTCTGGAACACCCCGGAACGGCCCGGAACGGGCACTAAACAAACAATAGTGCCGCAAAAAACAGTGGCATGCATTACAGCCACTCCAGAACAATACTCCAGAAGTGAGAACACGGCACTCCAACCCTTTTATTAAACCGTTCCAGACCAAAAAGCCTCCGGAACACCCTGGAACGGCCCGGAACGGGCACTAAACAAACAATAGTGCCGCAAAAAACAGTGGCATGCGTTACAGCCACTCCAGAACAATATTCCAGAAGTGAAAACATGGAACTCCCACCCTTTTATTAACCTTTTCCAGGCCAAAAAGCCTCTGGAACACCAAGGAACGGCCCGGAACGGGCACTAAACAAACAATACTGCCGCAAAAAACAGTGGCATGCATTACAGCCACTCCAGAACAATACTCCAGAAGTGAGATCACGGAACTGTCAACCTTTTATTAACCCTTTCCAGGCCAAAAAGCCTCCGGAACACCCCGGAACAGCCCGGAACGGCCCGGAACGGGCACTAAACAAAAACTAGTGCTGCAAAAAACACTGGCATGCATTACAGCCACTCCAGAACAATATTCGAGAAGTTAAAACATGGAACTCCCACCCTTTTATTAACCCGTTCCAGGCCAAAAAGCGTCTGGAACACCACGGAACGGCCCGGAATGGGCACTAAACAAAGAATAGTGCCACAAAAAACACTGGCATGCATTACAGCCACTCCAGAACAATATTCCAGAAGTGAAACCGCGGAACTCCCACCCTTTCATTAACCAGTTCCAGGCCAAAAAGCCTCCGGAACACCCCGTAACGGCCCGTAACGGGCACTAAACCAACAATAAAGCCGCAGAAAACAGTGGCATGCATTACAGCCACTCCAGAACAATATTCCAGAAGTGAAAACACGGAACTCCCACCCTTTCATTAACCCGTTCCAGGCCAAAAAGCCTCTGGAACACCCTGGAACGGCCCGGAACGGGCACTAAACAAACAATACTGCCGCAAAAAACAGTGGCATGCATTACAGCCACTCCAGAACAATACTCCAGAAGTGAGAACATGGAACTCCCACCCTTTTATTAACCCGTTCCAGGCCAAAAAGCCTCCGGAACACCCTGGAAAGGCCCCTGAACGGCCCGGAACGGGCACTAAACAAACAATACTGCCGCAAAAAACAGTGGCATGCATTACAGCCACTCCAGAACAATATTCCAGAAGTGAAAACACGGAACTCCCACCCTTTTATTAACCCATTCCAGGCCAAAAAGCCTCCGGAACCCCCCGGAACGGCCCGGAACGGGCACTAAACCAACAATAGTGCCACAAAAACCAGTGGCATGCATTACAGCCACTCCAGAACAATATTCCAGAAGTGAAAACACGGAACTCCCACCCTTTCATTAACCCGTTCCAGGCCAAAAAGCCTCCGGAGCACCCCAGATCGGCCCGGAACGGGCACTATACAAACAATAGTGCCACAAAAAACAATGGCATGTGTTACAGCCACTCCAGAACAATTCTCCAGAAGTGAAAACACGGAACTCCCACCCTTTCATTAACCGTTCCAGGCCAAAAAGCCTCTGGAACACCCCAGAACGGCCTGGAACGGGCACTAAACCAACAATAAAGCCGCAGAAAACAGTGGCATGCATTACAGCCACTCCGGAACAATATTCCAGAAGTGAAAACACGGAACTCCCACCCTTTCATTAACTCGTTCCAGGCCAAAAAGCCTCTGGAACACCCTGGAACGGCCCGGAACGGGCACTAAACAAACAATACTGCCGCAAAAAACAGTGGCATGCATTACAGCCACTCCAGAACAATACTCCAGAAGTGAGAACATGGAACTCCCACCCTTTTATTAACCCGTTCCAGGCCAAAAAGCCTCCGGAACACCCTGGAAAGGCCCCTGAACGGCCCGGAACGGGCACTAAACAAACAATAGTGCCACAAAAAACAGTAGCATGTATTACTGCCACTTCAGAACAATATTCCAGAAGTGAAAACACGGAACTCCCACCCTTTTATTAACCCATTCCAGGCCAAAAAGCCTCCGGAACACCCC
Source organism: Gekko gecko (assembly GCA_029375565.1). NCBI lineage: Eukaryota > Metazoa > Chordata > Lepidosauria > Squamata > Gekkonidae > Gekko > Gekko gecko. Next base: position 70,506,751 of record JAPDNY010000005.1, on the reverse strand, counting down.
GGAACGGCCCGGAACGGGCACTAAACCAACAATAGTGCCACAAAAACCAGTGGCATGCATTACAGCCACTCCAGAACAATATTCCAGAAGTGAAAACACGGAACTCCCACCCTTTCATTAACCCGTTCCAGGCCAAAAAGCCTCCGGAGCACCCCAGATCGGCCCGGAACGGGCACTAAACCAACAATAGTGCCACAAAAAACAATGGCATGTGTTACAGCCACTCCAGAACAATTCTCCAGAAGTGAAAACACGGAACTCCCACCCTTTCATTAACCGTTCCAGGCCAAAAAGCCTCTGGAACACCCCAGAACGGCCTGGAACGGGCACTAAACAAACAATAGTGCCGCAAAAAACAGTGGAATGCATTACAGACACTCCAGAACAATACTCCAGAAGTGAGAACATGGCACTCCCACCCTTTTATTAACCTGTTCCAGGCCAAAAAGCCTCCAGAACACCCCAGAATGGCCGGGAACAGGCACTAGACAAACAATAGTGCCGCAAAAAACAGTGGCATGCATTACAGCCACTCCAGAACAATACTCCAGAAGTGAAAACACGGAATTCCCACCCTCCGGAACACTCCGGAACGGCCTGGAATGGGCACTAAACACTCCAGAAGAATATTTTGGAAATCCAAATGTAGAGATATTGTGCACTTATTAACCTATTCTGTGCTGAAATGCCCCCAGAAGACCTCGGAACAGGCCAGAATGGGCATTAAACAAACAACAGTTCCGCAAGAAACCATGGGATTCATTAAAGAAACTCCAGAACAATATTTTGGAGGAACAGAGAGAAAGAAAATGACTTTAAGTCCCCTTCATTCAGGTGTCTTCAAGTTTTGCGGTGCTTGTTTAAAAAATAGCTTCCTGGGTAAAGAATAGTTATCTGAGTAATCCTGTGTCTTTCAAATCAATTTGCATGCTACCAAAAATCCACATATGTGGCATATTAGTAGAAATACTATTCATTCTTAGAAGAAAAGGGCCATGTTTAATATTCTGTATTATGAATCCATAGCAAGGTAAAGCGTTCCCAAAATCCAAGGCCCACTATAATAACATTTAAAATCACTAATAGTGAAAAGTACTGAGACTGACAAGTGATTTCAGCTCTCACGTATTTTATTAGATCGTGAACAAGACAAAGTAGTCGGCTCGCAGACCGACTTATATTCCCTAAGGAAACCACACCCCACACACCCCAAACAGCCGTGAGTGATCTATTTACAGTAATTGCATTAACCTCTTGGATCCTAGTTCCCTGATTGGAGGGGACTCAGGAGCCGAGGGTCTTTTGTCCTCAAGGTCCAAGCTCAGACACTTCGCTTCGCTGCATGGTGGACCAGTTAGAACCAGTTGGAGCACATGGTCGGCTAGGGTATATTACACCCCTCCCCCCTTGGTCTGAAACTAGATACCCACAAATAAAGTCCTTCAGGTATGGGTGCAGTTTGCGCTCTCGGGTTGAGCAGTGGGGTTCCAATGTCGCTGAAGCTGGAGCCATCACTGCCATTCTCAGCAGAGTGCTGTCCACAGGCTATGTGCTGGTGGGCCCCTGGGTTGGCCCTGCAGGGTCTGGAGGCTGACTAGTGATGGCTGGGCTGCACGGTTCCTCCAATGGGCCCGATGTGGTTACCAGATCGGTGGTCTCAAGCATGTCTGGTTCCGCGAAGTTTTCCGGCTCCACCAGCAGGGTTTGTCTGTGAAGTTGGTCACTGTGGCGGTGTAGTATTTGTCCATCCTCATTGGAGACCTCGTAGGAGCAGGGCCCTCAAACTCTCACTACTCTTGCTGGAATCCAAGGGGGCCCTCTGGTGAAGTTCCATGCATAAACGGGATCTTCAGGGAAAAAGCCTCAGGTGGCTTCTGGAGTTTTGATGGCCAGCTCTTGCTCAGGTGCTCGGTCTGCATGGAGCCGGTCCAGCCTAATGTGAGGCATCTGCCCATCAGCAGCTTGGCCAGGCTCCAGCCCGTTGTGGAGTGTGGCATTGTTCTTTAGCCGAAAAGGAAAGAGGCCAACTTGTAGTCCCAATCGATGGAGTCCAACCTGTTGGTGGCAGGGAGGAATAGGGCTGAGTGGACATAAGAACATAAGAACATAAGAGAAGCCAATGTTGAATCAGGCCAATGGCCCATCTAGTCCAACATTCTGTCCCACAGCGGCCAAAAATACCAGGTGCCATCAGGAGATCCAGCAGTGGGGCCAGGACACTAGAAGCCCTCCCACTGCTGCCCTCCACAGCACCAAGAATAGAATGCATCACCTACCCCAGACTGAGAGTTCCTATCTATACCCTGTGGCTAATAGCCAGTGATGGACTTCTGCTCCATATGTTTATCTAATTCCCTCTTGAAACTGTCCATGTGTGTAGTTGCCACCACTTCCTGTGGCAGTGAATTCCATATGTTAATCACTCTTTGGGTGAAGAAGTATTTCCTTTTATCTGTTCTAACCCGACTGCTCAGCAATTTCATTGAGTGCCCACGAGTTCTTGTATTGTGAGAAAGGGAGAAAAGTACTTCTTTCTCAACCTGCTCAGTTCCATGCATAATCTTATAAACCTCAATCGTGTCACCCCTCAGCCGTCATTTCTCCAAGTGACGGATCCTGTAATGGTGAATTCTTGGAACTCTCCAGACATGAAGGCTGTCCCATTGTCCATCACTAGGGTGTCTGGGAGGCCCTGGGCACTGAAGATCCGCCACATCGCTTTGATAGCCACCCTTGATGATGTTACGGAGACAGGGAAGACCTGCAGTCACTTATTGTAAGAGTCCACAAGAATGAAAAACAGTTGCCCCTGGAATGGCCCCACAAAATCCAGGTGGAGTCGCAACCAGGGGCAGTAGGAGAACTCCCAAGCTCTCTCTGGTGCTCTGGGTGGGTCAGGGCGAGAGGCTTGGCAGGGCTGGTATTGCTTTACCTTCTCTTCGATGTCCCGATCAAGGCCCGGCCACCAGACGTAGCTCCTCACCAATGCCTTCATTCTTAAGACCCCTGGATGGTGCTTGTGCAGAGCCTCTAAGATGTGCTGCTGGAGCAGGCCCGGTATCACCACCCAGCCTCCCCACATCAAGCACCCTTTATATGCCGACAGTTCGTCCTTTCTTGTGAGGAATGGTGTAAACTCTGAGCTCTCTTTGGCCAAATGCCACCCCCTCCCCACCCAGTCCAGGACCCAACAGAGGACCTTGTCCTGGGCTGTGAGGTGGGCCACCTCCCTCATGTGGACCGGGCAGTTGGGAAGCGACTCCAACAGGGCAACTGTGTGGGCAGGAGCAGGGTCGGGATCCATCACTGGCAGTGACAGGCGGCTGAGGGCATCTGCGTGGCCCATGGCTTTCCCGGGGTGATGTAGGAGGGTGTAGGTGTACCCTGCCAGGAAGACGGACCACCTGAGGACCTGGGGGGAGACCATTTGGGGCGTCTGGTGGTCCAGAGCCAGGAGAGGCTTATGATCCATCAATACTGTGAAAGGCCGACTGTAGAGGTAGTGGTGGAATTTTTGACCCCAGCCACTATCGCCAATGCCTCTTTGTCTATCTGCATTTAGTTGCACTCCGCAGAAGACAAAGTCTGTGAATAATAAGTGACCGGGACCTCCCAGCCATCCCACAGCTGGTGGCCCAGGACCGCCCCGACCCTGTAGGGGGAGGCGTCACAAGCGAGGACCACCAGGAGCACCTCATTGAAATGGTGCAGGGCAGAGTTTGAGGTGAGCAAGTCCTTGACCCCTTGAAAGGCCGCCGCGTGCTCGGGTCCCCAGGCCCAGGTTGCCTCTTTATCCACTAGGTGGTGAAGTGGTTCCGCTACTGCGGCTTTCAAGGGCAGGAACACATGGTAGAAGTTGAGCAGGCCCAAGAAAGCCTGCAGTTCCACCTTGGAAGGGGGGGAGCACATGTGATCGCCCTCACTTTATTGTCCATGGGGTGGATTCCCTGAGCATCCACCACAAACCCCAGAAATTCAATGCAGGGCACCTCTAGAAGGCATTTTTCTTTCTTCACCTTGAGACCGGCGGAGTCAAACCTCTGGAGCATTTGTTGGAGCCGGTCCGCAAAAATTGTGGAGTCCACTGCCGTGACGATCATATCATCTAAAAAGGGTTGTACTCCTGGAATGCCTTTAAGAAGGGAATCCATAAATGATTGGAAAATCCCTGGTGCCACACAGACCCCAAACTGCAATCTCGTTACTTGGGACGCCTTTTTGTGCGTGATGATTGTCTGCGCCTTGGCGGCGGCCGCATCCACCAGCAGTTGCTGGTAAGCCTGTGCCAGATCCAGCTTACCAAAGACCTTGGCCCCCGCTAGGGAGGCCAATACGTGGCTTACCACCGGGACCAGGTAAGCATGGTCTTGCAGGGCTTTGTTGATAGTTCACTTGTAATTGGCACATATCCTCATGTCACTGTTCGGTTTAACCAGCGTGACAATGGGGATCTCCCAGTGCACAGACATTACTGGTTCCAGCACCCCTTGCTCGACAAGGTGGTCAAGCTCGGCCTCTATTTTTGCTCTCATCACTAAGGGGGGGAGCCGTGCCTTAATGCGAATGGGCCGTATTGCTGGGTCAAGGTCCAGAGAGATGGGGTCCCCGGTGTACCTCCCCAGAGTCCTGTCAAACACCTTTGGAAACTCTCTGCAGACCGCTTCCAAATCCGTCATCCAGATCTGGTTGATCCCTGATATTTTGAGGCTCAGGGGCGTGAACCAGGAGAGGCCCAACAAACTAGTGAGGTGCCCTTCCACCACCAACAGGTCGAGGAGTCCCGAGAACCCCTTAAACTGGACCCAGAACTTGCCCCAGTCATGGACCACCACAGGGTTCTTATTGAAGTCCTGCAATGTGAGACCCTGTGGCTTGTGCAGATGGGGTCCCCCGTTGGGGCACAAGGAATGGAGGGTTTCAGCCAAGGTTATGGAAAATGATGAGCCGGAGTCAATTTCCATGGGACAGGGGAACCCCTCAATAAGGACCATCACATGCACCTTGTCTAGGCTGTCTGGGGGCAAGTTACATACCTTTTGTTGGTGGTGGACCAAAACGGTGTGGAGATCCGACGAGTCAAGCTGTGCCATTGTTTGCTGGCATTGTCCCTTTGAGCGGCAAACCTTGGCGATGTGGCCTGTCTTGTGGCAGGTACGGCAGACGGCGTCCCGGAATCTACAAGACCAGCGCTCATGGGGTTCACCGCAGCTGGCACAGGGTGCAGAGGTGGGGCATTGGGAGTGCTGGGCTGGGTGGCGTCAGAACTGTAGGACCTCCTCATTGTCGGAAATGTCAGACCCAACCATTGCTTGTGTGTGGTGGACCGCCTTGGTGTGGCAGTCTCGGTGGGCCTTCTCGTATGCCATTGCCTCCCAGATCGCCTTGTTGAGATCCAGGTCATTTTGGCTAACCAGCTTCCTCCACAACTTGGGGTCCTGTAATCCCACGAGGAACTGGTTTAGCAGTGCATCTGCCAAATCGGGGAACAAACACCTCGTGGCAGCCCAGCACAGAGCCGCAAAGAAATCAGAGGCGGTTTCGTCCAGACCCTGGACCTTCACAAAAAAATCCATCCTTTCCACAAATTTTGTGGGCTTAGGGGCCAGGTGGTCAGTCAGTGCTTTGACCAGCGTGGCGTAGGACTCGTCTTTGGGCAGCCGAGGATGTATTAAGTCCTTCAACAGGAGGTGTGCTGCCATTCCGCAGTACACCTTTTTCTTACCCGGCTCCGTGACATTGTGTATGGTGAAGTGGCACTCCAGGGTCTCCAGCCAAGTCTCCCATTGGGTAGGTTGGGAGATGTCGAAGGCAGGGAGGCTCTCGGAGGCAGCAGCCATCTTATGGGTTCCACATGGAGCCTCAGAAGCGGTGGCGGTGGACTAGGAGTGGTGCCGTGCCGCTCTCAGGGTTAGCGATGCGATGTTCGGGTCTAGGAGCGGTGCTGGAAATGGCAACTGGAAAGGCGGCATGAAGGGTTCTCCTCATTGGCCTCGATGCAATGCTTGATGCGGGGTCTCTGTTCATGGGAGGTAGCATCCCACCTTCATCACCAGTGAAAAGTACTGGAACTGACGAGTGATTTCAGCTCTCACATACGTTATTAGATCAAGAACAAGAAAAGTAGTCGGCTAGCAGACCAGCTTATATTCCCTAAGGAAATCACACCCCACACACCCCAAACACCCATGAGTGGTCTATTTACAGTAATTGCATTAACCTCTCAGATCCTAGTTCCCTGATTGGAGACCCTCAGTCTCTTGTCCTCAAGGTCCAAGCTCAGCACTTCGCTTGGCTGCATGGTGGACCAGTTAGAACCGGTCAGAGCACATGGTTGGCTTGAGTACATTACAAGTACAAAGTAACTGTCACTGAAAAATCAGCTGAAGTTATAGCAAAGTGATCTAATAATTTAACCAACTGGTGGAGGTAGCCCTAAATATTTGTTTGAATGTGGTACTAATGCAAGCAGGTACAATCGTCTGTGGAACCCCATAGCAGAAAGACAAAAAGAGTGAGCAACAGCTACCCAGCGTGACTCCTGAAAATTACACTCAGGTAGAAATGCATCCACTCAACTATGAAACACACACACACACCCCACATTCCAGGGGCATTTCAACCTCGAAAGGCTTAATGAGTGCACAACATTTCCATGTACTGATTTCCAAAGTATTGTTGTGGAGTGTCTATAACAAATCCCACCATTTTTAGTGATGCTGTTACTTGCTGAATGCCCATTTGGCCTGGAAAGAGTTAATAAAAGCATGAGAGTCTCATATTTTCACTTCTAGAATACTATTCTGGAGTGCCTGTAACGGATGCCACTGTTTTTTGCGGCACTATTGTATGTTTAGTGCCTGTTCCGGGCCGTTCCGGGGTGTTCCGGAGGCTTTTTTGCATGGAAAGGGTTAATAAAAGGGTGGGAGTTCTGTGTTTTCACTTCTGGAATATTGTTCTGGAGTTGCTGTAATGCATGCCACTGTTTTTTGCGGCACTATTGTTTGTTTAGTGCCCGTTCCGGGCCGTTCCGGGGTGTTCCGGAGGCTTTTTGGCCTGGAAAGGGTTAATAAAAGGGTGGGAGTACCGTGTTTTCACTTCTGGAATATTGTTCTGGAGTGGCTGTAATGCATGCCACTGTTTTATGTGGCACTATTGTTGGTCTAGTGCCCGTTCCGGGCCGTTCTGGGGCGTTCCGGAAGCTTTTTGGCCTGGAAAGGGTTAATAAAAGGGTGGGAGTTCCATGTTTTCACTTCTGGAATATTGTTCTGGAGCGGCTGTAATGCATGCCACTGTTTTTTGCGACACTATTGTCTGTTTAGTGCCCGTTCCGGGCCGTTCCAGGGTGTTCCGGAGGCTTTTTGGCCTGGAACAGGTTAATAAAAGGGTGGGAGTTCTGTGTTTTCACTTCCAGAGTATTGTTCTGGAGTGGCTGTAATGCATGCCACTGTTTTTTATGGCACTATTGTTTCTTTAGTGCCCATTCCGGGCTGTTCCAGGGTGTTCCGGAGACTATTTGGCCTGGAATGGGTTAATCAAAGGGTGGGAGTTCTGTGTTTTCACTTCTGGAGTATTGTTCTGGAGTGGCTGTAATGCATGCCACTGTTTTTTGCGGCACTATTGTTTTCTAGTGCTCGTTCCGGGCCATTCCGGGGTGTTCTGGAGGCTTTTTGGCCTGGAACAGGTTAATAAAAGGGTGGGAGTTCCATGTTTTCACTTCTGGAGTATTGTTCTGGAGTGGCTGTAATGCATGCCACTGTTTTTTATGGCACTATTGTCTGTTTAGTTCCCGTTCCGGGCCGTTCCGGGGTGTTCCGGAGACTCTTTGGCCTGGAATGGGTTAATAAAAGGGTGGGAGTTCCGTGTTTTCACTTCTGGAGTATTGTTCTGGAGTGGCTGTAATGCATGCCACTGTTTTTTATGGCACTATTGTTTGTTTAGTTCCGTTCCGGGCCATTCCGGGGTGTTCCGGAGACTATTTGGCCTGGAATGGGTTAATAAAAGGGTGGGAGTTCCGTGTTTTCACTTCTGGAGTATTGTTCTGGAGTGGCTGTAATGCATGCCACTGTTTTTTGTGGCACTTTTGTTGGTCTAGTGCCCGTTCCGGGCCATTCAGGGTGTTCCAGAGGCTTTTGGCCTGGAAAGGGTTAATAAAAGGGTTTGAGTTCCGTGTTTTCACTTCTGGAGTATTGTTCTGGAGTGGCTGTAATGCATGCCACTGTTTTATGTGGCACTATTGTTGGTCTAGTGCCCGTTCCGGGCCGTTCCAGGGTGTTCCGGAGGCTTTTTGGCCTGGAAAGGGTTAATAAAAGGGTGGGAGTTCTGTGTTTTCACTTCTGGAATATTGTTCTGGAGTGGCTGTAATGCATGCCACTGTGTTATGTGGCACTATTGTTGGTCTAGTGCCCGTTCCGGGCCGTTCCAGGGTGTTCCGGAGGCTTTTCGGCCTGGAAAGGGTTAATAAAATGGTGGGAGTTCCGTGTTTTCACTTCTGGAATATTGCTCTGGAGTGGCTGTAATGCATGTCACTGTTTTTTGTGGCACTATTGTCTGTTTAGTGCCCGTTCCGGGCCGTTCCGGGGTGTTCCGGAGGCTTTTTGGCCTGGAACGGGTTAATCAAAGTGTGGGAGTTCCGTGTTTTCACTTCTGGAATATTGTTCTGGAGTGGCTGTAATGCATGCCACTGTTTTTTGTGGCACTATTGTTTGTTTAGTGCCCGTTCCGGTCTGTTCCGGGGCGTTCCGGAGGCTTTTTGGCCTGGAAAGGGTTAATAAAAGGGTGGCAGTTCCGTGTTTTCACTTCTGGAATATTGTTCTGGAGTGGCTGTAATGCATGCCACTGTTTTTTGCGACACTATTGTTTGTCTAGTGCCTGTTCCGGGCCGTTCCGGGGTGTTCCGGAGGCTTTTTGGCCTGGAAAGGGTTAATAAAAGGGTGGGAGTTCCATGTTTTCACTTCTGGAATATTGTTCTGGAGTGGCTGTAATGCATGCCACTGTTTTTTGTGACACTATTGTCTGGTTTAGTGTCCGTTCCGGGCCGTTCCGGGGTGTCCTGGAGGCTTTTTGGCCTGGAACGGGTTAATAAAAGGGTGGGAGTTCCATGTTTTCACTTCTGGAATATTGTTCTGGAGTGGCTGTAATGCATGCCACTGTTTTTTGCGACACTATTGTCTGTTTAATATCCGTTCCGGGCCGTTCCGGGGTGTCCTGGAGGATTTTTGGCCTGGAAAGGGTTAATAAAAGGGTGGGAGTTCCGTGTTTTCACTTCTGGAATATTGTTCTGGAGTGGCTGTAATGCATGTCACTGTTTTATGTGGCACTATTGTTGGTCTAGTGCCCGTTCCGGTCCGTTCCGGGGTGTTCCGGAGGCTTTTTGGCCTGGAAAGGGTTAATCAAAGGGTGGCAGTTCCGTGTTTTCACTTCTGGAATATTGTTCTGGAGTGGCTGTAATGCATGCCACTGTTTTTTGTGACACTATTGTTTGTCTAGTGCCTGTTCCGGGCCGTTCCGGGGGGTTCCAGAGGCTTTTTGGCCTGGAAAGGGTTAATAAAAGGGTGGGAGTTCCATGTTTTCACTTCTGGAATATTGTTCTGGAGTGGCTGTAATGCATGCCACTGTTTTTTGCGACACTATTGTTTGTTTAGTGTCCGTTCCGGTCCGTTCCGGGGTGTCCTGGAGGCTTTTTGGCCTGGAAAGGGTTAATAAAAGGGTTTGAGTTCCGTGTTTTCACTTCTGGAATATTGTTCTGGAGTGGCTGTAATGCATGCCACTGTTTTATGTGGCACTATTGTTGGTCTAGTGCCCGTTCCGGCCGTTCCGGGTAGTTCCGGAGGCTTTTTGGCCTGGAAAGGGTTAATAAAATGGTGGGAGTTCCGTGTTTTCACTTCTGGAATATTGTTCTGGAGTGGCTGTAATGAATGCCACTGTTTTTTGCGACACTATTGTTTTTCTAGTGCCTGTTCCGGGCCGTTCCGGGGGGTTCCGGAGGTTTTTTGGCCTGGAAAGGGTTAATAAAAGGGTGGGAGTTCCATGTTTTCACTTCTGGAATATTGTTCTGGAGCGGCTGTAATGCATGCCACTGTTTTTTGTGACACTATTGTCTGTTTAGTGCCCGTTCCGGGCCGTTCCAGGGTGTTCCGGAGGCTTTTTGGCCTGGAACTGGTTAATAAAAGGGTGGGAGTTCTGTGTTTTCACTTCCGGAGTATTGTTCTGGAGTGGCTGTAATGCATGCCACTGTTTTTTATGGCACTATTGTTTCTTTAGTGCCCATTCCGGGCTGTTCCGGGGTGTTCCGGAGACTATTTGGCCTGGAATGGGTTAATAAAAGGGTTTGAGTTCCGTGTTTTCACTTCTGGAATATTGTTCTGGAGTGGCTGTAATGCATGCCACTGTTTTATGTGGCACTATTGTTGGTCTAGTGCCCGTTCCGGGCCGTTCCGGGGTGTTCCGGAGGCTTTTTGGCCTGGAAAGGGTTAATAAAAGGGTGGGAGTTCCGTGTTTTCACTTCTGGAATATTGTTCTGGAGTGGCTGTAATGCATGCCACTGTTTTATGTGGCACTATTGTTGGTCTAGTGCCCGTTCCGGGCCGTTCCGGGGTGTTCCGGAGGCTTTTTGGCCTGGAAAGGGTTAATAAAAGGGTGGGAGTTCCGTGTTTTCACTTCTGGAATATTGTTCTGGAGTGGCTGTAATTCATGTCACTGTTTTTTGTTGCACTATTGTTTGTTTAGTGCCCGTTCCGGGCCGTTCCGGGGTGTTCCGGAGGCTTTTGGCCTGGAAAGGGTTAATAAAAGGGTGGGAGTACCGTTTTTTCACTTCTGGAGTATTGTTCTGGAGTGGCTATAATGCATGCCACTCTTTTATGTGGCACTATTGTTGGTGTAGTGCCCCTTCCGGGCCGTTCTGGGGCGTTCCGGAGGCTTTTTGGCCTGGAAAGGGTTAATAAAAGGGTGGGAGTTCCATGTTTTCACTTCTGGAATATTGTTCTGGAGCGGCTGTAATGCATGCCACTGTTTTTTGTGACACTATTGTCTGTTTAGTGCCCGTTCCGGGCCGTTCCAGGGTGTTCCGGAGGCTTTTTGGCCTGGAACTGGTTAATAAAAGGGTGGGAGTTCTGTGTTTTCACTTCCAGAGTATTGTTCTGGAGTGGCTGTAATGCATGCCACTGTTTTTTATGGCACTATTGTTTCTTTAGTGCCCATTCCGGGCTGTTCCGGGGTGTTCCGGAGACTATTTGGCCTGGAATGGGTTAATAAAAGGGTTTGAGTTCCGTGTTTTCACTTCTGGAATATTGTTCTGGAGTGGCTGTAATGCATGCCACTGTTTTATGTGGCACTATTGTTGGTCTAGTGCCTGTTCCGGGCCGTTCCGGGGTGTTCCGGAGGCTTTTTGGCCTGGAAAGGGTTAATAAAAGGGTGGGAGTTCCGTGTTTTCACTTCTGGAATATTGTTCTGGAGTGGCTGTAATGCATGCCACTGTTTTATGTGGCACTATTGTTTGTCTAGTGCCCGTTCCGGGCCGTTCCGGGGTGTTCCGGAGGCTTTTTGGCCTGGAAAGGGTTAATAAAAGGGTGGGAGTTCCGTGTTTTCACTTCTGGAATATTGTTCTGGAGTGGCTGTAATTCATGTCACTGTTTTTTGTTGCACTATTGTTTGTTTAGTGCCCGTTCCGGGCCGTTCCGGGGTGTTCCGGAGGCTTTTTGGCCTGGAAAGGGTTAATAAAAGGGTGGGAGTACCGTGTTTTCACTTCTGGAGTATTGTTCTGGAGTGGCTATAATGCATGCCACTCTTTTATGTGGCACTATTGTTGGTGTAGTGCCCCTTCCGGGCCGTTCTGGGGCGTTCCGGAGGCTTTTTGGCCTGGAAAGGGTTAATAAAAGGGTGGGAGTTCCATGTTTTCACTTCTGGAATATTGTTCTGGAGCGGCTGTAATGCATGCCACTGTTTTTTGTGACACTATTGTCTGTTTAGTGCCCGTTCCGGGCCGTTCCAGGGTGTTCCGGAGGCTTTTTGGCCTGGAACTGGTTAATAAAAGGGTGGGAGTTCTGTGTTTTCACTTCCGGAGTATTGTTCTGGAGTGGCTGTAATGCATGCCACTGTTTTTTATGGCACTATTGTTTCTTTAGTGCCCATTCCGGGCTGTTCCAGGGTGTTCCGGAGACTATTTGGCCTGGAATGGGTTAATAAAAGGGTTTGAGTTCCGTGTTTTCACTTCTGGAATATTGTTCTGGAGTGGCTGTAATGCATGCCACTGTTTTATGTGGCACTATTGTTGGTCTAGTGCCCGTTCCGGGCTGTTCCGGGGTGTTCTGGAGGCTTTTTGGCCTGGAAAGGGTTAATAAAATGGTGGGAGTTCCGTGTTTTCACTTCTGGAATATTGTTCTGGAGTGGCTGTAATGCATGTCACTGTTTTTTGTTGCACTATTGTTTGTTTAGTGCCCGTTCTGGGGTGTTCCGGGGTGTTCCGGAGGCTTTTTGGCCTGGAAAGGGTTAATAAAAGGGTGGGAGTTCCGTGTTTTCACTTCTGGAGTATTGTTCTGGAGTGGCTGTAACGCATGCCACTGGTTTTTGCGGCACTATTGTTTGTTTAGTGCCCGTTCCTGGCCGTTCCGGGCCGTTCCGGCTTTTACCCTGTCCCCTCATATCAATGTAAATGTACCCATAACCAATCAACCTGTGGCAGAAACCTCCTAAGGCCCCCTGAAATAAATAAGACAGTTATTCCCTAACTTCTAAAAGTCATCAAAGAGGGGGCTGGCATACAGACATCGACTAGCCTTTCTATAAAGCTGACACAATGGCCTATATCAGTGATGGCGAACCTTTTAGAGACCGAGTGCCCAAACTGCAATCCAAATCCCACTTATTTATTGCAAAGTGCCAACACAGCAATTTAACCTGAATACTGAGGTTTTAGTTTAGAAAAAACAATTCATTAACATCTTTTGTCTTAAAAGAAAAGCACAATAACAGAGCTTTCAATGATACAAACAGCTTTTTATTGAAAGGTAAAAGTTTGCATTTGGCATGAAGTTTGCATTTGACGTCATACACACAAACTCCTTCCAGTTAGTACAGGACAAGACCCTTCCTATTTACCTGGTCTGTCTTTCTCAACATGATCTTATACATTTTCACACCTAAAGTGATAGCCCTCTTCCCCCTTCCATGGGAAAGAGACAGAAAAACAGCACACTCAGTGGAATCTGCCACTTCTAGATTGATTCGAAGTAAATTAAATTTTGATCCTGCAAATCTTGACCGATGAACAAATAAAGCACTTCAGCTTGAGCACTTCAACCAGGTGACCCACCCCCAAAGCATATCAAGGCTGCACAGAATGAGAGACCATGGAGTGGAATGACAGCCCCTGGGGGTAGCAGAACACTTCTGCTACCCCCAGGGACTGTCATTCCAATCCATGGTCTCTCATTCCAGTCACAAAACACTCCTGCTACACCCTGGGGCCATCATTCCACTCTGTGGTCTCTCATTCCAGTCCCTGAACACTCCTGCTCCACCCTGGGGCTGTCATTCCACTCTGGGACTTGTCATTCCAGTTCTTGAACACCCTGCTACAGCCTGGGGCTGTCATTCCACTCCGTGGTCTTTCATTCCATTCCAGAGTAGTGTATTTGGGCCCAGAGACCCTAATGGAAAATCCATTTCGCATTTTTATTGCAATTCTACTTGTACTGTAATGTATTTCAATGAAGCCCATGCAAGTCAATTGGCATTCCTCTCTCCCATTATTTCCAGTGGGCCTTCAAGTGTTTCCCATTGTTTCCAATGGGCAATCCTGTCCTTCCTTTTAGTACATCCCATACATCCGCCCTCCTACATGGCTCCTCCAAAGAGCATTTTAGTTATTTCCATGAGTGCGAAAAGCCAGAGCAAATTTACAATCTGACTAAAGGCGCAATCCTATGCTCTCATACTTGAAAGCAAGTTTGGTTGTCTCAGTGGTGCTTAATTTTGAATAAGTATGCACAAGATTTTGAAGTGGCTATTCATTTCTGCCTCGTCCCTCCACCCCAGCTCATTGCTGGAGAGTTGGGAGATCTGAAGTTTAGGGACAGTCTTTCATCATGGAGGGGGTGCCCTATGTGTGTTTCCCTGGAAGCTCTCAGGAAGCTATAATTAGGGGGGAGTGGTGCTGCATCTTATCGCCACAGGGCGGGAGCTCTGGTTCACCTTGAGCCACCTCACCACAGCGCTGGCTGCCACCTCCTCCTGCAGCACCAGCTCCAAAACAGTCTCCATGTCCAACTCCTTGAACAGCCCTTCTAATCACAGCCTCTGAGCAGGCGCACGAGACATGCCATCCAAAGCAATGGGGCAGCCCCAAAGGGAAGCGAAGGGGGTGGGTACTAAAGTTTTTCGGACTCCAGGTTACAGCACAGGATACTGGAGGGAACAGCGAGAGAAACCAGGCAGAGAGCCAAAGAAGGAGGAAGGGGATGAGGAATAGCGCACCTCCCCAAAGAAGGCGGGTGTGGAAACTGAAGTGGCGCACTCACGCAGAGGCAACTTTTGGCAACGAGCCTGAGTGGGCATCCCTGGGAATGCTCAGCCTCACTCCTCTGGGGCAGAAGGGGCATGAATTGGAGCACACATTTGCAAAGGAAGGGGAGTTGCCGCGCTTTCCTGGGCTAAGGGGGTGGGGTCAGGCTGTGGGGATTCCTTGCTGAGCAGCTCCTGGGCTTTGAGTAGGCAGAGATTGTGGGTTGGTGTCGGGCTGTGAGGAAGGTGGATCCTGTGGGGAGAGCAATTCCCCTCTTCTCCCTCCCCCATGTCAACAAGCAGGGCGCCTGCACTGGAGGTTTGCATGTCTTTTCCTCTCATGTGTGGTATTTGCTTTCCGACCAGGGCCCAGGGTTTGGCCTAGGGCCGGCTGGTGCAGCAGCTACAGCAGCACAATAAGCAGGCTCAGCCGCCTTCTCACCCGTGCCTGCAGAGAGGACTCCGAGTGCCACCTCTGGCACCCATGCCATAGGTTCGCCACCAGGGGCCTATATGATGCAGGGATAAATTCAAAAAAGGCTACTCAGAATTAATTCCCATTTTATTCAGTAGGGATTACTCCTCAGTGTTATTAGTTAGAACTGCAGCCACAATTCCTCACAAAGGACTAGTAGAATGCTGGGCAGATCTGAGTAAAGACATTAGGGTTTCCAGGTGACTTCCTCCTGCTGTTGGGGGGATTTGGGGGGCATTCTGAGGATGGGAGGGGATGTCAGCAATGCACTGACATCACTTCCAGAACTGACATCATTGTGGCAGCAATGTTGGGGTGACACTCTACTTTTGAGGCAAAATTCTAAGGTAAAAATGGCTACAAACAATAGAGTTTTGCCAAAGAAGTGGAGCACTGCCCCTCGATGTTGCTGACATGATGACACCACTTCTGGAAGTGACATCAGTGCATCACCAATGTCATGCGGGGACGTATGTTTGGGGGTGGGGTATCCTCCACCCTGACCAGGAACCTGGCAAGCCTAAAACGCATAGGTCCTTACCATGTGTTATGCACCCTGATCCTTATAAGTACAAAAGCTGGACAACATTTCCTGCTTCAAAGACTCATGTAGTCCAAGCCTAAACAGGTTTATTCTACCTTAGGTCTTATTTAATTCAATGGCATTTACTCCTAGGTGAGTTTTCATGAGAATGAACTTCAGGCATAGTCTGTAGAAGGGCAAAGGAAGTCAGAAACAAAAGACATATATCAGACTTAACTCACCCCTAATGTTATGTTTCCTCTAACATCTTTGCCCTTCAAAGGTGATAACCTTCTTTTTAGATCACAACTATTCTTAGTTACCTTCCAGTAACTCATTTTCTGTCTGAATTAATCATTTGAAGGTCTGGGTTTTCCCCCCCTTTTTAATGCAGATTAGCATGGAAACTTCTTTTTTTTTTTTTTTTTGCAAATTTGCACAGAATTCTGACGATGCCAGGACTCTTTTGTCTTCTTCTGTTTATGAGGGAATGTTCTGCATAACGGAGACTGAGCTCCCATGTGTGCATGAAGATTGCACCATCAAAGAAATCCTTTGGATCGTAACCATTAGTATGGGGAAATAATGGCTGCAATTACACACACTTGAGTCACATAAAAAGGGATGGGTTTAGATTTCTGTAGATGCACACTGGACTGCCGCCAAAATTACTAATTTTATGTTCAATTAAAATACATTAAAGGTTCAAGGATCATTGATTTCCATCCCCTAATCCCATACTAAAAAGATTTAAAAAAATAAAAGACAGGATATAATTTCTAGAGCACAGGGGAAGAGCCTATTTCAGAAAACATAATGGATTCTGTATGAGAAATGTTTAACTGCAGCAAAAGCTCTCTAACCCTACAGACTTTGAAGTATTTTATGACTAGCCATGTCCAAATAAATGAAGTAATATTTAAAATATTGTAGCTGTACTGTAATCAAACTACATGCACTAAGAAAGACAAGTGTCAGTTTATGTGATTGGAAGGTGGTGCCTGGGTCTTTAATCAAATGTCATAACCTGACATGATCCTATTGGAGGCATATGGGGCTAATATTCTGGCTCTAAGTGCTTTCAGAATATGGAGGAAAGCATTAATATAGTAACTGTCTACAAAAAGATCATAAATCAAGAGACTATAAATTCAAGCATATGTTGCCACATTTCAATGAAGATAAGAAGAGAAATCTAGCATTCCTCCTCCTATAATGCCAAGAACTAATTTGCATAACTCAGGGTCTCTTCCTCTGAGACATTCAGGGACTATCAACTAATTAGAATAGTTCATAAAGTTTGTTTACCATCTTCTTCCCTAGCTATCAAGAATCTCTTTGGACATTCTCTTCCAACAGCTATATGAGCAAATTCCCCATTCTCATTTAGTTATCAAGTTCATTCAGTGTGCTCAGAAGCAATTTGTTCTGCTTTAATTAAGAGGGTAAACATGGCCTCAAAGCTCTAGAAGGAATTCTTCAGGTCATTTGTTTTCCTCATTTCTTTGTATAATCTAGAGAACATTTCCATGCCCTCCCCCCCCCATAGCTTACTAGGCTCTAAAAATAATTCAAGGCTTTGCCACTTTTAAGTTTCCAGAGAAAATTTCATTCCCTGAGACATAAAATATGGCTTTGAACACAGAATGTAACTGAAGGCCTAGCTTGTTTTTAGAAACAAAGTTCCATCAATTACTTTCGGCATGACCCTGAGCAAAGGAGATGAGAACACACTGAGACAACTGAAGCTATTGGGAAATGTGGTGTGGCTTAACGTCTCTGATAATTGGGCCATGACTTCACAGCTCTATTACTAATATATCCACTAGAATCAGGAGATAAGTCACTTTCAGACATTTATCAAAGGCTCTACAGATTAAAGTGACTAATGTTTATGACCTGTAATGTAATACTTTGATAAAGATTCTATGGAAGCAGCAAGTACTAAACAAATGAGACAAAGGTTGGCAATGAAAAACCATCTGCAAACTATTAAAGGGAATCATTTTGGAATAGTTAGAAGAAGGTTCTAGAACTGAAAATTGCAAGATTGGGCTGAAGCATGTTAAAGTGACCTATATCATATAGAGGAGTTTTAATTAAAAGGGGATGAATAATTAATTATGAAGATATACAAACAAATAGCATAAGATAGTGTGCCCTTTAAATTAGGAGTCATGGAAGGAGCAGTAACTATTGGTTGGTCAAAAAACAGTTCAACCAACTTCTGGGATTCTTCAACTGGATCCACATTTCATTAGATATTGTGCTGTTGTTATAATTCATCTTCTGGATTTTTCTGTCTAGATAGGAATATTAAGGAGAAGGTAAATGATTACAACAGAACAATATCCAGTGAAATCTGAATTCAGTCCACCAAATATAATTTAAAAATGAATTTCTATATCCTACTCCAAATCATGAAACATGGGTGCCAATCAGTTAAGATTATTAAGGCCTTTACAGATAATCATGATTAATATGATATAAGCACCTTTTGGTCACTAGGAACAATGCACATAGTGGAAGAGTGTGCAGCCTATTGTTTAATACACTACAAAATTTATAATTCGATAAAAAATGGAATACTGCAGGGAAAGAAACTTGCTAGTTTTCAGTTTTTTAAAAAAGAGATATGCGTGGCTGTATTCCTATATGAGCCCAGTCACAAAGCATGTTCTATGCATGGGGAAGGATGTGAGTGATTCTGAAATTCGCTCTGGCAATATACTGTGCACTATACACTAGAAATAAGATGTTTGGCATGCGTACAACTGCATGCATCAAGGCTCATGCATTGTCATGACCATGAGAACCAAACATTGCTGCTCATGCAGCTATGAACAGATTCTAAAATAATCAAAAGCATTAGTTCCAATTAAATTCACCTTCTTTTGGCAAAATGAAGTTAACTACAGACAGAGCTATTTCATGCCCACTTTGGGTTGTGTAGGTTGTGACGGACTAAAGGTTTGTTGATAAACAGCAGTGAAGCAAGAGAGTTGCTAGGTCACATGACTGAGGGAGGGGCAAGTTCCTCAGAACTCTCAGTGAAGTGACAGTTAACAGTTAACAGCCAATAGCTGACAGGGAGTTAGCTGGAGAGTCCTTGAGAGCGAAGGAGCCTCTGAGTGATACAGCAAGCCATCCATTTGAGGAAAACTGGGGCTGGATAACATTCCTACTGGTCATCTCTAAAGAGAGAGGGTAGTGAGCTGAGAGGAGAAACTAAATAACTCCTCAGTAGTCACAAAGCAAAACACACACTTCTCCAAGGGAACTTGTGAGGTGGTTGAGGGAAGAACTAGGACCCTGGAAGAGACTGGGAAATAACTGGAATAGGCTCACCAGTCAGTCTCAGAGAGCCAGATGGAGAAAGTCCAAGGTCTAACCACAGATAGTTACCAGAGAGTGAAATCTGTACCAAAGATAGTCCGTGACCAACTTAGTGTTTTATAACTACTGCCTATGTTAATACTGAGAGAGAGAAGCACTCATACAAACAGCAATAATATATCCTGTGTAAATATCCCGCCCCCTGCTGTGTGAAATAAAGAGTTGTGCAGTTTGACTTTAAAAAGCACTGGTGCCTGACTTCTTGATAAGGATTAATACTGGCAGATATCCTCTATCTACAAGTGATACAAACACCAAAGAGACATTTAAGTGAAAACCGGTCATTCCTCAGAAAGGCGACGTGATCAATTCATAACAGAGTAACAATCTGAATCCAGTGTATAATATATTAAAATAGAAGACACACACTCCCACTTGGTCTTGTTGCAGTAGCGTAGAGTTGCAATGGACCAACAAAAGAAATGGCAGCAACAATCACAGACCTACTTAAAATCATTGGCTTCGATCTAATGATACTGTGAAACTATGAAATTCATTGTCACATAAGTGATGATGCCCACTAGTTTGGTTGGCTTTAAAAAGAGATTAAATACATGGAGGATAGGTCCATCCATGGCTATTAGTCATAATGGCAAAATGGAAGCTCCATGTTCAGAGGAAATAACCCTCTTAATACCAGTGCTGGAGAAAAACCAGAGAAAGGTTTGGCCTGTATGCCCTGCTTTGCAGAGCTTTCAGAGTCATCTGGTTGGGCATAAGAACCAGAACTGCTGATTTTGGGAGGGGTGTTGAAAGACCTGAATCAGATTGAGGTGACAAGACAGAAAGTCCTACGACTGATAGACAACTTAAAAACCGATAAATCAACAGGGCTGGATGGCATACATCTGAGAGTTCTGAAAGAACTCAAATGTGAACTTGTGGAAGTGTCGTGGGTTGTGACGGACTGTATGGCTGAGGCTGAATCCTCCTCAGATGAGGAAGAGGCAGGGAACAACTCAACCTCCTCTAGAGACAGCCCAAAGGAAGAACTCTTAGCAGTACCTGAGGAGGAAGAGTCCCCAGCAGCTGAACAAGAGGTGCAGCCAGAAGGAGAGACCATCCCTGAGCGTGGGCCAGCAACCCCAGCTACAGACACCCCAAGGCCAGACTCCCCGCCTAGTTCCCCTGAGTGCCCCAGAAGTAGGGCATGTCAGAGGCTGACTTTGCAGAAACAAAGGAGAAGTACCAGGCTGAAGCTCCAGCAACGTCAACGAGAGGAGTTCTAAGCTCTGCAGACTCAACTCCCAAGGGAGGAAGGATCTGATTAAAACCCCTTGGTGCACCTGCTCCAGCGCGGCAACAATTCTGCAAAATCAAACCAGCTTCTGAGTGTGCAGCAGCGGCTCCTTGCCTTTGGAAACCTGCATTCTTGAAACGACTTCCTGGCTACCTGACCTTTGGTTTTCTCACTGACCTTGATTCCGGCTTGTGTCTTCAGCTTCTAGCTTATCGCCTCAGTCCATACCAGCCAAGTCAGCACAGGATCTCCTGAAAAAATATGTAATCTTTCATTAAAATCTGCCTCCATTCCTGACGACTGGAAGGTAGCTAATGTCACTCCCATCTTTAAAAAGGGTTCCAGAAGAGATCCGGGAAACCATTGGGGAAGCTTGGAGACTATTTAAATTACAAATCTAGAAGCTCAGAAAAAATATATACCACAGGTTAGGAAAGGCACAAATAGGTATAAAAAAAAGCCTGCATGGTTAACAAATAAAGTAATGGAAGCTGTAAAAGGTTCCTTTAAGCGGTGGAAAGCTAGTTCAGTGAGGTTGATAAAAAGGAACACAGGCTGTGGCAAATAAAATGCAAGTCTGTGATCAGGCAAGCAAAAAGGGAATATGAAGAGCATATCGCAAAAAGCATAAAGGCCAACAATAAAACTTTCTTCAAATACATTAGAAGTAGGAAGCCAGCCAGGGAGGCAGTGGGGCCCTTGGATGACCAAGGGATAAAAGGACTACTGAAGGATGACAAGGAAATGGCTGAGAAGTCATTTTTTGCTTCTGTCTTCACTGTGGAAGATGAGAAGTGCTTGCCCACTCCAGAATCACCGATTTTGGAAGGGGATTTGAAAGACCTGAATCAGATTGAGGTGACAAGAGAGGAAGTCCTCCAACTGATGGACAATTTAAAAACTAATAAATCACCTGGCCCAGATGGCATTCATCCGAGAGTTCAAAAAGAACTCAAATGTGAACTTGTGGATCTCCTGACAAAAATACGTAATCTTTCTTTAAAATCTGCCTCCATTCCTGAGGACTGGAAGGTAGCTAATGTCACTCCCATCTTTAAAAAGGGCTCCAGGGGAGATCCGGGAAATTACAGGCCAGTCAGTCTGGCGTCGATACTGGGAAGTTGGTGGAAACTGTTATTAAGGAAAGAATTAGTAGGCACATTGATGAACAAAAACTATTGAGGCAGACTCAGCATGGGTTCTGTAAGGGAAGATCTTGTCTCACTAACCTGTTAGTGTTTTTTGAGGGAGTGAACAAACATGTGGACAAGGGGGACCCAATAGATGTGGTTTACCTTGACTTCCAGAAAGCTTTTGATAAAGTTCCTCATCATAGGTTCCTAAGTAAGCTCAATAGTCATGGAATAAAAGGACAAGTCCTCTTGTGGATCAAAAACTGGCTTATAAATAGGAAACAGAGAGTGAGTATAAATGGGAAACTTTCTCAATGGAGGGTGGTAAGCAGTGTGGTACCACAGGGATCAGTACTCGGTCTGATGCTTTTTAACTTGTTTATTAACAATTTGGAATTGGGAGTAAGCAGTGAAGTGGCTAAATTTGCAGATGACACAAAGTTGTTCCGGGTGGTGAAAACCAGGGAGGATTGTGAGGCACTCCAAAGGGATCTATCGAGGATAGGTGAGTGGGCATCAACGTGGCAAATGGGGTTCAATGTGGCCAAGTGCAAAGTGATCTTTTAAAATTTTAATTAAAATTTATAGAATAAAAAAATACAACATGTTCCAGGCAAAACAGTAAGGTGAGAGAAGAAAGAACATGACATAGCATCGTCAAATCTGTAACAGTCTATAGCCCCAGTGCAAAGTGATGCATATTGGAGCCAAAAATCCTAAATATAAATACACGTTGATGGGGTCTGAACTGGCAGAGATGGACCAAGAGAGAGATCTTGGAGTCATAGAAAATGTCTAGACAGTGTGTAACTGCAATAAAGAACGCCAACACTATGCTGGGGATTATTAGGAAGGGAATTGAAAACAAATCAGCCAGTATCATAATGCCCCTGTATAAATCATTGGTGCGGCCTCATTTGGAATACTGTGTACAGTTCTGGTCACCACACCTCAAAAAGGATATTATAGCATTGGAAAAAGTGCAGAGAAGGGCAACTAGAATGATAAAAGGGTTGGAACACTTTCCCTATGAAGAAAGGTTCAAACATTTGGGGCTCTTTAGCTTGGAGAAATGAGGGCTGAGGGGTGACATGATAGAGGGTTATAAGATTATGCATGGGACAGAGCAGGTTGAGAAAGAAGTACTTTTCTCCCTTTCTCAAAATACAAGAACTCGTGGGCACTCCATGAAATTGCTGAGCAGTTGGGTTAGAACAGATAAAAGGAAGTACTTCTTCACCCAAAGAGTGATTAACAAATGGAATTCACTGCCACAGGAGGCAGTGGCAGCTACAAGCATGGACAGTTTCAAGAGGGAATTAGATAAACACAAGGGGGACCCAATAGATGTTGTTTACCTTGACTTCCAGAAAGCTTTTAATAAAGTTCCTCATCAAAGGCTCCTAAGTAAGCTCAATAATCATGGGATAAAAGGACAAGTCCTTTTGTGGATCAAAAACTGGCTAACTAATAGAAAACAGAGAGTGAGTATAAATGGGCAATTTTCCCAGTGGAGGGTGGTAAGCAGTGAGGTACCACAGGGATCAGTACTGAGTCCAATGCTTTTTAAGTTGTTCATTAATGATTTGGAGTTGGGAGTAAGCAGTGAAGTGGCTAAATTTGCAGATGACACAAAGTTGTTCAGGGTGGTGAGAACCAGGGAGGATTGTGAGGTACTCCAACGGGATCTGTCAAGGATGGGTGAGTGGACCTCGACGTGGCAAATGTGGTTCAATATGGCCAAGTGCAAAGTGATGCACATTGAAGCCAAAATCCTGACTATAAATCCACGATGGGGTCTGAACTGGCAGAGACTGACTAAGAGAGAGATCTTGGAGTCATAGTAGATAATGAAAATGTCGAGACAGTGTGCAACTGCAACAAAAAGGCCAACGCTATGCTTGGGATTATTAGGAAGGGAATTGAAAACAAATCAGCCAGTATCATAACGCACCTGTATAAATCGATGGTGCAATCTCATTTGGAGTTCTGTGTACAGTTCTGGTCACCACACTTCAAAAAGGATATTATAGCACTGGAAAAAGTGCAGAAAAGGGCAACTAGAATGATAAAAGAGTTGGAACACTTTCCCTATGAAGAAAGGTTAAAGTGCTTGGGGCTCTTTAGCTTGGAGAAATGACGGCTGTGGGGTGACATGATCGAGGTTTTATAAGATTATGCATGGGATAGAGCAGGTAGAGAAAGAAGTACTTTTCTCCCTTTCTCACAGTACATGAACTCATAAGTGCTCAATGAAATTGCTGAGCAGTCGGGTCAGAACAGATAAAACAAAGTACTTCTTCACCCAAAGAGTGACTAACACATGGAATTCACTGCCACAGGAGGTGATGGCAGCTACAAGCATGGGCGGCTTCAAGAGGGAATTAGATAAACACAAGTAGAGACCCGCAAGAAACTTGCGGGATGGTCATCCCATTCCTCACACCTTTGCTTCCTCCCCTCTACCCTTACCTATCTCACACTCTTTCTCCCTTCTGGGGGTGGAGCCATAGACTCAACCCTCCAAAGCAGCCATTTTATCCAGGGGAACTGATCTCTGTCACCCGGACAACAGTTGTAATTCTGGGTGATCTCCAGCCCTCACCCAGAGGCTGGCAATGGTAGTTCTCATGGAGTAAATGACTGGTTTGGAGGGTGGAGTCTATGGCATTATACTGGTCTGAAGTTCCTCCCCTCCTCAAACCCCACCATCCCCAGGATCCACCCCTTAAATGTCCAGGAGTTTCCCAATCCAGAGTTGGCAACCCTATTTCCTTCCCACCCAACAGCCAACTTAACCTTTATCTGCCTTTATCTGTTTTCAGCTTTTTGTCTCCACCCCCCTCCCCCACAGTTTCTACCAAGGAAAATTATAGTCTTTCTCCACAGTGAGGACCAAAGCAGCTTACATTATTCTCACCTCCTTTTTATCTGCACAACAACCCTGTGAGGTTGGTTAGGCTGAAAGTATGTGACTGGTCCAAAATCACCCAGTCAGCTTCCACCGCAATATGGGGATCTGAACCTGGGTCTTGCAGACCCTGCTCTGAGGCTCTAACTGCTGCACCACTGCTGGCTTTCATAGGGTGGCTGCTGAACAGCAGCAAGCAGCCAGGCCAAGTTGAGTCATGCAAATTAGGTGGTATCAAGTCACCCAGAGAGTGCTGCCTAGGGATGCCAGCCTCCAGGTGGGATCTGGGGATCCCCTGGAATTACTGCTCAGCTCCAGACTACTGAGATAACTTCCCCTGGAGAAAATGGATGCTTTGGAGGGTGGACTCTAGGGCATTGTACCCCACTGAGGTCCCTGTCCTCCCCAGACTCCATCCCCAAATCTCCAGGAGTTTCCAGACCTGGAGCTGGCAACCCCACTACCCCATCCCATGCCAGTGCCCATGGGGGGACCTGGCAACCCTAGACTGCTGCCAGGCCTAGGGTTGGCAACCTCCAAGTGGGGCCTGGAGAGTGAACTCCAGAGATCTGTGAACAACAGAGATCTGTCTCCCTGGAGAAAATGGCTGCTTTGGAGGGTGGATTCTGTGGCATGATACCCAGCTGAGGCCTCTCCTTTCCCCAAATCCTGTCCTCCTTGCACTCCACCCCAAAACCTCTAGGAATCCCCCAGCCTGGACCCAAGGCTCCCTCCCTCCCTCCCCCCCTCCAAGGCCAAAAGAGGCCTGGAAAGAAAGGGCCCTTCCCCCACCCTTGACTGACAGAGTCAGTCAGAAGCCTCTCCCGCCCCCCCCCCCAACGTTCTAATCTCTCACCACCGTTGCTGCCTGGAGTCAGGTCCCTGCAGAGGCCATTTCAAAAGGCTTTTGGGGGGAATTCAACCGTCCCTGAAGGGATTTCCTCACTGTTTGGATTTTTCTACAAACCCAGGAAGTCTACTGACTATGCAGGAAAAGCTGCTGGGGGAGAGTGAGGCCCCTGTTGGAGGGAATAGGTATCCGCACAGAAAAAAAAAAGTCTGGAATTAGAATAAGGACAAGTGGAGACCCGCAAGAAACTTGCGGGATGGTTATCTCATTCGTCACACCTTTGCTTCCTCTGTTCACCCTCTCTCACACTATTTCTCCCCTCTGCCCCCCTTTTCTTACTCTATTTCTGCTCCATGCATGTGACTTCCTCTCTCTTTCTGATCTGTCATCTTTCTCTTTGTTTTTCTGCCTCCCCACTTCATCACTCTTTCTCTCTCTTTCTGCCCCCACCCC
Source organism: Gekko gecko (assembly GCA_029375565.1). Taxonomy (NCBI): domain Eukaryota; kingdom Metazoa; phylum Chordata; class Lepidosauria; order Squamata; family Gekkonidae; genus Gekko; species Gekko gecko. The sequence goes on along the minus strand of JAPDNY010000005.1, from coordinate 70,481,274 downwards.
ATCATTCTTTCTTTCTGCCCCCATCACTCTCCCAGCCTCCTGCCTGCTTCCTCCCCCACTCCATAGAGCAGCAGTAGCAGTGGTGGCAGTGCTCTCAGTCACCCACCTGCTTCCTCTCCCCCCCCACAGCAGCAGTGGCTGCACTCTGGGAATCACAACAGATCTCCCAGCTACAGAGATCAATTCACCTTAGGGCTGCCAGCTCCAGGTTGGGAAATTCCTGGAGATTTGGGGGTGGAGCCTTAGGACAATGAGGCTTGGGGAGGCAAGCAGCCTCAGCAGGGTATGATGCCATAGACTCAACCCTCCAAAACAGCCATTTTATCCAGGGGAACTGATTTCTGTCTCCTGGACAACAGTTGTAATTCTGGGTGATCTCCAGTCCTCACCCAGAGGCTGGCAAATGGTGGTCCTCGTGGAGGAAATGGCTGAAGGGTGGAGTCTATGGCATTACACCAGTCCAAAGTTCCTCCCCTCCTCAAATCCCGACCTCTCCAGGCTTCACCCCTCAAATGTCCAGGCATTTCCCAACCTGGAGTTGGCAACCCTATTTCCTTCCCAACCAACAGCCAACCTACCTTTATCTGCCTCTCTGTCTCCTGTTTTCCATCTCCACCCCTCAGCCTCTACCTAGGAAAATTACAGTCTTTCTCCACAGTGAGGGCCAAAGCAGCTTTCATTATTCCCTCCTCCTTTTTATCTGCACAACAACCCTGTGAGGTTGGTTAGGCTGAAATATGTGACTGGTCCAAAATCACGCAGTCAGCTTCCACTGCAAGATGGGGATCTGAACCTGGGTCTTGCAGACCCTACTTTGAAGCTCTAACTGCTGCACCTCACTGGCTTTCATAGGGTGGCTGCTGATGAACGGTAGCAAGCAGCCGAGGCTAGGTGAGTCATGCAAATCAGGGGGACCTGGCAACCCTTGACTACTGCCAGGCCTAGAGTGGCCAACCTCTGAATGGGCCCTGGAGACCTCCTAGAATGACAACTGGACTCTAGACAGCAGAGGTCTGTCTCCCTGCAGAAAATGGCTGCTTTGGAGGGTGGACTCTGTGGCATTATACCCAGCTGAGGCCTCTCCCTTCCCAAACCGAGCCCTCCTCCTTAGAGTCCACCACAAAATCTCTAGGAATCCCCCAGCCTGGCACTGGCAACTCTTGTGAGGCCTGGCCCCAAGGCTCCCTCCCTCCAAGGCCGAAAGAGGCCTGGAAAGAAAGGGCCCTCCCCCCCTTTCACCGACAAAGCCAGTTAGAAGCCTCTCCCCCCACCCCCCAACGTTCTAATCTCTCACCATTGCTGCCTGGATTTAGGTCCCTGCAGAGGCCATTTCAAACAGCTTTTTGGGGAATTCAAGAGTTCCTGAAGGGATTTTTTCACTGTTTGGATTTTTCTACAAACCCAGGAAGTCTACTGACTATGCAGGAAAAGCTGTTGGGGGACAGTGAGGCCCCTGTTGGTGGGAATAGGTATCCGCACAATTTGGCTATTAGAATAAGGATATGAAGCAGAAGTCCATCAGTGGCTATAAGCTACAAGGTATAGATAGGAACTCTCAGTCTGGGGCAGGTGATGCACTCTATTCTTGGTGCTGGGGGAGGCAGCAGTGGGAGGGCTTCTAGTGTCCTGGCCCCACTGCTGGACCTCCTGATGGTACCTTGTATTTTTGGCCACTGTGTGACAGAGTGTTGGACTAGATGGGCCATTGGCCTGATTCAACATTGGCTTCTCTTATGTTCTCTTATGTTCTTATGAAATTACAGGCCAGTCAGTCTGATGTCGATACCGGGTAAGTTGTTGTTATTAAGATGTTATTAAGGAAAGAATTAGTAGGCACATTGATGAACAAAAACTATTGAGGCAGACTCAGCATGGGTTCTGTAAGGGAAGATCTTGTCTCACTAACCTGTTAGTGTTTTTTGAGGGAATGAACAAACATGTGGACAAGGGGGACCCAATAGATGTTGTTTATCTTGACTTCCAGAAAGCTTTTGATAAAGTTCCTCATCAAAGGCTCCTAAGTAAGCTCAATAGTCATGGGATAAAAGGACAAGTCTTCCTGTGGATCAAAAACTGGCTAATTAATAGGAAACAGAGAGTGAGTATAAATGGGCAATTTTCTTAGTGGAGGGTGGTAAGCAGTGGGGTCCTGCAGGGATTAGTACCGGATCTGAGGCTTTTTAACTTGTTTATTAATGATCTAGAGTTGAGAGTAAGCAGTGTAGTGGCTAAATTTGTGGATGACACAAAATTGTTCAGGGTAGTGAAAGCCAGGGAAGGTTATGAGGCACTCCAAAGGGATCTGTCAACGATAGATGAATGGGCAGCAATGTGGCAAATGGGGTTCACTGTGGCCAAGTGATGCATACTGGGGCCAAAAATCCTAACTATAAATACATGTTGATGGGGGTCCAAACTGGCAGAGACTGACCAAGAGAGAGATTTTGGAGTAGTAGATAACTCAATGAAAATATCGAAACAGTGTGTGACTGCAATAAAAAAGGCCAACACTATGCTAATTGAAAACAAATCAGCCAATATCATAATGCCAATGTATAAATCGATGGTGTGACCTCATTTGGAATACTGTGTACAGTTCTGGTCACCACACCTCAAAAGGATATTATAGCACTGGAAATTCGCAGAAAAGAGCAACTAGAATGATCAAAGGGTCCGAACACTTTCCCCATGAAGAAACATTAAAGTGCTTGGGCCTCTTTAGCTTTAGAGAGGAGTATTTAAACACATAACACTGAGACTAGCCTACTGCAATGTGCTCTAGATAGGTCTCCCCTCAATATCAAGTCAGAAACTCCAGTTAGTGCAGAATGCTAGAGTTTGGTTAGTATCAGGAACAAGGCAGAGCATGCATGTTACACCCACTCTGCAGTCACTCTATTGGCTGCCCATTACTTACAAGGTTCAGTTCAATGTACTGGTCATCCCATACAAAACCCTTCATGGCCTTGGACACTTATATCTGCAGAATTGCCTCTTCTCCCATGCCCCACCATGACAACTTTCCTTATCTGAACAGGGCCTTCTATGGATGCCACCCTACAAATTGGCAAGACCATCAACTGCCCATATACATGTATTCTCTGTAGTGGCCCCAGCCCTATGGAATGACCTGCCCAAGGAGGTCTGGATTGCTCCCACACTTTTGGCTTTCCACAAACAATGTAAAACAGAACTGTTCAAGAGAGGATTTTTATAAAGGAAATAGGGCTGCATTATAACAGAATGATTCAGCAAAATGCTTGAATAGAAGGACCAAGACTATGTATTATCTCTTGCATTATGATTTTGTCTTGCTGTCACTGCATTATATTTCTGCTTAAGTAACACAGTTTCTTGCATTATTTAACAATTCATGTTTAATACTTGTGTCTTGTTTCAGATTTCTAGAATTCTACTGATTGCATTGATTTACATTATGTAATCTGCCTTTCTGTAAGATTATGTAATCTGTACATTATGTAATCTGTAAGAAAAGCAGACTATAAATAAATAAATCTTCCTTGACCCCTTCCCGCCTTTATATTCCTATCCAGGGCACAGTAGGTAAATCAGAGGGACCTAATCTCTTCCTTCTCGCAACCAAGAGATTAGAAGATTCCCTGTTCCAAAACCCTAAACTGGCATCAGCATCTACTGTGATGTCCTTCCCACAAAGCTGAGACAAAGCAGAGAGAGCACAGTGAACAGTTTTCCCAATATTTGGCCCCATTTTGTCTTCTCTTCTTTGCACTTTTCCTATCTGCCTTACTGAATGCACATTGACAACAAATGCATAAAACTAAACTTAATGTACATAATTATATGATGATTCTTTTTGTGTATGCACAGGAGTGCATGCACAGGAGTGTATGCACAGGAGTGCATGTTCAAATTTAAAAAAAAAACACCCTGCAAAAAGAATCTTGTAACAAGCACGTATATGATCACATCAAAAAGTTTTGTGATATTTTAGCAATGCACAAATTCATATTATGGAAAAGGAAAAATATATAAATTAGCTGAAGGAAGTGAAAACTTCAGCACACTATGCGTACTCCATCTCCACAGTTGATATTTTTAAACATTATTTTTTAAAAACTGGAATTAAAGAACAATAAAATGTATATGATTACTGTGCTAGAATGAAAAGAATAAAAGAAATTAAGGTCTTCCTTAATGCACATCTAAAGGTGTTATAAACAGCTAGGTACAGCTGAGTACCGCTAGAGCAGCATTTGTACTGCTGCAAACCCTAGAATACTTTTTTTGAGTGATTAAAGTTAGGAATATTAAAGATTAACTGTGTGACTCTTGTTTACCTGAAAGAATGGAAGTGTCATCACGGTGTGGTATAAGGAGAAAGATAAAATGTAGCTGGAACCCTGCCAATGCAGATTTCTTCAAGGTGAAGTTAAAATCCCAATCTAGAAAAATACTTCTACTGTTTAAGCAAAATGGAATTCTTCTTCCTAGTAATTAAGCTGTTAAACTGTCCTTCAGTAAGAAATAAATGTGCCATTACAGGGCCCTAAATACAATCACATTATTTTCTGATGTTCACATATTCATTGAAGCAAAGAAAGCTGTTGAAATATTTGTATTAATTGTGTTCATTTTATGGGCTGTACTGGCCTTGAAAACGTCATCTTTGAGCATATTTTGAGGGAAATATATTTCTAAATTGTTGGCTCAGATGATATTTGCATCCCCGTAGTATGTTCTCCTGCGTATACTAGAGACGGGTCAAGTTTACATCTTCAACTATAAGCATAACAATTTAGCTTGTATTTATAAAACCCTGAGAATAGGCCTTATTGCAAGCCAGATAACTCTAGTCCTTAATGCTGCTGCTTCATCACAAGAACTAAACCAATATACAGCATAGATACACCCAGTTAAGATGTGAACCACCACTGTAACATTTTCACTTTTTCTATAGCCAGCCTGCTGAGCCCTTACTTGAAACAAAATGTAATAAAATCTAGTTGGACACCATCTACACCTAGCACTTCCTTTTTGTAATATATGAAGATGAATGGTTGTAAATCAGGCTATATCATATTTAGATCTCATGATTCAACATTCTGATTCTGGACATAAAAATGTAAAGCAAGGTTTAATTTTAGAAGAACAACTTTAGTACAACCCAATAGGTAGGGTTATATCTGCCACAATCTTCTGTGTCTGTCTGACTAAATATACCTTGTGACATGAAAGATGGAGATTAAGTTTTATAATCCTCCTTGATTCTCAATGAGAAACATGGGCTATAAATTGAGTTAATAAAATAAAATAAAACTTGGTTTGTAAGTGTTCCAGATTCTGGTATAATATAATTATACCACATCCTGGAATGTAGACACAAGTCACCAGAGTATGAATTAAACTAGATTGTTTAATCTAAATAATGTTGCCCACCCTTTTAATGTGTGTTACCTCTAACTGGCAAGGAAGCCTTTGCTGGCTCTCTTCATTTTGGGCAATCCCACCTAGGGATGGGTACAAACAGGAAAATGCAGTTCAGTTCATGGCTCATGGCATGTGCGGTTGGTGAACCACAGACTGTCACAAACTTTTTTGCACTAGACAAACCAGTTCAGTTCTTGAAGTTTGTGATGTGGTAGAATGTGCCTCTGGCATGCTAAAGACATCAAACTTGCTGGGGATCTTGACTGAGTCTTCTCTACCTGCTCTTCAAGTTTGGTGATGATTGGATTTACAGGGTTCGAGTTACGGCCTTGCAAAGAAAGTGCCCCATCCTCCATTGTTTCCAATGGACTAAGGTCAAGCCAGAGAATCTCTGCAGTAGAAACTGAAAGTAGAGGCAATTTTGCAATCCCAGCAGAACCAGTACAATGTGCCCAGCAGAACCAGGGCCACTGTGGCACTGCAAACCTTTCTTCATAGGGAAAGTGTTCCAACCCTTTTATTATTCTAGTTGCCCTTCTCTGCACTTTTTCCAATACTATAATACCCTTTCTGAGGTGTGGCGACCAGAACTGTACACAGTATTCTACATGAGGTCAGGGGCATTATGATACTGGCTGATTTGTTTTCAGTTCCCTTCCTAATAGTCCCCAGCATAGCGCTGGCCTTCTTTATTGCAGTTACACACTGTCTAGACATTTTCATTGAGTTATCTACTATGACTCCAAGATCTCTCTCTTGGTCAGTCTCTGCCAGTTCAGACCCCATCAATGTGTATTTATATTTAGGATTTTTGGTTCCAAAGTGCATCACTTTGCACTTGGCCACATTGAACCCCATTTGCCACGTTGATGCCCACTCGCCCATCCTCAACAGATCCCTTTGGAGTGCCTCACAATCCTCCCTGGTTTTCACTACCCGGAACAACTTCGTGTCATCTGCAAATTTAGCCACTTCACTGCTTACTCCCAATTCTAAATTGGTAATACACAAGTTAAAAAGCATCAGACCGAGTACTGATCCCTGTGGTACCACACTGCTTACCATCCTCCACTGAGAAAGTTTCCCATTTATACTCACTCTCTGTTTCCTATTTATAAGCCAGTTTTTGATCCACAAGAGGACTTGTCCTTTTATCCCATGACTATTGAGCTTACTTAGGAGCCTATGATGAGGAACTTTATCAAAAGCTTTCTGGAAGTCAAGGTAAACCACATCTATTGGGTCCCCCTTGTCCACATGTTTGTTCACTCCCTCAAAAAACACTAACAGGTTAGTGAGACAAGATCTTCCCTTACAGAACCCATGCTGAGTCTGCCTCAATAGTTTTTGTTCATCAATGTGCCTACTAATTCTTTCCTTAATAACAGTTTCCACCAACTTCCCAGTATCGATGTCAGACTAACTGGCCTGTAATTTCCTGGATCTCACCTGGAGCCCTTTTTAAAGATGGGAGTGACATTAGCTACCTTCCAGTCCTCAGGAATGGAGGCAGATTTTAAAGAAAGATTACATATTAATGTAAGGAGATCCACAAGTTCACATTTGAGTTCTTTCAGAACTCTCGGATGAATGCCATCCGGGCCTGGTGATTTATTAGTTTTTAAATTGTCCATCAGTTGGAGGACTTCCTCTCTTGTCACCTCAATCTGATTCAGGTCTTTCAAACCCCCTCCCAAAATCGGTGCTTCTGGAGTGGGCAAGCACTTCTCATCTTCCACAGTGAAGACAGAAGCAAAAAATGCATTCAGCTTCTCAGCCATTTCCCTGTTATCCGTCAGTAGTCCTTTTACCCCTTGGTCATCCAAGGGCCCCACTACCACCCTGGCTGGTTTCCTACTTCTAATGTATTTGAAGAAAGTTTTATCATTGGTTTTTATGCTTTTTGCGATATGCTCCTCGTATTCCCTTTTTGCTTGCCTGATCACAGACTTGGGGTGATTTCCCACTACAGCTGCCTCGGGGTTGCACCGCCATTTGCCCCGATAAAATTCGTCAATTTCACACCCGAAGCCACGGGGCTGCATTTTGACCCGCGGCTTCGCCCGATTTCCCCTGCAGTTTCCTAATCCTGTTTTTTGAGGATTACGAAAGTGCGGGGGAAATTGGGCGAAGCCGCGGGTCAAAATGCAGCCCCGCGGCTTCGGGTGTGAAATTGACAAATAGTATCGGGGCGAACGGCGGCGCAAACCCCAGGCAGCTGTAGTGGGAAATCACCCTTGCATTTTATTTGCCACAGCCTGTGTTCCTTTTTATCAACCTCACTGAGACTAGCTTTCCACCACTTAAAGGAATCCTTCTTACCTTTTACAGCTTCCATTACTTTATTTGTTAACCATGCAGGCTTTTTTCTATACCTATTTGTTCCTTTCCTAACCTGTGGTATACATTTTTTCTGATCTTCTAGGATTGTCTTTTTAAATAGTCTCCAAGCTTCCCCAATAGTTTCCCGGATCTCCTCTGGAACCCTTTTTAAAGATGGGAGTGACATTAGTTACCTTCCAGTCCTCAGGAATGGAGGCAGATTTTAATCTTTCTTGCTTTCTTCTTATCTCTCTGTCTTTCTCAGTCCTGGACTTCCAGCTAGGCTGCCCTGGGTGAGGTGGGGTTTCCTAAGTGACGCGCGCACAAGAGTTTGGCAGCGGGTTTGAGGCCTGCTCACTTTTCTTGCCACTGTTCTACAGGGACACATCGCCTGACATGTCCCTGCTGAGAGGCGACTGCTTCCTGATGGTGGCTGGGAGGAAGCTGCCCAAGGCCTGAAGGAAGAAGCCACTGGCCAGGCAGGAGTGGGACATAAGTCCGAGCATGTGAATGAGCCTGGGAGGCTGGCCATCTCACTCCAAATTAATCCAGAACCAGTACTCTCACTTTCCCTTTCAGTACTCACTTTCCCTTTTTCAGTACTCTCACTTTCCCTTAATTCTGTACTCGTAGACATCCTTCCCCGGTAGAGACTGACGTGCGCTGCTTTGCACACAAAATGCAAATCTATGCAAAAATTGTTATGAGTGGCTGCTAATGGGCACATCCTCTGTAGAGGCAAAGGCATTTCTTGCATTTGTACTGATAGATTTGTGGAACAGTAGATATTGTTTGCTTGTATTCTGGAATAACAGGGTGAGGCTCTGAGCATAACCATATTTCTAATTTTACTTATTTAGTATGTTTTATGATAAATTTTATCCCACCTGCTGTATGGAAGCAGCATGTGCTTCTGTTTTTATTTCTAGATGATTAATTTGAAACAAGACTTCCTAAGTTGTTTCAGCCCCAGCCCTGTGAACCGTTGTAGCTGAAGATCCTGGAGCCTATTCCTTTTTGAGAGCTCCACAGCTGCAAATAATAATTAGCTACTTGGCCTTGAGTGGGAAGCAAGCGGTAACAGGGGAGGGGACTTATTTAGCGGCTCGGCAGGCCGAAGGGGAAGAAAGTTTTCGTGAATGCTGATATGCCTTTTTTGTAATCATCTTCAATAAACTTTGTCAAGCTTTCTGAGACCCGGAATGAGGAGCAGCGTCATTAATGGGTGCCTTCCTCCCTTTCCCCAGAGTCGAACCGAAGACCGAAGAGGTGAGCCTCTTTTTTTAGCACAGAGCACCTTGAGTGGTGATAAAGTAAATCAACTTGCTCTGTGCCAGTTTGAGGCCCGAGTTCTAATAGACTCTGGCAGAAGAACTGAGAGTGAAACTCCCGGTTCACACATGGTGGCAGTGAAGTAGGAGTCTCTGGGTGCGGTTAGAGTACAGAACGCTGTCTCCAGCTTGGAAGCTTGACAGGAGAAGGACTTTGACGTTTTATCTTTATTTTTTTTGTTGTTGCTTGCTGTGTCTGTTGGAAACAAAGCCAGCATGAGTGCAGACCGAAAAGTTTCCTTATCAGACAATTTGCCTGACCAAATGATTTATGGCACAGAGCCTGCTGCACCATCTAGATGGACTAGAAATTTTTTTTCTGAATTATCAGTGCAGCCACATTTTTGTGTTGAAGATGATTTGCGGAGCTCTAGAATGAGCCCAGAGGATGAACCAGTCAGCGTTCTTCAGAAACGTGGTCTGCAGTTAGATACAGACCCATATTTGGGGCAAGACATACTACAAAGCAGACCAAGAAGAAATCATGCTGATATTTCACCTCAGCAATTACAGCCTCCAAATACTGCACAGTTAGGCAATAATAGAAGGAATCCCTTTGACAATGTCCAGCTGACTGCACCAACACACTCTGCAGTCCCTCAAAGCCAGCAATCAGTGGCAGCAGAGCCACCTGGGGGACCAGTGGACCAGCTATGCAGTCTAATAACTCAGTTACTTGGGCAAAATGGACAACAGATGGATATGCTTCAGAACCATCTCATTCAAAACCAGGGTGATAGATGGTCTCGGATAAAGTTCCCAGAGCTGAAGCCAGGCGAGGACATCACTGCCTTCTTTGCTTTATTTGAATCAACGGCAAATGATTATCATCTTCCAGAGGAAGAATATATGGGGGCAATCAGACGCTGCGTACATGGAGACGTTGTGGAGCTACTGTCTCAACTAGCCCCAGAGCAAGCGAGAGACTATCAATATTTTAAACGGCTAGCCCTCCAGCAATTTGGACTCTCCACGGAACAGCTGAGAAGGCGCTTTTGTGCAGCTAATCTGAAACCAGAAGAGTCCTACAGTGCATTTGCAAGCAGGGTTCAGAGACTTTGCATGAAATGGGCAGGTAGTGCTCAAGTATATACCTTTCAAGACTTCTTGGAGTTAATAGTGAGAGAACAAATTCTCCATGTCATCCCTCCAGAGCATGCAGCTTTAGCCCGTGCTCAAAGACCAAGGAATACACGTGCACTTGCAGAGGTGTTGGACAAAATCGCCGCTGCAAATTATCCACCACAGCCTCAGTGCCCTACATTTGTCAAGCTGAGGGAAGATCATCCATCTCCACCCTTACGATGGCCAAGGACTGAACATCAGCAAAGACCACCAATTCCAACTCCCAGACAACGTACTCCAGCTCAAGCAGAAGCCCCTGCTTGGGACCAGAAAGGACATACCAGCTTTAGGCCAGCAGTGCCAGCCTGTTATCATTGTAAACAACGGGGGCACATCCGGGCTCGATGCCCCTTGTTAATAGAAAAGGGGGTACCACAACAGCCAAATATCCATCTGATTGCAAGTCAGCTGCCGACACTGTCAGCAGCTCAAGATCAGCAGGAGAGGCAGTCTCAAGAGGGTCTGTCAGGTGTGTACTTGGGAGAAGAGTGCCAGGCCCAGATGGTATGTAAGCAAAAACCTGGGGGGGGTGGCAATTGGCCTGCTAGAGAAGTGCAGTTAATAAAGAGTCAGTCCCAGAGCACATCTCAGTTGCCAAAACATGGAATTGAGATGAATCGTATTGATCTGACCACTGTCCCCAAGAGGTCTATTTCATGTTATATCAATCCCGAACAAGCTGAATGGTGCTCACAGGAGCGAATAGTTTATGTGAGGGTACAAGAGAGGGCCCTGTTAAAAGCAATTTGGGACAGTGGGGCTGACATGTCCTCTATTTGCGAAACCGCGTTTTACAACCTAGGGCTACAACCTGATGGTAAGGTAGAAATTCGAACCTACGATGCTCAGCCCAAAGAGCAACCTGTTACCTATGCCAAAGTTACTGTAGGAGACTGGACTGATACCATTCCATTGTTAATACATCAAGGAGATGACCCAGTTTTTCTGCTTGGGATGGATGTCTATTTCAAAATGCAAAAAGCAAAGGGCTGTATTAATCAGTTTCCAGTCATTACCAGGAGCAGAGCTAGAGATACTGACAAGCAACCACTAGCCCAGTATGAAGGAAATCCCCCACAGGGTATCCAGCAGGAAGAAGGGGGAGAGCAGAGAGCAGGTGAGGGAATTTCACAGTCTCTAGCTCAAGACGATCAGTCTGCTCTTGCGACTGAAAGCATTGAGTTGCCTGTGAAATGTGACCCAAAAGTCTTTAGAGACTTAGTAAAGACATCTCCAGATTTACAATCATGTCGGGAAGCCGCTGGAAAAGGTAACCTGTCACTGGATAAACCTGGAAATAGCAATATCTACTGGCAGAATGATCTTCTTTATAGGGAGTTTCTACCTAAGGGTAAAGGAGCTGCGGTGGCTCAAGTGGTTAAGACGCTGAACCGCAGGCTGTGGAAGGTCAGTAGTTCAGCAGTTCAAGACCCGTGAGTGCCGCATGATGGGGTGAGCTCCCGTCTCTAGTTCCAGCTCCTGCCAACCTAGCAGTTCGAAAGCAAGAAATTGCAAGTAGATAAATAGGTACCACTTTGGTGGGAAGGTAGCAGCGTTCCGTGCGCCTTGGTGTTTAGTCATGCCGGCCACATGACCACGGAAATGTCTTCGGACAGCGCTGGCTCTTCGGCTTTGAAACGAAGATGAGCACCGCAACCCTAGAGTCGGATTCAACTGGCTTTCGAGCAAGGGAACCTTTACCTTTACCTAAGGGTAAGGGGTTCATGTCGCAACCACAGAAGCAACTGGTGGTTCCTGAACCCTTTAGAAAAGAAGTTCTAAGATTTGCCCATGACTTGCCATTGTCTGGGCATCTTGGATTCAAGAGAACACTCGCTAAAATCACTGCAGCATTCACTGGCCTGGAGTAGTAAGGACACCAAGGATATGTAACTCATGTGAAGTATGTCAAAGGGTAGGACATTCCTCTAATCATGTTAAGGTGCCACTGGGAAGAATTCTAATAGTACAAACACCATTTTCAGAAATACAGATTGATGTTCAGGGACCCTTTCCCCCTACCAAGTCCGGGAAGAGATTTATCCTTGTTATTATAGATCGGGCAACATGTTTCCCAGCAGCCATTCCTTTAAGGACCGTTACTGCAACAAGTGTTGCTAGGACATTGTTAGAGTTTTTTGCTAACTTTGGATTTCCAAGAGTCATTATTAGCGATAGATCATCAGTATTCGTAAGTAATTTAATGCAAAAACTCTATGAACTGGCTGGGGTGACTCAACAGCTTAGTACAGCGTACCACCCACAATCCCACGGACAGGTAGAAAAGTGGGGAGGAACCCTAACACGCATGCTAAAGGCCTTTTGCCAGGAACATCATAGCAATTGGGACGAGGCAGTTCCGCTATTGGTTAGTGCATACCGAGATGCTGTCCACCCGTCCTTGGGAGGCCTTACACCTAACGAAATGGTGTTTGGTAGGAAACTAACAGGAGTTTTAGAGTTACTGAAAGCTAGTTGGGAAGGAGCCTGGGCCCCTGAACTACCACAGTCTGTGTTGGGATATTTTGCCAATCTACAACAGACTCTACACAAAATACAGCAGGTTGCCCATCAAGCCCTCATAGAAGCCAGGGAAAAACAAAAGGTGTCTTTTGATAAGACAGCTAAGCCCAGAGTCCTGCAGATCGGAGACTGGGCTCTGCTCTTGAGTCCCGAAAGTGTAGGAAAGTTAGATCTGCATTGGACTGGACCATTTGAGGTCACCCAGAATCTTGGAGACAGGAATTATGAGATCAGAGATCCTGAGAGAGGTCCTCTTGTGGTCCACATTAATCGCCTGAAAAGGTTTGTTAACCGTCAAGTACAACAAATGACAATTGAAGTGTGGCCAGAAGAAGACTTTGAGGTTCCAGATTTGCTCTCAGAGGCTGAAAGATCGACCAGGATATTTGAAATCCCTGTCAATGAAACTTTGTCACGTCAGCAGCAAGAACAATTAATGATCTTGTTACAGAAATTTAAAGATCTTTTTACTAACCGTCCTGGGATAACTAACTTGGTAGTTCACGATATTGACACAGGAGATCACTTACCAGTGAAATCTAATCCGTATCCTATGCGCGGACCAATGAGGGAAATAGTTAGAACAGAAATTGAAAAGATGTTAGAAATGGGCGTGATAGAGCCATGCGTGTCAGAATGGTCCAGCAACCTTGTTATCGTGACTAAGAAGAAGTTAAATGAAGGAGATCCAATCCCGTATCGTCTGTGTGTAGATTACAGAAAATTGAACAAGCTAAGCCAAATGGACCAATACCCCTCACCTCATATTGAGGAAGTGATAGAGAGATTGGCAGGGGCAAAATACATCACTACACTTGATCTTACATCAGGGTATTGGCAGGTGCCACTCACAGAGAGAGCCAAGGAGAAAACAGCCTTCTCCTGCTTCATGGGGCAGTATCGTTTTAATGTGCTCCCATTTGGTGTGAAATCAGCCAGTAAAGCCTTTCAGAGGTTAATGGATAAAGTACTTCAGGGATTGGAGTATGCAGTGGCATACCAAGATGACATAGCAGTGGTTAGCTCAAGTTGGCATGAACACTTACAACATCTGGAGACTGTGCTTCACAGAATCCAGGATGCTGGGTTAACCATCAAGCCATCTAAATGCCAGGTAGCTAACTCCACCGTGGTATATTTGGGTCATCAGATTGGGGGTGAGAAAATCTCACCACACGTAGTAAAAGTTGAGGCAATTGTCAACTGGCCCACCCCCATGACGAAAAAACAGATCCTGAGCTTTCTGGGAGCTTGCGGGTTCTACCGAAGGTTCATCACCAATTTCAGTGGCCTGGCATCGGTTTTAACCGATTTATGTAAAAAAAAGTCCCAGCCAGGGTACCATGGTCAGTGGAGTGCCAAAGGGCTTTCAATCTTCTCAAACAGAAACTTGCCCAAGCCCCAATTCTCAAACCACCTGACTATACTAAACCATTTCTTGTTAGAACTGATGCGAGCAGGACGGGCATAGGTACCGTACTGATGCAAGAGGGTTCTAACGGCTGTCTCCATCCGGTGGTGTATTTGAGCCGCAAACTACTCCCTAGGGAGCAGAAGTATAGCGTTATAGAACAAGAAGCACTGGGGGTGGTTTGGGGGCTAAATAAGTTGAAAACTTACCTCAGGGGGACACACTTTTATCTGGAGATGGATCACAGTCCTATAACATTCATTCACAGAATGAAAGAGACAAACTCCAGAATCCTGAGGTGGGCATTGTCACTACAAGATCTGTCCTTTGAAATTACGCACATCCGAGGAAAAGATAACATCTTGGCCGACTCTCTTTCAAGGTGTCATACAGAATACTAAGAAGCGGATGAATGTTGTCATGAAAATTGGTCTTGCTCGAAGTTTTGTAATGTGGTATTTTAGTAGACTGTACAATACTTGAGGTATGTTGTGCAAGGGTATACATCTTAAGAAATATTGTTATTTTAAATCGCAGGAAGGCGACTGACTGTGTCACTTGCCTTCTGCGTGGGGGGGTGTATGGAAGCAGCATGTGCTTCTGTTTTTATTTCTAGATGATTAATTTGAAACAAGACTTCCTAAGTTGTTTCAGCCCCAGCCCTGTGAACCGTTGTAGCTGAAGATCCTGGAGCCTATTCCTTTTTGAGAGCTCCACAGCTGCAAATAATAATTAGCTACTTGGCCTTGAGTGGGAAGCAAGCGGTAGCAGGGGAGGGGACTTATTTAGCAGCTCAGCAGGCCGAAGGGGAAGAAAGTTTTCGTGAATGCTGATATGCCTTTTTTGTAATCATCTTCAATAAACTTTGTCAAGCTTTCTGAGACCCGGAGTGAGAGCAGCGTCGTTAATGGGTGCCTTTCTCCCTTTCCCCAGAGTCGAACCGAAGACCGAAGAGGTGAGCCTCTTTTTTTAGCACAGAGCACCTTGAGTGGTGATAAAGTAAATCAACTTGCTCTGTGCCAGTTTGAGGCCCGAGTTCTAATAGACTCTGGCAGAAGAACTGAGAGTGAAACTCCCGGTTCACACACCTGCCCTCCAAGATACTCAAAGTGTTGTATATGATTCTCTCCCTTCTCTGTATGGCCCTCCCAAGAGCCGCCTGAGGTAGGCTAGGCTCAGGAAAAGAGGCTGGCTCAAGGTCGCTCAGTACTCTTCATGGCTGTGTGGGTCCGAGTGAACTTGGGGCTCAGATTTGGCCCTTGAGCTCCTATTTTTATTATTGTAAAAAAATGATCTTTAAAAAAAATACAAGCATGAATTGGGAAGGGTGACTAATTCCTGTTTGGATGTTGGATAGCCATCAACAGCTGACCCCTCAAGAAAGTCTCTGTTTAAAGGGTTGGTCTGCAGTAGAAGAACCAGGTTTAAGTCTAGGAGCATCTTAAAGACCAGCAAGGTTTCTAGGGTATAATAAGCTTTTCCCAATGAAAAGCTCTAATGGCATGAAGTTAATATTGTGATTTTAAAAAAAGACTCTTGCTCAAAGAACAGTATGTAAATCTTACAAGTCAATGATGTTTGTTGGGAAAGAAGCCCTGCTTTGGTTAGTTGAGAGCCAGTTTGGTATAGTGGTTAAGTGTTAAGGTTAACTGTCCTTCAGAGAAGTGTCCTTCAGAGAAACGAAGGCATCTTAGGAGGATGGAAGGCCAGAAGATCGCGCTCATCCTAGTGTGCAAAAAAACCTGACACCGGCTCTGTCAGTCCATATTATTTTTCCTTTGGTACACAATGCCTTCAGCTCTCACACACACAATGTACACTACACTTCAATGTACTGAACAAGCAACTACAAGGTGTAGGGAAAACAGCAGAAAGGATGTTTTGTGATATCAAAACATTTGAGAGAAAACTGCAGGTTTTTGAAAGAGACCTTGAAAGTTGGCAGCTGTAATATTTTCCAAATCTAAAAGTGCATTTAGAAAATTCTACAACATTTGCAGACAATCCTACAAGCCATCAGGAAATCTACAAGGAATTTTCTAGCATTGTAGCAGCTGCAAAGGTGAATTTTAGGAACAGATTTTACAGTTCTGTAAGATGGAGACAACCCTGTGTTTTCTTACTTCTCCAGATAAAGTCAACTTTGAAGAACTTGATCTTTCCTGCTTACACTGGTTAGATTTAGGAAATCTGGAAATGGAGCTATTGGAATTTCAAGAAAGCTCTATCTGGAAAAATAAATTCTATGGCCTGTGTGAAACACTTGAGAAGATAGAAGGGATGACAAAGGACAGCATAGTTAGTTCTGAAAATGAAATCCTTAAAGTGTGGAATTCTCTGCCAAATAATTTTAAGTCAATGAAAGCACTTGGGATTGCTTTCCTTACTTTGTTTGGATCATCTTATGCTTGTGAGCAGCTTTCAGCTTTAAATTCTATCAAATCTGACACCAGAAACAGACTAACAGATGACCTGAATGCTGCATGTGTTGCTATCAAACTTACAAAGTATGAGCCAAGGTTAGACAAATTATCAGCATGCATACAACAGCAAAAATCACATTAATTGTTCAAAAGCATGCCAAATGCAAACTTTTACCTATCAATAAAAAAGTTGTTTGTATCATTGAAAGCTCCGTTATTGTGTTTTTCTTTTAAGACAAAAGATGTTAATGTATGAGTTGTTTTTTCTAAATGAAAACCTCAGTATTCAGGTTAAATTGCCGTGTTGACACCTTGCGATAAATAAGTGGGTTTTGGGTTGCAGTTTGGGCACTTGGTCTCTAAAAGGTTTGCCATCACTGATGTATAGCATAGCATTCTGATCCCATAGAGTAGAACGGGCAGTGCCTGTTAAACTTTGGGGGACTCCTATTGGTGTTTCCAAGGCTGGAGAATTCTGCCCCCTGTTGCCTTGGAGTTTCCTAAACAGTTTAATTGAGCAGAGACAGTCTGTCTGGAAAATGTAGCCATTCATGAACTGCGACAAACAGCACCAAAGTTCATGAAGTGTTCGTATCGAGCACCCTTCCACAAACATCACTTCGCGAACCACAAACCAGCCAAAATTCATGACGAACTTTAGTTTGTGAACCAGTTCATGCCAATCTCTCGTCCCACCCTGGCTCAACATTCAACTAGATTTGCTTCTGGTTTTATTCTAGTCTGCAGACAAACATGTACCAAGAGGAGCCAAACTTCATCCATCTCCACCATACCATACAACAAATTTTCAGCTTGAGGAACTCCACTCCCCACTCCACATTCTAAGCTGCACAGCAGTCTTAGGAAAATCTTCCTTCTTTGTCAAGATACCTAAGGACATTTGCCAATTAACCTACCTACATGCTAGCAACCCACACTATAGCAATATGCATACATCCCCGAACAATGTGGAGCAGACTAAAAAAGCTACCTTCCAACATTTTTTGTAAAAAAAATGCTTAAAATTCTTGCTTTGCCCAGCTGATCCTACTTTGCTTGTAACAAGGGAGGCAGGTTAGGCAGCAGCTGTAGCAAAAAGACTGGAGGTAGAACTAGCTTAAATAGCTGCTACCTGCTTTCCTCTATTGGCTGTACCACTTTTGGCACCTGGTCAAGCCCTGCCTTGACAGAGACTTATACTTCATTTTTCATGACTGTAAACATGTTCCCCACTACCATAAGTTGGGAAATGTACCTACTACGATAAGGGCTGGATTTCTAAACACACATTAAAATTTATATCTGGGACAATTTAGAGGAGCAAAAATAAGGAAAAACTCTACTGAGCCATTTCCACAATTATTTTTGGTAGATGAAGAATTGACCATTGTTAAAAATTTTGAGACATCATATTCCCCATATAGAGGAGGACCATAAAGACAGCCTGAAGGTATTTATTTATTGAAAATATTTTCATGTTGCAACTCTACCAATATGTGTCAGAGATGGTTCATAATATAATATATAACCCACAGTGATAAAACAATTCCATAACCAAGTAATCAGCAGCAATCATAACATCTAAAACAAAGAATCTCTTATATTCTGAAGGATCCATATTGAGGACCTCAACAAGTACAGTTTTATTGTGGTACGCTCTGGTCTCTGGACCAAAATCTCATGAATACTGGTTTTATGATATTACCACCTTTACATCTGCAAATCATGAGTTCCTTCTATTGCTAATATATACTTTAGCCAAATGTTCAAGGACTTTAAAAATAATGAGTTGGAACAAATGTATACGAACAAACAGTAGTCTCAGTTTCCTTTCTTAGAACTGAATTTGCTGTGACTTAGAGCATGAGAGAACCAGGACAAAGAACTACAGCTAAATTTAAGAGCCAAAAAATGTTGCTAATATGTAATTTGGTGTTAAGGTTGCCAGCTCCATCCTGGGAAGTATCTGGAGATTTGGAAGTAGAACTTGGGAATGGAAGAGTTTGGGGAGGGAAAGGAAGGTCAGCAGGGATGTTTTGCCATACAGCCCATCCTCCAAAGATGCAATCTCCTCCATGGGAACTGATCTCTGCACTCTGGAGATTAGTTGTGATCCTGGGAGAACTCCAGGCCCTACCTGGAAGTTGGTAATGCTATTTCAGTTACCTGAAGATAGAGAAAGAAGAAAACAAACATTTATGACACGTGTATGAATATTATCTTACTTAAAAGAAATCTCAGATGCCTTCTGTACAGCCTACAGAGAAAATATTTTCAATGGTGGAATGAAGCACATTGGGAAGAGCTGCTACTTCTAAGGTGGCCAGAATCCCAAAGATCAAGAACAAAACAATAACTGCAATTCAAACAGGTATTTGTGTGTAAGTAAGAGCATGGCTTATAGAACTGGAACTTTCTCAGACACATTTTCTGCATCAGCTCCAGCTTGTCAAACTGATTTTTTAAACTGAACAATGACACCTCTTCAGGACTCAATGGATTTTCTGAATTGCAGTCTGCCTGTTCAACTAAAGAACATTCATTTCACTTAAAAGTGAGGCATATTTATATTGTAAAAGGAGCCCCATTCTTGCATACAGCACATCTATATTTAGTACTTAGATTCAACTATATTCTTTGGGTCTCAGCAGCATGAAATACTCAGGAATGTATATGCTTTCTCTCATGAGGAGGTGTACACAAGTGGGAACCATGTAATTTATATGAATATATTTATTCTGAACTACTGAAGTATAACCCTTCTTAGATATAATTTCATATCCCTATGGAAAATGAATAAAGACAGTTCCACTAGAGACTTTGTGGACTTTTCTATTTCAAATATGTAGAAGTGATCCCACAGAGTTTGCAGGTAAAGAATGTTTTAGGGTTTTTTAAACAATGTTTCATATATTTCCCAAATGGTGAATTAAGAATATTAATATTTCTACCTAATCAGTAAGTAAACATGGTATTTTTCCTATTAAGAATTTATGTGCTGATTGTTGTGAAAATTCCCTTTTATAGAGTACATGGATAGTGCTAAATAGAGCAGATGTGATGATGTGTTAAACATTTTAGCTCTCATAGGGCAGCTACTTCCTACAAAAATATTCACGAATGGAACAGTGTCACTCCCTTCCACCTTTAAGCAAATGCCAACCTGCACTGGGAAACTGGAACAGGAAGATAAGAACATGATGCAAGTCAAAGTCCATTGTCATAAGCCCAAGAAAATTATTCACACATAAAACCTATTAAAATAAGTTAAATTTGAATTAATTGTTAACTCGCTTGTCCCAATGACTTTAACATGGCTTTCTGGATTAAGACCTGTATACATAGTATTCATCACAGAGTCTTGCTAACAGATGTTTCCATTGCAATAGTTGAGCCCCATGAACAGTGTATAGGATGATTCAAGAATACACTACATTAGAAAATTCTCAAGATAAGCAGGGAACAGAGACTTCTAACACATAAAGAAGTGATGACAAATGAGATGGAAGGAAGAAGTGACAAATATTAAGCTAGTATCTTATATATATAAAAAAGGCTTACTAATTTATTCATTATTCCTGGCTCTCCCATTGGCCCTTGAAGAGTATTGCATCATCCGTTGGCAGATGAACTACCACTCAAGAGTAATCAGTTGGCATTGGATGGGTACTGGATCCGCTCTTCTCTCCCAGCCATTGCAGCCTAAGCCACTCTTCTCTGATTGGACCAGAGAAGGTTATTTGCATATGGAAGCTGATTGGACCTCACTCCATTCTGCAACTCAACTCCCTCCTCCCCACTCAAGACAGTTAGAACTGTCAGTTGCATATGCAACCTGGTGTATCCTGAGGTAAAATATGTCCTCACCCACAACACATCACTTCCCCTTCAAAAGAAACAAACCCAATAACACAACCATGCCACACCACAAAAAAGACAGATTACACCACAAGCAGAATACCAAAAGGCAAAATATGATAGGAAAAGGTGCCAGCAGTCACCCTATTACTGCCACTGTTATGTACCTGATAGCGCTTCAGAGGATGGTGTGCAAGTCATGTTATAAAAGCTGCCTGGGGAATTATGGACCATTCACGGACTTTCAACCTAACATACTACACAAGGTTGTTGTGCGGATCATATGGGGGAGAGGACAATGATGTCAGCTGCTTTGGTTCCCACTGCATGGAAAGACTGCCCTTTCCCTAGGTAGAGGGTGCAGGGAGGGGGGAGGAGATGTAAACCTGAAGACAGACAGGCAGATATAGGTAGGCTGATGGTTGCCTGGAAAGTGTTGCCAACTCCAGGTTGGAAACTTCCAGGATATTTTAGGGATGATGTCTGCTGAGCGTAGGGTCTGAGGAGGAGGAAGAGGGGGACCTCAAACAGATAAAATGCCATAGACTCCACCTTCCAAACAAGCCATTTCTTTCTGGAAAACCATTGTTGCCAATCTCCGGGTGACAGCTGGAGAGCTCTTAAAGCTCTTGTGCTAATTCAAAGTGCTGGGGATGCATTGCATTCTGGCAGGGGATGCTGTGAGTGTAGAAAATTAATGTAGACAGAATAGTGTTTTGGAAAATATTTGGGAATTGTTTGGTGCATTTACCATGGGGCACCCACCCAGAACTTCTGGCATATTCTCATGCTGCAGGCATCAAAAACAATTTAATGCAAAATAGAGATACGGAGACTTTTCCATCCTCCTTTGCATCAATCTGTCTTTGTTGGCAACCCTAGGCCTGCCAGAACTCTCAGGGTGACTTCATGCCTCCTGACTGGCATTACTTCACTAGCCCTGGCTGCTGCTCTCGTTCAGCAGGAGCCTCCCTATGACAGCTGCCTGGGTGATTTCGGACCAGCCACAGACATTCTGCCTTGCAGGGTTGCTGTACAGATGATAAAGTGGAAGAGAAGAATGAATAAAGCTGCTTTGCTGAGAGGGGAGGAGATAAAGTTACCAGCTTTAGGTATGGAAATTCCTGGAGATTTCAGGTGTGGAGTCTGGCGAGAGTGGGTTTGAGGAGGGGTGGGACCTAAGACAGGTACACTGCCACATGTGTCCAGGAGTGGTTGATATTATTCAATAATTCTATGACAGAAGGGCGGACAGTAGTTCCTGTGAGGGGAATTAGTTCCTTTGTTCCTTCTTCTCCTAAATGAATCAGATATAATTTAGTTCTTTTACAATAATCTAAGATTCTACTCCCTCTTCTTTCCACTTCTTCAATCTTCTTGCTTTCTACCCAAACCCCCTTCGTCAAGCCAGCACAGTTGCCCTCTAGGTCTGTTGTCTCACTTTAAAATAGCTGCTCTTATTCACTTTGCCCATCTCTTGCACTATCCCACCATCTTGAAAAACATACACATGGGCCCATATTGAGCTCCTGTGAACCACCACTTGCACTGTGTTCACCACCTGATACATTACAGATTGAACAGAGCTGTGATCTTCCAATTATTCCTACACTCAGCCAACAATTTTGGCTTAAAAATGACAGAGCTTCCACATCTTTGGTGGGTCATGCACCTTCCACTGCACTTATACAAGTTGCAACACTGTTGACCTTCCTAATCTCCGCAGCCCTTCTGAGCTTTCCTTAGAGAAGAAAGGCACCTGTCAGAAGCCCTAACCTAGTCAGCAAAACACCATGCCTTGCAGTTCAAGCAAGAATAGCATTTATTATAGAGCTGCAATAGAAAGGTCACTGTAGCAGGTACATTGTTCAGAATGACTTGGTTACAGAAAGCAAGTGGTTATACCGAGAAGGGGGTGAATGGGGACCCCCCCTTCTACCAATCAGGGAATAACATGCGACTGGGAATCGAAAGTTACTACGCTAATGAAGTTCCCAACGCCCCCATTATTCTCAGGAAAGCCGGAGCTTTGAAAGCGATAGTAAAGCTCGCAGCTTGACTCCTCAAGGTCAGAATGTTCAGTCTGCGAGAGATAGGGGTTACCAGATGCACATTCCACTCTCACACCCTAGACATAAATCAACACCCCTCGGATTCCAACCTCCCGCCTGTCACGCCACTATGGCGCCCATTGCCATCCTCCCCTCCCCTCCATCCATCATGGCAGGGCTACCAGACATGCAGCCCCCTCGAAAATAACTCTACCCCTTAGGTTTATGGGGGTACAACTTGTGAAACGCCCGGATAAGCCGGGGGGCCAGAACATGTTCCACCCGCACCCACTCCCTCTGCTCCGGCCCAAAGTCAAACCATTCAACAAGATAAAACAAGCGATTGCGAGAGATCTTAGAGTCCAAGATTTGCGATACTTCGTAGTGAGGTTCCCCCCCCACCAACAGCGGAGGCGGGGTTGGACGTCGCGGTCTCCATTTGTTCTCCTCAGGCGCCCGGCGAAGAAGCCTTACATGAAAAACAGGATGAACAGACTTTAGAGATTTGGGTAACGCCAATTCAACAGTCACATTGTTAATCACTCTCACAATCTCAAATGGACCAACAAACTTCCAACCAAGTTTGCGACTCGGTTGAATGTGACGCAAGTGTTGTGTGGACAAATAAGCAAACTCCCCACACTTTGGAATCCAGGCAAGGCTGCGTTTCTTGTCGGCCTGGATTTTATAAGCATTTTTAGCTTCCTCTAGAGTCTTGGCTAACGATGACCACGCCATCTGCAATTGTTTGCACCAGTCTCCAGCATCTCCCGCCGGGAGGTCGGGAGAAGTCAGAAATGGCAGAGGTGGGGCGTCATAGCCATGTACTGCCTTAAACGGGGACATCCCTGTCGACGAGTGCTGAGTATTGTTGTAACAGAACTCAGCCAAAGGCAAAAGAGAATGCCAATTGTCCTGTTGAAAGTTGGAAAAACACCGCAAATACTGTTCCAGAGTTTGATTCACACGTTCAGTCTGCCCATCGGATTTCGGATGGTATGCACTGCTGACCCCCCGCTCCACCCCAAGCAGTGCCATCAGCTCGCTCCAGAACCGTGAAACGAATTGCACCCCCCTGTCCGAGATCACCTTAGCAGGCAAAGTGTGGAGCCTCACTACGTGTTGCAGGAACGCAGAGGCTAGTTTCTTGGCAGAGGGGATAGAGGCAAACGGAACGAAATGAGCCTGTTTCGTAAACAGGTCCACTATCACCCATATGACAGTCTTTCCCCCGCTAGGGGGTAAGTCAGTAATAAAGTCCATAGAGATTACTTCCCACGGGCGAGCCGGCGTGGGGAGGGGTTGCAGAGCTCCCGGGGGTTTGCCGGGTCGAGGTTTACTCATCAAGCACGTTTGGCAAGCCGATGTGAAAAGTGAAATGTCTTTTCTAAGCCCTGGCCACCAAAATTGTCTTTGCAGGAGCTGGAGAGATTTCACAAACCCCGTGTGTCCAGCCAGTTTCGACCCGTGCGCCCAGCTCATCACCTCCCCCCTAAGGGAACGTGGGACAAATAGCTTGTCATTTTTAGTCCAGCAGCCGTGCACAGTTTGGGAGACTCCGTCTTCCCCCCCCACCTCCTCTCTATCAGCGTCCGACATAGCTGTAGAGAACTTCGTCATCCAGTCATTGGTAGGAGAGTCTGGGGACGGGGGGGAATGTTTGGCCTGCCTCCGAGTGGTTACTGCCCCTCCCAACTGGGAAGGCGTGAAGACTGAGTCATGAATCTCCTCCCTTTTGCTGTCGTGTTGAGGGAGGCGTGACAGTGCATCGGCCAGCGAGTTAGACGTTCCCGGAAAATGGTGCAGTGTGAAATTGAACTTGGAGAAGAAATCAGCCCAACGCAGCTGTTTGGCGTTCAAAGAACGGGGGGAGCGGAGAAGCTCGAGGTTTTTGTGATCAGTCCAGACCTCGAACGGAACTCGCGCCCCCTCTAGCCAATGTCGCCAGGTAGCCAACGTTAAGCGGATCGATCCCGCTTCTTTTTCCCACACTGACCAATTCCGTTCAGTATCGTTAAATTTTCTGGAAACATAGGCAAGGGGGTGTAATTTACCATCCTCCCCCTCTTGAAGGATCGCCCCCCCCCCATAGCGACATCGGAAGCGTCGACTTGGACAATGAATTTTTTAAGTTCATTCGGGTGGGCTAACACAGGTTCCGACGTGAAAAGGGCTTTCAATTTGTCAAATGCCCTCTGGCACTGTGGCGACCACTCTAGTTTGGCCCCTGGTCGAGTGCATTCGGGTGGCTTCCCTTTGGTTTTCAATAAGTCAGTTAGAGGAAGGGCCACCTGGGCAAAGTTTGATAGGAACGATCTATAAAAGTTCGCGAATCCGCGGAACCCTTGGAGTTGCCTCCGTGTTTTGGGGGCTTCCCACCCTATCACATCTTTGATTTTATCAGGGTCCATCTCAATCCCCTTTTGGGATATGCGGTAGCCCAGAAAAGGGATCTCTGTTTTGTGAAATTCACACTTGGACAGTTTTGCAAACAGTTTATGCTTGTGCAACGTTTGTAACACTTCCCGCACCAGTTTCACATGGGACTTCATGTCGGGGGAATATAAAAGAATGTCATCAAGGTAAACAAGGACCCCCTTAAACAAATACTTGTGGAGCACCTCGTTAATCAAGTTCATGAAGACCCCCGGGGCTCCCTGAAGTCCAAACGGCATCACCAGGTATTCAAATTGGCCCAGAGGGGTGTTGAACGCCGTTTTAAATTCGTCCCCCTCCCGAATTCGGACCCTGAAGTAGGCATCCCGGAGATCTAGCTTCGAGAAAACCTTCCCCCAGCCACCGCAGCCAACAAGTCTTTAATCAGGGGCATGGGGTAGGCGTTTGTGTTAGAGACTGCATTCAAGCCACGATAGTCGGTGCACAGCCGCAACCCCCATCCTTTTTCTTCCGGAAAAGCACAGGAGCCGCAAACGGGGAGGATGCTGGCCGTATAAAACCCCTACTCAGATTTTTGTCAATGAATTTTCTCAGCTCCACTTTTTCTGAGGGGCTCATGGAATACAACTTCCCTTTCGGTAGTTTCTGGTTAGGCAAAATTTCAATCGCACAGTCTGAGTTTCTATGGGGGGCAATTCGTCGGCTTCCTCCTCCCCAAAGACAGGGGCCAGGTCGTGATACTCGGGGGGAATGCCTTCCAGTTCGGCTTCCGCCACCCCCACCGTCACTAGGAGTTGCCTCCCCGTCATGGGTCCCCACTCATTCTTCCATAAGTGGGATTGGCATTTGTCGGAGATGAAATTCACTTTTCCCTCCCCCCATAGGACGTGTGGATCGTGATCAAAGAACCACGCGCTTCCGAGTACCAGGGGAAAGCGGGCAGCTGGTGTAAGAACGAAAGGCCTTTCTTCCCAATGTTGCCCAATTCCCACCCTCAAGGGTACAGTCTCGTATTTACAGGGTTCTTTCATGGTGGAGCCGTCCATCTGAGTAAATATCAAGGGGTCGTTTAGTTTAATAACTTTCGCCCCCAGTCCCGTCACTAGTGTGGGATTGATGAGATCTCTCCCACACCCAGAGTCAATGAGAGCCCGTACCCTCACATGGGTCAATAGACCCGGGTCCATTAAAGTCACTGTAAGAAAGAAAAGAGAGGGGGGTTTGCTCACCGGGGTTTGCGCCTGGGAGTCCGGGACCTGCTGTTCAGCGCTGTTCACAGCAGGTCCGTCTCGTTTCCCTGCGGCGCAACTTCGCCATCGGATGAATCGGATGCCTCGCTGAGCGGTTTGGCTTGCAAGGCTTTCGCCCCCCTCGGCTTTGCCACCGGTTTCGGCGTGGAGGTGTCGAATTTCTTCTTGGCTCCCTTGGGCGCTCCTGACGATGCTGATGCGGTCGGGCAGTTCGCTGCGAAGTGGCCCCCTTCTCCGCATTTGAGGCAAAGACCTTGCTTCATTCGGAGTTCCCTCGTACCATCCCTTGGTTTTGGGTTCGGGGTAGGGGGTTTCCCCCTCGCTGCCGGCGCAGGACCGCTGTTGGCCATCGCTGCGGCATCATCTAGTTTGATGGTTTTCAGCCGGTTCTCCATCGTGATGGCGGCTTGTATCCATCCCGAGAGGGTGTCTGGGTCTTGGGTTTTGGTGACTTCTCGCCGGATCTCCGCGTTGAGTCCCAACTTGTAGTAGTCCACGAGGGTCCCATCTTGCACCCCTCGGATTTTGGCCACACACCTACGGAACTCCGCCGTGTAGTCTCTCACCGATCTCGTGCGTTGCTTGAGGGCTCGGATCGCTGCCTTTGCTGCTTTGTTAGAGTTCGCGTCCTCGAATTGCTCTTTCATGGCCTACATAAAAGAATCAATTTCTCTCAACTCACGTCCATCAGCCTGGTGAAGTCCCACATACCAGTCAGCGGCCGCTCCCTTCAGGTGGGCTGCTATGACATCGACCATACGCTCTTCGCGCTGGAATAGATGGCCCCAAGTCTCGATAAACCTCTCGGCTCTCACGAGGAAGAACGGAAACTTCTCAGGGTCTCCGTCAAAATCTGCATCCAGCAGTTCCGCAGGTTTCGGTGGCAAAAACCCCCAAGGTCGAGGGGGTGGTTGCCCCGGCGGCCCCTGCGGCCCTGGCCCCGCGGGTTGATCCGGGGGGCCGACTGGTACGTTCTGCTGGCCTTGATCCGGCACCGGCCGTTGATCCTGGGGAGCTTGGTCTGGTGGCTCCTCTCGCCTTTGTCGCTCACGCTCCTCTCGGATGCCCTCTGCAATCATCTGTGGGATGCGGGCGAGGGATTCATCTAGGTAGCGCATCAGGCGGTCTTGGCTCGGTTCTCCACTCCTCCTCCGTCTCACCACGGCACCTTCCAGGCTCTTGGAGTCTCAGCCGGTTTCTTCCAGGGCTCCCGCCGTAATCAGTCTGCGGACCGATCTTTCGGGGTGGCCTCCCCCCACCGATGCTCACGGGGTTCCAAACCATGTCTCGTGGGTTTCAGCCAGGGGTTTCACCCAGTCTCGTCTACGTCCGACTCGGTGGGTCACCCCTCCATAGGCCGCCCCATATGGATCCCCGTAGGGCCCTCCAAAGTCGTACTCCGGACCCCATTGTCCCGGCACGTATGTGTCAGGGGTCTCTCTGGGTACGTCCTTCCCGGGAGGTTTCTTCTCCTTTTTCTTTTCTTCTTCGATCGGGAGAGTATCTTCTTCACCGCTACTCATTTTGGAGTTGCGGGTTTCTGACCAGTCCCGAAGTTGATGATGATTCTGAACAAACTGTCAGAAGCCCTAACCTAGTCAGCAAAACACCATGCCTTGCGGTTCAAGCAAGAATAGCATTTATTATAGAGCTGCAATAGAAAGGTCACTGTAGCAGGTACATTGTTCAGAATGACTTGGTTACAGAAAGCAAGTGGTTATACCAAGAAGGGGGTGAATGGGGACCCCCCTTCTACCAATCAGGGAATAACATGCGACTGGGAATCGAAAGTTACTACGCTAATGAAGTTCCCAACGCCCCCATTATTCTCAGGAAAGCCGGAGCTTTGAAAGCGATAGTAAAGCTCGCAGCTTGACTCCTCAAGGTCAGAATGTTCAGTCTGCGAGAGATAGGGGTTACCAGATGCACATTCCACTCTCACACCCTAGACATAAATCAACACCCCTCGGATTCCAACCTCCCGCCTGTCACGCCACTATGGCGCCCATTGCCATCCTCCCCTCCCCTCCATCCATCATGGCAGGGCTACCAGACAGCACCACTGTATCATTGCCTGAGACCACCACAATGGTTTCCCATCACAAGCAACTTCCAGGCCAAAGAGGAAAACTTACAGTTGTTTTCACACATGGACAACTTTATGTGGCTTTCTCAAGGGTACGCCACTTCCAGGATCTCAGAGTTCACGTTGTTGATGGACCCCAGCAAGGAAGACTACTACCCCATTCTGACAAAGTCTTCACCAGAAATGTTGTCTACAAAGAGGTTCTTCAGTCATCATGATATTTTCTAATGTGATTTCACTGTTTCTCTGTAGATCTGCCTACAGGGACAAATGTTCTTCTGTGTAACAACTCTTCACCAAAACATGCTACTTTGTTCACAATGACAACTGTCCTTCTAATTGCAGCCAGTATGTTCTGAATGCCTGTACACTATCCAGCCACTACCCACTGCTCAGGCATACCTTTACTGCCTCTACTCCCTGGCCCACAACAAACACCAAGAACACACTGCCACTACGCCTTCTGTCGGGTGCCAATTAACAACTCTCACTGATTTAGCACAAATACTCATAAGGCCACTCCTCTTCTACCTTCACATCAGTTCTGTCCTGGCCTCTACAACTACCTCTGACCTTGCCCCACCCCCACTTCCCTCAACACCTGTTCTCTTACAGGGCACACAAGACAACCACTTGCTCAGATGTGCAAAAGAGACACCAGATGACTTTGCAAAATGCACAGATGCAGAATTTACTGAATGCTGCACACTGTTATGGCTTTTCCAGCCCTACGCATCCCAAAATCCATTCACTAACACTGTGATTATGGGTGCTGCAACCTTATATCGTATGACCATGGACAACAATTACTCTCTACTACCATAAGGCATGCTATTCTTCACTCCCACATTAGTTCTTTACACTGCAAAACTACGAGATACAAATTCATTGATCCCACCCTCTTTCTAGAGCCCATTGTATTTCCCCCCCACAATGGGCCTTATTCCTAGTTATTCAAATAATTGCTGTGCAATTCTAAACAGAATTATAAAGTTCTAAATCTATAGAAATCTGTGGACTTAAGGGGGTTGGGGAGTGGAATTTCTTTTTCCAAAATTGACTTTTTAAAGATATAACCATTATTTCCTCTAATCCTCTCTTTCTCTTTTCAAAGAATTCTCTTTAACTTATCTTTGTATTTTATTAACACCTTTATTCACCCTTTTCTAACTTCAGCCATTGCAGAGTGTGTGGGGGGGGTTAGGAATACAGTGTCTTTTGATCAAAAAGGAATTCATTCAAAATAGACTCCAAATTTCTAAAAAGAAGGAGAGAAATAGATTGTTGGATTTCAGGGAGAAATTGGGCAAAAAAAAATGAAGAGAATTCCTCTTAACAATACGAGTTCAATTACATTCAGGACTCCATTGGGAATCACCTACTTCTGGAACAAACACAAGATACTTAAACAGAGTTAATGAAAGCAACTTTTTATTAAGGACTAGCCTGATACCCATGCTTTGCTATAGTATTTAAGTTTCATAAATCCAATTATAATACTGATGATATGAAATTTGAAATGTGACATTTGTTGTAGGAATTCTAATGGAGAAAGTTGTAGTGTAAGAAATGAAGTAAGACATACATACTTTTTTTCTCTACTGAAGGACCTCTCGCTAGACCACATTGGTGGTTCTGCCCTCAGGTGCTAGGATCACCAGGCTGCTTGATGAGCTCACTCTGGAGCAGGCCAAATAGAACTGTCCATTTAAGAAGCAGTCATCAACTCCTGCTACCTTCCACAAAAGTGATGGCCTCTCTACTTATGTTCCTGGATTGTTTTGCTCATATGGAAACTGTGTTGTTCTGAGCACCTCAGAGTGATCTTGCCGGTACTTGGCCTCTGCAGTTCAGTGCACTGCTGGAGTACTATGTGCAAATGTCTTTGCCAGATTCCTAGGTTGCCTCCTCCTTGTAGCATTGGTGTATCTGGCTCAATGTTTGCCAAGAGCTCTTGGGGGCAGTAAGAGGTGAGAGGTGTGAGGGGAAGTTGGTGTGAGGGAGTGGTGATGTGATGGTCATTTCTTCAGGTTCATGAGGGAGGCACACATCAAAATGGCTCCTAGAAATGTCCTTTACTATCTCCCCATTAACATTCATACCCTGGCCCTGCTCTGACACCTGACAGACACTGGTCTGTCTGGTGTTGTGGGGGATTGTATTTAAAGGCATCGGGGAGGCTGGGCCAGCAGCAGTGCTAAGGCAATCCTGCTGAGCAAACCTCCCCAGTGGCTGTAAGCATCCCACCTCCTCTCCTACACCTCACAAGCCGCTGACTGTCCAATGTAGGATGGGGAGGGGGAGGAGTATTAGAAGCCACTGTGGAGGCAGGGTTGGCAGGATCACTAAGGTATTACTGCTGGGGCAGGCTCCCTCGTGGCTTTAAGCACATTGCAACCACTGCTGCACCTGACAGACAATTGCCTGTTAGGTGTAAGAGGTGGGGGAGTATGTTGGAAGCCATCAGAGAGGTTGGGCAGCAGCATCACTAAGGTAATCTTGCTGGGGCGGCATTGCTGTTGAATTAAAGTACCATGCTCCTGTTCCTACACCTGACAGACACCAGCCTGTCTGGTGTTGGGGAGGGATTGTATTTAAAGGCATCAGGGAGGCTGGACCAGCAGCAATGCTAAGGCAATCCTGCTGAGCAAACCTCCCCAGTTGCTGTAAACATCCCACCTCCTCTCTTACACCTGACAGGCAGCTGCCTGTCCAGTGTGGGAGGGGGAGGAGTATTAGAAGCCACTGTGCCTGTTAGGTGTAGGAGGTGGGGGGAGTGTGTTGGAAGCCATCCCACCTCCTTTCCTACACCTGACAGGCAGCTGCCTATCCAGTGGAGGAGGAGGAGGGAGAGAAGCCTCTGTGGAGGTGGGGCTGCACCTGACAGACAACTGTCTGTTAGGTGTAGGAGGTAGGGGGAGTGTGTTGGAAGCCATCAGAGAGGCTGGGCCAGCAGCTTTGCTTCACCTCACAGACGGTTGTTGGCCACTTCTGATTTCCTCAACTGTCATTAGCTTTCTGCAGTCCCCTGTAACTGTGGGGTTTTTTTTTTTACCTCAGAATACTGAGCTCTGCAGCTGACCAGTCAGAGAGTGGAGGGTGCAGGGAGGCAGCTGCATGGCAGCTGCATAGAAATCAATGGGGGGAGCACATTTTGCCCCTTTGACCTACTTAGGGGTTGAATTTCTAAAAATCTCTTCTTAGTGAGCACCTATGCCACAGTAGGAGCGCTCTCCCCGAATTTGGTGTCTCTAGGTCTAGCAGCTTGGCCTGGGTGTTGATTTTACTGTGGGGGGACTTTCTGAGAGAGAGAGAGAGAGAGAGTTCAAAAAAAAAAGATCAGTTACAAAACACTGATCCTAAATCCTAAACTGTCCCAAAGGCACCCACTGGTTTGTGGAGTGCCCCAAGGGAGAGTACTTTTCTAAATGTTATTTAACATCTATATGCACCCCCTTGCCCAGATTGCCCGGAGGCATGGGCTGGAGTGTCACCAATATGCAGATGACACCCCACTCTATCTGATGTTGGGCAGCCAGTCTGACTCCAAACTGTAAGATCTGGACCTAGCATTACAAAGTGTGGCTGGATGGCTTAGACTGAGCCAATTGAAATTGAATCCAATGAAGATGGAGGTCCTGTTCTTGAGTCAGAGCAGTCTGAGGCTAGGGAATCCCACTCCCGACCTTTGATGGGGCTCTGTTGGTTCCAAGGCCAGAGGTTAGGAGCTTGGGAGTCCTCCTGGATGCCTCCTTAACAATGGAGGCCCAGGTAGCAGCCACTGCCAAGTTGGCCTTTTACTATCTTTGGCTGATTAGGCAGTTGGTTCCCTTCCTCGAATGCAATGACCTAGCAACAGTGATCCACGCAATGGTCACCTCGAGATTGGACCACTGCAATGCTCTCTGCATGGGGCTGCCCTTGGCACAAATCTGGAAGCTAAAGCTAGTGCAAAGTGCTGCAATCAGGCTCTTGATGGGTCTCCCCATGCGGGAGCACATCCAACCTGTGCTAAAAGCATTGTACTGGCTGTCGATAGCATATCGAATTTGCTTGAAGGTGCTGGTTCTTACCTTTAAAGCCCTATATGGTCAGGGACCTGCATACCTGAAAGACTGCATTTCCCCACATGTTCCCCAGAGGGCACTATGTTCAGGGTCCCAAAATCATCTGGCTCTCCCTGTTCCCAAGGATGCCAGGCCGGCCTCAACCAGGGCCAGGTCCTTCTCAGTGGTGGCTCCATACTGGTGGAACAAGCTCCTGAAAGACATCAGGTCACTGCGGGACCTTTTACAGTTCCACAGGGCCTGCAAGACGGAGCTCTTCCACTAGACATTTAATTAGGAGCCACATATAACAACTGTACTGTGCTTAGACCCGCCCCCTGGATTTACCATCAGCAGCCTGTGCTCTCCAACCAACTCAGATGGGATAAGCTGAATTACAACATTGACCATTCCCTTCTGATTAATCCAACAAGTCCTGCTACGACCACTATACAATTTGATTACTCTAGCACCTCAGCACTTTATGACTGTTTATAATGGCATGATTAACTGCAGTGTATTTATTTGTGCTGTTTTTATGTGTTTTACACTTTTATGTGTTTACCTTTATGTAAGCCACCCTGAGCCTGCCTCGGTGGGAAGGGTGGGATATAAGTTGAACAAATAAATAAATAAATTCTAATGTATAGGGAGACAAAATTTCAGAATATCAAAAGGTATACAAAGCATCATATTTCACATACACACACAGAGATCCCCTTTTGGTTTACTTTCACCTTGCCTAGAGATGAAGGACTGGGAAGGGGATAGAAAAGTACTCTCCTCTCAAGGATCTTTTTTTAAATTTATCCAGCAGAAAAACTGGAAATGTTAGTGAGAATGGGGGGAAATCTACTTTTCTTTTACAACAACTGTAAGGCTTTTAGGGCAAGACTTTCCTCACTTAAAATGTGGTAGGTAAATCTTTGTGTGAAACAACCTTCAGCATTAGTCAATGATAATTCTTATGTACATTAGTTAATGATTATTCTTATGAACACTGTAGATATATATAAAATATTTTCAATATATTTATTTGAATGTGATTATTTTTTCTGAAATTAACATGCTATAAAGTGTATGATGATAATGAACTATTAAAAGTTCAATATTACGAAGTTTTAACTTGATATACAAATATACTGATAGTCCTGCTGTGACTGTGTGTGAATGTTTCTATCCAATAATACATAATATTTTGTTTGCTATAACATATGTTTCCCCTTTTTTAATTTTATTTTTCCTACTTCTCAGGTGGCAAGAATTAAAATACATGTGCCAAAACAGCACAGAGTGCAGTGGTTTGCAGCACTCTCTAGTATGTGGTGTCTTCAAAAGTTTTGCTTGTAGAAGTACTAGAGAATGCCATCACCAGTCATGGGCACAAACCAGGAAAATGTAGTTCAGTTCATGGTATGTGATGTGCCCCATTTCTGTACCTCAGACTGTCATGAATATTTAGCCACCTCACAAACCAAACTGTGAGGCAGTAGGACCCCCCCCCCCAGTGTGCTGGATACACTGCACTCGCATGGGATATGCAGCTGACTCTCCTCTACCTGCCCTCCAAGGTGAGGGTTGGACTTACGTGGTTTGAGTTACAGCCCCCAAAAGAAGGTGCCCCTAGGAAAGTGCTTTCTGGGAAAATGACAGGCAGCCATTTCCCCAGAAAACACTTTCTTGGAAGTGTCTTCTTTGGAGGGCTGTAACTCAGACTCCATAAATCCAAACCTCACCTAATTTGAAGGACAGGTAGAAGAGAATCAGTCAGATATCCCCTGATTGTTTGGTATCTCTAGCTTGCACAGGATCCATTCTATTCACTCCTGAACCTGTGCTTGTCAAAATGACCAAGGTTCAGAAGTGTATAGAATGAGTCCTGTGTATGCTAGAGACATCCCCCAAGTTGCAGGGGACCTCCCCAAGATGCTCCTTTACATGCCCTGGAAGTTGTTGCTTTGAAGTTCTGTAAACATTTTGATTGAGCAGAGACAGTCTGTTTGAGAATGTCTCCACTCACAAACCAGCATTGCTTGAAAGTTCATGGAAAGTTCATGCTGTGTAACCTGCCACAAACTTGACATCACAAAGCATGAACCAGCCAAAATTCATCATGAACTTTAATTTGTGAGTCAGTTTGTGCCCATTCCTAACCATCACTCCCCTCCCCTTCAAGAAGCAACTACGTAGATAGGGGACGCTTGCACAAGCCTTTTCCAGCACTAAAGTGCTAGAGGTATCATCAGACTACCACAACCCTGTGGGCTCCTCTTAAAGTCTACCTTGTCTGACACAATATGAGTGGACAGGGAGTAACTTCACGTATGAAAGGCACAGAATAGCCAGATCTGCAAACTCCTAGAGTGTTGGGAGGTGATGAGATAAGCCAGTCACTGGGATGAATCTCATATATCCATTCTACTAACAGAGGCACTAGGGGCTCCCCCATTGGTAGAAGAATCACTTGAGTCAGGAAAAGGCTCCTTACAGTGGAAGAAGTTATTTCTGCTAATGGAAGGGATTCACAGCATCCAGGTCCTGGTTTTTTATTTGAGGAATCCCATGAGAAGGAACCTAAGAGGAATCATGGGTTCCCCCTTTGCAGGGTTCCTTGAGGGCTAGGTCAGAAGCTTTTGAGGCCACTAGAGGTGACAGGGAGCATGACTTTCTCACACCAGTACACATCTCTCCCCTCACCCTTTACACTTCCAGTGACAATTATGCCATGCAAGAACTACAAGTTAGGACTTGTGGAGACCTTTCTCTCTGCCCAAGTTCAGTCAAACTACATAATGCTAATACTTGTACTCTTATGGCTTCTCTGGTTGTTTAAAACTGCCCCTCCAATTTTTAATAACATCACCAGGTGTCCATTTTGCATGATAAATTCACTGTACCGTTAGCAAGACTACTTCAGGAAATTTCTTGATGTCTTTATAATGTCTTTAAGTTATAAATACATAATCTGATCATTTATTTGCTTTTCAGCCTTTTTCATTACCATTTTACTGGTTGTAAAGTATATTTTACCAGTTGTAAGTATATTTTAGTATATGTTTAATTTAACTGAAATGACTACATCTAGCATAGCTATCATTATCAAATAGAATAGAAAGTTCAGCTAGGAACCACTTTAAAAATCCCTTTTGTACAAAGAATACATAGTTAACATTCAAAATTTATTTTAGAATTATTTTGAAGGAAAGAATTGGAAAGGTTGTAATTAAAGAACACACTAAACAGTTGTATTATCTCTGGGACTGCAGGAGTCTTTAGCAACAAATACAACCAGAACTATTCTGATGTACATAATGGGAAAATGTCCTACTGTTTCAAGTATTTTTTAAAAAAATCCTGCAATACATTCATGTATCATTTGTTCATAAAAAAAGAAAACACAATTATGTTAACTCTCTAAATTTCAGTTAAGAATGATCATATCTCCTGCTATACAGATCTTTCATAAACCTCTTGGGGTAGATGTTTTGACAAAGAAAAGAGTTTATTACATGAGAGGTGGGTCCTTGCATGGATGGTCTCACTTCACTGTGCCATCTCTCCTGTGTGTTTGTGTATCAAGTACTGTCAAGTCACTTCTGACATGGCAGTCCTATGAATTTATGTCCTCTAAAATATCCTACTGTTAACAGCCTTGCTCAACTTCTTGCTGCCTTTAACTTTTCCTGGCATTATTGTCTTTTCTGGTGACTCTTGTCTTCTCATAATGTGACCAAAGTATGATAGCCTCAGTGTAGTCATTTTAGCTTCTAGGGAGAGTTCAGGCTTGATTTGATCTAGAATTTATCTTTTTTAGCAGTCCGTGGTATTTGTAAAACTCTCATCCAACACCACATTTCAAAGGAATCTACTTTCTTCTGATCCGCTTTCTTCATTGTCCAACTTTCACACCTATTCTTAGCAATGCAGAATACTATGGCACAGCAGGTAAAAACTGCACAAGCTCTTTTCAGGATTCTACTGAATGCAATACCAACCATGTACACAAACCAGTCTGATCTTTTCAAGAATGGCAAGGAAGAAGACAGCACCCACAGTTATCCATAGATTTTCTGCTATACCACTAGAAAATGCAGAAACTAGACTTATTAATTACAACAGTTTGTTATGTGTGTCTGTGGTTTAACGTGTTTGCTGAGTGCTAATTTTGCTTTTTCATAATCATTACTGCCTCTGTTAGGTAATGTTTTGAATGTTTGGTGTACTTCACTATCTGCAAGATGTAATCATTTCCTTTTTAGTGGTGAGGTCGTCTTCTTTAATCATAAAAAATAAATCTCCAACCTTTCCAACTAATATTCCCAATGTACTATTAGACCCATGGATTGGAAAGTCAGGAAACATGGGTGTGGTGGACTATGTTTTGAAAGCTCATGCTGTATAACCATGTGATAGATTGTGAAGGGTTAATGCCTCACAGAGCCAGAGAGCCTTTGAGTGACAGGCTGTTCAAATGGATTTCATTGGATAATGTCAGTTGAGAAGAAAGTGTTGGGAACTGACTGCTGAAGAGAATTCAGTTTAGCACTGAGTGAGGACTGGGAAGGCTGGCAAGGAGAAGTGGGAGGATCACTGAAGATCCCCATTTGGGCACAGTAAAAGGAACAGAGCCTGCCCAGTTGAAAAGGGAGATAGTCCTAAAGAGTGGAGTGATCCCAGCCTTCTTTAGAGAAAAGTTTTGGGTACTTGGTAGTGTATCCCTGCCTTCTGAAACCTGAAGTGTTAGTTAAACTCAAGAACTTATACTGGAGTGCCTAGCAGACCCGGAAACCAAAGCCTCTCATCTCAAAGATTCTTAGACTTTGTGAAAAGCTTAAAACTCTTACTTGCTGGAAATATATGAACTGTAGACATTATGAAGTTACCTCAGAGTTAATATTTATTCACCTCAGATATTTTACTCCTGAATCTATTTGACCTTTCCCCTTCAATGCTGAATAAAATATTTTGTTTGTTTTTGAACTTAGAAAAGCATTTTTGGGAGCATAAGTTAAGGAGGTGATCTTGTCTCTTCCCTCAAGTCCCTGGGCTGAGCCAGCATCAGAATATAATAATGAGACAGAGTGGGACAATAAACCTTCAAATCCCTCCTTTTTTTAAAAAAAATGACCACTGCAAAGTTTTCAGATGACAGTAGAAAGATAATATGTCCCTCTGACTGAAGCTGTTGGGACAGAAAATTTTCAAAATGGCCACTGCAGCACTTGGAATGAGTCAGCACACTAACATGTAATCTGTGGAAACAGGGATACAAGCTTTCAGCTCAAAAAGTCTTAGGTTAGTCTGTTGCTAATAGAGGTGAGTTATTTTGTCTCAACAAGTGCTCTTGGGGGGAAACTGCTGATCTTTGCAAAGGAAAAAATTCCAGATTGTATGATATCTCTTACAGCTTTCCAACATGGGTTTTCTCTGTTGATTCTGGCCCCATACTATTTGGGCTTCTCCTCAATTGCCACACACTTTTTTGCCTTTAGTTTTTGCTTTTGTTGTTGCTGTTACATCCCCTTTTTTTCTGGTTCTTTTAAAAACACTTTTTCTGGAAGCCAATTTTGAGTCCACTTTTTCCTTGTGCATAATATTTCTGTTGGTTTCTTTGTTCCACCCACTCCCACCAACTTTCAGCCCACTCTTCAGTGACTGGACTGTCATCATCCATCAAACCACTCTCATTCCTCCCCCCACCCTTAAGACAAGTGGTTTCATTTTTCAAATGGCCCTAAAATATCAATATATTGATGTAGTGTAGTAATGATAGTTTAAGCAAGTTCTCTGAATTCCTAGCTTTCATTAAAAAAGAAAGTCTCTACCTCTTCTGTAACAGACACATATCTTTTTCCTTATATCTCCATGAGGTTAGGGGCTAGAGACTTACTTCTTCAAACAAATGAAAGCTGGGAATTCAGAGAACTTGTTTAAAGTATCATTATAATGCTACATTGATATATTGATATTGTGGGGGCATTTTTTAAAAAGGAGTGTGTGCTGTGATGCCACCTATGAAAACAGCACCCTCCCTTGAAATCCTCATTATTTAAGGCATATGTGGAAGTAAATAAACTGACTCCACAACTGTAAAACAGGCACAGGGAGGTAAGATGTGCAGAAGAACTGTGTCCAAACTGATTCCAATGCTTGTGCATCAAATGCCAAGAAACTAGGAGAAAGTCGTGTGCAGAAAAGGTCTATGTTACTGGTCTTCTTCTTTTGGAGGCTACTCTTTCAGTTTGTTCTTTCATAATGTTGGCAGCAGAATAAGGAAGCAGTATAGTTTTAAACAGGAGCATAGATTATTTTCTGTGCGCAAGTGAAGTAACAAAACTCTTACATGGAGTGGACTAGGGCAGTCTACAACACTGGCCAAGATTAAAGGAGCAGAGTTATCATAAACACCAATCATCATCTTGATTATTTTTTGCATGCTGCTTCAAGCAACAGCTTGTTCTCATTACAGCTTTGCGTAAGCTGTTCACCAGTTTTCCAGTATTCAAGGGAAAGAAACCCCTAAAAGTGAACTACTGAAATTGGACCAGTTTTTTTACCATACATTCATTTACTTACTTATTCACTTATCCTTTACTTACTAGAAGTCTTCCATTAACTGGCTCTCTCAAGTTTTAACCACAAATCACCTCTTCAGCACACAGGCCTCACCACAACTGAAAATCTTCCTTTTCTTCAGCTATAATGAGTGAGCTTTTAAATCCCTTGCTAAATTTTCATTAGGAGGAGGATCTTGAAACCTTCAACTCTGTGGTTCTCATATTATAAGGCTTCTGGCATCCAGAATATCTTCTACAGAAGCTGTTATCATGTTAGTGAGATATCTTGAATGTTAAAGGTTTATCCAGGTTCCTTTCTCTCTTCCAAATATTCTTCACATTGCATATGCTAGCTGTATGTGCAAGTGGCTTTTTTCAATGGGCAAAAGAGGCACTTGACCAAGGCTCACTGTCATCAGAGTTCACAGTGTACATGAGACACAACTTCTGTACACATGACACATTCATAAACAGGCCAGTGTTCAGAGAGGTAGAATTCAAGCAAGCAGAATGCCCTGCCAATGAATGTTTACCTAAACATGCCAACAGCTCCCTTCACCCTTATGAACTGCACACATATAGGTGCCATCCCTGTGATCTGGGCTGTTGGAAAAGTAGTATTCCAAACATGGATAGCATCTAAAAATATACAATTTGTACACGCATAGAATATTGTGCCCACAGGAGGATGGTAGGGCCAGCATGCTTGATTGTAAATCGAATGCATTCAGTGCCATTACCTCTCTATGTGCACTGGCCTATCCACAAATATGATAACAAACAGCTATGGGAGGTCATTTTGCACAAGGCCACCCCAAACCTAGGTCTGAGTCAGCAACTCTTTACAACATATACAAACATAGGTATATACATGCCACCAAATCACAACCAATTTATGTCAATTCCAGCAGGAGGTTTTCAAAGCAAGTGAGAAGCAGAGGTGGGAAATCATGCATCTGAGTGAAGGAACAGTACTAGGTAATCATATCCAGGTTAGTCAATTACAAATTCTCTTTCTATGCAGCTGCAATTGCGTCTGCAAGCTCACGCTGAGCTATTTTGCAGATAAAGTCTTGTTGCTCTGCCACGACTTCCCCACTACAGTTGATACAGTGAGAGAGCTTGAGGTGCCATGCATGTCTTCTGGTCAAGTTATGGCTCATTTCAGTCCACTCAGCCTAGAGGAAGATGACAAATTGCTCCTAACGGTACACCCTACCACTTGTACCACCCTACCACTCGATCCATGCCCTTCGTGGCTAATTAAAGCTGGCCATGAGGGGTTTCGAGGTGCCTTGTGGGAGATTATCAACTGTTCCTGGAGGCACTTAAGGAAGCAGTGGTCTGCTCTCTCTTGAAAAAGCCAACTTTGGACCTGGACAAATTGGCCAACTACTGGCCAGTCTCCAACTTGCCCTATTTGGGCAAGATAATAGAGAGGGCAGTGGCAATTCAGTTACAGGGCTTTTTGGATGGCACTTCCATTCTAGATCCCCTCCATTCTGGCTTTCACCCAGGTCATGGGATGGAGACAGTACTGGTCACCCTCACAGATGACGTCTGGAGGTATCTGGATACCGAGGCGGATCAGCAGTGCTGTTGTTGTTGGACCTGTTGGCAGCATTCAATATAGTCAGCCATCAGCTACCCACTGCCTCACTAATCCTGGAATTCAGGGGCTGGCCTTGCAGTGGCTTGTCTCCTTTCTCCAAGGTCAAGGACAAAGGATGGCACTGGAGAACAGCTATCCCAGAGGATGGATTGTGGTATGCTTCAAGGGGCAGTGCTGTCCCCAATGCTTTTTAACAACTATATGTGCCCCCTTGCCCAGATTGCCTGGAGGCATGGGCTGGGATGTCACCAGTATGTGGATGACACCCAGCTCTATCTGTTGTTGGGCAGCCAGTTTGACTCCAGACTGGAAGGTCTGAACTGGGCATTACAAGCTGTGGCTGCTTGGCTGGTTGAGCCAACTGAAATTGAATCTGATGAAGATGAAGGTCTGGTGCCTGAGTCGGGGCGGTCCAAGGGTAGGGATCCCACTCCCAACCTTCAAAGGGGCACTACTTGCACCAGTGCCAGAGGTTAGGAGTCTGGGAGTGCTCTTGGATGCCTCCTTAACTATGGAGGCCCAGGTGGCAGCCACTGCCAAATCGGCCTCTTACCATCTTTGGCTGATCAGGCAGTTGGTTCCCTCGATGGTCACCTCAAGATTGGATTACTGTAATGCTCTCTACATGGGGCTACCCTTGTCTCAAATCTGGTAGCTTCAGCTGGTGCAAAATGCCGCAGCCAGGCTCCTGATAAGCTGGCTTTGGCTGGGAGGGTGGGTTAGAAATCCAATAAATAAATAAAATAAAATCAAACTATCATAGAAGTTTAATTCTCCTGCTACCTGATCCGCAAACAAAGCATTTGTAGGACTGTCATGTTCCATCTTTAATAATAATAATAATAATAATAATAATAATAATAATAATAATAATAATAATAATAATTTTAATTTATTGATTGCTTTTTCCCACACACCTGTGGGCTCACAGCGATTTTACAGTTACTCAGTTTTTGACAATTGGACTAACAATATTCATGGGGGAATAGGGGAGACAACACATACAATTATTAGACACACACTGTAGCCACTTGGGGGGATTCGTCTGTAGGCTGAATCAGGTGTGTTCTGATGGCATATTCTTCTGTCGGCCGGCTGATGACGTCAGGACTCATGATGTTGCATTGTCACACTGTCACCGCCTGGCCAATTCGCTCCTCTGCAGGGAATGCCGACACAGATTTTCCACCTTCCGATTTCACAACGCAGCAGCCATCTTCCCACATCTTTAAGGAAACTCTCTGCTTGCTACTCTTCATGTTTTGTACCAGCATACAGCACAATGATTTGGAATACTCCCCTCAAAATATGAAAATGCTTGGTCTGATAAATCTGCTCCACAAAATACCAAAATGCACCTAGAAACCATTTGGGGGAATTTAGATGTAAATGACTCCTCAGTAAATCAGCCCCATATTGTAGAATTACTGTATCAATCAATTTGCTTAAAATCATGGCCAGAGGTCTTTCATCTTTAGCATCAATTTTCATGAAGCAGACCTAAACAACAATGGATGAACCCAGCCTATCATGAGGCATTATGTTCAGATGGAAGCCAATTACTCTTCCCACAATATAGTATGAATTAATACAATAGAACAGTATCAAGTTGAATTTGCAGCTACTGCTTTCAAATTCTTGAATGCTACTAGAAAATGCAGAAGCAATTGAAAGACTTATGAAAGTCACAGAACTAGTGAAGAATTTTTTCACATTTAGATTTTTATTATTTTCCACATAAGATAGTAAATATAAGAAAAAAGACGTGACATTTTTATTTGGAAGGGTTTTTTAAAAAAAGTAATGGAATATGGGAAATGCTATTATCTATAGATTTCTTAAAGCAATGAATGTATTAATACAGTACTGTGATTGCAAGCAAGAAAGATGTTATGTGTTATTTTAATAATTTGTGATGTTTTTGTCTTTTTTCCCTTTTCCATTCAGGTGTATCTCATAAACCATAAACACAGTTCCCCTCAGTTTCCTGAAGCAGGAATATTTTCTTCTTTAAGCTAAGGCCAAACCAGACAAGAAACTGGGAGATTTGTGAATGGATATCCCAAGTACTTTTTTTATTGGTAAACAGGAATGGAGATGGGGGTTGTTCTAGTGCAGAGTAGAGAGGTTTAACCCCATGCCATTTTACAAACCATAAATGACTCTTGCCCCAACAGCTAATTAGCTTGGTGGGGAAAATATTTCTCCCAGTGAAATAAATAACAGCCCGTAGATGCAAAAATAGAACAGGGGTGGGGGGTGGGGTATAGACCTTGGAATAATAATACAAGTATATATGTCAGAGCACTTTGTTGCCCCTAAGTGTTCCTCTCATACATAACATCTGCCTGTGATTATACTACCTGCTTATTCAATGTCCTATATTGTATGATGACATTTTTTCTTCT
Source organism: Gekko gecko (assembly GCA_029375565.1). Taxonomy (NCBI): domain Eukaryota; kingdom Metazoa; phylum Chordata; class Lepidosauria; order Squamata; family Gekkonidae; genus Gekko; species Gekko gecko. Next base: position 70,438,465 of record JAPDNY010000005.1, on the reverse strand, counting down.
TTCTTTATTCTGTAATCTACCTTGAGTCTCAGTGAGAATGACAGGCTACAAATAAGCTAAATAAACACATAATTAAGAAATCCTAGTGGAATAAACCTGTCACTACCTCTGATAGACGCTTCTATATTTGTAGCATCAGTACAAACAATTGTCCTGTCACATCTCAGTGCCTCAAGAAGACAGACATGCCCAACACTTAGCATAGACTAATATCAAAGATGGCCTCCATTACCCCAGAAATTTAAAGAGAAGATGGGTGATTTTTTGTAGCATCTAAAGCCATCCTCCAACAGCAGTAGTAGACTAGAAACAGAATTGCCCTTGTACCTAAGATCAAAAGTGGTGAAATGATAAGAGTGCCAAACTAAGACTGAGGAGATTCAGGCTAAAACTCCACATTTTGCCATGGAAGTTAACTTTTTCCTGACCTAACCTACCTGTCAGGGTTGTTTGTGAGGTTACAATGGGGGAAATGCCTTGATGTGCTTGGAATAATGACTGGAAAAAATGCAATAAACGAACTCGGATCTACAGCAACCATCTGTTCTCATCCTAGCTGATGCAAGCTCACACAAATCATTATATAGTAACACAAATTATTTGTTACTCTCTGTGTTATAGGTGTGACAGTTGTATATGCTGGTTTTTAATCTAGGCTGCCAGAAATGTCTGTACTGCTACTATACACAAGAAGAAGAAGAAGAAGAAGAGTTTGGATTTATACCCCGCCCTTCACTGCCCAAAGGCGTCTCAGAGCGGCTTACAAACTCCTTTCCTTCCCCTCCCCACAACAGACACCCTGTGAGGTAGGTGGGGCTGAGAGAACTTCTGACAGAAACTGTCCTTGAGAGAACAGCTGTGCCAGAGATTGTGACTGACCCAAGGTCACATCAGCAGGTGCAAGTGGAGGAGTGGGGAATCAAACCCGGTTCTCCCAGATAAGAGTCCGCGCACTTAACCACTACACCAAACTGATAATTAAAGTATCCTGTTAGAAAAATAATTTTGGTGAGTGCTTTAGATTTTCCTTCTAATAAATCTATATTAGATTTATAAATCTAATAAAGGATTCCTATCATTATCTTAAAAATAAGCCTTTAATTTATAAGAAACTATGAATAAGGCCAGTTGTGGAAATAAATACAATGGGCTCTAGAAAGAGGCTCTGGAAGAGTGCCCTGGCTTTGGGCACTCAGTGACAATTTGCTGTGGCAATCTCAGCAGGGTATAATGACAGAGTCCACCATTTTCTTCAGATGAACTGATCTTTGCTACCTGAAGAGCAGTTGTAATTTTGAGTGATCTCCAGCCCCCACCTGGAGATTGGCAACAATGGTTCCCCATCAGGGAATGGCTGGATTGGAGGGTGGAGTCCATGGCATCGTACCTGTCTGAGGTGCCACCCCTCTTCAAACCTCACCCTCTCCAGGCTCCATCCCTCAAATCTCCAGGAATTGTCCACCTGAAGTTGGCAACCTGATCAGGACTGGGCCCAATGAGTTTTCTCCCAAACGGGTCTTTTCGTAAAAAAACAGCTGCAGGAGCTCATTAGCATATGGTATGCTAATGAGCTATTAGGCTATTAGCATATGCCACGCCCCCTGACATCACCAGAAGTGATGTCAGAAGGGGAAGCAAAAGGGGGGAGGCATCTTCAAAAGCCTCCCCTTCCCTTCCCCAGCTGGTCTGGGTGAGGGAGCTAAGAGAGAAGGGGTTTAAAGTTTAAACTCCTTCTCATGAGAGTTGGGCCACAGAAGGAGGAAAGAGGGAAGGAAAGAGAGAGTAGAGAGAAGGAAAGAAGGAAGGAAAGAGGGAAAGAAAGAGAAGAAAAGAGGAGGGAAAGAAAGAGAGGGAAGAAGAAGGAAACAGGGAAAGGAGGAAAAAGAGAAGAGAAGAAGGTGGGAAAGAAAGAAAGAAAGAAAGAAAGAAAGAAAGAAGGAAAGAAAGAAAGAAAGAAAGAAAGAAAGAAAGAAAGAAAGAAAGAAAGAGAGAGAGAGAGAGAGAGAGAGAGAGAAAGCGAGAAAGAAAGCGAGAAAGAAATCGAGAAAGAAATCGAGAAAGAAAGCGAGAGAGAAGAAGGAGGGAAAGAGGAAAAAGAGAGAAGGAAAGGAGGGAATGAAAGAAATTTGGAGGCAATTCGGCCCCATTATATCCTATGGGCCATTGAAGTCAATGGTGAAAACATAGGGTATATTCTGGGGGCTGGAGGGGAGGGGTTTGAGGAGAGGCTCCAAACTCACAGGGTACCTGATGGAGCCTCTCCCCAAGATACCCACCACGTTTCAAGAACATTGGACCAGGGGGTCCAATTCTATGGGCCCCCAAACAGGTTGCCCCTATTCCCTCCATTGTTCTCTACAGTGGGAAAAAACTTACTTTTTTCCCACCATAGAGAACAATGGAGGGAATAGGGGCAACCTGTTTGGGGGCCCATAGAATTGGACCCCCTAATCCAATATTCTTGAAATTTGGTGGGTATCTTCGGGAGAGGCCCCATCAGCTACCCTGTGAGTTTGGAGCCTCTCCCTCAAACCCCTCCCTTCTATCCCCCAGAATATACTCTATGTTTTCACCATTGACTTCAATGGCCCATAGGATATAATGGAGCTGAAATTGACATTCGGCTGCCTGAAAGATTCCCCCGGAAGCCGGCTGGGGGCGGGGCTTGGCTCCTGAGCTCCTGGAGCTGCGCTCTGGTGCGTTCCCCCCAAAAAAAGACCCCTGCTCCCAAAGGCCAACATAGGTGTGGAAAAGGCCTTTTACTGACAGAGGAGAAAGTATAGGTGCCAACTCTGATTAGGGAAATACCTGGAGATTTGGGGGGTGGATCCTGTGGAGGGCAGCATTTGGGGGGGGGGTGGAAGGACTCAGCAGGGTATAATGCCATAGACTCTACCCTCCAAAGCAACCATTTTCTCCCGGGGAACTGTCATCTGGAGGTCAATTGTAACAGTGGGAGATCTCCAGGTCCTACCTGGAGATTGGCAACCCTAGGGGAAAGTCAGCCACACAGCGGGGAGTTGCAGAAAATGGTTTGATGGTCGCTGGCCCACCTCGTTAGCCAGCCAGCCAGCCATGCTGAAGCTAAGCAGGAGAAAGAGCTTTTTTCCATTTATTCTGACAGGAAAGTGGCTGTTGGGGAGGGGGTTATGGGCGGGGGAGGGGGTTATGCTGAAAGTCCTTTGTTTTTTTATTCACAGAACCAAGCTTGGCTGCCTACCAACAGCCACTGAGGGGACAGTCCCTCACAGGAGTCAGGAGAACTGTCTTCCTCAGGAGAGAGAGCTGGTCTGCCAGTAAATCTGACGTGCAAAAGGGGAAGTGAGTGGGGAAGAGGAGCAGACCCAGCACCCGGCCAATGGCACACGAGTACTCTTGAGTGGCGGCTGATGGGCCAATGGCTGAGGGAGGGCATTTTACAGCCAATGGGAGCACATGGAATCTTATGAAACCAAAAGATAAATATTATAAGGAGAGATATGTAGACATTTTCATATATGTATTTTCATATATGCCTAAATATGCCTAACATATGCCTACAGTTAAAAAGGAAACAACAGTCATTAAGTTTAAACAGACTGTAAAAAAAAGTTATCTTAAGAAATGCAAACATCACCAGCATTTCTAAGTCATTATTACGGTCAAATTTAACAATGGTGTAGATTACAGATAGTATCAGGATTAACTTTTCTAATTGTGTTATCTTTTGTCACAAACTATCACTTTCAGCTTGTATTACTTAATGGAAAAAAATTTCTGGTCACTAATCTGTTGGGGATCAGAAGGCTGGTGAAGGAAATTGAATTCAACATCAAAACAGATCTTCTGTGAAATTTAATTTTCCCCTCTAGGGGTTCCTTTGAAGCTTTAAGATTCTTTCTCCTCCTCCTTATTTCTAGGTCTCACACTGGGATGGCTTGGTTTCTGGATGAGGAAAGCTGGTTGTCTCAGATGAAGTGTATTCCCAGCTCTGAAAGACAAATGATCCTTCTGTTCAGCTACATAAATACTTCCAGAAATTGAAAAATGTGAAGTATACTAAACTCACAGCATTAGTTCTTCTGCTAATATAGATGGTTTAGTAATAAAGAAGCATAAACCAAAATTATATTTCATTTCCCTGACAAAAATTATTTCAAACAATTAGTTATCGTCTATACTTTGTATTGTGCTCCCATCTCTGGTCCCAGTTCCTGCCATCCTAGCAGTTCGAAAGCAAGAAATTGCAAGTAGATAAATAGGTACCACTTTGGTGGGAACATAACAGCATTCCGTGTGCCTTAGCATTTAGTCATGCCAGTCATATGACCACAGAAACATCTTCAGACACTGCTGGCTCTTTGGCTTGGAAAGGGAGATGAGTGCTGTCTCCTAGAGTAGGATTTGACTGGCTTTCAAGCAAGGGAAACCTTTACCTTTATGCTTTGTATTTATAGCTCCATTTATACTTTCACCCACTCTATTCCAGAAAATGTATCTCCAGACATAAGAGTTCCCTGGTGGACTCTATATAGGAAACAAAGGTTGACCTGCTCTAGAAACCCCACAATACTGCCTGATTTCTTAAATACAAGCCAAGTCTTTTCAATAGCTAAGCATGAGGCTAGCCGTCTGCCTCAGAAATGGCAGTTGGAAGGCATTCATAGTAGCTGTCAGTATAAATATAATAAACATGGCATCTGAATGTTATGCTCCAGAACAAAGTCAGTATTAGAGAATGCAATGAAGGAAAAGAGATGCTAATCTCTAAGTGTGGAAACCAGACCATTAAATATGTCTATCATCAAAAAGAGGATGCTACTGGAAGCTAGTTCATGTCCTGTAGCACAAGCCGGCCATCTTTATCAGAAACTGGACTGCTTGTTATTCGTTAGTTCAAGTCTCAAACAGTCAAAGGTTATCCCTAGTACTGCCTAGTAAATAGACTACACTATGAACACATGAATGATAGCTGCTATATCCAGTCTCTGCACGTTAATGGCTACACCATATTTGATGCTCAATCATACATAATTTGTCCCTGGTTAGGTTATTGCTTTTCTCTGTTTACAGAAAGCAGCTGAAGACCAGTGGCTGCCCATGAAGCAGACGCTAGCATTTGCCTGCCCCCCCTCTTCTTGGATGAAGCACAAGGGGAGAGCAAACCAATCATGACTCAGTGTGGGAGTGCTGGCCAATCAAGGGCAAGTTCGCCAGCCAGTTCTGGGTGCAACCTCCCTCCCAGGGCAGATCAGCTCGGTACGAGCTCAGGAGAGGATGGAGTTTGGCAGCTGGGAAAGAACATGTTGTCACAAGGAGGGAACTCACTAGCTGGTCACCAGTGGCGGTGCAAGCCTGCTTCAGCAGGTGAGGTTTGGTGGACTCTGGCCTGGGAAGGGGTGCAGGGAGGTGCCAGGTGGGTTAGGGGGTGTTGGGCCCTCCACTGCCCCACACCACAGCCTTCTGGCTGCCTTGCTCCCTTCACACTCTCTATCATGGAGCATGCTCGCCCAGGTAACACACCACCCCTCGGTCAGCCAGGCGGTGCAGCATCGAGTAGCTGGCAGGCTTTCATCTGTGAGTGAGGGGTATTGGAAGCAGATCAGCCTGGTGCCAGTTCAAAGGTGGACAGGAGATGTATGGGCTGGGCGGCTGAGAGGCCCACATGTTGGGAAGCATTGGGAAGCATTAGGCTGGAGGCAGTGGTGCCCATCAGGCAGATGGGATTGCGGTGGTGAGCACTCCTTCCACCTATTCTCAGGCAGCCAGCCCCTTCACCCCCCCAGGTATTGCTCAGACTCTCAGACCTCCCCACATCTTGTACGGCAGCACCCGCCCCCTCCAACATCCAAGGGATTTGTTCTGTGGTGGCAGTTTCTCCAGCATCCACCCTCTCCTCTCACCCCCCCATTCACCAGGGTAGGAGGCAGACCTGCCTCCTCATGCTCCACTGATAGTAGGACGCTGTGCACCCTGCTGGCAGTGCATCACACAGGGAGCTATTGGCTGCCAGCAGATTGCTTTTACCAGAGGGCCAAGGCTTGCGGTGGCTTGAGGCTGGGCTCCCTCTTCATCCCTCAAGCCACAAAGGGGGGTGAGGGCCAGATAGGGAGAGGCTTGGCCCGCTCTTCTGGCCTGCTGACGGATCCCAGGGCAGGCAGGGGATCTTGTGTCATCCTGGGCAGGCTAGTCAGTTCATGTAATTTTGTGGGGGCTTGCTCTCCAGTGGCATTTGCTCCAGCACTCGCTGCCCCCTTTTTCAACCCCTAAGGCCCGTTGGGCCTCTGAGGCATTGGGCCTGGCTGGGTGCTCAGCAATATCTGCCCTCTTTCCACCCTTTGAGGCTCTTCTGCTCCAGCCCTCGGAGACTGGCTGCCCGCCTGGCCTATTTCTGGCTGGCTGTTCAGAGGAAACCTGGGAGATTTCACCCAGAGCTGTTGTCCTTTCCCAAAAGGGGAGGGGAGGGGCCTTGGCTCAGTGGCAGAGCAGCCACTTTACATGCAAAAGATCCCAGGTTCAATCCCCAGCATTTCCAATTTAAGGGATGCTGTAGCAGGTGATGTGAGAGCTCTCTCCTAGAGGCCCTGTCTGCTTACACAATATTTTGATGGACCAATGGCCTGATTCAGTATAGGGCACCTTTAATGTGTTCACATACTTTGAAGCTTGGGTACATGTGGATGTACACCTGCACCAAACTAGTGATTCTGACCATGTGTGTTACAGCTGGAAAAAACATGTGTGTTGCTCTATTTATCTTTGGATCCAGGGTATTCTGCCCTGTGAGGTGGCAACCCACTAAAGGTTGGGGGGAGGGTCTGATTCTGTATAGGGTGATATTTGGGGTTCCTAGCCACCAGATTCTTTAAGGGACACAGGGGCTTAATTCAGTAGGAGGCCACTTCAGGTGTTCTTCCCCACCAGTAGGGTTTACCAGTAGGGACCAAGTGTCTAATTGTGGAGGGGGGCCATGGCTCAGTGGCACAGCATCTTCTTGGAATAGGGCAGAGACTGGAGTTGTAGTAGATAACTCAATGAAAATGATGAGACAGTGTGTGACTACAATAAAAAAAGGCCAACACTATGCTGGGGATTATTAGGAAGGGAATTGAAAACAAATCAGCCAGTATCATCATGCCCCTGTATAAATCAATGGTGCAACCTCATTTGGAGTACTATGTACAGTTCTGGTCACCACACCTCAAAAAGGATATTATAGCATTGGAAAAAGTGCAGAAAAGGGCAACTAGAATGATAGAAGGGTTGGAACACTTTCCCTATGAAAAAAGATTAAAGAGCTTGGGGCTCTTTAGCTTGGAGAAACAATGGCTGAGGGGTGACATGATAGAGGGTTATAAGATTATGCATGGGATAGAGCAGGTAGAGAAAGAAGTACTTTTCTCCCTTTCTCACAATACAAGAACTTGTGGGCACTCAATGAAATTGCTGAGCAGTTGGGTTAGAACAGATATAGGAAATACTTCTTCACCCAAAGAGTGATCAACACATGGAATTCACTGCCACAGGAGGTGGTGGCAGCTATAAGCATGGACAGCTTCAAGAGGAAATTAGATAAATACATGGAGCAGAGGTCTATCAGTGGCTATTAGCCACAAGGTATAGATAGGAACTCTCAGTCTGGGGCAAGTGATGCACTGTATTCTTGATGCTTGATGGGGGCAACAGTGGGAGGGCTCCTAGCATCCTGGCCCCACTACTGGAGCTCCTGATGGCACCTGGTATTTTTGGCCACTGGGTGCAAGAGTGTTGGACTGGATGGGCCATTGGCCTGATCCAGCAATGGCTTCTCTTATATTCTTCTGTTCTTAATACAGAAGATCCCACTTTCAAACCCCGGCATCTCCAGTTAAAGGACCAGGCAGGAAGGGATGTGAAAAGTCTCAGCGTGAGGCACTGGAGAGCTGCTGCCTATCTTACTAGACAATACTGTCTTTGATTCAGTATAAGACACCTTCATGAGTTCAGGCAGGGGTTCACGTGCTTTAGGATCCTTTTCATAATGCCAGGGATCTAATTCAGTGCAGGGTGGCAGTGGCATTCCTCTCCTTCAGCTTACTGAGTGGGGGGGAGGGGAGTTCAGGGTGCTCCAGGATCATTAGGGAGGGTTTACTTGGTTTAACAATCTTTCCCCTTTATTCCACTTTCCATCCAGTATGAGCGAAGTATGCCAGCTAAGAAGGCACAGAAGAAAGGCAGCCTGGCTGGAAAGGCTTACAGATGGGTGCCGCCGGCCATCTCATCCTCTGAGGATGAGGGTGGGGCTTCCTGGCAGGACAGGGCTGCAAAAATCAAGGCCCTGGAGAGGGCCATGGCAGAGAAGCAGAAGCAGGCTGTCAAGGCCATGGCTGAGGCAGGCGCCTACCTAAGTGCAAAGGATCAACAGCTCGCAAACAGGAAAGGTGAGCCCTCTCTGCCAGATTGGTACAGTTGTGGGATTCTGATGAGGAGGAGGATACCCAGGAGGCACATGGCAGAGCTGGAGCAGTGCCAGATGACCTGGGAAGAATGGGGCATATAAGGAATATTCTCTGTAGCATGGGAGCAGCTTTGATGGCTGCAGTATTGGGAATCTTGTCCCTGGGAGATCTGGCATGGGGCCACAGCATTGGGCCACGGGTGGCCATGGACATTTGGTGCCGAAGGCAGTCATCGGTGCTGGGTTATGTTTTCATTGCTTTGCAGGATGCGGCATGTGGATGGAGGTCACTGGTTTAATGGTTGGCAGTCCCAGATGTTTGTCAGTTGGCAGGAGCACCTCCCCAGGCTGTAGTCGTGCATTTTGGCAGTGATGATCTGGGCACTAGGTTGGCAGTCTCCACCTCAGGATCAAACCTCGGTGCCACATTCTTTGAGAGCACGGTTGGGTCACTGGACTGGTATTTTGCAGCACTGATCTGCAGGTGGTCTGTGTGGCCAGGGGTTAATGGTTGGCGGGATGGGAGTTAAGCCAAGGCTAACCCCCTCTGTGGAAGGAAAAGCATGGGTTGAGGGGATGTGGAATTGGCAAGCACCCTGAGATATCAACGATAGGGGGGTCCTCGTACTGGGTGCCTATGGGCTTTGCAGTCAGGGTGATTCAGTTGGAGGCCCCGTCAGGGTGGGGGAGCATATGACAAGCCTTAAGGCTTCGCAGCCATGGGCTGGAATATGACTTCCCCCCCTTCGACACACTGGCATGCAGGCTGTGAAGAGTTAGGTCCGGAAGGATCCAGGACCTGGCTTGGAGCCAGGGTGGGTTTACCCTGTTAGGATGCTTGCTTTGCAAGCACAAGGCAACCCATGCTTTAATGTATTGATGCAGATCAGCTTATGTATAAATAAATTCCAAGTTTAACCCATAACTTGTGTTTCATTCAAGGGGTGGGCATGCAAGAGACTGAAAACCAAAGCAAAAGGTTGGAGCAGTTCTCAGCTCTCTTCCCCCCATGTCTTTCATGTGTTGCAGGGCAAAAAGCAGGGATTTTAATGGAGGGATTTTAATGGAAAAATTGATAAAGGAAAGCATTAAGAAACATGCTCACACACACACAATATTGACAGTCTTGTGTTTTAGTCTGCATTTTTAAAACAAAAAGTGTAACAAATAAACTACTGAGAATTACATTTGCTTTTTGAGGAGGTGGGGGTTATAAAAAGCGGGAAAAAATCCAGTTTGGAATCTGAATGTTTTAGATATCAGCAAATACTGAGGCTTGCCACACAGGTTGCCTGGAACAGCATGATTGTTACACTTTCAGTACCCTTGTATTTTCTCCCAAATTAGTGACCGTCACATGTGTACAGATTTTTTGAACCCTCTCACCCCTAGTCCAAGGGATAAGAGGGCAGAAGTCCTGATACTCTGCCAGCATGTACAAGATCTTACTCCTCTCTCACACCAGTCCAGGAATGAGAGATATCAAAATCCCACATGCTTAAACAAACTCAAGAGTATGTCTGCAGACCCTCCTGGCTATTCAGTAGTTACTGCCACCAGAACCTCAGAATCCTAGATTTCCCACCAGGCTCAGGAGAGAGGTCCCACCTCCTGTTTGGTTTCTGGGAATTAACAACTTATCAGCTCCGGGCCAGAGCTGCAGATAATTAATTAACCCACAGTGGTAGCCTTCAGCTGAGTCAGCTCAGGCAACAGAATTTAGCCTTAGAGATCAGTTGCAACACAATAGCCAGCCTAGATAATATTAATCTATATATTATCTTTATTCAAAGCAGAAGCATGCATATAATCAGAGTTGCAAGATAGGAAAACAGAGACGAAGACCTATAGCTTATTCAGCTCTAACTATACATAGAGGTATTTCATAATTACCAGTCCTTCAATGTGCTTTGTGGAACCAAGGAATCTTCAGGATGAAACACATGTTTGCTGTGGGCAATTAAGTCCAGTTTCACTGCCCACTAGTAAAATTCCATGTTGCAGGTAGGTAATCCAAACAGAGACTGACTCTCAGAAAGAAGCTAACTTTCCAAGAGAACTCTGTCTCATTTTCCATAGGGTGAGCACAACTCCCTCTCTTTCCCAACATAATTGAATATGGCCATTTACCCAATCACAAGGGGATAAAGAGCTGTGTCCAAGCAGGCATTGCTGACATGACTAAAGGCACGTCTGCTTGAGCTTTGAAGTGTAAATACATGCGACATCTGTGTCCTCAGCTTGGGAAGATGTCTCAATGTCTGGTCTTCCCCTCAAAGGTGCCCAAGTGGCTTTGTAAATGGATATCTAGCTTTGTATCTCTGCAGGCCATCTGCTCAGGTGACAAAAGTCACAGGGATATGTTGGCAGCTAGACCATTTGGGGCCTAGCAGGAATGAAATCAGGAAAGTCTTTTCCTATACAACATGGTCTATAACTTCTAACAAAGTGGGCATTACTAGGGTGGAATTTAACTAAGTGATGCACCTATCACATGGGCAAAAATTGCAAACAATACCAAAAGATACATGGTTGGGTTGTCAGGTGCCTTCCTCTTGCTGATGGGGGGATTTGGGGGCATTCCAGGGGTCACAGGAAGTGACATCATCATTTTGGCAACATCAGGGTGACACTCTACCTTTTAGGCAAAACTCTAGGATAAAAATTGCTACAAACCATAGAGTTTTGACCAAAAGTAGAGCATCACCCCCAAAAATGTGCAGGGATGTCTGTTTGGGGGTGGGGGTTTCCCTACCTATCGGCTGGCCAGCAGCGGGCCAAAGCCCACAAAAGTGGGGGATCCCCCACCCCCACCTGCGGACTGGCAAGCCTACTACATGAGAATATCCATGACACAGTGGCAAGCAGGTCAGTTCAAGACCCTGAGACAATAGGAACCAAAACACCCCATGCTATGAAAAACAGTAGGGGAAAGCAGTATAAAACAGTCTGTAAGCAGTTAGATCCTTCCCTTTGTAGAGGGGCAATTTATAGCTTAGATATGCAGAAACACCCTTAATGTATCATCCCAAAAATAATAAGTACAGGACAATGCCTGGTCCAAAATGAAACAAAATGGATGCTAGTCAGAAACAAGCCTGGGCAAGTATTTTGGAAGTCTGAGTAAGAGCAACTGACAGTCTATTGTTCCCTCCATGGCCTAGAGAGATGCATAACATGGTGACTTTCAGTTTGTGGCACGGCTCCTTTGGATGTTCCCAGGAGATGCTTCCAGTCGATCGCCGAATCGCCAGGTCCTTTAGTGGGGCCCGGGGCTTCCCGGGCTCCATTGAGCCTTCCCAGAGGGAGTCTCAAGCAGGGAGCTTGATCCGGGGACTCTTGCATGTGGTGGCATGTGAGTAGACCCTAGATAAGTTCAACACAGAGACCTGAGTGAGAGCACTCAATGGAGACTGAGTGCCTAGCCATGATCAACCAGCATCTGGGAGAATTTCCAGCTGATTAAAAGAAGATTTAAAACTACTTATCATGAGGAGCTACAAGGGAAAAAGTGGAGGATTTCTCCCCCCCCTTTTCAGCTACCAGCAGCTTGGAAGAGCATCTCTGGTTTCTTTTTCTCTTTCTACTGTTTGAATGTGATATATGGGACCACAGAGGAATGGTTTTAAAGGTAAAAGCACTAAGCACTTTTGATAGGATACTGGCCGCAGCTTGTTTTTTGGAGTATTTTGATCTCTTCCTTTCTGCCAGAATCTTGGATTTCATGGAACTTTATATTGACTAGACCATTATAGCCATCTTAAATTTTTATCTTTTTTTTACTGGTAATATTTAACGACTCTTATAAGAAAATATAGTTTTCTCCTTTTGGACTTTGTGTTTGCATCTTTTTATATATATATAATTTTGGTGTTATAAAATGGACTAAAAGCTATATTTTTGGCCTTTTGCTTTTCTTTTTACTCTCCTTTGGCTACTGGAATGTTATAACCAATTTGGATTAAAAGCTTACTAGATTTGTGAAGATCTAGCTTGGAATATAAATTTTTGCTTTGGAATATAAATTTTGCCTTCGATAGCTACCATATGGGTTTTGCAAAAAAAATGTTTTGCTCATTGGAATACCACAATAAACTTGGATTACTTTTGTTTTGTTTTTTCTTTCCCTTCTTCTCCTTTGAATATTGGAATACCACAATAAACTTGGATTACTTTTGTTTTGTTTTTTCTTTCCCTTCTTCTCCTTTGAATATTGAAATGTTAGAACCAGTTTGGATTATTTGATTTGTGAAGATCCTAGTGGAATATAAATTTTGGTCTTGGAACATATAATTGCACCTTGAATAGTTACTACCTGGGTTTTGGCTAAATTTTGCTAATTTTTTTGTTTTGCCTATTGGAGTAACATAATAAATTTGGATTACCTGATGTCTCTTTTTTGGTTTCTAAACAATTACAAAGATTTCCTTTGGATTATAATTTCTTTTGGATTATAAATATATTTCTAAAAGAAATCCAGCCATTAAATTGAAATTCAAGGGTTGAAAAGACCTTAAACAGACTGACTTATATGGTGTCTATAAGAAAGAGAGAAGATAGTGAAAGAGACTAAACAGTCTGATTTGTATGGTAACTATGGGAAAATGAGAAAAAAGTGGAAGCTTCTGTTGAATATCATTTCCGTGAGATAATACCTTGTGTTTTTCTTTTTCTTTTTACTTCTTTCCTTTCCTGGTGTATCTAAGCGGATGTTGTTGGGTCTAAAGTTGTTTTAGTATGACATGTTCTCTCAGTTAAGTCAGCAATTGATAAAGACACATACATTGGGTGAAAATGTATAAATATTAGTGGACCAAGATATTATAAACAATAAGATAAAAGTTCTGCCTTTATTTTGAGAGTGATTATAAGGCTTTAAGAAAATAAGATTATTTTTATGGGAAGAAAGGGGGCGGGTGACTGTCTATTGTGCATTGAAATGTTTAAATACTTAAAGATGGCTAGTAGATCCAGGAAGCCTTCTGTGCCACCTCCAGGACAACTGAAATCTGTGGGAACTAATTTAGCCCAAATCACTGTTAAGGACTTGCAGAGTCTGATCCAGGAGGTTGTTTCATCAGCTGTAAATACTGCAGTTGGAGCAGCTGTTGAACCAATTCAAGCAAAATTGGATTCTCTTGCCCAGCAAATGACCACTCAAACAGAAGAAATTAAAAAACAGATTTCAGACAATAAACAAGAAATTTCCAGTTTGGCAAGGACAACAAATAAGTTGGAAGCTAAATCTGAAGAAACAGACCTTCAAATACAGGCTATGAAGCCAAAGCAGAACTCCATGGAAGATACATTGTTAAAATTGGAAGTTGAAAAAGCAGCCTATATCTTAAGATTCCAAAACACCCCTGAAAAGAAAGATGAAGATATTAAAATGGATTTTGTGCACATTTTAGCAAAAAACATGGAAGCAGAAAGTGTAGAAGTGCATAAGAAATTTGGGGAAAGTGTTTGTTGTGACACATAAACAGAAAAAAAAGGAGTGGCACCGTATGTTAAAAAACATTTGCACCCTGAATTAATATATGATTCTGAAGATAGTAGAATCCCAATGGTTCAAATACAGAGACAAGCAAAAACAACTTTGATTGTGAATATATATGCACCTAATCAGGACCAGGAAAAATTCTATAAATTGTTGCAGGAGATTATATCAAAACAAAATTTTGAAGAAATTTTTTAATTGGAGATTATAATGCTGTTTTTGATAGAACTTTAAACAGAAAAAAACAAGCAGAGAAGAAGAAACAAGGTAAAGAACTACCTAATTCATCTTTACAATTGGTAGAAGAATTTGATTTATTAGATTCGTGGAGAACTAGAAACATTCATAAGGAGGACTTCACTTACTTTTCTGCAAGACATAAATCATGGTCAAAATTAGATATGGCTTGGATTTCAACAACTATGATAAATGACTTACTAGATGTAGAGATTCTACCAGCAACTTTTGCAGATCATAGTCCTTTACTTTTGACATTACAAGATGCATCCAAAAAGCCCAAGATGGACTATGAATACATGGCTTTTAAAAAATGAAAAGGCTGTGACAGACTCGAAAAAAGAGTTCTTTAAACAAAATATGCAACCAGATATTTCTATGGATATAGTATGGGACACTATGTCCTATGCAAGGGGCTAGATCATCAGACAAGATGCTTGGATGAGGAAACAAAAGAAACAAAAATTTACTCAGATTGAAGAACAAATCAAGAAAGAGGAAGAGAAGATGAAAAGAGAGTCTCCAACTGGCAAGAATTAAGATAAAGAACTTACAGCATCAAATGACTTGTCTGCTAACACAAGAAATTGCAAAAAAAAAAAAAATACTTACGCAAAACAAAACTACTTTGAAAATGCAAATAAACCAACTAGATGATTGGCTTATAAACTGAGAAAAGAAAGAGAAAAGAAACATATAAAGATTTTGAAAGATGAAAAAGGAGAAGAAAATAATATACCTAGACACTTTAAAAAGAATCCTTTTATAAGGCTTTAAACCAGAAAAAAGAAGCCACTCAAGAAGAGGTCAAAAAATTTCTTAAACAACACAATGTTAAGAACTTTACAGAAGGTCAAAGGAAAAGCTTAAATGAACCAATTACAGTTGCTGAAGTGACAGAAGTGATTAGGAATCAAAAGAAAAGGAAGACCCCGGGCTCAGATGGCTTTCCAGCAGAGTTTTACCAAGTTTTTGAAGATCAGATAATAATACCATTAGAATGTACAATGCAAAACATTTTAATTGAGAAGAAAATACCAGGGACCTGGAATGAAGCTTTAATTACTTTAATTCATAAACAAGATACAGATCAGAAGGAAATAAAAAATTATAGACCAATTTCACTATTGAACGTCGATTATAAAATTATACTGGCTACAAGATTGAAAAGGGTGCTTTTACAAGTAATTCATCAGGATCAAGCAGGTTTCTTACAAAAAAGACAAATTAGAAACAATATGAGGACTATATTGAATGTAATTGAATATTTTGAAGCACATCCAGAGAAATAAATGGTGTTGGTCTTTTTAGATCCTAAAAAAGTGTTTTATAATCTTCGCTGGAATTTTATGTTGGAATGACTATTAGCTTGGCATTGTGGAGAGAATTTTTATATGTTGGTCAGAGCAATTTATACTTAACAGCAAGCAAGAATTCTGGTGAATGGGGATTTGACACAAAGTATTGAGATACAAAAGGAACTAGACAAGGAAGTTCGCTTTTTTGATCCTTTTTATCTTTGCTCTGGAAACGTTGAATGATATGCTAAGAAAAGATTAAAGGACTTAAAACAAAAGGAGAGGAGTATAACCTACAAGCATTTGCAAATGATTTAGTATTTATTGTGGAAGAACCTTTAGATTCTATTACTCAACTTTTAAACACACTACAAGTGTAGCTGGTCTAAAAATTAATTTTATGAAAACTAAAATCTTAACAAAAAACTGTACCAAAGACCAGATTCAAAAGTTGCAAACTATTTCTAATATTATTTAACAAATAAATGTAGTTCTCTACTACAGGACAATTACATGAAACTGTTATCAGAAATTAAGAAAGATTTGGAAAATGGAAGGACTTACAAATTTCCTTAATGGGAAGAATAGCTACTATAAAAATGAATATTTTGCCAAGACTCATTTTTCTATTTCAAACTATCCCAATTTTAAAAAATCAACTGTACTTTAAAGACTTGGACAAACTTATAAATAAAACAATTTATCTGGCAAGGAAAGAAACCCAGAATAAAAATGAAAGCATTCCGGGATGTGAAAGAGAGAGTGGGATTTGCCCTACCAGACTGGTCTCTATATTATAAAGCTGTCTCTTTGACTTGGGTGAGAGAATGGATTTTATTAGATAATCAAAGACTTTTAAATTCAGAGGGTCATGACTTACTACTTGGTTGGAATGCATTTGTATGGTATGGTAGAGGCAATACACATAAGTATTTCAAACAGCATATCTTTTGAAGGTCATCACTGAAAATATGGGAAGAAACAAAAAAATGTTACTATACAAAAATACCAAAATGGGTCTCGCCACTTGAAGCTTTTATGAACCCCAGCTTATTCTTAAAATATACAAGGTGGAGATATGAAGATTTGTTGGATAATAAAAATGTTCTGAAAACAAAATACACCCTCCAACAACTAGATACAAATTTGAGTTGGTGGGAATGAGTACAATTAGAATCCAGATATGCTAAAGATAAACAAATTGGTTTTTGTGAAGAACATACTGAGTTGGATAAAATGTTGTTATACACTGATGAAAAAACTATTTAAAAACTTTATGCGATGTTACTGGAAATGAAAACACAAGATGAGGTGGTTAAATGTTCTATTATTAGATGGGCACAAAATTTAGGCCATAATATAGAATTAGATCAATGGTATAGAGTATGGAAAACTAATATAAAATTTACTAAAGCTATTTCTTATAAAGAAAATATATATAAGATTTTATAGATGTTACATTACACCAGATAGATTAGCAAAATGTTATCCCAATATGTCAACTTAATGTTGGAAATGTAAATAAAATGTTGGCTCCTTCTTTCATAGGTGGTGGACGTGCAACAGAAGTAAAAAGTATTGGACTTGGATACATGAGATATTGCAAAAAATGTTAGAAATGGGCATACCTTTTGTACCAGAACTGAGAAAAGAAGAAACGCCCTCAAGAGAAGAAATAATCTATACTTAATGGAAATGGCTGAGATGGACAAATTAACATGGCAAAAGAGAAGAGGTTTTTGAAAATTCATGGTCAAGACTTTATAAATGGATGGAGAAATACCTTAAATGAATCCTTTATAACCAACTAAAATATAAATGGAAAAGAAGAACTGTTGAAACAAAATGTGCAAAAATATAGAATAACATGTTAGATACAGAAAAGTATTTTCTTGTTTAGTAAGGTAAGTTTAAGCATAATTAATGGAACATACTCCCTTTCAATGTTTGTCTTGTTCAGTGTTCTGTGTTAGTGGCGTTGTATGTAATTAAAAATAATAAATATGAATATGTTTAAAAAGAGAGAGATGCGTAACATGGCATAATCAGGCCATCAGGATCTATTGACTCATTCTTGGACTAATCTCATCATGTCCAACCTTACTTCCTCTGCACCCACTTACCCTAATTAAGTGACAATTAAACAACACAATTCTCTTTCCCTAAACCATTAGCCCTTCCTGCTAGGTATTTGTAGGGTCATCAAACCTCATACATCATTTTTCACCTCAGAAAAGCGCATTAAGTTATTGTTTTTCTGGCAAACATCATTCTCCGAGGGCACATTTTGCCCCATATCAGAAGCGCTCTGCTTCCCAGCAGTATGTGTATGTATCTTGGATCCTCTGTATGCACTCCCACTTTGTTGGGCTCTCTTCTCTTCATGAAACAGTGGTCATTTGGCTGCTTCTGCAGACCTCTTTCCTCAAGACCGGTAATTATCACCCTTCCTTAAGATCTCTCCCCTCTCCTCCCTGTGTTTGTCTTAGTTAGCATTTGTATATGTGTTTATTGTGAATGAATGAATTTATTATTACAGCACATAGCCAGCAGTATACAACCCTACTGTTTATTGTGTGTATCAAATACAAATACAATACCTTTATTGGCATAGAAGATACAGTATAACATGCAGGATAAAGCCTCAAAATGACCAGGGAGGGGGTATCATATTCCAAAATGCCTTAATATGAAGCTCTCCTCCTAGATACCTCATAAAAGAACTTTGCTACTGGTTCAAGGATTTCTATATTCTGAGAAGACAATAGAGAAATAATTTTGTACTCATCCGATTGACCCAATAAGGGGTTGATCACAGGTTCAATATAAGCAGCACGGATATCATAGTGAAATTTGCAGTACAAAAGCACTTGTCTGATAGATTCAGTTCCCTCCAACCCACATGGGCAGAGTCTATCTCTATACGGAATTTTATTGAACTTTCCCGATAAGACCTCTGAGGGAAGGACATCGAACTGAGCTAGCATAAAAGCCCTACAAAGATGGGACTGAGTCAGTCTTGCCAGATATCCTGAGGAAATGTGGCTGAAAGAGAGTCCCATACTCACAGGAGAGCAGCGTCTGTGCGCAAGTCTTCTCAGATCTTGCCCTTCTATGTCAAGAAGTCTTTGTTTGAGCAAGACAAAAGCCTTCTGCTCAAACAGAAATACCAGATCATCCAACCTAAAACCAATTGATGAGATTTTTTTCCTCTATGTTAGCCAGCCAAGTTGATAGATGTGATTCTGTTAGCATGAGTACCACAAGACTGTTTGGGCCACATCTAAAATGAAGGCACAGCCAAAATTTAAAGGTTATGGTCCATGCTATCGTAGACAACTGCCTTTGGGTTGTCTCCAGGCACATGGCTGCATATGGTACACACGCTGGTAGCCCCAAGATTTTCTTCAGGAACTTGGATTGGACCCAATCTACAGCTTTGTTACAAGCTGAGACCCAAATTGGAATACCATAAAGCAGTATCATGTGTTATTCTTTCTCTTTTTAATAAAAAATCTTTCCAGTTGTACATCTGCCTCATTTATTTATCTTGAGAGTTCTCTTAAAGGGAAAAAATTCTGGTATACAGAGGTGGAGAATCTCAGTTACTCCCTCTCACTCTGTCTTCTTAAAGCTAATTCCCCCAACTCATTAGGAGACCACCTCGTTGGGTAACAAGAGTGCCACCTACAAGAGTGCCACCTTCAAAAAAACTGGATTTTAGAGAGCAGGTAGAGTATGGTGGCTGACTAAGCTATGAATCAAGAAATCCCCCATTCAGATTCCACCTGCACTATAACTCCCTAAATAACTCTAGAAAAGTCCACTCTTTTTTAGCTTCTCCCTATTTGCAATACTGTGCTAATAATACTGGCTGAAATTACAGGACTGTGGTAAAAATTAAAGCAAAATAAATAATGCAAAGCACCTTGAACACTTGAAAGCAAATGCTAAGTGTTATTATGTGCTTACAGTGTAAAATACAAGAATGATTCAAGAGTAACTGAAAGCAATAGAGCAGTACTTAAGCTCAGTAAAGTAACAAATGCCCAATTGTTTCATTGCATAAGATCCCTACCTACAGAAAACAGGGAAAGCACTCCAGACATGCCACCTAACCCAAAATCAATGCATGCTGGAGTGCAAAAGGATCTTAGGCCATCAGCCCAGCTGGTGCTGCATCTGGATAGATCAGCTGACAAATCAACTGAATTGCGGTGGCTCAAGTGGTTCAGATGCTGAACTGCAGGCTGTGGAAGGTCGGTAGTTCAGCAGTTCAAGACCCAGGTGCCGCATGACGGGGTGAGCTCCTGTCTCTAGTTCCAGCTCCTGCCAACCTAGCAGTTTGAAAGCAAGAAATTGCAAGTAGATAAATAGGTACCACTTCGGTGGGAAGGTAAGAGCGTTCCGTGCGCCTTGGTGTTTAGTCATGCCAGCCACATGACCACGGAAACGTCTTTGGACAGCGCTGGCTCTTCGGCTTTGAAACGGAGATGAGCACCGCAACCCTAGAGTCGGATTTGACTGGCTTTTGAGCAAGGGAACCTTTACCTTTACTTACAGGGATATTCCAATTATCATCCATGCAACTGGTGAGCTCATTAGTGCTCTTGAAGAAAACATGAGGCAGTAAATAATCATTTGGAAAAATGAGGAAAAAATGGAGGGTGGGCCCTAACAATGTTATTAACCTACAATAAATGCCTATAAAGGATGGACAACAACTTCTTAAATATAAGGTTGTACAAAATATCAAGTTATTCTGGTTTACAATCCAGAGAAAAGGCCATGGAATTCTAAACATACATATGCATTTTCCAACATGGAACATTACATTTTTCCTACTAGGGTTCCCAGGTCTGATTTGGGAAATATCTGAGAACTTTGGGGATGGAGCCAGGAGACTTTTGTGATGTCATGTCCTGTGATGTCACTTCCAGATCAAAGGCCAAGTGATGTCACCTCCCAAGCTCCACCCCCACCGATTATGTCACTTCCAGAATACTGCACCAAACCCCCTCCTCTTCCTGTGATGTAATCTTAGTCCTAATGCATGGCTAGGATCCAGAGAGCTAAATTACACATCTGCAAGTATTTTGTTATACAGGATGCTTCCTTTAAAATCAGCCCATCTGTGCAAGTTTGAAGGCATGCAGTTTCCAGTTTGGTTTGGACTTGCACTAAAGAGTTTGTTTTTTAAAAAATTAAGGAACTACCTTGATCATTCAGACCAAACTCCAGGCAAACTCCAGCCTTCTAGAACTAGCAGGGCATTAAAGCAAAGGCCTTCACCTGCTTTTCCTCAGTGGCAAATGAGGTATCCTGCTTTTGAACGCACAAGTTCTATTTCATTGTCATGTGACTAAAAGATCTGTGCTTCATCAGTCATATATTTGCAACAAATACAACTTTATAGGCATGTCTGTTAACCCAGAATAATCACCTGAGGTTTCAGACTCTTGATTTTTAAGTTTTTCTCAAATCAAGTTTCATGTGTTAAATCTTCATGTCCATTTCCAATTTAATCCTGAGCCTAGGCCAAAGCAAACAGGTGGGCCTTACAGCATTTCTATAAAACATTTCTATATAGCCATATTAGGACTAGCAGCTTATATTTGTTGCAATATTTCATCGGAGTGTTTTTCAGTGCATGCTTCATTTCCTTAAGTTTAATAATGGAGAAGTTGGGAGGAGGAGGGTCCTTGCAAAAGAATTCTTTTTTCCTGAACTCCCCCCCCCAGCCTTCATATCTCTAGATAAGATAATGGTAGCATAGTCATGTGGATGCAAGCCATAACTGCAGTTGGATCTGCAGACATCTTGAAATGGCAGCGGGGTGGTCTTCAAGCTTATCAGAACCACAGTGGTGTAGATGCAATCAGTGGCTCCAGATCCTTTAGACCTTCTCCTGAAGTGGACTCGGTGGCCTTCAACTCCTGCCCCTCCTCTTGAAGCACTGTGGTCCACTATTCAGAGATGAGGTCAGGTTTGTCACAGGGATGGATGCAGAGCAGACTTAAATTTCCTAGGCTGGATCCTGGACATCTTCTCCCATATCTTTAAATCTTTCATTTGGATTCAATCTTGACTTTTTTCTAAATTGCCTCCATTCTGTTATCGTTACTCTAGATGAAGAAGAGGAACACGGCCAGATTAAAACAAAACCAGAGGCTGGGGAGCCGACATGCCTATATCCACGAGCCTTACCTTTACTCTAAATACTATAGTGATTCTGAGGATGAATGAAATGAGGATGAACTAATGCTGCCAATCTGTTGTAAATTTGATTCAACATCATTTATTAATTATTTATAAATTTATATGCTGCCTTTTTGCCCTTGTCAGGGTCACTGAGGTGGCTAACAGATTAAAAACATATAATAGAAACAAATCTTAATATTCATGAATACAAGCAGAACACCTTGTTAAAACAATTCCTTTCCTCCAGTCTGATTAAAGCACCTTGACTAAGAGTCTTGAGCAGTCAAAAACCCATCTGCCTAGTAGTGTCATCTGGACATAACACTAAACCAATGGAAAAATCTCTCAAAACCAAGTGAAAGGTTTGGAAATCTGTCACATAAAAGAAGTAAAACTAGCTTGTGATGAGACAAAGATGAAAAATTATCTAGGTACTGTGTTAAAAACTTATTTCTAGAACTAATATAAAGAGGATACTCAAACAGAATATGTATTAAAGTACCAATTTCCCCCTGAGAACAATCACAAAGGCTGTAAAAAGACTGTAAAAAGTAGTGCGGTTCAGATTTTTTATTATGTTGTTTTAGGCAAAAGCAGTCAAAATGTTGAAGAATCTTCCAGCAGAGGCCTTGATTCAAAAGCCAGAGGTGCCAGCACTGAAGATGTTCTGAACAGATGTTTTTGGAAAGAAAGGTGGCCTTAAGCAGAAAAAGGAGGAGAGATACAAGGTACTCGTTTCTTTTATTATAGGGGAAATTTAACTACATTGATTGCCCCCCCCAATTTTAAAATATATTTCCTTTTCACAAGACATGTGTTGACCTCATTTAAAATCACTGGAGAAAGATATTGCTTGTCCGATACAAAGTGGCAAATAGGTTTTCCTAAGCCTCCTTAAACTGTTAATTAAAATCAAAATCCTCAGACTGGACTGTGCAGCAAGATAGACAGGTTACCGCTACTAGTATTATGGTCAAGTGGTCATTATGGCTAGATGCTTTTGCTGACCCAGAACGAAGTTTACAGAAAGCACCCTTAATTGATTCACACACCTTATATCTTTACCATTAAGTACCTGAAGGATCTTTAAAACTAGCTTGAACTCCATTTATTTTTATTTAAAAATATTTGAACGATAAACTCAAAATTAGCAATCCTTGATTCACCACAGACTTAATGATCATTTTGTAATAGTTTTCATTCATGCTTTACTAAGTACTGAATTGTATTTTATTTCAATCTTCAACAAGCAGTTTAAAATTTTAAAAAATCAAAAGGATGTAAACAATTAAAACTGCTTCCTCTTTTGCCACTTTCAGACATAATGACAAAGGTGGGAAGAAGAAATACGAACACCAAAGGAAGATGTCAAAGAACTCCAAAAGACAAGGGAAGTATGTCTTCTGTTACAATCTTGTAATACTATTGCACTCTAAAATTTGATAATTTGTCCTGCGGCCTTTCAACTTTGGAAGTATAAGCTTTTGCTGATAATGCTTTCATTTAGTGACAAACACTGGTTCCAATCTCATGGTGAACTTCCACCAGTGGAGAGGGAGGTTGCTGATTTGCCACTACAAGCCAATGAACCAAAATCCGGAAAACAGGGATGGAAATTTACATATGGGGGAGCTGAACTGGTTATCCACTTTCAACATTTTGTGGTTGGAAGAGAAGAAGAATATAATCCAATGGTAAAATTGCAGATTTCTTTTATTTATCTTTAAAATAGTGAATGATGGCAGTGAGGCAGTGTAGATGTATCTAGCTATTTGTTGCATTATCTAATAATCTGTTCCGTCTTCTTGTAGAGTGGTAAAAAGCTGTCTCCAAAGGAAGTGAAAGTGAGTCAAAAGAAACTGAAATGAATAAACTTGTTAGAAGACTTTCAGAGCTGGTTCACTCAACTGTTTGGTAGCAGTGTCCCTCTGGCTGGCTGTGGGTGAGGCACGCCACAGGGCATGTCTGCTCCCTACTTCAGTTCTCTCTCACTCACTTTTTAAAAACTTGTACTCTTTCATCTCTCCTGACACAGTGACTCCCAAAACTCAAAAGTCCTGGCTACGGCCCTGCTGCAAAGTCACCCCTGAATGGCCATAAATCTATATTAAACATACTATACATAGAATCTGATGATCAAAGAAAGCGAAAGCAGCATGCGGTGTGGAAGGTACCATAAAATCTAATTATCAAAGAAAGTGAAAGCAGCATGCAATGCAGAGGGGCTCTGTTCCATCATGGGTTTGCCAAAACAACAGAGGGAAAAGCCTATGCAGAATCGCCCACAGTCTGCCGTGGGGCTCGCCCTGATTGGTGGAGCATATTGTGAAATTGGTAACATCAGAGCTCTACTGTGCCTTGTTGGCCATAAGCCTGTATTAATCTCCACCAAGTGCTAGTTTGGGAGAGGTCCCTGGGATGGCAGCCTGTGCCACTAGCATGCTGTGGTGCAGACGAATGGGTTCAGAATCCAGAGGGCCTTGGGAGTGTAAGTAGCTATCCATGGTAACTGTTAAAGTCTGAGTCCAGTGGCACCTTTAAGACCAAAAAAATTTTATTCGAGGTGTGAGCTTGCATGTGCATGCACACTTCATCAGACAATTAAATGGAATTACATAGCATTGTTGCATATATAGGGGTGTCTTGTTAAAGTAGCCTGAAAAATAGTGAAGATATTTTTTTAACAGATCAAGGTTGTGGTCACATGCACCAGAAAAAACAGGGGGGAAGTGAAGCTATTTCCTCTGGAGGAATTTGACTTGCAGTTGCATGATCACATCTCCCTTTGGAGCTGTGAGCACAGTCCATCAATGTGTGATCAGATGCAACTGCAGGTGAGTTGGGGGGGGGGTTGTGTCATTTTTTCTCCATGCGCTTAACCAAGGGATCGATGAATCACACCTCCACACCGAGGGCTCCCTATGGAATTTGCAATGGTGCGTATACTGTGAAGGGGGAAAAAAAACCAGCATGGAGTTGGGATGGCCTGATCAGACCATCCCGACGCCATGAGAACATGCTGGAGCAATCAGACATGGGAAAGTGTGTCCGTGGCCCATCGCAACCCATTTGCTATGGGATTTCCCTGGTGTCTTTTAACTCTGCTTCTGCAGTGGAGGAGAACGGGTTGCCAACAGCTGCAGGGCACTTCCCAGATCTTGTTGTCCAATCGTGCACTTTAAATCTGCCCAGATAATACTGGGGACGTTGCTAACAATAAATTTCAACACAATAATTACTATGATAACATATAATGATATACATACAGAAAGTGCAATGCCATTGTACTTTCTGTATGTATATCATTATATGTTATTACAGTAATTATTGTGTTGAAATTTATTGTTAATAACTTCCCCAGTATTATCTGGTTGTTTTATGTTGTCCAACTGGGAGGTCCTTTTTTGTTGATTGCTTTAAATCCACCCAGCATTCGCACTTATGTCAGATCCAGCATCCTGTCTCACACAGTGGCCAAGCAGTTCCTTTGGGTGGCCAACAACAGGGCATAGAGACTGAGGCCTTCTCCTGAAGGAGGGCGGGGTTTGGAGCTGCGAGTCGGACGTGTCTGCACGTTGCTCTTGTGTTCACCATTCAAATTGCCAGTTTTTTAGGGGACCCACCTCCCACATTCTCAGGTTCATCAAGTTTCCCCCGGAGAGGGCCTGATTCCAGAGGACTATATTGGGTGCTCTCCTCCTGTGGTGGCAGGGGATTGTAGCCCCAGACCATCCTAGAAGGAAGGAACTGGCAAGTGCTCCCATGTCTAGACATGAGAGCAAAGTTGTGCATCCCTGCGACCATGAGGTGTTTAGGACTTACTTCTGAATTATTCAAGAAAGATCTGCACTATGTAAGTACCTTCGCTGCAAAACATCGCAACTCTCTGCTCTGTCTGAGCCCTTTAACTTTTAAATATTACCACTGAAGAGCAGAGAATTTCCCCCCCTCTCTTCCATCTCTAGCGGATGGCAAAAGATCAACAGTGAATCTGCTGTCTGGGCTCTAGAGAGACAGAGTTAACACTTTAAATGCTGGTTTCTTGAATTGCTGACCTCCATGTGGAATACCCCCCTTGCTTTTGGATAAGAACATTTGGATTTACAGCTACATTTATCCACCAACATCACCCCTACTCTGGATAGCACTGTGGAATATTAATCTGCCTTTTCTTTTCTTTGGCCCCTTGTGGAATAATATTTTCCCTTTTTGGTTCACAGCTTGGCTCCTAGATTTTTTTCTTTTCTTCTTTCTTGGGTTTCCTTTTTTTGGGGGGGGGGTTTGACTGAAACATAATATTTCATTACAACCTCCTTTCTACTCTTGGGAATAATTTTCCTTTTTTGTTTTTGAGGGATTTTTTGGATCCTTTTGTTGTCTTGCTATTTGGGCTTCTATATATAATGCATCTACTGCAAATTGGATAATTTTTTGGTCTGAAGGAATATAAACTGACAGTGACTTTGACTGGGCTGGCTTTCTTCTCAAAGACAGAAGTTTCACTTTTCCTCCCTTCCCCTTCTTTTTTTTCCTTTCAACTCCATCGGGTAAAACATAGTTTATGAATTCTTTGGCTTTTATTTTGAGTTCCTGATATCTGAGTGTGTTACATATTGTGTCTCTTGCTCTGCCAGTGAATTAAGGTTATAACTGGGTGTTTTGGGAATGGTTTTGTTTAGCAACTGCTAAAGCTTTCACTTCAGAAGTACTGACTGTTCTAAAAATTTTGTAAACATTGATAGATTTCTTTGGTCATTAAGGTTATTTGGTTTGAGTGTTGGCACATGGTACTGACTTTTGTTTATACAGAAATAATATTAAGAAAAACTTTTGACATGGCCAGTGGAACAGACACTAAAGAGGTTAATATATATATATATAATACCAAGTACCTCTCCAGGGATACCTAGGTCTGTAAGTGCTAATCTGGTGCAGTTTAACCTCAAAGATTTCCAGGCATTGATACAAGATTTGATGAAAGATATTGTTCAAATGGAAATTACAGCAGCAGTTGACCCACTTCAGACCAAGATGGAGTCTTTTATGCAGAAAATGTCAACACAGCTGGAAGAGATCCAGAAGGAATTGACAGATACTAAACATGAAATCCGTGATGTAATCAAAAAATACAACTTAATTAGAAGATAAACGAGAAGATGGAGACTAAAGTACAAAGTGTGACTGATAAACAGAAATCCATGGAAGAAGACCTTATCAGACCCAAACTAGAAAAAGCTGCTTATATTCTCAGATTTCAAAATTGCCCAGAAAAAAAAAGATGAGAATGTGAAGGCTCTGATGGCACAGACACTAGCTAAGTATATGGGTGCATCTAATCCAGAAAAGTACATTCTGAATTGATGTGGCTTATAAAATGAACTCAGCATATGCAAAATGGAATAACCTTCCTAGAGAGATTCACGTGAGAGTTCACAAAAGGACTTTTAGAGATGAAGTTCTTAAAGCTGCAAACACTACACCTCGATGGATTGACAATACAGAAATAAAGATTCTCAAGGAAATCTCATGAAGAGTTAGAGAGAAAAGGAAAGAATATATGGAGTTAACATATATTCTGAGGGGAAAAAATGAAATTACATATAGATGGCTGCTCCTGGAAGGCATTTTCTTCACTTTTAAAGGGAAACAGTTTAAAATTAATTCAGTGTTTAAAGTAGAAGACTTCTTAAAAGTACATAGAATGAACCTAGATCCTGAGGAAGGAAAAACTGAGAGTGAAGAAGATGAGGACCAAGATAAAAATCAGGATGTATTAAGAGCTTCGGTGAAAACCCAAAGACCAAAAAGAATTAAAGAAAAGATTCTGGCATCTCGAATAGTTACAAGACTTAAACAAAAGAGTAAAGATGATGCAACCACACAATGACAACCACAAAATGGACAGGAAGAAACTTAAAATTATCTCTATCAACATCAACGGATTAAATGCACCATAAAAGTGAAGAAGGATATTTCAACAACTGAAGAAGATGCAATTAGATTGTTAGCCAAATTGCCTTGACTTGTTACTCAAAAATGGGGAATAATGATCTTACATTAGGCAATAGGCAAGCATCTATGTATACAGGGGTTCAGTTCCCTCCAGACCCACCAAATAGATGCTGAGAATGACGTCAGTATAAGGTGATTGTGTTTACTGAATATATTTTAAGCATACAACAACACAGTCATATACACAATTATACAGCAGCTAGGAAATATAGATAGAAGAGAATAACACATTTGCATTAGCAGGATGTTTTGATGATGGGAGGTACTCTACCTGTCTGAAGTTGGATGGAGAGAATCTCAGGAAAATGAGTGGACTATGGGATGTTGGGGAGAGGGTTGTGTCCTGAACCAGCAGATGCATGATGAGACTCCAGCTGCACAACCAAGAGTCAGAAGGGAGGGTCAGGTAAGGGAGCAAGAGTGCAAGTAAGCAAGAGAGAGAGAGATAGTGTTGGACCCTCTCTTTTATTAGGAGGTTGAGGGGTGGGCTACTCCACCTTGCTGCAGGAAAGTGGGATGGTGACATGCTGGAATCATAGGCACACTCTTTTCACAGGAAGGTGTCAGGCACTTCAGAAAGTCAGTTAAACACCAGGCTTCATAAGAAGATAGCGTTTATCAAACAGCAGTTCTAAAGGCACACTAACATTCTATTGTCAGGAATAAATCACACAAAGGAACATCTATGGATATACCCCACTGAACTAGCCCCCCCTTAGCCTCTACCAATGGCTACATAGCCCGCGTGCGGGAAATAGGTGCGAAAGTTGTTTAAGCCATAAAGGGGCCCATCTGTCCACACCGGAGAAACTGAAACCGTAGGACAAGGCCATTTGGTTCAGATATGAGATAGCCCAGGCTGGGAATCACCCTGTAACCTAGGCAACCTACCCACCTCCCACATTCCAAGCATGAAAAGTTACAGACCATCTCACACTCCTTCCCTCCCTCACATCTTATGGCAGGATCACCTGACATTCTGCCCCTCTTTTTTTTTTTATAAATTCTTTTTTTATTATTATTATAGTTTTTATAACATACTAAACACACATACAAAGAAGAGACAACATTGACATTAACAACTGAAACAAAACGAACAAGCAGACAAAAAACAACAGCATAAATGATCACCTTTTCGTTACTTCGTTATCTTACATTTGCAGAAAATTCCCATTTCCATTTAATATTTCTTTTTTCACTGACATTAGCTATTTGCCTATCTCCTTTAATATCTTTAAATCTACATGCATCACCAAAAATCCAACATGAAATACTAAGTTCTCCTTTCTAGTCACCTATAAAAACTCAACCAATAATTTTCAAAAGTTTCAGGGTCTTTTTCGTGTCGTATAAAAGTTAATTTCTCTAATTCCGCTACATCTAATATCTTAAAAATCACCTCTTCCTTTGTGGGTATATCTTCATCCTTCCATCTTTTGGCAAAAGTAATTCTGGCCGCAGTAAGAATCTGCATTGCTAGATACCTTTCATTATTCTTAAAGTTTTCCGGAATGAAATTCAATAGAAAGCATTCTGGTATTAATATAATTTTTTTTATCCAGTACCTCCTCCAAAATGTCCTTTATCATTACCCAATACTTTCTTGCCTTCTTGCATGACCACCATAAATGAAAATACGATCCCTCAATAAATTTACATTTCCAGCAGTTTTTCCCTATTTTATTATCATATTTATTTAGCCTTGTTGGGGAAATATGCCACCTGTAGAACATTTTAACAATATTCTCTTTAAACGTGGTTGACCTCACGTATTTAATATTTATTTTCCAGACCTTTTCCCATTGTTCTAACTCTAAGTTGTGTCCTATGTCTCTAGCCCACGCAATCATTGGAGGTTTTATCCATTCCTCTTGCATGTTCCATTCAAGCCAGAAACTATATGCCCTTTTAATAAATTTCTCTTCAACCCCCAGCCATATTTTATCCAATTCAGTCTGATTTTCGTAGAACCCTGTTCTTTTATCTATTGTCCATCTTGATATTAACTGACTTTTTCCCCACCAGGTCATATCTGTCCCCTCCTTGTTTGAGACATCCTCAATTCTCATATTTCCATCCGTATCTAAAAAATCTTGGTATCTCCATTTTTTATATTTAATATAAAGAGAGGGTTTTACAAAAGCCTCTATGGGTGAAATCCACCGGGGGTATTTTATATAATACTTCTTTTTAATCTCTTCCCAAACTTTATATAATGCACCTCTAATGGTATGCTGCTTAAAATAATTATGTACAGAAAAAAATGAAGAAAATTTAAAACAAGAATTGAGCCAAGCATTAGCAGAATATATAGGAATGGAGGGGGGGACAGATATGGAACAAAGTATTGATTTAATTTACAGAGTCAACTCTGCATATGCTAAACGTAATAAAGTACCAAGAGAAGTTCACATAAAATTTGCTAGAAGGGAAATTAAGGAAAAAATACTTAAAACTTCATTTGACACTCCTCTTTGTATGAGAGATTCTGAAATTAAAATACTTAGAGAAACGCCATGGCGAGTTAGGGAAAAGAGACAAGATTACTACTCTTTGGTTAAAGTACTTCAATTAAACAATGTGCAATATAGGTGGTTATTACCAGAAGGGCTATTTTTTGTGTACAAAAGTAGAAGATATAAGATTAATTCAATTTTTAAGTTGGAAGAGTTCATAGATAAAAACGGTGAAGATCTTGGATGGCAGGAAGAAGATCTAACAGATCCTGAAGAAGAATCACGGCAACAGGCAAAGGCTGAGAGAATGGAAGATAAACAGGAAAGAAGAAGAAAAAATAGACAAAGAAGAGAGATGTTTCCTTTTCGAATGAATACAAGATCAAAGCAGAGGGATAAGGAAACAACGAAACAAGATAAAAATAAAGATGAATAGAAAGAAGCTGAAATTAATTTCAATCAATGTAAATGGTTTGAACTCAGCACAAAAGAGATCAAGAGTGTTCCATCAATTACGGAAATTAGGGGTAGATGTGATAAGTCTCCAGGAGACACATATTAGGAAAGAAGAACAGCATTTTTTAGAGATCAAGAAGCTAGGAAAATCATTTATTGCTGCCGACGTTAAAAAGAAAAGGGGTGTGGTGATTTATGCTAAGGAGTACTTGTTGCCGGAGTTGATTTTTAGTTCTGACGACGGACGTAGTGTGATAATTCAAATACAAAAACAGAACAAAAAAATACTTATTGTAAACATTTATGCTCCAAATGAAAAGCAAGTTAAATTTTATAATGTGATTAAAGAAATAATTGCAAAACAAGTATTTGATGAGATTTGTCTAATGGGCGACTTTAATGCAGTCTTTGATAGAACAGTGGACAGGAAAAATTTAAATAAAAGATATAAACAAGGAAATGAGCTTCCCAAATCATTTATGAAGACGGCAGAAGAATTTTGCCTGGTTGACGCATGGAGAACCAGAAATAGAGACAAAAAAGAGTTTACTTTTTATTCTAACAGGCACAAATCATGGTCCAGGTTAGACATGATTTGGGTATCAACAGGGATCCTTAAAGAAATTTGGGAAGTAGAAATTCTACCATCGACGTTTGCAGACCATAATCCTGTTATGTTAACTTTAGTAGACACTTCAAGAAGACAAAGATGGTCCCTAAACACATTCTTACTTAAAGATAAAAAATTTGTAACTGAAACTAAAACAGAACTCCAGTTCTTTTTTAAGGAAAATATGCAAACGGGAGTTCCCATTGAGACAGTTTGGGACACGTTTAAGGCCTATGTTAGGGGGTGGTTTATTAGGCAGAATGCATGGGTAAGGAAACAGCAAAATGAAAAATTGGAACAGATCCGAGAAACTATAAAAAGGGAAGAGGAAGAAATACAGAGACCAGGTTCAAAAATACAAATTATTAAGAATAAAATTAAAACTCTACAACATCACCTAAATTGTGTGTTATCGCAAGAAATAGCAAGGAAAATTAGCTTTGCAAGACAATTCTACTTTGAAAACGCTAACAAGCCCTCGAGGTGGCTAGCGTATAAGTTAAGAACAGAACAAGATAAAAAGACAATAAAGAGTCTTAAGAATGATGTGGGGGAAGAAAAGTGGACCTTGAAAGAGTTAAAAATAGTGGCGGAACAGTTTTATAGGAAATTGTACCAATCTGAAGGAATACAGCAAGATAAAATAAATCTATTTTTTGAAAAAAATAAAGAAAGGAAATTTACTGAAGAACAAAAACAATTTATGAACGAGGCTATTTCCATGTGTGAAATAGTGGAAGCAATCAAGAGTCAAAAAAATGGGAAAACGCCCGGACCAGATGGAATACCGGCGGAATTTTACAAGGTATACGAAGATGAAGTGATACTACCAATGAAAAGTGTGATAGACAATATTATGGATAAGGGCGTGATCCCACATTCTTGGAAGCAAACACATATTACTTTGATACATAAACAAGGAATGGAACCGAGTGAAATTAAAAGTTATAGACCAATATCTCTGCTTAATGTTGACTATAAAATATATGCCTATATATTAGCAAACAGATTTAAAAGGGTATTATTGCAAGTGATACACAGGGACCAGACTGTTTTTCTGCCAAAGCGGCAAATGAGGAACAACGTAAGAACAATATTAAATGTATTGGAATTCTATGAACAGCATCCAGAAAAGGCTATGTCCCTGGTATTTATAGATGTGGAGAAGGCCTTCGACAATTTAAATTGGAATTTTTTACTGGAAAAATTAAAAAGATGGGAGGCAGGAGAAAAGTTTTTGAAAATGATTAAGGCTATATATGATAAGCAATTTGCTAAAGTAATAATAAATGGTGATTTAACACAGGATATAGAGATCTCAAAAGGCACAAGACAAGGATGCCCCTTGTCCCCGTTATTATGCATGGCCTTGCAGTTGAGGTGATGCACTCTATTCTTGGTGCTGGAGGGGGCAGCAGTGGGAGGGCTTCTGGTGCCCTGGCCCCACTGCTGGACCTCCTGATGGCACCTGGTATATTTTGGCCGCTGTGTGACAGAGTGTTGGACTAGATGGGCCATTGGCCTGATTCAACATTGGCTTCTCTTATGTTCTTATGTTCTTATTTATTTTCGTAGTAGAAACTCTATTAGATTTGGTTAGAAGTAATGAAGGAATTAAAGGGTTACATGTAAGAGGTGAGCAATTTAAAATACAGGCATTTGCCGATGATATGGTTTTTATACTGGAAGAACCTCAGTCTTCACTGAAACAACATTCTGCCCCTCTGATGATAAACCCCCACCCTTCAGCTTCAAGGGGTACATTTTGTGAAATTTACGGATTAACCAGGGGTTGGCGAACATTTTCCGCCCTCACCCATTCCCTCTGTTCAGGCCCAAAATCCACCCACTCAATAAGGAAATACAGTCAGTTTCTAGAAATCTTCGAGTCCAGGATTTGCGCTATCTCATAGTGTGGTTCCCCCACCACCATCGGGGGGGGGAGCAGGTCGCTGCGGTCTCCATTCGTTTTTCTCAGGCGAGCATCTTAAAAGTCTGAGGTGGAATACAGGATGAATAGATCTCAGTGATTTAGGCAGTATCAGCTCAACAGTCACATTATTCAAAACACGTTTGATTTCAAAAGGTCCAATATATTTCCACCCCAGTTTTTTGCTGGGCTGCACCCCCTTCAGATTCTGAGTAGATAGATAAACGAACTCCCCAGGTTTCAGGGTCCATGTTGTGTCCCGTTTCTTGTTGGCGTGCTCCTTGTAAACCGACTTAGCATCCTCTAAAGTTTGGGCTAGGAGTGGCCATGCCATTTGAAGTTTTTACACCAATCCCCCGCCTCCCCCTGTGGCAACGTCGGTGAAGCCAGGAAGGGAAGTGGCGGGGCCTCATAACCGTGTACAGCCATAAAAGGGGACATCCCTGTAGATGCATGACACGTGTTATTGTAACAGAATTCTGCCAGGGGCAATAACGATTCCCAATCATCCTGTTGAAAATTAGTAAAACATCGTAAATACTGTTCAAGAGTTTGATTCACCTGTTCCGTTTGCCCATCAGTTTCCGGGTGATACGCACTGCTCAACGCTCTCTCTACCCCCAGCAATGCCATCAATTCCCCCCAAAACTGGGAAACGAACTGAGACCCCCTGTCTGAGACCATCTTCCCAGGAAGCGTGTGGAGTCTAACCACGTGTTGTAGAAACGCCTTCGCCAGTTTCTTTGCTGAGGGGATGGACTTGAAAGGAACAAAATGTGCTTGCTTGGAAAATGTGTCGACCACTACCCATATCATGGTTTTTCCCCCACTTGGAGGCAAATCAGTTATAAAGTCCATAGACACCACCTCCCAGGGGTAGGGCGGGGTCGGTAGTGGTTGCAGGGGTCCAGGTGGCTTCCTGGGGCGATGTTTACTCATGAGACATGTCTGGCAGGCTTGCGTAAACAAAGACAAGTCTTTTCTCATCCCCGGCCACCAAAATTGTCTTTAAAGCAATTGCAGTGATTTAACAAAGCCAGTGTGACCCGCTAGTTTAGAACCGTGTGCCCATCCCATAACCTCCCCCCGCAGGGAGAGTGGAACGAAAAGCTTCCCGTTTTTCTGCCAGCAACCTTGTTCGTCACTCGCTACCCCTTCCTCCTTTGCTAGGGAGGCGCGGTCAGCCTCGGAAAGTTCTGACATGAATTTCAGCTCCCAGGGGGAAGCGAGGGGGAGTGGAGGCGGGGTCTTAGCTTTGCTCCGAGTCATCACCAACCCCCCCAGTTGTGACGGCATGAATACCGAGTCTTTGACCACCTCCCTCTTGCTGTCGTGTTGCGGAAGGCAGGACAAGGCGTCTGCTAGCGAGTTTGCCTTCCCTGGGAAATGGTGCAATGTGAAGTCAAATTTTGAAAAGAAGTCAGCCCACCACAGTTGCTTAGCGTTCAAGGACCGAGGCGAGCGCAGCAACTCGAGGTTTTTGCGATCAGTCCAAACCTCGAACGGCACTCAAGCTGGATGATGCAGCGGCCCTAGGGAAGACGACCCAACCTAACGTTGCCACTCCAAAGGGTCGGCAGGCAAACCCTACTCAACGGCCGAAAGACGGGACTTATCTGCGGTGTTCGGGGAAGAGGAGGTGGACGAGCTGCCCCCCCACTGCAACTCTGACTGTGCCATAGAGCTGTTACCCAACCAGAAACTCCTGAAGGGGAAGCTGTACTCCATGAGCCCAGCCGAGAAAGTAGAGCTCAAAAAGTTCATTGATAAGAACTTAGAGAGAGGGTTTATACGGCCAGCCTCTTTGCCTTTTGCTGCTCCCGTCCTATTCAGGAAGAAGAAGAACGGGGGGCTCCGATTGTGTACAGACTACCATGGCCTCAATGTAGTGTCAGCAACCAATGCTTACCCGCTGCCATTGATTAAGGATCTGCTGGCTGCGGAGGCAGGGGCTGCCGGCGCCAGGGCCACCAGGGATGCCGAGGGGTTGGGGACCCATGTTGCTGAATCCAGCTGAGTTGCTGGACACAACTTTTGATGGTATGCCCAAGAAATTCTTCTTTTTCCTGGTAACGGCGGAGAAGTTTATTGAGAACTGGGGCCACCTATTCCCGAATGAAGAACGGATAGTGGACACCGTCGCCTCCCACCTGAAAGATGCTGCAGCAGACTGGTACATTGCTTTACACCAGGAAGACGGGCGCGAATTGAGGGAGGTGGATGCGTTCAGAAAAACTCTAGGCATTTAGACATATTCATTTCATGGGTTAAAATCACTCTTACACATATAAGCGTTAATCCATATGCACAAAAAGAAAAATGTCCATATATTTACAGTTACATTTGCTTCATCCTTCCCTCTGGGAGCCAGGGATCACAGGCTGTGCAAGAGCACCATTTGTTTACTTGCAAGGGGAGGATGGCACTTTTACACTGAGTCATTAAGGCACAGCTTCAGGAGCTCTTTGTGGTTTTCCTTTGGGTCTTTGATGGCTACGAGAAGCCCATGTCTTCATCGCACACCGACTTCAGAAGCACTTGTCTTTCCTCAACTCAGGCACAGGTCAGCTCAGCCAGGAAGGAGTGGCCGTGTTTGCATATCGAGGAGGGGTCACCTTTCTCTGTTCCCGGATTATCATGGGTACAATTTTCATGGGTTATAGCTACATTTTATGGAAACATCATGCAATAGAAATACACTAGATGGTTGCAGACTTTAGACATTGTATTTAAAGTGTCCCATTCTGTATTGTATTGGTAATGGTAAAAGTATTGACAATAATATAGGATGGCATTAGAGTGGAACCAGTGCCTCAGTTCTACAAGGCAAAACCATTTGGGCCCATGGTCCAAACCTCAAATTCCAGGGAGGCAGAGCAGACACAGGCCCATTAGGCCAGGCCTTTACTTTGTTCAATGCCATGCAAAGCTTGGGTTTGAGGGAATGGATCAGGGGACTCCCTCTCTTTTTAATTGGGGCCATTGCAGCTTTGAGGGGACTGTGGCCAGGAGTACCCTTTTTAAACTTCCTTCAGGAGGCCCTCTCCCAATACAGTTAAAAGAATAGAACAAGCGAAATCCCTCCAGGAAGGTTCTAATGGATTTTCCCCAGGATGATTGACATACAGACAGACCCTGGGGCATGCACTGTTTGACTGGTGCATATTTCCTTAGGGCCGGGGGTTGCTGCATATGCAAATAGGTGAGACCCAAGGCAAGATGGGCACCTTCTTAGTTTTTGCCAAAATTAGCTTATTTCTTGACAACTAAACACATTTTCACAAAGGTAATACTATATTAGGAGTCTTATAAAAGGATAGATGATGGGGCTTGATTTCAAAATGGCTAGTACATTTGCCCTATCTTTGGAGGATGCGAGTAGGCAAGGGCTGGGAGCTCCAGAGCTTGGGTAAAACATTCCAATGGAGCTCTTTTGCTCCAGTCAACCCAGGGGCAGAATACATGGGCACCCCAGCTATTTTTAGGTGGGATTGCACGTCCATGTCCTCCAGTCCATTCCTCAAGCCCTAGCTATGCATGGCCTTGCAGTTGGTCATACAGCGGCAATGGCCATGGGGAGACAGGAGGCTGGAAGGCACTGACTTCCAGTTGTTCTGCACATCTGCACTCCCAGAGTTTGACCTGCCCCCTGGGTTTGACCAATTTTTTTCCTTTGGGTCAATAGGCCCTCCCTATCTTGGTGAAAGAATAGACTCTACATAAATACCAATATACAAAGCATATGAGAGTTAAAAGACAGAAGACAGGGTAAGGTGATTTTATTGTTAGGAAAGAAAAGGGGAAGGGGGGGGTTAGGGGGAAGACGCTTCAGGCTCCAGGTGCCTGAATGCTGGATACTGAGCAAAACAGGTGAAGGTTTCTACTTTGCTGATCTGAGTTTTGACCCAACACCACAATCCAATTAATGCAATGCATAGGGCAATCTGGAATCCAACAATGATAACAATGGGGTATAAGGCTATATTAAAGAGTCCCGTTGCTTTTGGATTCCAGCCAAAAATCAATTCCCACCAAAAGTGAGACCCTGCAGATTTAATGTCTGCAGAGAGGTCTGAAATACATTCTCCATTATGGGAGACCAGAGAGAGATGCGCTGTTTCCAGCTTCCTTGACCTTCAAAAGCTCGTCATGAAGTTGTGGATGTCTTAGCAGGTCATGAATTAATTCTAATCCTTTTCCTAATGATACAGGGGTAATGGAATCATACAGAGACAGGGATAGAGTCATTTCTTGTTGAGTCCATGCTGGGGTAACAAACTTAAAGTCACATCCACTGATGGTGATGACATTAAAGAAGCATCTATTAATTTTGGGGAGCACAGGCTGCACATATTCTAAGTTAATGTAGGCATAGTTACAAGCCATTCTGAGGCATACACAGGCTCTGCCTAGGTAGACAAGTGCTGAATGCCATTCTTGGATAACATCATACTGGCATTGGCCCTTTGTTTCCTTCCTGGGGGCCAGACATGGGTGATGTTCTTCTAGTGCATCATCTTCACATAAAAACCTAACTGCTCTTTATGCCTACATCCATTTGTATTGATGGTTTGCCAGCTGGTGGGAGTAGCTTTAGCCCATCTATTGCTGTCCCATGCATAAAGTACATTTCTTGAATTTGTTTGCAGTCCAAGGGGGACAATAGGGTAGACACGACAAGACTCATTTGCATCTACAGTGATAATGATTAAATCCAATTACTGGGTGGCTGGATTAAAAGAGGCATTGGCAAAAGACCACCACTGTTCCAGCTAAATTTCTCCTCTGCTGAGATTCTTTTTCGTGATCTGTCTAACTTCTAGAGGAATGTCCCCTCCCATAGCTTGCCTGATGATTCCCATAGCAGTGGCCACATTGACTGTTTGGGCCTGTGTGCACACGAGTGCCATGGAGATATTAAATTGCAGGGATTGAACACCTCCAGTGAGGAACAAAAAATCATTTTCCATTATTTGTTCCCATGCAATGAGGAGAGGGCTAGTGACTTGTTGTACATTTGACACCGACTTCAAAGATTAAAGGATGGGATCACCTATTTTTGCTGTGTCTGCAGAAATTCAGGAGACCTTGTTTGCTATTATCTCAATGTTTGCTGCGTCTAGCGTGGCCATTCCTGTTCCTACTGGGGATACCCAGTCGGACATACTGCACTTCAGGCGGGTGAAGGGGCTTTCTTTTTGCCAGATATGAGTTCACTTCACCCAGCCTTGATGGCTTGGCTGTAAATAGGGGGTGCATGCTGTAAAGCGAGAGGCAGTGTCCAGTCCCTTCAGACTAACATGGACTGTCTTTACTGAAATGTGGGGCCTGATTAAAACTATTTCTCACTGATTAAACTTCAGTGCATGGGAGCCCACTATGGGGTGAATCAAATTGCAAAGAATCCCAACTTCCTTGATTAATGGGTCGACTGACTCCATAAACAGGGAAAATTTTCCTTTTCAATAGGAGGTGCTAACAACTAACACTCCCAGAGTTTTGAATTTAAGTTCATTTGGGGCTTGTGTGCAGGGGGCACCAGTCAAGCTGACCATCCAATCCAGGGGACCTTGTTGATCTAGGTCTTTCTGGACCACAGTCCAGTTTAGGGGTTTCCAAGATTGGTGCCAGAGGGATCTGTTAGAATAACAGGAAATTCTGCCTCTCCCTTCAGGAAGCAGTGGGTGCCAATAAAAATAATGATTTTTAAAGGATCTCCCTCATTCCATACTGCTGCAGAGACTATAGCAATTTCAGATTGAGAAATAGGTCCAGTAACAGGCACCTTAATCTGTGTATTGGGAGGAGTTGGAGGTGTCCTTTTTGGGAAGAGGTGAGGAGGCAGGGTTGAACGATGTTGGGTCACAATTCTACAATACAGGGGTACTATTGGTTTAATAGTGTCCTGGGTGGAGTGGCAAAACTGCTCTTGTTCTCCGGAAAAGTCATTGGAGCATTTAATCAAAAGGGTAGGAGGACACTTCCAAACCTCCGTACAACCTCTAAATTTATATAGGGTTTGCAAGAGACGAACAGTGTCTGCATACTTGGCTGTAGTGCAAGTTAAATAATTGTTGTCTGTCCTGCTTCCCATACACCTCCAGTGAATTAAGTCTATATTGGGGGTGGTTGGCAGAGTGGCTTGAAGGCACGCTAAGGGGAGGAGTAAGAAACATAAAAGGAGAAACATACTTACCTTCCCCTGGACCCGTGCTCACAAGGGGGCAGGTCCTGGAAGGGAAAGGATTAGGATTCCATCTAGGATTGTGAAAGAACTTCGTAGAATAGTTACAAAGAATTTTTTTAAAAAATAGCATCTACACACAAATGGTAATTGCCAAGTGACCTTCAGTTGGGCAATTACTAAAAACATGCTGCAACCATGGCCACAGGTACTGTTTATTCCATTTTCATCACACACACCCCATTTCTTTACACAGGAGTGGTGGAAAGAAACACATTTAAAGGGCCATAAAGGTGTCAGCTAAGGCAAGCTAAGGCAAAAAAGGTTGATAGGCAGAGGGAGGTGGCAGGGAGATCTGCCTAATGGAGACTAGTGGCTGAGGGTCAGGTGGTGCATTGCCACCAGGATTGGGAGGAATAGAGTGGAGCTGAGGCACAAGGTCTCCCTTCCACAGTTTAATTGGGATGAGTGGAAGAACTTGTGCCAGATCTCTCTGTGCTTGCATAGAATAGCAACTTTGTAGACTGCTGGGCTGACATGGGCCACAATGGGAACAGGACCTTCCCACTTGGTTTGGAGATCATGCCCCTTTCAGGAGAATTTTCTGTACAAAACTTGCTGGCCTGGGTCCCAGACTTGGGGATTCTGGACCCAGCTCAGCTTCTTGTCTACAGCTAGTT
The DNA here is from genome assembly GCA_029375565.1 of Gekko gecko. Classification (NCBI taxonomy): domain Eukaryota; kingdom Metazoa; phylum Chordata; class Lepidosauria; order Squamata; family Gekkonidae; genus Gekko; species Gekko gecko. The sequence continues at coordinate 70,398,485 of JAPDNY010000005.1, read as the reverse complement.
GACTTTGTCCTAGGGTACATGCTACTTGAACATATATGTGGAAGATTTCCCTTATGAGATCTTGTACCCATTGATCATTGACACTTTGGGTTCCAGTGCAGTTGGAAGGTCTGTGTCTATCCAGAAGGCTTCAAGGAGTAACATTTTTCTTCCAGTCATGACCATATGGGGGGAATACCCATGCACTGCTGTCCCTCAGATAGTCATGAGAAATATGGTAGGTTTTACATCCCAGTCTCTTTCTGTTGAGTTTACTACTTTGCACAGTGCTTCTTTAATGGAACGATTGGTGTGCTCTATCGCTCCTGAAGATTGGGGGTGTCCTGCAATATGGAATCTCTGTTGGATCCCCAGGAGCCCCACAGAGCTCCTGTGTGACCTCCCCAAGGAAATGGCTTCCAAGATCCATATTGATGACCCTTGTGATCCCCCAGCAGGACCATACATTATTAAAGAGAATTTTAGCAATAGTGGTTGCGGTATTGTTTTTGCAAGGGAAAGCTTCGATCCATTTTGAGAAGGAATCGATGATGGTGAGGCAATAATTGTTTCCCCGGGCAGTTTTGGAGGGGCTGATGAAATCAAGTTGTATTTGAGCCCAGTGTCCTTCTATACATTGGTGCTGGATAGGTGATTTGAGTCCAGAAGGGTCCACATTCACCATAGCGCAGGAGAGACAATTGCCCACCCACTGGGCTACTTCTTGGCATATGCTGGGCCACCATCCTACTTCCTTTACCCTTTCCCATGTTAGGTCCTTACCATAGTGACCTTGCTTGTGTACAAACTGTATGACATTTCCCCGGACTTCTACATGTACAACCCAATGACAAGTGCCTGTATTGTCTATTACACCTTCGTCCTCCTCTATCTTGTATCTGCCTGAAGGGTCTTTTCCCTTGTGGAAGAGTTCAGTGATGTTGGCATCATTCTTTTGAAGTTCCCTGAGTTCTACAAACATGGGGGGAATGGGGGGTCAAGAATGGCTAGCACTTCTAGTAGTGACTGGTTGAAGGGGATAGATGGATTCCTCAGGAGGCATTTCCTTCTGGGCTGCTTCTTTTGCTAGTAAGTCTGCCTGATCATTCCAATAGGCTACCTCAGTTGAGTTCTTTTGGTGCCCTTTAATATGAGAGAATTGAGTAGGTGCTGTGCACTCTTGGCACAGTATGGTTACTTGCATCCAGAGTTGTAAATGTGCAATATGCATGCCATCACTGTTTCTCCAGTCCTGTTTTTGCCAGTGGGGGAGTGGGCATTCATGGGGACTCATTCTGTTCCTTTTTGTACTCTATCCCTTTGTTGACAAGGGCTAAAGTCCATTGAGCAATCCTAGCGTTGGACACTTAACTGTCTTGAATTTTCCTTGATAAAATGTATTTTAGTGGAGTATGCGTTGTCTGTACTATGACCTTCGCACCTCCAATTATGAATTCCCAGTGAGTAAGGCTCCAGACCAAAGCAAGGCAAACCTTCTCACATGGGGTAAATTTCATTTCTACAGGGGACAAATTCTGGGAGGTATAAGCAATCACCCGCTGCATGCCCGCTTGATGTTGAGTGAGGGTAGCTCCTATGCTTCGTTCAGAGGTAGCGAGCTGAATGAAATAGGGTTTGTGTGGATCTGGATGCGCCAATGCGGGGGCATTGTTTGGGATTGGTAAAAACATTTTGTTGTTCAGTGCCCCAATGCCACGGGGTGTTCTTTTCCAGGAGAGCATAGAGAGGGTGCGCCTTGTCTGCAAAAGTTTCCATGAAATCCCGGGGAAAATTAAAGATACCTAGGAGAGCTCACAGAGATGGAACATCTGTGGGTGCAGGGAGTTTTGAAATAACCTCTGTGTGCTGAGTGTCAGTTCTTCCCTCAGGTTCTAGGGCTAGTCCAAGGTACTTTACATTAGTTTGAACTAGTTGAGTTTTCTCTTGGCTTGCCTTGAAGCTGGTTTCCCTGATGAAACTTCCCTAGTGATGTCTTGTGCAGCCTCTGCAGTAGGGGTATGGGTCAAAAAGTTATCTACATAAGAAAGCACGTGATCTCATGAGGTTGGCTGAAGCAAGTTCCACATTTGCACGACGTGTGTGTGGCAAATGCTGGGACTAGAATGGAAACTCTGCAGAGATTGTTTGAAGATATACTGTTGTCCCCTGAAAGTAAAGGCAAACTTGTACCAACAGGATTTGTGGAGGTGGATTGAGTGGAACGCATTAGCCAAATCAATCACACTGTAATAATGGGATCCAGCATCAATGGCTGCCAAGGTTTCATTGTATTTGGTGACTACAGGAGCCACGGGCGTATAACTGCATTGAGGGCTCTATAATCTACAGTCATTTGCCATGTAACACCATCGACTTTTAGAACCAGCCAGAATAGGGCATTGCAGATGGACTGCATAGGGAGGATAACGTCCCATTTAAGAAGTCCCTCAATGGTCTTAGCAATATCTGTCTCTGCTTTGGCTGGATATTTATATTGTTTTGGGGACGGTGGATCCTTTCATTCAATTAGCACACATGCATTCTTCATGGTGCTGCATTCTGCTTTGTCTTTAATCCAGACTTCGGGAAATTCTTGCACCCAGGGGTCTTCGGAGAGGGGACAAAGGGGTAGGGGTGCCTTTAATGCCACACATTGATGAATTGCATTGACCAAGCTCGGTCCACCCTGGAGGGTCCAGAGTAAGCCATTTGCGAGGTCAATAGTGATCTTGTAATCATGCTAGAAAGGCATTCCTAAAATCCCATCATCCTCTCCCTGACTTTCACAGGTAGTGACACGGGTGGAAAGCTTCCCCACAGTATGGGGAACTTCTTTCCATACTTGTGCCTGCTGAGTGTCGCCTGCAAAACCTACAAGGCTTACACTATGGTTGGTTGGGGAGCCTTTTGAGGCTAGATGAGGAGGGAGCATGTTGAGTGCAGATCCAGTATCTATAAGGAAAGTGGCAGATTCTATGTTCCCGGGAGTCCCAACCCCTGCCTCAACAGTCGGTCTTTAAAACAGCCACTGCATCCTTGGGGAGCGGTGGGGAGGGAGCAGTACCAGCTTGCCTTGTGCATGAAGAGCTGGAAGTGATCCCGCCCGAGTACCAGGACCTGGCTCGTGTGTTTCAGGAGGAAGAGGCAGATGAATTGCCCCCCCCACTGACACTCAGACTGTGCTATTGAATTGCTACCCAACCAGAAATTACCCGAGGGTAAACTGTACTCTATGAATCCTGCAGAGAAGGTGGAACTACATACATTCATTGACAAAAACCTTGCCTGGGGCTTTATCTAGCCTGCCTCCTCCCTGTTTGCTGCTCCCATGTTGTTCCGGAAAAAGAAAGATGGGGGTTTGAAGCTATGTATGGACTACAGGGGACTGAATGCAGTGTCAACTACAAATGCCTACCCCCCTCCCCTTAATTAAAGACCTCCTAGCTGAACTGTCCAAAGGGAGGATCTATTCCAAACTCAATCTCTGGGATGCCTATTTCAGAGTCTGCATTAAGGAGGAAGATGAGTACAAGATGGCATTTAACACCCCGTTGGGTCAATTCAAATATTGGGTGATATTGTTTGAACTTCAGGGGGCTCTGGGGGTCTTCATGAACCTGATAAACTGGGTCTTGCATAAGTACCTATTCAAGGGAGTCCTCTTTTATCTAGATGATATCTTGCTTTATTCCCCCGATCTGGAGTCCCAAGTTTCTTTGGTCCAGGAAGTGCTTCAAACGCACAAGCACAAACTGTTTGCTAAGCTGTCCAAGTCTGAGTTCCACTGCACGGAAACTGACTTTTTGGGTATCACATCTCCCCCGGGACATTGAGATGGACCCTGCCAAGGTCTGGTATGTGGTGGGGTGGGAGGCCTCATGAACCCAGAGGCAGCTCCAGGCATTCCTTGGTTTTGCGAACATTTACAGATCTTTTCTTGCCAACTTTGCCCAAGTGAGCTTGCCACTCATGGACCTTTTGAAAACTAAGGGGAAGGGTCCAGACAGCACAAAACTGAGGGCAACATTGGAGTGGACAACCAAATGCCAGGAGGCATTCAAGCGCTTAAAAGCGTTGTTCACATCCCAACCCATGCTGGCACACCCGAATGAACTGAAAAAAATCATAGTACAAGTCGATGCCTCAGATGTCACTATAGGTGGTGCCATCTTGCAAGAGGGGGAGGACAGGAAGTTGCACCCCCTTGCTTACATCTCACAAAAGTTTACAGATACTGAGTATAATTGGTTGGTTTGGGATAAAGAGGCGGGGGCGATCAAGTTGGTGCTCTCTACGTGGAGGCACTGGCTGGAGGGGGCCAGGGTACCGTTCAAGGTGTGGACTGATCATAAGAACCTTGAGGTCCTCCTCATGGCCCATAATTTGAATGCTAAACAACTCCGCTGAGCTGATTTTTTCTCTATGTTTAATTTTACCCTCCATCACTTCCCAGGGAAGGCAAATTCCTTGGCGGATGCGCTGTCCTGCCTCCCTCAACATGACAGCCACAAGGAGGTGGTCCTTGACGCTATGTTCACACCCTCTCAGTTGGGAGGGGCTGTAGTTACACGCGCCCAGTCGAAGGCCCAGCCTATGGGGAGCAATGACTCATAGGAACTGAAGTTCACCCCTGCCATTTCTGATGCTGATCACCTAGAATTGGAAAAGGAGGGGGAGGGGGAGGAGAGCAAAAATGCCTGCTGGTATCAAGGCACTAAACTGTTCCTGCTGCCTTGCAGGGGGAGATCTTGTCTACTGTGCATGGAACTATGTTGGCGGGACACTTGGGGTTTGTGAAGTCCCTCCATTTACTGCAAAGACAGTTTTGGTGGCCTGGCATGAGGAAGGATCTGTCTCTTTTCGTCCAGTCATGCCAAACCTGCATCATGAGCAAACCGAGACCCGGGAAGCCTCCTGGGTTCCTTCAACCCCTACCCACCCCAAGTAGACCCTCTAATAGACAAAACAGCAAGCTACTAAAGATTGGAGCATCCTGGTAAGGGCCCCTGAGAAAACACTTGGCACCTATACTGATGGGCAAGGCCACATAGGAGAAGATAGCTTTTGAGACTTGAGAAAATCTGAAGGAATAAAGCAACGATTTGAATAGAACCTGGAAACAAGCAAAAGCCTGCTTGAACACTTGTGAAATGTGCTTACTGTTATGAACTTCTGTTAACAACTTGGTCACTGTTTTAGATATTATCAAAAAGATTTTAATAGCGCAGGCCTGGAATGGTGGGAAACATCTATCACAACAAGAGGTTTTGCACCAACAGCCAGTTATCCTTTGAACCATCTTTGTCAGGCTGTGGCAGTGAAATATGTTTTCATTGCCACAGTTTGCCTCTGGAACACAATAAACCAGTTTACATGGGAGCTTTTGAGCATGAGCATACCCCTTTTTAATACTGTTTAGGAATCAGGACTTCTGAGTCAGAAGGCATAGCTTCCTATCCCCTCTTTTTTAAAATACAAATTTAATCTTATGTCAAGTTGTACTTGGTGCTGTACATAGAAAAGCAACTGACTTAGAAACACATAGCAGTGATAAAGTGCCTGACTTAACGCGGGACTGGAAAGGCAGGGCGGGGGGTTGCAGAGGCCTTTCCAGGACCTGGAAAGGCAGGGGGGGAGCAAAACTTACCTTCTTCTTTCTCCTCACAGCCAGACTGAGGGAAGGGTTGCTGGGAGCAGGGAGTGGGGCTTGCTACATGTCCCCACCCCATGGCCTCCTCTCTGCCAGAGCATTGCTCCAGTGAGCTCCGGGCTGAAATAAGGCCTGGTTACAAATATGGGGATCCTTGACTTACAATTCAAGATCTATCCCTATACAGTCTCAAACAACCAAAATTATTCTCAGGTGGTACCTAACACCAGTAAAGTTAGCACATATGTTTCTATCACATTCCTCTCTATGCTGGAAACAATGTGGTAATTTAGGTCATTTTTTTCATAACTGGTGGCAATACCCTCTAATTAACAGTTTCTGGTCATTAGTTCTACAGAAAATCAAGAAGATCACAGGATATATCCTACCAAAAGACCCAGCATTAATCCTACTGAATCTATGGCCCAAATCTAAAATCATTAACAGTGATAAAGAGTTAATCTCAGTCTTGCTTACTGCCACAAAAAAATGTTATCGCCACGAAATGGAAAACAAGACCTCTCCCACAATTGAACTTTGGTATAGAAAATGATGGGATTAATTCATATCAGATTTTTAAAAAATCAGAAAACAGATTATTTCATATCAGATAAAATCAGAATGGGTAGCTCAACATGAATCAACAATAGAACACAAAAATGTAATGCTGAAATGGGATTGGTTTATAGAAACATGAAATGATTTAGTAAATACAGGTGGACAAAGAGATGGGTAGAACAAACTGCTTTATTCTTGTTTCATTGAAATAATATAAACCCTGGAGACAAGCTAACCAAAATCATAGAAAAAGAATGCAAGTATATGAGGAAATAGCCAAAAACTAACTTGAGTAACAAAAAGCTAAGAGGTTAATATAACATTGTACAAGAATTTGCAATTGTAAAATTCCTGATATTACAAACGAAGTACTGTAAGTTATTGTTTTTGATTTTGGGTTTTTTTTTTTTGTTTATTCTAGTTTTGTTACATACAGTAAGTTTTATGTTTTGTCTTATTGAATACTGTATTATATTTTGTTGATCTTTTGAAAAAATAAATAAATGTTTTTGCTTTTTAAAAAAGAAGAAGAGAAATTTGACAATACATGGTCAAGATTTTACACTTGGTTGGAGGATTACAATAAAGGAACTATATAATTCAACATTTATTAGAGAAATTATAGATACTATCTACAGTTATCTGCAGACTCTATGGATAAACGATTTTTTGCTTTATGGTATGCATTTTAACACTTAACTGGATACTGTAAGAAGTAATTGAACAGACTATGCGAGCCCCAGCCCCCGTCGAGCCTGCGCTGGCGGGGGGGGGGGCTGATTTGCCTCTGTGAGAGGCATGAAGAGGGAAGATGCCAACAGTGGGCAGAGCCAGCCTATTTAGGTCTGGCTCTTGCCCCCCCCCCTCCTCACCAGTCTGTTGGCACGCTCGGGGTTGAGCAAGTGAGGGACTGTGCTGCTGGCTTCGGGAGGCTTTACCTAGAAGCAGCAGCAGTAGCGCGGCAGCGTTTCCTGCCTCGTGGCAGCGGGGACAGCTTGCAGGCGGCTTGGCTTCAGCGGCAGCGGGGCTTCGGTCTGGCAGAGGAGGCTTTTGATCAGTGGCATTTGGTGGTGGCTTTTGACAGCGGCAGCATTATTTTGCGGTGGGGGCAAGATCGGGGGCAGGCATGGTGCGCGGGGGCCGCTTGGAGGTGGGGGCTGCCTAGCGGCTGTGGTGGTGGTGCTCCTTTGTCGGTGTCCTGGTCTTCGCCTTCCCCCTTCTGGCAGGCAACTTGTTAGTGTTCTGGGGCTGGTGTCTCTCCCCCCCTTTTTTGTGGCAGCGCGGCTGTGCACGCGGCGTGGTGAGGCCGCTGGGTGCTGCACTGCGCTGCCCTGCTCACTTTCTGCCTCCTTCTGCACCCCCCCCCATTTATCATTCAAAGGTATAAGTAGTGGGGGTGCAGCAGGCTATTTCTGTCATTGGAGTTCCATAGTCCCCTTGACTGGGCAACGTCTGTTTTGGGCGGGAAGAGTTCATGGTCACTGGTAGTATTTGAATAGGGTGGCCATTTTAACATAATTCCTGTGGCTCTGTTCTGTTCTTCTCAGGCAGCCATTTTGGGCTTTTCTTGATGGCAGCCATTTTGGATCTTCTTGGGGTGGCCATTTTAGACATCACCCTTCCCCAGGTTATTCATAACTAGTGTGGGCTTTTGCCCATTTGTATAGCTGTTTCTTAGCCTTCTCGGGCTTGTGGGGGGGAGCAGGTGAACAGTGCTTTTTACAGGGGACACCTTCCTTGTCTTTACATCATAGTCATGGCTCCTAAGAAAGATGCTGGGGCTTCTAAGGGTAAACAGCCCACCCCCAAAAGGGTTGGGGTTGTTCCAGCACCTGGCAGGCAGCCCTCTCAAAAGTGACCCATGCAGGTCCCTGTGCCAGTTCAGGTAGGTGACCCAGGGCATTCATCAGCTGGGTTGCAGGCGCCTTCGGCACTGTCAGGCAATGTGCATTTAACAGGGGTTCTTGGGGCACCTGCTGGTGTGATTTCACCAACTTTATTGGATGCATTCTGGGATAGTCCAGTGAGCCGGGCCATTCTGGACAGGTTAGCTGGGATTGAACAATGTCTGGAGGGGCTTTTGCCCTCTGATCAACTGGCTATGTCTTCTATGGAGTCTTTTCAGGCCCAGGTACTGAACCGTCTTTCTGCTATCGAGGATCAATTTGCAGGTGTTCCAAGCCACCCTGTTGTGCCAGTGAGAGATGAAGCACGACCGGCTTCAATGGAGGTTGCCACGGTGGAAAGAAAGGGCGAGGATCAGCAGGTGGATATTCGAAGTGTCCCATCTCTGGTGTCAGGAAGGCCAATTTTGATACAAACACTAGACATCACTTGGCCATGGGGTCCGGTGGGCTTGCAAGCTCCCACTGTTTCACCTATGTTCATGCCGGGAGGGGCACCTTTACATAGGGCAGTCAGTACGCCTGTTCCGTCCAGATCAGTTGAGGCTCCAGTGGGCACTTTGGTGGATCCTCCCACCGGTGAAAGTTTACTGACGTCACTGGCTGGTAGATCATTACCAGCCACAGTGGGCACACACACATACCCCGGCCTGCTCAGGTATGCAATTCCAGGGGTGTGTGTGGAATGGATGCGCTCCCCCAGATCCTGGTAATCGGACTTACGAGATGGTGCCAGCAAAGGAGTTGCCATTGGGGGAGCTAGCCATGCCGTTAGGTGATCACCTCATTGTGGCTACCAGGGAGAAGATTCTATGGGGAGATTACGTAGACATCTTCTCTTTGTTGTATAGGGAGTTAGATAAGAAGGATCGGGAGGACCTTGATGAATGCGACAAAGAGCACTTGAAGCATCGTAGCGTGGACAGAATCTACGCTAACTGGTACCCTGGCTTTTTAATCTATGCGGGGATGCTAGTTAGGGCAAAGCCTGAAAGGGCTCCATTGTTGCTTCAGTATATGGATATAATCCATAAGGGTTATTCAGATTTTGCTGGGTCCGCCTGGATGGAGTATGATAGGGCCTTCCGGATGAAGGCAGCTATGTACCCAGCTCTCCGTTGGGACTTGATCCACCCACATATCTGGATGCAAATGATGTCCCCAGCCAGGCCGATGGGGGGGGGAGCATTCAGACAGTGGGCATGTAGTAAAAAAGGCTAATGCAGCCAATGTTGGGGTTCCTCGGTCCCCAGGTGGCCAGGCAGTGCAAAGGCGCCCTTTGTGTTGGGAGTTTTCCTCACAAGGGTCTTGTGGCCATAGACCATGTCCCTTTCGGCACGAATGCCCCCTCTGTGCTGGCCCCCATTCCTTTCCATCCTGCCCCAAGTCAAAGTTCAGATCTGCTGCTAGGGATGGCAAAGGTGGCAGACGTCGGGGGGGCAGTCAGGCCTTACCTGACAAAGGGACCCAGTCCAATTAAGGTCCCGGTGTTGGAGCGCCTGTTGCGCCTTTACCCTAAGTTTGCCGATAGGCAATATTTGTTGGAGGGGTTCAAGTTTGGTTTTCACTTTCCCTATGTGGGTGAGAGATGTTCTTTTTCAGCTCCTAATTTGCCCTCAGTTCGTGGCATGGAGCAGGTGGTTTGAGCCAAGAGTCTGAAGGAATGTTTGGAAGGCAGGGTAGTTGGTCCTTTTTTTTTTCCTCCAGTGCCTAATCTGCAGGTATCGCCCTTAGGTGTAGTACCAAAAAAGGCACCTGGGGAGTATTGCCTCATTCACCATTTGTCTTTTCCTCATGGCAGCTCGGTGAATGACGCTATACCTAGTGAACTCTGCTCAGTTAGGTACACTTCTTTTGATGAGGCGGTTGGTATGGTCCGTAGCTGTGGGCGAGGGGCCGAATTGGCTAAATGTGGTATCAAGTCGGCTTTTCGTCTTCTGCTGGTCCATCCAGATGACTTTGTCCTTCTGGGTTTCTCCTTTGATGGGCAGTACTATATGGACAGGGCTCTCCTAATGGGATGCTCTGTGTCCTGCACTGCTTTTGAAAGGTTTAGTTCCTTTTTGGAATGGGCTCTGTGTGCATGCACGGGCTTGTCCAGTACTGCCCGCTATTTGGATGATTTTTTATTCGCCGGCCCTGCTGGATCTGGAATTTGTGCACAGTTATTGTCCAATTTTGAGCAAATGGCTATGGAACTTGGAACTTTAGCCGTCGAGAAAACGGAAGGCCCTAGTGTGGTCTTAACTTTTCTAGGTATCGATTTGGACACTGTGCTGCAGGTGTCACGCTTGCCTCCTGATAAATTGGCTAACCTTCGGTTAGTTGAGGAAGCGTGTACTAAAACTAAATTGACACTCAGGGAGTTGCAACAGCTAATTGGGCACCTTAATTTTGTGTGTAAAGTGGTGGCCCCAGGGAGGGCATTCTTGCACAGGCTGTGCGACTCGACGATAGGTTTAAGGTGTCCACATCATAGGACCAGGGTTATTCAGGGGATTAGAGATGACCTGTCAGTTTGGTGGGACTTCTTGGCATCTTAGAATGGGTTGTCCTTTTGGAGGACTGATCTCCAACTTGAGGCTGAACTGCAGGTCACCTCTGATGCAGCAGGCTCTTCGGGTTTCGGTATCTACTTTAGGGGTCACTGGTGTGCGGGGGACTGGCCATCTGAGTGGATTCATGCCAGGTGGATGCGTGACCTGATGTTTTTGGAGTTTTTTCCCATAGTGGTAGCTGCATACATTTGGGCTGATGACCTGGCTAGCCAGACAGTTCACTTTTGGTGTGATAATATGGCAACAGTACAGGTCATCAACTCCATAACGTCTAGATCACCCAGAGTAATGGCACTTGTCCAGGCCTTTACCCTCCAATGCTTGCGCTACAATATTTTGTTTAAGGCCAGGCCAGTGCCAGGAGTCTATAACAGGGTCGCTGATGCTCTGTCTCGGAAACAGATGGATCAAAAGCTACCTTTGGTGGCTTGCGATCGGAGCAGGTGCATCGCCCAGAAGGAAATGCAGGTGGTCAGGAGTTTGACACCTGTCATATTCCTCAGTACATTCTGACAACCCCTCGCTAGTTTTTGTTTTTATTAAATAATTAATAAAGTGGCCCTTGTTAAATCCATATTGGTGTCTGTCTCTTCATTCCGACTGGGGGGGCAATGCGAGCCCCAGCCCCTCCCAAGCCTGCACTGGCAGGGGGAGGGCTGATTTGCCTCCGTGAGAGGCATGAAGAGGGAAGACACCAACAGGGGGCAGAGCCAGCCTATTTAGGTCTGGCTCCTCCCCCCTCCTCACCAGTCTGTTGGCACGCTCAGCCCACCCTCCCGCCCTATTTTTAGTGCAGGTCTGACCGGCTGCCTTTTCCTGGAGCCAGGAAGGAATTTTTCACCTCCATCAGTTTCGCCTATGAATGGGGGTGTTTTTGCCTACCTTGCACTGATGATCGTGGTGTTGGTATATTGGCTTTGAGGGGCAAGGTTGTTAAATAGCATGGTCACTTTAAGTTTGGTGGGGTAGCGTGATCTGGATGGAAATGGTGAGCACCAGGGCATTGTTATAAAGGAAATAACGGGTCCTCCAAGAACGGCTTTTGGGCCTTTGCAGCTCAAGGCCGGGAAGGGGTGATCTTCCTTGGAACAATCTGGCCCAGCCTACCTTAGAGGGCCTTTGTGGCTTCTGGGGTGGTGGGTCAGGGGTTCTTTTCAACATGCCAAGCTGCTGGTCAAAAGCTACCTTCGGTGGCTTGCAATCAGAGCAGGTAATTGGCAATTACTATACAGACTGAAGACCCCCAACTTGTATCTGTGTTTTTTGTATGTTTGTTTGTGATAAAATAAAAAGTTTACTTTAAAAAGAGAGAGAGACTGAGGCCTTCTCCTGATGTTGCCTCCCAGCTCTGGGATTTGGAGGCTTAATACCTCTCAATGTGGTGGTTCCCCTCAGTCACCATGGCTAGTAGCCATTGATAGACTTATCCTTCATGAATCTAATTCTCTTTTAAAGCTGTTTATTCCTGTGGCCAGCACTACATTCTCTGTCAGTGAATTCCACATTTTAATCACTCAAATCTCGACAGGGAGTAGAACCACTCACCATGACTATTGGTCAAAAATCTGCACAGGCCGATCTTAAATTTGCATGCTCTAGGGGAGGCATGTATGTACCAGCAGCCCTCTGGTTATTTCAAGCTAAAACATTGCCCCAATTAATGTATGGGACAACTCTTGGACCCCCCTTCCCACTTTTCCCCGTTAGAAAAAAAATCAATCAAGATTCCTGAGAGCTTTATTTCAGGTGCCAAGCTATGTGTCCAGTGCCAGCTTACGTCTTGAGTTAGGCATGATTAAGGTAGAGGCTAGGGTAAGCCTTGCCTCCATTAACTATTGGTCAAAATTATCACATAAACCACGGGGTTTAACAGCATTAGTCCTGCAAGACTATTTTCAATCCTCTTTGGAGAAGGGAATTCATTTTAAACTGCAGAATTTGGGCTTCCCTCCTGATTTTGTCCTGCAAATGGGTTTTGATTAAGCAAAATCAATGATCAAACAAAGGTTGTTCAATGTAGAGCAACAAAGAGACATTAACAATGTTCCAAACTTCCTGTTAACTTCCTATCAGGTAATCCTGCCATGAGATGGATGAAGGGGAAGGAGGGAGGGAAGGACTGGCATTTCTCACTTTCTGGAATGTGGGGAGTAGTACAGGTTGTCTGAGAGACCCAGATTTACTATGACTAGGGTGACTGTTATCTCAGCAGATGGCCTTGGGTCCCAGGCTCTCTCTTTTGCTGTCAGGGATATTCTGGCCAACTGTCATTTACAGCTGAAGCCGCTTTTGCCGCGCACGCGCTTAGTAGCAATTTGTGGGTAGGTTGGGGGGCATTTTGAATGAAGTATAACTGGGGGTGTCAGGAAGCTCTTGGCATCACTGACAAAGCATTGCTAATGTATCTCTATGAACAGCTTTCAATAAACACTATCTTCTTTATGAAGCCTGGTGTTTGACTGGCTTTCTGGAGAACTTGACGCCTAGATGATGCGGTTGCTCTAGGAAAACCCACACCAATGGGCAGTGCACCAGTGAAGGCGAAACCGAAAGCCATGCCACCCTGGCAGAAGGACGGAACCCGGGAGCAACAGATGAAGCAGGGGCTCTGCCTCAAATGTGGGGAGACTGGCCATTTTGTCGCCACATGTCCTGGGGGGACCCCCTCTTTGGGCCCGGGGAAAGGAGGAAAAAAGAAGTTCAAGACCTCGACTCCCAAGCCAACAGCCAAGTCAAAGGGTGTGAGAGCCCTGCAGGCAACTCCGTTGGGTGATGAGTCGGAGTCGTTGGAAGAGGAGCCAGCCTCGGTGGCAGGAAACGGGAAGGACCTGCTGTAAACAGCGCTGAACAGCAGGTCCCTGACTCCCAGGAGCTAAGACCGGTGAGCAATACCCCTTCCCTCTTTTTCGTGACTGTGACTTTAATTGACCCTGAATTTCATACGCACGTAAGGGTACGGGGTTTAGTGGACTCGGGATGTGGGCGAGACATTATAATTCCCTCTTTGGTGATGGGATTGGGAACTAAGGTAGTAAAACTAACTGAGCCCCTGATTTTTACCCAAATGGATGGGTCCACGATGAAGGAACCGTGTAAATATGAAACGGTTCCCCTGCGGATGGGACTGAGGAGGCACTGGGAAATGAGGCCCTTCATAGTCACCCCTGTGGCGAGGTTTCCGCTGGTGCTTGGCAGCCCCTGGTTCTACTACCACAACCCCCATATATTATGGGAAGAGGGGGTGGTGAACTTCATCTCCCCTCGCTGTAAGACTCACATATGGAACAACTCTTGGGGGGACCCTCCGGGAGCACCTTCAGTGCTGGTGGGGCTTGCGGAGGCAGAACTCAAGAGCATTCCCCGAGAGTATCAGGACTTAACGGCTGTGTTCGAAGAAGGGGGGGCAGCATAGAAACTCAGACTGTGCGATTGAATTACTGCCTAACCAGAAGTTACCCAAAGGGAAATTATACTCCATGAGCGCTGCAGAGAAAATTGAATTAAGGAAATTCATTGATAAAAACCTAGCCAGGGGGTTCATTCGACCTGCTTCCTCCCCGTGCGCAGCTCCCGTGCTATTCCAGAAAAAGAAGGATGGGGACCTGAGATTGTGCATGGATTACAGAGGGCTCAACACAGTTTCCACAACAAACATTTACCCTTTACTCTTAATTAAAGACCTTTTGGCCGCGGTGGTGAGTGGAAAAATCTTCTCTAAGCTCAATTTGAGAGATGCCTACTTCCAGGTGCACATAAGGGAGGGGGATGAGTACAAAACGGATTTCAACACCCCATTGGGACAATTTGAATATTTGGTGATGCCCTTCGGCTTACAAGGGGCTCCTGGGGTCTTTATGAACCTGATAAATGAAGTGTTGCACAAACATTTGTTCAAGGGGGTCCTTGTTTACCTTGATGATATCTTACTGTATTCCCCTGATAAAGAGTCACACGTCCGGTTGGTGCGAGAGGTCCTCCAAACGTTGCACAAGCACAAGCTATTCGCAAAACTTTCTAAGTGCGAGTTCCATCACTCCGAGATCTCGTTTCTAGGCTATCGAATCTCCCAATGGGGGATTGAGATGGGCCCAGCCAAAGTACAGGATGTGGTGGGGTGGGAGGCCCCAAAGACTCTTAGACAATTACAGGCATTCCTTGGATTCACCAATTCTTGCAGATCATTTTTGGCGAACTTTGTGCAGGTGTCTCTCCCCCTCACAGATCTTCTAAAGACAAAAGGGGAGGGGCCTGATAGCACCAAACTGGGGGCTAAGCTAGAGTGGACCCCTGAGTGCCAAGGCACCTTTGAGCAGCTCAAAAAACTGTTTACTTCTGAGCCGGTCCTGGCTCACCCGAATGAATTGAAAAAGTTCATAGTGCAAGTCAACGCCTCGGACGTGACTATGGGAGGGGCCATCCTGCAAGAGGGGGAGGATGGAAAACTCCACCCATTCGCGTATGTGTCAAAGAAATTTAATGACACAGAAAGAAATTGGGCCGTGTGGGACAAGGAAGCAGGTTCTATCAAATTGGCCCTCTAGACCTGGCATCATTCGTTGGAAGGGGCCTGGGTGCCTTTTGAAGTTTGGACTGATCACAAAAACCTCAAACTGTTACGCACCCCGAGAAACTTGAACGCTAAGCAGCTCCAGTGGGCTGATTTCTTTTCTAAGTTTAACTTCACGCTGCACCATTTTCCGGGGGAAGCAAACTCGGGGGAAGCGAAAGGGAGGAGGTCTGCGATTCCATGTTCACGCCTTCTCAGTTGGGAGGTGTCGTGGTGACACACAGTCAAGCTCAGACTCCACCCTCCACCCTCCCTCCTGGGACGCTAGGTTCACCTCCGCCCTCTCTGACACTGAGAGACAGATGCTAGAGATGGAGGGGGGGTTGAATGAGATGAACAAGGATGTTGGCAGAAAGGGGGGAAGTTGTTCGTTCCGCTGTCACTGAGGGGAGAGGTTATGGAGTGGGTTCATGGCACCAAGCTGGCGGGACATACTGGGTTTGTAAAATCATTGCAATTGCTGCAAAGACAGTTTTGGTGGCCGGGAATGAGGAAAGACTTGTCTTTATTTGTCCAGTCATGTCAAACGTGCCTCAAGAGCAAGCCATGCCCCGGCAAACCACCTGGGCTGTTACAACCACTCCCAACTCCCGGTCACCCCTGGGAGGTCATCTCCATGGATTTTATAACAGATCTTCCCCTGAGCAGGGGGAAAACAGTAATATGGGTGGTTGTAGACTTGTTTTCAAAACAAGCACACTTTATGCCATTTAAGACGATCCCCTCAGCCAAAAAGTTAGCTAAGGCATTCCTGCAGCATGTCGTACGATTACACATGCTGCCATTAAAGGTCGTATCTGACAGGGGGTCGCAATTTGCTTCCCAATTTTGGGGGGAGTTGATGGCACTGTTGGGGGGTGGAGTGGGGGGTTAGCAGTGCATATCACCAGGAGATGGATGGAAAGACTGAGAGTGTTAACCAAACTCTCAAGCAATACCTGCGTTGTTTCACTAATTTCCAACAAGACGATTGGGAATCGTTATTGCCTTTAGCTGAGTTTTGTTACAATAATACATGTCACACTTCTACCGGGGTCTCGCCATTCATGGCAGTGCATGGTTATGAGTCCCCTCCTCTCCCATTCCTGTCGCAGCCCAAGCTGCCAGCAGGAGACGCTGGGGATTGGTGTAAATGGCTCCAAGCCACTTGGCCCCTCCTTGCCCACACTCTGGAGGATGCCAAGCAAGTATACAAAATACAGGCTGACAAAAAGAGAGACAAAGGGTGGGACCCCAAACTGGGGGAGTTCGTGTACATATCCACCCAAAACATCAAATGGCTCCAACCCAGTCGCAAGTTGGGTTGGAAATATGTGGGACCATTAGAAATTAAAAGGGTAATCAATGCAGTCACGGTTACCTAAGTCTCTGAAAGCAATCCATCCTGTATTCCATCTCAGGTTACTACGCCATTTGCCTGAGGAGAATCAATGGCGACTGCACCACCCGACACCACCACCCCTCATGGTGGGGGGGAACCACATTACGAGGTTGCTGAAATCCTGGATTCCAAAGTGTCGCACAATCAACTGTACTATCTCATTGAATGGGTTGCTTTTGGACCTGAACAAAGGGAATGGGTACGGGCTGAACACGTTAATGCCCCACGCTTGGTCTGATGGTTCCATAAGCTATACCCTCACAAACCCAGGATAGTTCAAGAATCAGGGGGACAGAATGTCAGGTAATCCTGCCATAAGATGGATGAAGGGGAAGGAGGGAGGGAAGGACTGGCGTTTCTCACTTTCTGGAATGTGGGGAGTAGTACAGGTTGTCTGGGAGACCCAGATTTACTATGACTAGGGTGACTGTTATCTCAGCAGATGGCCTTGGGTCCCAGGCTCTCTCTTTCACTGTCAGAGATATTCTGGTCAACTGTTATTTATGACTGAAGCCGCTTTTGCCACGTGCGTGCTTAGTAGCAGTTGGTGGGTAGGTTGGGGGGGCATTTTGAATGAAGTATAACTGGGGGTGTCAGGAAGCTCTTGGCATCACTAACAAAGCATTGCTAATGTATCTCTATGAACAGCTTTCAATAAACGCTATCTTCTTTATGAAGCCTGGTGTTTGACTGACTTTCTGGAGAACTTGACAGAAGCTTAAATATGTTGTTGCCCCACCTTATCTCTCTGTCCTGGAGGTACTCAGTCAACAGAGAGCTTTTACTCTGGTGAGAGGGTGAGTCCTCCCCTCTGCAGTTTTAGAGAGGAGATATAAAAAGACTCCCATGAAGGAAAGGATTTGTCTGTGCAGCAGTGAAGAGGTGGAGTCAGTTGAGCATGTATTATTCCACTGTCACTTCTATCAGGAAGCCCGTTCTAATATAATTTTCCTGGATGTTCCAATGTTTATATTTTAAAGAAACTTTTAATGGGTGTTAATCAACAAGTTACCATTAGTTGTGCCAATTTTTTTTCAGTAGCCTGTAGAATTCGTAGAGAAATATTATGTACAGATTTTAACTAATTGTTGTCAATAGATCGGACCAATTTTACCTTCTAATGTCATTATTGTAAAGCTTTTATTCTTGACTTGTACTGGTAATTGGCTGAATAAAGAATTGATAGATTGATTGATTGCTTGATTGATTGATTGATTGACTGACTGACTGATTGATTGATTGATTGATTGAATCACTCTCTGGGTAAAATAGTATTTCCTTTTGTCCATCCTGAACCTACTGCCCATCAGCTTCATTGGATGTCCTGGGTATTTTGGGAGAGGGAGAGAAATTTCTCTTTGTCAACTCTCTCCACCTGATGTACCAGCGTCACTTAGGCTCACTGGGTTGGATAGGATTCTGGCAAGACACCAAGTCTTGGTGTCAGAAGCCCTAACCTAGTCAGCAAAACACCATGCCTTGCGGTTTGAGCAAGAATAGCATTTATTATAGAGCTGCAATAGAAAGGTCACTGTAGCAGGTACATTGTTCAGAATGACTTGGTTACAGAAAGCAAGTGGTTATACCGAGAAGGGGGTGAATGGGGACCCCCCCTTCTACCAATCAGGGAATAACATGCGACTGGGAATCGAAAGTTACTACGCTAATGAAGTTCCCAACGCCCCCATTATTCTCAGGAAAGCCGGAGCTTTGAAAGCGATAGTAAAGCTCGCAGCTTGACTCCTCAAGGTCAGAACGTTCAGTCTGCGAGAGATAGGGGTTACCAGATGCACATTCCACTCTCACACCCTAGACATAAATCAACACCCCTCGGATTCCAACCTCCCGCCTGTCACGCCACTATGGCGCCCATTGCCATCCTCCCCTCCCCTCCATCCATCATGGCAGGGCTACCTGACATGCAGCCCCCTCGAAAATAACTCTACCCCTTTGGCTTATGGGGGTACAACTTGTGAAATGCCCGGATAAGCCGGGGGGCCAGAACATGTTCCGCCCGCACCCACTCCCTCTGCTCCGGCCCAAACTCAATCCATTCAACAAGATAAAACAAGCGATTGCGAGAGATCTTAGAGTCCAAGATTTGCGATACTTCGTAGTGAGGTTCCCCCCCACCAACAGCGGAGGCGGGGTTGGCCGTCGCGGTCTCCATTTGTTCTCCTCAGGTGCCCGGCGAAGAAGCCTTACATGAAAAACAGGATGAACAGACTTTAGAGATTTGGGCAACGCCAATTCGACAGTCACATTGTTAATTACTCTCACAATCTCAAATGGTCCAACAAATTTCCAACCAAGTTTGCGACTCGGTTGAATGTGACGCAAGTGTTGTGTGGACAAATAAACAAATTCCCCACACTTCGGAAAGGTTGCGTTTCTTGTCTGCCTGGACTTTATAAGCAGTCTTAGCGTCCTCTAGAGTCCTGGCTAACGATGACCACGCCATCTGCAATTGTTTGCACCAATCCCCAGCATCTCCCGCCGGGAGGTCGGGAGAAGTCAGAAATGGCAGAGGCGGGGCGTCATATCCATGAACTGCCTTAAATGGGGACATCCCCGTCGACGAGTGCTGAGTATTGTTGTAACAGAACTCAGCCAAAGGCAGAAGAGAATGCCAATTGTCCTGCTGAAAGTTGGAAAAACAGCACAAATACTGTTCCAGAGTCTGATTCACACGTTCAGTCTGCCCATCGGATTCCGGATGGTATGCACTGCTGACCCCCCGCTCCACCCCAAGCAGTGACATCAATTCGCTCCAGAACCGGGAAACGAATTGCACCCCCCTGTCCGAGATCACCTTAGCAGGCAAAGTGTGGAGCCTCACCACGTGTTGTAGGAACGCAGAGGCAAGTTTCTTGGCAGAGGGGATAGAGGCAAACGGAACGAAATGAGCCTGCTTCGTAAACAGGTCCACTATCACCCATATGACAGTTTTGCCCCCGCTAGGGGGTAAGTCAGTAATAAAGTCCATAGAGATTACTTCCCATGGCCGAGCCGGCGTGGGGAGGGGTTGCAGAGCCCCCGGGGGTTTACCGGGTCGAGGTTTACTCATCAAGCACGTTTGGCAAGCCGACATGAACAGTGAAATGTCTTTTCTAAGCCCTGGCCACCAAAATTGTCTTTGCAGGAGCTGGAGGGATTTCACAAACCCCGTGTGTCCAGCCAATTTCGACCCGTGAGCCCAGCTCATCACCTCCCCCCGTAGAGAACGTGGGCCAAAGAGCTTGTCATTTTTAGTCCAGCAACCATGCGCATTTTGGGAGACGCCTTCTTCCCCCCCCACCTCCTCTCTATCAGCGTCCGACATAGCTGTAGAAAATTTCGTCACCCAGTCATTGGTAGGAGGGTCTGGGGACGGGGGGGAATGTTTAGCCTGGCCCCAAGTGGTTACTGCCCCTCCCAACTGGGAGGGCGTGAAGACCGAGTCATGAATCTCCTCCCTTTTGCTGTCGTGCTGAGGGAGGCGTGACAGTGCATCGGCCAGCGAGTTAGACGTTCCCGGGAAGTGGTGTAGTGTGAAATTGAACTTGGAGAAGAAATCAGCCCAACGCAGCTATTTGGCGTTCAAGGAACGGGGGGAGCGGAGAAGCTCGAGGTTTTTGTGATCAGTCCAGACCTCGAACGGAAGTCGCGCCCCCTCAAGCCAATGTCGCCAGGTAGCCAACGCTAAGCGGATCGATCCCGCTTCTTTTTCCCACACCGACCAATTCCATTCAGTATCGTTAAATTTTCTGGAAACATAGGCAAGGGGGTGTAATTTACCATCCTCCCCCTCTTGGAGGATCGCCCCCCCCATAGCAACATCGGAAGCGTCGACTTGGACAATGAATTTTTTAAGTTCATTCGGGTGGGCTAACACAGGTTCCGACGTGAAAAGGGCTTTCAATTTGTCAAATGCCCTCTGGCACTGTGGCGACCACTCTAGTTTGGCCCCTGGTCGAGTGCATTCGGGTGGCTTCCCTTTTGTTTTCAATAAGTCAGTTAGGGGAAGGGCCACCTGGGCAAAGTTCGATAGGAACGATCTATAAAAGTTCGCGAATCCGAGGAACCCTTGGAGTTGCCTCCGTGTTTTGGGGGCCTCCCACCCTATCACATCTTTGATTTTATCAGGGTCCATCTCAATCCCCTTTTGGGATATGCGGTAGCCCAGAAAAGGGATCTCTGTTTTGTGAAATTCACACTTGGACAGTTTTGCAAACAGTTTATGCTTGTGCAACGTTTGTAACACTTCCCTCACCAGTTTCACATGGGACTTCATGTCAGGGGAATATAAAAGAATGTCATCAAGGTAAACAAGGACCCCCTTAAACAAATACTTGTGGAGCACCTCATTAATCAAATTCATGAAGACTCCCGGGGCTCCCTGAAGCCCGAACGGCATGACCAGGTATTCAAATTGGCCCAGAGGGGTGTTGAACGCCGTTTTAAATTCGTCCCCCTCCCGAATTTGGACCCTGAAGTAGGCATCACGGAGATCTAGCTTCGAGAAAACCTTCCCCCAGCCACCGCAGCCAATAAGTCTTTTATCAGGGGCATGGGGTAGGCGTTTGTGTTGGAGACTGCATTCAAGCCACGATAGTCGGTGCACAGCCGCAACCCCCGTCCTTTTTCTTCCGGAAAAGCACAGGAGCCGCAAACGGGGAGGATGCTGGCCGTATAAAACCCCTACTCAGATTTTTGTCAATGAATTTCCTCAGTTCCACTTTTTCTGAGGGGCTCATAGAATACAACTTCCCTTTCGGTAGTTTCTGGTTAGGTAAAATTTCAATCGCACAGTCTGAGTTCCTATGGGGGGGCAATTCGTCGGCTTCCTCCTCTCCAAAGACAGGGGCCAGGTCATGATACTCAGGTGGAATGCCTTCCAGTTTGGCTTCCGCCACCCCCACCGACACTAGGAGTTGCCCCCCCGTCATGGGTCCCCACTCATTCTTCCATAAGTGGGACCGGCATTTGTCGGAGATGAAATTCACTTTCCCCTCCCCCCATAGGACGTGTGGATCGTGATCAAAGAACCACGCGCTTCCGAGTACTAGGGGAAAGCGGGCAGGCGGGGTAACAACAAAAGGCCTTTCTTCCCAATGCTGCCCAATTCCCACCCTCAAGGGCACAGTCTCGTATTTACAGGGTTCTTTCATGGTGGAGCCATCCATCTGAGTAAATATTAAGGGGTCGTTTAGTTTAACAACTTTCGCCCCCAGTCCCGTTACCAGTGTGGGATTGATGAGGTCTCTCCCACACCCAGAGTCAATGAGAGCCCGTACTCTCACATGGGTCAATAGACCCGGGTCCATTAAAGTCACTGTAAGAAAGAAAAGAGAGGGGGTTTGCTCACCGGGGTTTGCGCCTGGGAGTCCGGGACCTGCTGTTCAGCGCTGTTTACAGCAGGTCCGTCTCGTTTCCCTGCGGCACAGCTTCGCCATCAGATGAGTCGGATGCCTCGCTGAGCGGTTTGGCTTGCAGGGCTTTCGCCCCCCTCGGCTTTGCCACCGGTTTTGGCGTGGAGGTGTCGAACTTCGTCTTAGCTCCCTTGGGCGCTCCTGACGATGCTGATGTGGTCGGGCAGTTCGCGGCGAAGTGGCCCCCTTCTCCGCATTTGAGGCAAAGACCTTGCTTCATTCGAAGTTCCCTCGTACCATCCCTCGGTTTTGGATTCGGGGTAGGGGTTTCCCCCTCGCTGCCGGCGCAGGGCCGCTGTTGGCCATCGCTGCGGCATCATCTAGCTTGATGGTTTTCAGCCGGTTCTCCATCGTGATGGCGGCTTGTATCCATCCCGAGAGGGTGTCTGGGTCTTGGGTTTTGGTGACTTCTCGCCGGATCTCTGCGTTGAGTCCCAACTTGTAGTAGTCCACGAGGGTCCCATCTTGCACCCCTCGGATTTTAGCCGCGCACCTACGGAACTCCGCCGTGTAATCTCTTACCGATCTCGTGCGTTGCTTGAGGGCTCAGATCGCTGCCTTTGCCGCTTTGTTAGAGTTCGCGTCCTCGAACTGCTCTTTCATGGCCCACATAAAAGAATCGATTTCTCTCAACTCACGCCCATCAGCCTGGTGAAGTCCCACATACCAGTCAGCGGCCGCTCCCTTCAGGTGGGCTGCTATGACATCGACCATACGCTCTTCGCGCTGGAATAGATGGCCCCAAGTCTCGATAAATCTCTCGGCTCTCACGAGGAAGAACGGAAACTTCTCGGGGTCTCCGTCAAAATCTGCATCCAGCAGTTCCGCAGGTTTCGGTGGCAGAAACCCCCAAGGTCGAGGGGTGGTTGCCCCGGCGGCCCCTGCGGCCCTGGCCCCGCGGGTTGATCCGGAGGCCCGGCTGGTACGTTCTGCTGGCCTTGATCCGGTGCCGGCCGTTGATCCTGGGGAACTTGGTCTGTTGGCTCCTCTCGCCTTTGTCACTCACGCTCCTCTCGGATGCCCTCTGCGATCATCTGTGGGATGCGGGCGAGGGATTCATCTAGGTAGCGCCTCAGGCGATCTTGGCTCGGTTCCCCACTCCACCTCCGTCTCACCACGGCACCTTCCAGGCTCTCGGAGTCTCGGCCGGTTTCTTCCAGGGCTCCCGCCGTAATCAGTCTGCGGACCGATCTTTCAGGGTGGCCTCCCCCACCGATGCTCGCGGGGTTCCAAACCATGTCTCGTGGGTTTCAGCCAGGGGTTTCACCCAGTCTCGTCTACGTCCGACTCGGTGGGTCACCCCTCCATAGGCCGCCCCATATGGATCCCCGTAGGGCCCTCCAAAGTCGTACTCCGGACCCCATTGTCCCGGCACGTATGTGTCAGGGGTCTCTCTGGGTACGTCCTTCCCGGGAGGTTTCTTCTCCTTTTTCTTTTCTTCTTCGATCGGGAGAGTATCTTCTTCACCGCTACTCATTTTGGAGTTGCGGGTTTCTGACCAGTCCCGAAGTTGATGAGGATTCTGAACAAACTGTCAGAAGCCCTAACCTAGTCAGCAAAACACCATGCCTTGCGGTTCGAGCAAGAATAGCATTTATTATAGAGCTGCAATAGAAAGGTCACTGTAGCAGGTACATTGTTCAGAATGACTTGGTTACAGAAAGCAAGTGGTTATACCGAGAAGGGGGTGAATGGGGACCCCCCTTCTACCAATCAGGGAATAACATGCGACTGGGAATCGAAAGTTACTACGCTAATGAAGTTCCCAACGCCCCCATTATTCTCAGGAAAGCCGGAGCTTTGAAAGCGATAGTAAAGCTCGCAGCTTGACTCCTCAAGGTCAGAACGTTCAGTCTGCGAGAGATAGGGGTTACCAGATGCACATTCCACTCTCACACCCTAGACATAAATCAACACCCCTCGGATTCCAACCTCCCGCCTGTCACGCCACTATGGCGCCCATTGCCATCCTCCCCTCCCATCCATCCATCATGGCAGGGCTACCTGACACTTGGTAAGAAAGAGAAGAGGACACAAGCCTTCAGTACAACCTATTTATTTGAACCTGACCATGATATAAAAAGCTCCAAGCATTCACCAAAAATGCAGTGTGCACAATTAAGAAAGAGACATCTCATCTCCCAAAGACCCCAAAAGGGTGTTCAGGTGGCACTGAACAATGGAACCTGGACAATATTCCCTTCTGCAAGAAAATAAAACACATACGTCAAACATCCTGTGGGAATGTCATGAGTTCACCATTATCCAGAGGCTTCCCCTTGATGGCACCATAAAATCATAAACTGTTCCTCCCTAAGGGCTATCAGTTAGGTCAGAGACAGAGCAGGTGAGGTATAGACAAAAGTCTCTTGAGATCCAGCCTTGGAGTGGTGGGGCTATAATGCAGTGACGTGGTTGAGTTTTTCAGGGGCTCTGAGACTCACCAACTTCTGGAGCTTTTTTAGGGGGGCATTTGATTTTCCTTGGTCCCATCAGTTTGTCGGGAGTACGAACTGATTGCAGAGGACTTTATATCTGAGCCCCCCATTTGTGGCAACAACGGGTGTGGAGTCAGAATCATCCTGAAGCAGGAAGCACTGAAGACCAGTCGTGATAGCATGACTGACAAGCTGTATTACCCCTAAACAAAGAGCCTTTTAACCTCGTCATAACAACTAGGCGATGAACTTGTAAGTACTTTCTTTTTCTTGACAACTTCTAAGCTTGGAAAACAACTCTCAATTGCCCCTATAAATCTTCCCGAGAAGCCAAAGGAGGTGTTGAGGAATTTTCTCTCCTTCACACATTCCTATGCTAAATGGCCGAACAGAGTTTCGGGGTGTCAACGTCATTTATAAGTACAAGGGGCAGAGTAATATATTGAAATTTCCTATCTGCTATTTGGAAAACATCTTAAATATTGAAGAACAGTAACTTACTTGATTTATGGAAGAGAAACGGTCTGGATTTAAAATGGCAATGAAGCTAGCACTCTTAATGGCGTAATTTCACAGAGACGACTGTTTACAAGAAACCCGGCTTAAGTGTGAAATGGCTCTCTCAGCACAAATTGGTGAGGACCTGCAACTGTCAGAAACTTTCTGGGAACAGATCATTCTACAAATGCAAACTAAAATATGTGAAGCTATCTTGACTGCTGGAAGTACTAAGATTTTTCAGCTGCCAGCCACAATGAGACACCTTCACAAGATGTGGACTGTTTGATTTCTCACACAAGCAGTTTCGAAGAGGATGGGATCAGCTTCAAAGTGCTTTCAGAGACCGAGCAAGGTTTGAAGTGCTATTACACAAACAAGTTTGAAAATGATTTGCAGTACAAAGATCAAAGGCACAGGAGACAAATAATTTTAGGGAGACACATGCAGGGAAAACAGAAGAAAAATAAATTGTATGATTAATTTATAGCAATATATCTTGATGGTTTGCAAGGTTAAATTGATTAATGAAAAGATTTATCTAAAGTGAAACTCTCAAATGGTTAAGAAGTATCTGTTTATATAGTACTACTCTCTTCCTGCTCTCAAATTGTAGCAATATTGATGCTTATATTTTTCACTATATATATAAATGATTGACTAAGAATATAATCAGTAGGTACAAATATTGCTTACCTTCGATGTCTTAACTGATCAGTGAAAGTTATAAGTAATGGTGGGTTTATTTGAAATAATATGTGCTAGATATCTGTAATGATTTAATTGATATTTGATAAAAAATTATAGGGCAAGTTTGATTTGTAAAGTAGGCACTGCAGGGAAAAAAATAAATGCAATGGGCTGATTATTTAGCGGAGATGCAATGACTTAAATGCTGTGAGAGAAAAGATGGATTTATATATAGGGTGAGGTGAAAGTATTTTGGCATTGTAAAGTTGGGAGTTGATGTTAAGGAGAAAATATAAATTACTATGTTTTTGCAAGCAAATGGGATTTTGAAAGCTAACAATGCGAAAAATATAAAAGAATATCTTTTTTTTTTTTGTCAATGGCTGAACATTTATTTGAATGAAACTTTTAAATGTGGCTAATTAGCTCATTGACCTTTACATTAACAATTATATTTCACACTGTGCAGTACACCACGACTCTGTTGTGGATCATGTACTGCTTAATTTTTTTTTTTTAAGTTTATTTAACATTTTGTTATTGTACATACATTCATAGTGTTTAGTACTATATCTTATCGAGTCATTTTTTCCCCCCATTATACATATCTGTTTCAACCAAATATACAACTTTGACCATCTTTTTTCAAATGTCTCATAGTTTTTACCTTGTATCATTATACTTAATCTATCCATTTCTGCCATTGACAGCAATTTATCTATCGTATCTTCCTTAGTGGGTACGCTCTCTCCTTTCCATCCTCTAGCTAGCAAGATTCTCGCTGCGGTAAACGCATACACCGTTATATACTCATCATCCTTACTAATCCTATCTGGTATCAGGTTTAAAAGTGCGCATTCCGGTGTGAAGGGTAGTTCATTTCCCAAGATTTCATATAATAGTTTAAACACAACATGCCAGTATCTTTGTACTTTTACACAACGCCACCACATATGAAGGTATGAGCCAACATTGTTTTTACATTTCCAACAATTTGTCGATAAGCCTTCATAACATTTTGCACTCTTGGCTGGTGTCCAGTGCCATCTATAAAACAGTTTAAGTATATTTTCTTTGAACGGAATTGCTCTCATCATACTAGCAGCTCTCCAAATCTTTGACCACTGATCTATCTCTATGGTATGTTCAAGATCTTTCATCCAAGCAACCATATTCTTTTTCACCGTCTCATCTATTAAATGCTCTGATAGTAGGAATACATAGATTTTTTGTATTTGTTTATCATTGGAGGAAAGCCATATCTTATCAAGCTCATTCTTATTATCATAGAAGCCCACCTTCTTATCCTTATTAAATCTCGATGTTACTTGTACATAATCCCACCAGGTAAGTTTTAAATTCCGAGCATTCAACTCATCTTCTGTTATTAAATTATTATGTTTGTCTAATAGATCGTTGTATTTCACTTTTTTATCAATTCCCATCAGGGTCCACTTTGTGTTAGCTTCAATAGGTGCAATCCACCTAGGAGTTTTTAGGTAATGCTTATGCCTGATCTCCTTCCATACTCTCATTAAGGCTCCTCTTAATGTGTGACAAGTGAAATTCTTGGAAGGTTTATTGTCATACCATATGTATTTGTGCCAACCCATCACTAAGTTGAACCCTTCTAAACCTAATAATCGGGTATTTTCTAATGTTACCCAATCCTTCACCCAAGCAAGAGCCGCGGCTTGATAATAAAGCTTCCAGTTAGGCATACCAAACCCTCCTCTATCTTTCCTTTCCTGCATGACTTTATGGCTAATCCTGGGTCTTTTATTACTCCAAATAAACTTGTTACAGATTTTTCTAAGCTCAAAAAAGAAGTTGTCTTTCCTTAAGATAGGTATATTTTGCGCTAAAAATAAGAATCTAGGTAGCACATTCATTTTAATAGCTGCTATTTTCCCCATAAATGAGATCTTCAGGTCTTTCCATCTCAACAAATCCTTCTTTATTTCTACCAGTAACTTGGTGTAATTGTCTTCTACCAACGTACTATTCCTGTTGGATACTGCAATACCGAGATACTTGACCTTTTTCACCATCTCCATACTAGAGATATCTCTAATTTTCTTCATTTGGAGATCAGTACAATTTTTCACTATAATTTTTGACTTTTTAAGATTGATTTTTAGTCCTGCTACCTGGCCGTAATCTTGTATGATTCCGATTAATTCTGCCAAAGATGCCACCGGATCTTCTAATATAAACAGGAGGTCGTCGGCGAAGGCTTGTACTTTAAACTCATCTTTTTTAATCTTTAGTCCTTTAATTGTTTGAGTTCCTCTTATTGCATCAATCAGAGTCTCGAGCGTAAAGATGAATAGCAACGGGGATAGTGGACACCCCTGTCTAGTACCCTTTTGTATTTTAATATTTTCTGTCATATCCCCGTTTATTTGTATTTTGGCATTTTGTGATTTATAGATCGCGCTTATCAATGCCAAAAAATTTGCACCACAATCCCACGCCTCAAGTTTCTGTGACATAAATTGCCAACTGACATTATCAAATGCCTTTTCTGCATCTAGGAAAACCAGTGCCATAGATTTATCTGGATGGACTTCATAGTATTCTAACACGTTGATTAACGTCCTGATGTTATTCCTAATCTGTCTCTTTGGCAGAAACCCTGCTTGATCTTGATGTATCACCTGCGTTAGAATTTTTTTGAATCTGGCTGCTACAACTGATGCAAAGATCTTATAATCTGCATTTAACAACGAAATTGGTCTATAATTCCTAATTTCTTTTTCATCTGTTCCCACCTTATGAATCAAAGTTATTAAAGCGTGATTCCATGAGTCAGGGAGCCTCTGAGTTTCTGGTATTCTTTGAAACACCTGCTTAAGTACTATCACAAATTGATCTGAATATCTTTGGTAAATTTCTACTGGTATACCATCAGGTCCCGGTGTCTTGTTTTTCTTCTGTTTCTTAATTGCTTCCGTAATTTCACAAATAGTGATCGGTTCATTCAAAATTCGTTTTTGTTCCTCACTGAACTTCTTGGTATTTCTATTATCCAAATATTGTATTGTCATCTGTCTATCTTGCTTCTTCTGTTGGTACAAATTTGTATAAAATTTTTCCACAATTTTTTTCATTTCAATTATATTGCCTTTCTCTTCTCCTTTCCCATTTCTTAAGGATTTGATTATCTTTTTCTCCTCTTCTTTCCTAAGTTTATATGCCAGCCATCTAGATGGTTTATTGGCATTCTCGAAGTAATGTTGTTTTGCGAATTCTATGTTTTTGGCAATTTCCTGAGTTAATATAAGATTCATTTGATGATGCAACCATTTTAACTTTAGGAATGTGCTGGCTGAGTCTATTCTTGTCTTTTTGAGTTTTTCCTCCTCTTCCCCAATTTGGGTCGTCAAATCCTCGTATTGTTTCCTCCTTAATTTCCTGACCCAAGCTTCTTGATTAATGAACCAACCTCTTAAATATGCTTTAAATGCATCCCATACTATTTCTATGGGTGTTTCTGGTTGAATATTCCTATCAAAGAATTCCTTAATCTCATCTTCTGTTTTTTTATCAAATTTCTTATCTCTTAATAGATTTTTATTCAGTCTCCATCTAATCCTCCTAGATCTATCTCGCAAAGATAGCATTAATGGGCTATGATCTGCAAAAGTGTTAGGGAGTATTTCAACATCCATCATATCCCTAACAAGTGAGGTTGAGATCCATACCATATCTATTCGGGACCACGAATTATGCCTGGCTGAATAGAATGTATAGTCTAATTTTCTCGGGTTTCTTGTTCTCCATGCATCCACCAGGCTTAGTTCTTCAGCCAATTGCAGAAACTCCTTTGGTAATACATTCCCTGAAAATTTATTCGTGCTGTGAGTCTTCTTATCCAATTTCCGATCCAAAACTGCGTTAAAATCTCCTACAATACAAATCTCTGTCATAATATGAGGTAGTATCATATCTCTTAATACATTGAAAAATTTATCTTGCGCTTGATTCGGTGCATACACATTTACAATTATAAATTTCCTACCTTGCTTTATTATAGTTATTATCAACATCCTACCATCCTCTGCTGCATATATAAGTTCAGGCGACAAATGTGGACTTACATAAGTGGCTACCCCACTTTTTTAATGGTATCCGCTGCTACAAAAAGGTTCCCCAATCGTTTATTCAACAAGTATTTCTGGTCCTCTTTTTTAATGTGTGTTTCTTGTAAACATATAATTTCTGACTGCAGCTTCGCCAACTGGTGAAATATCCTCCTTCTTTTAGCTGGGCCATTTAAGCCGTTAACGTTGACGGAGACTAAATTAAGCTTTTTGATCTTTTCCATCTTGTTTTCTCTTTTCCTTGTCTTGTTCTTTCGCTCTTCTCTGGAACCTTGTCTGGACCTGGGAGGGTGTATAGTAAGTTCTTTTACCTCTTCCTGTTCTTCCTGTCTTCTCCTTCACTACTTCCTCTCTTATATGTTCCTCTTCTTTTCCGGTTTCTTCCTCATTCTGCCAACCTAGGTTTTCTCCGTTTCGCTCAATAAAATCATCTAGTTTGAATACAGAGTCAATTCTGTAACGTCTTCCTTCATAATTGAACAATAGTCCTTCGGGTACTAACCATCTATAGTTGATCTCATTATCTCTTAATAACTTCGCCAACATAGCGTAGTTCTGGCGTCTTTCCCGTATTCTCCAAGGGACTTCTTTCAGGAATTTTATTTCCGCGTCATGTATTTTCATTCTAACTGAGTTGGCTTCTTTAAGTATTTTATCCCTCATGTTCCTTCTTACAAATTTCATATACACCTCCCTTGGTGTTTTATTTCTTCTGGCGTATGAGCTGTTCTTCCTGTATACTTGATCCAGTTCCCTTTCAATTTCTTCACATGTTCCTACTTGGAATTGTTCTGAAATATTTTTAATCAGCTCTTCCTTTAAGCTTTTGCCAATCTCTTCAGGTATATTCTGGCATCTAATAATTAGAGAAGCACGATCCATCTCTAGGCCCATTAACGCCTCTTCGATTCCATCCGTTCTCCCTCTTGTGTCCAATAGATCCTGTTCTAACTCCTGCACTCTTTGGTCCATATCAGCATTGGCTTCGGCTATTTTTAGAATCTCTTGTTTATTTTCACTAATTTGTTTTTTAATCTCATCCGTTTCCATCTTGATCTGCTGCGCCAAGTCTTTCATCTGATTTTGTATCGGTTCCATCTCTTGCTTAATCAAAGGTGGTAGAGTGACCTCCGCAAAAGTCTTCATTTCAGTTGCGATACATTCTTGCATCAGACTTTTTAGATCTTTTATATTCATTTGAATTACATTCATGACGTTTGTTTTAAGTTGGCTCAAAATAGTTGTCTGACCCGGTGACCTTATTGATGACTTTCTGGCCCCACTTGAACCACCACTCCCTGTAGCCATTCGATTAATACTAGTATAAAGGCTTATAACACTCTATTCTTACACACCTTTTGTCTAGTTATATATATGAAGGCTTAGCAATTAAACTAGGTATATCCCTAAATCAGTTCACAATCACTTCTAACCTTCCCCAATTTGTAGTCCCCTTATAGCTCAGTTAAAGCACTATTACTATAGACCACCTCTGACTCCAGTACCTTGTTGCAGCTCAATTTAATCACCACTCAGATCCACTTCCCAGTTTTCGCGCTTTTCTAACAACCGTCTCTCCTACTCACACCTTTTATTCTCTTCTTGCTTTATCAATTCTTCTTACTATTCTTCTAGCAACCAGATTGCTATTTCTTCCTACACCCCTTGTCTATTCTATCATTCCCCAAGAGCATCAGCTTGCATCAACTGGCTGTATCAAAGTGTCAATACTGGTCTGTCTGTCTCGGCTCTTCCCAGTCTATTCTCTGTTCCTCTCCCCGAACGCCTTCGGCATGCCTCGGTTCTCCTCGGCTCTCCTCTGCCTGATTGCCACGCCCCCTCTCCGTTCGCCTCGTGCCTCCTCCTGATCCGTGCTTCGTTTCTCTCCCTGAAGACCTTCGGCTCTCCTCGGCTCTCCTTGGCTTTTTCCGATCGCTTCCTTCAGGCCACGCCCCCTCTCGGCTCGCCGTGCAGCTTCTCCTGCAGCCACCCCGCTCCGCCGTCTCTGCTCCCCAGCCTCTGCTTCGTCCCTACCCGAGTACCACCAGGAGAGGAAGTCTAGAAATCATACAAGCAAAAAGAAACAAAAAACACCTGGTTAGTAATATTCTTCCGTTAAAGTCTGGTACCTTTTAAAGCTGTTCCTTTTACTCCTCTTCCAGCTCAAAATCATCACGTCCTTGCTTTTTATTAGTAATGGCCGCCTTAAAGTCCCCGGTCACTAATAAGCCACCACGCCTAGGAGTAACCTTTCAAAAACTAATTGCTAGCATTTTATTCTCCTCTCTTTTACAGAAGTATTGGTACTTAGCTTCGGCTGTCGGTTCGGTCTTTTATGTTGTTCCTCCAGCGTTGACTCAAAGGTTCTTGATTGAATCGGCTTGTGCCCGTCACTCTAGTTGGGCGTCCTTCACAGCTTTCGCCTCAAAGCAGCCCTCGAGGCTCGATAGGATTGCCTTTCCCACCCAGCCTCGAAAGTAAGCTTTCTGCTAGAGTTCTTCCTCCAAAAGAACCCCCGTTAGAGCATTGACATAGCTCTAAAAAGCTGTAAAGAATGTGTGTTGGCGAGCCACGAAGTGGTTCGCATCTGCTCTCGTCGACTCCCGGAACCGGATCTGAAAAGAATATCTTGACTAGATTGATATTATATAAGAAATATGTGACCTAATCTGAATTGTTAAATTGCTCTGTAATACCTGTTTTCTTTTTTTCTTTTTCCTCTTGTATTTTTATAGTTATAAAACTGATTAACAATAGTTATAGCAGATAGGATATAGAAGAAAATGAAGTGTATTGGGAACAGACTTGTGTATAATGATATTTGTTGTGGAATATAGATTAACAAAGGAAAAAAAGGAATTATGTACCTAATGAGGTTATGAACGAGACTATGGTTAGATATTCTGAAATGTATTGCTCTTCTTTTTTGTTTGTTTTCTATAATTTCTAGAAAAAACTAATAAACCTTGCCCATTTGGGCAAGCAGATTAAAAAAGAGAGAGAGAGAGATCCAGCCTTGGGGCTTAGTGCATTTTGGCTAAAGGAATGTGAGGACTGTGTGAGAAACTGTTCATTCACAGCCAGGCACCACTTTGCAACTAGGAAGCAGGCACTGGACATATTGCAGTGCTTCATGGGAAGAAAACAAAGTCTGCTCTTGCTACATCTGTTCAATATGCCTTATACATAAATGGCCAAGTCTCCCCTAATCCAAAATACTGCCACAAGCACCAAAGTCTGAGGCTGTGTGCAGCACTGGGTGGGGGAGAGACAAAAGAATTCCATTCTGTTTTTATCCTCAAAGGGAACGAGCAGTTGGAATACCGAATTAATAGTCATTCATCTGCACCCATTTACTCAATAAGAATTTTGGATTGTAATCCGGTTTTGTATGTATACTGGTCTATGACTGTGAATAAACATTTCTTCTTCTAAAATAAGAATTGAAATGTGTTGAAATTTCCATCTTTTCAGGGTGGAGTGAGAACATACATCTGTATTTGTATGTATTAATGAAGAAGAAAATCATCAATGGCTTTGTTTACGGTTTCTCCATTGAAGCTTAAGTGGCTTTGTCATATACAGCTCAAGGTCATTTATGCCAACAACATGAGAGGCATCCAATAAAGTCAAGCTGAGGCTGTTTTCATTTCCTGCCTCAGCATGTGAGCATCACGATGATCGGATGTACACATCATCGCTTATCCCTTGAGGCTTGCTGAGCTCCTGTGCTGCTCTCTTTCGGCACAAGGCCAAAATGTTTCTGTTCACTCAAGCTTAAGTAGAGTTGCCAACTCCAAACTGGGAAATTCCTTGAAGTTTGGGAATGGAGCCTGAGGAGGGTGGGGTTTGGGGTTGGAGAGGGACCTCAGTAGGGTATAATGCCATAGACTCCACCCTCCAAAGCAGCCATTTTCTCCAGGGTGTCTGATCTCTGTAGTCTGAAGATCAGCTGTAATTTCAGGAGATCTCCAGGCCCCAGGGATTCTACTAACTCCAAATTAGGGGAATCCTGGAGAACTGGAGACTGGGGAGGATGGGGTTTGGGGAGCGGAGGGAGCTCAGCAGGGATACAATGCCCTAGAGCAGGGATGTTAGCCAAAATGCTCTGATCTATAATTAATAGAGCATTTGGAACAGTTTTTAATATTGGGATTCTTTGGTCTGTGTATACGGAGGATGGGCTACCACACTATTTCCCAGTAAAGAGGCGAGAGACAGGAGTAAAATAAATCTTTTGTTTACTGTGCAATAATATTCAGCAGAACACATACAATCACACACACACTGGCATACAAGAGACTAATAAAAAAAAAAAAAAGCACATTTGCATGAGCAGGTATTGAAGCGATGATGGGCGATATTTACCTCTGGGATGCGCAGCTCCTAAAATCTTCCAGTGGGAGGTTAAAGGGGGGGAAGAGTAAGGAAAGATAATGGGGAGCACATGTATTAGGTCGGCTAAAAACACATGCGCTACTCGAGCTGCAGACTGGAGCCTTGAAGCGAGGTAGGGGTTGGGTATAGGAAGCTGGACATAAGAGGTACAAAGCAGGCTGAGAGATAAGTCACTGGTAGGGGTAGGCGAGGCAGAGAGAGCGAGCTCTGAGAAGCATGTGTGAGTGTTTTTAAGGCTTCTTGAGCAGTGGGCATGGGGAGCCAGGTGGCTTAGACCTGGGGACACTCCCTGCCGGCTAGGGATTGGCTGTTAGGGTCAATTTCAAATACTAGTGGCTACCTTGACCATTGGTCACCTGGGTGCTGGAAAAAAGGAAGTCGGAGACAAAGAAAGTTGACTCTTGGGTATCCAGGCAGATTCTCCATGGGAAACGTGTGCGTTGGCACATGGAGGTGGGGTTAATCCCTTTATAATGGAGACAGAGAGTCTGGGCTGTATGCAAGAGTCTTTTGTTTGAATGCAAACCCATAATTGTGAGACGTGACGCGCAGCAAGCAGACTATGGGGACCCTCTGGAGTGACTTTAGCCAGCATCATCGTCTTTGGCTGGTTTCTGTTTTCATCTCTGGGCTTTTCCCCATGGTGCTTTATTATACAGTCTCTTAGCTGGAACACTCTCAGGTTCATAAGAACATAAAAACAGTCCAGAAATAGCCCAATAAAGGCGGCTTGGGCTAACATATCCCCCCCTTGCATACCTGACGCTGCCAGGTGACACGGTCCGCACACATATAAGCTGGAGCGTCGGATGATGTTGCTGGAGTCCTCAGGTACCCATGTCTGGATGTCCGGAGCAGGTTGCAGGCAGGCAGTGATGTCCTCTGTGGCTCCTCCCTGCTCCCAGGTTCTCTATCTACTCTATGTGGATGGTGCATGTGAGTATGAGGACCTAACCTAAGCCAAATTAGTTTTGGCTGGAAGTGGCTTTTGCATAATCCAGAGGTAGTTATTGGCAATGTGTGCATTAAAAACATTAAAAACAATTTATACAACCCAAATCAATATAATCATTCAAAAAGAAACACCACTTTATAAGAAGATCACTGTTTATGACTTTGATGAGATATAAGAGAGATTTTTTTGACACGAGACCTTTATGGATAGTACCGGCAGAAGTAATTAAACCACTCTCAAGGCACAAAGGAGAAGATTGGTTACCTTATAGAGACATTTTAAAGGTTGAGGGGAGTAGTTTCGCGATGAGAGCTAGAGAGGAATTGGAATTTGAATATGTCTGGTTAAACTATAGGCAGATTTATGACTTATTTAAGACTGATAAAATGAGGTATGGTTTCAGGAAAGAAAATAATGAAATTGAAATGGTATGGGCAGAAAAAGACAAAAAAATGATTTCAAAAATTTATAAGATTTTGTTAAAATGGTACACAGAGGATGAGACTGTAAAAGAGCAAATGGTGAAATGGGCTATAAATATAAATAGAGAAATAGATATGTCATCATGGGAGTGTTTGTGGAAAAAATTGATCAAAATTTCAACATGTGTTAATGTGAAAGAAAATTGTTATAAAATGATGTATAGATGGTATATGACACCAAAAAAAAT
The DNA here is from genome assembly GCA_029375565.1 of Gekko gecko. Lineage (NCBI taxonomy): Eukaryota > Metazoa > Chordata > Lepidosauria > Squamata > Gekkonidae > Gekko > Gekko gecko. Next base: position 70,362,722 of record JAPDNY010000005.1, on the reverse strand, counting down.
TGCTAATATGAACAAGAACATGTCTAACAAATGTTGGAAGTGTAAGAAAAAGAGGGCTCATTTTACCATATGTGGTGGACATGTGAGAAAGCGGTTGCTTTTTGAAGTGAGGTTCATAACGAAATTCAGAAGATCCTGAAATGTACTTTGAAAAAAGAGCCAGAAATGCTACTTTTAGGGCTTAAAATGGAAGAAATCAAAGTGACAAAGAGAACATTGTTATGGTATTTAATTACAACGGCAAGGATGACTTATGCTCAATTTTGGAAACAAGAGAAGATACCAGATAAATGGGAATGGATAAAGAAGATGATTTTTATGGTAGAAATGGACAAATTGACAAAAAAAAACTCAATGGAAAAGAAGATGAAGAATTTTTAGCAGATTGGAAAGACTTTAAAGTTTACCTAGAATTGAATTGGGATGTTAAAAATAGATTATTCTGTTTTGATGATTACTAAGAATAGAAGTAGTATAAGAAATGGATTGTATTTAAAATGTTACCTAAGAAGAAAAAATAGAAAAAGCAAATGTTTAAAATGAAGATTTGATTACTGAGTAAGAACCGAATGTAAGAAAATATTGATTGAAATATTAATGGGGGTGGAGCATCGCTGGGAGCCGGGGGAGGGGAGGGAAGAAAAACCGTAGAAAAGGATATGTTAAGAATTGGTTATTAACTATGGAACATGCTATTATATCCTGATAATATTTTTAAAATATATATATATATATAATCATTCAAAAAGGATTCTTTACTTTCAACCAGGAAAAACTATAACACTTAGTTAACTGTAAACATTATACTTTGAAGGATTTATTATAGCATGCACTTATATTACATTCAAAACCTAAACGTTGGTTAACTTCAGTTGTCAACCTAGAACTGTCGTTGACATAGAAAATTTAAACCTGAAACATGCATATAACTGTGCAATTATATTATTACACCCCTCGTAGTAAGAGTCCCGCTAGCCACACTCGGAGGAGCTTACTTAGGTGTGCAAACCATGCTTTAATCGCTGTGCGATTCAGCTTTGGGGTTGCCTCGGCTCTTATGGCAACCGTCAAAGCACATGATAGACAAATAATATATATAACACATATTTAATCCAAAGTAGTTCTGTCTTCTTTCTAGGTTGTGGTCTGATCATGGCCCGGGGACGGGAGGGAGACGCACCAAACATTAATTTCATTCTTGGGGAGGGGCTGGGTCGATTGAGCACTTTCGGCGTCCTCTGAGTCCTACAGGCTGCTCCAGACTTAAATGAGAACAAACAGTTAGTAATGAAAAAGCTCCTGAGTTCCCCTTTGGCACGGGATCGGCAGCCAAGCCGAAAGGGAGGAGGAGGGTGGATACGGAGATTCCCGAATGCTGTAGGAGTCCGCTCGGAGCGCCGAGCTGAAAGGAGGGGGGGAAAGAGTCATTGTGGGCGGCCAATTGGCTACGGAAATGCCCGATCCATCTTGGCACATGCACAGTAAGCCGAGACGAGTGGAGTGGTCACAGAAAGTCCCGACCACCTTCGGAGCATGCTCAGTTTTAGGCGGAAGGGTCCGATTGCAAGCAGAGGTTCCCGAGTTCCCTCGGAGCACGCACAAGCGGCCGAGTTGAAAGAGAGGCTGCCTATTTGCATAACAGCCCCCCTAGATCCCAAGGATTGTGGGTGCTTGTGCTTTGTTGGGTCACCATGAGTGTAAAAGAGATTACAGCATATGGTTCCCCTGGGCCGAGGCTGGCTCAATAACTCTCCCTCCCCCGTGAGGTAGAGGCGGTGCCGTCTTGGGGCCTTTCCTCGAACCCAGTCGTCCGGAAGAATGTGACGCTGGTAAGCTTAGGGCTCGAGGAACAGCCCTTTCGGCCCTTGGTCTTTTAAACAGGAGCCATTGGGCTCTGGAGGGAATGATGTCAAGTCGTACCTCTTTTAAACCAGGGGGACCCTTGTGGGGGTTCCCCGATCAATACAGTTAAAAGAAAAGAACACTAAAAATAAAAAAATTAAAGGTTCAAAAAAACAACTCCTCCCCTGCGCCAGTAACATGGACTGTTCCAGGGTCCCTCCTTATATAGAATGGCTCATCCCTGGGGTTTAACTTATTCAGGGTCGGGGGCTCCTTTGTATGCAAAAATTTTCCAAAAAGCATGATGGGTAAAACACTTGTTTTCATTTAGAAAAATTCTGTAAAAATGTTTAAAAACACATTTGATGCGGGGAGCAAAAGCAGAATGAGGCTTGGTGGAGTGGGCAGGACATGGGCAACGGTCACTGAGTTGCCAAGACTATCCCTGCAACCGGGAGGGTGGAAGGAGAACAAGGCGACCCGGGGCTGACATGGCTGCTGGGCATGGCGGTGCCGCTGAGCACCGGGCCAAGCGCCCTGGGCATTCTCATCCGCCTCTGCTGCGGAAGGAGAAATAGGACGTCCAGTGGCTTCTGGGCTGTTCTTCGAGCCCTGAACCTACCCGCACCAATGGTCCTGATCTGTGTACCAGTAGGGCGTGGTAGTGGTTCTTGGCTTGAGTCAGAGCCCACCCATGCCCACTGCATGGTGTGCCTTGTCCAACAATTGCATCCAAACATCCCTTCCAGACCCTTGGTTCGATTACAAGGGTCTACCTCAGGCTTTTCAGCCCACCCAATCCTGTACAAAAATAGAATCAAAAAGAAAAAATTCAAAAGGGGAGAGCCCATAGCTTTGCAGAGACCTCTCTAACGAGGGGGAGCGGGGCTGGAAAAAAGGTTTGGTGTGTGGGGCTTTGGACTCCTGCCCCGCTGACTGGAAGACTGGCAGCACAGTGTCTAGCCTCTAGTGCCACCGTGGCTCCTTAGTTTATGGCTTGAAGTTAACAGGGAGCCTTTCTTATACACACATAGGCAGCACAACATAAAAGATGCTGAACATGCAAGGGAACTGAAGAGGGAAATTGAGACACGACAGAGTATAGACACAACATTTAAGAACGAGATGAGGCATTCGGTTGCATAACAGTGATAGCGGGATGATGTAGCAGGGAAGTCATCTTTTGAATTCTTTTGGCTTGAGATCTGACCCACAGTCCCAAGGCTATCAAGACCAGTATACATATGATTTGGATTGCCACAATAATGACTATTGGGTGGAGCATTATGTTCAGTATACTGGTGGATTTTTCTGAACAACCAAGTAATGATTCCCAGAATGAGTGATGGGAGGAGTCTCTGATGTCTACGGCCAGATCTGCAATTTTGCTCCGTTATGTGCCACCAATAGAGAGGCTTTTTCTCCTGCGGATTCCAACTGCTTGAGTTTGTTTTGCAACTCAGGGTGTTTGAGTAATTTTTTTATGACCTCCAGACCCATTCCTAAGGGCACTGGGGAGGCGGTGTCGTATAACTCAGGGGAGAACTGCATCTCCTGTTTGACCCAAACTGGGGGTTCAAACTTGAAGTCACACTCTTCCACTGAGGAGATATAACAGAAGCATCTGTTGATCTTAGGTAGCATAGGCTGTATGTACCTGGAGTTGATGTGAATGAAATGGCAGTGGGTTCGAATGCAGACACAGGCTTTGCCAATGTAAACTATAGCGGAAGTATTTTCCTTCACTGCATCAAACTGACATGTGGCTTCGGTTCCCTTAAGGGGGGCCACACAGGGGTGGTGCTTTTCTAGTGCACTGTCCTTGCATATAAATCCCAAGTTTTCCTTGTACCTGCACCCTTCTGCATTGACAGTCTGCCAGCCATCAGAAGTGATTCTTGCCCACCTTTGACTATTCCTGGCATATAAAACCGTGCTTACATCGACCTGCGGGCCAAGGGGAACTACTGGGAATATAGGAAATATTTCTTTTGCACTAGCAGTGACTATAATTAATTCTAATCTGTGGGTGCTGTGGACATAGGTGGCATTTGCTAAGGTCCACCAGTCGGCTAGACTTGCTTCTTCTGGAGTCACACTTCTTTTTAGGAAACCCTTGATCTCTAATGGGATTTTCCCTGCCATAGCTTGAGTGATTATACTGGTGGCTGTGAGCATGTTCATGGTTTGCATCTGCATGCATGAGAGTGCGCGGGAGATATTCTTTTGGAGAGACTGGACTCCTTCTACCAGTGTGCCAAAATCCTGCTCCATAATGTGTTCCCATTTTACAAGGAGGGGGTTGGTGATCCGCGGTAGGTCTGCTAAGACATGGAAGGATTGTGATATGGTTGCTGCTGGGTATATGTCTGATCCTACTCTTGAAGCTTTGTTGGCTGGCTGAATTTAATACAGAAACACCAGCTCCTACGGGTGCAAGCCAGTCTGTTATGCTCCTTTTGTGTTGTTTCAGTGTGTCAGCTGTTTGCCATAGGTTAAGCCAGCTTTCCCAGCCCTGTTTAAAAGGCTGGAGGTATTGTGCACATAGCTTTTGTGTCCATGGGACCTTCAGTGGTTTTAAAGGGACCTCTAGGTCCTTCATGTCTACAATGACTTTTCGAACGTGCATTTGTGGCTGTAATAGTACTCTTTCCAGCTGATGGTACTTAATGGTGTGTGACCCTGCTACCAGGTCCTCTAACTTGTGGAGGCCTTCTACATTCTGTATTAATGGATAAAAACTGATCGTGGTTGTGTTCTTATGCCTAATTGTAAGTGTGTAATTGCTTCTTATGTGTATGGTATCAAATGTGCATTTTGTGTACATCGGGGTTCATGGGGTGTTGGTCAGATCAACCATCCAATCGGGCAGTTCCTCTAAGGATTTCATGTTGAAATCAATGTTCCAATTTAAAGATGTCCAATTTACCAAGTGGAATTCCTGTGTCTCACCTTGTGGGTCAGCCAGTGTGATGAATATTCCGTCCTCTGGGTATATTCTTTTATTTGTTCCTATTGATAGTATGATCCTGAGGGGATCCCCTTTATTCCACACAGCAGCTGAAACTATAGCTGTCTCACATGTGGCTTTAAGGATTTTGCCCTGGCACAAGAGTACTATCAGTTTCTCCATTAGGTCTCCCTCTGGGGGGCAGATCCATATGCTTTTCTTTGGCTCTTCTCTGGTGCAATTAATCAAACCAGATGGAAGGCATTCCTATATTTCATCCACTGTTTTGACACTGTACCCCTTTTCTTCCATCAGTGTTACAGGTGCTACACCATCATCAAGACATGTTATATTTTTATTCATGTGTTCCCCTTTGCAATTCCACTGGTATATGGTTTCTACTGGTATAGTTGACTGAGTATACCCTTTAACTTGTGTCCCAAAGAACAGTAATACACATGCAACCGTGCTTATACTTACTCCTCGCCCAAAACGTGGTGTTCGGTCCATTATGGGAACTCTGTAACACAAAAGGATTATGCAACCTCAACTAAAGGAGGGGGAGGGGGAAAGTGGTGCTCCAGTGGCATTATCTTTCCTCTCATGCTGTGGTCGACCCAGGATTAAGGACTGGGATAGCACAGTGAAAAGAGGAGAAGAAGATTTTTAACATCATTGTAGCTAACACTTGCGGTCCCCAGCTGGGGAATCGAGCCTGGTGCCTCTGCCTTTGGGGCAGGCACTATATTTATTGGACCCAAATGCTCTAAAGTGCTGGGCTATGCTGGTTGCATTCCAGTATGGATTTTTGTAGCTTTCAGACTCGAGGTCTCTCTTGTTCTTTCTCACCTCTACCATCTCGCCTGCCCTGGAATCTGTCCCTGGCCACACAGCCATGAGTACAGTATAGCCCAGGAAGCTTATGAAAGACAATTGTTCAGAGCAAGAGGGTATTGTGATGCTTTGGCAAAAGAGGGAAGTTAACAGCACAGCAGACAAAGAAAACAAAAACAAAGCAAACACACAACAGAAACAATTCCCATGCAATTACTGTATCTCAGTGTGCTCTTTCTCTCTCCCCCCCCCGCTAACCTGGGTCCGTTAGGACACTGGTTAGTGTCTCGTCAGAGTCAAAAAAGGTGCCCTCCAGGCTGAACAATTGAGGGTCATCTATTGTGTTTGGTGGGGATAGAGAGATCTGCCTGATTGGCAGGGATGTGTGCGTCGGTGCTGGAGAGGTGGGTGGTGGGTCTGGCGGTTTTGCGGGCAGTCTGTTGACTGGTTCGCCTTTCCAAAGCTTCAGTTGGGAGGAGTGGAAGAACTTGTGCCAGATATCTCCTCTCTTGTGGGGTATGGTGAGCTTATAGACCGCTGGGCTTATGCGTTCTACTATTAGGACCGGGCCTTCCCATTTGCCCATGAGTGCGTGCTTTTTCCTAGAAAATTTTCTGTATAGTACCTCCTGACCTGGGTTCCAAACCTGGGGATTTCTGACCCAGCCAAGATTTTGTCCACTGCTAACTGACTGGCTCCTAACATTTTGGCAACCTGAACGTGGATGGTCTGAATTTCCCTCAAAAGATCTGCCATCCAGGCATCATTGGCAACTTTGGGCTCAAAATCTGCGGGCAAGGCTGACTCGATCCAGAGGTGTTTGGGGAGGTGCATTTTTCTTCCTGCCATGACCATGTGTGGAGAGTAGCCATGCTTGGCCGTGATTCCTCTAATGGCCATGAGTATAATAGGGAGCTTGGTGTCCCAGTCCCATCCAGAAGACTTAACCAATTTTCTTAGTGCTTCTTTTAAGCTGCAGTTTGCGCATTCAATAGAGCCAGACGATTGGGGGTGGGCAGCGATGTGGAACCTCTGTTGTATCCTAGGGTGCAGCAGAGCTCCTGGGTGACCTCCCCAATGAAATGGGCACCTAAATCGTTGTCTAATACCCTCAGGAAACCCCAGCGACTGTATAGGTTGTTAAACAGTATTTTGGCTGTGGTAGAAGCAGAATTGTCCTTGCATGGAAAAGCCTCGACCCATTTGGAGAAGGGGTCAATTACCATGAGGCAGTGCTTGTTGCCTCTCTGTGTCTTAGGCAAAGGGCCGATAAAATCAATTTGAATGCGGGCCCAAGGTCCCTCAATCCTTTGGTGTTGAATGGGAGCTTTGGGACCTGAGGAATCTGCGTGGACCATGGTACATGGAAGGCAGTTGTTGACCCATTGCACAACGTCCCTTCTCATGCCTGGCCACCAGCCAGTATCCTGAACATGTTCCAAAGTCAGATCTTTGCCCCTGTGCCCTTGTTCATGAATGAACTGTATTAAGTCACTTCTAACCTCCACAGGTACCACCCAGTGGTGATTGCCTTCTTTGTCTATAGGCCAGACAACTCCTTCATATTCCAAGATTTGGTATTTCCCTGTGGGATCTTTCCCCACTGAAAGCAGAGCCATAACATCTGAGTCATTCCTTTGTAATTCCCCCAAGTCGATAAAGGTAGGAGGAAGTGGTTCTCTATTGTGTGCAACTTTTGCTTTGTTCCTGGTAGTGACTGCCTGCATGGATTGACTGTAGGTTTCAGTGGGAAGGGGCAGATAAGCTGCCTCTTTAGCAAGCCGGTCTGCCAAACCATTCCAATATGCAATTTCTGTGTTCTGTTTTTGGTGGCCCTTGACATGACAGATGTGAGTTGGTGTTGTTCTCTCATGGAGGAGATTTACAATGTCAAGCCACAATTGCAGATGAGCTATGGGCTTGCCCTCTGCATTCTTCCAGTCTTGTTTTTCCCAGTGCGGGAGCCACACAGTAGCAACTTTGGCCGTCCAGTCAGAGTCTGTGTAAATAGAGAGGGGGCAGTCTCGTGGCTCGTAGGCAAGAACGGCATGAAAGGCTGCGACCTCAGCAGCTTGACTGGAGTGTGGGCGCACTGCTTCTTGGATAGTAAACCCATCCTGTATTCTGACTTCCCCAAATCCGGTATGTGGATGGCTGTCTACATGGAAAGAGGAGCCATTGCAGAACCAGCAAATAAAGCCTTCTTGCCTAGCTTCCTCTAGTGGTTCTCCCCATGTAGCGGGCCAAGGGACATTCTCCACTGAAGGAAGTGGACACTCATGTTCGTCTCCTGTGATCAGTAACCCATAAGGGGCGGGAGGTTCTTTCAATTCCTTTTTGTACTCCGTGCCCTTGTTAACTAATGCAAGCGTCCATTGAGCGATTCTGGCATTGGAGACCTGCCCGTCCTGAATTTTGCCAGATAGAATGTATTTGAGAGGGGGGTGTGTGGTCTGGACTATGACTTTTGCACCACCAATGATAAATTCCCAATGGGTGAGACTCCACACCAGAGCCAAGCAAACTTTCTCACAGGGAGTGAATTTCATTTCCACTGGAGAAAGGTTTTTAGATGCATAGGCAATGACTCTCTGTGTCCCATTTTGCAACTGTGTAAGGATGGCCCCAATACTCTTTTCTGCTGTAGCTAATTGAATGTAAAAAGGCTGGCTAGGGTCTGGGTGAGCGAGTGCGAGTGCGGAGGCAAGACTTTGTTTTAGGCTGGCAAATGCTTGCTGTTGCTCTGGTCCCCAATGCCACTGTGTCTGTTTTTTTAGGAAAGCATAAAGGGGTCTTGCTTTATCTGCAAATGAAGTCTCTTGAAAAATTAAAAGTTCCTAAGAGTGCTCTTAGGGGATGGATATCTGTTGGTGCGGGCAGTTTGGCTATGGTCTCAAGCCTCTGTGTATCAGGAGTTCTACCCTTGGGTCCCAATGCAAGTCCTAAGTACTTTACTTGCATCTGAGCAAGCTGTGCCTTTTCTCTGCTAACCTTAAAGCCTGTTTCCCTGATGAGGTTAAGGACTTCCCTGGTGATGTCCTGTACTTGTTCCAGAGTAGGGGCATGGATTAACACGTCATCAACATACGAAAGTACGTGATCCCGTGAGGATGGTTGCAAGCAGTCCCACATCTGGACTACGTGTGCATGGCAAATGGCTGGGCTTGAATGGAAACCTTGTGGTGTTTGCATGAATGCATATTGTTGGCCCCAGAAAGTGAATGCAAATTTATACCAGCATGATTCATGTAGTCTCATGGAATGAAACGCGTTAGCTAAATCAATCACACTGTAGTACCAGGAGCCAGCAGCAATGGCTGCTACAATTTCATTGTATTTTGCCACGACGGGCGCAACTGGAGGGGTGATGGTGTTCAAAGCTCTGAAGTCTACAGTCATATGCCAGGTGACCCCGTCTGCTTTTAGAATGGGCCACAAGGGGGCATTGCAGACTGCAAAGGTCTAATCATGTTCCATTTTAAAAGACCTCCAATTGTTTTGGCTATGCCATTTCGGCTTCTACTGGATATCTATATTGTCTTTGAGGCAGAGGATCTTTTCCTTCGATGAGGACACATGCGTTCTTAACTGTGCCACACTCTGCTTTGTCTTTAATCCAGACTTCTGGAAACTCTTGGACCCAAGGGTCTGTGTTCACATTACTCACAGGTAGTGGGGCCTTTAGGGCTGCAAACCTATGGATAGCATTGATGAAGTCAGGGCCCCTGGGAACTTTCCACAGGGGACCATTGGCTAGATCAATGGTTATGCTATGGTTGCGAAAGAAATTAGCACCTAAAATTCCATCGTCTTCTCTGCGGTTGTCACAGGCAAGTACCGTGGTGGAAAAGTTTCCCACTGTTATGGGGATGTCCTTCCACACCTTAGCGGTGTGATTGCCTCCGGCAAAGCCTCGGAGGGAAATGGTATCCTTAGTTGGCTGTCCTTCCTTAGCTAGGGTTGGGTGTAGCACAGTAGTGGAAGCACCTGTGTCTACCAGTAAGGTTGCAGGCTTTTTCTGTCTCCCTGGAGCCCCAATACCTGCGGAAACCGTCGGTCTTCCCCATGTGTCTGACTTAAGTGTAGTTACTACTCCTTGGGGAAGAGTGCGGGGCTCCAGGCACCCCTAGCAGAAGGGATTTGGCTGCACACTAGTGACTTCCCGGGTTACTACAGGAGCCATAGGCGGGTTATTTTGTGCATCACTGTCTGCGAGGGCTCTAAGGAGCATAGCATCAGGCTGTCCATCGAATTGGTCCATGTCAAACCCTCTGTTTTTTAGAGACATCCACAGATGCCAATGAAGCACGTCTGTGTTTTGCCCCCCCCCTTGATGCCAGGCTTGCTGGGGTCCAGTAGGACCAGGGGGTGGCTTGGGGTTTTGCCCTTGTGTAAACTGTGGCTGCTGTGCGTACACTGTTGCCGGTCTGGCTGGTTGCTGTGGGAAATTATTATGTGGCATTGGTGGGCCAGAGGGCTGGGGAGGCTGCCACTGTGCTTGTGCAGGAGCCTGGTTATTACGGTAACCCCCTCGGTTTTTTCCTCTGTAGCCGACTTTGCCTCTGCTGTTATATTTTCCCTCATACCTGTTCCCACCATAATTACTCCCGCTAAACACCGGGGGAGGCACTACATTATATTGCGGGCCAGACTGCGGTTGGGTTAAAATAGTCTGTGAATCTTGAGGCTGCGCCACATTATATCGTGAATGCGGGTCATTATTTGCGTATGTAATCATCTGTATTGGTTCCTCCTCATCTTTATACCTGTCCCTGTATTTCCTAGGAGCCTTAGTGGGTTTCACAGCGCCCATGCTGCGCAGCAATGTGGCTACTCTTCTGATTTTAATTAGCAGTTGGTCCCATTCCATGTCTGTTGGGGTCTCCACATTTAAAGCTAACTGTGCCTGGGTGTTAAAGCCTCTGATAAGAGCATCCTTGAAAACTATGTCATTATAGTCTGGGTAATCCTCGTCATCCAGATCTACCTTTTCAGCTAACACTCCCAGGAGTTGTTTCCTAGTTAAATAAACTTCAGGGTCTTCATTGCTCCCTTGATGCTCCAACACAAATGCAGCTTCCAGTGATCGGTCTGGGTTTAAATACTCCATGACTCCTCTCATCCAAGTGTACTGGTCCTCATCATTTAATGCTTTGGCTGAAATAGCAGAATTAATGGCTGCTAAATCAGATCCAGTAGCACATCTCCTTGCTATTGTGGAGAGGTCCTTTCTGTTTAAGCTACCATATGCGGTGCTGACCGATGTGAGCCAGGCTACGACGTTCTCCCTAGTAAGGGGGCTGACCTGCTCAGCAATCGCTTTGATCTCTTCTGGTCTCCAAACTCATGTCTCTGTAATGGTTTTCACTGTTTTATTGCCTCCTGCCTTGGTGGTCTGTTCCCTGGTGTAAACCGGGTTTATTGGCTGTATGTTTGTTGCTTCCACATGAGCCTCCGAAGAATGACCAGTAGGTTCATCCTCGGGCTCTGAAACCTCTGGGTCCTTAAGACCACCTGGGTGAATGGTGCAGATCACTGCCTCTCGAATCCCCAGCTTCTCTCTGAGAGTTATTTCTTTCTGGCATGCCTCATGGTTTGCCTTGGCATATCACTCCTTCGCCTGCTCAGCAAGGTAGCGAGCTGCCTTTTGTGCAGTGGCGAGGTCTTCAGAAATTCTGGTGACCTCTGCCTCTGCTTTCCTTGCTCTCTCTGTAGCCTGGCTGGCTGCATACTTAGCATCTTGGGCTGAACTGGAGAGCCCAGTTTTCTCTAACATGAGGTTCATTCTTTCTGTCCTCAAATTAACTATTTCCTCCTCATGCTGCTCACACATAGCATCTATTTCGTTTTGGTGTTCTTCTTTGAGAGTACTGAAATTCGGCTTTAGCTGCTGTTAACTCAGCCTCTCTCTTCTCTAGGTCTTTCTTTAGTAATAGATTGGTGGCCATGGACTCCTGTAAGGCTAAAAGGAGCGCCCATGCCCCAGCCCGATTTTCGCGGCTGTGGTTCTGTGTTTCTTTTCACAAAAGGCTTGAAATACTTCCCTGGTGGCCTGGAGGGGATTCTCCATCTTAAATGCCTCTGGTGCTTTCTTTGTCACCCATTTTTCTAAGTGAGGCAAGTCCTCGACGGTGCGGAACTTTGGTGCTTCAGTGGAAGTTGCGTCTGCCATTTTATAAGTTGTTATTTTAAGCTAGCTACTCTCTCCTCCTGCTGTTTCTGCTTGCGGGCGAGGTGAGCTTAGCTCTTTAGGCCTCGTGGTCCATGAGTGACGGTTTTTAAGGCTAGAATTCACTCCCCTGCCTGGATTACCGAAAACCCTTAGATTTAAGGTTTTTAAGGCTAGACTTCTGTCCCTGCCGGGTTCTTCCTTCAATAACCCTTTTAATCTGTTTTTTCTAGGCTAGACCTCTGTCCCCACCAGGCTTACCATTAACCCTTTAATTCAGAGTTTTGAGCATGGGCTTGGCCTGGGCCTCACGTCTCTTGCTGGATTACTCCTTTAAACCGGTCAATTGGGGTTTTTGGATACTCTATCTGCCGGGGTGACCTCCTACTAACCCAGGAAGGTTTCAGGGCAACCTACAACACCTGGATCCTTGAGACAATATGCCTCAGTGAGTGGACCTCTTAGCTCACTTTAACTTTAGGCGCTCTGCTAGCTAGTCAAAGCAAAAGGACTTCCAGAGACTCTGGAGGAAGGTGGAACCTTGGCTCGGCTCCGCTTATTTCTCAGTGGTGCAATGGCGTATAGTATTTTGTGGTGTGGTGCAATTCCTGACACCCTACACTATCGTTCTTGGTTTCTAGCCCACAAAATAGACCAAGAGACGGCTTGCAAATAGCCTTTAGGACTTCGTGTGGGAGACCCCTTGTGTTTGGAACACCACCAGTCAGAGGCTACTCCTAGCAGTCGGGTCCGGGCGGCTGGCCTCCACGACTTTTGAGTGCTTATGGCAGAGTCTCACACTGAACGTGGTGAAACAGGTAAAGCCTCCCAAATAGAATGCTCACTAGAACCAAGCATACTTTCTTTCACACGTGTACTGAGTGTACTTTGCTGAGCTTACTGCCCACATGACTCAACAGTTTCAAAGAGCCATTAATACAGCCATCACTTCAGCATACTGGCAAATAGCAGCAGGGGAAAGGCAAGAAGGGAGTAGGCCTTCTGCCTTTTCCTTTTCCCCACCAAAACAGGCCTTTTCCCGACTCTTCCCTTGGCTAAGGGCAGAGGGGAGTGGGAAGAGGCCAACTTACATCCCATCAGTGCCATGCATTTGCAAACTGCAAATGCATGTGGAGCTCTTTGCAAGGATGGTGTTGCTTGCTGATAGCACAGCACCACCTACCTTGTTTGTGGGGGCGGGGGGGAGAGAACTTGCGATTCTCCCAATAGGGTTGAGTGGCAATGCTCTTTGGCCAGTCACAGGGCAGTGGGTTTTTTTGAAACTGTTCTGTGCATGGGCAGAGAGCATATAAGGAGTCCTGCCTAGTAGCTAGACTCTATTGCTTGCTGGCTGGCTGCTTGACTAGAGAGATTGTGGTGCTGCTCTCTGTGCCTGCCCTGCCCTATTCTCCCTGCTATGGTGTGAACCATGGTGGACTCCTGAACTGAAGAGATCAGCTCGTTTTAATGATCTTTTAAAGTCTTCTCTCTATTGGGTGGGTGGATTGATCAGGATGGGTGGCTATAGGGGGGATTGGCTCTGTTAGTACAATTTTAACTGTTTCTAAATTATAAAGTTGGGGGGGCTGTTTTTAAAAGTGTTATTGTTGGATGGGCTTATTCATTTTTGGGTTCCTTGGTGGGGGGAGCTCTTGGGGTGTGGGTTTTTCAATACTGCCTTCTTTGTCATAGTCCTACTCCTGTTGTCTTGAGCACTGAAGCTTTTATTGGCTTTAAATGGGCATCCCATTTCAAGGTCTCACTAAAAGTTAGACCAAAGTACTTGTAGGTCCTGCACTGTTCCATAGCTGTGCCTTGTAGTGTTTTTTTTTTGGTCTTTTCCAAAATACCATTGTTTTAGATTTTGTATAGTTAATTATTAGTTTTTCCTCTCTACAGTAATCACCCAAGTTGTCTAACCATCTATTTAAACCATTCCTTGTTAACGAAATGAGGACCATATCTCACTGACACTTTTTGATGGCCTTAAGTTGGTGCAATGATTTCTGGTCCAGATACCTTTGTAATAATATCATTTATGTGAAGGTTAAAGAGTAATGGGGCCAAGCCACACCCTTGGTTTGCTCCCTTCTCTATTGAGGTTTCCTTAGTCAGTTAACCCAATATGCCCACTCTGATTCTTGCAACTGTATCTGAGGAAAATCTTGAGAATGAGGAGCCTAGTCCTGTTTGGGTTTCTGAACTGTTGTTGTGTGAAGGTTGGGTGAGTTTAGAAAAAAAATCCATCTTATCTGCCTGTTCCTTCTGGTTGCTGGGGGGGAGGTGGACTGGTGAGATCTGATAAGGCTTCTGTAGTGACACTGGTCTGCTTTGTGTGTTAGTTCAGTTGTGTGGCTTTGTTTTTTGTTTTTTTTTCCCAGTCCAGAATCTTGGACTGAAGCAACTATAACATTGATCCATAAAGAAGACACAGATCCTAAATGGATTTTAAAAAACTACAGACCTATCTCCTTGTTGAATTGTGACTACGAAATATTTGCAACTATCTTGACTGCAAAGTTGAAAAAAAATTCTAACAGACTTTATACATCAAGATCAGGCAAGTTTCTTACCTAAAAGACAGCTGAAGAATAATGCGAGAACAGTTTTAAATATATTAGAATATTATGAAGTGCATCCAGAGAAACAGATGGCTGAAAAAGCTTTTGACAATGTCAACTGGCAATTTATTATCCAACAGATGAAAATAATGATGTTCGGGACTAACTTTATAAGGGCTATTGAAGCTATATATACAAAGCAGAAAGCAAAAATAGTAGTAAATAATGACTTGACAGATAATATATGGATTGAAAAAGGGACAAGACAAGGCTGTCCAATATCTCCACTGTTGTTTATATTAACATTGGAAGTGTTTACAAGAACTATTAGGGAAGAATCTCATATTAAAGGGACATCAATAAGAGAAAATAAATATAAATTACAAGCCTTTGCTGATGATTTGGTATTTATCTTAGAAGATCCAATGGACCTGGTACAACAATTAATGAATCAAATTAATGAATATGGGAAAATGGCAGGAATGAAAAAAAAATCAGAAGATGAAAATGATCATGAAAAACATGACATTGAAACAGAGATGTGAAATAGCAGAGCAGAAATCCATCAGTAGCTATTAGCCACAAGCTATAGATAGGGACTCTGCGGCAAGTGATGATCTGTATTCTTAGTGCTGGGGGGGGGTCAACTGTGGGAGGGCTTCTAGTATCCTGGCCCCATTGGTGGACCTCCTGATGGCACCTGGTATTTTTGGCCACTGTGTGACAGAATGTTGGACTGGATGGGCCATTGGCCTGATCCAACATTGGCTTCTCTTATGTTCTTATGTTAGAACTAACTGGATTTCAACTGGAAAAGAAAGTCAAATACTTGGGTATTAATATTACAGCAAAATGTAGCTCTCTGATGAAAAGATTTAGAGAAATGGACAAAGCTCCAAGTATCACTAATCGGTAGAATACCAATTTTGAAAAGGAACATTCTACCATGTTTGATGTTTTTATTCCAGATCCTGCCAATATATATTAAACAAAACTTTTTTGACAAATTGAATAAACTGACACAACGCTTTATATGGCAAGAGAAAAAAAATAATTAAATTGAAAACCTTGCAGGATATGAAAGATAATGCTGGATTTGGAGTACCAGATTGGAAGAAATACTATAGGGCAGCAAGTTTGGTCTGGCTAAAAAAATGTATTTTACTCGAAGATCATAGGCTGCTGGATCTAGAAGGACATGACTTTAAACTCAGATGGCACAAATTCCTATGGTATGGGAAAGCTTCTGGACGTAAATATTTTAAAAATAATTTAATAAGAAGATCAATATTGACAAACTGGGAAAAGATACATCTGATGATATATACTAAAATTCCAAGACGGGTATCTCCAGTGGAAGCTTTTTCTCAATCAGTATTGACTTCAAAACAAGCAGTTCAGATACGCAGAATTGCAAGATGATAGGAATAATTTAAAGTATCAGGAAGAATTAAAGAAAAGAGAATTAAATTTAGATTAGTGGACTAGAGTACAAGTGGAATCTAGCTATAGTAAGGATAAAGAGACAGATAGATTTTATTTAGAACAAGGTGCATTTGAAAAATTATTATGTACTTCAAAAGAGAAACTTATTAAGAAAATATATGGTATGCCGGAATTTAAACCATGATGTTAATATACAGACAGTTTGGGATGCTTACAAATCGGTGATGAGAGGAGTTCTGATTTCAATGAATGCAGCCGACAAGAAAAGTAATTTGAAACAACAGAAAGAGTCGCAGGAAAAAATTCAACAAAAAGAAATTGAGCTGAAACGGAGACCAGGCAAAAAGAAACTCCTCAAGGAAATTCAAATCTTACAAGAACAATTAAAGGTGATACTAAACAGAGAACTTTATTGGAACTTAAAGAAATTACAGCAAAAATCTTTTGAAGGAGCAAACAAGCCAGGGAAGTATTTGGCATGGCAATTGAAAAACCAAAGGGAGAGAAGGACAATAACCAAGATAATGGAAGAAGGCAAAGAAATTGTAGACATGAATGGAATAAAAAGAGCCTTCTTCAAGTATTATGCAAAATTATTTCAAAAAAAGAATATTGATCCAGCGAAAACTAAAAAATTATTTGGATAAAGTAATCTTACCTGAGCTGGATAGTAAAACTAAGGAAATGCTGAATGGTCCAATACAAAAAAAAGAAATACATAAAGCAATAGAAGATGCCAAATTAGGGAAAGCTCCAGGACCAGATGTATTTACCGCAAAATTTTATAAAAAATTAAAGGAGGAGCTGACCCCGATTATGGAACTTCTAATTAACAAAATTCAGCAGACTAAATTAATACCAGAATCTTGGAAAGAAGCCAACATATCACTCATACCCAAGGAAGGACAAGATTTGACAGATGTAAAAAAATTATGGACCAATTTCACTACCTAATAATGATTACAAACTGTTTGCCAAAGTAATTTCAGAAAGATTGAAGACTTATTTAAAAGATGTCATTAGAGAAGACCAAGACGGTTTTTTACCAAACAGACAAATCAGAGATAATGTCAGGATTCTGATTGATGCAATTGAATACTATGATAAACATCCAGAAAAAGAAGTTGCCTTTCTATTTCTAGACATGAAAAAGCCTTTGATAATTTAAATTGGGAATTTATGCTTCAAGTGTTTGATAGAATGGACACTGGGCAGCCCTTTTCAAACATGATTAGGGCTGTATATTGTGAACAAAAAGCATCGCTGAATGTGAATAAAGAGTTGACGGAATACTTTAAAGTTCAAAAAGGGACAAGACAAGGATGTCCGTTATCTCCTTTACTATTTATTTGGATTTTGGAAGTGATGCTGAATAAAATAAAAGAAGACAAAGATATAAAAGGACTTACAATTGGAGGTTTCGAGTATAAATATAGGGCTTTTGCAGACGATGTAATGTTTATAATTGAAGATCCAGTAATGAACGTACCATTATTGATGGAAAGGATTAAAGAATTTGGAGATTTGGCCGGATTCTATGTCAATAAGAATGAAACAAAGTTACTTTGTAAAAACATGAGAAAAGAAAGCCAACTGGACTTACAAGAAAAAATCCAATGTGAAGTGGTGAAAAGAACTAGATATTTGGGAATAGAGGTTACAGCAAAAAATATCGACTTGTTTAAGAACAATTAAGAAAAGACCTGGAATAAAATCCAACAAGATATTAAAAAACTGAACACTTTGAATTTATCACTTTTGGGCAGAATCTCAGTAGTCAAAATGAACATTCTACCTTGTCTGTTATTTTTATTTCAGACGATCCCAATTGTGAAGGACTGTAAAGTGTTGAATCTATGGCAAAAAGAAATTTCAAGGTTTGTGTGGGCTGGAAAGAAACCAAGGATTAAAATGAAAATTCTTTGCGATGCCAAAGAAAGGGGAGGTTTTCAACTCCCCAATTTTAGACTATATCGTGATGTGGTGTGTTTGGCATGGCTGGAACAATGGATTAATTTGGAGAATAGAAAGTTGTTGGCATTAGAAGGACATGATCGAAAATTTGGTTGGCACGCCTATTTATGGTATGAGAAATCCAAAGTGGATAACCTTTTCAAACACCGCTTCATAAGGAGATCACTATTCATGACATGGATGAGATTTGGTTGGCACGCCTATTTATGGTATGAGAAGTCTAAGGCAGACAACCTCTTCAAACACCACTTCATAAGGAGATCTTTATTTATGACTTGGACGAGATACAAGAGATATTTCTTTGAAGCAAGACCATTGTGGATTGTTCCGGCAGAAGTAATTAAACCACTCTCGCGACATAAAGGCAAAGACTGGTTACCCTATAGAGACATTCTGAAAACTGAGGGGAGAAGTTTCGCGATGAGACCTAGAGACAAACTGGACTTTGAATATGACTGGCTAAACTACAGACAGATTTATGACTTGTTTAAGACTGATAAAATGAGATACGGTTTTAGAAAAGAAAATAATGAAATTGAAATGATTTGGATAGAAAAAGGTAAAAAAATGATTTCTAGAATTTATATGATTTTGTTAAAATGGTATACAGAGGATGAGACTGTAAAAGAACAAATGGTGAAATGGGCTATAAATATAAATAGAGATATAGAAATGTCATCATGGGAATGTTTGTGGAAAAAATCGATCAAAATTTCAACATGTGTTAATGTTAAAGAAAATTGTAATAAAATGATGTATAGATGGTACATGGCGCCAAAAAAAATTGCTAATATAAATGAGAATATGTCTAACAAATGTTGGAAATGTAAGAAAAAAGAGGGCTCGTTTTACCATATGTGGTGGACATGTGAAAAAGCAAGTGCTTTTTGGACTGAGATTCATAATGAAATTCAGAAAATTCTGAAATGTACTTTGAAAAAAGAGCCAGAAATGTTACTTTTAGGACTTAAATTAGAAGAAGTCAAAATGGCAAAGAGAACTTTGTTATGGTACTTAATTTCAACTGCAAGAATGACTTATGCTCAGTTTTGGAAGCAGGAGCAGGTACCTGACAAATGGGAATGGATAAAAAAAATGATTTTTATGATTGAAATGGACAAGCTGACAAGAAAACTTCATGGAAAAGAAGACAAAGAATTTTTAGCAGATTGGAAAGATTTTAAAGACTATTTAGAACTTAACTGGGATGTGAAAAACAGACTGCTATGTTTTGATAGTTATTAATAATAGAGGTATTGTAAGAAAAGGGATTGTAACAGAAAGGTTACCTAACTGTGAAATATTGAAAAGGAAAATATTGGAAATTATTAATTGAATATTGAAAATGAATTGAATGTAAGAGAATATTGATAGAAATGTTAATGGGGGTGGAGCATCGTTGGAAGCCAGGGGAGGGGGGATAAAAATTTTTAGAAAAGGATATGTTAAGAATTGGTTGTTGAATATGGAACATGCCATTGTATCCTGTTAATAAATTTTCTTAAAAAAAGAAAAGAAAAAGAAAATATATGGTATACTGATGCAACTGAAAATGCAGGATGAAACAGTTAAATAATGTGGTTTATAAGATTATGAATGGGATTGAGCAGGTTGAGAAAGAAGTACTTTTCTCCCTTTCTCACAATACAAGAACTCGTGGGCACTCCATGAAATTGCTGAGCAGTCGGGTTAGAACAGATAAAAGGAAATACTTCTTCACCCAAAGAGTGATTAACATATGGAATTCACTGCCACAGGAGATGGTGGTAGCTACAAGCATGGACAGTTTCAAGAGGGAATTAGATAAACATATGGAGCAGAAGTCCATCAGTGGCTATTAGCCACAGGGTATAGATGGGAATTCTCAATCTGGGGCAGGTGATGCACTCTATTCTTGGTGCTGGAGGGGGTAGCAGTGGGAGGGCTTCTAGTGTCCTGGCCCCACTGCTGGACCTCCTGATGGCACCTGGTATTTTTGGCCGCTGTGTGACAGAGTGTTGGACTAGATGGGCCATTGGCCTGATTCAAGATTGGCTTATCTTATGTTCTTATGTTCTTATGATTAAATAGATGCAAAATCTAGGCTATAACATAGACTTGTCACAATGGAGTAAAATATGGAATGTGAATATCAAATTGACTAAATCTGTTTCATTTAAAGAAAATTTGTATAAAATGTTCTATAGATGGCACCTAACCCCAGATAGATTAGCTAAAATGTATAAAAAGTTAAGTACCAGATGCCGGAAATGTAATAATCATGTTGGATCATACTATCATATGTAGTGGACATGTAAAAAAGGTTCATAAATACTGGATTGGAGTAAATACTCTTTTACAATCAGTGTTAAATATCACAATAGCTTTTAAACCAGAAATATTTCTGTTAAACTTTTAGCCAAATTGCCTTAAATTGTTATTTAATATGGGGAGTTATGATCTTACATCAGGCAATAGGTGATACGGGGCCAAGCATCTATGTATACAGGAGTTAGTTTCCTCCAGACACACCAACTAGATGCTGAGACTGACATCAGTATAAGATGATTTTGTTTACTGAAAACTATTTCAAGCATACAATAACACAAGCATACATACAATTATACAAGTTCTAGGAAATACAGATAGAAGAAAATTGCACATTTGCATTAGCAGGATGTTCCATTGTTAGGCAATACTGTACCTGTCCACAGTTGAATGGAGTGAACCTCAGGAAAAGCAGGAGGGCTGTGGGTGCTAGGGGAGGATCATGTCCTGAACCAGCAGGGGCACGAGGAGACTCTGGCTGTGCATCCATGAATCAGAAGCTTAGGGTAGGAGGGGGTCGGGTAAAAGAGCAAGAGTGCAAGTAAGTGAGAGAGAGCTGGTGCTGGGTGTCGTCATTTATAAGAAGTTTGAGGGGTGGGCTAAACTTGGCCACCTCTCTTGGCACACCTCCTGCTAGTCCGGCCCCAAAAATGTGCTGACTGGTACTGGGGTTTAAGGTCTATGGGAGTGGGCAATGTTGGACCTGATGAAAAACTAGTCTGGACAATGGCACCCAATGGGATTAGGACTGTGCTGGCCAGAGCCATTGTTCCCTTGTTGTCTTATGGCTGTAGTTTTGACTAGACAATGTATTAGGTGTGGAAAAACATGTTGCCTATGTGCAAGAAAGGAGACTTCTTCATGGAGTTTGGGTCCCCTGTCTTCTGGCCTGGCCTGGCAGCTGCCTGACTTCTCAGTGCTATACATGGCTAGGGAGCTGGTCAACCTTACTGCAGGAGAGTGGGTTGGTGACATACAGGAACCATAGGTGCAGCATTTTACAAGAAGGCTTCCTTCTTCTGAGTGTCTGTCTGTAGCTGGCATCTTTTGGAGTCACCTTACAGTTCAGTCCCTTTTGCACACAACTAGCACAAGTCAGGTTTTTCATAACTTATGAGTTCATAAAAGCACAATAGGGGCCTCGTAGGGCAACAAATCTGTTTACCAGATGACTTAGATAAGAACCATAGATACTTTATTTTACATGTTATAACAGCAGCTAGAATCTTATTTGCAACAACATGGAAGACATTGAAAATCCCAACACTTGATGAGTTGATAAAGATTATGGAACGTGCTGAAATAGACAGATTGACAAATATACTAAAAGGAAAAATGGAAGAAGTATTTATGGGACCATGGAAGGTGTTCTAAGACGGGTTAAAGCATAAGTACTGAGAAACTAAGACTAAATGAAGAACAATAAGAAAGATGGTTATAATAGCTGTGAAACTTTTATGAGAAGATTTGCATGCAGAATGTCAATTGGTGTGTATATATATATATATATATATATATATATATATATATATATATGTGTGTGTGTGTGTGTATATATATATATATATATATATATATATATATGTGTGTGTATATATATATATATATATATATATATATATATATATACTAATAAATTTTATTTTTTAAAAAAAGAACTGTATTTTCAGCACTATCTAGTAAGCATGTCCAAGCCTGGCTACTGTGGAAAACAGAATGTTGGATCTATTAAACCAAGAGAGGGATCTATTGTCTGGCCTAGTAAATAAATTCTTACAGGAAAATTGTTCTAAATGTTATCTCACAAGTAGAAACTGTGTTTTCATTCTTTGTCTCCATTTGATATTGTCCTGGTTAGAATTATTACAGATTCATTTGGCATTCCACTATAGTTGCCATTTTCAGACACCTGATGCTTTACTTCCTCTGTGAGCCTGCTGGTTATCTATAGAAGGGTTTCTTCCATTACCATCTTATTAATATTTAGTAACTTTAAATCACTGGGGATTATCATTTATAATTTACAGAGAATGCTGGCAATCTGGCATATGCTTTCCTTTTCCCTCCAGCTCTTCTGGAAGAGCCTGCCACTCTCTACTGTTACATAAAGCATAACATTGTTTTGCATAGGGATGCTTTTTCATTGCAGAGTAGTACTCCCCCGCCCCAATGTGTGCAAATATTTCAAGATGCTAAAAATTAAAGTGAAAAATTGCTTCTTTGAATGCTTTTCTTTTATTAGGTTAGATTAAGAGTGCTAAATTAATAGGTGCTAAATGCTGGCAAGCATGTCTTGTGTTCTGGAAACATGGACAAATAAATGGAATTCTGTTTTACTGCTTCAGGTAACATAGGCCAAAAGTTAGCAGCCTTGGGCTTGTTACACATCCATGAATTCACATAAATAAACAACTGTGCAGAGGTCATTGTTAAAGCATGGAGACATCTTCACATGCCAAACCATTTGTGTGCATGGGTTCACTAAGCAGATCCGATTATTTCCGCCACAGCCTCCCTTAATGCCAGAAAGGGTTTCAAGTGACATGAAAATGGCCATTTTGAGTCAGGCTTTACTTACCTTATGTTACCTCCCCTCCCATTTCTCTCTCCATCAATTTTCATGTAACTAAATTAAAGTAAATATATCCTGTTATAATACTATCCTTTACCAGATTTTATTATGAAATGAAATTATCAGAAAGTTCATACACTGAAGTTTTCAGATTTTGATTTGAGATCACTTGACAACGTGCATGTGTATAACTGCAACCACCACTTTTCAGCAATCATGAATCTTTTCAAAGTTTTCGAAACACATGAGGCTCCCTTATAGACAGTCAGACCATTGGTCTGTCTTTATCAGTATTGTCTACTCCAAGTGGCAGCATCTCTGCAGTATCTCAAGTAGAGGTCTTTCATCTCATCTACTATTTAATCTTTTTAACTGGAAAAACTGGAGACTGAAACTGGGACTTCCACATGCAAAGGATATGCTGTACCACTGATCCATAGCCCCTTCAGCAATTCTCACTAGATGTCAGCTGAAGGGATATGGGCAGCCTGTAATAACAGAATCACCTGTAAAATTAACTATTTCCTGTTGCATATCATCTATCACTTAAGATGATGATGTGGACTTCATGCACAACAAAAATGCTTGAATTATCATGGATTCTCACAGGGCTGAGTAAGGGATCTATGTATGAAACCTTCCATGATCTGAAATATGTTATTATACTGACATTCAATGCTCCCTCTAAGCTGTGGAGTCTTGTGAGCAAAAATTCTACTTTGTGAGCTATGGACATCAAAGTTGTGAACGAGCAATTTGGCTACTATTAAATCTCTGGAGCCATCCTTCCTGAGCAAAGACAAAAATCGGTGAGCCAGAGGCTAAAAAACTGCAAACTAGCTCATACTAACTCAGCTTAGAGGGAACACTAATGACATTAAATGTAGACATTGCTTTAGGTGGTGTTATTTCTAACTATAATGAAATTTTATTCAAATTTCTTTTTCCTTTTAAAAAACCAGGTCCTTAGCATTATTTATAAGACAACATTATCTATTGAGAAAGACATCTTATTGAGCAAGACTTACTCAAATGTATTTAAGCTTTTGTTCTAAGAATAAGCACAAAGCAAGCATTTAAAGCCACATAGCCAGAGGCACAATATATAATTGGCTGAGCCAGCAGCTTCAAGAAACAACTAGAACTTCCTCAGTATATAACCTAATTGTATTCAAAAGATAATATTCAAGGGGCAGAGCAGGTAAAGATTCAATCAAAGTGCCATCCTTTTTGTGCATCAAAAATCCTTGTGCATGTCTAAAATGAATTGTTCCAGTTGAGTGAACTCTGGAACACTGAATAGCCTTTCTAGAGTGTCAGCCAACCTTGGAGCATTCAGCAAAGCAATTCTTGAAAGTTATAGTTTAAAACAATAGATTACATTTCTGGAACTACTACCAAACAGAGAAGTTATTTATTTACTTCACTTATATCCTGACTTTGTCTCCAGTGAGGATTCAAAGTAGCTTATATAGTTCTCTCTCCCATTTTGTTTTCGCAACAATTCTGTGAGGTATGTTAAACTGAGAGTATATGAATGGCTCAAAGTCACCAAGCAAGCATCTGTAGCAGACTAACAATACAAACCTGGGTCTCCCAGATCTTAGTCCAGCACTTTAACCACTAAACAAATCTGGCTTTATATAAGGGTGTGATCAACAAAACTTCTCAGCTAAAATGACATATTGTCTCCCATCCCTGTCCCAATACATACAGAACCATCTAGAAAAACCTGGGCAAACCTGGAGTTGGACAACCATGTTCTATGAGGAGAGGGTGAAGAAGCTGGGAATCTGTACATTGGGAAAGGAAAATGACACGATTGTCCCCTTTTGATACCTAAAAAGATGCCATGAGGAGGATGGGGTGGATATGTCCCACTGGATGACAAAACTCGGACTAATGGATATAAACTATGGCAAAAGTGGGTTTGCCTAAATTTGAGGAAGAACTTTGTGATGGTAGGGTTGGATTCTTCCTGGCTGTAGTGTCCCTTTTGGGCTGTGGGTTCCCAGATTAGTGTACTCATTCAGGCACCCATTCTCAGGTCCATTCATCAGAGAAAAGGTGGGTCAAAACATCATTTATTTGCAGGGGACAACTCACACAACCAACAACTACAGCTGACATACAAAACTGGACATTTTTAAAGTATCAGTTGGCTACCTAGTTATCTGGATTATCATAGCTGTACTTTCTGCATTGGCAGGGAGTTGGATTAGATAACCCTGATTGTCCCTTCCAACTCTTATATTAAATAACTAATTGTGCAGCCCCGTGGCCACTCACCAAATGGTAGCTCTTTGGAGCAGCTTCAACACTTTCAGCTAGAAAGAAGGGCACCATGAGTGCATGACATTTTGTTAAGGTCCATTGATAATGGCAAAGCATCTTAGGCTGCACATCTTTTAAGCACCATTCTGATCCTTCTGCTTGTCCAGTGCACATTCCCATAACTAACATCCAAACCCAAGCAGGCTCATTCCATCCAACATGGCCATGACCCACTCTTCTAGCTCTGTGGGGGTGGAGTCTAAAGAAGCAGGAAAAGAGAAGTCCTCAGAATGGAAGGGGTGAATTTCTCAACCTTGGTCCCGGTCACATGGGGCAGAGAATGCAGGGTGGAGGTGTGGCTCTTTGTGCCTTCGTAATTTGCCCCATGATCCGACGCTATGGCAGGGAAGTGGATTTTTTCCCATCAGCTGGTGTTGCCAGCACACTCCAACGAGGCAAGGGGAGTGTGCTGGAGCTATCACACGAAGGAAGTCCAGCAGGGGCCCATCACAACCCATTTAATAGAAGACTTTTCCAGGTACTTTTTAACTCCAGATCTTCAGCAGTATGATACGGATTGGAGACGGGTGCACCATGCTTGCCAAATGTTTCCATTTGATCACACCCATATAATCTGCCCGGCATTCATCCCTATCATGCAGCAAATCCTCCGCATGACTGGACCCCTTAATTGACAACTGTACTTATTCTCTCTTGGGGACTGCAAGGAATAGAATATAGAGGCTTAGGAGAAAGTTATCAAGTGCCAACAGTAGCTTCTCCCTTGAAGTGACTGGTAACCCTAATAAGAAGATTAAGCCATAAGAGCCAATTACAACCCAGAGAGAGCTTCCTAAAGGAAAAACAACAACAACAAACACCCAGAAGACCCCATTCTTATAGGCTTCCCCATTCCTGCTCTGAACCTTTCTTTACCTTGTTTTTGAATGTTTGTTGTGCACAATAAGCGAAGGAGCTGCGGTGGCTCAAGTGGTTAAGATGCTGAACTGCAGACTGTGGAAGGTCAGTAGTTCAGCAGTTCATGACCCGGGTGCCGCAAGACAGAGTGAGCTCCTGTTTCTAGTTCCAGCTCCTGCCAACCTAGCAGTTTGAAAGCAAGAAATTGCAAGTAGATAAATAGGTACCACTTCGGTGGGAAGGTAACAGCATTCTGTGCACCTTGGTGTTTAGTCATGCCGGCCACATGACCATGGAAACGTCTTTGGACAGCACTGGCTCTTCGGCCTTGAAACGGAGATGAGCACTGCAACCCTAGAGTTGGATTCGACTGGCTTTCGAGCAAGGGAACCTTTACCTTTACCTTTGTGCACAATAAATCATAATGAATCTGCAGTTGGGGATATGTACAAATCTCCCTCTACCACTTAACAGGCCCTGTCTATCAGAACCTCCAAAGGAAGTTTAGAAAACTGATTGAGGCCAAAAGTTAAAAACATAAGTGTGCAAATGAGTATTTATTTTAAAGACATATAAAAACCTTGTAGGGGCCCAAATAAAGCCTCATAAAATGTTCAGAATTACAAATCCACAAAAAGGACAGTGTATGACCTGACACATTTCAGCTCACAAGAGCCTTCTTCTGAGGTTAAATAGTACAAAATACACCAAGCAACAGAGTCCCTGTAACACATGTAAGACAATTAACATTAAATAAAACAGGACCAAAATTGGAATGTTCCAATATGGAATTGAATGACACACCAAAAGGTTTCTATTTGGGGCCACAAATATATCTGGCCTTGTGTCAGAAGTAGTTGTATATACTGGAAATAATATGTACCTTCTGGTTTAGTCCCTAAGGGTGCAAATAAAATTGCCTTGTCAGGGACAATGTGTCATCAATATGTAACTGTGAAGACAGATAGATATCATGAATTTAAAGAGTGTAATAGAGGATTGCCTGTCTATCAGAATTCCATACCATTCTCTTCCCACAATAACCTGAAAGGGACCAACTCAAAATTTCTTCCCAGTTCTGTGGACCAAGCCACAGCCACCCTTGAACAGCAACCATTCCTAAAAACCTCAGCAAAATGGTTGCACCAGTTGAGTATGTGATGACATTCGATCTCAAGTATATCAAGCACAATGCTTTGACTTGCTGACACATAAGCATACACTGGCTTTTGTCTTCTGAATGTGTTGTATTGTTAGGTATAAAATTGGTCTGAGTCTTTCTTGGTGCCATCCTACCTCAGAGGTGTGGTCTGCAGCAGGTAATCTTACCAGTTATCACTGCACCAAAGAAGAGCCATCAAGCTCTCAAGGGGAATTCTTGTTCAGAGGTCAGAGTACATGGCTGCCTCTGTCAGGAAGGGGAGGCTCAGGCCATGTCCCAAGAGAGCAGCAGGATGGTGCTCTTTGGGAAATTCTCACTCATCCCACTCATCCAGAGATCCACAGAAGCAAGTTCTCAATTAATGCATAGTTTATTCGACAACAGATGGACAGTAAGCTGTTAGTAAAGTTCCCCTCTGCTTTCCAAAACCAAGAGAATAAAGCAACAGAATCCCACATATAAAGAGATATGATATACCTTACAGCACACTATGATGGCCAGAGTCAGATGTGCTGGCTGACAGAATCTCCTCAGGATAAGAATTCAACCCCTTCCTGCATCTTATAGGATGTTAAAACTAACAGGCTTGCATGTCTACACTACATCACCCTGGACATACATAACCATGAGTATGACCACATGTTGTGTATGTTCTGTACATGTTGCAAGTGTTCTGGTAAGCAGAGCAGGGCAGACCATTCTGGACTTTGGTAACTGTATATGCTCAAAGGACAGGTCTTTGAAGGTCTTGCTCTTCTGTAACAAACAACTGACCTTCCAGAGTGATAAGCCAGTCCTCCGGCTATCTCTAGCTACCACAACAATTTACACTTGTTTCTGAGGAGACAAGCAGTCTCTGTGCTTCTTAGAAAGACAGGGAGGCCTGGATAATTCTAAAATGGCAGTGCTTTGGTCAATGGAAAGGCCTAAATAAAGCCCATGGACTGTAGAAAAATGGCTTGAACATGCAGGGTTGGTTTTCCTATCTGTTGTTATCTGGAGAACAATTAATAGATTATTGGCAATTTCCCATCCCAATTGGCTAATTGTTGTATGGCAATGCAATGTGTCCTTGGCACAACCAATATGGGTCCTGATTCAGATCCTTCCAGAGAACCATGTGAAGAAGCCACAGGGAAGTGACTGCCATGCAAATATCATGGAAATTGCACCTGCTTGCAAAAATGATGTCCATCACTTGAATTTATTTGAAACTTTCTGACCTCATAAAGAACAATATTTCCCCCTCAAATGATAGGTTTCGGGAGATATGTGGAGATCAGAAGTGTAAGTCCATATTTTCTTCAGTAAGCACCCATAGCAGCAGTGCCCAACCATAACTAGGAAGGCCTGGGTTCTGAACCCTAACTTTGCTGTGCATTGGGTACCATTAGACCATTCCTTATCTCTCAGCCTAACCCACCTCACCAAACTGTTGTGATGAAAAAATGAGAGAGGGTGCTATCTTCTAGATATTCTTGACAAAACAGTAGAATAAAATCTAAGTAAAAAATGGATTCAAAGTCTTAAAAGAAGATGCTGTTAAAGTGCTGCACTCAATTTTCCAACAAATTTGGAAAACACAACAGTGGCCACAGGATTGGAAAAGGTCAGTATACATTCCAATCCCAAAGAAGGGCAATGCCAAGGAATGTTCAAACTATCGCACAATTGCACTCATTTCACACGCTAGCAAGGTCATGCTAAAGATCCTACAAGCTAGGCTCCAACAGTACATGGATAGAGAACTGCCAGAAGTACAAGCTGGGTTTCAAAGAGGTAGAGGAACTAGAGATCAAATTGCCAACATTCACGGGATTATGGAGAAAGCAAGAGAGTACCAGAAAAACATCTACTTCTGCTTCATTGACTATGCTAAAGCCTTTGACTGTGTAAATCACAACAAACTATGGCAGGTTCTTAAAGAGATGGGAGTACCAGACCACCTCACTTGTCTCCTGAGAAACCTGTATAAGGGTCAAGAAGCAACAGTTAGAACCGGATATGGAACAACTGATTGGTTTAGCATAGGAAAAGGAGTATGACAAGTATGTATATTGTCACCTTGCTTATTTAATTTATATGTAGAGTACATCATGCAAAATGCTGGCCTGGATGAATCACAAACTGGAGTTAAGATTGCTGGGGAAAAGATCAATAACCTCAGATATGCAGACGATACCACTCTGACAGCAGAAAATGAAGAGGACCTAAAGAGCTTCTTGCTCAGGGTGAAAGATGAGAGCACAAAAGTGGGCTTGAAGCTCAACATCAAAAAAATGAAGATCATGGCATCTGGCCCCATCACTCCTTGGCAAATAGAAGGGGAAGTCGTAAAAGTAGTGACAGACTTCACGTTCCTGGGATCCCAGATCACTGCAGATGGTAACTGCAGCCATGAAATTAAAAGACGCCTTCTCCTTGGGAGGAAAGCAATGGCAAACCTAAACAGCATGATAAAAAGCAGAGACATCACTCTGCCAACAAAAGTCCACATGGTCAAAGCAATGGTATTCCCAGTAGTAATGTATGGCTGCAAGAGTTAGACTATAAGGAAAGCCGAGAGCCGAAGAATAGATTCTTTTGAACTATGGTGTTGGAGAAGACTCTTGAGAGTCCCTTGGACTGCAAGGAGATGAAATCATTCAATCCTAAAAGAAATCAACCCTGACTGTTCCCTGGAAGGCCAGATCCTGAAGTTAAAGCTCAAATACTTTGGCCACCAAATGAGAAGGGAGCACTCGCTGGAGAAGACTCTGATGCTGGGAAAGACTGAAGGTCAAAGAAGAAGTGGACAGCAAAAGATGAGATGGTTAGACAGTGTCATTGATGCAACGAACATGAAACTGAGCAAACTTCAGAGGACAGCAGGAGGGCCTGGCATGTTCTGGTCCATGGGGTCACGAAGAGTCAGACTGGACTATGCGACTGAACAAAAAAAAATAGATTTTCTTGAAATATGAAGGACTGACATTTGTACTTTGGGGAAATTACAATATTTACTAGACTCCACATGTATAATGAATGATGAACAGTACACAATAGAAAAGCATACAAATTATTAACTTTTACTCTACTAATTGTTATCAATATGTTTAATATGTTTAATCACTCCATGATGAAAGGCAAGGCAGGGGAATAGACAGAACTATATATACTTTTAAAAACCATATATACTTTAAACCTTTTTTAAAAAATCCTGTATGCTTAAGTGTCTCTTTCTAAAATAAGACATTTTAAAATAATTCTTTCCAATGCTCTCAATCACAATAAGCACCATATAACTACATGTTTGTGTAAGAGAAGACAACTATTCCCTGATGTCCCACATTCATGAATTGTTATTCATGAAACTAGTATTTTATACACCTTTTTAGTTTGCCTTGTTTGGAAAGACGGTATTTATTTCAGAGTAGTTTTGTTTGAAGAATTGCAGCTGCAAACAAATATATGAGGTTTTCTGCAATTAGATGCACTGTGCCTTTTCTTATGTATATCAACTGTATTCAGCAATAAGAAAAATGCAATAAACAGAGAAGCTCGGCAACCTGCCTCACTGACAAATGAACAACTGCCTGGGCTATGTCTTAGCAAATATTTGTATGTTACACTTTAATAATTTAGCTATAAAAGTGTCAGCTCAAAGTGAAAGTACATTGTACAATGCTGCATTGTAAGAACAAAGAAAAGGAATCCGTCTTCATTTCCTTCATACAAAATGAGCAATTAAACTTCGCTTATGCACAGAGTATAACAGCCACTTTGTTGCTTCAATGTAAGGCCGGTTATTACATGGCAAT
Organism: Gekko gecko; assembly: GCA_029375565.1. Classification (NCBI taxonomy): domain Eukaryota; kingdom Metazoa; phylum Chordata; class Lepidosauria; order Squamata; family Gekkonidae; genus Gekko; species Gekko gecko. Next base: position 70,331,913 of record JAPDNY010000005.1, on the reverse strand, counting down.
AGCTTAGACTGGATGTAAATGAGGAATCAAATTGATTACCATATAATTGGAAATACACAAGCACTCTCATATAAAATCTTAGCCTCATGCTAGCATTGTCTATTCACATAAGTAGGGCTCAAGCTGAGCTTTCCATTTATAAACATAAATTGGACTCAGAAAGCTAAAAATTGCTGTCTCCTGACTCTTAGCGATATGATTCAACATATTTGATACTCTTACTGTGTATTGACATTTAGGACACCAAATCCCAATATGTGTTATGGCAAAGCTATTTTTTCCATATTTCCTGCAGTGTGAGATACAATCAGTCTGATTAATTTTGTATATGTAATTTAAGTTAAGGCCCTCATCTGCTGTTATAATAAGTAAATTCTTGATGGCTTAATGGATAAAGTACTGACCTTTCTCAGGTCCCAACTCCCTATTCTAAATACCAAATAATAGACATCCAGGTTGGAAAATGGAAGCAGAAGTTCCAGACAATCAGCAGCTGCTGTTCAATAAGAACTGCAAACTAAACAAGCTTAAAAAGTTTAATTTAACAAAGAAAGTAACTTTACTGCAGTGATAAACTGATTTTTGTTCTAGTTTTTTAGAAATTTTATGGTCTAGTCCTAAACTGGAATACAAGGAAGGGGGTGTGGCTGATCTCTCTCTGCACGCTGTGGTTTGGAGGCACCAAGGATCAGTACTGAAAGATTCTCGTTCTTTCAGTGTCACCAAAAAAACAACATATGAGTCTGACCTCTGCACTTTTATTTAAATATATTGAAGGCTTTGGGGGAAGACAACATATTGGTCAATGAAATAAAGATCCCAATAATAGAGATTCAATAAGCTATAACTTAATCAAAGGAACATGGCAACATGCAAGCTAGTAAATACAATGGTAGAGGTTATAAGAAGCCTTCTTACTGAAACTGTTCAACCACCTGATATGTTCCACATCTCGGTGTGATTTATGCACTGCCTTTGATAAAGTATGTTATTTTCCTTGTGGAGAGAGTTAAATAGTGAGGTAAAGTCCCCAACAGAGATACCTGTTGTCCTGTTGTTACTATAATTCTGTTGCTCCAAGGGTGCCCTCACCACCATTGCTAAAACATGTGTCATCTGCACCTAAGATCTTTTGCCCTTCATATGCCCAAGGTTGAAGGAAATTCATTCAGTCTGATACTAAAACAGGATCTCTTGATTAAGGCAGGAAGTCCCTCTAAACACTCTCAAAGGAGTGGCCTGATTGCACGAATGATCCAGGAGAACAGTAATCAAGGCTCCATTGTTCAGCCCTCCATAAGCATGACCCAAGTTTGCAGGACAATAAACAAGGATCCCAGAATCCCCCTCAGTATGTAAACTATCTCAATGATTGAATAATAATCCTAGAAGGGCCATTAAGTCATTTGCTGGTCTTTGTCAAAACAGATCCATCAAACTCTCTGCATCTTCCTACTCACTCCCCATTTGTGAGCATTTCAATCTCCCATTATTTGCCAGTCTATCCTATTGCCAACTTGTCTTTCATGTAATATCACTCTGATAGTAAGGAACTCCTCTCTTCCTACTCCAAATTGCTTTCCAGATTGTCCCACTGTACACCATAATCACTGTCAAACAGGAAAAGGAAGGAAGGAAGCCATAAGAGCTACTGTAATACAATGGCTGAAGTACTGAACTATGGGATTCTGATTTGCCTTTCCTCTTGGCTCAAGGCAGTCCAAATCTCCCAGTACCATAAAGTTTGCTGAGTGAACTTGGGTCAGTCATACTCTGTCAGCCTAACCTACTTCAATGGGTGAGGATAAAATCAGGAATAGGATAACCATGTATACTACTCCAAGTTAATTGTAGGAATAGCAAAATAAAATACATGAAGTAAATAAATTACTGGATCTTATAAAGAGCAAAGAATCAGAACCCAACTCAGTAGATAGCTGTGTAGGTTATAAGGATGGGCATGACCTGGGAAAACACGGGTGATTCTGCATCTGGTTTATAATTCATGCTTTCTCTCTTGTGGAAGCGGATTTTGGCTTGGGCTATATGATTGCATTCTGCATCTAATCCACAGTTGTTGTTTTAAAAAGATAAAATGAGACAAAGAAATGACAGAGGACTGCCACCTGGTGGATATCTAAGCAAATTCATGAGCAGGGAGAAAAAACAGAGGTGGGGCAAAGGAGGAAACATCATAGGAATCTGAGTCAAGTAGTCTGCATATTGTTCACAGTGAATTGGTGGCAGGGAGGACCAAATGGTCTAGTGCAAAACCACATCCAAATAACCCAGGGAGATGCTATGGTGAGTGTGGAATCACCACTAGATGGCAATAAAATGATGTTGATGAAGAAGAAGAGATTGGAGTTATACCCCGCCCTTCACTCAGAGTCTCAGTGTGGCTTACAAACTCCTTTCCCTTCCCCTCCCCACAACCGACACCCTGTGAGGTAGGTGAGGCTGAGAGAGCTCTGACAGAAATTGCTCTTTCATGGCGGATCCGGTTCCGGTTGCAGCGAGGACGGACGCGGATGGAGCTCGCTCCTGATCCTATCCGCCCTTCACCCTACCTTCGGGGACGACGGAGACCCCCACCTGGGGTCTTTGGACAACCGATAAGAGGCAAGGAAGCCTCTTCAGCAGGGAGCTCTTTCCGGTTGACAGGAAAAGCAGCGGCTGACCCTGGAGACCGAAGAACTGCTCCGACGCAGAAGGTGGGGCAACACCCAGCCTCGGCTGGGTAAACGCAGTGACTGGACCCCACACAGAGTTTCTTCAATAGGAAAATATACCACTCTAGATCAACAAAAGACCCGTGTATCCTCTGAACTCTTGCCTTAAAAAAGTGAGTCTTTTCCGTGAAAAAGAAAGGAACGTGAACTGTCTCTTGGCGAGGTAAGGGGCCGCTGGACCGTCGGAAGAGGAATAAGAACGTGGTGAATCAGCGAGAGACGGCCAGAGGACAGGTTTACTTTGGCTCCTGCTAGCGGAGCTCAACCGTGCCACTAAACAGAGCTTAATTATCTTATTTTAAATGGAAAAAAGCTCTTAACAGCGGTGTCCAATCGAGCTGCCAAAATAGAGGGGAAGAAATAATTAAAAAAAAGTTTGGAACTCAGACAGGGGGTTAGGGGAAAAAAAGGGGGACGTGAAGCCTCCAAAGCTCTCCCCTCCTGCCGGGGAAAGTTTCAATCCCACAGCCACAGGGACTATTAGAAGAACTCATATTAAGACTCAAAACTTAATTGTTGCTTTGAATTTAGTGTGCATACACCCACGGGAAGAGAAATAGAGGCAAAGTAAAGTTATTTGGACAGAGGAATAATTAAGGACCAGATTAGAAGAGGTCAGAAGAAGCAAGAAGCAAGAAGACGAGGAAGAAAGAGGAAGAAAAGAAGAACACCTAAGAGATTGAAAAGGGACTTATCATCCTTATTATTTTTGGCCTTTTTTTTTTTGTCTAGCCTCGATTCTTGGCATATTTGGGGGAACGTTTGGATTGTGAATGGGCTTGGCCTCTTGCTCTCCCTTGCCCTGGGAAACAGTGCTAATTTTCTGAATATTTTGTCTCTTTTCTTGCCTCTATCCAATCATTTCTAATGAATTGTATGGGTATTTGATTTGACGATAGAAAAGGGAAAGTTTGTGAGCATGAGCGGTTGAGTAGATAGATGAAGGGGGTAGGTGCATGCCTGAATGCACGTTGATCTAAGTTAGGGAAACAGTCCTAAACTTCTGAATATTTTGTTTATTTTTCTTTCCATTATTCAACTAGTTCTAATGAATTGCATGGGTATTTGATTAGATTACAGAAAAGGGAAAGTTTGTGAGCACGAGTGGCTGAGCAGATAGACGAAAGGGGTGGGTGCATGTTCTGAATCAATCAAGTTTTTCCCAAATTAATGGGCACCCTCTAAGAAAGGAGGGAAGACCAAAATGTTGAAAAGGCCGCTGTGAAGTTGTGGGCCCCAAGCCCTTTTTATAGCTAATTACAAATAAAACTACCTAAGATATCGACTTAATAAGCCTTGTAAGAAAGCTCCAAATTAGAAAATATTAACAAAACGTAGGCCTAAAGTCAGAAATTACTCAAGCACTGGCCGAGTTTCTGGAGCTGGACGCTATCTCAGAAATAGAGAATAATATTGACACAGTTTACAGAGTAAACTCGGCTTTTGCCAAATGAAATAAGCTTCCAAGGGAGGTGCAAATAAAGTTTTGTAAAAGGGAGTTTAAAGATAGGATTTTCAAGTTGTCAAATGAGAAAACCCTAAAGATCTATGAGACCGAAGTCAGAGTCTTGAGAGAGATTCCATGGAGGATTAGGGAAAAGAGACATCAATATTCCTTGCTGGTTGATCTTCTCAAGAAGAACAGGATCCAGTACAGGTGGTTGCTCCCCGAGGGTATTTTCTTTGTTTACAAAGGGAAGAGATATAAAATTAACTCGACCTTCAAATTAGAGGACTTCTAAGGTAAACTGGGTAAAGAGCTTGGCATGCAGGAAGAAGAGGAAGAATCAACGTCATCAGAGGACGAAGGACTAAAACAAGATGAGGCACGAAGTTTGGAAGATAAACAAGGGAAAAAAAAGAGAAATAGAAAGAAAAAATCTGTGGGAGCATTTAAAATGGTGACACGTTTACAACAAAGAAATAACAAGGAGACCTCAGAAGAAGACAAAGATGAATAAGCAAGGTATAAAAATAATATCTATCAATGTTAACGGTCTAAATTCGCCCAACAAAAGATCACGAATATACCATCAAATAAAAAAATGTAAGGCAGATGTTGTCTGTCTTCAAGAGACACACATTAAAAAAGAAGACACAAGAATATTAGAGAATAAAAAACTCGGAAAAGCTTTTATAGCAGCAGACCTCAAAAAGAAGAAAAAAGGGGTAGTCACATACGCTAAGGAAGATTTACATCCTGAACTGATATTTAGCGCAGAGGATGGTAGGGTTATTATAATTCGAATTTGTAGACAAAACAAATGCACATTAATTGCAAACATATATGCACCCAACCAAGCCCAAGAGAAATTCTACACACAGCTTAGAGAAGTGTTAGGGAAGCAAATATGCGATGAGATATGCATTGTAGGAGACTTCAATGCAGTTTTTGATAAGCAAATAGATAGGAAATCCTCAAGTACAATGGTAAAAAAGGGGAATGAACTCCCAAAAACCTTTTTGAAATTAGTGGAAGAGTTTAGAATTATAGACGCCTGGAGAACCAGAAACATAGATAGGAAAGACTTCACCTTTTTTTCAAACAGGCACAAATCTTGGTCGCGACTCGACATGTTCTGGCTCTCAGTGGATATGATTAATGATATCAAAGAGATTGAAATTTTGCCGCAAACATTTGCAGACCATAATCCAATAATGTGTATCTTATCCGATACACCAAGAAGAAAACGCTGGACCATGAATACGATGCTGCTAAATGATAAAAAATTTATAGCGGAGTCTGAAGTAGAGTTTAAAAATTTCTTTAAAGAAAATATCCAACCCGAAGTGCCACTTGAGACATCTTGGGACGCCTTTAAGGCATATACAAGGGGCTAGTTTATCAGACAAAATGCCTGGAAAAAAAGCAAGAAAACAGAGAATTAAATTTGATTAAAAAAGAAATAAAGAAGGAAGAAGAAAAAATGAGGTTACAAGATGAAAATTTCCAGCTAATAAAGAATAGAATTAAATATCTGCAACACCGATTAAATTGCATTTTGACGCAAGAACTGGCTAAGAAAATAAATTATGCAAGACAATTTTATTTTGAGCAAGCCAACAAACCATCGAGATGGCTGGCTTATAAACTAAGGGCCCAGAGAGAGGGAAAAGTAATAAAAAGCTTGAAAGATGAACAAGGAAAAGAGAGATTTAGTTTAAAAGAGCTTAAAGCAATAGTTGAGCAATACTATAAAAAATTATATCAACAGAAGGAATGCGATACACAACAGATAAGGGAATATCTTGAGAAGTTTCCTGACGGGCACTTTGTAGAAGAACAACGGAGAATTTTTTTTTTTTTTTGCAAAAACCCTCCTAAAAAGGAGAGAAATTTATTCTTTTTATATATAGAAAAAGGTAGGGTATATAGAGGGACTAAGAAAAGGGCAGAGTGAGTATCCTGTTAATGGGGGTTAGATTAAGTTAGTATAGATACATTTTTTGACGGTCACCGCGGTCGAAGAGTCTTCTTTTTAGATTAACAAAAATCCAAAATAGCTCTATTAATCAGGTTAGTAGTGTCCTTTGGGGTTAGTTATTAATCAACTCCTTTCAGACGTCTCATGAACAATCATTTCTTTGGTTGTCTTCCTTTAGTGTCTCTCAGGTTATACGATGGGCCCTTTTTAGCTTTCCCACCTCCCGCACCGGCACCTCCCTCCTCTGGACCGCTGTCATCTTCGCTACTTGTCCAAGTTGCGAGAGCTGCATCTTCCTCTGAGCTGGCGTGCCTCTTCAGGAACTCTTGTGCTTTGAAGATAGAGTCAATCTTTTCTCTTTTATCCTTGTACTTGAACACTAGGCCTTCCGGGAACGACCATCTGTACGTGATCTGGTGCTTTTGTAGAAAATTGGTCAATCCTTTATACGCTTTCCTCTTCATCCGAATTTCATATGGCACATCTTTCAGAGTTCTGATAATCTGTTCTCCAATTTTCAAGGGCACCGCTGAGACTGCACGCAAGATTTGATCTCTAGTATTCTGTTTAACAAACTTGACCACCACTTCTGCTGGCAGGTTATTTTTCTTTGTAAAGGTGGAATAGGCCCTATAGACCTTATCCATCTCTTCTTTTATTTCACGCTGATCCCTGCCAGTTACTGGTGCCAAGGCATTTGCTAGTATAGATCTGAGATCTTCATTATCTTCTTCTTTAATGCCCTGAAAACGAAGCATCAGATTCGATTTCTCCATTTGAAGCATCAAAATCCTTTTTTCTTGCTCATCTTGATGTTTTTCTAGTTTGTTGACCTTTTTCTTAACTTTTCCGATGTCTTCCGTCGAGACCAAGCATTTTTGCGCAATATCCTCCATCTTCTTAGACGTTTCTGTCAGTTGCTTTTGTTGGCTGCTGAGGACACCTTCCATGCTAGTTAAAGTTTCGCTGATTTTCTGTATTTGAACCAGCAGAGGGTGCAGTAGCTCGCTTGTCTGTTGACTGACAGCAGGCTCTGGGGGGGGTTACCCGGGCCGGAAGTCCCGCCTCCCTTCTTTTCCGGTTTGAAAGGGACCTTCTTCATGGCCGACATCTGCTTTATTTGTTTACTTTTTAAAAGTTCGTGACACGTCCCTCAGGAAACCCGCTTACACTCAGGCTTCAGTAGCACCCCAAAGGTATTTTCATCAACCCTTCTTTCCTTATAACCCCCTTCGCTTTCTTTTAAAAGTCCCGCTTCTCACTGGGGGGGGATTCCCCCTCCTCCCAAACGCTCATTCGCTCGAGGGGAAAGGATTCGGGTTTTCGCTTCAAAGTAAGACCTTCGACTCACGGTTCACCGCCGCTTCTTCTTTTGCTTTAGTTCATATCGCTGTTCCTCACTCCTGGAAGTCGGTGGCGCTGCTAAGTCCCATTACGGGCACAACGCAGCGGGGCCGATTGGGGCGGGGAGAAAGCCTCAATTTCCCGGCTGTCTGCCGGCAAAGAGGCTACTCCCCAAGCGCCCCCGGTTCGGAGCCTTATCCTAAGGCTCACTAGGGTCTTTCGCATAAGCGAAGACCCCCCTGACTCCGTGTGGGCTAGCCGCCTCCGGGATCGTCCCGAGACGCGGCCGCCATTCGCAACGCCAGAAACCGAAACCTCAACAACGGAGAATTTTAAATGGTCCAGTTACAATGTGTGAAATAACAGAAGCGATAAAAATTCAAAAAAATAAAAAAACACTGGGACTAGATGGAATCCCTATTGAATTTTATAAGAGCTTTGAGGAAGTGATAGCACGACCGTTGAAAGAAGTGATAAATAACATCCTAGAGAAGGGTCTAATGCCACAGTCATGGAATGATGCCCTGATTACGCTTATACAGAAACAGGGATTAGAGGGAAATGAAATCAGAAACTATCACCCCATCTCACTTTTAAATAGTGACTACAAAATTTTTGCCTGTATTCTTGCATCAAGGCTTAAAAGAGTTCTGATGCAAGTTATCCATAAAGACCAGGAGGGGTTTTTGCCTGGGAGGCAGATAAAAAACAACGTCAGAATAATCCTGGACATATTGGAATACTATGAGCAACACCCGGAAAAACCGCTCGCTTTAATATTTGTTGATTTAGAGAAGGCGTTTGACAATCTAAGTTGGAGATTCTTGCTAGAGAAATTAAAGGCGTGGAACTGTGGAGAAAACTTTTTGAAAATGATTAAGGCGATTTATACCAACCAATCAGCAAACATAATAGTTAACGGAGATATATCTCAAAAATTCGAAATTAAAAAAGGAACAAGACAAGGTTGCCCCTTGTCTCCTCTGCTTTTCATTTTTGCGTTAGAATCATTATTAACCCGTATCAGAAATGAAAAAGAAATTAGGGGATTAAATATTAAGGGTGAAAGTATAAAAGTACAAGCCTTCGCAGACGATATGGTCTTCATTTTGGAAGATCCACAGGAGTCATTAAATCAGTTATTACATACTTTTGAAGATTTTGGAAAGGTGGCAGGGCTGAAAGTAAATCAAAAGAAAACTAAAATATTATTGAAGAATTATAAAGGATTGCCAGAGAAGGAATTGCAAGAAATTTCGGGCTTTGATATACAGAAAGGTGCCCGATATTTGGGAATTCATATTACAAACAGGTGCTGTTCCCTATTTAAGGAAAATTATATAAAGTTACTATCGGAAATAAAGAAAGACCTAGAAATATGGAAAAATTTACAACTCTCCGTAACAGGAAGAATTTCAACCATAAAAATGAACGTGTTACCTCGGGTCCTCTTTCTATTTCAACGATTCCCATCTTAAGAAATCAACACTTTTTCAAAGAGCTAGATAAAATCATAAAGAGATTCATATGGCAAAATAAGAGACCAAGAATTAAATTAAAGTACTTACAAGAACGGAAGGAGAGAGGCGGATTTGCACTTCCTGATTGGAAACTCTATTATAAAGCAGCTGCGATGAGCTGGCTAAGGGAATGGATAACTCAAGAAGATAAAAGATTATTGTCTCTTGAGGGGCATGATCTACACACGGGTTGGCACTACTTTCTCTGGTATAACAAATCTTCAGCCCTCTTTAAACAGCATACTATTAGAGCAGCCCTATATAAAATGTGGATCGAGATAAAAGATAAGTGCTATAGGCAAATTCCCAAATGGCTCTCCCCAATAGAGGCGTTTGTAAAACCATCCTTATACGTAAAATATACTAAATGGAGATATAAAGATCTTTTAGATGAAAATGGGAACTTGCTTGCAGACGACACTCTTAAAGAGCAAGGGACAAACTTAACCTGGTGGGAGAGAAATCAACTGATCTCAAGATGGTCAATAGATAAGAAAATAGGATTAGACAACAGTGTACCGGAGTTAGATAAGCTTTGGGTGGATTCTAAAGAAAAATTTATTAAGAAAGCGTATAATTTCTTATTAGAATGGAAAATGCAAGATGAGTGGATAAAGCCTTCCATGGTAGCGTGGGCACAAGATATTGGTTATAACTTAACTTTAGATCAATGGGACAAAATTTGGTTGAGGAACATTAAATTTGTAAGAACGAGTGCATTTAAAGAAAATATATTAAAGATGTTCTATCGTTGGCATATATCTCCAGCACGATTAAATAAATTTAATAAAAATTTAGGGAAGGAATGCTGGAAATGTAAATTTTGTAATGGATCTTTTTTTCACTTATGGTGGTCTTGCATTAAAGCTAAAAAGTATTGGTGTATGGTCAAAAAAATGATAGACAGAATACTAGATAAAAATATCCCATTTACACCTGAATGTTTCTTACTAAACGTAATTCCGGAAGGTTATAAGAGAAAGGAGAGTTACCTAATAGTACAAATCTTAACAGCAGCAAGAATTGAATATGCTAGGAAATGGAAGGATAGTAACGTTCCAAACAAAATGGAGCCTATCTTCAAGATTTGGGATGTAGCAGAGATGGAAAAATTAACATATATTATTGAAGATAAAAGCTCGGAAGTTTTTGGAAGTTATTGGTCGAATTTCTATAAATGGCTAAAAGAAGATAAGATATTGGGATAAGGATATATATTTGGTATACATATTAGTTCAGTGGTTTTAGGATAATATTGTTTTGAATGTTTTGAATGTAAAACCGAAGAATTCTGTGAATATGTATTTATTAATGATCCAAGGTATACACTTGTTTGTTGTTGTTCTTTGCTGTTTGTTTGTTTGTTTTTGTTTTGTTTAAAAACTAATAAAAATAATTATAAAAAAAAAGAAAAAGAAATTGCTCTTTCATGAACAGCTCTGACAGAACTATGGCTTGCCCAAGGTCATCCAACAGCTGCAAGTGGAGGAGTATGGAATCAAATGCGGTTCTCCCAGATTAGAGTCCGTGCACTTAACCACTACACCAAACTGGCTCTCTGTGGGAAATGATGTGGAAGCTCAAAACTGAACCAATGCATAAGGGGACAGGGAAGAGCATGCAATACAGAGTGAAATTTGTATTCCAATGTGGGTTTGGAGATACAACAGTAGGAAAGACGAATGCTGAATGTCCCACAGTTTGGTTCGTGGTTCATGGTGGACTAACAAAATGACCTCATACAAACCAAACTGGTTTGGGAAGTTCATGATCCAGCAGAATGCCCCCCCCCAGTGTTCTAGAGACTCCAAACTCACAGAGGATATCCAGGAGCCAACTGTACTGTTAAACGCTGCATCACCAGGCCCACCCCCTCCACTTGCATAGAGACTGCAAAGCAGGGCCAACCGCCCTCCGGCCCCCAGGATATGGGAGCCACTCACACTGTTGTGGTTGGCCATGCCCCCACACCCCTTCATCCTCCACCATAAAGATGATTGCAGGCTATAGCAATCCCCCCTCCTCCCCCAGGACCAGGACCAGGAGTAACATGCTACATTAGAAGTGGCCCAGGGCAATGAGTGAATGAAGAGAAAAGGAGAAAAAAATGAGGACCACTTGAACTCCAAGAACCAAGCCCTGGAAAAGCCTTGGCAATGCACATCAATCACCATGCCAGTAGGCAGACTGATGGGCTGGATCAAAGTCCTGAGTCTACCCGATGCCCAATGGGAAAGAGTGGACCAAATGGGGTGGCTCAAAGCTCTGGCTCAAGTAACGCCCAAATGCCCTGGAAGGGTTGGCTATACCTTGCCGTCACCTTGCCAGTGGGGTGAGTGAAAGGGGATGGCTCTGAAGCCCATGATCAGCCTGTATAACAAGGATGTGGTGACTTGCAACCCCCAGCTAACACCCCAGAAGGATTGGCCATGCCCTGCAGTCACCTTGCCAGCTTTGCAAGTGAAAGGGGGTGATTCTGGAGCCCTGAAACAAACTCTGCAATGAAACAGAAGGCCTGACAAGTTGCCTTGGGAAAAGCTTTGGCCCTGCAAACACCTTGCCAGTAGTGTAAGTGAAAGGGGATGGCTCTGCCCTGGAGCCATGGACTGATGGGAAGGCCCTCTCAGACTCCAGTCCAGAGGAGACCCCAGACACAGAAGCAAGCAGTGTGCATTTGTGGCTTGAAGAACCACATTGTCACAAATGAGCATGACTGCACAGTGTCTCGCAATGACTGTAAATGTGGTGGCTTGCAACACTGAAAAGGGTTGACCATGCACTATCATGTTCTTGCCAGTAGGCAGAGCGAGAGGCTGGCTTAAAGCCCTGAGTCCACCAAACACCCAGCCCCAAACAGGAAAGAGCAGGCCAAAACCAGAAGGGGTAGCTTGAAGCTGCTGCCAAGGTTCTATTCCCAGGAAGGGTTGGCCATGCATAGTGATCTTCTTGCAAATGGGGCAAGTGTGAGAAGATAGCCCAGGAGCCCTGGAACAAATGCCCTTTCAGATTCCTATACAAGGCTCTGAGAAAAGCCTTGGCCATGTACTGCAGTCACCTTGCCAGAGCCCTCAAACAAATAGTGCCATGAAAAGGAAGACATGGCAAGTTTCCTTTGGAAAAGGCTTGGCCATGCACAGCAGTAACCAGCAGGATGAGTGAAAGGCTGGCTCAAAGCCCTGGCCCACATAAACCCAATGCCCAACAGGAAGGAGCAGACCAAAATCAGGACAGGTTGGCTTGAATCTGCTGCCAAGGTCGTACTCCCAGGAAGGACTGGCCATGTCCTGTAATCACCTTGACAAGTGGTAGGAGTGAAAGGGGATGACCCTGGAGCCCAGGCATCAGTGAATACTTCTACTCCACAGATAAGTGGGAACATATGTGAAGCTGTCAGGGCCACCTCTCAAGTCTGACAAGAAAGATAATGAAGGAAAGAAAGGCAGACCAGGCATCCCCAAAGTTTTGACAGGGGCTTCCTAAGATTACCCCACAGTATTTTGGCAGACACCCCAGTCAGACACCACAAGGAAGGAAAACATGTCCAAAAAGCTCCAAGTCTTGCCCCTCTCCCAGGACCAAACACAAACATCCCCTGGTCACTGCCCACTTTTAGGTGACAGAAATTTCTGGACTGTTCTTTGCCATTAGTAGAACACATTGTACAGGTAAAAGATCATCTTTTGTGATTGTGATGAATTCTGCAAATGTGATGGAAAGAAGTAGTCAAATGAGGGCTTGCTTGTACAGAAAGATGTTTGAAGAGGTGGACATTTGTTGAGATGGATGTTGTTCCATGATGTAGGTGTTGTGCAATGAGATGGGTGTGGGTTGGTTCATAAGGTAGGTGTTTGCTTGTGAAGTAGATGTTGTTTGGGTTGGTTGTGGAGCAAGCCCAACCCTGCCCGGCAGAGGTGGCTATCTTCCCACCCAAGTGCCAAGGGTGCAACCCGCAGGCCACATGCTGGACCACCCAGAGAGGGGAACGATGTGGGGGGGCTGGATCTTAGTCCCCCAGTTCCAGAGCTGGGTGGCCCAGAAGGAGGAGGTTGACCTTCAGGAAGGATAAGTTGTCCACCCTGGCCAAGTCCAGGTGGGAGTGGTGGGGGATGAGGATGTCTCTCAGGTGGGAGAACACCTGCTCATTCCAGATGCTGGTGGGAGGGCACAACAGGAGATTCATGGCAACACAGTAGAGGTTGGACCAGATGAAAGCCTTGCACAACCAGTATTCCAGAGGGTCGGAGCTGGCAGGCTCAGGGTACTCACTGAGGTACTCCCTGACCATAACCTCAGTGGAATCCTCTGACATAGCACACCTGCCCTCCCGAGTGCTGCTCCTGATCTCCCACTTCCCCAACAACAGCCAGAAGTGGGGCTTCTCTTTTGCCTGTCTCTTAGAGGGGCAAGCACCCTGCTCCTGTTCCTCCCCCAGCTTCTTCTGTCTGCCATTCCCTCTGGCCATGTTTGGAGACATGAAACCTCCACACCTCTCTGCAGAGCTCACACTTCCAGTTCATAAGCTCTGTGTTACGGAGGGTAATGCTGCCTTGGATCTGGGGGTTGCACATGCAGGCCAGCTTGTACTCCTTCGCATTGCAGAGAGGCTGCAAACTGGTGGTGTTGTCCACCTGTAACCTGTCTGCCAAGGCCCTGACCCACAGGAGGACAGCCATCCCCTTGGGGCCTGCCTGCATTGTGGAGGCCAGTGCCCAGTCCAGCCCTCAAATCAGGGGGATGACTTGCCCCAGGCTGCCTATATGGGTGAGAGCATGTAGGTGGTCTCCATTTGGGAGAGGGTCAGCCAGTCATTGGAAGTTGATGCTGAGCTCCTCGTCCTTGTGTAGGATGGTCAGGGAGTAGATGACATCCTGCACTGCACTTTTCTGTTCCACCAAGCATGCTGTCATGGAGTAGATGGAGTTCCCAAACATACAAAAGCAACCTTGAAAAATGTGAACAAAACCTGAGTGTTTTTTTTGCAAAAATATTTATAGTATTATAAGATAAGCTATCATGCAAAGTACAAAGTGTATAGTTACATTGAAAGACATACAATTAAAATTACAAGTGAGACATTAATCCTGCCAAGATACAGTCTTAAAGGGACCAAGCCATCTTCTTTATGCTGTAAGGACAGAAAGAACCATTCACTTTAACAGCCATAGATAAGTTCTTCGGAGCATGAAGACATCAAAGTTAGTACTACATGACAGGCCTGTTTCAAACTGATGCCTTTATCATGCTGATGGTCTTCATAAGGCTTGTGGGGCTTCCACTGACAATAAGAATGAAAACATAAGGTGCATAATTGCTAGGTGCTGCAGTAGACAAGGTTTCAAAACAAAATAAGATTAGAAACAAAATTAAAAAGAACAGACCTTACCTAGTTTCCAAGAATTCACAAGCGCATGGCAGCAAGCTTGAGATAGCCACAAGTAAGTGTAAGCAAACCACCAATTTAAAGAGACACCTAGGTCAACCAATTAAAGTTAAAGAGCATGTATACACATCCTGCAGGGTATGTGGGGGATGTATAAATGTGAATCCTCAGCCAAGGCACCCACCAGCTATGCCCCACCATCCAGAATAAGTGAAGAGGCTGTGAAATCAGAGCCCTGACCCAAAAATGGCCAAAGCCCCCCCCCCAAAAAAAAGAGGGGTGGGTGCGGGAGTGTATAAATGTGAGCCCTCAGCCGTGGCACCCATCAGCCATGTCCCACCAGCCAGCAAGAGCAGAGAGGCTATGGAATCAGACCCCTGACCCAAAAAGTCCAGGACAGATTCTCAGAATCACTGCGCCCACCTGAACCATCTCAGCCTCAAGACATGGGTGGCCCTTACTCCATGCAAGGTGGGGTTGAGGCAACCATTGAGCCAGCTGTCTATTGCCCAAACTCCAGAGGGGTTTGGCACACATGTGATGACCACTGAGACATTGGGCTGCTGCCCAAGCCCCAGAAGGTGGCAGACATAAACACTCAGCTCTTCCTATTCTTTCTCCTCTGCTGGGCGGCAGCCACACAGGATGCCTTGTGGCTAAGACTACTCTGATTTTGTAGACTCTTGATCAAATGCAATTAAGAGGCCTTGCTGATACATACCTCCTGTTTGACTACAGTGTTTTTGTTTTTGTTTAAAAAAAAAAACCTTTAGAGCAAAGAACTACAGACCTGCACACCACTTATTTTTTACTTAGTGAAATGGGACATGCTGCCATTCTGCAATGAAGTGAAATACATTCTGGCCATCAGTTATGTGAGAAGAGTTCTTTGCAAATGAATGACTATCCTTTCTGACAGGGAAAAAATGATGCTACTTAATGGACTGAAAGTTATCAAAACTTGGTTTCATCATCACTTGCTCTTGAGGGCAAAATACAGAATGTGTATTAAGTGGCAAACAGAATAATCCCCTACTGTGCCACAGTGAATTACTAACCTCAAGTGTTTTACTTCATTCAACAGTGCAAGATGCTGAAGCATAAGTAACCCATCAGACAGAGGAGATTAAATAGAACTAATTTCCTATGCATTTTTAGAATCTCATTATGGATAATGTAGAAAGAACACATTTAATGAAGCTTTCCTCAAGTATGTAAGTACAACATGGAAAACAGGAAAAACTATTGCTCTTCTTTGATTGCCTGTATATTTATTGTTCATGCAATTCTGACAAGAAAAACCCTTCCCACATTCAAATATTTTAATACTTTTCAAAAAATTATTTACCAAAAAATAACAAATTGTTTCAAATTCTGATCTTCTCTTCACACAACTGTCTCATACATGGAGGAAAGGGGAACCTCAGGCCAAAGAAATAGGACTTGCTATCACTACGTACTCCCCTTGTGTTGGTTTAAGTTAATTTATCTAATTAATTAATGGAGAATCTGTATTACAATTAGAGATATGAAGGCTCTGAGAAGATGTTGGTGAAAGCCAGCATCAGTCAAGTTACATACACAACATTTTAGATCTCTGATTCAAACAGGTTATTTTCCACCATCAGCACCATATTTATTTAATCTGTTTATGTATTTAAAATATTTATTAGCTGCCTTTCTACCTTAGGGAACTCAAGGTGACTTACATTCATATATCCACTTATGAATTATGTTTCTAGTATCCTTTATGGATGCAGAAATAAAACATTATATATTTTTTTAAAAAGTAAAATATTTGGGGTCTTAGTCCATTTCTAACTATCCTACCATGCTAAAGAGATACATGCAGGCCTTTCACCCACAAAGAAACACATGCGAAAACTATATTCACAATAATGTCCATGTGGATTTTTGCAGGAAGAATCACTATTAGGAGTCTATGCTTATGAGAGAAGGAAAAGGGTGATAACTATCAGAGTTGCTCTCTACAAGCACTGGTTTCTAATGGAAGACTTCTAATTAACATGAAACTTTGAAGGAATTATCAATTTGTTTTTAGCAAAAAAAAAATCAGTATAATCCACAGACCTCACCTTTATTCTCTCTGAAATTGCCATTTTTATTGAAAGAAAAATCAACTATCTTTGACAATTATCTGTATAGAAACATTCTGCATATCGTATGGGAGACTGAGACACTTATAGCACAGTTAGATGTGAGATGTGTGTTCACAACTGCTGTATGCAGTGCCCAGTTCATATTGGGACTATGGTGCATATAGAGAAGGGGCTTCAGACTTCCCTCTGCCATAATAATAATAATAATAATAATAATAATAATAATAATAATAATAATAATAATAATAATAATAATAATACTTTCAATTTATTGATCACTTTTTCCCACACACCTGTGGGCTCACAGCGATTTTACAGTTACTCAGTTTTTGACAATTGGACTAACAATATTCTTGGGGGAATAGGGGAGACAACACATACAATTATTAGACACACACTGTAGCCACTTGGGAGGATTCGTCTGCAGGCTGAATCAGGCGTGTTCCGACAGCATATTCTTCTCTCGGCCGGCTGATGACATCAGGACTCACAGTGTTGCATTGTCACACTGCCACCGCCTGGCCGATTCGCTCCACTGCAGGGAATGCCAACACAGATTTTCCACCTTTCGATCTCACAACACAGCAGCCGTCTTCCCACAGCAGGTAACACCTCCCTGAAGGGGTTGGTGTGCCCACCCCTAGTGGATGGTCCCCAATTTATCTACTTGCCGAAGTTTTCGAATCGCTGGGTGGACGATGAGCTAGGGACAAGGCTTGGCTGCTCACACCAGCGTGGGGCTAGAACTGACAAAGCTTGGCAGTTCAGATGTTATAGTCATGCAGGGGCTTTTACCCACTGCGCCACCACTCCCCTCTTTTTCCTGACCTAAAATGGTCCAGGAGGATGCTATTTGGCCCTCTGGAGAAACCTGCAAGTATCTTATCTGGCTGTAGGAATTAAAACTAATATACTGTACTGCCCACTTTAAATGTTTAAAATGTTATTGTATGTTTTAATATTATCATTTATTAATTCTTGACCTATTTTAAGATCATAATGTGTTTTTTGTTGTGAGCCGCTCTGAGCCCATTTGTGGAAAGGCGGGATATAAATCAAAATAATAAATAAATATCTCAAGAGATGTCTGAATATTATACAGGGTGAGAAGGACCCCAAACTGTGCACACTGTTACATGTGAATCAGAAAAGTACCTGCATGATAGTGTGCCTGCTGCCAAGAGGTTGATTAGATGATGGAGCATGGAAGGCAGATTTCTTACAGTGAGACAGTACATAATTATTATCTCACACATCCACTATAATGAAATTTCAGATGGTCTCTTGATGATCTTACTGTATTTTCTATTGTTCCATATTGCCCCCACCACCAGTCGGAATAACAAGACAGGCAACAGTTTGGAAGTAAACAAGGGCCACTTTATTAACTATTTAACATAACATTGTGGCAAGGGACCAACTAAGCGAGCATGGAACAGGCAAGGCAGGTATCACTCCCTGACCAGCCTCCTTGCCCTTTTCATGGGTGGGTTGCCCAGCTCCGGTCTTGAGCCATCGGTCTTGCTCGTGACTGGCAGCCTAGCAAAACTGTTTGCCACCTAAGAGCGTCTACCCCTGAAGCCTTACAAATTGCAGAGAGGAACCTTACCCTAAGAGGTTCCCAGGTGATCAACATTCCCCACTCTGGACCCTAAAATCCAAAGGCAGTTCCTGATGACCCCCTGTTCCCTAACGGGAAATGCCATAAGGTGCTCACCAGTTCTCATTTCTTGCCCACACAAACCTGCCAAGTGACCAACATATTTAGATGTCAGTGACCACAACCAGCTATTCAATCCACTGCTCTCTGTGCAAGGTAGGCAAAAACACCTCCACCCTTTCAGCCAACCCTGGGTAGAAGCGAAAAATTCCTACCTGGCCCCAATAGGTGGTCAGCAACAGCCTACACTAAGAACAGGGTGGGAGGGTGGGTGAGCACTAGTTCCAACTGTCTGGTGGGAGCAGAACCTGGCCATTTAACAAGGCTGGCTCCACCCCTCGCCCATATCACAACGTGCTGCGTCGTAGTGACTGTTGCTGCCCTGGTCTCCTCCGGGGTGGCAAAACAGCCCCTGGCATTCAGCGGCATTGCCGGGAGGCTGGGAGCTCCATTCCCCTCACAGAGCCTGGAATTTTATTCCATTAAGAGGTGGGGACAAAATGCCTCCTTCTACCTCAGCTTAGGTGGACAAGTGAATTTTTTTCAGTTCAGTTCTCTGGTTCTTTAAAGGCAGGACTAACTCATGATTAAGGTTATAAAAGATTGCCAGCATTTAAAAACCTTAACATGGACTTTAACAATAGAGGGGAAACTTCATCTACTGTAAATTGTTCCACTACCAGAAACTGAGAGGTATCTTGCCATTACAAAATGGTTTGCCAACTATCACTCAAAATGTGTATCTCTCATATTTCATAGTAAAACGATTTTCAAAGAGTGCTGACTTGCACCTTGTAATGACTTAAATGGTCAGGGCAAAAGGAAAACACAAGATAACTGTCATTCTTTAAAATGCTGTCAAAGTCCAACCATTCATCATAAGTCATGCACAAAACTTTATGCTGAAACCAGCAGCTACCTCAGCAAATCTGGCCACTTATCCAGTAACTCATAATTGCACTTTTTTCCCTTTTGGAAATGAGATTAACAACAAAAACACACATTCCTGATCTATAAGCAGCTAAATATTAATAGAAACTTTTTTTCTCTTTTCCTCATAAATGAAATACATTATTGAACACCTAGATATTGGTTTCCTCATTCACCCTCCCACTCACCACACACGTAAACAGAATGATGAATTGCATTTTTAAACTGGCAACCAACATTACTCCAATAGCCCTGCCAGTTTTCTGCTGTAAGCATCAGTAACATAATACAGTTCAACAAAGCTATTGTAAGCTGAATCTCCAAACTTAAAAAAGTAGGATCAGTTATTTGGCAGCCTTATCATACACATAACCTCTGAACTGACTGAGAGGAACTAGAATGCAACCATTGCCAGTTGGCCAAAGCTCTTGCCACAAGCTATCATGTAATCCATCTTCTTCGCTCTGGCAGCAGCTCTTGACCTTTTTTTAAGGGTCCACTACTTCTGCTGTTGACTGAGAACCTTGACTGAGCCTCTGAATTCACTGATGTCGTGCTGCTCATTGTGAATTTCCAAACTACTGGAAAGGATAGCAATAGATATGTGTTAGCTGTATCATTTCCTTTCACCTCCATTATAAGAAAAAAAAAACAGAATTTCAGAAAAAAAGTAAATCAGCTTAGAAACGGTTTAGCTAGTTTCCCACTTATCATTTAGATTCTCTGTGTCAATTTTCAAGTTTGGGTGGTAAAATTCTGAATTCTGCACTCTGATATCTGATTCTGAACCACCCCATCTTCATTTTAATTGGCAGACATAGGCACAGACAGCAACATAGTCTGCATATACAGAAATGAAAGTAGAATAAAATATGAACAAATGTAAGGAATAAATTAAAAATACATTATGCCTTCTAGAGACAAGCCTGCTTCATCCTCCTCTTTGTCACATTCATCTAAATTTTCCCAGATTTATTTTTAAAGTAAAAATTTAATGTAAAAAAGTTTGACTTTATAGGCAGTGATGAAAAGTAATTTTATTGAGAGGAGATGTGTTAATAAGAGGTTGATTCAATTCATTTGATGTAACACCATTTTTTCAAATACTTATTGGAAATGTAATTGACTCAGATTTCTGGAAGTAATACCAAAGCAACTGGTAACTTAAGAATGGGAACGTACCTGATGCATACTATGACAAAATGGACAGATCAGAAAGTGATCTATTCAGAATATAAGTATCATACTTGAGACAATTTATATTGACAACTTAAAGTGAAAGATCCTTGGGGCAGATCCCTGTCTGTTTTGCCTACATTACCCTGTGAAGTCTCAAGTACACAATATTGGGTGGAAAAGACATCAAAAAGCAGTATATACAGGTATATCACAGGGTAATCCCAATTAGTAGTAATGGTAGTAATGATATTCCTGGCTACAGGACTGTGAGTAACTTGCACAGCATCACATGAAAAATAAATTATTATGAATGTTAACATTGCAATAGGAACATACTTGCCTGTGACTGTTTGAAATAGGTAGGCTTCATGTGTCCTGACCTGAAAATCTGTACCCATCATTTGGCACACATGGCAAAGCTGAACCAGTATGACAAGGAAAAAAACCCCTATTAAAGTTAACAGCTCCGAACTGCAAAATCTGGCTAACTGACATTTAATTTCAAAGGCGGCCATTAATTTAAATGTGCTGCAGCAGATTCAACACATGGACTGGCACCAAATGTTCACTGAGGATGATGGCATTCTATCATTTGTCTCTAACAAGATTCACTGCAATGAGCAAATTGCAACTGTAGTCACAATCTACAACTCCATGTGATAACTGAAAATTCTGGTGCCATGTTTCAATAGATCAGCAGTTGTTACTGGACCTGATTTGCTGTTCATATTTCCTTGTCTTTTCTACAGATTTCATCTTTATATTCTACCTTAAAATGACATTTCAGTTGTAGGAAATTCTAATAATTGTTAAAGAGCAATTTAGATATAGAGCTACATACTCATACTCTCAGAGGATGATATGTGTAACTACTCTGGCAGTGCCTCAAGTAGATTCACTGTCCAGAAACACAACAGAAAAATATTTATATAAATATAAATAAATGAATATTGTTTGGGTGCAATAAAACATATAAATCTTAAGGAAAATTGGGATAATTTTTTAATTTGAATATTTATACCCAGCCCTTCCTCTTGGTTCAAGGTTTCTGCCTCTTGCATTGCAGTAAAAAAGAGTAAAATATAGGCAGAAATCTTCCAAATCATATACTAATCTATTTACCTAGATTTATGTATAGATATGCATATAACACATATCCATCCTTATCATGGCTCTCTGATGTAAAGTATTCATTATGACATTTCTTGCACTTGTTTCTTTTGGTAAGATTATTGTCTGAGAACAACCTGGCTGTGATGTTCTGAGAGGTTCTTGTTAGAATAAGCAATAAACTATGCCTTTTCCAACAGTGAGATTTAAAATTGTTGATAAGATATTGGTAAGTATACATAGTACAGTATATATCTATAAACTAATTCTCAACAGTCCCTTCTGTGTGTGGATACTTATTTCCGCCAACAGAGGGCTCACTCTCCCCCAACAAGGTTATCTACAGACTCAGGAAACTCTATGGGTCTGCAGAAAAATCCAGAAAGTTTTAAAAAAACAAAATGGCCACCACAGGGATCTACTCAGGCCCTGCCATATCGACACTGAGAGATTAGAACATTCAGATGAGAGGTTTCTAACTGGTTCTGACAGTAAAAGTTGGGGGAAAGGGAAGGGCCCTTTCCAGGCCTATTTTGGCCTTTCAGAGAGGAATCCTTAGGGCTAGGCCTGACAAGGGTTGCCAGTGCCAGGCTGGGAAATTCTTAGAGATTTTGTGGTAGAGGAGGCTTGGTTCAGGGAAGGGAGAGGCCTTGGCTGCATATAATGCCACAGAGACTAGCCTCCAAAGCAGCTATTTTCTCCAGGGAAACACTCTGCTGTCTAGAGTTCAGTTGTAATTCTGGGGTCTCCTGACAGGAGTCTAGGGTTGTCAAGTCCCCACTGGCCACCAGCAGGGATGGAGGGAGTAAGGTTGCCAGTTCCAGGTTGGGAAATTCCTGGAGATTTGGGGGTGGGCCCTGAGGAGGACAGGGACCTCAGTGAGTTACAGTGTCATAGAGTACACCTCCAAAGCATCCTTTTTCTCGATTCCGGAGATGAGCAGTAATTCCAGAAGATCCCCTGGTCCCACCTGAAGGCTGGCATCCCTAGGCAGCACCCTCTGATTTGCCATCTGATACCATTTGTCTGATACCATCTGACTTGCATGATTCAACTAGGCCTGGCTGCCTCTACTCTTCAACAGCAGCCACCTTATGAAAGCCAGTGTGGTGCAGCAGTTAAAGCTTCAAAGTAGGGTCTGCAAGACCCAGGTTCAGATCTCCATCTTGCAGTGCAAACTGACTGGATGGTTTCGGACCAGTCACATACTTTCAGCCTAACTAACCTCACAGGGTTGTTGTGCAGATAAAAAAGAGGAGAGTATAATGTAAACTGCTTTGGTCCCCACTGTGGAGAAAGACTGTAATTTTCCTAGGTGGAGGCTGTGAGGGAGAGGTGGAGATGGAAAGCTGAAGACAAACAGACAGATAAAGGTAGGTTGGTTGCTAGGTGGAAAGGAAATAGGATTGCCAACTCTAGGTTGGGAAATTCCTAGACGTTTGAGGGGTGGAGCCTGGGAAGGGTGGGATTTGAGGAGGGGAGGAACTTCAGACCAGTATAATGCCATAGACTCTACCCTCCAAACCAGCCATTTCCTCCACAAGAACTACCATTGCCAGCCTCCAGGTGAGGGGCTGGAGATCACCAGATTACCCTGGAGAAAATGACTGTTTTGGAGGGTTGAGTCTATGATATTATGCCCTGCTGAGGCTACTTGCCTCCCCAAGCCTCACTGTCCCAAGGTTCCACCCCCAAATCTCCAGGAATTTCCCAACCTGGAGCTGGCAGCCCTAAGGTGAACTGATCTCTGTAGCTGGGAGATCTGTTGTGATTCCTGCACAGCTGCCACTGCTGCTGTGGGGGGAGAGGAAGCATGTGAGTGGCTGTGAGCACTGCCACCACTGCTGCTGCTGTGTGGGGTGGGGGAGAAAGCAGGTAGGAGGCTGGGAGACTGATAGGGGCAGAAAGAGAGAGTGATGGGAGGCAGAAAGAGTGACAAAGTGGGGAGGCAGAAGGACAAAGAGAATGATGAGCGGCAGAAAGAGAGAGGAAACATGCATGAAGAAGAGATAGAGAGTAAGAAAAGGGGGGGCAGAAGGTAGAAAGGGTGTGAGAGAGGTAGGAGGAATGGGGAGGAAGCAAAGGTGTAAGGAATAGGGTAACCATTCTGCAAGTTTCTTGCAGGTCCCCACCTGTACTTTAGTATATTGTCCCACCTCTTTTCAGCTTCCAAATTTTTCATAATGTTGTCAGGTTGCAACCCAGAGATTATACCGGTACTTTTAATAATTCATATCTTGTAGGAGAGGCTGTGCCCCAGCCTGGATAGCCCAGGCTAGCCTGATCTCATCAGCTCAGAAGCTACGCAGGGTCGGCCCTGGCTATTATTCAGATGGGTGACCTCCAAGGAATATCAGGATTGTGACACAGTGGTGGGCTAACCTCCTCTGAACATCTCTTGACTTGAAAACCCTAGGGGGTCATCAGAAGTCAGCGATGACTTTACTGTACTTTACTGTACTTTCCACAGCCAGCAGGAGAGGCTGCTGATGTTGCTCTTCCTTTGGCTCTGCACTCAAATATGTCTCTTATCAGTTGAAGCAAGTGGGGTTTCTGTTTTGTCATGGGTAAGGAGAAAGAATAATGGGACTGGAGAGAAACAAGGAAGAATGCACAGTGGCTCAGCTGCAACTTTCCCATTTCATATGCACAGGGATAGGTAAAGCTGCAGTGTCAAATTGCAGACTGGAAATCCCTGAGGTTTGCTGCTACTTATTACAAAGACCTGATTGACCTATCTGGCAATACATTTTGCCAGCTACTCCAGTATACTCTGAGAGGCAATCCAAGCATGCTCAAAGGCTTCTAGAACAAGAAAGAATTATTGTATGGTTTCTCCACTGCAGTAAAAGCCTTTGATGCACCAAAGAAATATAGTTATAGGAGACAACTTCAGCTTTGACTGTTCACCATGGCTACAATCCAAAAGAAGGTGCATATTGTCAAAAATCAAGACCGTGCACAGATATAATAGTTCCTACAGCACAAAGATTGCACTCATTAATAAGACTGCTGTATATTTATAATTTATTAATAACATGATTTTTTTTAAAAAAGGTGAATACCTCTGTATGTTTGTAAACCTGTGAGCATTGCAAGAAAAGTCCCTAACAGTCTGTTTAATGAACTAGAAACATCTTAAATGTTTGCAAATGTTTGAAGAACAAAGTTGGACTATGACTCTTACTTTGGATGAAGGAGTTTTATTTCCTTACCCACCATCTTCTAAATCAGCCCTGGGGATAATCAGCTGTTTTACATAGTACTTACTAAACAGCAAGCAATAAAGAGCTAGTGGTAGTAGTCATTTGTGAATGCGTCAAACATTTTGCCCAAATCATCAGTTGTCAACCAACTGCTTCAGTGCAATCTCCATTGCTGGCATTAAAAGAACCAATGTGTCTCCAACTGATTGTGCTTGGCATAAGCTTTTCAGCAGGTGTTGTCTATTGGAGGTGATGGGACCTGTGGTGACAATATTTCACTGCTACCAAAAAAAAAAAAAAAACCCTTCAGAATTTAAGAAGAAATGCTGCTCTCATTGCCTCTTTATTGTGTGAACCTGTTACCTGGCACCTATTTTCGCTAAGCAGAAGACTGACCAGCCTATTCACAGATTTTCTGCAAGTCTAACAGATGGCACTAATGTAGGAAGCCTATTGACAATGCTTGCAATCAACATTACACGCAGGGAGGCAAGACTCCCTAGATAACAAGGTCTAAATGGTCACACATGCTGGAAATACATAACTATGACAATATTTTTATGAGCTGGTTTGGGTGTAAACAAAATGAGCTTGAAAATAGTAATTTCAAGAGAAAACACAAATAACTTACATGCTTGGATTTTAGGAGAATACCAGAGCTTTTATTCATATCCCAGTGAACTATGAAACATGGAAAAATGATACATTAAAATATGCCGAAGACTGGTAGAAATTTTATAAAACTAAGTTTGCAGTATTCTAATGTTTGTGTATGACTTTTGTGAGCCCCAACTCCTGCTGAGCCTGTGCTGGCAGGAGGGGGCTGATTTGCCTCCTCATGAAGCAGGAAGAGAAAGGACATCAGTGCTACAAGAAGTGCAGCGCCAGGCAGGGGGCGGAGCCAGCCTAATTAGGCTCGGTTCCCGCCCTCTGCCTCAGCAGTTCTTTGACGTGCTCAGTGAAAGCAAGCACGAGGACTTCGTTGCCTGTTTACCTTGAGGCCTTGGGCCTGAAGACATCAGCGGATAGCAGTGGGGAGACCTCGGCAGCAGGGAGACGCAGAGGTGGCATGCTGCTGTTGCTGCAGGCTCCTGTCGTTGTCGTCAGGCTCCTGTTGGAGGAGAAGTTGCAGCAGGTCTGGGCAGCGCAGCTGCATGGTGGCCTGGGTAACAGGGCCACATCGGCGGTCTGGGGTGGCGCAGCCGCGTCAGTGGCCTGGGACAAAGGGGCTGTGTCGGCAGCCTGGGGCGACAGGGCCACATTGGCAGCCTGGGTGGCTGGGCCATGGCAGCAGCTGACGCAGCCTCAGCAGCCTGATCTGTTGTGGCTGCAGCCCAATCCTGGGACCACAGCACCAGCTGGATCTTCGAGGTCAGCAGAAGCTCTGCGGCGGCCCCACTGTTTTTGTTTATATATATATTTAAAAGCATGTGCGCACCCCTCTTTATTAGGTTGGGGGAATCCTTAGAGGGCACAGGAGGTGGTGGCAGCTACAAGCATGGACAGTTTCAAGAGGGAATTAGATAAACATATGGAGCAGAAGTCCATCAGTGGCTATTAGCCACAAGGTATAGATAGGAACTCTCAGTCTGGGGCAGGTGATGCACTCTATTCTTGGTGCTGGGGGGGAGCAGCAGTGGGAGGGCTTCTAATGTCCTGGCCCCACTGCTGGCCCTCCTGATGGCACCTGGTATTTTTGGCCACTGTGTGACAGAGTGTTGGACTAGATGGGCCATTGGCCTGATTCAACATTGGCTTCTCTTATGTTCTTATGCACTTGAGTGATCAGACTAGGGCAAATCCATCCATGACTTGTTGACAAGTGTTAGGACCGGACTTTCCCCAGTGTCCTTTAACTTTATGTCTTTGACAGGTCGTCTTATAACATTGCAAAAGTATTATTTAATTATACTTGATAAAATCACAACACAAATTCTTGCATGTGAATACAGGTAATACCGATTCATTCTCATAAATGGAGATGAATGGTTATCAACAATCATAAATATCTATGACGCTTTACATGGTATTTTTCCATGTGGGCTTTTATGCCTATGGGCTTTTTTCCATGTGGGCTTTTTTCTTGTGAGCATTTATATCCATGGGTTTTTTTCCTGTGGGCTTTTTTCCAGTCACCGGTTACTTTGGGCCCATTACAAACTCTAAGCCTGACCTACCTCACAGGATTGATGCTGTGAGAAGACTGAGATGGGGACAACAGTGTTCGAAACTACTTTGCTTACCAACTTGTGAGAAAATTTGGGTATAATGAAATAAATGCAAATGTAATGCATGGAAAACAATCTGTTTCCTTAATCTTCCTAGAAAGAAAATCACATCAGCTAATCATAATGCCTACATTTAAACATACTGCTAATATTTTGGAATGCTTAATCACTTGGAACAAGGAACTTGTGTACCTGACACCTTGGAAAATGTGTTTCAGTGGCATGCATGAAGTTGTTACAGACAAAAAAAAGCTACAATTGAAATATGGGGTCAAATTTAGGAGTGCCTTTTCACAAGCACAAGGGTTCCAAGATTCTCACAGAATTCCCACTCAAATTTCAGCGGCCCATAAACACACTACACTAGAAAACAGCCTTTTGTGATGGTATGGGAGGCTGCAGAACATGGGAACAGGAGAGAAAGATCCCTTCTGGGCTTAGAACTCCACATGATATTCTTTGGATCCAGCCTAGAGATTACTGGAACACTGTTGAGAGCATATATAAGAAATATGGGGATAGCTGCTGTTCTGAGGCATGTTGAATCTTTGTGTTGTTTTTTTAAGATTCTGCTGTATTTTTAATGTTTATATCTTTGTAAATAAAGTTATTTAAAACTAGGAATAAGGCCTGTTGTGGAAATAAATACAGTGAGCTCTAGAAAGAGGCTCTGGGAGAGTGCCAAGGCCTTGGGCACTCAGCGTCAATTTGCTGTGGCAACCTCCTCAAACCCCACCCTCTCCAGGCTCCACCCCTGAAATCCCCAGGAATTTCCCAACCTGGAGTTGGCAACCCCATCCCCTTCCCAGCTAACCATCAACCTACCATTATCTGCCCCTCTGACTGCAGCTTACCTCATTCTCCTCTCCCCCTTTTGATTTGCACAACAACCCTGTGAGGTAGGTTAGGCTGAAAGTCTGTTACTGGTCCAAATTCACCCACTCAGCTTCTACAGCAAGAACCTGGATCTAGCAGACCCTGGTCTGAAGCACTGACTGCTATGCCTAGGATAGCCAACCTCCAGGTGGAGCCTGAAGATCACCAGGTATCACAACTGAACTCCAGACAACAGATCTCTCATCCCCTGGAGAAAATAACTGATTTGGAAGGTAGACTTTATGGCATTCTGTTCAGCTGAGGCCTCTCCCCTCCCCAAACCCTGGCTTCCATAGACTCTACCAGGAAATATCCAGGAATCTCCCTACCTGGAGCTGGCAACCCTAGTTAGGACTGGCTCCAATGGGTTCCTCCAATGGGCCTGTGAAGGGCTTCCTTCCTTTGTCTGAACCAAGCTTGGTTACCTACTGTGGCAAAACGGGCTCCAGTTTACAACTCAGCTGTTTGCCTCCAAACCTTGTCCTGTGGGCGTATCTTACTCCTTAAGTTCACTGCTAGCCTTCACTGAATTGTCACTGCCTTTTTAGAGGGATAGTGAGACACCTCTGGCCGAATCTCCCTATTTGGAGATGGTACCCCCAATCTTTGGGGGATCCCTGGAAAGTTGGCAGCCCAAGGGTCTGGCCTTTCCTTTGTTATTGTGCAGAGCGGGGGAGACTATGTGGTCAAAGCATAACACAGGTTAGAAGTCCAAATAAAAGAATGTATTTAACTATTTACACAATTATGGAACACAAACACACTAAATGAATAAGGCAGAACTGTAGGAGTAAGCACACATTATGAACGAACAAGGAATAAATCAAGAGGGATTAAACACAATCCTCTTTCCCTACACATAATACTCTCTATCTCTGGAGGTTGTGAGCTCAGGATAGGATCTCTCCTTGGATCAGCCTCTCTCTCTTGCCCAAGAGAACAGGGAAACTTCCATTCATTCCCCCAACCAGCCAACTGTGGAGTGGCTGAATTTCTGCTGCCTTCCAGGGTTCCCCTACATCTGTGGCTTGTGGCCTGGACAGCCTCATCAGCACAGGCAGCAGAAGTGTTTCCTAACCTCCTGTAGGACGAAGACTGCCTCCTCCCTGGATGGGTTGCAGTCTATATTGATACTGCCCTGCCCCTTGGGACAGTCCCTGTTTTCCCGCTCTTTTTGGCCTTGGGGCAACTGGGAACTGTAGGCCAGCAGATAAGGAAGCCCCATTCAACCCAGTGAGTGATACTCCTGCAGGCCCCTCTCTGGAACTACAGCTCAATTAAACCTTATGGGGTAACATTTTAAACTAACAACCACATGGCAGCCATCTTACAAACACAGGTAACTGCCATTTCATTACACTTATCAACAGCCACTGAGGGAAAAATTAGTCCCACACAGGAGGTAAGCACGAGAAGTGTCTTCGTCAAGAGAGAAAGCCATTTGCCAGTAATTCTGGCAGGGAACAGTGGCTGAAGGGGGAGTGGGCGGGGAAGAGGAGCAGACCCAGCACCCGGCCAATGGCATGCAGGTACTCTTGAGTGGTGGTTGATGGGCCAATGGCTGAGGGAGCACATTGCACAGCCAATGGGAGAGCTGCAAAGTGCCACCTCAAAACGCATGTGTGAAGACTCAGATATATGTCAATATGAGTTCCTCTCTGTGCTGACTTCTCAAATTTATCTGATAACTGTTGAGACATCTCTGTGTTTTTTGTTGCTTGCTTGCTTGTTTGTTTTTTGCATGCCTTTACTTCCCCAACATTCAGCAAGTTAGTGGTTTAAAGTCCCCTAAGAGTTTCAGGTAAAATATTAAGCTACTGGAAGTATTTGCAGCAGCAAGACATATACTGCATTCATTGCTTGTCATTTTCAATCACTAAATCCTGACACATCTATAATCCACAGGATTAAAATTCACTTTACCTGGTTAAGGATGTTCAGTTGAGAACATATCCCTAGCAAGCATTTTGTTCTTACTGTCTACAGGTATACATTCCTGATATATTCCTATCAATGTCAAGCAAAGACCTTGCTTGCCTAGAGTTTCCTCACACCAATTAGAGTTCATGATGTTCTTTTTATAATATCTGTCCAAAAAGAAATTGTGCCTGTCAAATCCATTTCCCAACCTTGGACTGACTTTGACATGTCAGAACATCATGTCATACAATCATACTATCTGGTACATTCTCAAGGATAGAGTTTGTATTATAGTAACCTGCATGGTGCTGCGAAATTAAAGTGAAGGGTGACCATTTTATTTTGTTTTGGGAATTCTCGAAACAGGGCTAAAGATTTAGTTCCCAGTAAACTGACTTTCTCACAATTCTTTAGGGGCATCTTTGAGCTGGCATGTACCATAGCCTATAAACATTTAAAAACCATCAGTCTACTTGGAAACGGAATTGCCTCAGACATAATTGGTTTTTGACTAAATTTAAATTTTAGGCCAAACAAACTTAAGATATTACAGAGAGCATTAATCTGACTCCAAACACTACTATAGAAATTCTTGATAACACAAATGGCTTATAAATTTAAGAGTGTATCTATGCTCTGCTATCGAGTCCTGTGTTGTCCTCAGTAATATTCAATGTGTTTGCTAGCGAAAGTACCAACTGCCAAACTAATTACATGAGCCATCTGCCGAAATGCAATCCTCATGAGGATTGCTCTGCATAGCTGAGTTGCCTCCCACATTCTGTGTTTCTCTCCAGAGGGTAACCCAACTTCATAGTTAAACTCTACATAGGTCGAAAGAGTTCAGTGCAAACCAATCCAGTTCCATGCATCAAACAACTTTTAAAAATGTAGAACACTCTTGAAAGGTTTCCTAGTACCAAAGATAGTGGCAATTATATATTTCAGGCAAATAAAACACCCCCATCAGATACCTCCTCCTGAGCTTTTTATTTAATGTGTTAAAAGGAAAGGAATTATTCAACTTATGTCATATGATTCCATAGTTATAGTTACTTTTATTTCCTGATTTTTATGTATATAATGTCAGATACTGAGCTGCAGATCATTGGACTATCTAGCCCAGAATCATCTGCAGCTCAAAGTCTACCAAGTGACCCTTTCAATCACAGGTGCTATGATTTGCATCTCAAAATTTCCCCATACAAACCAGACACTTTACTAATGAGCCATGGTGCTTTTAATAATTTAAATTAAAGAATTACTTGATAAGTTTAAAAACTTATCCCTTGACAGATAATTCTCACTTTTCTCCCTTGGCAGATAATTCTCAGTCTTCCTTGTGACATAATTTTATGACTTTTTTCATGGCTCAAGACTACAGGGAGCCAAAATATTTTAATTTGAAAGTCATGTATACATTTTTTTGAAACATGCTTAAAATAAGTGAATACCTTGATTATTGGGGACAGAAAATGATAACTAAGTCACCATTAGGCAACTTTTTGGAAAATAATGAGTATTTTCTATGAAGATGAATTCTGAAGAATGTTCTATCACCATTTACCTTTCTCTTGCACTTTTTAAAGGCAGCGTCTCTGGAATAAAATCCAGAGGTTATTTACTTTATTTGAGAGCCAGCTTTACTTTATATATTTAAGTTATCCACACATAATATTTACCTTATTAAATCCTTTAATTTATTTACTGTGTAAAAATGCCCTCCTTAATCATTCAGTTTTGCATAGTTTGAAGAATGTCAGGAGATGGAGAGTCTTCCTGACTGCATGCTGGCATGCTCCTGTGGGTACTGCAACAGAGAATGCACATGTATGGACTGTTGTTGATCTTTCCTATTTGCAGGGTGCAGAAGGCCCTGCTCAGATGATTGTGGCTGTGATCAGATGTGTCCTTAGATCTGATATTTGTTGATGCCAAACAGATCTAAAGTGCACAATCAGACAGCAACATCTGTGAAAGGCTTTGGAGTTCTCAGCACCCCCTTCTGCCTCACCACTTAAATGGAAGAAAAAGACATCAGGGAAAGTCCAGTTCTAATGCTTTCTGACAAGCCACAGACAAATTATCCCTAGTCTGATCACTCAAGCATGCTCTCAGGCTGTTGGGATGGTCTGCTCATTCCATCTTGATTGGGCACCATTTTGCTTGCTTGCTTAGCGATATGCACATAACCACATAATTGTCCCCATCTCTAGGCCAGCTTTGAAAATGAGCAGGAAAGGGAGTGATCTTTGTCAGGAGACCATGGCTCACTGTGACCCAGACAGATCACAGTGCTCCATGGAAGGATCAGCGAGTGGTTGTAGCAGAGACTTGTCTCCTGGAACTTGGAAAGCACATGTGCAAATGACTGCACCCTCATTTATGTGCATGCCCCCCAAAAAACCCTCACCCATCCACACCATCTGATCACGAAGTGATGGGTTGAGCCCACAGAGAAATGGATTATACTGGAATGTCTGATCAAGTGACACATTTCAAATACCAACAGATTAAATAGGAGCACTTCCCAACCACACCAAATGGAATGTCTGACCACAGCCTAAAGCTGTCATGGTGAAGCAAAGGGGGAGAGGGAGTTCTGCAGATACGAAGGTTCAAGGCCATAAATGTGATGGCCAGTATGGAACCAGTAGAGTGACTGTGCAATGAGAATAATATGCACACTCTGCACAGCTCCTGATAAGAACCTAGCTGCAGCATTCTCTGAGCTGACTCTGAGGGGAGACCTATGTGCACTGCATTATAAGTAATCTACTCTCAGTGTTACTATGGTGTGGATCCAGATGACCAGATCAGATGAGTCAAGACAGGGGACCATCTTCCAGGCTAGACTGAGTTGGAAGAAAGTGTTGTGTTTTTGTTTTTTGTAATTGCATCAACTTGTTTCTCCAGCTACAATGCTGGATCCATATAATCCCTATGGCTAACTAAACCAAGGCTAACCAAACCAAGTTAGCAAGGTTCAGCTGAACCTCACTGAAGTAGGGTGTGCAATGTCCTTCATAATTTCCCTCTTCCCAACCAGTCTTGCCAGGATTTTGTTTCAGTTTTTTCACTCTTAGCCATTTAACCACAGCAGACAGGCAGCAATTCAGGACCTCTACATCATCTGCAGGAGATTTGGACAAGGAGATATAAATCTGAGTGTTGTCAGCACACTGATGACAGCTGTGGCAGCTATGGGATGAGAAAGACAGGAGGGAAGTTTCTGTGAGGCAACTGCTTTCTGGACTGAAGAATATCCAGTCCCCCATTCTGGCCTGTCCTACAGAGTTCCCTAATGCTGCGCACAGGGGATGGATGCAGACCACACAGTGCAAAACATTGCTGCCATGATACAGAGTAGCCTGAGGGAGTGGGTGGGTGGTGGCAAAACCCATAAGTACTTTGCCACACCCCTAGAGTACTGGTCACACAAGGCTACCATCTGGCCTCACCTCTCTTGTGTTGCCATGAGTCTCTGGACCTCCCACTAGTGTCCAGAGTGAACAGATGTTCTCCTACTTGGGAAGCATTCTCAGACCCCACTGTTCCCGCCTGGACCTGGCCAGGGTGGACTTCCTCAAGGTCAAACTCTTCCTGCTGGGCTACCTGTGCTGGGTCTGGCTGGTTGCCATGGATACACTTCACTGAAAGCTGGATACACAGTCCAAAAGCAAGCTGAGAGACAGAGCTGAGGGTCAGAATGCCAGGAAATCAGTCAGGGTTTTCAGGAGCAATGAGTGGAGGCTGGCAGCCAGGACAAGATCCGAGATCACTCGGTTGCATCCACACTGAGGTAGGTGAGTGTGGTTGTTTATGACAGAGGATCTCTTCCCTGGGAGGCAATCTGTAAAGACTCACAGCCCCTCATATTGCCTTTGCAACAGCTGAAGTTTGGCACTCCTCCTTCTCTCTTGCACATTCAGACGCTGGCATGCCCTGCACCTAGGACACTCAGGTGTGCTAGGTGGGGATTCTGGCCTTGAGGTGTCTCCAACTGGCGGTGCTGGGCCAGGCTCTGGACCAGACATTCCCTCTGATGGCACCTCAGTCTCCTCACCTTGCTGGCCCTCCTGTGCAGGTGCTGAGGCCTCTTCTCCCTCACGTGCTGGTAAAGGTTCCTTTTCTGGGCTGACTCCAGAGGAGGCTGGGTTACTCCATGTCTCTTCCTCATCTGAGGAATAGTCAGCCTCAGCAAAGCCAGGACCCATGACACTACCCCTCTCTGGAATTTCTAGGGTAAGATCCAGGCTTCCTGTTGTCTCCCTGCATGTCTCCTCATTCCTCCTCCTCTCTGGATGATATGGCATGTGGGTTGCAGGTTGTGCCCTTGGTGCTTGGATGGGAGGATGTCCACCTCTGCCAGGTGGGGGTGGGCTCCCTTACCCAACACCTATCTCATGAAACATTATCTCCTTCATAACACATGATCCTCATGATCACTTTAAATGAAAAACTCTGCTTTCCACTGATTTGGTGGGGCTGGGGTGCCTGCCAAGCTGTCTTGGGGATCCCCTGTCATATGTCTGCCTTTGTGTCATGGCTGGCATCATTAATCACTTTAAGTGGATGTGACGGACTGTCAAAGGTTAATGCCTAGCAGAGTCAGAGAACCTTTGAGTGACAGGCCATTCAAAAAGAATTCTGTGGACAGCATCAGTTAAGAAATGACAGTTGGGAAGTAATGGTTGAAGGTCAGTTTAGCCCTGATGGTGAACTGGGAAGGAAGCTGAAAGAGGAGTAGGAGGATCACAGAAGATCCCCATTCAAGCTGAAAAAAGGACAGAACATCTAATCTAGAGAAGTAATCCCTGCCCAGTGAAAAGGATGATATCTTTTAAGAGAGGAGTGATCCCTTGGTTGGTGCATAGAGAAGGATTTGGGGAACTTGGTTGTGTGTCCCTGCCTTCAAAACCTTAGAGGTTAATGAAACTTAACTTATGCTTGAGTGTTTAGACAGACACTGAAAAGAAATCTTCTCTCCTGAAAGTTTCAGAGACCCTCCGTTTCTTTTCATCAAGATTCAGTGTCAAATTCAACTAGCTTTTCTCTAGTTTTATATTTTATATTCCACAAAATACAGTCTTAGAGAAGATCTTTCTCTTTATTTTCTTTGTCCAAGAGGCTATTTGAGAAGCTGCTTTGAGTTGTCTTCGTAGCCACCGGAAAGGAAGGTGGGGGACAAGAAGTAAATTCTTCATCCCTCCATTCCATTATCTTTTTAAACTTTAAAGGGGCTTTAATGATGGGTAGTAGATTTTCTGATATTGTTGCTTTAAGATGTACTCACAGTGTTATACTTCATCGATGTTATGGATGAGGTCCTAGCTTCTCCCCCCTCCATCGGGGCAAACACGACTACATGCAGCCATGTCTGCATGGGCGCACTCAGCTGGCTTAGCCGGCACTCAGAGCACATTTGGATTTCTGCCCGCTTGCTGCTGCTTGCAGGGGGGTCCAAAGCAAGCCCCTTGCAATGAGCTCCTCTACAGGAAACTCATTGGAGTTCAGGAGCCCCCGAACCCCTCTAAGGAAGCTGACTATCCAGTCAACCCTCAGGAGAGCTTCCCAGTGCGACTGTTTTTGTCGTGCCAAAACCCCGCCTCTCCAATATAGTTTTTCTTCTAACACTTCCTGGGAATCAGTGACCACCTGGCCATTGCCTTGGGTCACAATTTGGCTATTTAAGGTGAGCTCTTTGCCCCTTCCTACCTTATGGTTCCATTCTCAGCCAGTTTGGAATCTTTCCAGACATGCCACTGGCTGACTCATGATCCATTCCATCTTCATCTTGTTTCTTTTTCACTGTGTAATCTACTCATCTCTTCTGACAGATAATGTATCACCCACCAATGATACTCTTGCTCATGCAATTGTCACTATCTTTTCAATTCTATTTCTTAGTCCTGTATTGTGTGTATGAGTGCTTGCTTATTATTAT
Source organism: Gekko gecko (assembly GCA_029375565.1). Classification (NCBI taxonomy): domain Eukaryota; kingdom Metazoa; phylum Chordata; class Lepidosauria; order Squamata; family Gekkonidae; genus Gekko; species Gekko gecko. Next base: position 70,296,336 of record JAPDNY010000005.1, on the reverse strand, counting down.
TATTGTACACTTGAGAATTATTAAGTAAAAAGGTCAATTAATTCAGCAACCTGGTCTCCTCATCTGTTCAGGGACTCTGGGAATTCTGACTCTGGTATACACAGGTAAGGTTCCTATATTTTATGCCTATTGTCCTTTAATATTCATGATTCCCCAAGCTTATTAATAATACAAGGCAATTTGGCTAACAGGGCTGTGGTGCCCACCAAGCTGTCATGGTGTAAATTTTGGGAGTCCCTGTCAGAAGTCTCTTGTCATGTCTGCCTTCCTGTCATTGCATCACTAATAACTTAAAATGGAAAACTCGTATTTTCCACTGGTCTGTTGGGGCTAGAGTGACCACTAAGCTGTCGTGGCATAACTTTGGGTAGCCTCTATAAAAACGCTGGGGACATCTGCCTTTCTGTCATTCAGAACATGCCTTTGGATACTTGTGGGCTATGAGCATAGAGGAGATGCTTGCCTTGCTTCCAGTGTCTGGGAGAGAGTTTGCCCAGGTGAAGTTTCCCTGTGAGTTTGGTGTCACTGGCTTGTTCCTGAGCCATTCCACAGACACCCTAGGCATTCTACTGCATCACAAACCTTATGAACCAAACCTGTTCATTTAGTATCAAAAAGTTCATGACAGTCCATGGTTCATGAACCATGCACACCATGAACCACAAACTGATACAAACCACATTTTCCCAATTCGTGCCCATCCCTAGTGACACCAAACTCCAGTGCTCACTTTGTAGTCTACTATGTGGACAATCTCCATCTGCTGCTGCCCAGCTCTCACAATTGCTTGCATGAGCAGCAAGAGGGGAAAGGGGGGAAGACATTATTGAAGCATTGACTATGGCCCTTTCTGCACTCTCCTTTTAATCCATGTTCACCGCAGTGTCCTCCAAGCAATTCTGCACTAAAATAGAATTCAACCTTCTTTTTAATCCAGGTTTTCCCCCCTATTCTGCACTAAAATTGTTCAACCTTTTTATTCTGAGTTTTCCCCCCTATTCTGCATTAGATTACCTCCCTCCAGTTTCAGCCTGCTGTTGTCCTGGGTTATTTGGATGCTGTTTTGCTGTGGACTTAAATTGCCTCGGCTCAAACACTGAGAAAATCCAAAGTGGCAGGCGAATGCAGAAAGGACCTAAAACTAAAACCCGGGAGAGACATCAGTGATTACCAGTCTCTATGGTCTTATTTTTGTGTTTTCGCTGGAAGTAACATTGGCATGTCAACTCCTATGGTCCCAATGCTCTGCCCTCCCCCCAAGTCTCCTTATGTTTACAGGCATGCATTTGGCAACCCTATCTTCCATAGATATTAAACAACACAGACATGAGAATAGCAAGCTGAGACACCCTGTATGTCTTCTCCCAAGGAACACATTTTAAATCCCTCTTCACTGTTCTCTGAGTACTTTTACTGAACAAAGACTGAAGCCTGGGTAAACCTGCTATGCCCAAAATAAAGCTACTCCTCCTGTGCTCACCATGTTTGTATTGGTGTATGACTGTCAATTTCAAATGCTGCAAACAAATCCTGCAGGACTGTCAGAAAGGCATTTCTGAGATCATTCAACAGAGCTATCAAGACTATCTCAGTCCCAGAGTGAAATCAAGGGTGGATGCGACCTCCAGAAATGCCTGATGTTGCTTTGTCCAGAGCAGAAAGCCTCATATGTGACACTGTCTTTTTCCCAGTTGCTTTTTCTGAAGTGTTACAGGTTTTTCATTCATATCACATTTCTTCTCAAAGCCATATTGTCAAAAAAAATCATTCTTTTCAATATTTTATTTTCCCATTAGAATCCTGCAAGAAAATCTTATTCTTTAGAAGTAGTCATTTTTAATGACTACATATCTAACAAAGAAAAAAATTGAAATGAAAATTCTATATAGTGTATAGCGGTCAATCTGTGAAAAGCTTGAAACAAAAAAAAATCATTATACATTTATGGGCAAAATGTGATCTCAAAACTGTTCTAAGTAGTTATGACCAAATTCCTCTCCACTTACATTGATTCCCACTCATTTTTGAAAAGAGACCCCTACAAAAACTCATGGTCTTTTTGAGTATTCAGAAGTATTCAAAAGGAAAAGCTCAAAAAAGAGTGAATTAGGCACACACCCGTTTTCAAAACCTTTTTCCAAAGCACCCTCCCCATACTTGCATTTCAGAATGGAGACTTCAGTGGTATTAACAGGAAGAACTCACTGATGACTGGTAATGCCTTTACATAGCCTAGCCTTATCTGGAAATGCCTTTTAAAAGCATATTCATGATAACCATTTCCTGCTGGGGAGTATGGTGTATTTATTATATACGTTACAATGGAACAGTCTGTTCTCCTCTCTAATATTTCTGTGTGGGTTTAGTTTCGTGGAGTAGAGTCCCTGTTTCTTAGTTCTGATTGATAGTTAGAACTGTAGACAGCATGAGCTCCCACATCCTGAAACCAGTTGCTGCCATCCTTGTATCTTCTTGCTAATACATGAATGTTGTTTTCAGTGTACCCATCTCTGCTCTATGAGCCTAAGAGCAGGAATGTGAGTGAGTACCCTATCCCTGATATGCAACCAAGGGGAACATCACGGGGAGCAAAGGATGAGATGGTTAGACAGTGTCATCGATGCAACGAACATGAAATTGAGCAAACTTCAGCGGACAGCGGAAGACAGGAGGGCCTGGCGTGATCTGGTCCATGGGGTCACGAAGAGTCGGACTCGACTGTGCGACTGAACAACAACAACTGTGTTCATACTGAGAAGACGGCAAATTTCATGCTCAAAGGGGCAATGTATGGCTCAAAGGCATTCTTAGGAGCATCATTTTTAGTTGTCCTGCAAGGCTTTCCATGTTCCTTATAAGCCCTTCCTTCACCTGACATTCTTTCTCTCTTCTTTTTGCCCACCCACCCCTCAAATGTAACACAGCACAATTTATGGCTTAAACTGAGAATTTTATTGATACATAAGCTGTTCTGCACTATTCCATTAACACATGAAAGCACAGATTGCATTGTCCTTTCAAAGCAAGCCTCCTAACAAGGCAAACTGACCCTGGCTCAGAGCCAGGTCCAGGTTCCTTCTAGACCTTATTCATCATGGCCTGTACATTAGTGAGTAGAGGGGAGGGAGGGCACATTCCAGCCCATGACTGCAAAGTCTTAAGGGTCATCATATATTCCCCCAACCTTGAACAGGCCCCCAACTGAGTTACCTTGACTGCAAAGCCCATAGGTACCCAGTTTGAGGACCCCCCCCCATTGCTGATATCTCGGGGTGCTTGCCAACTCAAAGTCCCTTCAACCCATGCTTTTCCCACCATAGAGGGGTTAGACTAAGCTTAACTCCCCTCCCACCAACCATGAACCTGCTGGTCATGCAGACCACCCTGCAGATCAGCTAAGCCAATGACAGACTCAGTAACCCCATTGTGCCCCCCCAAAATGCAGCACCAAGGACTAGACATTAAAATAAGTCAATTTTCTATCTCGATTTCCCTTTACTTGTATTTTAACTAATACAGTGTGGTACACCCAGTGACCATGACAAAAGACTACCTAACCCTAATATAAAAAGCAACAATTATTTAACAGCAATGTTTAATAACAACAATAACAATAATTTAATAACAACAATAATTCAGATATAATTCTTCATTGGAAATTAGCCAAACTCCTTAAGTAATTAAGTTTGTTCTACCTGCTCATATTGCTGCACAGAAGTGGCAACCATGTCATGTAGTGCCTCATATTTCCTCTTTTTCACCTCTAGGTGACCTGCCTGTGCATTAGCCAGTGTGAGTTTGTGGCAAGCCATGTCCCTCTGCAGTCCATCAAACAGAGACCACACATTGGGATGATTGCAGTAGAATAAGGAATTAAGAGCACTACATGACATGGTTGCCACTTCTGTTATTATTTGTTATTTAATGTTATCTTATGGTTTTAAATTTAATATCAAAATAATTAAGTAATATTATTTGAAGAATTTTAAGCCATATAGTTTTTTCAAAAGCTGTGTATACTAGACAGTCTATACATAGTTTAATTATTTCTGTATTTACTTTAGAAATTACTTCATACCAACATTACAAAGGTTGACAAATGGTAAATTAATCAATTTAAAGTATTTAATTTTATTTTAAAATATTTCTATATAGAGTTTAATTTCTATTGTTATTGTTTTTCCTTCTTAATAAAGTTCATTGATAACAAAATTGTCACTTTTATTTCCTGCATTTTCCCTTCCAAGCCTTTGCACTCAAGAGCATTAAAACCCTCTTCATACAAGCCACTTTTGTATAGTAATGAAGTAATTTACTAATAACATAGCAAAATTATTATTTGATTATAATTCATATAATCAGAACACAAATTGTTGCATATGGATATAGGTAATACCTGTTCATTCTCATAAATGGAAATGAATGCTTATCCACCATTATAAATATCTATGGCGCTTTACATGGTATTTTCCCATGTGGGCTTCTTTCCATGTGGGCTTTTTTTCTGTGTGGACTTTTATATGTGTGGGCTTTTTTCCATGTGGGCATTTTTTCATGTGGGCTTTTTTCCTGTGAGCATTTATGACCATGGGTTTTTTTCTGTGGGCTTTTTTCCAGTCACCATTTTGCCCCAAAGGTAAACTTTTTTGTGAACCCTATTCTTAAGCAGTAACACACAGTTTCAGTATTATTCCACCAAGCAGTACTCTATAAATATCCATCGTTAATTAAGTCTGCTGCAGATTCCTCTATGTTTAGGGTTACTGAATGTCCTCTTTTTAGAGGACATGTCCACTTTTTCTGGTGTCTATCCTCTTTTGGGCTCTTTTTAAAAAGTTGATGAAAATATCCTCTTTTGGGGTTGTAAGGTAAGGATGTTCCTAGTTAATAGCAATCACCACAGTTTAAATACTACAGGTATTTAAAATGAGATTTGTCATAGTGATCACTTGTTTGAAGTAGTCAGTCAAGGAATATGTCCTCTTTTTTGCTTTTCAAAATATGATGACCCTAGCCATGTTTTACTGAAGCCCCAGATAAAAACTTCATCTTTTTTAACCTACAAAATATCAGCACTCACAAGGTTGTTTGGGTTTGCTTGATTAATGTAAAATGAGAGTCTCTCTCATTGTTTCCTTCCACAAAATTACTTTCAGAATTATCCTGATAGATAATGAATGTAAAACAATATGGGGTGGAACAAAAAATCCATGGGCATTTATCCTGAAGGCCTTGTAAGTAGGATATTGCATTCTTCATTTTCTCGGCTGTTAAATCAGTAGTTGCTTTCAGAGTGCTTCAGGATTACAGAATTTTTAGCAGGTTTTTGTATATGTGTATGATAGGGATTTTCAAAGCTGATATAACATTTTACATCTCTGTTTCCATGGAAATAACTAAATACCACAAGGGAAAAAATGCTCATGGCAAAAGAGTTCCCATTACTACATTTTCTACATCAAGGACACCTTCCCTCTGCTTATGGAATTTTGGCACTCTGAGATACATGTTGTATAGATTAGCCATGAGGGAAGGAGCTGGATATGAATGTATTCAATTCATAAGGGAGGAATGAATCCTACATACCACATCTTGAACATCTTAGGAATATGATGCTGCCTTACACCAAGGGAGACCTGTCTAGCTCAGCATTATCAATTCTGGTAAGTAATGGCTGCCATGTTCTCAAGCAGAGAAGGAGTTTTCCCATCAGCTATGTGGACTCATTTAACCAGAGGTGCTGCAGAGATTAAACCTTGAATAATCTGTATGCAAAGCATATTACTGAGCTATTTTCCAGTCCCTCCTCTACTTGGAGGGGTGAAGTAAAAAAAAATGTGATAGCTAGATATCAGGAAGTTCAACTACTTTGTCCCTTTCAGCTCTAAAATACTAGAAATTTTGTTGCTTATTTTAAATCTCTTCAATCTAGTATAAACCAAGAATTTAAAGCTGTTGAGGCTGAAAATGTTTTGCTGGTGTTTGTTCAAATTGTTGCTGAACTGCATACTCTGAAACTGCCAGTTAAAGTAGCAAATTTGAAAAGTAAGAAAAAGAAAAACCAGACCACAGATAATCTGAAACTAAATATGTTGGGATTATCTAGGTCATTGCTGGTAGAGGGGAGAAAAAGTGATAGTGGTATCCATAGTTTATCAATTTACTTTCTTTATCTATCTCTCCTGGAAGTAATTATCTTTGCTGGTAAATCTTGATGTAACAGATAGTCATTATGTAGCTATGCTCAGCTCAGGAAAACCTGAGATGGATTTTTAAGCTATATATCAAGTGAGTCCTTCAGACGGTACATTTGCTATTGATTTTTTAAGCAAGCTGATCTTGCCCAAAATGTGTTTAGCTGAGCTGTGGAACGAACAAAGCACCTCTGTGCAATAATATTAACTAAATATTACGGCTTTGAAGAACTGGACTAGGAGAAGTCCACAGTGATGCTGACGAATATTCACAAGCAAAATATACAACTTGTCAAAAATATTTTGGTTAACAAAACCATATTTTCTTCAGTTCACTGTCCTGATAACTCCATCCCTAAAAATTACTTAAGGCTGAAGGATTTCAAAATATAACCTAAACCAATTGCTTGCAGCAATAAATACTGAAAAACAGCCAAAATGCCTTCAAGGGTTTGATTCTGCTGCATATTTTACTGTACAGTCTGCCATGAAGGCATTTTATAATAGATTTGGGACCCTGAACCCCCTTCTTGCCTCATCTGAAATAAATTATAACTTGCATGTGTGTTTTATATGAAACAAATGCTGTTTGCAAAGAAACGTTAGAGGAGAGCACCAGTCATTTTCTGGCTAGGTTCCTCTTGCTGAAATAAAACCAGTAATAGCACGGGAATACTAATTTCTAGAAATGGCAAAAGAACTCCTGCAGTTGCAGTAATGGCAGGTGCTAGCAGCCCAAAGGCTATCAGAAGGGTAAGACATCGTAATTCAACACCAGCCTATCTTGCACCAAGCAACACCATTCTGCTTTCCTGTCAGGACACAAGCTGCGGTGGACCTTTTTCTCCATTGCTAATTGTTTTGACTACACTCACTTTTGGGGGGGTTAGCTGGTATAGTTAATCCATTAACTACTGACTATTTAGCAGAGTGCATAAAGCTTCTAGTGCAGAAGCATGGCCAACCAGTGTAACATAGCTTAGAGTGCCACAAAAGTTACACAGAGCCATGTTTTCAGTTTAACAGACAAATACTTTATTGTAGAACTACAATCCGGATAGGAAAGATTAAAGATAGGATAGTATTCTAGTCCAACTAACTAAGGATGGACTCAGATGCTGAGATGCCATCTGAGTCATGGTGCCAAGATGAGGACAGTGTGTGTGTGCAGGAGGAAGAGGAGAGAAGTTCTGGGGGAGAGAATGAACAGAAGGAAGGAAGATTTTCCTTGAGATCTCCATTCTACACATCAAATGGATAGTGACAGGAGAGAAAATACAGGAAGGGAAGGTCAGTATGACTATCTAGCTATCTGTCTCTCTTGCCACAAAGTCTGGAGGCTGAGGTAGGGGACAGCGTGTTCACTTCCAACCAGGGGTCTTTTCGTAGAAGAACAGCTGCAGGAGCTCATTAGCATATGGTATGCTAATGAGCTATTAGGCTATTAGCATATGCCACGCCCCCTGACATCACCGGAAGTGATGTCAGAAGGGTAAGCAAAAGGGGGGGGGGAGCATCTTCAAAAGCCTCCCCTTCCCTTCCACAGCTGGTCTGGGTGGGGGAGCTAAGAGAGAAGGGGTTTAAAGTTTAAACTCCTTCTCATGAGAGTTGGGCCACAGAAGGAGGAAAGAGGGAAGGAAAGAGAGAGAGTAGAGAGAAGGAAAGAAGGAGGGAAAGAGGGAAAGAAAGAGAGGGAAGAAGGAGGGAAAGAAGGAAAGAAAGAGAGAAGAGAAGAATGAGGGAAAGAGGAAAAAGAAAGAAGGAAAGGAGGGAATGAAAGAAATTCAGTGGCAATTCAGCCCCATTATACCCTATGGGCCATTGAAGTCAATGGTGAAAACATAGGGTATATTCTGGGGGCTGGAGGGGAGGGGTTTGAGGGAGAGGCTCCAAGATCACAGGGTAGGTGTAGGTGATGGAGCCTCTCCCAAGATACCCACCATGTTTCAATAACATTGGACCAGGGGGTCCAATTCTATGGGCCCCCAAAGAGGTTGCCCCATTTCCTCCATTGTTCTCTATGGTGGGAAAAAAAGTTATTTTTTTCCCACTATAGAGAACAATGGAGGGAATAGGGGCAACCTGTTTGGGGGCCCATAGAATTGGACCTCCTGATCCAATGTTCTTGAAACTTGCTGGGTATCTTGGGGAGATGCTCCATCACCTACCCTGTGAGTTTCGAGCCTCTCCCTCAAACCCCTCCCCTCCAGCCCCTAGAATATACCCTATGTTTTCACCATTGACTTCAATGGCCCATAGGATATAATGGAGCTGAAATTGACATACGGCTGCCTGAAAGACTCTCCGGGACGCCGGCTGGGGGCGGGGCTTGGCTCCTGAGCTCCCGGAGCTGCGCTCTGGTGCGCTCCCCCCGAAAAGACCCCTGCTTCCAACAATATTTGCATACCTTTTCACAAGAATAAACTTGTTTACATTCTGAGGAAGGTAACAGAATATAGCTGATGATGATGATCACTGACTGGAGGCCAAGGGGAAGCATGCCCTTAGCATCATGGGTTGCTTGGCAGAAGAGGAGGCATGGACCTTCATTGTACAGGTGCACAACAGTGACTAAATGGCCAGTAAGACAGGGAGCAATTTTCAAGCACAATCACAGCAAGTGAGGGAAGCTGAATGCTGCCCACTTCCATGTCTTCTGATGTACTCCATTTCTTTCAGCATTTTCTCCCCAGACTAGCTCACTCCATGTATTGCAGCCTCGCATGGAAAAAATGTTTCAGGCACCAGGTAAACATGCTGGGTTTTGCTTTCCTCAAGAAATTTTTGCACTCCTCACCTGTATGATTACTTTTTCTTTAAAAATGGATCCCATCCCACACTTTCTGTATAAACAGATGGTCTCATCATGAGGATCTCTCTGTTTACTGTTATGTGTTCTTTGTGCCAGTATTCTTTCTTTGATTGCCCAACGTCTGCTGCTGCCGGCTTTGCATGTGAAAATTTTAATTGTTTACAGAACAGGGACGCTATCGCCTATTTGACAGAAATTTGGCAGGGAGGATTGCTTGGCTGAGGGTTCAGTGTGTGATGGAAATAATGAGATGGCCTGCGTATGTTACTGAACAGTGACTTTGTCTGTGGTAGCTGCAGTGGACCGCCTTCTCCCACATGAACCTACCCTTTCACTCTGGTCATCTTTGGAGGCCCTGCTTTGATTGCCCCTGCCATCAGAGGCTAGAGAGGTGGTGACCTGAGAAAGGGCATTCTCAGTTGTGGCACCTGAACTTTGGAACTCCCTCCCCAGAGAGATCCATCTGTCTCCCTCTGTTGGTGTCTTCCACCAGCAGGTGAAGAATTTTTTAATTTGTTTTATTTGGCATACACCCCAACAGCCATTATTAGCCCCCCCCCCCGGTTCTGGCATTGTTCGTTTGCATTTTTATTGAATTATTTTATAATTTTAAAAGTTGTTTTCGATTGTTCATGTTTTGATTTTTTTTATGTGCACTATTCTTAAGAACCTGATCAGGTGGAAAGGCAGCATAAAAATGTTTTAAATAAAAAATATGCACAGACATTTATTCAAGGGATTTCCACTAAGCACCCACATTGTGTTTCCTGTGCACACAATAAGCAGAATTCAGGAAAATGTGCTCATCTCTGCAGCAAAGGCAGGAGTGTTTTCCCAGGGTTCCCAAATGTGAGCTCCACTCTCCATGTCTTGCTTGCCTGCGTTCCTGAGAACTCCAAATGCCAGCTATGCCTACTGTATCATCTTGTTGCCTGTCTTCCCAGATGTGCAAGCATATTATCTGCTCTCCCATCTGTCTTCTTGAGGGGCAAAACTCCTCCTTTTGCCCATTGTGTAACTCTGCCTCTATCTTCAGTGAAGGAGACATGGATGCCTCCTTGTGCTTACTCTGCAATAGACCTTGCTTTCTGAGGATTCTATGCATCGTCCCTCTGCCCAGTCTTCAATTCGACTCCACTAGCATTTTTAGGGCACCAAACACAAGCTGCTCTCTTGTGCATAACTCTACCTGCCCAATCACATGATTATTTTAATTGTTATAAAAATGGAATTCTAACTGCCTATGATTTTTCTGGGAGAAAACTTAATTACCATTGGACAGAAAACAAAATTACAACTAGAAATGTGGTTTCCATTGAAATCAGTGGGAAACAAAAATCAATAAATGCAATAAGAAAAATGGAACAAAATTTTGTGAACTGATCTGGGAGGGAGAATACACTTCTAGTTCTGTTCTCATATCATTTTCAAATATTCATGGCACTAATCTGTGAGTTCTTCCTTGTCCTTAGTGGCAGTTGGCTTGAATGTTTTCCTGTTTGCACAAATAATGAGATTATGTATGGTGATAATATTGATTGGAATGAACATACATTAATAGTGAGTCTGGCTTTCTGGTATCTGAAGAAGTGAGCAGTGATTCACGAAAGCTCAAACCCTGCCACAAATTTTGTTAGTCTATAAGGTGCTTCTGCACTCTTGCTCTTTTCTACTGCTACAGACGGACTAACATGGCTACCCATCCTGATCTTTGCTTTCTCTGTGTGCTACTGGGCATACTGCATGCACACATTCACAAGTGAATTCCATTAAGAAGTAACAACTATTTGTTTTCACTCAGTGTACCTTGTGTATGCAGAATGAAAAAGAGGCAGGAAGTTGTGCCTGACTGAGGGGCAGGAGTCAAGCTCAAAGCAATGGTGGCACTTCATTCTGATGCTCCCCCCTCCCGAAGGAGCAGGTCTTTCCTGACTGCTTCATCCCCTCCTTCTGATGACCTCATGTGTGGCAGGTGAGAGTTCTTTGCATTCTCATTTGCTGAAATTCAGGACAGGAAGGCAGGAATTCAAGTTTCCCTACATTCTCCTACAAATGGACCTTAAACTTGTTTGGAGGTTCTAGCAGGAGAGTGCAGCTATTGTATACACTTGACCGGAGAATGGTACACTCCTTCTATCTGGGATGGTCATCCTCTTCGACTGAGCATGTAGCTTTAGGAGGGACACGCATGGAGCAGCGAGGGAGGTAGGGAACACCAGCCTAGCCAGCCAGATTATCCGAATTAACCCTGGTGATAAATGGGGTGACAGATGTCGCAGCCAGATTGCCCTCACATCTGGCAGGGATTCTCATTTGTTGAAATTGAGGATAGGAATTCAAGCTGCATGTTGAAATGCCCCAGTCTATCGGACACATGAACCCCATGAAATATGGGACAAAATATGAATGTGTTTGTTCCCCACCTTCTGTAAAAACATAGGGTTTAAAAGAGCAGGAAAGAGACACCGATCTTTGTAAGAACCTGTAATACAGGTATAAATCGGCCTGCAAGCTCATGCTATAAACTTCAACATGGTTAAAGTCAGGATTACAGGGTAGATTTGATTTATTGGCTGATTTGACTGAGAGGATTTTCAGTCACAGAGTAACTAACAAGGTACCAAGGAAAGCCTCAGTAATGAACTATGTTTTGTCATCAACATCAGTTGCTACCTATTATAATCTTAGAGATGTCTGATCATTTTAACTGTCTTTAATTTAATAACATGCTATTCGTCAGTTTGATGGGACCCTCAATTACCAAACAGGTCCACTTAATTCTACTGCCTTTAAAATGATGATTTCTTAATTAGAAAGTAACTTTGTCATTTATTAATGTCAAATAAATTTAAAAGCCTAGGCACAGTTTGGTTCTAAGGGCTCAAATTAACAGTAAAAATAGATAATTAATGTCAAATATCCCTTTCTTCTTTCATCCGTTTCAATTGGTTCAGATGCTTAGATGACATCTTCCTTCTAATATATAGCAAAGGGCAAAAAAATGTACATAAAGTATTACATAATCCTGAACTTGCTTTCTCTGAACCCCAAAAAGTGCAACCCAAGAAGAACGGTTCTAAAATAACAAATGAAGCTGCCTATACTGTGTTGGACCATTGGTTCCAATAGCTCAAAGTTTTCTACACTGGTATAAAGGCCCTCCAGACTTTCAGGTTTGCTATTCACTATAATTTCACTGACGGTAGCAGAGACTGAATCTGGAACCTCGTGTATGTAAAACATATGTTCTGTCACTAACACTACCAATCCTAAGCAGAATTATACCTTTCTAAGTACATTGAAGTCAACAGGCTTAGAATGGCACTGTAAGTCATTTTTTCTATTTGGCTTGCATATCCTCATATAATCAGAGGAACAAATACAATCTATCTAAAAGTTTACAGTGGGACATGTTTCTGTGTGACAAACTGCAGCTATTACATGACAGCATGTTTGTGCAAAGCACTCAACATGAGAAATTGTTCCAGGCACTTTTTTGCTTTTGTTTGCCTTCATTTTTAAGCTAGGCAAGAGTAATACTAATTCAATAAAATATTTTACACATCTGAATTTAACTCAGGAATTGGTATCTTAACTCTGATTGGAAAAGAGAACAAGAATTTATCAGGCAGAAAACTGTATGTTCAGTCATATTAACTGATAGTGTATATCGAACCCACATATAACTGAGAGAAGTTCCACTACAAATAAAAATGATATGACATTGTAAATCAAAGTCAGTATAACTAATTTGTGTGGTTGGTCCACAGTAAAATCTCAAAGATATTTGTTTCTGGATCATTTTTGATACTTGTTTATTGCACCAGTCTGGTGCGTTAAGTTAGTAGTAGAGAATTTTACTCATAGACAATTAGAAGGCCTAAATTGCAAAGACAGGGATAAAAGAGCATCCCATCTCAGTATTATAGCCAAATCTCTTAAATGTTACTTTATTTACTTTACAACATATATAACCCACCTTTCTGCCTTCATAAAGTCCACAAAGGCAGCAAACAAATTAAAACATAAAATCACATATTAAAAACCATCAAAAATATCATAATTGAAATAATTAAAACTGGAACTCAAAGACATAAAAACAAAAACAAGTAAAACTTTGGATGTGAAGGAGGAATCACTGAGGGAATGACAAACAAAACAAAAATTCTTCATCTGTTTGGAGAATATGGCAATGGAAGAGAACAGATGAGTCTCCCTGGGGAGAGCATTCCACTACAGAGAAGGCCCTCTCTCAGGCTGGGGAAGAGGGGAGGAAGCAACAGCAAAACTGGAGCTGGGATTGGGGAGGATTTCTTGCTGCTACTCAACCATCCAGCCAAAGAGAGAGAGAGACATTTTGAGATAAACAGTCTATATTTAATTCAGTTATACTGGCTGTTCTGTCCAGGTCACCTTTGTTTACTTTGACTGACGGTGGCCTTCTGGGGTCTGAGGTAGGACTTTTCCATACAGCATACTTTCTGAGCCTTTTAACTGAAGATGGCAGGGACTGAATCTGGGGCCCTTCACATTCCAACCACATGCCCGTATTAATGAAAAATAATGTAGAGAAAGATGCAAAGTTAAAGAGAACTACAGAACAGAAAAATTGCTGCAGATTTTTTTTGCGTTCCTTCTAATGCATGGTACATACTGACCATTGTACTATATAAACTCTAGTTAATAGGAAGCAACTGAACCATTTCTATAATGTCTTACACCTTTTTTTCCATTTCTCACTTTTCTGGTTTATAGCTAGTCTTTGATGGCATACTAGAGATGCAGTTATCTTTTGTTATTTCATGTTATTGAAAGAAATGTGCTTCTTATACTGAACATGGTCATAACAGATCTTAAAAATGCATACTGATCCTGGAATGCTGCTGTCTTAATATACTTTTTAAGCAATCATGTCATTCAAATGGATAACCCAATTATGTACTAACACCAAGCAAATTTCAGTATAGCGGAATCTGGTCATAGGTTCCAAGCTTCAGGATCATCATAAAAAATGGGTATTTCTTTAAAAGTCAAAAACAAGGTACTAGAGTTTCACTGATCTTGTTTTTAAATTTTCCACTGAGAAAATACTGATGATGTACATTGCAAGCTAGGCTATGTGCACTGAAAAAAAGTACCCAAGGGAGATATCAGTCTTGCCCAGTGGCACTCAAATCTCACGCTGGAGAATGGCTTTCTATACAAGGTAATGAATAGCTTTACTTTCATGTTGTAATGTGCAGATTTGTGTAATAATTCTAATGCTGGAAGCTGTTGCTGCCTGTGCAGAAGAAAAGATAAATAATGGTTACTTGCACTTCAGTTATCAGATACACATTGCCCAAGGAAAGCTAAATTAGGAATATACAACATATTTTCTCACACTTCATACCCTCTGATGTCTTATAAAGAAAAACAGGTTCCTGCGCACTAACGAGCACTCTGGTACTGCAGTATCACTAGTCATTAGATGCATCAGCTGTGCAAAAGTGTGACACCTGAGTTTTAGGCAGATGCATCTGTGCCACTGTTTGGAATCAGGGTGATGGTGAGATTAAATTGTGAAATGGCAAATACATACCGTGAATACTGGCTTGACAGGGGAATTTTTATAAGTCAAAACCAACATTCCATGGATATAATGGAAGCTGCTCATAGAAGCTGGTGAATGTTTTCCAAGTGAACCATTACAGTAACATTCTTGCACCTGTCCATTTTTTTTTACATTTCATTTCCACAGCTCTATATGCTGCACTAAATCCTATGCATTTTCTCTTTTTCTTTCTTCTTGCAGTGATACTGCCATTGCCTTCTTTATTCTACCATTCAAAAATACTATATATCCCCAATAAATGTATTGGGAATTTTCTAATCTTGTGCCAGAAGACAATTTATTGTGACATCTTTTCTGGTTGCAGGGGAGGGGGGAGGCATTGCCCAAGGAGAACTTGTCAGGAGCCGAGCTTATTTTGGAAGACAGAATAAGATAAACAGCATTTGCTGACACTAACGATCTCAGCAGCTGCAAGAAGATATAATTAGACTTGCTCTTTTTTATTTCCCTATGTCCATTACACTTTGCATCAGAATGACTTCCTTGAGGCAGTCAGTCATCTCTCCAGGCTGCTATCACAAAAAGAGAACAGTGACCGAACCAACTATGTTATTAGGATAGATGTTGTTTTGGTGCCTTTAAGTAAAATATTGTGACAGGATATGACCATTAGTATGTCTACGCAGGCAGGCTTTCCATTTTAGTCTGTGTCTGATGTCTATGAGGAACATACCTGTGATCATCTTAGCTGCTGCTTAACAGCCTCTCTGAGGAGTTCTGTACTTCCATTTACCTCAATTAGTTCCCATCATGCTACCAGCTATTACTAACTTATACAGCTGAGTAAGATGTAAATTTCTGCCAGATTTTCAATGCAAAGCACAAATTAGCCAGCCTCAATGCAGCTGCTGGTTCAGCCCTGTGCACACTTTCAAGTCTAACCTCATCATTACAGCTAAACAGTAAATTCAGTGGAGAATGATTGTACCATCTGTAAAATAGGATGAAATTCTAGCTGCCACTTGATTTCCTGGTTTAGCCTAAACCTTGAAGTATAGCATGCTGAGTCTTCCTTCCAGTCAGTCCTCTTGAAAAGTTTTGTTGTTGTTTTTTACCCCAGGGTAAATCCAAAGTCCACTGAATAAAAAAAAAACAACACCCCAAACTTTATGGTATTTCTCAAGCACAATAAAATCATTTTGAAATATCTGAGCTCAGGTTAGGAATGAGTTCAGATTTCCCACTATTTTAATTTTTAAGAAAACTCAATTCAATTGTGCTTTTCTTTTTATTAAATCAAACCTTAAATTTCTTTATTTTTACACTTTTTCTGTTTCCTTGTAACAAAAATCTTGTCATATATTTTTCAACCTTTTTGCCTCAGTACATCTGCATTACACATAAAATGAAATATACTGTAAATATAAATTGTGTAAAAATATGTAAAAGAACAACTAATCAATAACAGCACCAAAAAATGAGGCAGACTGAAATGGTTTGTGATGACAAAATACATGTATAAGCTGTGTAAGCTCTACAAGATGCATATGCAGTACAAATAGTCCTACAAAGCAACAGTCAAAAGAGGAGAAACAAAACCATGACCAGAAATTTTTTTTAAAGAGAAACTTGATATGAAACTTTTAAGCCAATTGTTAAATAGTGGGTTCAAGATGCATTGCAGTGAACAGCTCTACTTTATTTAGTGATTTCAGGAACAAGACTAGAATCCCAGGGCAACAGCCTTGTTTAAATAGCATGCAAAAACCACACCCAAACACACCCAACTCCCAGCGATAGGCTATTTACATAACATTAGTTTCTCATTGGTCATTTCCAGAGTCCTGGTGGGCTGTTGTTCTAGAGCTCCAAGCTCAGCCAGTCTCTGGTAGATAGTTCTGGATTGTTCCTGACCTAATACATAACACCCTTCCCCCCTAAGTTCCAAAGCACCTTAACACACATAGTCCTCAAGGCATGCTGGCCTGTGCTTTTCCCACTGAGAGTGTCTCAGCTCCGATGGTGTGGGTGCAGTCATGGAGGCCCTGTCTGGGGTCTCAGCAGCAGCACTGGGGAAGAATGGTGGGTCAGGAGCAGAGTCCTGAGGCTCTGGAACAGTCTGTGTGGGTGTGGGTGAGTCAGGATGGCCCCCTGCGTGAGGCATGTCCCCCTCTCTGCTGTGCTCTGGTGGCGGTGGTAGTGGTCCCTGGCAGCTGGCCTCCACAGCAGCTGGTGCTGAGTCAGCTACCTCTGGCAGGAGATGATGGCGAAGCTGGTCAATGTGCCTGCACAGGACCTGTCCACCTTTGGTAGAGATCTCATATGAGAGGGGGCTGGTGACTCTGATGATCCTGGCTAGACAGCTGGAGAAGCTCCACACATAGACGGGGTCACCAGGGGAAAAAACCTCTGGGCACTTCCTGGCTCTCCAATGACTGGTGAAGCTCTGGGACTTGGTCCGGGTGCAGTCTGTTCAGTTGCATAGTTAAGTGAGGAGCTCAGCAGGGCTGCAGCCAGTAGTTACACTTGGGGTCATCCAGTGGCCAAAAAGAATGCTGCAAGCCTATGGTCCCAGTCCCCGTGGATGATCTGCCTGAGGGATTCCTTCATGGTCTCTACCATCCTCTCCACTTGCCTGTTGGTGGCCAGATGAAAGGGCACAGAGTGGATGTGCCATATGAGGTAGCGGCCCAAGAACTCCTGGAACACCCCCAAAGTGAAGAGAGTTCCATTATCCATCATGGCCATATCAGGTAGGCCTTGCATGCTGAAGATTCGTCTGAGGGCCCAGATTGCCACTTTGGAGGAGGTGGAGGTGACAGGCATGACCTCCAGCCAGTTTGTGTAGGAATCCACCAAAATAAAGAATATTTGTCCTTAGAAAGGGCCAATGAAGTCCAAATGCACCTGGGACCAAGGGCTGTGGGTGGACTCCCAAAGTTGCACGGGAGCACAGGGTGATTCTGGCTGAGTCTCTTGGCAGACCTGGCAACGCTGGATCGAGGATTCTATTTCGCTGTCCATTCCCGGTCACCACACATAGCTTTGGGTGAGGGCTTTCATCCGCACAATTCCAGGGTGTGTCTCATGCAGGTCTGACAAGACTAGCTGGCACAGGGAAGCAGGAACTGTCCCACAGTAAGCACCCTTTGTGAGCTGAGAGCTCATCCCACTGGGATGAGAAAGCTGTAAATTCTGGGCCCACCCAGCTGGTGGGCCAGCCCCTCGCCACCCAGTCCAGAATGTGAGAGAGGACCCGGTCCTTTGCAGTGTGGTGGGAAATGTTCACGGTGTGAAGAGAGTGGTTGGGGAGCTCCTCCATGAGCAGGAGCCAGATCTGGATAGATGGAGTGGAGCAGCAAGCGGCTGAGGCTGTCAGCATGTCCCATCACCTTCCCAGGACAGCGGTGGAGAGAGTGCTGGTACATAAGAACATAAGAGAAGCCAGTGTTGGATCAGGCCAATGGCCCATTCAGTTCAACACTCTCACACAGTGGCCAAAAATACCAGGTGTCATCAGGAGGTCCATCAGTGAGGCCAGGACACTAGAAGCTCTCCCACTGTTGCCCCCCGAACACCAACAATACAGAGCATCACTTGTGTTGTACATATTTGATTCCATGTCAAAAATGAAGTCAAATGAGGAGGAAGATCTATGTTTTATTTCAATTAACAGGAAAACCAAATAGTCCATCCAAAATTGACTACTTTCTTCTCAGCATATTTGGGAGATATGCTTCAATTAAAAAGAAAACAATTGGACCAAATAACTCATCAAAAAATTGACTACTTTCTTCTTCTTCTTCTTCTTCTTCTTCTTCTTCTTCTTCTTCTTCTTCTTCTTCTTCTTCTTCTTCTTCTTCTTCTTCTTCTTCTTCTTCTTCTTCTTCTTGAACATATTCTGAGCATATTCAGGAAATACATGATATTTTATACATGGACTGACATCATCAAAAATATTCAAAAAGCATAATTGGTTACAAAAGACAGTGGTCATTTGAATAATAAGCCTCTGATTTGTCAGCTGTAAAGAAACATATATCTACATCAAATCTATGTAAAACCTAAGTGTTTACTTAACCTAAGCTAAATAATAATGGGCAAGGATTCGTCATATCCTAAACAAAAGTGTTTGTTGTTCCTGATATGAGACCAAAATCGTATCTGACCCAGTCATTGCAAAGTTTTGCCCTTAAGAACTACAGAATCATGAACTTTGTACCTATTATGTTGTCTGCTAACAATATCAGACTTACAAGAGGAAAGCCTTCTATATAACAGGCCTTTCTAACATCCTTATAAAATATTACTTAAAAGAGAAATCCATAAAACCAAGAAAAAATATGAATATGAACAATCAAGAAGAAAAAACCTATATAAAAAAATCTTTATATTCCCATTCATACTACACTTGCCCCAGAGTTCCTACCTAGTACCCTGCAAGGAAAATGGACCAACAAAGTGCCCGAGGTGAGAGCATCTGGGGGGTCTGGCGATCTGGGGCAAGAAGTCCCAGCAGAGGCTTGTGGTCCATTGCAATGGTGAATGGCTACCCACAGAGGTAGTCATGGAATTTCTTGACCCCATGATGGCCAGCGCCTCCTTATCAATTTGCTCACAGTTGTGCTCGGCTGAAGACAGGGTGCGGGAGTAATATGCCACGGGGACTTCCCTGTTGTCTGTCAGCTGGTGGCCAAGAATGGCACCAACCCCATATGGAGAAGTGTTGTGAGCGAGCACAACAAGCAGCTTTTCATCAAAATGGGGCAGGACTGCTTTGGAGGTGAGCAGTTCCTTCATGGCCTGGAACACAGTGGTTTGTTGTTGGCCCCGGACCCACGGGGGCTTTTTGTTGAGGATGCAATGAAGTGGCTCTGCCAGTGCAGCTTTATGAGGCATGAAGGAATTATAAAAGTTCAGTAGCCCCAAGAAAGGTCCTGTTTAGAAGTGGGTGCGGGGGCGTTGATGATGGCATGAACCTTGTCTGGGGCCAGATGGATGCTGTCAGCATCTACAAAGAACCCTAGGAACTCAACCCACAGAACATCCAGGAGGCACTTCTCCCACTTCACCTTCAGGTCGGCCAACTGGAACTGCTGCAGGACGGCACACAACCAGCAGATGAATACCTCCTCTGTGGGGGCGGTGATCAGAACATCATTGAAGAAGGGCTGGACCCTGGGGATACCTTTAAGGAGAGTCCATGAGATTTTGGGAAATCCCTGGGGCCACACTGACACCAAATTGTAGTCACCACACCCTGAACGTGCCCCTGTGCGTGACTATGGTCTGGGCCTCTGCTGTTGCATCATCCACCAGGAGTTGCTGGTAAGCCTGGGCCAAGTCTAACTTCCCAAAAATCTTTGCACCTGCCAAGGAGGCCATGTCCGACTACCGGGACTGGGTAGGTATGATCCTGCAGCACCTTATTAATGGTACATTTATAGTCGGTGCAGATGCAGACGTCCCCATTGGGCTTAAAAGGCATCACAATAGGGGTCTCCCAAAGGGCATGCAAGACTGGTTCCAAAACCCCTTGGTCCACCAAACAATCCAGCTCCTCATCAATTTTAGGCTTCAATGTGAATGGGACTCACTTGGCTTCAGCCTTATGGGCTGCACCTCTGGGTTGAACTGGAGGGAAATGGGGGGTCTGGTGTAGTGACCGAGCATCCCATCAAATACAGCTGGGAACTTGTCGCACACCTGCTGAAAGTCTTCTTAGGCAATTTGGTGTGCCGCATGACCCAGAAACCCAAGGGCTTGAACCATGCTAATCCTAGTAAACTCATGTGATGGCCCTCCACTACCAGCAAGTCCAAGAATCATTCAAAATTCTGGTACTGCACTTGAAACTCTCCCACCCCTTTCACAGCCACCTCATTCTGCTGGAAGTCCCATATGGTGAAACCAGCCAGGCTAAGATGAGGGCCCCCTTTAGGGCAGAGCCTATGGGGGGTGTCCTCCAAGATTATGGAAATAGAGGACCCTGTGTCTAGCTCCATCATACATGGGGCTCCCTCAGTTAGTAGTCACTTTAATTTTATTGGGGGTGTCCTGAGGAAAGTGCAGCCCTTGGTGTGGCTGGACAGCAGTGGTGTGCAGTTCCATAGCGTGTGCAGACTCCTGATGGGTGGACTGTCACCTCCAGGTTCCCTTGGAATGGCAGGCACAGGTGATATGGCCAACCTTTCTGCAGCTCTGACACGTGGCATCTTGGAAACAGCAGAATTTCCACACATGGGGCTCCCTGCAGCTGACACATGGTGAGGTGGTGGATTCACCAGCAAGAGCTGTGGCGGGCATGCTAGTGCTGTGGCAGGCTGAGCGATGTATTTTCAGGACCTCCTCATCCACATTGAAGGTGTCCATGTGGTGGGCTGTGGTGTTTGGTCTCTGTGAAGCTGGCAGGCTCAGAGCTTGGCAGATGTCTGTGATGAACTGGTTGGCAGCTTCTGCGGAGAGGGCTTCTTCAAGCACATCCTTGAATGTGGGGTCCCACTTGGTAATGAGCTGCCATTGGATCCACTCATCCCGAAGTCCACACACCAGTCGGTCATGAAGTGCTTCCTCGAGGTCGTGGAATTTACTGTGTCAGAGGGCCATAACGTAGGCCGTGAACGACTCACCTATTGTCTGGTTCCTTGTGTAGAACACGTGGTGGGCCGCAGTGACAGAGGGTTTTGGTGTGAAATGCTCCTGCAGCCAGGCTATAATTGTCTCGTACAGGGTGTTTCGTAGCTCTCCCAGCACTAGCAGTGAGCGAGCAATCTCAAACGCTTAGTGGCCACTGACCTGGAAGAAGGTGGCGTGCTTCTTCGCATCTCCGTCGACCTTGGAGGACTTGAGGAAGAACCCAAAATAAGAAATGTAGGAGTCCCAGTCCTCAGCAGTGGCGTTGAATGTGTCAAAGTGTCTTGGAGTGGCAGCCATGGTCCTGGTTGTGGTGCAATGTGCGTGGCAATGGAGCTTGGTGTGTGGTGCAGTGCAGATGGGCTCTAGTTCCACTCAACAGGATCCCACCTTTGTCACCAGTGTTAAATACTGGGTTCAAGATGCATTGCAGTGAATAGCTCTATTTTATTAAGTGATTTCAGGAACAAGACTAAAACACCAGGGCAATAGCCCTGTTTAAATAGCATGCAAAAACCACACTCAAACACACCCCACTCCCAACAATAGGCTATTTACATAACATTAGTTTCACATTGGTCACTTCCAGAGTCCTGGTGGGCTATTGTTCTAGAATTCCAAGCTCAGCCAGTCTCTGGAAGATAGTCTGAGAATGTTCCTGACCTAATACATAACACCAACAAAAACATTCTAAAAATTGACATATATCCGGACATATTCAATTTCTGCATTGTGACAACATCAGAACCCAGGATATCTCAGTGATTATCGATCAGTGTCAAATGTTCCATTATAGAACAAGTTGATCGAATGGGTGGTAGCTGGACAACTCCAAGTTTTCATGGATGAGGCATATTGTTTAAACCCCTTTCAGTCTGGGTTTAGGCCTGGTTATCAATGCTCCCACTAAGCTGTGGAGTCTTGTGAGCAAAAATTCTACTTTGTGAGCTACTGGCATTGAAGTTGTGAGCGAGCGATTTGGCTACTGCATAAATTGGTTTGCTCTGGAGCCATCTTTCCTGAGTGAAGACAAAACTGTGTGAGCTGTAGGCTAAAAAAACTGTGAGCTAGCTCACACTAACTCAGCTTAGAGGGAATACTGCTGGTTATGTGTCTAAAACAGCCTCGGTCTCTTTGCTGGATGACTTGTAGCAGAAGATGGACAGAGGGAGTGCAACTGTTGAGTCTCCTGTCCTCTCAGCTGCTTTAGAGACTGTTGAACATATATCCTTCTGGACTGCGTATCTGGACTGGGATTGGGAGGCACCGTTCTGTGGTGGAGGATAGGTTTCAGAAGTTAGTGCTGGGAGACTGCTGCTCAGACCCATGGCCTTTGGCCTATGGGATACCACAAGGCTTCATCTTGTTCCCTATGGTCTTTAACACCTACATAAAACTGCTGGGTGAGATAATTGAGAGATTTAGGCTGGTTGTCACCAGTATACGGATGATACTCAGTTATATATCACATTTCCTGCTGATACCGGGGAGGCTATAGAAACTCTGAACCAGTGCCTGGAGGCAGTTTCAGACTGTATGCAGACTCACAACTGAAGCTTAATCCTGACAAGACAGAAGGGCTATTGGTGGGCAGAAGGCCTGATGTGGGATTTAAGGTATCACCTGTTGTGGAAGGGGTTGCACTTTCCTTGAAGGAACAGGTCAGTTGTCTGAGGTGCTCTTGATCCCAGGCCTGCTGCTGGATAAGCAGGTGGCAGCTGTGACCAAGAGTGCCTTTTACCAGTTTAACTGGGCAGAAAAGGTCTGGTCAGTGTGGTGCACGCCCTTGTTACATCTAGATTAGATTACTGCAATGTTCCCTACATGGAACTGCCCTTGAAAAATATTTGGAAACTTCAAATGGTACAGAATGCTGCAGCCAGGATGTTGACTGGAATCAATCATAGTGACTATATCATTCAAGTCTTGGCCTGTCTACACTGGCTTCCAATTTGTTTCTGGGCACAACCCAAGGTGTTGGTCTTGACCTTCAAACCCCTATATGGTTTGGGACTAACATAGCTGAAAAACTATCTAATCCCTTATGAACCTACCCAATCATTACAGTCATCTTCAGAAGTCCTTCTTCAGGTGCTCCCTGACTTCTGAGATCAGGCAGGTGGCGACCTGAGAGAGGGCCTTCTTGGTCTTGGCACTAAAGCTCTGGAACTCTCTCCCCAGGAAGATTTGTCTGTCCCCTTCTGTTGCCATCTTCCATCAGTGGGTGAAT
The DNA here is from genome assembly GCA_029375565.1 of Gekko gecko. Taxonomy (NCBI): domain Eukaryota; kingdom Metazoa; phylum Chordata; class Lepidosauria; order Squamata; family Gekkonidae; genus Gekko; species Gekko gecko. The sequence continues at coordinate 70,272,913 of JAPDNY010000005.1, read as the reverse complement.
ATTTTTTTGTTTCATTTGGCATTCCCTCAATTACCCCTTCTTCCATTTTTTAAAATGTTTTGCATGTATTCTGTTTTGAATATATTTTAACTTTGTTTTTAACTCTTTCAAAATTGTTTTAATGACATATGTTTGGGAAGGGGTTGATTTTAATGCTTTTATAATACAATTTTACCTTCTTTTTTTGCCCCTGTAGAGGATTTTTTATTGCATTTTCTAAAAACTACAACAAAAAATGGGAAGGGTAACTACATACTACAGGTGAAAGTAAAGAAACCCCACTAAAAACCCATACATATGGTCATACATATTGCTTAACCAAATAGAATTTTGCTTCTTAGTTAAAGATTACACATATAAAACACTGAGTGTGGTCATCTAATAATCTATTTAAAAACCATAAATTGAAACCTCCCCCATTTTGACCTTAACAAAGAGCTTAGTAAGAAAAAAAAGAAACATTAAAAACAATCATGAGATTCAGAGCGTAACAACAAGCCATTGCTCATTTGTCCTTTTTCTTCCTCAATCGATAGCTTGCTTTTAGGGCTGCTGCCCCCAATGCGGAGTCTGAGTTCTCATCAGAAGATGCCACTGCACCCTCTTCATCATTGTCTTTGATGCTGTTGTCTTCTACCTCTTCTTCTCCTTTTTCTGGACACCTGTGAAGATGCAAAAACTCCTATGCCTTTTCAACAGAGTCAACTTTTTCTTTTTTATCCATGAATTTAAAAATTAAACCTTTGGGTATGATCCCTATATTTCCTTCTTTTCCTTCTTATTTCAAATGGAATGTCCTTCAGTACTTTAATTTCTTTGTCTTTGATTTTCAGGGAGGCCCCCTTGACACTTTTAGTATTTGATCTCTCACTTGTCTTCTAGAGAATCTCACAATCACTTCCCTGCGCAGATTATTTTTTCTTATAAATTCTGATACAATCTGAAGACCATATCAATTTTGCTTTGTATTGTATCTGTTTTTAAATCTGCCAATGGGGCCAATGCATCACACATAATCAGTCTCAGATTTTCCCCTTTTGTTTCCAGGATTCCCTGGAATCTTAAGACGTAGCTTGCCCTTTCCATTTCGAGCTGTAACAAATGGGATTCATTAATTTGTCTCTTTTTCTCCACTGTAAGTAGTTGAGTTTGAAGCTTCTTTGAGTTGGCATCAACCACTTTAAGTTCCTGCTCCATTTTCTCTGATTTTTAGTTGTTTCACTCAGCTGCATCTGCTCTGCATCAAGCTTCTGGTGAGGTGACTTGTTCCAGCAGAGGTCGCAATGCTTCCGTCAGCATCTTTTGCTGATTTGCTGTTGTGTCCTGTCTAAAAGCAGGATTCACTGGGCTTTTGGCATTTCTGGTTTCATTTTCTCTTTCTCATCCTTTCACAGAGGAGCCATGTTGAGGAGTTGTTTCACAGAGGAGCCATGTTTTACAAAGTTGTTACAATCTCCAATACTCTTTAAAGAGCCTGGCAAGTTCTTACTAGATCCTTATTTTAGTCCATCATGCCTTTATAGCTCACCCCTCCTCAATTAAATGGCAAATAGTTTGATTGTTTTCCTCTTAATGGGGGAGAGTTCCCTCCCCCCCACCTTTTGAGGGGGAGTTTCTGCGATCTTCGGTATTTGTCACTTAGACTTCGACTCACAGTTCAATGTTGTCTTTGCTTTATTCACTTTAAAAGCTTATACGCTTGGCCACCAAATGCTTGTTCAAATGTGCATGCTTCATTCCATTCTCGGATGCTCTGTGGTGGGACCTTTGGGGCATGGGAAAGCACCCCTTCACCGGCTGGTTGCTGGAGGAAGAGCTCTCCTAGCGCCCCATGGTGTGGAGCCCAACCCAAGAGCTCCAAGGATGGTGTGGATGATTGGACCCCCTCCCAGCCACAGGTGCTGGTGTGTGGCTCCCACAAGCTCGGGAGACCACTGTCGCCATTGCAGCCACCAAACCCGGAAGTCAATTTTACCCTGTATGTTTTAAATTCTTAGCCACCTTGACCATATGTGTAATTGCAGAAAGGTGGATACAAATTTTGCAGATTTTCTTTTACATACCACAGGAGGGGGGATAATACAACAGATTTCATCTTCCTATTTGATGGCTTTTGTGATCCTGCCTATATAAACATTGTTTAACTGCTGTGACTTGGGTATTTTTCATATAATTTATCTGAGGTCCAGATAGGGCTGCCATTCCCCCAATGTGGGTGGGGGTTGTCCACTTTTGGGCCCCCAGATCTGCTGGCCCAGATTTGGCCATGGGGGAACCCCCCAAAAAAAGCACCTGGTGTGTGGCTTGACAGCATGAAAGCTCATACTTTGAATAAAACTTTGTTGGTCTTAAAGGTACCACTGGACTCAAACTTTGTTCTGTGTTTTTAGGTGTTGAGGTGTTTTGTTTAATTGTTTTAAACATTTTATACAGTTTATATACATGCATTATAATTGTTTTAAATACTTTAATGTTTGTCATGTTTTGATGTTCACCACCTTAGAAATCCTGGGTTGGGTTGAAAGGTGGCATAGAAATGTGGTGGTGGTGGTGTTGAGATCCACATGTTCTGTAAGTCTGTCTAGATGTATTTGATCTGGTGACAGATCAAATACTGAGTTGTCAGCCAGGAACCTCTGTAAGAGCTGGCTACAACTGGTTCAGGGCAGTCTTGCCACTGCCATCACAGTGACTCAGCACTGAAGCCTGATTGGCTAGTGTTTGTATAAATGTACAGTGAGTGATGTACAGTTTCTCCTTCTCATTTGTATGATTGCAGCAGAGCACTTTGACACTCTGTTTGATGGTGGCTGTGGTGTGTAAATAAATGTATATAGTTTGCACATAGCTGAAGCCTCCAGTATTTATTTGGATACTCGCACTCTCTTCTGGCCCCCTCTGTGCCTGCCACTTCCGCTTTGAACCCTCGACAGGGTGGTGATGGTGGTGGTGGTGGTGGTGATGATTCTATTTTGTTCTCAAGACAATTTTTTCAATGTTGCTGGTTTTCTAGTAGCTAGTCCATGCTCTGGTTGCTTTATAGAAGATACTGCTTTCAGTAGAACATCAGACCTCTGTTCTACTTGCTCAATAGATGGGCCTGTGTCCTGTAGACCATTTTTTGTCAAAGATCCAGGAACAGCTATCTTTGATATTTTCCTTGTTAATCCAAGCAGATATAGACCTTGAATTCAATTGTCTCACCATATTGAAGGGGGAGGTTGGGATGCATTTAGTCTGACTCCTCAGCAGAAGCCTTTCCATTATGGGAGACCCTGCCAGCAGCTATGATGCCAATAGCAAAGCTCTCTGATTAACTGGAGCACACAAGCCCCACCAGCATGACAAGCTAGCATCCCATAGGGATCCATGGGATTCAGCTCCAGATAGGGTTGCCAGGTCTGATTTTCTTCCCAATGGGGGACTTTGGGGAACATTCCTGGAGAGGGCATTGCCACTTGGAATTCAGGCATCCTTTAAGTTTTAAGGAGTTAAAGGCATCCTTTAAGTGCTTCCAGCCGGTGGGGCCCTGAGCGCCGCTTGGAGACTGGGCGTGCAGGGCCCCGCACCTGATCTCCAGAGGGGGTGCAATTTGAGGCCAGCTAAAAGTCAGTTAAAGGAGGAAAGGGATGACGGAGAAATCAGGCTGTTCAAGTGGTCAGCAAGTTCAGATAATCTTAAAGGTTGGGAGGGTCACAGAATCATAGAATGTTAGAGTTAGAAGGGACCTTGCAGGTCATCTAGTCCCACCCCCTGCACTCTGCAGGAGCATAGCCAAAAGATAGCCCTACAACATATCCAAAAAATGGTTGCCCAGCTTCTGCTTGAAAACGTTCAGCAAAGGAGCATCCACCACCTCTTAAGGCAGTCTGTTCCACTGCTCAACCACTCTTACAGTTAGGAAGTTTCTTCTGATATTTAGCTGGTAACGACTACTCTTGTAATTTCCACCCAGCCTTGCAATTCGGAGCAAGAGAGAATAGATCTGCTTCATCTGCTACATGACAGCCCTTCGAGTACTTGAAGACTGCAATCATGTCCCCTCTAAGCCTTCTCTTTCCCAGGCTAAACATACCCAACTCTTTCAGCCTTTCCTCATAAGACTTGGATTCCAACCCTCTCACCATCCTGGTTGCCCTCTTCTGAACACGCTCGAGCTTGTCAGCATCCTTCCTAAAATGTGGTCCCAAAACTGGACACAGTATTCCAGGTGAGACCTGACCATAGCAGAATACAGCAGAACTACCACCTCCCGTGACCTGGACACAATGCTTCTGTTAATGCATCCTAAGATTGCATTAGCAATCCAAATTGTTCCCTACTCCACACTGCTTCATAGTCCTCCAGCTTGCAATGGTATGACAACATAAAATGTTCACATGTTCACTGCACCAATGACTTTTCAAAATGTTGACTGATTGCACAGGGAAGGAGCGTAGGCATGGCCCCATTTCCACATAATCACCAAGTCATCTGCCTGGTCTGAACTGTTAGGAGATGAACTTTGAAAATGCTTTTATTTGTTATTTTCTGACCTGCATGCACACCAGGAATGGTGCCAGCAAGTGTCTTTGCTTTGGGAGAATGTAAGCTTGAGTCAATGTGACTCTCTGTGTAGAGGAGGTACCACACACAGCCTGTACTTCCATGCAAATGAAGTCACAGACATGCCTTGCACATATCTACCCATGAGGCCTTGGGAACAAGAAGCCTCTCCATTAACATCTCCATTACGGTCCTTCAGCAGAATGTAGAAACAACAGCCTTCCCACCATTAAAGAATCTCTACTTCTCATGTAACCCACAGGATGCTTAACGCATACAAGTGTGAAGTTCCCACCTGAGAATGGCCAGATCCATCTGCATACCTAAAGGTTTCCATGCCAACCCATCTTAGCACCTTGACCAAACCTCCCTTGTAGAAAGGTGTAGATTTTCAGTATTGCCTCACCTTAGTAGGAGGGAACCCCCACATCCTTTAGCCAATGGTATAGGGATGGGATGGACCCAGAGACACCCCAAGCCAGCCCCCAGACTAGCTGATAAAATGGGGTGCAACCCTTTGTTCCAGGAAAAGAAATCACGCGTGCACTCCTGCAGCCTCCTGCAAGAAAAGCAACCTTTGTAACTTAAGGTAACTTTCGTGTGCTCTCTTGGAATTCGGACCAAGAGACCCTTTACAATTGTTGGCAGGTTCCAACATTGTAAAGTGAGAGTTTCCCTAGTTAGAAACAATCCTTGTTCCTGAACTGTGGAAGGTCGAATCTACTGGAACAGATAAGTATATATGCTTTTCCCCCTCCTCAGCATACCTTTAGTTTAAAACCCCAAATATTGTTTTCCATTTCTACTGTAACTAAAGAAACTTGAATGTATGTGTGTGTGAATCTGTTTTTGTGTGCCTGTAAATAATAAGAATACTCAGTAAAGAGAATCATGATTCAAACTAAGAAACCTTGTCAAGTGTTCTCCTTTTGGGGAAAAAAGGCTTCTCTGGCACGAAGTTCGCTTTCTCTGTATATATTGGCAAAAAGACCTCAAACAAGTTGGTCAGCTGACTGCGTAGATAAGCAGTCCGCCCAACAGAACACATGGAGGAAGTATCCACGTGTCTGCTCCCTTCCCCTGATGACTGACAGTGCTTTCTGAATGTTGTTGACCACAGTGAGATAGCATACACAAGGACACTTCCTCCATGCATTCGAACCATATAGTGACTCAGCAATTGCACAGAGGTGGGGGTGGAGCCAGCACACTTGTGCCCATTCTCCCTCCCCAGGTGATCAGTCAACATGCAGACAGGTCATCTCTACAGGGGATATATTAGTTGGACTTGTGCATAACTATGTGCAAAATTAGAGAATATCGTCTTGCTTGTTGAATACATGAATCCCTGAGAAATTTCCCCCTTCAGCATCATTTGATGAAAAGTGCTTTTTCATAACACATGGGCCAGCTTGTTTGAGGATAACATCTAAAAAAAAATTAGTATTCCAAGACATTGTTAAATCAACAGCCATCTCTATCTCGGAGTCTTTTTTTTCTGTATTCATTTTTGACTAAGAACATGTTTTGCCTTCCTGTGTTTGCCCAGCCATAATGGCATACATATATTTTTTGTAAGCCAATGATTTAAGCTCCATGATTATTCTCCATTAAACTGCTGCAGAAATGCCAGTCAGGCATTATGATTTTCTTCACTCCAGCTGTGCTGAACCACAAGTAGATATGAAGTAATTGACCTTGTTGTTCACTGAATTGTACAATGCTTTGCTACCTACTGTTTTGTGCCACTCACTTTGCTTCACGCATCTTCTAAAGTCATGACCTTTGTGGTGGATATTACTCTCCAGCATATTTCCCCCTCAAAATAGGAGCTCTTACAAAGGCAAAGCATTAAATACTCTAAGTCCTACATGCCTGAAACATTGAGGCCGAGCAGACTGAACAATACTAAGATGAAAGGTTCCCAATCGTTCTTTGACAGGAAAGAAGAAACTCTTTTTTGTTAAGCATATATATGGGAAAACAAATTCAATATTTTCAGTAGAATAGAAGTATCATAATAGAGCCTACTGAGAGAAAAAGGATTCTTTTATGAAGGAACTATGGGAATTTGCGAATGCTATCCTGATAAAAGGGAAGCCTGCATGTTTCACTTTCAGCAAATATATTTTATTTTGTATTTTACAAGTTAGCTATTGGCCACAGAACTATTAGCACAGCAGTAGCCAGTTAATGTTACACTAAAGAACTGTTCTTACATTTTTCTATATAGGGAGCTAGCTGAACTGATCCCAACAACCATGTGTTCAAAGTGTTATTTACATGCATTCATATGAATGGATATAGGTGAACATACATACATACAAATAAATACGTGCAATAGGGTTGCCAGCTCTGAGTTAGGAAATATCTGGAGATTTGGGGGGTAGAGCCTGGAAAAGGCAGAGTTTGGGGAGATGAAGGACCTCAGCAGAGTATAATGCCATAGAGTCCACGATCCAAAGCAGCTGTTTTCTCCAGGGGAACTGATCTTGGTTGTCTGGAGAGCAACTGCAATAGCAGATGATCTCCAGCTACTACCTGGAGGTTGGCTACCCTAATGTGCAACTCTGAAAGAGTGGAGGTATAAATTACATGTAGAGAACATGCTATGTATTCAGATAGAGGTGTCTAGACTTCTGTGCAAATGACATCTTGAATATGTGGCATTGTGGTGTGTCCCCTCTCCAAGTGTTCATTTCTATACTGGAAGAATATTGGTCCCAGTCTTAATAAACTGCTCTGCACTATCTGGGCAATTCTAGAAAATAGTGGCTTTCAAGGGGCTAGATAAGAAGTATTAATATAGCAAGAGCCTGAGGGCCAATCTGCATTTAGCATTTGCTCAGTTGTTTTACCAAACCCACACTGGAGCAGAAAAAGATGCAGTTCAAAACCACATTCAGCTATCCTGAGCCAACACTGTACTGACTGCAGAGTCACCCCTGAATGGCCATAAAACGGCCATAAATCTATGCAGACAGCCACCATTAAACCAGAGATCAAAGGAAGTGAAAACAGCATGCAGTCTGGACACTGCCATAAAATGCCACACTCAATCTAAGTGAAAGTGGCATGCAGTGTAGATGGGAATTTTTGTTCCAGTGTGGGGTTGGTAAGACAGCGGAGCAAATGCTAGATGCAGATCAGGCCTGAGTCAGTCTTCCATTTGCTGTTGCATCAATAGTGCTTGCAAGTAGATGGTGAACTTCATAACAAACTGTTCATACCTACTCTCAAACAGTGGAAATTTATTCCACATCTAATTTCAGTAAAATTTACTGCTGCCCACATTTCCAACTCCAAGTACTGTGCATCCACACATTTCCCAAACTAAGTTCTTTAGTGCTGTTTCATAGTTCTGCCTTAGAGAATCAACTGTAAAAATCTGTTGACTGATACTTCATGGTCATCCAAGTAGTATAGTAACTGTGCAGACCTAAGCAAAGTTACACCTTTCTAAGTCCATTAACTCCAATAAACTTTGAAAGGTATTAACTTTGCTTAGGATTACAATTTTCCCCAGTGCATCAGAGTTTTCAGAAGTATTGTGAAAGGTACCAAAGGAAATTGCCTAAGATCTCTGTCGAGACACCTCAATGCTTGAAATGCTTCACTGGCAAATATTGAGAACTGAGCTGCAGTAAAGAATTACCCCATGGACATGACCCCATTTCTATGGAATGGGAATAATTCAGTCATGTGGGAGCTCTATGTGTGCATCAGAGCCCTGCAGATTTCTAGATAGAATCAATTATGTATTATTTCTTTACCTTATTACCCCTTGGTATAAGGGAGGGGGGGGGACTTCTGATTATATGGCAAGTTCACATTTTTCTTAATTTACATTTTTGCTGTAGACATCGAAAACCATGTAAGGAGGCCAGACAATTAGGCCTAATGAGCTACAATTCCTAAACACAAATAAAAGATGCAAAACCAGCCAATTTGCATACTCTGCCTATTTGACAGCGACATCACCAGGATCTTAACAGCAAAACAAAAAGTGGCATTAGAGAATCCTTAGTCTACTTTAGAAGAAATATTAAGTTTTCCACTTAACAATTCCGAATAGCCAATATCAATTGAAGCATTAATTCGAAGGGAAAAATGATAAAAAGCAAAAATAAATGATTGTTGAAGTAGTATAAAAGGCATATTTCACTCCCAGTAATTTCTTTATCTCTTAAATATTAGTTCAGGGATCAACTGCTGGCTGTGACAGCATTATTTTATTCCACCTAGAATTGTCTTCCTAACAGACCATCATTCAAACTTGGTGGGTCACAGAGAAGTGCATTTGTTTTCCAAAACAATTAAAAACTCTATATGTCACATTCATTGGGGTTAATGTAAACTAACAGGTAGTGTACATTAACCTGCCATTCTATCCACTATGCCTCGGGGTGCCAAATACAATTGACTGTTCATTGTCTAATATTGTCTGACTTCTTGGCATCGTCAAATGCCTTCCTGTGCTCAAATTCTGCATCTGACTGTGGCAATACTCTTGGGGTACAAAGGTATCATCACAAATCCAAAGAAAACCAAATCCAAAGACATTCTTACTCTTGCACAAGATGTCCTTAAGGTGAGAAATGAATCTAGAACAGTGATCCCTATTGTGATGACTGTGATGCACACTGATGTGTGTTCTGGCACCCACTTGCTTTGCACAGCGCCGGCTCCAGGTGTCTGGGCTCCCTAGGCAGGACAGCCTGGGGTGCCCCCCACTGGGGATGTCAACCTCCCGGTGGGACCTGGAGACCAGGGGCGGAGCGGCTGCGGGGTCCCTGGGAAAGCGGGAAGGGGCAGGGGGGGTCTAGCCGCCGCCGCCGCCCCCTCCCTCCCAGAGCTGGCTTTCCCTGGGCCTCCACGGCTGCGGGGTCCCCAGGAAAGCGGGAAGGGGTGGGGGGGTCTACTTGCCACCACCGCCCCCTCCCTCCGAGAGCCGGCCTTCCCGGGGCCTCCGCGGCTGTGGGGTCCCCGGGAAAGCGGGAAGGGGGCGGGGGGTCTAGCCGCTGCTGCCCCCTCCCTCCCAGAGCCGGCTTTCCCGGGGCCTCCTCGGCTGCAGGGGCCCCGGGAAAGAGGGAAGGGGGCACGGGGGGGTCTAGCCACTGCCGCCACCTCCTTTCCAGAGCCGGCTTTCCCGGGGCCTCCACGGCTGCGGGGTCCCCAGGAAAGCGGGGAGGGGTGGGGGGTCTAGCCGTCGCCGCCGCCCCCTCCCTCCCAGAGCCGGCTTTACTGGGGCCTCCACGGCTGCGGCCCCCCCGGGAAAGTGGGAAGGGGGCATGGGGTCTAGCCGCTGCCACCGCCCCCTCCCAGAGCTGGCTTTACCAGGGCCTCCGCAGCTGCAGGGCCCCCGGGAAAGCGGGAAGGGGGCGGGGGGTCTAGCCGTCGCCACCGCCCCCTCCCTCCCAGAGCCGGCTTTACCAGGGCCTCCGTGGCTGCGGGGCCCCCGGGAAAGCGGGAAGGGGCGGGGGGTCTAGCCGCCACTGCCACCCCCTCCCTCCCAGAGCCGGCTTTCCCGGGGCCTCCGCGGCTGTGGGGTCCCCAGGAAAGTGGGAAAGGGGCGGGGGGGGGTCTAGCCACCACCGCCTCCCTCCCAGAGCCAGCTTTCCCGGGGCCTCTGCGGCTGCGGGGGCCCCAGGAAAGCGGGAATGGCGCGGGGGGTCTAGCCACCGCCGCCGCCACCTCCCTCTCAGAGCCGGCTTTCCCGGGGCCTCCACGGCTGCAGGGTCCCTGGGAAAGCTGGAAGGGGGCAGGGAGGGGGTCTAGCCGCCGCCGCCGCCCCCTCCCTCCCAGAGCCGGCTTTCCCAGGGCCTCCGCAGCTGCGGGGTCCCCGGAAAGCGGAAAGGGGGCGGGGGGGTCTAGCCACCACTGCCACCCCCTCCCTCCCAGAGCCGGATTTCCCGGGGCCTCCGCGGCTGCGGGGTCCCCAGAAAGCGGAAAGGGGCGGGGGGGCCTAGCCGCCACTGCCACCCCCTCCCTCCCAGAGCTGGCTTTCCCGGGGCCTCCACGGCTGCGGGGTCCCCGGAAAGCGGAAAGGGGGAGGGGGGGGTCTAGCCGCCACTGCCACCCCCTCCGTCCCAGAGCCAGCTTTCCCAGGGCCTCCGCGGCTGTGGGGTCCCCAGGAAAGTGGGAAGGGGGCGGGGGGGGTCTAGCCACCACCGCCTCCCTCCCAGAGCCGGCTTTCCCAGGGCCTCCGCGGCTGCGGGGGACCCAGGAAAGCGGGAAGGGGGCGGGGGGTCTAGCCACCGCCACCGCCACCTCCCTCTCAGAGCCGGCTTTCCTGGGGCCTCCACGGCTGCGGGGTCCCTGGGAAAGCTGGAAGGGGGCGGGGGGGTGTCTAGCCGCCGCCGCCGCCCCCTCCTTCCCAGAGCCAGCTTTCCCGGGGCCTCCACAGCTGCAGGACCCTCAGGAAAGCCGGGAAGGGGCGGGGGTCTAGCAGTGGCGACGACAGCGGGCGCCCGGTTAGGGCGGCAGGGGGGCGCTTTTTGGGGGAGTGGGGTGCCGTTTGGCACCCCTGAGGCCGGGGGCGCCTAGCCGAGCGCCTAGTTCGCCCAATGGGCGATCCGGCCCTGGCTTTGCCTCCAAAGCAAAGAGTCAATGCTGGCTTTTCACCACTTCATTGGAGCAGGAGGTACTTCAGAAGACCCCAGGGGGCCATTGTGTCTGCAGGAAGCACCCACTCAGAAACAGCTGCCTCCATTGTAGGACACCTGACTTTCATTGTGTTAGCCCTCCCAACATTTTGTGATCCAACCCAGCCCCTGTGGAAGCCATTTTGTTCTAACACTATCTGTTCTTAAAATTCAAACAGTGACCACAGATTGAACAAAGTTGGGCATCTCTGATATAGCATTTACTTATTACAGCACTGTGTGCACCCTTGCAATAGCTCTTGTACAAGTGCTGACCAAACAACATTATTTGGTGGTCTTCAACGGTGATCCTTTGGATTCAACCTAGCATTGTAAAACATGTTTATAGCTTTCTTCACACACATATACTGAAACAATTTTATTTCTGTTACTTACCCATTAATGGACCCAAACTAGGTCATATTTCTTTGTTCAGTCATCACACACTAGACATATCTGTTCTGAGTAAACAAAGCTGACATACTCAGACTAGAGAAATGCCAACAAGAAATACAATCAATGCATTTTAAATGAGATGTTGCACAGAATGACAGCAAAGTTTCCAAATGAACCAAATCTTCAATACCTGTGGGTTAATTAAGTAAGAGACATGACATTTAGCCAAAGCAACTCTAGGATATCCTTGGAGTCATTACAAAATGTCCATCAGGTTTATGGATGAAACATTTACACCTCACTAAATGTTCCTTGATATTTTTATGAGGTGGTTTGCTTAGAGGGCTGTAACAAATTTACAAGACCCTTGTTATTAAAACTATTATGAGGAAAGGGGGGACAATGGTTGAATACCAGCTGGTCAGTTTATTTGACTCTTTAAAAATTTAGTAGCTGTTATTTATGTGATCATTCTAGAAGAAGGAAAAACAAATCAAAAGCAATTGGTTCATAAAGTTGTTGCAAATCTTGCTTTAAAAAAACTGAACCAGAGTCCAGTTTTACTAAAGCTCTTCAAGATCTAAGATAATTCTGTTCCAGTGATGTAAAATAATTAAACAGATTAAATCCAAACATTTAACCTGAATTATATCATGAATTGAATTGAGATTATCTGCTTTTCTATAAAACATTGAAAAATCCAATTTACTTGTTTGTAAACCCTATTTTTTCCCATCATGCTGAACCATCCACTTCTTCTGCTGCCTTCAACTTTTCCTTTATTTTTTTTTAACTCCCGGAGGGCATTTTTTATTGCATTTTTCTAAACACTACAAACTACAATGAAAAAAAGGGGAGGGAAACATCTACATCTAGGGAGAAAGTAAAGATAACCACAACTAACTAAAACCCCAAGAACTGGAGATCATCATATTAGTTTATAAATGTATTAGTCTAAAATGCTTATATAACAGAGAGCATAGTCAAATAAGCTAGGTTATACATCCTTTTAACCACTTTAACTGTTCAACAATCCTCCCCAGAGCATCATTAAAGCCCAATGCTTTACAACAGCCTTCAGAGTTTCAATCTTCATTTTGTTTTATCTTTTCGGTCTCTCAGTTGGTAGCCTTGTTTGGGAGCAGCCACCCCCTTTTCTGAGTCAGAGTCCTCGTCAGAAGACACAGAGTCCAGTTCACCATTAGATTTGCTATCCTCTTCTTCTTTCACATCCTCTTCTGGCTCACCCTACTGCAGCCTCAGGAAATCGTGCAATTTGAAAACAGAGTCAATTTTTTCCCTTTTATCCTTCAATTTGAAGGTGATGCCTTCGGGAATCAACCACCCATACACAATGCTGTTTGTTTGTAAAAAGAGAATTAAGTCCTTGTACTTCTTCCTCTTTCTCCTTACTTCAAATGGGATATCTTTTAAAATCTGATAGTGTTGCCTCTGATTTTCAAGGGTATACTTGTAGTCACTTTCAGGATTAAATCCCTTACATGCCTCTTTGAGAAGCTAACCACAATCTCCCCAGGCATATTATTCTTCTTAATGTACACAGAGTAAGACCTATAGACCACGTCCATTTCACTTACAAGGTATTCTGCTTTTAAATCCATCACTGGGGCTAATGCATCACTCAGAAGTTGCTTTAGATTCTCATTTTTGGCTTCAGTAACTCCTTGGAACCGGAGTACCAGATTGGCTCTCTCCATTTGCAATTGCAGCAGCTGAAATTCCTCCGAAGCTTGCTTCTTTTCCAGCACTTGCATCTTTTTTCTTGCTTTTTTTTGAGTTGGCATCCATTTCCAAAACTTTCTCAGCTACCTGCTCCATCTTTTTTGAAGTTTCAGACAGTTGTTGCTGCTGTACTGCAAAGTTCTGATTTAAAGTTACTAATTGCTGGTTGATGTTAGTCATCTGGTCCAGTAAAGGGCACAAAGAATTTGCTAGGAGCTTGGAAAACTCTGTGGTCTCTTCCGCTGTAAGACTCATGCTGCCCACTGGTTTCAATTTCGATCCTTTCTCAGGCTTTCTCCCCACCATCTTTCCTGATTGTTTACTTTAACTGAAAGTTGCTAAAGTTTCTGAAAGTCGCCCAGATGCTTGACCGTGCTCTTGTAAGGTTCTTAAAACAGATTTCTCAGCTTTTATCTCCACTCCCCCCTTGTTAGAGTGCTTTAAAGTCTTTGCGTCTGGGAGGGGCCCCTCCCCTGCTACCTTCCCATGTCAATCCCAAGGGGGGTGCTTTCTTTTTAAATGCCGTTATCTCACTGCTCATTGTTGGTCTTCTGACCTGGCTTCGGTTCATTTTAAACACTCGATCTCCGACGCTTGTTCCAGTTAGCAGCTCTAGATCCATACGGACACATAGCAGCTGGACCGCCGGGGCGGAGGAGCGTCTCAATTCCCCAGCATTGCACTGGTGAAGAGGCAGCCCCTCAAAAGCCCCATGGCTAGGAGCCTTTCACACAAGGCTCTGGGGTGGTGGTGGATGAAAGAATGTGTTAGGACATGGCATCTCTTATGGTTCAAGGCAAGGGGACACAGACAGGCCCAAACTACATGTTTGGGTTTTTAAAGAGCTGGGTCTGACATTTTCCTCGTGTGTGATGTTTCTCTCAGTTTTCTTTGTTCCACCCACTCCCACCCACCTCCATTCTACTTTTTGATGATTGGATTGTCAGGGTCAAGCCACTCCCTCTCCCCCCACCCTGAAGATGAGTGATTTCATTTTATATTTTTTTAAAAAAAGAAAGCATTAAAATATCAATATATTATATGCCATTGTAATGACAGGTTTAGCAGGTTCTCTGAAATCCCAGCTCTTTTTTTTTAAAAAAAGTAAGCCTCTAGCCCCCTCCCTTGTGAAGATAAAAAGAAAAAGGCATATTTTTAAAAGCACCAAAATATCTGTATTTTTGTGCTATTTTTAGAAGAAGAGAAGAGTTTGGATTTATACCACGCCCTTCACTGCCCAAAGGCTTCTCAGAGTGGCTTACAAACTCCTTTCCCTTCCCCTCCCCACAACAGACACCCTGTGAGGTAGGTGGAGCTGAGAGAGCTTCTGACAGAAACTGTCCTTGAGAGAACAGCTGTGCCAGAGCTTGTGACTGACCCAAGGTCACATCAGCAGGTGCAAGTGGAAGAGTGGGGAATCAAACCCAGTTCTCCCAGATAAGAGTCCGCACACTTAACCACTACACCAAACTGGTTCCATTTTTAAAAATGCAGCCAAGATATCAACATATTGATATAAACAGGCACAACAAATAACAAGGGAGGGGTGTTGTGATGCCACCAATGATGACAGCACCCTCTCTTGAAAATCCTGATTAAGGCACATGTGTGGAGAGAAATGAACTGACTCCACAACTGTGGAATGCAGAGGGTGGGCAGACCTGCAGAAGAACCACACTGAAACTGATTCCAATGCTTGTGGATCGACTGCCAAAAAAAAAAAAAAAGGAGTAGGTTGAGCATGTAGAAAAGCCCAATATCAGCAGAGATCCCTCCTCTTTCCAAACTCTGCCCTCCCCAGGCAACCTTAGCCACTGAATATGTTTGAGATTTTGTACCATCAGTGTCAGTCACTGGAGCTGGACCTGTCATGCTGATTGGCTGCTTCAAATGCCAATATTTTGTTTAACACCTTTCCATGTGGCCACCTCTGCGCTGGATTCATGAGGATAATCATCTCTGCCTGCTACTTTCCTCAGCAACCTGATAGGTCCCTCCCTATCATGTAGGCTGCATGGGGGGTCATGAACTAGGGCTGCCAGTCTCCAGGTGGGGCCTGGAGATCTTCCAAAATTAAACCTGATATCCAGGTGGGGCCCAGGCAACAGAGTTCAGTTCCCCTGGAGAAAATGAGTGCTTTGGAGGATGGACTCTATGGCATTATATACCAGTGAGGTCCCTCCCCACCCAAACCCCACCTTCTCCAGGCTCCACCCCTTAATTTTCCAGGTATTTGCAACCCAGATTGAAAACCCAGAGGATTCTGCCACTTTCATTTGCTAGTGCACAATTGTGGAGACCTTAGAGTTCATATATCGTTTAGGAGAGCTGCAGAGGAATGAAAGATGAGAGATCTGGTGAGAGATGTAAAAGTGATTGCACCACTTGGGAACAGTGACCATAATGTCATTGAGTTTAACATTTGTACAGATAGGGAGTTGCCCAAAAAGACTGACGCAACCACTTTTAACTTTAAAAGGGGTAACTTCTCTGGTATGAGGGGAAATGTGAGGAAGAAATTGAAAGGAAGAGTGGAGAAGGTCAAAACCATTGGGGAAGCTTGGAGACTATTTAAAAAGACAATCCTAGAAGCTCAGAAAAAATAAATACCGCAGGTTAGGAAAGGTACAAATAGGTATAGAAAAAAGCCTGCATGGTTAACAAATAAAGTAATGGAAGCTGTAAAAGGTAAGAAGGATTCCTTTAAGCGGTGGAAAGCTAGTCTTAGTGAGGTTGATAAAAGGGAACACAGACTATGGCAAATAAAATGCAAGTCTGTGATCAGGCAAGCAAAAAGGGAATATGAGGAGCATATCGCAAAAAACATAAAGGCCAACAATAAAACTTTCTTCAAATACATTAGAAGTAGGAAGCCAGCCAGGGAGGCAGTGGGGCCCTTGGATGACCAAGGGGTAAAAGGAGTAGTGAAGGATGATAGGGAAATGGCTGAGAAGCTGAATGCATTTTTTGCCTCTGTCTTCACTGTGGAAGAGGAGAAGTGTTTGCCCACTCCAGAAGCACCGATTTCGGGAGGGGGTTTGAAAGACCTGAATCAGATTGCGGTAACAAGAGAGGAAGTCCTCCGACTGATGGACAATTTAAAAACTAATAAATCACCAGGCCCGGATGGCATTCATCCGAGAGTTCTGAAAGAACTCAAATGTGAACTTGTGGATCTCCTGACAAAAATATGTAATCTTTCTTTAAAATCTGCCTCCATTCCTGATGACTGGAAGGTAGCTAATGTCACTCCCATCTTTAAAAAGGGCTCCAGGGGAGATCCGGGAAATTACAGGCCAGTCAGTCTGACATCGATACCGGGTAAGTTGGTGGAAACTGTTATTAAGGAAAGAATTAGTAGGCACATTGATGAACAAAAACTATTGAGGCAGACTCAGCATGGGTTCTGTAAGGGAAGATCTTGTCTCACTAACCTGTTAGTGTTTTTTGAGGGAGTGAACAAACATGTGGACAAGGGGGACCCAATAGATATTATTTACCTTGACTTCCGGAAAGCTTTTGATACAGTTCCTCATCAAAGGCTCCTAAGTAAGCTCAATAATCATGGGATAAAAGGACAAGTCCTCTTGTGGATCAAAAACTGGCTTATAAATAGGAAACAGAGAGTGAGTATAAATGGGAAACTTTCTCAGTGGAGGGTGGTAAGCAGTGGGGTACCACAGGGATCAGTACTCGGTCCGATGCTTTTTAACTTGTTTATTAATGATTTGGAATTGGGAATAAGCAGTGATGTGGCTAAATTTGCAGATGACACAAAGTTGTTCAGGGTGGTGAAAACCAGGGAGGATTGTGAGGCACTCCAAAGGGATCTGTCAAGGATGGGTGAGTGGGCGTCAACGTGGCAAATGGGGTTCAATGTGGCCAAGTGCAAAGTGATGCACATTGGAGCCAAAAATCCTAAATATAAATACACCTTGATGGGGTCTGATCTGGCAGAGACAGACCGAGAGAGATCTTGGAGTCGTAGTGGATAACTCGCTGAAAATGTCTACACAATGTGTAGCTGCAATAAAGAAGGCCAACGCTATGCTGGGGATTATTAGGAAGGGAATTGATAACAAATCAGCCAGTATCATCATGCCCCTGTATAAATCATTGATGCGACCTCATTTGGAATACTGTGTACAGTTCTGGTCACCACATCTCAAAAAGGATATTATAGCATTGGAAAAAGTGCAGAGAAGGGCAACTAGAATGATAAAAGGGTTGGAACACCTTCCCTATGAAGAAAGGTTAAAATGCTTGGGGCTCTTTAGCTTGGAGAAACGACGGCTGAGAGGTGACATGATCGAGGTTTATAAGATTATGAATGGGATTGAGCAGGTTGAGAAAGAAGTACTTTTCTCCCTTTCTCACAATACAAGAACTCGTGGGCACTCTATGAAATTGCTGAGCAGTCGGGTTAGAACAGATAAAAGGAAATACTTCTTCACCCAAAGAGTGATTAACATATGGAATTCACTGCCACAGGAGGTCGTGGCAGCTCCAAGCATAGACAGTTTCAAGAGGAAATTAGATAAACATATGGAGCAGAAGTCCACCAGTGGCTATTAGCCACAGGGTATAGATGGGAACTCTCAGTCTGGGGCAGGTGATGCACTCTATTCTTGGTGCTGGAGGGGGCAGCAGTGGGAGGGCTTCTGGTGCCCTGGCCCCACTGCTGGACCTCCTGATGGCACCTGGTATATTTTGGCCGCTGTGTGACAGAGTGTTGGACTAGATGGGCCATTGGCCTGATCCAACATTGGCTTCTCTTATGTTCTTATGTAGGAAGTTATTATCCTAAGCCACCTAGCGACTGCTTCAGTGTGGTAGGAGGCATGGAGCAATTGTCTTTATACTTATGAACCTTTTTATCTGGTATAATTTTACATTAGTATTAGTGAGGAGGGCCTGGGGTGACAGAGGCCATTTATTTTGCTTTGAATGGGAGTGTTTATAATTAGCAAATGTAAGAGCATTATTAAGGGCATTATTATGTGAATACTTCTATGAATTACAGAAAATATCTTGAAATATGTTGTTTCCCAGAAGACTGGCAAGAGACAAAGGGCCTAGAAATCCTAGCTCAGCTTTATGTTCCAGTTCCTCAAGGATGATTCAAGTACAACTCTCTTAAAGGAGAGTGCAGCTGTTGTGTTGGTAATAAATTTAGATGTCTTGAGCTCAGCAAAGAATATACTTTAAACTAATTTCATATGAACACAAAGGTTAAGGTGAAGAATTGAATTGGGGTATATTGTTGCAAAATCATAATTAGAGTGTTACTAGTTACATATCCTTGACTTTGTTTTTTAAGGGGATAAATAAAAACACACATTATATACAGAGTTTATGTTCAGGTTGCTAGCTTATTTCTGGAGAAGAAATTGTCCATTAATGACAGAAAGTTCTGTAAAGCTGCTATTCATTCAATTATTAGTTTCTTAGGACCTCTTCACAGGTTGTTTTGCATATATTTATATTCTGTATACATCATTGTATATGAAGATCACACATATATTAACTTCCCTTATACCTAGATGCAATTTTTTATTTTTCTCTGGTTACAGCTTTAGGAGCAAAAAAGGAAAAGCCAGGGTCCATGAACTTTGCTAAACTACTTAGATATTTTTTCCTTCTTCCATACTTCCTACACAGTTCTATTTTACTACATACACTGCCAACTGTGGCTTCCTAATAGTGCTCCAATGGCAAATTGAATTTGTTTTTGGTTTTTAGACATGGTACACAGATACACTCTGGCTGGTCCAAAATCATGTGTGAAGCAAGCAAGCCAAACATAGAACATAGTGGGTGTTTATTTTACTGTATATTGCTACATGGACGTATCTTCCTATAGAAATTTTGTATGATATGAATCCACTTTATGACTATATAATGAAAAAATACGTACTATCTAGGCTACATTGTTCACCATTTCAATTGTTCATAGACTGAAGAAGATGTATACTGAGAAGAGAAGAGACTGATATATTAATTCGTCTCTGGGATTATCCTTATGGTCAAGCATGAAAGAGAGACAGGACATACAGGCTATCATAACTCATAAATATGAACCAGAAAAAATATTAGAGCAGTTTCATAGCTCTGATAGCAAAAGTAATCCTCCACCTGTTTCCCAAGAGCAGGTTATACTGTACTGGCTCTGTCATCAAGCGTAAATAATTTATTGTACTGTGGCTCTGTCTAGATACATCTTTTCTCTCCTCATGGGGTCTGTCACAGGGCTGATCTTATCATGAGCTAACTCTGGTGAAGTGTCTAAAGTATTTTGTCCTCTGAAAACAAAAGATCTCTCTTTTTGAAAGCAGTGCCATTAGATTGTATCTACATGAAAGATCCAATTAAGGATCTTTACAATCTCTGATACAGCATCTCACAGGTCAGGTCTGTGACTGAGGCAGCTAGTTTATAAAAACAAGCAGTAGGCTGTTTCCATTAGATAAGAGCTGGCTGCTTATTAAGCAATCTTGGCAGCTTCTGAGGCTTTTAACAATCCTCAGCTGGTTTGTATCTAAAAGATACAAAATCATTACATCAGTTTCTTGATACTGCTTAACGATGTCACAGTTGATTCTTCTGCAATTCGAAAAAGTTGTTATCCAGGTTATGAAGTTTTAAATGAACAACTTCTGAAACAGCAATTCAAGCTACAAAACACTACTTTGTCACAATGAATCAAGCCACTTATCCATCTTGTCCAGTCTACTGTCTCTAACACAGCCAACAACAAGATGATTCTCAGCAGAAGAAAAAGAAAGTGAAGAACTCAAGACTGCTCATTCATGGGACTATTTCAAAGGCATAATCCATACTTTCTCAGACATGTGATAACTGCATCCCATTATGTTTTATGGAATGGAAGGGCAAGATCACATAGAATAGGCAAATCATGGAAAGATCCACAGCAAATAGCATCTTTCCATTTCCAAAGCAGTGACTATATGATCAATTAATTTATGAATCAGACTTAATTGTAATTATCACATTACATCTGGAGGTATTTTTGGAAGCAAGGCAGCTTTTTGGCAGTGCTTCATTTGAGCCATGGAACACAGAAGGACTGCTGATGCATCTATCCATGTAGAAAAGCATACATGGCTGAAGAAACATGATCATGAGCAAGCCTATGGCAAATCCTTTGTCTTTATAATTGGCATGTTTATGAGCCCCAAATGTAAGACTTGGGAGAAAGAAAATGGGCAAGCCAGTTTTCAAACCACCCAAAGGACAAAACACAATAGGTTTAGCCAGCATCCCTATTGAGTGCCAATGCAGAAAATCCTCCTCCTTGTAGCTGCCATCCTAAATTTAAATGGAAAGGGTATTCAAAAGAGCCTTTCAGCTTTTGCAGATCAAATTTCCACTCCACCAGTGGTCCTGACATAAAGTGCATGTAATAGAACATAATCATAATTTTTACCTTGGTGTCCATGGTATCACAATGCTGGTGTCTTCTGTTGAGACTAGAATGTTAATAAGATGGTTGTGTTTCTTCAGGTAAAGCTTCATACTGGTGGAGGAAGGTGCTATCAAGTTGCAGCTAACTTATGCAACCCTGTAGGGTTTTCAAATCAAGAGACAAAAAGAGATGGTTTGCCATTGCCCACTTCCACATAGCAATCCTACACTTCCTTGGTGGAGTCCCATCCAAGTAGTAACCAGGACCCACCTTGCTTAGCTTCCAAGATCTGACGAGATCAGGCTATCCTGGGCAGTTCAGGTATAGGCAAGAGCTTTATATTAGGGATTTACAAAATAGATTGCAGCTGAATTCACCTATGGTTTCCTAATGGCACATTACTCCACACCATTGGTCTCAAAATGTATCTCTCTATATAAATATAAATAATGCTGTTTTAAAGTGGCAACATTCCATGCACTCCCATTGGTTGTGCAATGTGCTCCCTCAGCTCCCACTCAAGAGTAATTGCATGACATTGGCTGGGTGCTGGGTCTGCTCCTCTTCCTTGCCCACTCCCCCTCCAGCCAGTCTGCCCTGTCAGAATTACTGGCAAATGGCTTTGTCTCTTGATGCAGATACTTTTACTGCTTGCATCCTGTGTGGGAGTAAGTTTTCCTTCAGTGGCTGTTGGTAGGTGTAATGAAATGGCAGTTATATGTGTTTGTAAGATGGCTGCTGTCTGTGGTTGTTTGTTTAAAATGTTCCACCATAAGGTTTAATTGAGTTGTAATTCCACAGAGGGGCCTGTAGGGGTATCACTCACTGGGTTGAATCTTCATCCTACAGGAGGTTAGGAAAGGCTCCTGCTGCCTGTGCTGACCAGGCTGTCCAAGCCACAAGCCAGAGACATGGGTAAACCTTGGGAGGCAGCAGAAATTCAGCCACTCCACAGTCAGAAGAGAGAGAGAGGCTAGAGAAGAGAGCCAGAGGCCGGTGTGTAGGGAAAGAGGATGCAGTTTAGCCCCTGTGGATTTATGCCCTGTTGGTTCATAGTGTGTTCTTACTCCTACAGTGTGTGCGTGCCCCGTAACTGTGTAAATAGTTAAATAAATTCTTTTATTTGGGCTAATAATCTGTGTTGTGCTCTGACCACATAGTCTCCCCCGCTCTGCACAATAACAAAGGGAGGGGGTAGCCCAAGGAAGCAAGGAAAAGCCAGGCTCTTAGGTTTCCAGAGATCCCCCAAAGTTTGGGGATTCCATCTCCAAATATGGAGATTTGGCCAGAGGGGTCTCATTGTCCCTCTAAGTGATGATCCAGTGAGTCATGGCAGCAAATTTAAGGAGTGAGATACATGCACAAGATGAGAATGGGAGGCAAACAGCTGAGTGGTAAACTGGAGCCAGTTTTGCCATGGTAGGCAACCAAGCTTGGTTCAGACAAAGGAAGGAAACCCTTCGCAGGCCTTTGTGAAGAACTCATTGGGGCCAGTCCTGAGTCTAGGGTTGCCAGCTCCAGGTAGGGAGATTCCTGGAGATTTTCTGGAAGAGTCTATGGAAGTCAGGGTTTGGGGAGAGGAGAGGCCTCAGCTGAACAGAATGCCATACAGCCCATCTTCTAAAACAGTCATTTTCTCCAGCGGGGGAGATCTGTTGTCTGCAGTTCAGTTGTGAAATCTGGTGATCTTCAGGCTCAACCTGGAGGCTGGCTGGCCTAGGCATAGCAGTCAGTGCTTCAGAGCATGTTCTGCTAGATCCAGGCTGTAGAAGCTGAGTGGGTGATTTTGGACCAGTCACAGACTTTCAGCCTAACCTACCTCATAGGGTTGTTGTGCAAGTCAAAAGGGGAAGAGGAGACCAGAGGTTCCAGTTCCAGGCTCTACGATAGCAGGTGTGTGCAGAGCTCTCTGCTCACACAAGCTATACTTTTAACTTTCCTGGACATTTCCAGCACTTCCAAGGACTCTCCTGAAGAGAGACAACTGGCAAGGAATTTTTCTACCTAAAAGCCTAGTGTGGGTGGCGAACCCCCAGGTTTGTTTTAGGTTGTTCCGAGGCAGAAAGTTAATAGGAGGCCCAGCAAGATGCTGCTGCACCGAGCACCAGAGGAGCCAAGCAGAATCGACAGAGTCCAGATACAACAACTTGAATATAAGGAACACAACCAAAGCTAAGTAAAATAAAATCCTTAATAACTTACTTTCTTTTGGCTCCTAGAGGTGGGTTGTAAAGATGGGGGCTGCTACAGTTAGAATGTCCCGAGGATTTTGAAGAGGCATGGTTGGAACTTCCCTTAAGGTGGCTAAATAAAATATTGAGCTGAAATAGCAGTAGGGAAGAGAGAGTGAAGACTTGAAGGGGTGGAGGGAAGTTTGCAAAAGTGGACACTTTTAGCTGCAGAAAGCTTTCGTTTTTCTTTTTTTCTTGCATATTGCTTTAAGTGCATCTCTGACCTCATTTTGGTGACAGTGCATTTCCTGCACTATGGTAGCCGAGGAGAGGAGTGATGTGGTGATGTGATGACAAAGGAGAAGGGTGGTGATGGAGGAGGAGACAGCCAAAGACGTGGAGACACAGTGACACAACACAATGAAAAGTGGAGAGGGAGGAGAGAGAAGAATCAGCATAGAGTAATCTGAACTACACCAGGAAAACAGGAGAGACAGGATGACATACACAATAAACTGTAACAAGGCAGAAGTGAATGAGAACGAACTGGAGTAATGAGAGGCATAGAAATGGAATAAGTAGTACACAGATGGACTGACGCAGAAGAGACTGTATATAGAGATAATAAAAAGACAACAGTAAAAAAGAGAGAGAGACAGTGAGAAGTTAGCATATAAGAAGTGGAGGAAAAGGAAAAAAAGGGGAACTACATAGATCACAAAATTTTACATTACAGTATTAACACAAAATTTTGTAGAATATAAACTCATGAATTTAGGCATAATCTAAACACAAAAGAAATGGTTTCAAAAAAAAGGGGGAAGAAAGAAAATAATAAAAAGACTTATATTAGCAAAAAAACAGAATAAATAGAATAAATCAGAATATATGGCCACTGGATCCAGTGGCAGTAGGAAAGTATTCATAACTTCACCTGGACAATTAGGAGTTCAAAGTCATCTGAAATTAAACTCAATAAGCATATCACAAATGACTATGAAAGATCTGAAAGCATTGATTCAAGAGAGTGTGACACAGGCAGTAAAAGTAACAGTAGAAGATACACTCCCAGCTTTAATCAAGAAAGAGATAGAGCCTATTCAATCTAAAATGGAAGAAATAACAGAACAGATAAAGATGGAAATTGAGGAAATTAAAAAACAAATAATAGGAAATACTAAAAGTTACAACAAGCAGTAAGAAAATAAATGAAAAGGTACAAGATTTAGACTATGAGATACAAGAATTAAAGATAAAAAGTGACAAATTAGAAGAAACATTAATTAATTTGGATATGGACAAAGCAGCATTAATATTAAGATGCCAAAACATAACAGAAAATATAGAAAAAAAATTGAAAGAAGAAGTGACAGAAATTGAGGCAATTTACAGAAGAAAGTCTTCATATGCAAGAAGGAACAAAGTGCCTCGGGAAGTGCATATAAAATTTTACAAAAAGAAATGAAAGATAAGATACTCAGAGCTACAAATGAAAATAAAGTTACCATAAAAGGTGCAGAGATCAGATTTTTGAAAGAAGTACCTTGGAGAGTAAGGAAGAAAAAGGCAAAACTATATAACTTTGACTAACCTTTTGAATCCAATGGAAACACATACAGGTGGCTACTACCAGAGGGAGTATTATTTAATTATGCAAGCAAAAGACAGAGGCTAGACTCCATATTTAAAATAGAAAACTTCCTAGAAAGATACGGAGAAGAATTAGGTTGGCAAAAAGAAGAAAGAGAAGAAGAAACAGACTTAGAGGAAGAAAACTTAGGAGAAAAAAATAAAAGGACTACTACAAAAAAGGAAAAGAGGAGACCAGGAATGATAACCTCACAAATATGAACCAGATTCCAATACAGAAGAAAAGGACAATAAAAATAAAAATGATGAGAACTAAAAATGTTTAAATTCTATCTATAAATGTAAATGGACTTAATAGCCCACAAAAAAGTTGAAGGATATATCATCAAATATCTAAAATACAATCAGTCATAATATGTCTTCAGGAGACACATAAAAAAGACAATATAAAACACTTACTGTTTAAAAAATTAGGAAATGCTTTTATAGCTTTGGATGTTAAAAAGTAAAGAGGCATTGCGATATTCATAAAAGATTATCTTCATCCCAAATTATTGTACTCAGCAGAAGATGGAAGGACAGTAGCTATTACAATAATGAGACATGGAAAAGAAACACTAATAGTAAATATATATGCTCTGAATCAAAATCAAGAGGCATTTTTCAAGGAAGTACAGAAAGTCCTAACAATAAAAGAATTTGAAAACATACGTATCATAGGTGACTGCAACACAGTATTTGATCCAGAAACGGACAGGAAAAAGCAGAAAAGAAATAGAAGGTCAGGAGCCGTTCTCCCGAAAATCTTTTTACAAATGGCAGAAGAATATAATTTAATAGACGCCTGAAGAACTAGAAATATAGAAAAGAAAGATTACACGTTCTATTCAGCAAGACATAACCCATGGTCAAGAATAGACATGGTGTGGATAACAACAAGAATGATAAATGAACTACTAGAAACTGAAATCCTACCGAGTATGTTTGCTGACCACAGCCCTTTAATATTGCCATTTAAGGAAATTCAAAGGAAAACTAGATGAACAATGAATACAGGGCTATTAAGAGATCAAGACTTTGTAAAGAAAACTAAAGTGGAAATTCAAGAATTTTTTAAAAGAAACATACAACAGGATATTTCAATAGAAACAATATGGGAAACTTTTAAAGTGTACATAAGAGGATGGATTATTAACCAGGATGCATGGGAAAAGAAACAAATGAAGAAAAAATATGAAAAACTAGGAAAACAAATTAAAACAGAAGAAGATAAAATAAAAAAATACAGACTGAAGAAACAAAAATCAAATTACAATTATTACAGCATAGAATGAATCTATTACTGACACACAAAATAGCAAAAAATATAGAATATACTAAACAACTTCAAAAATGCAAATAAACCAACAAGATGGTTATCATATAAACTCAGGAAAGAAAGGGGGAAAAGGATCATAGCAGCATTAAAAAATGAAACAGGTGAAGAAAAATGCAGACAGCAAGATTTAAAGAACATTGTTGAAAACTTTTATAAAAAGCTATACCAACAAGAAAGACAGGAATGACCATCGAATAAAGGAATACTTGGTAAAAGAGACAAAAAGAAATTTGATGAAAATAAAAAAAAAATATTCTGAATGAACCAATTACTATATGTGAAATTGTAGAAGCGGTTAAGAAACAAAAAAGAAAGAAGACACCCGGCCCAGATGGTCTGCCGACAGAAATTTATCAAATATTTGAAGAACAAATAATTATACCTCTAAAAGAATTACTGCAAAATATAGGAAAATCAGGACAATTACCAGAATCATGGAATCAAGCAGTGATTACCTTAATACACAAACCAAATACAGAGGGCAATGAAATAAAAAATTATAGACCCATATCATTACTAAATGTGGATTACAAAATATTTATGAGTATTTTAGCAGCTTGATTGAAAAAGGTACTATCTCAAATTATTCATCAAGACCAGATGGGATTTTTACCAAGAAGACAAATGAAAAATAATATACGGGCAATTATTAACATTTTAGAATACTACGAATCACATCCAGAGAAACAGATGGTGTTAATGTTTTTAGATGCAGAAAAAGCATTTGATTACCTTTTCTGGAAATTTCTGTTACAAAAACTGGCTTGATGGGATTGTGGACCACAATTCTTGACAATGGTTAGAGCAATATATAAAGAACAATATGCATGGATTATGATTAATAGTAACATGACTCAAAATATCGAGATACAGAAAGGAACAAGGCAAGGCTGTCCATTATAACCTCTATTGTTTATTTTTGCTCTGGAAACACTGAATGATTTGGTGAGAGATAATGACCTGATTAGAGCTCTAACCATAAGAGGAGAGGAATTTAAATTACTAGCCTTTGCTGATGACCTCGTGTTCATAATAGAAGATCCCATATCATCTATTACCCACTTGATGGAAGTAATTCAAGAATATGGACAAGTAGCAGGTTTTAAAGTAAACATCAAAAAGATGAAATTAACTAAAAATTGCTCACCAAACACAATACAGGAAATTTACAAAGTCTCTGCTATGGAAATAGCTTAAAAAGGTTAACTATTTAGGCATAAAACTGACTAATAGAAACAGTGCTTTAATAGATAATAATTACAATAAACTGTTAGAAGAAATAAAAAAAGAACTGTCTAAATGGAAAGATCTTCATTTATCACTTATGGGCCACTAATAGCAACCATAAAAATGAACATACTACCGAAATTATTTTTATCCCAAAATATATCAATACTAAAGAGATTACAGTATTTCACAGATTTAGATAAAATAACCAGACAATTTATCTGGCATCCCAAAAGATCAAGGATAAAATGAAAAACATTACAAGACAGAAGAGAAAGAGTTTATATTACTAAGCAGCTTCCCTAGGATGGATAAAAGAATGGTTAACGTTGGAAAATACAAGAGGTTTGAATTTAGAAGGACATGATTTAAGCATGGGATGGCATGCGTACGTGTGATAGGGAAAAGATAAAATTAACTCGTGCTTTCAACAACACATAATAAGGGGTGCTTCAGTAAAAATCTGGAATGATATAAAAGAGCGACACTATAGAAAAACACCAAAATGAGTATCCACTAGAAGCATTTATAAAACCTTTGCATATTACTAGATATGACAGAGAAAGTTACAAGGTATTATTAGATAAAAACAATGAATTAAAATCAGAGGAGAACCTCTTTCTCACTCACAATATCAAGTTGACATGGTGAAAAAATTTAGAACTAAAATCTCGGTATAGTAAAGATATTGCAGCTGGTTTTTACAAGGTTAAAAATGATCTTGACAAGATTTGGTTATCGACAAACAACAAAATGATTCAGAAACTATATAGATTTCTATTAGAAGAATATATGCAGGATGGTTAAAACAACGATGATCTCATGGATGCGGGATATAGGATACATTATAGAAATAGACAGGTGGTCGAAAATATGGAAAACAAAATATATGAGGGCCATAACTTATAAAGAAAATATTTATAAAATGTTCCATAGATGATATTGGTCTCCTGACAAAATAGCCAAATGCCACACCAATGCCCCAAATAAATGTTGGAAATATAAAATGAATGTAGGAACCTTTTACCACATGTGTTGGAGATGTGGAAAAATCCAGAATTACTGACTGAAGATACATAAGATAATTCTAGAAATACTGAACATAAATCTAATGCTAACTCCAGAAACATATTTGTTAAATATAATTCCGGAAGATTATGAGCAAAAGGATGTTTACATGTTGATCTACATTTTAACGACTGCTAGAATATTGTTAGCAAAATATTGGAAAACGGGGAAAGAACCCTCTAGAGAAGAGATAGCATATAAATTATTGGAACTTGTGGAAATGGATAGATTGAGCATGTTATTACAAGGAAAAGATGAAATGCTATATTCAAAAAGATGGTTGAGAGTGTACAATTGGCTGGATAACAAATCAGACAAATAGACTCAAGGTATGTAACTAATTCGTTTTTTGATATTGTTTACACTGAAAAATTTATAAATAAAAATGCAAAACAAAGGGGGGGAGAGGAGAATGATGTCAGCTGCTTTGGTCCCCATTGCAGAGAAAGGCTACTTTTCCTCCTGTGAAACAATTGTTGCCAATCTCCAGGTGAGGTCTGGAGATCACTCAGAATTACAACTGCTCTCCAGATGGCAGAGATCAGTCCCCCTGGAGAAAATGGTGGACTCTAGCAGGGCTTCAGAGCACAGGGGGGGGGTGGAAAGCTGAAGAGAGAGGGGGAAATAAAGGTAGGATGATGATTGGCTGGGAAGGAGATAAGGTTGCCAACTCCAGGTGGAAAATTCCTGGAGATTTGAGGGATGGAACCTGGAGAGGGTGAGGTTTGAGGAGGGGTGGGACCTCAGACAGGTACAATGCCATAGACTCTACCCTTCCAACCAGCCATTCCCTTCTGGGGAACCACTGTTCCCAATCTCAGAAGAGGGGTGGAAATCACTCAGAATTACAACTGATCTCCAGGAGGGGGCGGGAAGGAGATGCAAAGCTGAAATCAGAGGGGCAGATAATGGCAGGTTGATGCTTGGCTGAGAAAGAGATAACGGTTGCCAACTCCAGGTTGGGAAATTCATGGAGATTTGGGGGGTGGAGCCTGGAAAGGGTGAGGTTTGAGGAGGTATGGGACCTCAGACAGGTACAATGCCATAGACTCCACCCTCCCAACCAGCTATTTCCTCCTGGATAACAATTATTGCCAATCTCCAGGTGAGGGCTGGAGATCACTGAAAATTACAACTGCTCTTCAGGTAGCAGAGATCAATTCCTCTGGAGAAAATGGTGGACTCTGTGTCATTATACCCTGCTGAGGTCACCACAGCACATTGACGCTGACTGCCCAAGGCCTTGGCACTCTCCCAGAGCCTCTTTCTAGAGCTCGTTGTATTTATTTCCACAACAGGCCTTATTCCTAGTTAATACATAAAACCATATTGACTAGTGATGTGTCAATCATACTAAGTGATTTCTGCAATTCCAAAAAGTGTATCTATGATCACGTGTGTTCCTTCATCACATCTCACACTTTATTTTTTTTCCCACATCATCATGTAACTTCAAGGCCAGACAATAAGTAATGCTGGGGATCCATGTTCAGATCTCATGATGTGTAATTTAAACTGAAGAAACAACAAGGAGAGGGGCTGGGATCAGGGCAACACTGCTGGGGTGGAGGGCAATTCCTTACTGTTTCCTTGGGAGAAGCCATTCCCTTCCTCAGCTACCAGGAACTCCAGTAGGGGAAAAAAAGATAAAGAGGGCAATTTTTGTGAACAGTGCATCTGATCCCAGTCACCCCAATTGGATGCTTTTAAAAATCTTAAATGACCCAGCTGAACTCTGAGAAGCAGCAGGGGACAGAACTGCTAGAGGGGTGAGTGTTTTTTATTTGCTTTTAGCTGAGGTGATTTAGCTGTGTGGGAGGACTGTGTTTGGGAGTGTATGGGTGAGTTTGAAGTTGTTTCAGAGTCCTGGCTGCTTGAGAAAGGGTGATTGTTTGACTGTAATTGGATTACCTGGGTGTAATTTGAATAGTTGCTGGACCCATCCTCTGCTGGGTGAGGCTTCTATTTAAGGCTGCTCCTTCCCAGATGCATGAGCCTCTGGCACAAGCTGAAGGGTGAGAGCCAAAGGGCTCTTAGCCTAGGGACTCTTAGACTAGGGGCTCTGTAAGAGGCCCAGAAAGGACTTACTCAAAAGATGGCCACAGTTGTATGCACAAACTGTAAAACAACAAGGAACTGTGAATGTCACACTAACGTAATGTTTATCTAGATAACCTGCCATTTATATACTCTATTGAGGGCATAATCTCTATTGTCCCTTTCCAATTTTTTAATCTTGGTTTCCCTAATCTTGTCATCATAGAGTTTGAGCTGGTCTTCAAGTTCCTTACAAGTTCTTCAAGTTCTCAAAGGTGCCAAGTGGCATGGCTGACTTCAATTTCTCTTCTATTCCATTTTTTTAAAATTGCCCCCCGAAGGGGATTTTATTAATTTTACATTACTACGGGATGTGGGGAAAGGTTACTAAATCTTTACCTCTAAAAAATTATAGGACGTGGGTAAGGAAAACTAATACATAAAACTCTATCAGGATGGGGGGAGGAAACTAAACCCTACTTCTAAACACCCTACTGGATGTGGGGAAGGGAAGACTAACAAGGTGACACGATCTGCTTACATTTGTGTCATTGTCACCTGATGTTACAGAGCCTTATTGCTTATAAAAAAGTTAACAAAAACTTATAAAAGTAAAAAGCTGTAAAAACTGATTAGTTAATCAAAAACTGCATCTTCCACGATTATCTTGGTCTTAGGTTCTCTTCTTCTTGCATTTCTTCTTTCCTCGGGGTTTGGGAGCGGCTGCTCCTTTCTCTGATTCCGATGTATCTGAAGAACTAAGGAGTGTTGGACTACTGCTTTCTGAATCCCATGAGTAGGATTCCTCTTCTTCCTCTTCTTCCTCCTCATCTTTTCTAGGTTTCTTATCTTTGTTGTGCCGCTTTGGATCCAGGTGTTGCTCCACAAATTTTTTAGCCTTAGGAACAGAGTCAATGTTATATTTTCTGTCTTCTGGTTTAAGCGTTTCGCTGCTTCGTCGCATCCCTGTCTCACTCTGATGGGGTTGCGCCGAGACTTGGCTGACGGGAAGGGTCCGAGCAGGTCCCGGACCCTCCCAGGCTCTCTGTAGGAGACCCCCAGCCTGGAGAGCTGAGAAGAGCCTCTTCCAAGGCGACGGCCAAGGAATTGAGGCTCACCTTTATCTCCTAAAGGTCCCGGCGCCGAAGAGCCAGTATGGCGCCGAGAGACGACTACCGGACCAGCGGACACGATCAACAGCTGCTGAAAAGCTTCTAAAATATCTCCAAGGCTGCAAAGCGTGAGTCAAGCATTGTTCAGGTGATTTAAGTGAACAAAAGCCTTGGTAGTAATTAGAAGCGCCTAAGGGCAAAGCGGCAGGGGGGAGAAAGACGCTCAAGAGTTCACCCCCCCGTTTGAAACAACGCAGTTTTATGCGAAGTTTAAGAACAACTTTAAATCAAGCTATGTGCATAAGAGGATTAGCGAAAACAAAAACTGCATAATAAAGAAAAGCAGATTAATTTCTGCTAACTTTTACTTTGTTTTGGGAAACTTACTTCTTGTTGATATTAGGGCTGGGAGAGGGTGGAAGCCGGGTCTGGAGAAAAAAACATCAACCGGAAATGATGTACCAACAAGTCCCTCCCACAACCAGGAAGTAGCTGCGGAGATGTCCACATTGCTGGCGAATGCACTATGCCCTCTAACGAAGCAGATGACTAATCTTAATGCGAAAATGGATAATTTGCAAAAGCAGATGACTCAAATGGACAGAAGGACCTCAACAACGGAAAAGACTTTTAAAAAATGGAAAAACAGACTGAGAGTATTAATAAAAGAGCGGATGAAGCAGAAAAGGAGAGACTCTCCATAAAAACCAACTAATACAGCTACAGCTGGAAAGATCCATGCACATTCTATGATTCCAAGGGGTTCCAGAAGAAAAGAACGAGGATTTGAAGACTATTTTATCAGAGACCTTAGCTCCAATAATGGATTACAAACAGGAAGACCTACTGAAGGAGATGTCTGAAATTCATGAGAAGATCTACCAGAGATCGGGTGCTAAAAGCTACACAGAGGAACCCTTTAAAAATTAAGAATGAAGAAATAAGAATCTTGAAGGATATCCCCTTTGAAGTTAGAAAGAGGAGGAAACTCTACAAGGAGCTTACTCTCTCTTTACAGAAGAAGGGGGTCCTGTACAGATGGCTGTTTCCCGAAGGACTGAGTTTTAGATATGAAGAATTTCTCTTCTATTACTTTAATGTTCCCTTTAACTGTCTCAGCCTCCTGTGATGCCTGATCTATTATCAAGAACATCAAGTTGTAAGAACACTTGTTTAGGATGGCAGTCCATTTAGATCTAAACTCCTCCTTCTCCAAAAACATTGCTGGATCCTTCTGCAGCCTCAACCCTCATGGAATAATGTCAGATTGGCAATAGAGTCATTCGTATGGTTTTTTTTGCATAGGTACTGTAATTATGTCCAATCCGTAGGGTTCTTAGTAGCACCTCCTTGTCTCAACTGGGGTACACTACCAAAAATTCTATCTCTTTCTACTTCTGAAAAAGTGTACCTGCTACTAATGTGCACCATGAATGCCAACAAGATAGCACTTGCTCAAAAGATGGCCACAGTAGTATGCACAAACTGTAAAACAACAAAGAACTGTGAATGTCATACTAACATAATGTTAGAGTATATAAATGACATGCCCCAAATATGAATAATGTTAGGAGAGTTACATGGGTGGATTCCCACCAGTCAATGTCGGACTTTGATACTACGGAAGGGGAGGATTCTGCGACCACGTCTGGTGAAGAATATGTAAACCAGAGATCTTTTTTTAGACAGGCGTTCAAAACAACGGGCCAGGGAAAACTACCAAGTGCCGAAACGAGGGAGGAAGAAGAATTAGTAGTGAATTTGTCTAATAGAGTTCTTAGTAGGAATGATCAGAAAGTATTGAATTTGAAATTGGGGTTCACTAGGACACCTAAATATAATGCACTTCGTACTCGAGTAGACCTATTTAAATTAATTAGATTATTGTAATTAAAATCATTTTTGGCAAATCAGATTTCAGTGCTCCAGCTTTATTTAGAAGCAAATCCCAGTTTATTTAGAAGCAAATCCCAGTTGTCCCAGTTAATGTACCATCAATAGCAGTGTTTGAAAGGAGAGTTCTAGAGGATGTTAGTTGTTTGGAAACAAGGGGGAAATGGACTAAATATAATCTTACTCGGAAGGAAGAGGCTGCTCTCCAGGATCTCTTCTGATCAGTCTGTAGTAGTTTAGGGAGCGGACAAGGGTGGTGGTGTAGTTCTCCTTAACCAGGACGACTACATACATGAGGCTCAGAGACAATTATCTAATGTTAACCATTACAAACCAGTGATGCATGACCCTACCAATGAGGTTTTGAATATCATTAAAGAAGCAGTGAGAGAAACTCTTTTATTGGATTATATTGACCAGCACACAGCATCTTTCCTCATCTATCAATTTCTGAGGGTCCTGATCTTTTACTGCATCCCTAAGATACATAAGCAGATCCTTCCCCCCCAGACATCCTATAGTCTCAGGAGTGAATTTTATATTTGAACCTCTGTTGCAGTTTTGGGTAGTTTTCTACAACCATTTGTATCACGCATTCCTTCCTTCCTTAAAGATACAAAGGACTTCATCACTAAGATAGAAGGAATGAAAGTTCCCACGGGAGCTGTACTAATGACAATGGATGTGACATCATTGTATACAAACATCCTCCATGAGGAGGCACATTTGTGTTTACTTAAGGTATTAGAACATAGAGAAACCCACCATCCTCCAACCCCTTTTTTAGTAGATCTGATAGATGTGATTTTTGAGGGGGGAGAAATTTTGGCAAGTAAAGGGGGTGGCAATGGAGAGCATGTTTGCTCCCTCGGTGGCTAATTTGTTTATGGAACAGTTTGAGAAGCAATGGATAGATAATGCTTTTAATAAACCTTATTTTTCACATCTTATCTTTTATAAAAGATTTATTGATGATGCCTTCTTGATTCGGAATGAGCAGTTCATGGAGATGGATTTCATGCAGTGGATTAACATGGTGCATGAATCCATAAAATTTACATCAACAACTGATAGGACACAAGTACATTTTTGGATACAACAGTGTACATCCAACAGGGTTGTCTTGCAGTGCGCCCATATAGGAAACCAATGGATAAAAACTCATATCAGCACTTCACCTCCTCTCACGCTAAGCACATTAGACACAATGTGCCTTATGGGCAATTCTTGAGAATCAGAAGGAATTCCACCTTAAGAAAGGATTATGTAGAGGTGGCAGAGAGACTTGCAAATGAGTTTCTGGATAGGGGTTATCCCAAAAGGATTGTGGAAGTGGCACAACAGAGAGCAGATGAGAGGGATAGGAAGGATCTGTTTAAAGAATTCATTAGGCATCAGACGGGGGGCATTTGTTGGGCCATTGACTACACTCCCTTGGCTCTTGAGATAAAAAAGATTATTTTCCAGCATTGACACATTCTCAATGATATTCCAGGATGTGTTGAGAAACCACGCATTGGGTTTCATAGAACTAAGAGCATTAGGGACCTCTTGGTGTGGGCAGACTTACCATCAGCAGAAATAGCAGTTGGGGCACCCGCAGGACATTACAAATGTCAGAGATGCACTGCGTGCGCACTAAATTAGGAAACACGCACCCTAGACTTCCCAGAGATTAAACAGGAAATAGTGTTGACATCCTATTCGGCATGTTTCACCAAATGGGTGGTCTATTTAATAATCTGCCCTTGTGGTTTGAAGTACATTGGGGAGTCTGTGCATGCAGTAAAAACTCACATCTTGGAACATAAGTCCAAAATTAAGCACCAGCGTGTGGAAGCTTCACTTGTTAGCCATTTCATGTCCATGGGCCACAGACACGACGACTTTAAGTTTGTGGTACTTGAGGTAATAGAGCCCAGCAAATACAATAAAAGAGACATCCACTCTGCAGGGAGGCTTTTTGGATTTTTTAACTTAAAACTTGCCAACCATTGGGTCTTAATGTATCACTAGACTTATCTTGTTATTTGTAGCTCTGTAAATTAGGATTGATGTATTGAGGGAGTGTCTTCATGGCTATGTAATCATAATAGCTGGAAATTTTAATACTGAATATAACTGACTAAAGGAAGAAATTGGAATGTGTTGTTGTTGTTCAGTCGCACAGTCGAGTCTGACTCTTCGCGACCCCATGGACCAGATTACACCAGGCCCTCTTGTCTTCTGCTGTCCGCTGAAGTTTGCTCCATTTCATGTTCATTGCATCGATGACGCTGTCTAACCATCTCATCCTTTGCCGTCCCCTTCTTCTTTGACCTTCAATCTTTCCTAGCATCAGGGTCTTCTCCAGTGAATGCTCCCTTCTCATTTGGTGGCCAAAGTATTTGAGCTTCAACTTCAGGATCTGGCCTTCCCTGTCAGGGTATTGGAATGTATGGGCATATTTTAATATCCAATGGTTAAATGTAGAAAAGACATTAAATGTTGTTTAATTTTTCTTAGTTTGAACATCCTTGTATAAGTTGTTGCAGTACCTTCTGCTGGCCAGTGTGGTTTTGTGTATATAATGAGTACAAGGAAATACTCTGCTAAGGCTACAAGCAGTATTTTGCCCACTTGGAAATCTGTCTGTAAACTTTGTCACCATGAAGTTGGAGTAAGCTTGGGCTTTGTTGAAATTATATACATTTTGTGCATTAGATGAAGAAGTGTGTATAGTAATTTATTGTTGTATTATCTAGATAACTACAAATATTTATGCTGATGAAACATGGAACAAGAAATTGACTTGAGACAAGTTGTTTGTAAGGTATTATTGTAATGATTTATAGAATTGTTTAATTTAAGGTAGGGTACACTATGGGATAAGTTTGTACATAAATGTATTATTGTTTTTTCATAAGGTTCTTCAGTAGCTTGGATGCTACTTGTTGCTTCATTTCAGTTTTTGTCTTCATTCAGAAGAAGAGAGAAATCGAAACGGTAGATCATTTCAGAGACTACCGTTAACGCCAAACAACATCTACTCTGTCTTGGAACAAATACCAAACAACATCTATTCTGTTTAAGAACAAACAACCTGTAATTTGCACTTATTTGTATGCTAATTTCGTGTATTCAAACCAGGTTACTTAGATAAACATTACGTCTGTGTGACGTTCACAGTTCCTTGTTGTTTTACAGAAGCCCAGAAATGGCCAGAAAGCTGGAGCCCTACTCTCCTTGTGTTCCCAGTAAGGTAAGTAGACTTCTACAAGGAGAACTACATAAATACAAAGGGGTCTTTAAAGGGGGGATTATATATGATTATTTTTTAAAAAAAGCAATTATGAAGGCAGAATGCCAGCAGGGGGTTGGGGGCTATCCAGTGTTTTGCATGGAGTGTCACATGTTTGACTATCTGTCCACTGGACAGAAGTCTTGGATGTGTGCCCAGTGCAAGGAGCTCCTGGTTCTCAGGGAACAAGTTTGCACCATTGAGGCCAAGGTGGCTGACCTGGAGAAGCAGCAACATTCCATCAGGCACATAGAGAAGACTCTTGGGTACTTGTTAGATATGTCCCACTCTGAAAATGGCAGCCCTGCCTCTGTCAGGGAGCATGAGGGTTGGGAGGAAACAGGGCACTGTGCTGAGGATAAGGGGAATGTGCCCTCAGAAGGGACCTCTTCTTCAGCTGGTGAATGGGTATCCTTTTGCACCAAGGAACCATCCCTTGGCAGGGAGAAAGGGGGGCTCCAGGTAGTTGGTGATTCGATCTTTAGACAGGTAAACAGCTGGGTAGCGAACCCATGTACTGACGGTATGGTGATTTGCCTGCCTGGTGCAAAGGTAGCGGACATTATGCGTGTTCTAGATAAGCTGGTGGAGAGTACTGGGGGGGAGTCAGTTGTAGTGGTACATGTTGACACCAATGATGTGGGGAAATGCAGTCGTGAGGTTCTGGAGGAAAAATTTAGGCTGCTAGGCAGGAGACTCAAAGCCACAACCTCCAAGGTAGCCTTCTCAGAAGTGCTACCTGTTCCACGTGCAGGGCCAGAGTTCAAGTTTGTTAGGCACTGGGATGCTTTTTGGAACAAGAGGGAGCTGTACAAAAGAGACGGTCTCCACTTGTCCCAAGCAGGAACCAGGCTGCTGGCAAAAAATCAAAAAGGTGGCGGAGCAGTTTTTAAACTGAATATTGGGGGAAAGCCAACAGGAGATGAAAAGTCTCTGGTTCGGGATGGCTCATCTCAAAGAGATGAAAGGGTAGCTGTTATTTCTCTACAAGGAAATGGATTAGAATTGTCCGCAGAGACTGTGGCTAACGATATGGACTGCCTGGCAAGGTCTTGAGGCAGCAAGAGGAAGGTTTATTTATTTATTTATTTATTCAATTTGTATCCTGCCCTCCCCGCCGTGGCGGGCTCAGGGCAGCTTACAGAATATATATATATGTATGTATGTATGTATGTATGTATGTATATGTATATGTTAAAACAACAAAATATGATTAAAACACAAAAATTGAGTTAAAATCACAACATGTTAAATTTTGGTAATAAGAAATATATATATTAAATATTAAGAAAAGATGGCAGTATTCTCTCAGTATCCAAGTGATCAACCACCATAGTCCAGGTTTTTGCCAGACTGTTAGTTATCGAGTCAGTGCTGATATTGGTGGTAATGTTGGGGCCAGGGCCACGATATTGAAAGGCAACACCCTAATTGAAAGCCTGGTGAAAGAGTTCCATTTTACAGGCCCTGCGGAACTGTAAAAAGTCCCCCAGGGCTCTGATGTCATCCAGGAGCTCATTCCACCAGTAAGGGGCCACCTCATCACCATTAGCCTGGCTTCTTTAGGGCCTGGAAGGGCCAGCCGGTTTTGGGACCCTGATCTTAGTGTTCTCTGGGGAACATATGGGGAAAGGCAGTCCCTCAGGTAAGTAGGTCCCTGACCATATAGGGCTTTAAAGGTAAGAACCAGCACCTTGAACCAAATCTGGTATGCTATAGGCAGCCAGTGCAGTGCTTCTAGGGGCTGGATGTGTTTCCACACAGAAAGACACAACAACAGCCTCGCCACTGCATTCTGCACCAGCTGCAGCTTCTGGATTTGGGACAAGGGCAGACCCATGTAGAGAGCATTACAGTAAACCAATCTCAAGGTGACCATTGCATAGATCACTGTTGCTAGGTCATTGCGTTCAAGGAAGGGAACCAACTGCTTAATCAGCCATAGGTGGTAAAAGGCAGAATTTGCAGTGGCTGGTATCTGGGCCTCCATTGTTAAGGAGGCATCCAGGAGCACTCCCAAACTCCTAACCTCCGGCACTGGCACTAATAGTGCCCCATTGAAGGTTGGGAGAGGGATCCCTAACCTTGGCCCGCTCCAACTCAAGCACAGGACCTCCATATTCATCAGATTCAATTTCAGTCTACTCAGTCAGAGCCAACCAGCCATGGCTTTCAATGCCAGGTCCGGATCTCCCAGACTAGAGTCTGACTGGCCATCCAACAGCAGAAAGAACTGGGTGTCATCCACATATTGGTCACAACCCAGTCCATGCTTCCAGGCAATCTGGGCAAGGGGGTGCATATAGATGTTGAATAACATTGGGGAGAGCACCATTCCTTGGAGCATTCCGCAAATAAGTGGGTGCCTTCTGGATAGCTGTTTCCCAAATGCCACCCTTTGTTCCTGACCCTGAAGGAACAAGGAGAGCCACTGCAAGGCTAATCCCTGAATCCCAGTGTTGGTGAGGCAGCTGATCAGTAGTTGATGGTCGACCATGACGAACACCGCCAACAGATCTAACAACAACAACACTGCCATACCACCTTGATCCAGATGCCTCCAGAGATCATCTGTGAGGGTGACCAGAACTGTCTCTGTCCCATAGCCTGGTGGAAGCCGGACTGCCCAAATAGGGCAAATTGGATACTGGCTGGTAATTAGCTAATTTGGCCAGATCCAAAGATGGCAGACCACTGCCTCTTTTAGTGCACTAGGGAACAGTCCCTCAGTGAGGGACTTGTTGATGATCTCCTTTAGTGCACCTTTCAACCCATCACGGCCAGATTTAATTAGCCATGATGGGGACGGGTCGAGGCTACAGGTGGTCAGGCAAACAGCTGAGGGTAATTTGTCAGCCTCCTCCAGGCTGAGTAGACTGAAATAATCCAAAACTTGACAAGAAGATGTGCCTGGAGCCTCAAGTTCTGTTACTGTCTCAACTGTGGCAGGGAGGTTGTGGCAGAGTGACAAGACTTTCTCTGCAAAATAGCTCACAAAAGACTCACAGCGAGAGCTTGCAGACGTAGTCGTGGCCACATAGTATTCTCTTTTTGCTGCCTTGACTGCCATCTCATAGGATCTCATAAACATCCTATAGGATGCTCTTGACACTCTGTCCTGAGCACGTAGCCACTGTCTCCCTAGCCGTCTAAGCTCCTGCTTCATCATCCTCAGCTCCTGTGTGTACCAGGCAGTGAGTTTAGAGCGGGGGCACAGAAGCCATCAGGGACCGATCTCATAGATGGCTGCTGAGAATCAGTTTTGCCAGTCCTCGACAAACTCATCCAGTGAGCCGCCAGGGGGCATTAGATCCCACATAGCCATTTGAAACCACATAGGGTCCATTTGGCTCTGCAGGCAAGCTAAAATACGCTCACCACCCAAACAAGGTTGGGGTGGCACATTCATGTGGGCCTTCAGACATGGTGGTCCAACCATGGAACAGCCATAGCAGTAATTCGGTCCACTGTAACCACTGCTGCGAAGATCAGATCGAGCATGTGCCCCGCTCTGTGAGGTTGTGGGCTTAACATGCATGGTAAATTATAGATGTTTATATGCAAATGCTAGAAGTATTCAAGGTAAAATGGGAGAGTTGGAATGCTTGGTGTTGGGGGGAAATTTACATTGTGGGCATTTCAGAAACTTGGTGGAATAAGGAAAATCAATGGGATACAGTGATTCCTGGTTATCAGTTATATCAGAAAGATAGGGGAGAAGGGTTGGAGGTGGGGTGGCTATGTAAGAGAGGGTATACAGTTTTTCAAATGCTATAATATCCTTTTTGAGGTGTGGCGACCAGAACTGTACACAGTATTCCAAATGAGGTTGCACCAATGATTTATACAGGGGCATGATGATACTGGCTGATTTGTTTTCAATTCCCTTCCTAATAATCCCCAGCATAGCGTTGGCCTTCTTTATTACAGTTACACACTGTCTAGACATTTTCATTGAGTTATCTACTATGATTCCAAGATCTCTCTCTTGGTCAGTCTCTTCCAGTTCAGACCCCATTAACATGTATTTATATTTAGGACTTTTGGCTTCAATGTGCATCACTTTGCACTTGACCACATTGAACCCCATTTGCCATGTTAATGCCCACTCACCCATCCTCAACAGAACCCTTTGGAGTGCCTCACAATCCTCCCTGGTTTTCACCACCTTGAACAACTTCGTGTCATTTGCAAATTTAGCCACTTCACTGCTTACTCCCAATTCTAAATCATTAATAAACAAGTGAAAAATCATCGGACCGAGTACTGATCCCTGTGGTACCCCACTGCTTACCATCCTCCACTGAGAAAGTTTCCCATTTATACTCACTCTCTGTTTCCTATTTATAAGCCAGTTTTTGATCCACAAGAGGACTTGTCCTTTTATCCCATGACTATTGAGCTTACTTAGGAGCCTTTGATGAGGAAAAGCTTTCTGGAAGTCAAGGTAAATAACATCTATTGGGTCCCCCTTGTCCACATGTTTGTTCACTCCCTCAAAAAACACTAACAGGTTAGTGAGACAAGATCTTCCCTTATACAACCCATGCTGAGTCTGCCTCAATAGTTTTATTTTATGTAATCTTTAAAAATAAAAACCCTTGCCCATTCTGGGCAAGTGGGAAAAAAAGAAAAGGAAATGCTATGGGTTGAAATAGTGAGCCCAAAAGGAAGCTTAACACTGGGAGTTTCTTATTGCCCACCAGATCAAAAGATAGAAGAGGATTATAAAATGATGAATTAATTAAAGATAGCAGGTAGACAAAATAACTGTATCATAATATGTGATTTAAACCACCCAGACATTGACTGGGGCCATGTGTGTTCAAGTTGGGAAAAAGAGATTGAGTTTCTAGACACTCTCAATGACTGTGCTATGGAGCAGGTGGTCACAAAATCTACCAAGGGAGAGACGATCTTGGATTTGGTCCTAAGTAATACCCAAGACCTGGTGAGAGATGTAAAAGTGATTGCACCAATTGGGAACAGTGACCGTGATGTTATTGAGTTCAACATTTGTATAAATAGGGAGTTGCCTCAAAAAACCAACACAACCACTTTTAATTTTAAAAGGGGTAACTTCTCTGGAATGAGGGGACATGTGAGGAGGAAACTGAAAGGAAAAGTAGAAAGGGTCAAAACCATTGGGGAAGCTTGGAGACTATTTAAAACTAAAATCCCCAATGCTCAGAAAAAATATATACCGCAGGTAAGGAAAGGCACAAATAGGTATAGAAAAAAGCCTGCATGGCTAACGAACAAAGTAATGGAAGCTGTAAAAGGTGAAAAGGATTCCTTTAAACAGTGGAAAGCTAGTCAGTGAGGCCGATAAAAGAGAACACAGGCTGTGACAAATAAAATGCAAGTCTGTGATCAGGCAGGCAAAAAGGGAATATGAGGAACATATAGCAAAAAACATAAAGACCAACAATAAAACTGTCTTCAAATACATTAGAAGCAGGAAACCATCCATGGAGGCAGTGGGGCCCTTAGATGACCAAGGGGTAAAAGGAGTACTGAAGGGTGATAGGGAAATGGCTGAGAAGCTGAACACGTTTTTTGCTTCTGTCTTCACTGTGGAAGATGAGAAGTGCTTGCCCACTCCAGAACCACTGATTTCAGGAGGGGTGTTGAAAGACCTGAGTCAGATTGAAGTGGAGGTCCTACTACTGATAGACAACAAAAACTGATGAATCACCAGGCCTGGATAGCATACATCCAAGAGTTCTGAAAGAACTCAAATGTGAACATGTGGATCTCCTTACATTTATATGTAATCTTTCTTTAAAATCTGCCTCCATTCCTGAGGACTAATGTCACTCCCATCTGTAAAAAGGGTTCCAGAGGAGATCCGGGAAATTACAGGCCAGTCAGTCTGACGTTGATACTAGATGAGTTGGTGGAAACTGTTATTAAGGAAAGAATTAGTAGGCACATTGATGAACAAAAACTATTGAGGCAGACTCGGCATGGGTTCCACATATTCTCCTCAGCATATCTTAACCCTCATTGCCAAAGAAAGGTGATCTCCCAAGGGCTTGGCCTGGTCCCCAAATGGCAAAGCTTTCATGGGCATTGCCTCATATGGCACTCCCCATGGGTTGTAGTACCCCCAGCCTCCCCATGGGAGCATCTGCAGCTGAGGGGACAGTGATAACATGCCCCTCACACCACCTGGCCCATCCCCCAAGCCCAACTGCCCTACAGCCACTGTGGGAGCACCTGTGATGAGTCTCATGATTGTGCCTGGGTTGTGGAACCAGAGGCAGTGGGCTGACCCCAGTGCCCCCAAGGCCATGCAGGCCCATCCAGTTGTGGAAGAACTGCCAGCATTACCTCTGAAGTCATCTGGACCACCTCTGGATGTTGCTTCCTCACCACCGCCTCCTCGCCTGGCTCCTCCTCCTGATGGTCTGTGACTGTGGTCAGCCCTCCAGTCCCAGACAACTCACTGCACCTGCCCTCCAAAGCAGACAAATGCACTAAGACCTCCACTTGAAACTGCCTGTTGAATGCCTCCCGAGTCTGCTGCCCCCCACAGGCCACCTTGGTGGGAATTGCAGTTCCACCAACACACTGTTGAAGCACTGCCAGCCTCTCCAAGATGGCTAGTCTCCCCAGGTCCTCATCCCCCTCATCTGAGAAAAGTGCAGGCACCACCTGCTTTGGAGCCAGCCTCAGCACAGGCTGCTTTTCAAGGGCTCCTACTCCTTCTTATCCAGTTTGGTTTAGTGGTAAAGAGTAGCGGACTCTAATCTGGAGAACTAGGTTTGATTCCCCACTCCTCCACATGAAGCCTGCTGGGTGACCTTGGGTCAGCCACAGTTCTCTCAGCCCCACCTACCTCACAGGGTGTCTGTTGTGGGGAGAGGAAGGGAAGGCAATTGTAAGCTGCTCTGAGACTCCTTTGGGTAGTAAAGGGTGGGGTATAAAAACCAACCCTTCTTCTTCTTTTTCATCTTCATCTTCATCATCATCATCATCCTACGCAGGCCAATGGTCAATAAGCCACCCTGTCCAAGCTACCCACG
Organism: Gekko gecko; assembly: GCA_029375565.1. Classification (NCBI taxonomy): domain Eukaryota; kingdom Metazoa; phylum Chordata; class Lepidosauria; order Squamata; family Gekkonidae; genus Gekko; species Gekko gecko. The sequence goes on along the minus strand of JAPDNY010000005.1, from coordinate 70,229,372 downwards.
GATGCAGGCCCCACCATGATACAAAGCTGCCCTACTAGAATCAGGCCCCTCTAGCCTCTTGGGCACCCTATCCACTCTATGCAGACTTGGGCCCAAGTCTCCCCATCCCCTGGCAGGGACTCATCTACTTGGCCCTGAGCCTTCCCAGGCAGCAGCCCTACACAGCCCACTGGTCCAGCACCCCATGGCATTACAGTACAACTTCAGGCTCTCTGCCACTGCACGGGCCTTAGCAAGTGGCTGCTGGGCCTCTCTGTAGGCCAGTGCTGCTGCAACCCTGGCTACAGCTCTGCACACCACTGCCCCCAAGGCATGAAGAGGTGGCTGGTGGACTCGCCAGGGTTGGTGTTGCTGCCATTGCAGCGCTCACTTCAGCCATGGCCTCTCAGCTACAACTGCCATTCCCAGACCTATAGAAGTGGCTGCCAAGCTCCCATTGGGGCTGTCGCCAGTGCAGTCACAGTGCAAGCCATGGCTCCCTCTCAAAGGGCCCCCTGGACCTGTAGAAAGTGGCCACTGAGCTCATGTAGAGGCTGCCACCATGTAGGCTGCAGTGCCCTCCAAAACCACCCCACTGGGCCTGTGGAGGCAGCTGCCGAGCTCCTGCAGGGGCTGGCGCAGCCACCTCCATGGCTGTCAAGCAGACCACAGCTTCCTCCCTGTCCACCTCCAGGCATATATAACTGCGACAGTGGCTAACTGGATCCTGTGCCACCACAAATTCTCCACGCCAGCTGATGCTGGTGGGCACAATGCCACATGGTCCATGTCCTCATTCCAGATGTGCCATGCAGCTGCTCACAGCTTTGATCACACCATTGAAAGAGGAGGAGGTAAGGGGCAGAGCCACCTTAAAACCCCTCTGGCTCTGACCCCACACCAGGATGTCCCTACAACCTAGCAACCTGTGTCACCTCAACCTGTTTGAACTTTACCTTGTGTCAAGTGCTATTTACCAAGGGGATAACAAGAGGGTTCTTGTTTTTCTACAATAAATCTCTTCCCTGGGCAAAAACCAAATCACTATCACAGGGTGGGACACACAGAACATTATAGATCATTTATTAACACATGCTACAAGGGGGCTGCTCAGTCACAGAGTGGGGAATAACATTGTTTTGGTGGGGAAATCTGCCTCACAGTAAAACAAGCAGCCGAGGTTCATTATAGCTGACAAAATGCTACAGATTGAACCTGAAATGGTTCTCTGTGATCTACCACTGAGCCAGTTAACAAAGAACCCTTTTACTAAAAGGCTAGCGAAGTGACAGAGAACACACAAGCAAAGCATGTTGGAAATCCTGGTGACATCACACCAGAAAAGCAGATATGATCTTCACAAAACAAATCTGAACCACTGTGACACATCTCAGAGATATTATCTGCAACAGTGCATCATGCATCGTATTCCAAAGCAGAGAAAGCAATACAGAACTGTTTCATTGTGCACTGCATGCACAATTGGCCTGAGTATCATTCTTCACGTTCTAAAGCAGGGACAGCAACATAAATTAATACAGATCTGAATCACTGCTCACATTGCCTGCACAATTGACTTAATTGCAAAGCTTGTTCAATTATACAGCGCCCCCCCCCCGGCCATAGAGCCATCAATAATCTTTGCGAGCCTTCAGTCTATTCAGATATTCATGCAATAACAACTATGCAATTTTTTGGCAGCGGAAAATCAGGGGTATGGCATCCTAGTTGTAAACCAAGAAGATAACAAAACCAATAAGGAATTCACTGGAAAATAATATAAATGGAACTCAGTGGATATTTTTGCACTGTTCCTCTTATGCTAGACATATGGAAATGAATTTCTGGCTTGTGGTTTGTTCAGAGGGGATTGAAAAGGTGCATGAGCACAAGCAAGGCACATGGTGTTATGTAGTAGGACTGGAATATTCCAGGACTATCTACCAGAGACTGACTGAGCTTGAAGCTCTGGGAGAATAGCCCACCAGGACTCTGGAAGTGACCAATGAGAAACTAATGTTATGTAAATAGCCAATCATTGGGAGTTGGGTATGTTTGGATGTGGGTTTTGCATGCTATTTAAACAGGGCTGTTGCCTTGGTGTCTTAGTCTTGTTCCTGAAATCATTTAATAAGGTAGAGCTGTTCACTGCAATGCATCTTGAACCCAGTATTTAATACATGGATACACATGATATTTTCTTATAGCATTTTAAAAATGCAGAATAAACAAAGTAGTATATAGCCAGGTGTATTAAACTTGTATCTTCATTTCCATTGAGTTTATGTCCCATGTTCTCAGATAACTAGAGAACCCCCTAGAAGGTAGTGGATATCCTTACTTTGTGAACAACTGCTAAGCATGTGGTATTCTTGTACCACCTGAACAACCAGTTACATAAACTGCTGCCAAGTACTGTAACAGCTGACACATGAATGTAAATTAATTGTTTTACAAATGTGCATGTCACTAAGAGTATAATGCACTAGTGACAAACATTTGCATCTGCACATGCATTCCACTGCACATTCCAATACGAATTCATTCTGGGGGTTTTTCCCCATTTCTTCTACCTTGCATGAGATTTTGTTCAACCAGTTGTCATTCTTTTACCTAACAAGAAGTCAACAGAGGAACTGGACATGGGAAAGGTTTAGGATACTTATCATCAACAGTTGAACAATACCCATATTGGAAATTAAACAGGTGACTACTCTGATACGTGAAAAATAAAAATGCCATAGGAACTGAGAAAATTATAACATGGAATTTTATCCCTTCTCTGGTTCTTTCTCTAACCATAGCCACAAGTGATTTGTGTGAGTACCTGTCCTGATATTGTAAAGGTTCCATAAAATGTCCAAGACTGATCATTGTTCATTTTAGAAACACCACCCTGTGCCATCACATCTCTTCTGTATGGCAGTTTCAGCATTCATATCAATTTATTTCTTTAAAGGTACTGTTAAATTATGTAGTATCTATTTTGTTGAAAATGTCTAAATAGATAAGTCAGAGAAGGGTGGGAGGACCTTAAATGTGCCTCAGATGAGTTCCAAAGTTAACATAAATTATTCATTTATGAAGAAGCATTCCAGTGAACCGTTAGCTGGGGTTACACTTTATGTCTCCTTAATAGGCTGTATGATGGAGAAAGAGTCTTAATTAGAGTGCATAAGCATTGCCAATTCAGCTTTTTTGTTGAATATATTTGGACTTCTCTAAAGGCAGACACAGAATGTTGGAATTACACATTTCTTGCCTTGATAATTCTGTTATTATCAGGAGCTAAGTGGAGCATGTATATTATACCCATTATGCAGTCACTCATTGGCTGTTGATCAGTAATTCAAGGTACTGGCTATCAAATAATTCAAGGTTCAATTCGAAGTACTGGCTATCAAATAACAAAGTCCTTCATAGCCTTGGACTTCTTTCACATCTGCAAGACTGCCTTTCTTCCTATGCTTTGCCACAGCAGCTTTGCTTATCTGAGTAGGGACTTCTGAAGGTCCCACCTTGCAAATGGGCAAGATCAACAATTGCCTGTACACATGCATTCTCTGTTGTGCCCCCACCTTGTGAAATGGCCTGCTGTAAGAAGCTAGGAGGGCTTTCATGTGCCTGTCATTCTGCAGACTATTTACTTATTTAAAACATTTTATGTCACTTTTCCACTCAGTCAGGGTCCACAAGGTTACAAACATTAAAATATTTAAACAATTAATAATACAGTTAAAATTATAAAATCCAATTAAAACCCAGTAAACACCCAGCACCAGGGCAAAAACCATTACTGGGAGTATGCCAGACAAAACAAAAAAGGTTTCCACCTACTGGTGAAAGATACCGATAGAGGGAGACAGATGAATCTCCCTAGGGAAAGAGTTCCAAAGTTTTGGTTCCATATTAGAGAAGACCCTTTCTCGGGTCATCATCTGTCTAGCCTCAGGTGGTAGGGGCAACTGAAGCAAGGCCTCTGAGGAGACTGTAATGAGCAGATAGGTTAGCATGGGATAAAATGGTTTTTAAGGTATGTTTGTTCCAGGCCATGCAGGGCTTTAAAGATCAATACCAGCACCTTGAATTGAGCCCCGAAGCAAATAAATAAGATCAGAAGAACAGTCCATAGGGGACAGCAGAAGGACTGCTAGTTAGCATAGCTAGAATAGGGACTTCCCACAATTTCAAATTATGTCCTTCCTGTCTCCTGATGGACTGTTTGGAGACATTCTGCTCCAACTGAGCCCTCCTCCTTCATTCTGTCTCTTTCAGCAGTTAGTCAGTTAGTTAAGCCTCTCTCCTTCTCCTCTGTTCTATCAGAGTATTTCTTCTTTAATAAACCAAGGCTGTGGTCACAGGAGTGAGATAATGCGGGGGGGGGGGAAGCGAGGCTATTTGCTCCGTAGCGATTTGACTTGTGGGCACTCCATGAAATTGCTGAGCAGTCGGGTTAGAACAGATAAAAGGAAGTACTTCTTCATCCAAAGAGTGATTAACATATGGAATTCACTGCCACAGGAGGTGGTGGCAGCTATAAGCATGAACAGTTTCAAGAGGGAATTAGATAAACATATGGAGCAGAAGTCCATCAGTGGCTATTAGCCACAGGGTATAGATGGGAACTCTCAGTCTGGGGCAGGTGATGCACTCTATTCTTGGTGCTGGAGGGGGCAGCAGTGGGAGGGCTTCTAGTGTCCTGGCCCCACTGCTGGACCTCCTGATGGCACCTGGTATATTTTGGCCGTTGTGTGACAGAGTGTTGGACTAAATGGGCCATTGGCCTGATTCAACATTGGCTTCTCTTATGTTATGTTCTTATGACCTGCATTTGCGCAATCACACAGTCCCGGTTCCCTAGTGAGTTTTCCAACACCGGGAAAATCAAGTACTTTTTTTTTTTTTTAAACAAAATTTTATTGGGATGCGCTCAACATTTTCAACAACGTTACTAATACAATTTGAAAAAAATTTCCATCCCACCCCCCACCCCCCAATAGGCTTCCAACACTGCTAATAACAAAAAAAGTATATATTAGACGGTAATCAGGTTTAGACTTATATGAATCGACAAACCAGGTAACACATTTCAAATATATAAAACATCTAACTAATTTCAACATATTTTCATATAACAGTATAATACAGTTCAGAATTCATTTCACTTCTCATTCAGTATCCATACAGATCTAAATTGTACATTTTCCCCTTCATTCTGTATTCAGTTTCCAAATACAATTTCAAACCTTCCCAATCTTTTATATACTGTTCTGCCATTTGTCCATTTAGCTTTTTTTGTCATTTTGTCCATTTCCGCTAAAAACAGCAATTTTCTAAACCAGTCGTGTATATCCGGCACCTTCTCCGCTTTCCATTGCTGAGCGAAGGCCATTCTCGCCGACGTAATCATATACCATAATAATGTCCTTTTTTCCTGTGGAATTCTTTCCATTGTCAAACCTAAGAGAAGAAGTTCCAGTCTTCTCCCAACTGGGATTTTTAATATTTTCTGCATCACACAGTGTATATTAGACCAGTATACCTTTGCTTTATCACATGACCACCACATATGGTAAAAAGTACCCTCTGTTTTTTTACATTTCCAACACTTATTACTCAAGTTCTTATCCATACTAATATTAGCAATCTTTTTTGGTGTCATATACCACCTATACATCATCTTGTAGCAATTTTCTTTTACATTAACACAGGTAGACATTTTAAAGGATCTTTTCCACAAAAACTCCCATGTTTCCATAGAAATTTCTTTGTTCATGTTTATGGCCCATTTTATCATTTGCTCTTTAACAGTTTCATCCAAAGTAAATGCAGTCAACAAAGTTTTATACATCTTTGAGATCATTTTTTGCTCTCTTTTCAACCATATATTTTCAAACTCATAATTCTTAGCTCTAAAACCAACCTCTTTACAATCTTTTTTGTAAATATCCCTTATTTGACAATATTGTAACCATCCATACTCAAATTCTAGTTCATTATTTGGTTTTAAAACATATTTTTTCCCCTCTTTTTGCAACAGTTCTTGGTATTTCAACCAATCATTACCTTTATGTTCTGAGAAAGGATGTATAACTGCTGCTGGAACAATCCACAAAGGCCTCTCGTCGGAAACTGTATCCTTGTACCTGGTCCATGCATCAAACAATGTTCTCCTTACATAATGATGCTTAAACATTGAATCAACTTTATTTTTCCCATACCAAAGATAGGCATGCCAGCCAGAAAATCAAGTACTTTCAAAGTATTTGTGCTCTGAATCCATGATTTTGCCTATCTGGACAGCCATCTCTCACAATGATTGCAATTAGGTCATCTGAACATCCTTCTTCCAGTAGGTTTGTTTTTGTGACTTTCACCATTGTGTGCATGCATCTGCATGTGCATATATCAATGATTTTTTTTTTTAAATGTGCTGCACTGCCACTTGGGCAGCGTGGCTGTCTGCGACCACACAGGGTAAAGTCCGTCTGTGGCCCGTAGCAACCCATTTGATAGTGGACTTTCCCCAGTGTTTTTTAACGCAACTCTTGTGGTGGAGCAAAATGGGTTGCCAATGGGTGCAGGGCGCTGGCCAGATGTTCATGTCTGATCTCGCTCGTTAAATCCACCCAGCATTCATGCCTATGGCATGACTAATTGTGCATGTGATGATGTGTATGCATCCAGAGTCATTGTTATTTCAAGTGGTCCATTGATTATGGCTGGGGCTTCAGCTAGGTGAGGCTGGGCGGGAGTGTTGCCTATGTGTGCAAGGAAGAAACTCCACATGGAATTTGGATTCCATGTCTCTGGTCTTCTGCCTTTGCATGGCATCTGCCTGGCTTTCAGTGCTTCATGTGGCTAGGGAGCTGGTCCATCTCACAGCAGGTAAGAGGGTAGGTAACCTCAGGAACCATAGGCACATCATCTCAAAGGAAGGCTTCCTTCTTCTGGGTGTGTGTCTGTAACTGGCATCACTTTTGGGTTACCACACAGTTCAGTCCCTTTTGCACACTACTTGCAAAGTCCAGGTTTTTATCACTTATGAACTATAAGTCCATAAGATCGCTACACGCATCTTGCAGGGCAACAGGCCAGGTCCAAGAAAACCCTCAAGCTATAGGGGGAGTGCAGCCTCATCCAGAACAGTACATTACCCCTTTCCTGGATCTGATCTTCCCCCTCTCTGTAGCACCTCTGTATTACAGTATGTAGATCAATATTGTTAACATTTTCTGCATTGATTAATGTATCATATCAAATATTGTGTGCTTTGTTTTCTATAATTCTAGTCCTATTGTGTTGTGAAATAGATGTTTCCTCCTACTGATTGTTTACACTGTGTAATCCTTCTTGAGTCTCAGTAAGATAGGAGGACTATAAATATGGTAAGTAAATAAATAAGCCATTAACCAGCAAACTCAAGTCAATCAGTCTTTGGTGTGAGAGAGCTTCTAGAAGCTGGGGACAATAGTCCTTTAATCAATGTGCACCTCTCTATGAGAGCATCCAGAGAAATTCCTGCTAGTTCAGGCACTTCCATTTTTATATCAATCTAAGTTATTTTATCCAGGCCTCTGACAGCCAATCAGAGAGTTGTTTAGGATATGCAAATATGGGGGAGAGACCTTGCTCACAAAGTTCTGTTCATGGTTTGGTATTAATGCAAATCCCAGCTTCTAGAAGAGGTTTCTCTCAATAGCCACATACTAGGGAGGGGTTTAATTAGCAAAAACATTCCTGAGCACATGAAGTGTAATGATAGCATTAGTGAATGGAGCATACCATGAATACAACTGTAACTGTCTTAGAACATCCTCACTTTATCTGCACTTTTGTTACTGTCAAGTGGGACCTCCATTTCTGATGAGTTTTCAGTAATTCCTGGAAGGGGGATCTATCTTTGTCCAAGTCTAATCACAATATAACACCCCCAATCTGATTTTTAAGGTTTCAATTAATGCTGTTTTCCAGAGGTCCCCACTGTGGTGCCTGTGGGCTCAGTGTACCGGTCAACACCTTTTCTGGTGCTTGCCAAGTGTTGGCTTTTCCCACCAAAGTTTCTGATTGGCTGTGCAGATTTTTAAAAAGAAAATTACATTGGCAACAGGCACCACTACAGCACAAGGATCTTCACATGTGACTGAAGGTAAGTGGTGGCAGCCATTTTGTTGCTGGCCCCACCTCCTACGGCATGTGTCAAAATGGTAATGCTACCCACAAGTCGAAAAAGGTTGGGGATTCCACTGTAGACCCACAGGGCATAGCTCAAGGAACTCTCTAAGGCCTGCAAGCAAGAAAGCTAAGTACATGTTTTAATTGTAATCTGTCTCAAGCAGGACTCTGAAGAGGCAACATACAAATATCCTAAATAAATAAACCTTCAGCTTGGCTGGCCATTTTCATCAAAGCTCCCTGACCAAATCAGCTAAAACTTAGGCAAAGTCCCTTTATACAATCTCTATCACTCCTCCCCCTAAGTGATGTGACCTTAGTTAGAGTTGGGAAATGAAACTGTGGTGGGGTTTTAACAACAAAAAACTGTTACTATATTAGTGTCTACTACTCACTTGGAGGCCCATACTCCTACAACTGCCATCTCCTCTTATCATTGTCACTAGTCCACCGGTAGTCTTCATATTCTAGTCTCTTGCAGACAGTTATTGGTAGCCAGTAAATATCTGAAGTAAACCTAAGAGATTTTAATTATATTCTTCATCATTAGATACAACATATCACTGCGACTAATCAATGTTTAACAAAATTGAAAGTTAAAAAGACAGTCTTTCATTTTAGGATAAGTGACCACGTAAACAATTATGCAGTCATTATCTTTGATCTGCAAAAGAAGGTGGAATTTAAAATGCATTGAAAGTACACAGTGACATAAGAATGAGCCAAAATATTAGGATGTATCTCATGTACTCTTGGCTTCCCTATCAGTGTAAAACAGGACTTACTGTCAATAACAACTGTGAATGAATAACCACTAAAACAACCACTTTTAACCGAGACTGAAAAAAGTCCATGTGTATAGAAAGCATTACAAATCCTTCTAAAAGATGTTGTTACTCTATGTTGTCCTGTTGAATAACTCTGCCTTTTATCAAAGCAGCTTTACAAGCAGAAACGGGGATGCCTTCTAGATGAAGAGATCAAGCACAGAAGTGAAAATAATAATGCTGACACTTCTCATGCATTAATATTTACAATGTTTATACATCCTCTTAAACACTAATACAGATTTTTGCCAGCTTCTGCTTGAAGATCCAGTAGCATATTCATTAACAGTAGCAAGTGTCAGGCAAGCTGGCAAATATAAAGTAAATGGATGATATCGGCATAAAATATAAAATGGCAACAAAAGATAGGTGAACCAGGAACTGCCCTTGAAGTCTGATTTGCTGCCACATAAAAATTATACATAATTGGCTTAGAGCACCATCCAAGAGGTCTGTGTGTATGTGCGTGTGTGTCTGTGTGTGTGCCAGGAACTAATAGCAACAAATCTGAAGTACTTCTTTGAGTAAATGGGTCCAGTAAATGCTGCAGTATGGTAAGAAGTGTAGTAAATTAAATCAATGCTGTTCTCAAAAGAAAGCGTTTCACTGAAGCAAAAATTCCAGTTCAGTCAGCCATCGGCGCTTGTGGCTGTGCAGCTGGTGGGCCACCTTTGCCTCCCAGCCAGGAGGAGAGGCAGTCTTTCCTGCCTCTTCAATCCAGTCTTCACCCTCTTTGCGGCCAGGCAGGAGCTTCCTTGCTACGCTCCGGGCTTTTGGGCCTAATCGGCTGGGCTGGGAGCAGGGAGGTCAGGGCAGAGGACTCGTGGCAGTGGTGTAGTGGCTAGCGAAGACAGTGGTGGCAATCTAACCTGTGGCAGTGTGCCAAACAGTGGTGGGGCAGTGACAGACAGCAGCTGTAGTGGTGGCGACTAGCCGCATGACAAGCAGCAGGGGATCCAGTGGTGGGTGGCGGCAGGCTAGGAAAAGGGCATTAGTCCCTCCAATGGGCTGTGATCAGCCCCCCCCCTTTTTATCTGAGTGCAACAGAGGTTAAGGGTTCTGCCTGGGCGGGGCTGTGGGAGAGTTGTTCCTGAACTCCCTCCCCTCCATTCACCTTTATCTGGGGCCTTGAGGGCTATGGGAGACAGCCATCCTCAGGATGGGTTGCATTTAGTTCCTCTCCATTGAGCTTCCTCCCTCCCTTTTTTTGGTCACCTCCTCATCTGGCTTAGGGCTGGCTGCAGGCTGCTAATATGAGTGGCCATTTTGTGCACTTCCAGTGGCCATTTTGTTTTCCACCAGACAACTAACTTGGTTGTATCTGGGCCACATGGCACCCAAGGAGGGTACAGACAAGGCAAAAGGAAAACAGCCTGCCCCCGCGGCCCGACCCAAGAGACTAGCACCATTATTATCCTCTTCCAAGGATGATGAGGGGGATGAGGCCAGTTAGCAATTTTGAGCATAAGTGCACTTGAGCAAGCCTCAGGAATTGGCATTCTCTGGGAGGCAGGAGACTCACTCTTCATCAAATAAGTGTTTTTAAATTGACGTATTAACATGTTTGTCTTTGCTTGAGAGTAGGTCTTCCTCTGCTTCAGGGACTGGAAGGAAAGAGGCTGCGGTGAAGGAGTCGGGTGTTGGGAGTGCTTCAGGCACTTCAGCACAAAGCCAGGGTGCTGCTGAGCCTGGGCTTTCCCATGTGGGACTGGCCACGGCTGATGGTAAGTTGGATGCTGCACCTCAAGCTCAGGTCAGTTGGCCATGGGGACCATGGGGCAGCCAATACACTCCTGGTCTAGCAGCGAGTTATAACTGTACTATGGGCGGCCAGTTCTATGGCCAGTATTGGGGGGGGCATCTGTTCAATCTGCCCTGCCGGGAGGACCTGGAGGACCGTGGGCCCAGCCACCTACCATGCCAGTGCCTGGGGCTCCTCCTATGGGGCTCCTCCTATGACTCAATCCCTATGTCTGCCATTTCCTTTGGGGACTTGGCACTGCTTTTGGGGGATCATCTATTGCCAACCAGGAGGGAAAAGATCTGTAAGGGTGAATACGTTGATGTTTTTACCTTACTTTCCTGGGAACCAGAAAAAAAGGACAAAGAGGACATGGATGACAAAGACAGGGAAAAGTTATGGAAGATGAAGGTTGACAGAACCTGGGCTAACTGGGTGGATAGTTTCCTTGTGTATGCCAGGGTAATTTCCAAGGCCCAGCCCTAAAGGGCTGCATCCCCTTTTCAGTACTTTGACATCATATATAAGGGTTATACTGGAATTACTGGCCCCGCTTGGCTGCAGTATGATGAAGAGTTCAGGATGCAGGCCACCATGAACCTTTCTTTACAATGGGGCAGGTTGAACCCCACCTCTGGCTCCAAGTTATGTTGCCTTCTTACCCGAATTTAGATGAACAGTCACACAGCAGCCACCTTATTCAATGCCTTAATGTGACTGCTAATACCTGCAGTTCTGTGGGGCAGGTGGTTAAACCTTGCCAATTTTGTTGGAAGTTTGGGTCCCAAGAGGTGTGTAACAGGAAAGCTTGCCAGTACCAGCACAAATGCCCTTTGTGTAGTGGACCGCACCCATTTTCAGCATACTTCTGCAGTAAGCCCTGGAGAGGTCGCAAGAGACCAGAGGGAGGGGGGTCTGGCCAATCTGCTGGCAAAGGGACCCAGCCCCATAAAGCTGAAAGTGCTTGAAGCACTGTTGCTGGCATATCCTTTGTAGGCGGATGCCAGGTACCAGTTGAACAGTTTCAAGTTTGGTTTTCACATTCCCCCCACAGATGTTATTGTTAGGTCTTAAAATGGAAGAAATAAATGTAGCCAAGAGAACACTACTATGGTACTTGATTACAGCAGCTAGACTGACTTTTGCTCAATGTTGGAAACAAGATAAAGTACCTGAAACATGGGAATGGATTAAAAAGACGTTGTTTATGGCAGAAATGGACAAATTAACAAGAAAATTAAACAATGAAGAAGACGAAACCTTTTTCGGAGACTGGAAAGACTTTCAAGAATACTTGTTGAAGAATTGGGATGTAAAATGTGGTTTGATTTGTTTTGACAGCTATTGAGGAGAAGTGGAAAGAGACTCAGATCTTTGAATTGTTACCATTAGTAAAAGAAATATGTTTAGTAGTAAATGTAATTGTATAAGAGAAATATCAAGGGGGTTGGAGCAGTGCGGGAAGCCTTGTTTGGGGGGAGAGGGAGAAAGAAAAATGGATATGTATTGGTTTGTTTAAATTGTATGAACATGTGATATATCCAATAATAAATTGTATTTAAAAAAAAAAAAAGTTTGGTTTTCACATTCCCTATGAAGGCACTAGGGCCCCCTTTATGGCAAACAACTTAGCTTCAATTAGGGGCAAGGAACATATTGTTAGGGCTAAGACTGAGAAGGAATGGTTGGAGGGTAAGATTTGGGGTCCATTTTCTGCTCCCCCCATTCCTAACCTGTGGGTTTCCCTGCTGGGAATTGTGCCCAAAAAAGCTCAGGGGGAGTATCGTAACATTCATCACTTGTCTTATCCTAGGGGCGGGTCAGTAAACGATTTTATTCCTGACACCTCGTGTTCAGTTACGTATACTTCCTTTGACCAGGCTGTTGGTATTGTGTGCTGTTGTGGGCGGGGTGCTCAGATGGCCAAATGCAACATCAGGTCAGCCTTCGCCTTCTTCCAGTACTCCTGGATGATTTTGAGTTGTTAGGTTTCTCCTTCGAGGGTCAGTTTTACATGGATTGTGTGTTGCCCATGGACTGCTCTGTGTCCTTCGCTGCCTTTGAACATTTTAGTTCTTGTCTGGAGTGGGCCCTTCGCCACTGCACTGGGCCGGACAACGTAGCCCACTATTTAAATGATTTTTTGTTCATGGGCCCCCTTAACTCTGGGCAGTGCAAGCTCTTATTGGAGGCCTTTCTGGAGCTGGCTGAACAGTTTGGGGTACCTTTGGCACATGAGAAGACTGAGGATCCTTCCCATGTCTTAACATTCTTGGAGGCTGAGCTGGACACAGACACGCAGACGTCTCGGTTGCCCAATAATAAATTGGAGGAGTTCCACAGAAGAGTTTCTGATTTTAAGAGTAAAAGGAAGGCCACATTGCATGAGTTTCAGCAGTTAGTGGGTCACCTCAATTTTGCTTCCAAAGTGGTGGTGCCAGGGTGTGCCTTTCTGTGCAGACTGTGTGATGCTATGAGTGGCCTGCATCTCCTTCATCATAGGACTCGAGTGACTGCTGGGGTCAGGGTGGATTTAGAGATGTGGCTGGAGTTTTGGGGATCTTTTAATGGCATTTTGTTTTGGAGGGTAGATCTGAAGTTGGAGGCCAAGCTCCATATCCATTCTGATACAGCAAGGTCTTCAAGTTTCAGAGTCTATTCTCGGGGGCATTGGTGTGTCAAAGGCTGGCCAGCCAAATGGGTGCAGGCTGGGATCACCAGGGACCTTACTTTTCTGGATTTTTTCCCCATCCTAGTAGTGGTATGACTGTGGGGAGATGAATTGACCCACCACACTGTTCGCTTTTGGTGTGATAATATGGCAGTAGTTCAGGTCATCAACTCTCTCACATTCAGATTACCTAGGGTTATGCTGTTGGTGCGGGCATTCATGCTTTGCTGCCCTAGGCTTAATATTTTGTTCCTTGCCAGACATGTTCTGGGGATTAACAATAGGGTGGCTGATGCTCTCTTGTAAACAGATGGAGAGGTTCCATCAGCTGGCCCCAGAGGCCGACTCACAGCTGGTACGAATGCCACTGGAACTCTGGCCGGTTGGAAGACAGAGATGAACAGGGTGATGGGACTGGCCATCGCTCCAGGTATGAAGAGGGCATACGACTGTGTGGTCCGCCAGTTTTCTGTATTTAGACAGGAGGTAGGGTATCCCAGTTCATGGCCAGTACCAGTTGACCACTTGTTAGACTTTTGCACTGATCTGAAAGGTAAGGGTTTGGCAGTGAGTTCAATTAAAGGGGTCCTGTTGGCTTTGGCCTATGACAGCAAAGCACAGGGGTTTCCAGTCATCTTTGGTGAATTTTGGATTCGCAGAATGTTATAGGGATGGGCCCGCGAAGCTGGGATGCATGCGGACCTCAGGATGCCCATTTCCCCCTCTATTTTGAAAGGCTTACAAGCCATTTGGAAGGACATTTGCGCATCCCCTTTTGAGGCCTGTTTGTTTCATTCAACTGCTTTGGTTGCTTTCTTTGGTGCTTTCTGTATAAGCGAGCTGGTGGCCTAGTCAAAATCTGATGAGTCAGGCCGGGCACTGAGGGCATGGGATCTTTGCATATTGGCTGACAAGGTGTATATTACCTTGCGGCATTCCAAGATGGACCAGTGGAGGCTGGGGTCTCTAGTCATGCTGGGCTTGTGTGTGGAGAAGGAGGTGTGCCCCATTTCAGCATTGGCTGAGTTTATGGCCCTTTGTGGGTGGGATGATGGTAATCTGTTCCACCATCAGAACTCTAACCTCTTAACGAAGCATCAATTTTGGGTAGTTACTTCCAGCACTGTAATGTATCCACTAGAGAACATGGGCTCTGGACAGCCATGTGCTTGGACTGGTTCTAACCGGTCCACCATGTGGCCAGGCGAAGGGCCTGAGCTTCGCCCCAAAGGACAATGGACTAGTGGATCCTGACTCCCCTCCAATGGAGGAGCAGGAGTTAATCCAATCAATGTAAATAGCGAATCACCGTGTGTGTGTGTGTTTGGGGTGTGGTTCACTTGGGGATAAAAGCCGGCCTGCGAGCCGGCTCAGTTGTCTTGTTCTTCATCTAATAAAGTATGTGAGAGCTGAAATCACTAGTAAGACTCTGTACTTTTCAAGAGCTTTGGAGAGGCTTGGGCTAGCTGGGGTATGTTTCCGTATTCATTCTTTTTGTATTGGTGCCACAACTACCACGGTGGCAAAGGGTTACCCAGCACAAGCCATCCAGCATTTGGGGAGAAGTCGTTCGTCAACTTACAAGTCATATATGCACCCTATGGTTGGGCCCTGAATTGCTCTTTCTACAGGTCTGTTTGAAGTTGCTATTCTATTGCTGTTTTCTCATTTTTGTTCCAGTTTACCAGCAGGAGAGGAAGAAAGTTTTCATCTACGGGCACAGTATCATATTTTGGGCAGCTCTTGCGTTAATATCAAATTCATTTCATGTTGTAACATTTTTAGGTTATCTCTTCCCTCTTTAGACTCTAATTGTTTAAGTTTATCTTCTTCCTTTTTAATTGGTATCTTTAGTTTCCCATATTTTTCATTCCTTTTCTTCTTCCTCCATATCTCCTGGCTAAAACACCAACCTCTTATAAATGCTTTAAAGGAGTCCCATATTATTCCAACAGATATCTCTGGTTGCATATTCCTCTTAAAGAAATCTTGGATTTCCGCTTTAGTATTTTTTACAAACTCACAATCTCTTAGTAGACCTAAGTTCAGTTTCCAACGAGATTTCTTCCTTATTTCTTTGAGTGCAAGTAGTACTGGATTATGGTCAGCAAATGTTTTAGGTAGGATTTCTACTTCCAACACCTCATGTATCAATGTTGTTTTAGCTTGTCTCTGTATTTTCACTATCATGACTCTTCCATCTTCCAAATCATATATTAATTCTGGGTGTAAATAGTCTTTAACATAAGTAACTACTCCTCTCTTTTTCTTTTGTTTATGTGCTGATACAAAGGTTTTGCCATTTTTTTTAACTTCTAAATATTTCTGATCTGAGCTTTTAATGTGGGTTTCCTGCAAATGGATTATATCTAATTGCATCTTCTTTATTTGATGAAAAACTTGTCTTCTTTTTTGTGGAGCATTCAAACCATTAACATTTATTGAAATTATTTTCAATTTCTTCCTATCTAAATTTTACATTTTTAAACCATTTTTTTTCTTGCCTTGTAATCTCATAACAACTTGGAGATGTGTTGCCTTGAAGTGTTTCTTTCCCATTCCTGTTCTTACTCCTGATGCTCCTTGTCCCTGAAGTTCTTCATCTGGTTCTTTTAAATCTTCTTCCTCTTCCTGGGCTCTTAAATCTTCTCCATATTTCTGTAAGAAGTCCTCTACTTTAAAAATTGTATTTATTCTGTGTCTTTCACCATCATAAGTAAAGAGGATTCCTTCAGGTAGCAGCCATCTGTAAGGTATTTCATTTTTCCTTAGAAGGTTAGTAAGTCACACATAACTTCTTCTTTTCTCTCTTACTCAAAATGGTATCTGTTTCAAAATTTTAATTTCTGTTCCTTGTATTTGAAGTGACTTTTCACTTGACCTTTTCAGGATGGTGTGTCTAATAGGCTTCTTATAAAATTTTACATGAATCTCCCTGGGCACCATATTCCTTCTTGCATATGCAGAATTCATTCTATAACCCACATCTATCTCATCAGAGATCTCCTGGGTGTCTTCTTTCTCTAAATATTCTGCCAACAATTGTGCCATATCCACCTTGACTACCTCTCCTTTTTTTCAGGTACGTTCTGGAATCTCAAAGTATATGCTCATCCATTTATAGTCTTGACCATGTTTTCTCAAAGATATCTTCTATCTTGCCTTGTTAATAGTGAAGTTAATATGTCCATATCAGCTGTTTCTAAAAGTTTATAAATTATTTCCTCTTTTGATGGCATTTCTTCTTTTCTCCAATATTTAGTGTACAAGATTCTAGCAGTGGTTACCACATGTATGATCATATAAGCATCCATTTTTAATAACTTCCTGGTATTATATTCAATAAAAACAATTCTGATACAAAAGGTATATTTGTTTTTAATATTTTTTGTAACATCTCATGTATCCAGACCCAATACTTTTTACTTTTATCGCAGGACCACCATATATGAAAAAAAGATCCAACATTTTGTTTACATTTCCAATAATCATTTGACATATTAGGATAAAATTTTGCTAGTCTGTCTGGCATGATATACCATCTATAAAACATTTTATATACATTTTCTTTATGTGAAATAGCTTTGGTATATTTTATATTTGTTTTCCTTACTTTGGACCATTGATCTAATTCATAGGGCTGCCATAAGTCGGAAGTGACATGAAGGCACTTAACATGTACATAGCTGTGTTAGTCTGTTGCAGAAAAATAAAGCAGGAGTCCAGTAGCACCTTACAGACTAACTGAATGTAGTCCAGCAAAAGTTTCCCACCTCAGAACTCACTGCATCAGATTAATGAAGTGTGAATCTACAGCAGCTATATACTTAAAGATACAAGCCGTTGAAGGGGAATGGAGTCGGGGAGGTGTTACAAGGAGAGATGATCACTCTTTTTATTGGTTCTGTCAACACCTGTCCGAAGCCAAGTTGGACCCAGGAGGCACGGTGGGTCCACGGTCGAGGGACAAGAAGAGTTGAGCCAGGTGTGGCCTCAGAATGCCACTTGGGTGGGAGGTTACTTCACCCTCAGGTTGTGGCTCCTTTGTCTCTATTCCAGAGTGCTCAAGTGGATCGGGTCAGCTAGACCCAGAGCTCCCTCCTCGCATCCACAGACATAGAGATCAGGTGTGTCCTCATTGGCCTGCACTTTTCCTCACTTTATCCTCCCTCCACCACCTGGCCCATCCCACCTCCCAGGCCTTAAAGCAAATGTGCCATTGAATGGAGGCCAGTCCCTACTGGGTCCCAGGTGCACCTCCCCCATCCATCTTTTTTGCACTCTGGGACAAGGGGGCAGGTGACCTCCTCCCCCATGCCCTCCTTTGGCGGTGGGGGTGCCTCTGGCTGGGTGATGTGGGAGGATTCCCGGTCCCTCTGGGAATCCTTGTAGCAGCTTCCCTGCACCTTGTTGCTGGAAGGTGAGCACCTCTTGGTGGACTGCTTGTGGGGGACAGGGGGTTCCCCATCCACCCCTTTCTCCTTGAATCCGGTTATGGAGCTCAGGCCTGGCCTCTCCTCTCCGCAATCTCCCAGGTCATTGGAAGGCAGGAGGAGGTTGGGGGGAGGCCCCTCCTGACATGTTCTTGTAATATCTTGGTCCTTGTAACATCTCCATACTCTCTTTACCTCCTTTCTGGTGGAAGTATAACTATAACTACAACTATGGGGCAATACTTCAGGCATCCAATGAAGTTAACTTTGACTCAGGAAAGCTTATGCTGAAAAAAAAATGTTGTTAATCTTTAGGGTGATATTTAAATCTCCCAATCTTTCCCATGCCAGAATTAGCAACCTTAATGAGGGAGTTATCCTCCACCACCACTGCAGCCGTCGACTTGCACAGCTAGCCTTCTCTTTTTTCCCCCTTCAAAGATCAAAATAGAAATCTTAAGAACACAAGAACATAAGAGAAGCAATGTATGACAAATCCCATCCACTTTCCTCTCTCAGAGACAAGATTTTCCCTCCATTTTTCTTCTGTATCCCTTCACTGACTGAGCAGCCCTGGTAGCATGTATTCTTTTCTATAAAGTAGCTTCAGCTGTCCCATCTTGTGTCAGTAATGCGTATTGGCTATTTTCTCAGCCCAGGACCTGAGGCTTAAATGACAGAAAATGGCGCTTGAGACACTTTTAAAATTTAAAAATAACAGAAGGTTTTATTTAACATCAAGGGGAAAGGTTAGGTGAAGTCTGGGGTTGAAATACTGAGGTAAAATAATATAGGCACAAATTCTTATTCTTATTTTATCAGGCTAGTGAGAGTTTCTTGAATTATTCACAGATCCTATAGTTTTTTTATATATGCTGATAGGGTCTGAACTGGCAGTGACTGACCAAGAAAGAGATCTTGGAGTCGTGTTCCTGGGTTTTCCCAAACCACTCCAGTTCACATTATTTGTATAATAGCAAACTCTTTTGGTGCCCAGAAGGCTGGTACCTTCTTCCCAGTACCCAAGCCCCTTATCTTGGAATACCTGAAATCTTCTTGAGTTGTTAACTGACTTTCAAAATCTCCACAAGCAGTTTCCAATCACATTAGACTAGGGAATCTCTTCTCCTTAGAGATACCTTTCCCTGTTTAACTGGGTAGGGATTCTTCTTCTCCCCCTAGAAGATATATCCCCTTTTCTTTGGCCTGAATGGCAGACTTCTTATGCTATCCAAACCTCCTTGCCAAACTTTCCCCCAGTTCACTGTCTGTGTCCAAAACTGCCCTCAGCTAATGCTGAATTAAGACTATATTAAGTCACAGATGAATTCTAATTTTTCCAGCACTAAACCCTTGTCTATCAGGGCTAGTTTAAGATGATCTCAGCAAATCTTTTATCACAGTTAAGGCAGGAATCTGAATCTATTTTCTCAGCATACAGCTCTCACCAAACTTTTTCTGCTCAGCAGATGCCAACCAATCAGATTCCCTGGAGCAACCTGTCACTCAAGGCTCTCTGGCTCTGTGAAGTATTAACCCTTCACAATCCTGTAGTTTTATGTACAGCACTTTTAAGTCTCCTAAAAAGTGCAATCTGCCACACCATGTTGGATCATGCAAATGGTCCATCTAGTCCAACACTCTGTGTCACACAGTAGCCAAAACCCAAGTGCCATCAGGAGGTACACCAGAGGGGCCAGAACTCCAGAAGCCCTCCCACTGTTGCCCCAAAAGCACCAAGAACACAGGGCATCACTGCCCCAGTCATAGTGTTCCATCTATATCTTGCAGCTAATAGCCACTGATGGACCTCTGCTCCACATGTTTATCCAATCCCCTCTTGAAGGTGTCTATGCTTGTAGCCACCACCACCCTGTGGCAGTGAATTCCATGTGTTAAACACTCATTGGGTGAAGAAATACTTCCTTTTAGCTATCCTAAATGTACTGCTCATTAATTTCATTGAGTGCCCAAAAGTTCTTGCATTATGAGAAAGGGAGAAAAGAACCATTCTTCTGGGTTCCAGCTTAGTAGGGCGGCAGCAGCGCGGACTTGCTCCGCAGCACCACCAGCTCTCTACAACTTTTAATGGAGTTCTAGAGGTTTCTGAGCTCTGTCAGACCTCCCATAGAGAGGTCTGGAGCAGGGGACACATTCTGATACCCAAGCACATGGCAGCAAAACTGAGGAAAGCAGGGCTATCCCGAAGCAGAAGTGTGGAGCAAATAACATTGATAAATTGCCATTCCAAATTTTAAGGGATAAAGAGCAAAATTGCAAACAAAAGGATCCTATGCCAAGACAGAGCCAGATTTTCCATAAAAAGATTTCTGCAGTAAGAAAGGAAGCTAGACTTAATAGAGAAGTAAGGTCTTCAAAATTAAAGAGACTTCTACATACAGAAGCAATTAAACCTGTGAAATTTAAGTCATCTCAGAAAGAACAAAGAACAAAAAACAAACAATTAGTTGTAATTTCAAACCCAACACTGTCAAGCTCAAAGCAAACTTATGAAATTTATAATGGGAAAAGACACAGAGAAAAGAACTCATTTAAGTCAACTACAACTTCACCACAGAATGGAAAGATGAAACAAACTATGCCATCAACCAACAACTTAGGCTTCATACTGCCAATTTTAAACCAATCTTGTGCGGTGTACAAGAGGAAAAGACACAAAGACAAGATTTTATTGAAAAGGAGATACCTGACAAAAAAGAAAAACTTAAGATTTATTTATAAAATGTTATTTTGAAATCTTAGTCTCTTTAGAATGGCTTAGTGTTCAATAATATGTAAATAAATAGAAAGATTTGGACTGTTAAGAAACTAAACTGAGAGAGGTGATAGTAAAAAAAAAATTGAGGAAAAACTGGAAAAAAAGAATATTAGGTGAATTTAAACCTTAAAGAAGGATTCTCATTGTTTAATATACTAGAATCTTAGCAAAAAACAGAGATATCCATGTATTTTGTTGGGATAAGTTAATTTGCTATACTAGAGAGTAATCAAATAGAACAGCTTGTATAGTTAAGAAACTAATTTAATGACCTTATAGGATAGGAAGTCTACTAAAATGTAGAGTAACTAGTGGCAAGGCCCTTGCAAAGAAACAGGCAATGGGGAGCACAGCGGCATGCAGGATATGCCCAGGCCAGCAGTAGACAGTGCCCCTTAAAAGCATGGGGGGTGGGGGGTGAAGACAGGGTGGCGGCGGTGAGGCCCCATGCCAACCTCCCCTCCCAGAGGCCTCTGAGTGGCCTCGGAAGCCAGGCAGGGGGGTCAAGCAAAGACAGGCCAGCGGCAGTGAGCACAGCACCGGCAGAAAGGCCCCACGCCACCCTTCCCTCCCAGAGGCCTCTGAGCAGCCCTAGAAGCTGTGGGGGTTGGGTGAAGATGGGCTGTCAGCGGCCAGCATGCAGGTGGTGGAGAGGCTTCATGGCACCTAGCCCTACTGGAGGTCTCCAAGCGGACCTAGAAGGCAGTTGGGGGGGCAGGTGAAGATGGGCCGGTGGCAGAGAGGCTCCACAACACCCACCCCTCCTGGAGGCCTCACAGCCTGGTGGGCGGGTTGGGCAAAGGAACCCTATGGTACCCTCCCCTCCTGGAGGCCTCCCAGCAGCCTCAGGGCTGGAGGGAGCAACCAGGCTGTGCGGAGGCCAGGTGGGCCCATCCTCCTCGCTCCCCGCTGGAGTGGCTGCCAGAGCATCCATCCCAGATGCCGGCCCTGCACAGAATGAGGGCAAGATGCTGGGCAGCAGGTCTATGGGCGGGACTAACGCCACAGTGGAAGGGAAGGCAGCCAATCGAGGAACACCTTGTGATGGGCAGTTCCTGCAGCCAACTGATTTTGCTGCACATAAGAACATAACATAAGAACATAAGAGAAGCCAATGTTGTATCAGGCCAATGGCCCATCTAGTCCAACACTCTGTCACACAGCGGCCAAAAATACCAGGTGCTATCAGGAGGTCCAGCAGTGGGACCAGGACACTAGAAGCCCTCCCACTGCTGCCCCCTCCAGCACCAAGAATAGAGTACATCACCTGCCCCAGACTGAAAGAGAGAAAAGTACTTCTTTCTCAACCTGCTCGATCCCATTCATAATCTTATAAACCTCGATTATGTCACCCCTCAGCCATTCTCACACCAATGATTTATACAGGGGCATGATGATAATGGCTGATTTGTTTTCAATTCCCTTCCTAATAATCCCCAGCATAGCGTTGGCCTTCTTTATTGCAGTTACACACTGTCTAGACATTTTCATTGCATTATCTACTACGACTCCAAGATCTCTCTCTTGGTCCGTCTCTGCCAGTTCAGACCCCATCAACATGTATTTATATTTAGGATTTTTGGCTCCAATGTGCATCACTTTGCACTTGGCCACATTGAACCCCATTTGCCACATTGACGCCCACTCACCCATCCCCAACAGATCCCTTTGGAGTGCCTCACAATCCTCCCTGGTTTTCACCACCCTGAACAACTTCATGTCATCTGCAAATTTAGCCACTTCCCTGCTTACTCCCAATTCCAAATCGCTAGTAAACAAGTTAAAACGAGTACTGATCCCTGTGGTACCTCAATGCTTACCATCCTCCACTGAGAAAGTTTCCCATTTATACTCACTCTCTGTTTCCTATTTATAAGCCAGTTTTTGATCCACAAGAGGACTTGTCCTTTCATCCCATGACTATTGAGCTTACCTAGGAGCCTTTGATGAGGAACTGTATCAAAAGCTTTCCAGAAGTCAAGGTGAATAATATGTATTTAGTCCCCCTTGTCCACATGTTTGTTCACTCCCTCAAAAAACAGTAACAGGTTAGTGAGACAAGATCTTCCTTTACAGAACCCATGCTGAGACTGCTTCAATAGTTTTTGTTCATCATTGTGCCTTCTAATTCTTTCCTTAATAACCATTTTCACCAACTTACCCGGTATCGATGTCAGACTGACTGGCCTGTAATTTCCTGGATCTCCCATGGAGCCCTTTTTAAAGATGGGAGTGACATTAGCTACCTTCCAGTCCTCAGGAATGGAGGCAGATTTTAAAGAATGATTACATATTTTTGTCAGGAGATCCACAAGTTCACATCTGAGTTCTTTCAGAACTCTTGGATTAATGCCATCTGGGCCTGGTGATTTATTAGTTTTTAAATTGTCCATTAGTCGTAGGACTTCCTCTCTTGTCACCGCAATCTGATTCAGGTCTTTCAAACCCCCTCCCGAAATCTGTGCTTCTGGAGTGGGCAAGCACTTCTCCTCTTCCACAGTGAAGACAGAGGCAAAAAATGTGTTCAGCTTCTCAGCCATTTCCCTGTCAACCTTCACTACTCCTTTTATCCCTTGGTCATCCACGGTCCCCACTGCCTCCCTGGCTGGCTTCCTAATTCTAATGGATTTGACGAAAGTTTTATTGTTGGCCTTTATGTTTTTTGCGATATGCTCCTCATATTCCCTTTTTGCTTGCCTGATCACAGACTTGCATTTTAATTGCCATAGTCTGTGTTCCCTTTTATCAACCTCACTGAGACTCGCTTTCCACTGCTTAAAGGAATCCTTCTTACCTTTTACAGCTTCCATTACTTTATTAGTTAACCATGCAGGCTTTTTTCTATACCTATTTGTGCCTTTCCTAATCTGCGGTATATATTTTTTCTGAGCTTCTAGGGTTGTATTTTTAAATACTCTCCAAGCTTCCCCAATGGTTTTGACCTTCTCCACTCTTCCTTTCAATTTCTTCCTCACATGTCCCCTCATACCAGAGAAGTTACCCCTTTTAAAGTTAAAAGTGGTCACGTCAGTCTTTTTGGGCAACTCCCTATCTGTACAAATGTTAAACTCAATGACATTATGGTCACTGTTCCCAAGTGGTGCAATCACTTTTACATCTCTCACCAGATCTTTGGTGTTACTTAGGACCAAATCCAGGATCGCCTCTCCCCTGGTAGGATCTGTGACCATCTGTTCCATAGCACAGTCATTGAGAGTGTCTAAAAACTCAATCTCTTTTTTCCAACTAGAACTCATATTGACCCAATCAATGTGTGGGTAGTTAAAGTCACCTATTATGACACAGTGATTTTGTCTAGCCACTATCTTTAATTCATTCATCATTTTATAATCCTCCTCTACCTTTTGATCTGGTGGGCGATAACAAACTCCCACTGTTAAGCCTCCTTTTGGACCCACTATTTCAACCCATAGCATTTCCAGAAGAACATTGCCAGACCACTACACATTTATATAATAAGACAGGATAGATGAAATTAGACCACAAAGATTCAAATGTTTATTATCATTAATAACAAAATAGTTAGTTAGACTGGAAAACAGATCTGTATGTGTGTCTAGCAGGGGAAACCAAAAAAGAAATGTATTCACAAAGAATGGAGTCTAGGACTTCCAGTTAATGGCGATTCACAAGCAGATGTGCCTCCGGAGCGCTCCCGGGGCACAATCTGCATGCTAGTGTTTCTGGAGGGGGGGCAAATAATCACTGCCCCCTGGGAGCCTTTGAGAAAAGGTTCCCAGTCAAGGGGCTTTTGAGGGGCCCCTTCTTTGTCAGCGCGATGATGGGGAATCGAGGCACTCCTCCACCCCAATGTCTTCGGTGCTCAGCCTTCCTTATAGCCCAATTTATAGTATAGATTTATACAGGGGCATTATGATACTGGCTGATTTGTTTTCAGTACCATTCCTAATAATCCCCAGTAATAGCATTTGCTTTTTTTATTGCAGTTAAACACCGACTCAACATTTTCAGTGAGTTATCTACCACGACTCCAAGATCTCTCTCTTCGTCAGTCACTGCTACTGCAGACCCTATCAGCATATATTTATAGTTAGGATTTTTGTCTCCAATGTGCATTACTTTGCACTTGGCCACAATAAGCAGGCAGACCCCCCCCCTTTACTGAGGGGCAATTTAGAAGCAAACACCCTTCATTTAACAGCACCCTAGGACTTCATATGCCAGACAATTTTACCAAAATTTATACAAGATGGAAGCCAGCCTGGCAGGGTTCACAGACCTGTCTAGGCAAAGACTCTGGAAGGTGTAAGAATCTTGTTCTGACCTTGCTGCTACCCTATCTTCACCCTAAGGTATGCATGTTGTTGTTGTTGTTCAGTTGCACAGTCGAGTCCAACTCTTCGCGACTCCGTGGACCAGATTATGCCAGGCCCAACTGTCTTCCGCTGTCTGCTGAAGTTTGCTCAATTTCATGTTCGTTGCATCGATGACGCTGTCTAACCATCTCATCCTTTACCGTCCCCTTCCTCTTTGATCTTCAATCTTTCCCAGCATCAGGGTCTTCTCCAGTGAATGCTCCCTTCTCATTTGGTGGCCAAAGTATTTGATCTTCAACTTCAGGATCGGGCCTTCCAGGGAACAATCAGGGTTGATTTCTTTTAGGATTGAATGATTTGATCTCCTTGCAGTCCAAGGGACTCTCAAGAGACTTCTCCAGCACCATAATTCAAAAGAATCTATTCTTTGGCACTCAGCCTTCCTTATAGTCAAACTCTCGCAGCCATACATTACTACGGGGAATACCATTCCTTTGACCATGCGGACTTTTGTTGGCAGGGTGATGTTTCTGCTTTTTATCATGCTGTTTAGGTTTGCCATTGCTTTCCTCCCAAGTAGCAGGCGTCTTTTAATTTCATGGCTGCAGTCACCATCTGCAGTGATCTGGGATCGCAGGAATGTGAAGTCTGTCACTACTTCTACGACTTCCCCTTCTATTTGCCAAGAAGTGATGGGGCCAGATGCCATGATCTTAGTTTTTTTGATGTTGAACTTCAAGCCCACTTTTGCACTCTCCTCTTTCACCCTGAGCAAGAGGCTATTTTGGTCCTCTTCACTTTCTGCAATCAGAGTGGTATCATCTGCATATCTGAGGTTATTAATCTTTTCCCCAGCAATCTTAACTCCAGCTTGTGATTCATCCAGGGCAGGATTTTGCATGATGTACTCTGCATATAAATTAAATAAGCAAGGTGACAATATACATCCTTGTCGTACTCCTTTTCCTATGCTAAACCAATCAGTTGTTCCATATCCGGTTCTAACTGTTGCTTCTTGACCCTTATACAGGTTTCTCAGGAGACATGTGAGGTGGTCTGGTACTCCCATCTCTTTAAGAACCTGCCATAGGTTATTGTGATCCATACAATCAAAGGCTTTAACATAGTCAATGAAGCAGAAGTAGATGTTTTTCTGGTACTCTCTTGCTTTCTCCATAATCCAGCGAATGTTGGCAATTTGATCCCTAGTTCCTCCACCTCTTCGAAACCCAGCTTGTACTTCTGGCAGTTCTCTATCCACATACTGTTGGAGCCTAGCTTGTAGGATCTTTAGCATGACCTTGCTAGCGTGTGAAATGAGTACAATTGTGTGATAGTTTGAACATTCCTTGACATTGCCCTTCTTTGGGATTAGAATGTAAACTGACCTTTTCCAATCCTGTGGCCATTGTTGTGTTTTCCAAATTTGTTGGCATATTGAGTGCAGCACTTTAACAGCATCTTCTTTTAAGACTTTGAATAACTCAGCTGGGATACCATCACCTCCACTAGCTTTGTTGTTAGTAATGCTTTCTAAGGCCCATTTAGCTTTGCATTCCAGGATGTCTGGCTCGAGGTCAGTGATTATACCATTGTGGTTGTCAAGGACATTGAGGTCCTTCTTGTATAGTTCTTCTGTGTATTCTTGCCATTTTTTCCTAATCTCTTCTGCTTCTGTTAGGTCCCTACCGTTTTTGTCCTTTATCATGACCAGCTTTGCATGGAACGTCCTCTTGATTTCTCCATTTTTCTTGAAGAGATCTCTAGTCCTTCCCAATCTATTGTTTCTCTCTATTACTTTGTATTGTTCATTCAGGAAAGCCTCCTTATCTCTCCTTGCTGTTCTCTGGAAATCTGCATTCAGTTGGGCAAATCTTTCCTTTTCACCATTGCCTTTAGCTTTCCTTCTTTCCTCTGCTATGTGTAAAGCCTCATCAGACAGCCACTTTGCTTTCTTGCATTTCTTTTTCTTTGGGATGGCGGTGATTGCTGCCTCCTTTACAATGTCACGGACCTCTGTCCATAGTTCTTCAGGCACTCTGTCTATCAAATCTAGTCCCTTAAACCTATTCTTCACCTCTACTGTATATTCATCGGGGATGTGATCTAGGTCAAATTTAATGGCCTAGTGGTTGTCCCAACTTTCTTCAGTTTAAGTCTGAATTTTGCAATGAGTAGCTCATGATCTGAGCCACAGTCAGCTCCAGGTCTTGTTTTTACTGACTGGATAGAGCTTCTCCATCTTTGACTACAAATTATATAATCAATCTGATTTTGATGTTGCCCATCTGGTGATGTCCATGTGTAGAGACGCCTCTTAGGTTGTTGGAAAAGGGTGTTCGCTATGACCAGCGTGTTCTCTTGACAAAATTCTGTTAGCGTTTGCCCTGCTTCATTTTGTTCTCCAAGGCCAAATTTGTCTGTTATTCCGGTTACCTTTTGATTTCCTACTTTAGCATTCCAGTCCCCTATGATGATAAGGACATCATATCTTGGTGTTAGTTCTATGAGGTGTTGTAGGTCTTCATAGAACTGGTCCACTTCAGCCTCTTCTGCAGCAGAGGTTGGGGCATAGACTTGGATTACTGTGATGCTGAATGGTTTGCCTTGGATTTGGACCGAGATCATCCTGTCATTTTTGAGACTGTATCCCAATACTGCCTTTCTCACTCTCTTGTTGACTATAAAGGCCACACCATTTTTTCTACAGGATTCCTGGCCACAGTAGTAGATATAATGGTCTTCTGAGTTAAATTCACCCATTCCTGTCCACTTTAGTTCACTGATTCCCAAGATGTCGATGTTCATTCTTGCCATCTCATTTTTGACCACGTCAAGCTTACCTTGATTCATAGATCTTACATTCCAGGTTCCTATGCAGTATTGTTCTTTGCAGCATCGGACTTTCCTTTCACCATCAGACACATCCACAACTGAGCGTCCTTTCGGCTTTGGCCCAGCCGCTTCACTCTTTCTGGGGTTACTCGTACTTGCTCTCTGTTCTTCCCCAGTTGCATATTGGACACCTTCTGACCTGAGGGGCTCATCTTCCGGCGTCATATCTTTTAGCCTTTTGTTACTGTCCATGGGGTTTTCTTGGCAAAGATACTGGAGTGGGTTGCCATTTCCTTTTCCAGGGGATCACACTTGGTCTGAGTTCTCTGCTGTGGCCTGTCCGTCCTGGGTGGCGCGGGCCTCACAAGGGTGTCAGGGCCGGGGGGGAGGAGAGAAGGCGCACCTACAGCTGCTTCCTTCTCCTGTGGAGTGTCTTCCCCCCTGCGAGTATCGCGGGTCCCCCTTCTTGTGTTTATCTAATTCCCTCTTGAAACTGTCCATGCTTGTAGTTGCCGCCACCTCCTGTGGCAGTGAATTTCATATGTTAATCACTCTTTGGGTGAAGAAGTACTTCCTTTTATCTGTTCTAACCCAACTGCTCAGCAATTTCATGGAGTGCCCATGAGTTCTTGTATTGTGAGAAAGGGAGAAAAGTACTTCTTTCTCAACCTGCTCAATCCCATTCATAATCTTATAAACCTCGATCATGTCACCCCTCAGCCGTTGTTTCTCCAAGCTAAAGAGCCCCAAGCGTTTTAACCTTTCTTCATAGGGAAGGTGTTTCAACCCTTTTATCATTCTAGTTGCCCTTCTCTGCACTTTTTCCAATGCTATAATATCATTTTTGAGGTGTGGCGACCAGAACTGTACACAGTATTCCAAATGAGGTTGCATCAATGATTCATACAGGGGCATTATGATACTGGCTGATTTGTTTTCAATTCCCTTCCTAATAATCCCCAGCATAGCGTTGGCCTTCTTTATTGCAGTTACACACTGTCTAGACATTTTCATTGCGTTATCTACTACGACTCCAAGATCTCTCTCTTGGTCAGACTCTGCCAGTTCAGACCCCATCAACATGTATTTATATTTAGGATTTTTGGTCAGATAATATTCGTAAGACACTAAATCTTATTCATTTTGGGAAACGGAATCATCATCAGGATGTCCTGCTGTTATCATTAGACATCCATAAAGCCTTCGACTCACTGGATTTCAAATATTTAGAAGGCTTTTTAAAACTTACAAATTTTGGCCCTATGTTTATTAATGCCATCAAAGCAATTTATGATACACCAAAGGGAACTATTTTGTTTAATGGTGCCACTACAAAAGAGTTGCTAATGCAAAGAGGCACTCATCAAGGGTGTCCCTTGTCCCCAATACTATTTATTTTAGCAATGGAGCCATTAGCTCATATACTGAGGGCAGACCCTAATTTTGTTAGATCCTGTGATTATTCTCTTGAGACTTTGGCCTGAAAATGGTCCACCTACAAAAAGGAGACAATTAATAGGAATGCTACTTACAGTGGCCAAAATTCTTATAGCTAGATCCTGGAAAGATAAAGCAATTCCTACTGTAGTACAATGGGTGCATGAAGTTTGGGATCTGTTTATGTTAGATGTTTTTTCAGCCTATAAGGATTCATCCCACAATGAACAACTGTTCTATAATTCACTAAGTTTTTGGTATCCTTTGGTAGAAAAGATAGAACTAGAATGTTTTGAATGGGAGGCTATTAAGGATGCCAAATTCAAGCTTCTCCTATTTTGTTGAGGCTTTATAAATACTTTCTACTGTCTTGTTAGTTCAAAGGTATTTGAATGTAAAGTTGCTTAAGAGACTGTATCTTCTTTGAAGTTACTGTTGATCAATTTATGAATATTGATTATATTATTAAAAATTTCTAAAAAAAATTAGGATTTTTGGCTCCAATGTGCATCACTTTGCACTTGGCCACATTGAACCCCATTTGCCATGTTGACGCCCACTCACCCATCCTCGACAGATCCCTTTGGAGTGCCTCACAATCCTCCCTGGTTTTCACCACCCTGAACAACTTCGTGTCATCTGCAAATTTAGCCACTTCACTGCTTACTCCCAATTCCAAATCGTTAATAAACAAGTTAAAACAAGTACCTCAATGCTTACCACCCTCCACTGAGAAAGTCTCCCATTTATACTCACTCTCTATTTCCTATTTATAAGCCAGTTTTTGATCCACAAGAGGACTTGTCCTTTTATCCCATGACTATTGAGCTTACCTAGGAGCCTTTGATGAGGAACTGTATCAAAAGCTTTCTAGAAGTCAAGGTAAATAATATCTATTGGGTCCCCCTTGTCCACATGTTTGTTCACTCCCTCAAAAAACACTAATAGGTTAGTGAGACAAGATCTTCCCTTACAGAACCCATGCTGAATCTGCCTCAATAGTTTTTGTTCATCAATGTGCCTACTAATTCTTTTCTTAATAACAGTTTCCACCAAATTATAAAAGAAGAGTTGACCCCGATTTTGGAACTTTTAGTAAAAGAAATTCAGCTGACTAAGGTAATACCAGAGTCTTGGAAAGAAGCCAATATATCACTCATACCAAAGGAAGGACAAGACTTAACAGACGTCAAGAATTATAGACCAATCTCACTACTCAATAATGATTTTAAATTATTTGCCAAAGTAATTTCAGAGAAACTGAAGAATTATTTGAAAGATGTTATAAGGGAGGAACAAGCCGGTTTTTTTACCAAATAGACAAATTAGAGACAATCTAAGGATGGTGATCGATGCAATTGAATACTATGATAAACATCCAGAAAAAGAGGTTGCTTTTCTATTTGTGGATGCAGAAAAAGCATTTGACAATTTAAACTGGGAGTTTATGTTCCAAGTGATTGAAAGACTGGACATTGGTCAGCCCTTTTTAAATATGATCAGGGCGATATATTTTGAACAGAAAGCATCGCTGAATGTAAATAAGGAAAGACGGATTATTTTAAAGTTCAAAAAGGGACTAGACAAGGATGTCCGTTATCCCCCTTATTATTTATATGGATTTTGGAAGTGATGCTGGGGAAAATAAGAGAAGAGAAAGATATAAAAGGACTCACAATTGGAGGTTTCATGTATAAGTATAGGGCTTTTGCAGATGATGTAATGTTTGTTATTGAAGATCCAGTAACTAATGTACCATTATTGATGGAAAAGATTAAAGAATTTGGAGACTTGGCTGGAATTTATGTCAATAAGAATAAAACAAAGATGCTTTGCAAAAATATGAGAAAAGAAAAACAACTGGAATTGCAAGAAAAAGTTCAATGTGAAGTGGTGAAAAAAAAACAAGTATTTAGGAATTGAGCTTACAATGAAGAATATTGATCCTTTTAAAAATAATTATGAGAAGACCTGGATTAAAATTCAACAGGATATAAAGAAGTGGAATACTTTGAACTTGTCACTTATGGGAAGAATTTCGGTAGTCAAAATGAACATTTTACCTCGTTTGTTATTCTTATTCCAGACAATTCCTATTGTAAAAGATAGTAAAGTGTTGAATTTATGGCAGAAAGAGATTTCAAAGTTTGTTTGGTCTGGAAAGAAACCTAGGATTAAAATGAAGATCTTATGTGACGCAAAAGAAAGGGGAGGTTTACAACTCCCCAATTTAAGACTGTATCATGATGCTGTGTGTTTGGCTTGGCTTGAACTATGGATTAACTTGGACAATAGAAAATGTTGGCATTGGAAGGGCATGACTGTAAATTTGGATGGCACGCCTACCTATGGTACGAAAAATCCAAAGTGGATAACCTTTTCAAACACCACTTTATAAGAAGATCACTGTTTATGACTTGGATGAGATAGAGATTTTTTTTTTAATTAAGACCTTTATGGATAGTTCTGGCAGAAGTAATCAAACCACTTTCAAGGCACAACGGAGAAGATTGGATACCTTACAGAGATATTTTGAAGGTTGAGGGGAGTAGATGAGAGCTAGAGAAGAACTGAAATTTGAATATGATTGGTTAAATTATAGGCAGATTTATGATTTATTTATGACTGATAAAATGAGGCATGGTTTCAGGAAAGAAAATAATGAAATTGAAATGGTATGGGCAGAAAAGGGTAAAAAAAGATCTCAAAAATTTAAAAGATTTTGTTAAAATGGTATACAGAGAATGAGACTGTAAAAGAGCAAATGGTGAAATGGGCTATAAATATAAATAGAGAAACAGATATGTCATCATGGGAGTGTTTGTGGAAAAAATTGATTAAAATTTCAACGTGTTAATGTGAAAGAAAATTCTTATAAAATGATGTATAGATGGTATATGACACCAAAAAAATTGCTAATGTGAATGAGAACATGTCTAATAAATGTTGGAATTGTAAGAAGAAAGAGGGCTCGTTTTACCATATGTGGTGGACATGTGAAAAAGCGGCTGCTTTTTGGACTGAGATACATAAGGAAATTCAGAAGATCCTGAAATGTGCTTTGAAAAAAGAGCCAGAAATGCTACTTTTAGGGCTTAAAATTGAAGAAATGAAAGTGACAAAGAGAACATTGTTATGGTATCTAATTACAACAGCGAGAATGACTTATGCCCAATTTTGGAAGCAGGAGAAAATACCAGATGAATGGGAATGGATAAAGAAGATGATTTTTATGGTAGAAATGGACAAATTGACAAAAAACTTAATGGAAAAGAAGATCAAGAATTTTTAGCAGATTGGAAAGACTTTAAAGACTACTTAGAACTGAACTGGGATGTTAAAAATAAGTTACTTTGCTTTGATAACTATTAAGATTAGAAGTACAGTAAGAAATGGATTGTATTTAAAATGTTACCTAAGAGAGAGAAACAGAAAAGGGAAATGTTTTAATAGAAGATTTGATTTTTGAATATGAGGTGAATGCAAGGGAATATTGATTAGAATTGTAATGGGGGTGGAGCATCGTTGGGAGCCAGGGGAGGGGGGTGGGAAATTGTAGAAAAGGATATGTTAAGAATTGGTTACCATTTATGGAACATGTTGTTATATCCTGATAATAAAAAAATTTTGGGCGAAAAAGTATCCACCAACTTACCTGGTATTGATGTCAGACTGACTGGCCTGTAATTTCCTGGATCTCCCCTGGAGCCCTTTTTAAAGATGGGAGTGACATTAGCTACCTTCCAGTCCTCAGGAATGGAGGCAGATTTTAAAGAAAGATTACATATTTTTGTCAGGAGATCCACAAGTTCACATTTGAGTTCTTTCAGAACTCTCGGATAAATGCCATCCGGGCCTGGTGATTTATTAGTTTTTAAATTGTCCATCAGTCGTAGGACTTCCTCTCTTGTCACCACAATCTGATTCAGGTCTTTCAAACCCCCACCCGAAATCGGTGCTTCTGGAGTGGGCAAGCACTTCTCCTCTTCCACAGTGAAGACAGAGGCAAAAAATGCATTCAGCTTCTCAGCCATTTCCCTATCAACCTTCACTACTCCTTTTACCCCTTGGTCATCCAAGGGCCCCACTGCCTCCCTGGCTGGCTTCCTACTTCTAATGTATTTGAAGAAAGTTTTATTTTTGGCCTTTATGTTTTTTGCGATATGCTCCTCGTATTCCCTTTTTGCTTGCCTGATCACAGACTTGCATTTTATTTGCCACAGTCTCTGTTCCCTTTTATCAACCTCACTGAGACTAGCTTTCCACTGCTTAAAGGAATCCTTCTTACCTTTTACAGCTTCCATTACTTTATTAGTTAACCATGCAGGCTTTCTTCTATACCTATTTGTACCTTTCCTAACCTGCAGTATATATTTTTTCTGAGCTTCTAGGATTGTATTTTTAAATAGTCTCCAAGCTTCCCCAATGGTTTTGACCTTCTCCACTCTTCCTTTCAATTTCTTCCTCACATGTACCCTCATACCACAGAAGTTACTCCTTTTAAAGTTAAAACTGGTTGCGTCAGTCTTTTTGGGCAACTCCCTATCTGTACAAATGTTAAACTCAATGACATTATGGTCACTGTTCCCAGGTGGTGCAATCACTTTTACATCTCTCACCAGATCTTTGGTGTTACTTAGGACCAAATCCAGGATCGCCTCTCCCCGGTAGGATTTGTGACCATCTATTCCATAGCATAGTCATTGAGAGTGTCCAAAAACTCAATCTCTTTTTCCCGACTAGAACTCATATTGACCCAATCAATGTGTGGGTAGTTAAAGTCACCTATTACGACACAGTGATTTTGTCTAGCCGCTATCTTTAATTCAGTCATCATTTTATAATCCTCCTCTATCTTTTGATCTGGTGGGTGATAACAAACTCCCACTGTTAAGTCTCCTTTTGGACCCACTATTTCAACCCATAGCATTTCCAGAAGCGAATCCAATTTTCTTACTCTCTCAATCTTACTGGACTGTATGCCCTCTCTGACATAGAGAGCCACCCCACCTCCAACCCTTCCCCTCCTATCCTTCCGATATAATTTATAACCAGGAATCACCATATCCCACTGATTTTCCTCATCCCACCAAGTTTCTGAAATACCCACAATGTCTATTTCCCCCCTGAACACCAAGCATTCCAACTCCCCTTTACCTGAAAGGTGCTGGATTTATTTTCTCAGAGCTAGATCTAAACAAGAGAACCATGCTGGCTTATCTAGAATAGCCTTGGGAATCATGACAAGCTGTGACTGTATACATGTTAAAAATACAGAGACTTCTTTGGATATGCAGAATTCAGAAGGGCATTAAGAAAACTCAGATGTAATAGTCCTGATTGCAAGTGACATCCTATACAGGTGCAAAATACAACTCTAATGGCTTCCCAGCTGAATTTCATTAATATTGCAATGAAACCATTTGTGACATTTAGTGGAACATGTATAATTTAGAATTTGAAAAGATGCCTATCTCTCTTAGGTATGCAACTTTTAATGTAATCTTGAAACCTGATGGGATGGAGGTAGCTGAAATAATTATAGCTAATTTCCATAATGAATGCTGTCTCTAAGATAATTAAAAGTGAAAACATTTAGAACTTAGCCTAGCCAAATTAATTACTATGACTCAAACATTCATAAGAAAGAAATGGTCAATAATAGCTGGCTTTTCCTTGACCTAATTAATGTAGCCTTATTTGTAGGGAAGGGGGAGGGGAAGTCGAAGATACAACATTGTATAAAACATTTGTTACTAAAAGGGAGGCACCATAATGTAAACAACCAGACTTATTTAGGAGTGAGGCATATTACATGCTTGAAGAAAGCAGCTGAGTTCTATAGCTATTTACTGCTACAAAGAAACAGTCATCAAAGTAAGGACTCAGGTTTGAACCAGTTCATGGATTGCTGCTATCTGGGTTGTGAGACATCTTGTAGACAATACCTCATAGCTAGATCTTCTTCAAGACAAGGTGGGAAAAGAATGTAAGGAGTAAATGAAATTTGATTCTTCAAAACTCCCTGCACTTTCAAAAGATGGATAAATGTTCTAGGAAATGAGGTACTGGCAATAAGGTCTGTCGGCCATAAAATTTATCATTGTATAATGTTATTCCAAGGTCCCAATTACTACCTTCGAGTTTATCTCCAGTAGGCAAAGGGATAATAGTACAGCAGTACTAAAACAAAAAAGAGCTAGTTACTATAAACGAAGTTGCTGATCAACGGATCACAATAGCTCAGAAAAGTCACAACAGTGCCAAGCTTGTTTGTAGAAAAGCTTAGTGTAGCTAGCAAATCTAGTAAGATGTCATTTCTAAATCCTTCCAACTGTACCAAATGAGTTTGGCCCACTAAATATCTTTTAATTCCACTACTTTCATTCTGTGAGGCTAGCTTAATGTTTAAAGTTCTGGATCCTGTCATTATTGCATTCATTCTATTGTAAAACAATGGAACTTGGGGGAATTGCTAGAACATCCATGGCAACACTTAATGTCACTTCTGGTTATGTGACCAGAAGTGATGTCATAGTATCATGTGACACCATGCAACTCTCAGCTCCATACCCAGAAATTCCCAAGGGTTGCTAGCCCCTGACTGGCAACCCTATCTGCGCTCCTTTTAAAATATGTTTTAAACACTAAACTAACAAATTGACAAACCCTTTATATTATTCCCAAACAGGGAAATTCTAATTTGCAGTTTCTTCCTGATCAGGGCCCATCTAGGGTTTCCAGCCCTTGGCTGACAATCAGCAGGAGGCATACCAGGGTGGGGTGGGGGGGAAACTGAGTGGAGACATCTTAAAGGGAAAATAACTTGGGTTACACTTGTGTTGAAAAACCTACTTGAAATTCAGGGCATCCACAGTTTGAATCTGACTGAGGAAAGTGGTGTTAGCCAAATTGCCTTGCTTTATGAATAACAGTGAGGACTAAGAATATTAAATGGCAATAGGCTTAATTATGGGACCAATAACCTATGTATACAGGAGTCCAACTTATCCAGATCCCAGAAATATATGCAGAGGCTAGATCTCATAAAGCAGTGATTTCTGTTACTGAAGGATTTTCACACATACAAACATAAAATCAAGCATTCACATACACAATACAGAACTAAGAATTTAGATAGAAAGGTACAGAGATGGTTGCATTAGCAGGAAATATCATTGGTGGGTGATGATTTACCTGTCCGATGCGGCAAGATGATCCAGCAGTGAAAAAGGAGGTGACAGTAAGGGAAGGGATCGTCTGCTGACCATCAACGCATGTGGAAAGTTCCATACAGTGCTAGAATGGAACCCATAAGGTAGGGTGAGGTTAGAAGGATGAGAAGAGAGAGAGAACAATGGGGTGATGCTCTCTTTTTATACCCTAAAGTGACTGGAAGCTGATGCTTCGCTATTCAGATAGCCTCCAGGAAGTACTAGAAAAATCCAATTACTAATGGTTAGGAGAATAGGATTAATCATTGGGCAATTCCAATAATATTCAACTAATGGTGAAACCTCTTAGAGAGACAAAGGAAAGGAAAGAATAGTAATGTCTCAGCTCCATTGATGGTAATTGGTCTCAATGACTTGATGATCGGCAGCTGCATTAGCAGGATGGGCAGCTGGCTTGTTGTCATAATAATAAATGAACCTGAACCAGTGACCTAATCCTATCATGGAATCAGTTCTTTTGTTTAGGACAAAGCTGAGTACATGCTACACCTGAAGATATCAATATGTAGAGGGGGGGGGAGTGCCTGTGTGATGGAGAAGAGAGCTTTCCATGGCATCTGTGAGGGATGTCCAGGTTCCGTTTGCAGAGCAAGGCTTCTTTTTAGTGAACTGCTGCTGGTTCCATGTGTTTGTAGGGTCAGGGAGGCTGGCTTGTCTTTTGGCATCTGGCTGCAGGGTTGCAGGAGTGAGAAGCACTGGGTCTTCCATGGGTCCATGTCTGGGTCGGCACGCTGCTACAAGACAAGGTTCCCCTTGTCTGTGTACATGCCCATGTTCCAGTAGGGTGGCAGAGTCTCGTGGCTACCTTCCAGTCCATTGCCCTGCCACACTATTTGCACAGTCCATCTTTACAGTCATAGTTCATAACCTTTATAGGTGCTGTATAAGGCAACAGCATGACAACAGTGGAGACTGGCAACAGACAGACCTTCCTTCCCCAATACAGCTGAGGATCACCGCAAGGTCACTTTTGGGTTGCATGATAATTTTCTGCATGTAGTAAGAACAGAAGAAACCACAGTAAGGATATGATGCTATAAATAAATATTTTGATGTTAATTTTAGATTGATTGATTTATTCAATTTATAGTCTGCACTCCCCTGTATAACAGGCCTGAGGATGAGTAACAATATTCATAAAGCAATCCACAGAGTTAAAATATTAAGCAATTCTACAGTACGGCAACAGCTAATAGGTAGTGCTCCTTATCCTGGATGTGAAATAAATATCCTAGAATCAACCTGATAAGAAGGTGGGGGGGACGGAAAAGGGAAGGAAGAAGGAGGGGAGGGAGGCCAATTCAGAATGGACACTGTTGCTGCCCTCAACCATAGGCCTGGTGGAACAGCTCTGTCTTGCAGGTCACATGAAACTGCATCAGATTCCTCAGGGGCTGGATCTCAGAGTG
The DNA here is from genome assembly GCA_029375565.1 of Gekko gecko. NCBI lineage: Eukaryota > Metazoa > Chordata > Lepidosauria > Squamata > Gekkonidae > Gekko > Gekko gecko. The sequence goes on along the minus strand of JAPDNY010000005.1, from coordinate 70,191,553 downwards.
TTCCACCAGGCCAGAGCCAGGGCCAAAAAAGCCCTGGTTCTGGTTGAGGACAACCAGACACTTTAGAGGCAGGGATGACTAGTAGGTTATTATCACTGGAGCGTAGTGCTCTTTGGGGGATGTACCAGGAGAAGTGGTCCTGAAGATAAGATTCCCAGACCATTTAGGGCTTTAAAGGTTAATACCAAAACCTTGAACCCGATCCAAAATTCTACCTGGAGCCAGTGCAGTTGGATATGGGCTTTAAGGGGAGTTTCCATAAGAACACAAGCAGCTGCATTCTAGACCAGCTGCAGTTTCCAGGTCAGACTTGAGGGCAGCCCTGTGTAGAGATGCTCTAAGTTTATTCCCCCCCCCCAAGGTAGATAAACAACCAAAATCACACTGCAGTGGTAGTGTACTTTCTTGTCTCTACACTACTGCACAGTCCCCATAGTAATATATGAACAAGCCCATTAGGAGGTCTTCATTACCTTTCGCTACCTCTGTTGTGCTACAGAACTTTTAGCAAGAGAATTGCACTAATCCATATGAATGAGATTGCAGTTATTCTGCTGCAGCTCCAACCCCATTAAAACTACTGAAGCTGCACTAGGTTTAACGAAGGTCAATGAAAAAGCTCTCACTAACTCCAAAGTGCTTTGGATTCAACTTAGGTCTGAATCTAATTTGGCTCAGTTCATTTCAGGACCAGGCGTTTGTGAACACTGCTATTTATAATGGCATTAGCTAATGCAAGTCCTGAAAATTCAAATGTTCATCTGCAGCTTCAGCATAGTACTACAAAATGGAGTGCAATCAAAATGAAATCCAAAGGAAATGTATCATAGCTAACAGAAAAAAATAATAATATCATTTCCTCGGGCAGCATTTTCTGTTGTTTAAGCCATCTGCTTTAAAACCTGGTTGCAGTTCCCTAAGTTCTGCATTGACACTGAGTATATTTAATTGGGGGGGGAGAAATGAAGACACTGTGGCTGAAAACAGATTAGTATAAGCCTTGCACACTGCTTCAGTGCTTCTGCAAATGAAGTACAAGAGTGGTGATTAATCTGATGTACTTCAGCTTCTAAATTCCTGTTAAAAAATTCAACCCTTCTAAAAAAGTTTTCCTGTCACTTGATACTCATGAAAAATTGTAAAAATTAAATAAGCAGAGATGACCTCTTCTTTAGAACTGTTAAAATAGTAGCATAGCATATTTCTTTCTTGACGCAAGCACTTACACATTTACATTGCAAAAGAGAGACATTGGCTGAGTTCAGACTGGCAGTTTGAAGTGGGAGCCAGTTGTGACAAAAAAGCCCCGGAACAAACTGTTTCGGGTTTTCCCAGTTACACTGCACTGACTGTTGTGGGAGCATACTGAGAGGAGGTGCAGGAGCATTCAGACTGCTGTCCCAGAGGCGCAGCTGTAAACGGCTTTCCCCTGGTAATTTGGCTATGTGCGCATGTGCTCATGATGCAACAGGATCCTCCCCAAATCGGTGGGATGTGCTTATACGCTTGAGCGTATAGCCAAATTACCAGGGAATAGCCGTTTACAGCTGCACCTCTGGGCCAACAGTCTGAATGCTCCCGCGCACCTCCTCCCGGTATGCTCCCGCATCAGCCGGCGCAGTGTGACCAGGAAAACCCAGAACAGTTTATTCTGGGGCTTTTTTGCCATGACTGGCTCCCACTTCAAACTGCTAGTCTGAACTCAGCCATTTATTAGGAATGACCTAGAAGAAAGGGGAGCACAGTTATCGTATATTCTAACAGTGAAGTCAGCTAGTTTTTGGATACTTAAATCCAGTGACTTGGGCTGCGGATGGGCAATGCACACAAACACACACACATTAGTTAAAAAAAAAGCTGAAAAAGATAAAAGGAGTGCCTGTAGCTTTAAGTGATGGATTCCCTTAGTGTCTATTGCTAGGCAACCACAGTATTTCAGATTGGGTTTATGTGAAAAGAAAGCAGGAGGAGGGGGCAGGACCATTTCCAGGCCTATTTTTGACTTTTGAGGAGGAACTCATCAGGGCCAGGCTTGGCTAGAGTTGGCAACTCCAGGTTGGGAAATTCCTGGAGATTTTGTGGTGGAGTCTGAGGAGGGCAGAATTTCAGGAGGTGAGGGGAGAAGCCTTAGCCAGATATTATGCCATAGAGTTCACCCTCCAAAGCAGTAATTTTCTCTGGGAGACAGACCTCCGCATCTAGAATTCAACTGTAATTCTGGGACATCTCCAGGTACCATCTGGAGGTTGGAAACCCTAGGCCTGGAAGAAACCTCTGGTGACTTGATGCTACCCAACTTGCATGATTCAATTAGTCCTAGCTGCCTGCTACTCTTCACCAGCAGCTGCCCTACGGAAGCCAGAGTGATGTAGTAGGATCTGGGAGATCCAAATTAGAATTCCCATTTTGCTTTGGAAGCTCAGAGGGTGATTTTGACTAGTCACATACTTTCATTCTGATCTATCTCACAGGATTGTTTTGCAGATAAAAAGGAGGAGAGGAGAATAATGTAAGCTGCTTTGGTCCCCACTGTGGAGAAAGGTGGGGTATAAATTAAGTAAATAATAAATGTGGCTGAAGATAGCAGGCGAATAAAAGGTAGGTTGGTGAATGGCCGAGAAAGAAAGAATGAGGCAGAAAAAGGGGTGGAGTTGCCACACACACACACCAGTGGGAGCAGGGGAAACCTTGCTTTCACAGGCTCTTGCCTGCTGCTGGCCAGCTGGCTGGCAGGGGGAAATCCTGCCCCCAACTGACCTTTTTGGGGCCTCCTCCCAGTTTCAGGCCTCCTTCTGGTTTCAGGCTTCCTTCTGGTTGGACAAAACTCTATGGTTTGAATTTACCATTTAAAAGGAGCTGCGGTGGCTCAAGTGGTTAAGACGCTGAACTGCAGGCTGTGGAAGGTCAGTAGTTCAGCAGTTCGAGACCTGAGAGTGCGCAAGAAGCAGATCAAATCTACCCAAACTACAGTGAAAAAGAATTACAGCATCCAATTGTGCAAGGCACAGGACAATACTACAATCATGAGGAATTAATCTATGGTGAGAATCAAGAAGATTTCAGCAGTGAGAATAATAAAGGATTGTCAAATTCTGGAATCCTTAAAAGTACAAGGAGGAAAATTTACCTGAAAGAAGATGAAACAAACCTAGACTCTGAATAGAGATGGCAAATCATGGAAGGAAGCCTTTCTACGTACGAGAAGAGGCATGGATCCAAGATTTTATTAAAAAGAAGAGATTATAAATAGAAGAAAAAGAAAAAATTAAGACATAAGAATGAGGCCGGTTTAGGGATTTTCTTATAAGATTGGTTTGGAGAATCCCTATTTTGACTGGTTAAGATGATCTAGAAAAAAAATTAAAGAAAGATTACTTTCAAGGATAAGTGTCTATATATTCATAAAAGCCTAGCACACATTTAAAATACTTATGGAAAAATGAAACCAGTCTCTCAAATAGTTCAACCCAAAAAAAAATGAACTGTATAAGGAAAAAATCTGGTCTAGGGAACAACTAAGACTGTTTATTAGAGTAAGATTGTTTAAGGCTGATAATTGATAATAACAAAGAATATAAATTTATTGAGATGTTAAGGTTCATTTTTTAAAAAAATGTAATACATTTTATCTTAGCTTAAGGACTCCAGAAGTCTTGGTAATAAAAAGCATGAAAAAAGAAGTTAATGCATCAGGAGAATGTTACTTAAATGCATTTTGTAGAAGATTATGGTAGAAGACTTAGACACAAAGCTAATTAGTAGAAAATATGTTAACCTATTGTGTTGCATAGCTCAAAGATAAAGTATAGAAAAATAGTAATAGAATGTTGAGATATTGTTTAAATAGTAATATTATGGTAGCAAAAGTGGCACTGAGACTCATATGTATGAGGTAATGTTAAGGGTAGAGTGTGACTGGTATTATTCTCATATATGTTTGTATGTTTGTTTGTCATGTTCTGTCTGAAAATAATAAAAATCATTTTGAAAAGAAAAGAAATGGACATGCTGTCCTCTCTTGGCACTATGAGGCAGATGGACCTGTCACCATCTGCCTCCATCCTTTAGCAAGTAAGTTAGTAATCTATCAATCTCTGCTCTTTCCTATCCAAAGTGTACTTCTCAAATAAAGAGAGAAGTATTTCTCTTCTAAACTTGCAATATAGCTCTGTGTAGCTGTGTAAGCTGAGTAACCTGGTAAAGTGACACTCCTGCATTTGTAGCTTTATTTAAGTACTCTGCTAACTAATGGTGACCGGAGTAACCAAACCAGTTAGCCTCAATACTTTCATTCCAGCAAGTTCTTCTAAACAGCATTTAATACAGACATAAGCAGGAAATACCTTTGTATTTTGTTTGACATGAAAACCCCTTTTGATCCTTACCACAAAAACCACAATAAAGCCCAAGAACGATATGTGATATTGCCATAAGAACCCGGTGCTTCACTCTGGCCTAAACATGCTCCTTTACTTTCACCTGAGCAGCAAAAGGAAGACTGAAACTGGGAGAGACCAAGGAGACCTTCAGGCCTCTTGTCTCCTTATTGGCTAGTTATTGAAGGTAAGCATCGAGGAACACTTTGGTATGATAGTTACAAAAACATGGGAGAGGCATAGCTCATCTCTAAACACACACTAGAAGAAATAAATGGTGAGATAGAAGCCTTGATAATTGGCAGTATGCTCCATTAAACTTAGTGGGACTTACTTGCAAGTAGATTTCATAGAAACACACATAGCAAGATATTGAGTTTGGTTTTGAAGCCCTCTGCAGTGGCAGGGCCAGCTCAAGGTATTTCTTTACTCCAAGCAAAGGCCCTATTTTCTAACTGGCACAACAATTTTGTTTCATTTTAAAATTTCTATAAAATTAAATATATAATACAGAATAATAGTTCCATGAAGAATACATTTTAATAGGTGTTATGATTTGTCTTCTTCCTTCTGCCCAGAAGAGGATCAAAGAATGATTCAGTATAGTAGACACTTATTTCAGTATCTTAAAAAGGCACTGATGGTACAAGAATTTCAAGTACTTGAATGGCATAAGGAGTAGGAATGCCAGAGCCCAGGTGTGAGCAGGGGTTCCCCCAATATTTAGGGCTCCCCCTGATGCCCACCAACTGGCCAGTGGGGAGCCCCACCCCCAACAGTGGTCTGCAGCCCCACTTGCAAACAGTGGACACTGTGCGCCTGCTCTGCAAGTGGCAAATCTACTGCTTGCAGAGAAGGCGTGCAATGGCACCCACTTTTTCCAAGCAGGGGGCACTGGCTCCTGCCTTGCAAGAGGTGAGTTCACTTCTTGCAAGGCAGGAGCACCTGTTGTCCACTTTTTCAAAAAAAAAAAAATAGGGGACGTGATGACGTCATGTAGAGTGGTGTCATTGCACTGGGGATGGCCATGCCCCCTCCTGGAACACCCCCTAATCCCCCTACTAGGGAGAAGATTGGACCTGGCAACCCTAATAAGGGGAGATAGTGATGGGGGCCTTTCCCATTCAGCCACAAATTAGTTACATGGATGAGGAGATCACATAACCTGTTGGCTGGGTAACAATGTGAACTGTACCTTGAGCATGGGTGTGAACATGGGTATGCAAAGTGAGATTTGTAATTGTACAAATGTTTCGGATCTCCACCAATAAATGATATTGAACTTCTGCAGTACAAGGACATTACAATAACATTATTTCAATACTATTGTTTCAAAAGCTAAAATCTGTCTTGCTGTATGGATTATGCTGTTGAAGGCTTTCACAGCCATTACAACATTATGCAGTTGCTCGGCCTTTTTTATAATCAATGGGTCAGAGCAAAAGTTTCCATATGGAGTTTGATTTATTTTAGAAAGGGAATTCAAACCTGAGCATGTGTATGAAAAATAAATCAAGTAAAGATTTCTTTGTTCTTGTTATAAACCAAGAATAAACCTTTACAAGAGCAAAGTATTTTTAAAGGTGAATTACACTGGGAAAAATGGATTTTGCATTAAATTGTGCCTATATATACTATGCAATGTCTCAGTTGTGATCAGAGTAAAAGCCATTACACTGGCCATTGCAGTGCACCAATTTATTTTCTAGAATGTATTTCTGAATCTAAGACAGTTTCCCCCTGCTAACAAAGAACAAACATTCAGACATGGAGAACAATGTCCCATAATAAATCTCTCTCACACAAGTACTATTGTGCCATTATGAGTTCCTTTTTCAAATCTCTGTGACACAAGATGAATTTAGGTAATTGTCAATTAGCATTTATTATAGTAACCTGGAAAGAGAAACCTTAGGGGTCCACACTGGCATTTCTACCCATTCTTGCAATGCAGAAGAGTTTACTCTTTTAATGTATGGAACTGTGACATGTGCTAGGACAGTGTGCTCATGTCCAAAAAAAGGGGGAGGGTATGATCCCAAAACTTCAAAATATGCATTGGCTGTGAAGATTGCCGTTTGCATCCCTGTTTGTACTTAACTTTTTCTATCTGCTGGGAAAGCATTAAATCACTCCAAAGACTCACCACTAGGGATGGGCATGGACCAAAAAATGGAGGTTCGTCATGGACCATGGACCACGTATTTTCATGAACTTTTCCATTTAACGGACCAGTTCATGGTTTGTGAGGTTTGTAACTTCAGGATGTGCTAGAACAGCCCCCACAGGGACTAGAGATGCCAAACTTGCACCAAGTCTCCAGCTCGCTCTCCTCTACCTGCCCTCCAAGTTAGGTGAAGATTGGTTTTAGGGGGACAAGTTACAGCTCCCCAAAGCAGATGCCTCCAGGAATGTGCTCCATGGGGAAATCACAGCCAGAAGTTCAGGAGTGTGTCAAATGGATTCCTAGTAAGCTAGAGGCATCAAACTTTTACAGGACCTCCCTGGGATAACCCTCTAGCTGCCCTCCAAGTTTGGTGAGGACTGGCTGTGAGGGGCAAGTAGCCCCCCCAAAATCAGTTACTCCAGGAAAGTGCTCTCTGGGGAAATAAATCACAGCTGACCCTTCTCTTCTGGCCCGGCAGGCGGTCACCCACTGGGGACATTGTTCCTGTAGATGGGCATGATAACTGTGGATGCAGTCAAATGAGCTCACTCATGCAAGTAGAGGCTTGGATAGGTGGATATTGTTCCATGAGGTAGTTATTGTGCTGAGAGGTAGATCTTGGTTCATGAGCTGGATGCATTACACTATGAGATAGATGTCAGTCCATGAGGTAGGTGTTGTGCTATGAGGTAGATTTGGGTTCATGAGGTAGGTGTTGTGCTATGAAGTAGACCTGGGTTTATGAGGTGGGTGTCGTCAGGGCCGGCCCTAGGGTTTTCTGCGCCCTAGGTCGGGCTACCTTCTGGTGCCCCCACCACGAGCCCACCAGTCATGGGGTTGCCAACCTCCAGGCAGGGCCTGGAGAAAAGGAAGTCCAGCTGCCCAGGGGATCAGGGACGGCAGTCTGGCTGAAGTCCGCTCTGTCTGGGCCTGGGCGCTGCTCCTCAGGGAAAGGACAGCACTCAGGGAAAGGACAGGACTTCCTCTGCAGCACTGAAAGAGTTAAACCAACAGAGCTGCTTGCTAGAGAGGCCAAGCAAGAAGGGGAGTGGGAAAGTGGAAAGACTCTTTTCCTCTGGGTGTGTTGGGGGAGGGGCTTTGCTTCTGATCAATAACTGACACACACAGGAAGTTTGATACTGCAACAGTTCTGGCACATAAATTGGTCGGGCTGTGCATGTGCAGGTATTTATTCTCCTTTGCACAAACTGAGCATGATTTCTGATGAAAGCTCCCCCTTAAGAAACCTTCTGGGTAACCACACAATGCTTAAAAGGCTGTTGGGTGCTCTGTGTGTGTGTGTGTGTGTGTGTGTGCTGTCTTGCAAACTGAGCATGATTTCTGATGAAAGCTCCCCCTTAAGAAACCTTCTGGGTAACCACACAATGCTTAAAAGGCTGTTGGGTGCTCTCTGTGTGTGTGTGTGTGTGTGTGTGCTGTCTTGCATCCCTGCGCTGTTCAGTTTTCATTTTGGAGGGGGCACAAGCTAAAGGACCCGTTAATGTGTTTTGCTCCAGTTCTCGGTGGCTGTTTGGAAGTGTTTGTATGTGCGGGGGGGCAGGCGAGAGAACTATGGCAGATAGGAACACATAAGATTTTAATTAAATGAAATGTGGAAGCAACTGTTAAAAGACCTCCTTGTTTCTAAGCTGTTTTAGCGGTGAGGTGGGATTAGGGTTATCCATTTATGTTAGCCACGATTGCTGAATGGAACCGTGTTTCAGGGAGGCCCCTCTCTGAGTACCAGTTGCTGGGGCCAGGGGGGGACTGTGCTGCCTCCCCCAGCAGAGCTGCATTGCGGGGGCTCTGCTGCCTCCCCCCGCCTTGGGCTTGGAAGCTTCCCAGGCTGCAGGCGGTGGGGGTGGCCGGGTGGGTGGCCCCTTGCAGCTGTTGCCCCCTCCCTCCTTCCCTCCCTCCCTGGAGGCGGCAGCGGTGGCAGCAGCAGCAGCTGCTTCTTCCGCCACAGAGCGGCCCCTGCGCCAGGCATGCCGGACGGACGCAGCATGAGGTGCCTGCCCGTCTGCCCGCTTGCTCCCCAGCCCAGCACCTGAGGGATAAGCTCTGAAATGGAGGTCTTTAGGGAGGCCCAGAAAGATGTGGGGGCCCCAGGCAAACCAGGGAAGAGGCAGGGGTTACCCCTGCCCCTTCCCTTGGAGCCAGAGTGCCAGCTTTCCTGGGCACTCCGCAGCTGTGGGGCGCCCAGGAAAGCCAGGGATGAGGCAGGGGTTTAACCTCCGCCCCTTCCCTCCCAACGCCGGGGGAGGGTGGGCAAGCTCCGCTGTCACCTCCTGCGCCCTGCTGGGGCACTCTTCACTGGTGGCGGTGGTGGCGGGGTGGCGGTGTGGAGGCGGCAGGGAGGGGGCTTTTCCCGAGGGGGGAGTTTTGCGCCCTAGGGCCGGCGCGCTCTAGGCGAGCACCTAGCTTGCCTAGTGGGTGAGCTGGCCCTGGGTGTCATGCTGTGAGGTAGATGTCAGTCAATTAGGTGGGTGCTGCATGATTTTGATGGGGGACAGAAATCATGAGGAGGCAGATGTGGACCAGGGAGGCTGGAAGCAATGATTCTGGGGGGAGGGGGGTCTTTAAAATCCCATTGAGGAGGTGCAGGTCCTCTGGAGAGGGACCTGGCACTTGATGACTCTGAGGCCCATTGAGGTCTTGGGGAGGCTTGAAATGCCAATTCATGGGGAGACAGCTCATGAGGAGGGGGTGTTAAAATTTCCCATTGTGGGGAGTGCGGATACACATCAGACCACATGTCTTGCCCTGGCACAAGGACAGGTGGTGGCTCCTAGCCCTCAAACCACCAGTCATACCTTGAGGAGGGGTTTGCCCAAAGTGTTGATGGCTGAAAATCCTGAGCAGGTTAGACAGACAGTCCCTGAGGAGAGCCTAGAGACAGACAGACAGACAGCCCCTGAAGAGGGGGGTTTCATGAAGTGGGACAGTTGGTGGCTGAAAGCCCAGAGATGGACAGACAGACAGACACTAAGGGTGGATGAAGATAGGTTTGTGGTGGGGGTCCAGCCCACCCACCTCCCGTGACAGCGGTGGCCATCTTCCCACCAAAGTGCTGGGAGAGCAACCCACAGGCCACATGCCGGATGACACAAAAGGGGTGGGGGAACGGGGGAAAGTGGGGACTCAGGGTCTTCCCGGTCTTTATACCCCAAGATTGAGAGAGGGGTAGCCAAGCAGGGGAAGGATGACCTAGAGGAAGTCCAACTCATTGACCAGGGTTGTGTCCAGGCATGAGCAATGGGGGCTGAGGAGGTTTCCCAGGTGGGAGAACCTGCTCACTCTGGACACTGGTGGAGGGGCAGGACAGAAAGTTAATGGCCATGTTGGACAGGTCGGGCCATATGGCAGCCTTGTGAACCCAGTACTCCAGAGGATTGAACTCAGGGGGAGGCTTGGGAAATACCCCCTCACCATAACCCTTGCTGAGTCCTTGGCCAGGGCACACTTGGCCTCCTCCATGCTGCCAACCTCCCAGCTCACCACTGAGGACCAGTAGGGTGGTGATGGGTCATTCACAATTGGGCTCCTGGGGGCTGAGGTGCTGAGCTACTGCTCCTCTCCCTCCCCAAGCTCTTCCATCCCCTGTCCAATCTGGCCACTTTAGCTGGCCTGCAACCTCTGAACCCATCTGTAGAGGTCATTTGTCCATTGCTGGAGCTCCCCAGTGCACATAGCGATGCTTCCCTTAATGTGGGGGTTGCAATTGCAACCCATTCTGTATGCCTCCTGTTTGCAGAGAGGATGAAACTACATGGCCACAGCTGCCTGTAACTGCTCCACCAAGGCCCTGGCCCTTGGGACAAGAGCTGCCCCCTGCTCCATTGTGGAGGCCAGCACCCAGTCCAGCCCATGGATCAGTGAGATCACTTGCCCCAGGCTGGCCATTTTGGGGCACAGGATGTCGGTGGTGTCCTGGAAAGACTTCAGGACATGCATCATTTGAGAGAAAATCAGCCAGTCATTCTAACTGATGTTGATCTTCTTTCCCTCCTGCAAGATGGGCATAGATGAGACAGCATTCTGCACCACACTCTTCTGCTCCACTAGATGCTCAATCATCATGTAGGTGGAATTCCAGCAGGTGGGTATGTCCTGCACCAGCCGGTGTTTGGGTTCCTCCCCCTCCACCTGCCTCTCGTACAGCTGGCCGGCAGACTTGATGCTGCATGAAAAGTGGGAAGCCAGGCACTGGCAGGACTCCAACAGTTCACATATCTGCATTGTGGCCTCATCCCAGGTGGGTTTAATGGTGCTCTCCAGCCTAAGAGCATCCTTCACCACCAGGTGCAGGTTGTGTGCCATGCAGATGATGCTCCTGAGGTGTGCATAGTTCACCATTGCCAGAATGTTTGGTCCAGTGTCTGTAACCATGTAGCCATGAATGATGTCACCCCAGGCAGGGCCTACCTACTCGCTCAGGATAGCTTGGACTGTGTTGGTGATGTTTTTTGCTGTATGGTTGTCCATCCCCTGGGCATGAATCAGAACCACTTTGTAGCCCAGCGGCAGGCCTGTCCCCTCCTCCCAGGGCCCTGGTCTTTCCCTGACAGTCTGAAAGTCCTCTGGTTGCCACCACTGGGCTGTGAGGGAGAGATAGTCACAGCCAGTTTGGTGTAGTAGTTAAGTGTGCAGACTCTAATCTGGGAGAACCAGGTTTGATTCCCCACTCCTCCACTTGCAGCTGCTAGATGACCCTGGGCAAGCCATAGTTCTGTCAGAGCTATTCTCTCAAAGACAGTTCTGGAACGAGCTCTCTCAGCCCCGCCTACCTCACAGGGTGTCTCTTGTGGGGAGGGGGAGGGAAAGTAGTTTGTAAACTGCTCTGAGACTCCGAGTGAAGGGTGGGGTATAAATCCAGTCTCTTCTTCTTCAGATGACTGCTCCACAGGTCTGCTGTGAAGTGCACAGTCTGCCCTTGCACTTTGGACAACTCTTCCTTGACCATCTGCATCACAGAGCAGTACATGGATGGCATGACTCACTGGCTGAAGGTCCTCAAGAAGATGGTATACCAGGGGACAAAACAGTGCAGCAGCCAGCAAAAGCCCACCCATTCCATGACAAAGGGTCCCCATCCAGGGCAATCATCTCACTTATGACATGAGTGATTGCCTCCTGGGCCTTCCCTATAGCTCTCTTACTTGGGTTAGCCACTGTTGCCCTGCAAGAGCCTGACGCAGCATCTATAAGGCTATGGACTATAACTGTAAGCCGCACTGTATAATAAGTGTGCTAGGGATCGGACTGTGCGATAGCCCAGTGATGGTGCCAACCTCCCGAACTGTAGACACATGCTCAGCCGAAGGAAGCCTTGCCCTGAAGCAGTGTGCCAGCCAGACATGGACTTATGAACATCCCTGATGCCTTCCACCCCTGCATCCCTGCAGGAGGCAAATCAACCTCCCTGACCCCAGAAGCACATGGCAGCCAGCAGCAGCTCCCTATGAAGAAGCCTTGCTTTACACAAGAAGCCTGAGTGTTCTGCAAGGACTCCATAGAAGAACTTCTCCAGCACACAGGCACCTTTCCCCCCACCCACCCATCTTTGCAGATGCTGCACATACTCTCCATTGTAAAACAAAAGGACTTACAACATAAGTGGATTAAGCAGATGGCACAGCCATCCATTCTGATAACACAGCTGCAGATTGTTGGGCCATTTCAACTAATGACCATCCATGAAGCTGTACCATTACTGCTCTTTTCTTTCCTTTGTCTTTCTAAAGGTGTCACCAGTAGTTGAATGCCTTTGCAATTGCCCACCCATTAATTTTATTCTCTTGGCCATCTCCTGACCATTAGTAACTAGATTTTTCTAGAATTCCTGGGGACTATGTGACTTGGTGGCAGATGCCACAAGCCACTTCTAGGGTATATAAGAAGAGCATCTGCCCTTGTAAGAATTGAGTTTGACACCTCTGCTCTAGGGGGATTGGAAATGCTGCCAGAGTTCCCCCTTGAAATGGGCACCCAATAGTGGAGCAGGTGGGAGACTTAGCTGCTGGGCTGGGAGGACAGGGGGGTTGACTAGAGGCAGGAACAGCTTAGGATGTAGAGGAGCTGGACGTTTCCCCACCACTACCATCCTGAGATCCCTTCTCGTCCTCAAACAGTTTCATAAGCTGATCTTTTGGCAGTGCTAAGAGGTTTTTTTGTCTCCAACTCCATCCCATAAGCACATTGGGGAAACGAAGCTGTTCTTCTGATACCCCTGTTGATGCCTCAGCACAGCTGGGCCCCAGTGGCTGGGCAGAATGGGCTTCTTCCATGGGGACAGAAGGAGGGGGCTTCTTCACCCCAGGACAAACACCCTTGGCCCCCACCTTCACCCTCACTGCACTGAAAGGTGTACTGTGCACTGTCCATTTGTTCACAATTGGGGAGAAGTGTATATGGATCCTTAGGCCCAGGCCCAGTAACTTTGCCCTGCTGGGCAGGAGGACAGGTGGTGGCTCAGAGCCCAACACCACCCCAACAGGGACAAGTCCAAAACTTCCCACCCAGTTGGAGTGGAGACACTCTTTGAGGAGCCCAGTAGCTTTGACCCCCAGCCCTGACATGGGCAGGAGGACAGGTGGTGGCTCAGAGCCGTGAGACCATGCATAACACCACCCCAGCCAGGGACAGGTGCCAAAAATCCCACCTGGTTGGAGTGCAAACACTCCCTAAGGAGCCCCGGTTGCTTTACTCTGCTGCCCTGATGTGGGCAGGAGAACAGGTGGTGGTTCAGAGCCCTGAGTCCACAAACATTCCTCCCCAACTCCATAGTTCACTCCCTCCCTAGTCTCACTGACTCTCTGCATTTAATAAGTTGCATCGCCCTGGTACCCTGATGTGGGTGATGTGGCTCAGAACCCTGAAGCCACAAACACTCCTCCTCAACCCCACAGTTCACTCCTTTCCTCTGCCTCTAATAATCTTCTCTCTTGATCCTGATTCTACCACTGCCTGCTGCACAGACCTGCCTCCAGTCCATAATGAAATTAGGTTTATGGTTTAGTCTGTCTACTCCACCCAAGAAAAAAAATACATTAGCATACCTAAGATATATTTTTCTTGGTTCTGTCTATCCCACTGGAACAGAGGCATGCTGGGTAGGTTGTCTTCTGCAATATTCCAGTCTTGCTCATTTTGAATGCCTGACTCCCAAAGCTGAGCATGTTCATGTGAATCAAGTTTCAGAGAGTAGCTGTGTTAGTCTGCAGTGGAAGAGCTAGATTTAAGTCCAGTAGCATCCTAGAAACCAACAAGATTTTGAGGGTATAATGCTGCTGGTTGATTAATGCTGTCAGTGGTACAGACACAACATTCATTCATATGGTCAAAATGGAACTGTTAAGTGTTATACAAGCTGCACATTATAATCCTGAGAGATAAGCCAAGCAAATTGGTAAATTGTGAGAACACACCAAAGCCTGTTTCCTACAAGCTGCTGCTCCGCGCTCACTCTTCCTTGAGGAGGAGAAGAGAGCCAGTTTGGTGTAGTGGTTAAGTGCGCGGACTCTTATCTGGGAGAACCGGGTTTGATTCCCCACTCCTTCACTTGCACCTGCTGATGTGACCTTGGGTCAGTCACAAGCTCTGGCACAGCTGTTCTCTCAAGGACAGTTTGTGTTAGAGTTCTCTCAGCCCCACCTACCTCACAGGGTGTCTGTTGTGGGGAGGGGAAGGGAAAGGAGTTTGTAAACCGCTCTGAGACGCCTTTGGGCAGTGAAGGGCGGGGTATAAATCCAATCTCTTCTTCTTCCCTTTGATCCGATTTCACACCATTTGCTGCACGGCCACATTTTGCTCTGCAGCTTCGCCTGATTTCCTCCGTGTCTACTCAATCCTATTTTTTGAGAATTCAGTAGACGTGGAGGAAATCGGGTAAAATGCGGGGCAAAATGTGGCTGTGCAGCAAAAGGTGTGAAATTGACACGTACGATCAGGGCAAAGGGAAGAGCGAGCGTGGAGCAACAGCTCGTGGGAAATTGGCCCAACAGTAGCTATCTAGCCACGCTACCAAGTAACTACCTGAAATACCACTCATTTTAAACTGCTACCAGTTCATTGATGTAATCATACAAGTTGCTTAGGAACATGTGGACATTGCTTCCTTAGATTTAGTGTGATGTGCAAGTCAAGTACTGTGTATTTTCCTCCATGTTTTATATAAAAGGCATCATCCTTGAAAATATTCTCTCTTTCTCATCTGCTCCAAGTGTATTTCTCTAGGCACTACGCATTATGGACTCATCACAACATTCACAAGTGCTTCTGACAATGACTCTTTCGTGGCATTTAGTGAAGGGGCAAAGTTAGTTGATCTGTGTGTTGAGGAGCATTTTTTTAAAAAAAGATACCCAATTTCTTGGAAAATCAAGCTGAAGTACCAGCCATCTATGCACTGGGCTGTAACTGCACAACTGCTACAGCCATCTCATTCTGAAGCAGGTGAACTATTGCAGGGCCCCTGGAGATCTCTTGAAGTGATGCTATAATGAAACCATTCAGTTGCCTTAAAAGAATTTTTTCTTTCCTTCATCTCACTCAAAAGACATAAAATTCCTCTTTGGTCTTTTAAGATTTTTTGCCAAAGGGTTTAAAGTATTATGCTAGCAAATCAATATGTTCTTTTGAGCATCCTGTCGATAATGCATTCTTTCTTTTATGAGACATGTGATCAATCCTGAATCCAAAGACTCCACCAACTATCTCAGGGATTGCTTTCAGGCAGTAAGCTCAGTCTTGAAATGGTCAACATTACCTTGTACTAGATATTTGAAAATAATAATTTTTAAAACCCTTTTATAACAGGTCTGTGTGAGATAGTTGCAATAACTCGTTCTCTTTTTTCTTCTAAAATTTACTGATGATTTTTTTTTGGATAATGGTAATAAAACAATGGATGGCCAACAGAATTCTGAATGTGCTATGTTCATCTTTAAATCCCTCCATTCTAAGTGCAATAAATACATGGTTTTTTTCTCCATTAAAAGTATACTTTTCTCTACATCCTATCGGTATCACTCAAACAGTAATTTCTACCCACTTGCTTGTGTGCTTGTCTTCCAAAACTACATTCCATAGGTAATTGTTCCTGTTCAAAAACTGAAAGGCGGATTCTAGAAATGTTTTCTCACACAAGAAGCAGAAATATTCTGCTTTGGAAGAAAAGCCACACAAACCTTCAAACCATATGATCCCAAACAAGAATTAGTGGTAGCTGGGATATTTAAGGTTGCATTTACTTTTTCCCAAACTTTCAAACTATTTCTTTATCTAGCTTCCAAGAACATTTTCATTGCAGAAGAAGAAGAAGATGGGGCGCAAACCAGCTCACAGGCTGAAATTCAGCACAAACTTTGGCCTGATACTTTGAGTGTTTTCACATGGTGCCTATGAAGCAGATTCCTTGAAGAAGTTGCTTTTGAAATGGACTTAAGCTAGCATCCCCATTGTCAGACTCTTCATAATGATTTTTTTTTCCAGCAAGAAGTTGGCCCTAGCATAAAGAAATGTTTTTAGCATGAATCTGAACTGTTGATGCAAAGTTAATACAACCTCCACTGGTATCTACAGGCTGAGTTCAGACTGGCAGTTTGAAGCAGGAGCCAGTCGTGGCAAAATAGACCCGGAACAAACTGTTCCGTGTTTTCCTGGTCACACTGCGCCGACTGATGCGGGAGCATACCAGGAGGAGGCACGCGGCAGCATTCAGAGTGCTGGCCTGGAGGTGTGGCTGTAAACAGCTTTTTCCTGGTAAATCGGCTGGATGCCTATGTGTGTATGAGCGCATGAGAGCATGAGTGCATATTCTCATGCCCTCATGTGCTCATACACACATAGGCATCCAGCCAATTTGGGGAGGATCCCATTGCACCGGCACTGCATTGGGCGGTAGAGCAGAGCACAGCCAATCATATCGCTGCTGCCTTCTGCACAACACAGGTTGTTCCCGGCTTTTCGGCTGAGTGTTCACACTTCCGGGAAGCAAAATGAAGTGGGATAAACAGGTTCTCAGGAATTTGCTATCACTTTCTTTTCTTTCTTTTTTTTGACTTGCCCTAAATTGGGCAAAGTTTATTACTTTTTTGAAAGTTACAAAAAAGGAGCCATATATTTTAAAATAGCTAGCCAAATATCTTGCTCACATCATCATGTTTGCATACACATTCCCATCCCCCCCATTTTAATTTGTATTCAGTAACAAACACTATTAAACCAAGGATCTATTCCTGTTATAGAACTATTCTATCTGCTATATTTCATTTTATCTATAATATACTATTATTAATCTATTTTACTCCCTCGTGGATCACTGCCTTGTCGTGGCGAGGGGGCTTGCGTGGTTTGATGAGGCTGTGGGCTATGCTGTGGAGGGCCACCCAGGATGGACAGGCCACAGCAGAGAACTCAGACCAAGTGTGATCCCCTGGAAAAGGAAATGGCAACCCACTCCAGTATCTTTTCCAAGAAAACCCCATGGACAGTAACAAAAGGCTAAAAGATATGACGTCGGAAGATGAGCCCCTCAGGTCAGAAGGTGTCCAATATGCTACTGGGGAAGAGCAGAGGGCAAGTACGAGTAACCAAAGAAAGAGTGAAGCGGCTGGGCCAAAGCCGAAAGGACGCTCAGTTGTGGATGTGTCTGACGGTGAAAGGAAAGTCCGATGCTGCAGAGAACAATACTGCATAGGAACCTGGAATGTAAGATCTATGAATCAAGGTAAGCTTCAGGTGGTCAAAAATGAGATGGCAAGAATGAACATTGACATCTTGGGAATCAATGAACTAAAGTGGACAGGAATGGGCGAATTTAACTCAGAAGACCATTATATCTACTACTGTGGCCAGGAATCCTGTAGAAAAAATGGTGTGGCCTTTATAGTCAACAAGAGAGTGAGAAAGGCAGTATTGGGATACAATCTCAAAAATGACAGAATGATCTCGGTCCGAATCCAAGGCAAACCATTCAGCATCACAGTAATCCAAATCTATGCCCCAACCACTGCTGCAGAAAAGGCTGAAGTGGACCAGTTCTATGAAGACCTACAACAGCTCATAGAACTAACACCAAGATATGATGTCCTTATCATCATAGGGGACTGGAATGCTAAAGTAGGAAATCAAAAGGTAACTGGAATAACAGACAAGTTTGGCCTTGGAGAACAAAATGAAGCAGGGCAAAGGCTAACCGAGTTTTGTCACGAGAACACGCTGGTCATAGCGAACACCCTTTTCCAACAACCTAAGAGGCGTCCCTACACATGGACATCACCAGATGGGCAACACCGAAATCAGATTGATTATATAATTTGCAGTCAAAGATGGAGAAGCTCTATCCAGTCAGTAAAAACAAGACCTGGAGCTGACTGTGGCTCAGATCATGAACTACTCATTGCAAAATTCAGACTTAAATTGAAGAAACTTGGGAAAACCACAAGGCCATTCAGATTTGACCTAGATCGCATCCCCGATGAATATACAGTAGAGGTGAAGAATAGGTTTAAGGGACTAGATTTGATAGATAGAGTGCCTGAAGAACTTTGGACAGAGGTCCGTGACATTGTAAAGGAGGCAGCAATCACCGCCATCCCAAAGAAAAAGAAATGCAAGAAAGCAAAGTGGCTGTCTGATGAGGCTTTACACATAGCAGAGGAAAGAAGGAAAGCTAAAGGCAATGGTGAAAAGGAAAGATTTGCCCAACTGAATGCAGATTTCTAGAGAACAGCAAGGAGAGATAAGGAGGCTTTCCTGAATGAACAATGCAAAGTAATAGAGGAAAACAATAGATTGGGAAGGACTAGAGATCTCTTCAAGAAAAATGGAGAAATCAAGGGAACGTTCCATGCAAAGCTGGCCATGATAAAGGACAAAAACGGTAGGGACCTAACAGAAGCAGAAGAGATTAGGAAAAGATGGCAAGAATACACAGAAGAACTATACAAGAAGGACCTTGATGTCCTTGACAACCACGACGGTATAATCACTGACCTCGAGCCAGACATCCTGGAATGCAAAGCTAAATGGGCCTTAGAAAGCATTACTAACAACAAAGCTAGTGGAGGTGATGGTATCCCAGCTGAGTTATTCAAAGTCTTAAAAGAAGATGCTGTTAAAGTGCTGCACTCAATTTGCCAACAAATTTGGAAAACACAACAGTGGCCACAGGATTGGAAAAGGTCAGTGTACATTCCAATCCCAAAGAAGGGCAATGTCAAGGAATGTTCAAACTATCGCACAATTGCACTCATTTCACATGCTAGCAAGGTCATGCTCAAAATCCTACAAGTTAGGCTCCAACAGTACGTGGATAGAGAACTGCCAGAAGTACAAGCTGGGTTTCGAAGAGGTAGAGGAACTAGAGATCAAATTGCCAACATTCACTGGATTATGGAGAAAGCAAGAGAGTACCAGAAAAAATCTACTTCTGCTTCATTGACTATGCTAAAGCCTTTGATTGTGTGGATCACAATAAATTATGGCAGGTTCTTAAAGAGATGGGAGTACCGGACCACCTCACATGTCTCCTGAGAAACCTGTATAAGGGTCAAGAAGCAACAGTTAGAACCGGATATGGAACAACTAATTGGTTTAGCATAGGAAAAGGAGTATGACAAGGATGTATATTGTCACCTTGCTTATTTAATTTATATGCAGAGTACATCATGCAAAATGCTGCCCTGGATGAATCTCAAGCTGGAGTTAAGATTGCTGGGGAAAAGATCAATAACCTCAGATATGCAGACGATACCACTCTGATGGCAGAAAGTGAAGAGGACCTCAAGAGCCTCTTGCTCAGGGTGAAAGAGGAGAGTGCAAAAGTGGGCTTGAAGCTCATTATCAAAAAAACTAAGATCATGGCATCTGGGCCCATCACTCCATGGCAAATAGAAGGGGAAGTCATAGAAGTAGTGACAGACTTCACGTTCCTGGGATCCCAGATCACTGCAGATGGTGACTGCAGCCATGAAATTAAAAGACGCCTGCTCCTTGGGAGGAAAGCGATGGCAAACCTAAACAGCATGATAAAAAGCAGAGACATCACCTTGCCAACAAAAGTCCACATGGTCAAAGCAATGGTATTCCCCATAGTAATGTATGGCTGCGAGAGTTGAACTGTAAGGAAGGCCGAGCGCCGAAGAATAGATTCTTTTGAACTATGGTGCTGGAGAAGACTCTTGAGAGTCCCTTGGACTGTAAGGAAATCAAATCAGTCAATCCTACAAGAAATCAACCCTGACTGTTCCCTGGAAGGCCAGATCCTGAAGTTGAAGCTCAAATACTTTGGCCACACAATGAGAAGGGATCACTCACTGGAGAAGACCCTGATGCTGGGAAAGATTGAAGGTCAAAGAAGAAGGGGCCGGGAAAGGATGAGATGGTTAGACAGTGTCATCGACGCAACAAACATGAAATTGAGCAAACTTCAGAGGACAGCAGAAGACAGGAGGGCCTGGCGTAATCTGGTCCATGGGGTCGCGAAGAGTCGGACTCGACTGTGCGACTGAACAACAACAACAACAACAACAATCTATTTTATATCCATAAAAACAAAGAAGAAAAGAAACAGGCATAACTTAGCAGTTTGGCTATGCTAGTAAAGGCTATATATTTTTTCTGAATTAGCAATCTGGTCCCTCTAAATATTCTTCCATATTTTTGACACTGTTAGTTTTCAAAATCCCATTAATTAACAGGCCTAAACACAATGTGTTATATTTTCCCTAGGATCTCAGCTCTCACACTAACAATGCCATATAGCTTTTACCTTATCCTGTAACATTTCGTCTTCTCTCTCAAAATAGCTAAATCCATGCCCATTCTCTAATTAAATAGCTCATTAATTATATTTTCCCCCGCAATTCCTCTCTAAAAATTCAAACTGCCCATATCTTTCCATCCTCCTTCAATTAGGACATTACAAGTACAGAGGGTAAGTAATTTCAGATTAAAAGCCCATATTTTATAGCTTTCCTTAGTCAAAACAATGCAAAAATTAAAAATACTTTGCTTCAGGTTATATTCCTTAATCAATTGGATATCAAATAACACTGTAGGTCTGGAGAAGAAACACAAAGTATACAACCAGTTCTCGACAACTTAAAGGTTCCAATTTTGGTAGATCTTTATCCCATCAGTCAGTTAAAGCCATGCAGACTGTCAAAGAGTGCTACTTCAAATTATTTGTAAAGTTTGAGTTTCTCTTGCTTTCTTTGGAAATGTCTCATCAAAATTATTATTCTTTTATGTCTTTGATTTTTGAATGTCTCATCGTCTTCTGGTTTGCCTGTGTACAAAAACAGACAGCCTTGTCTCTCCAACTCTACATAAGCTGCATTATATCCAGCCAGCCCATCATAGAAGTAGCTGGGTAAATCTCTCATTGTAGATGTCGAATGTTGGGACAGGTCCCATCGCTTTCCATTTTGTGTAGTGGCTGACGTCATATGCTTTTGTGCCTCTATGATCTCCTCTCTCTCAGTGCCATCCAAGATCTTTCCCAACGCTTCAAACACAGCAGTTGTAATTTTTTCCACCAATTGGCTTTTTAAGCAGTCTTAAAAGCAGTCTTTTCCATCTGTCACGCAATCCCTCTCCTCAGTTGCAGCTGAAAAAGCCATCTCGCTTCTCAACAGACAGTTTGTAAACATTCACTGTGTAACTGCGCAGGCAAAGAAACTACAGACCACTGCCATTTTAGCTCCATCAGCCTGTTTCTCTTTCCATAATTCCAACAAAGTTCTCTGAGAGTGAAATAAGTCTCTGTAACAATATTTCCCAAATAGCAGATAGAAGGTTTCAAAGTATTATTTTGCCCCTATGTGTTTGATGCAATAACATTCCCAACCCTCTGCAGTGCCACCGACCATGGGAGTCTTCCACCTTCCTTTACCTCTGGGAAAGATTTATAGGGGCAATCAAGCGTCCTTTTCTGAGCTTGATGGTTGTAAAAAGAAGAAGAGGTTACTCACAGAATCTTTGCCCAGATGACATGTGGCAAGGTATAGAGGCTCTTATTTGGGGTTTGTTGTAGCTTTCCAACCATGAACTCCCACGGTTGGTCCTTCGGAGCTTTTGCTCAAGACGAACTGGAACCTGCACCCACTGTTGCCACAGATGGGGGGCTCAGTTGAAGTCTTCTGCTTCCAGTTCCTGCTCCCAAGGATCTGGTGGACCCTTGTCAAATCTGGAGGAGTCCAGATATGTCAAGAAAGTCCCCTAAAAAGACTCCAAAGCCTGGTGAGACTCAAAGAGAGCTGAGTACTCAACCACTCTGCCACACAGTAGCCCCGCCTCTCTGCTACCACTTTCAACAGGTATCTTTTAATCCCGGGAGCGAAGCGGAACAGCATGGGTTGCCTACGGGTGGGGAACGCCAGGCAGATGTGCCTGTGTGAATGCCCCCTTTAATCCATTTGGGAAACATGGCTAAAACGTGGCTATAGAGGGGCAAATTGCCAGTCTGAACTCAGCCACAGTGTCTCTTCACTGACAGCTAGTATCAGCATGGGAAACTTTGCAGGACTTTGCCTTTCAGTAATTAGGATCCTGCTTCAGCATGGATTTGTAAAAATATACATACATTTCTAATTCCTGAATGCTGGTAGCTAATGTATTATCATATGAATTTCAAGGCACTATGCACTTTGTATTCTACTTGTATTTGGAACTGTTGAATATTTTGTTGACGGACCTACCTTTTAATAATCAGGAATCTGCTTTAATATGAATGTTTGAAAAAATTATATCTAAATTTCTAATTCTTGAATACTGGAAGCTGGTGGAATTCCATATGTATTTCAAGGCACTTTGCACTTTGGATTCTACTTGTATTTGGAAGTGCTGAATGTTTTGTATGTTTTGTTTAATGGTTATGTCAGATGTGTTTGTTATATGTTAATTTTTTAGTATTTACATTGCAATTAAATACACCACACATACAACATTAAAATCTGAAATTAATATAATTTTTTTTAAAAATCACATAATATTAGTTTGCTTGTTTAGCCATTTCAACCTAACAGCTGATGGGTGGACCTACCCCACCCCCCATTAAGCTGAAAAGTCTGCAAGCTATTTCACCAAGTCAGTTTCACTTCCCTCTGCTTCAAAGTTGGGGAAACAAAACAGACAGGTGAAATAGCTGCCAGTCATTTCAACTTAACAGCTGATGGGCGCACTTGCCCCGCTATTAGGTTGAAATGGCTGTGAGCCATTTCACTGGTCAGTTTTGCTTCCCCATGTTTCAAAGGGGGGAGAGAGTGAAACAAACTGGTGAAATGGCTGCTAGCCATTTCAACCTAACACCTGTCAGGTGCACCTGCTGGGCAGGAGAAGGGGGGGGGGAAGCTTCTCAGGAGATCCTCGGCTGAGTTCAGACTGGCAATTTGCTGCCTGAGCCAGTCACAGCAAAAAAGCCCCGGAACAAACTGTGGGTATTTGGGTGTATGTGCACATGAGCGCTCATGCACTCATTTGCATAAGCACATTTTGCCAATTGGGGGAGGACCCCGCAGCGCCAGCACCACATTGGGCGGTGGAGCAGAGCACACCCAATCATATCGCTGCTGCCTTATGCATAACACGGGTTGCTCCCGGCTTTTCTTGTAGTGTTCACACTGCCAGGAAGCAGACAAATGTGGGATAAAGGCACTCTTTGGGGCTTTGCTACCACTTTTCTGAGGGATCTATTAAATGTGGGAGTGAAGTGGAACATCATGGGTTGCCTATGGGCAGGGAACACCAGGCAGATGTGCCTGTGTGAATGCCCCCTTTAATGCGGTTTTCAAACATTGCTGAAACAGGGCTCTACTGGGGCAAATCGCCAGTCCGAACTCAGCCCCCCTTTATCCCAGCCATAGCAAGCCATAGCCAGGAGAAAAGGGGAACTGAAATCACTGGACCAGTTCAGTTCGGGTGGGGGCCTTTTGGCTCAGTTTGAGATTCAGTTTAGGGGCCACCCAAAACCAGATTGGTACATTTATTATTTACATTTCTTGGATTTATCTCCTTCTACCCATTGACTCCAAAAACATATACCAGTTGCCCATAATACATTGACAACAGCAGCTAGTTTCCTTTTGTTCTGTCAGAAGCACACCAGGAAATCAGGATGTTATTATGGGAAATCTATGATATCATGTTTGTCACAATTCTCAGAAAAGTCAATGGATGCTTTATTAATGTAACCTTGTTGAGCTGAGACCTATCCCATGTCATCCTTGCAGAAATCTCCATGTTCCAATCAGTGTTATATTTATTAAATTTTATTAAAATATTTACATCCTGTCTTTCATCTTCGCTCAAAGTTATTTATTTCTGAAAAAAATGAGGAGTTACTACTTTTTAACCACTTTTTGGTTAGGGGGACCTTGAAAAACTGAATATAGCACATCACAGGAAGCTGCATCTCATCTGTTCATTAGCCAAAGTGCCATTTTGTGTGCAAGAACTAATTTGGATTCATCCTATAAGTTTGTTATGCATAACACAACATGAATTTTTAAAAAATTAATGTAGAGAGCTTGTAGGAGGTTTGTTAATATTCTCAATAAACATTCTTATACACATAGTTGTAGTATTCCCTGGAATGAAAGACCAGTTATCCTTATTCTAATTGCCAAAATGTGTGGATACCTATTCCCACCAACAGGGGGCTCACTCTCCCCCAACAGCTTTTCCTGCATAGTCAGTAGACTTCCTGGGTTTGTAGAAAAATCCAAAAAGTGAAGAAATCCCTTCAGGAATGGTTGAATTCCCCAAAAAAACTTTTGAAATGGCCTCTGCAGGGACCTAACGCCAGGCATCAACGGTGAGAGATTAGAACGTTCGGGGGGGGGGCTTCTAACTGGCTCTGTCAGTAAAAGGGTGGGGGAAGGGCCCTTTCCAGGCCTCTTTCAGCCTTTCAGGGAGGGAGGGAGGGAGCCTTGGGGCCAGGCCTCACAAGAGTTTCCAGTGCCAGGCTGGGGGATTTCTAGAGATTTTGCAGTGGACTCTAAGGAGGGCTGGGTTTGGGAAGGAAGAGGCCTCAGCTGGGTAAGCGGGGAGGCAGAAAAACAAAGAGAAAGATGACAGATCAGAAAGAGAGAGGAAGTCACATGCATGGAAATAGAGTAAGAAAAGAGGGGCAGAGGGGAGAAATAGTGTGAGCAGAGGAAGCAAAGCTGTGATGAATGAGATAACCATCTCACAAGTTTCTTGGGGGTCTCCACTTGTCTATATATCTAATTCTTAACAGTCCCCAGTGCCTTTGGATACTTATTTATGCAAACAGAGGGGCACACTCTCCCCAACAGATTTTTCTACAGACTCAGGGAACTCTGTGGGTCTGCAGAAAAATCCAAAAAGTAAAAAAACAAAAACAAAACCTTGGGGAGGTTACTTTTTGAAATGATTGCCACAGGGATCTACTCCTGGTCTTACCACATCTACAGTGAGAGATAGACTGGCTGATAGCCAGAGAGAGAGAGATAATGAGTGGGAGAAGAGGGAAGGAAGCAAAAGCAGAACTGGAGACCTACCTGTTTTGCTGTGGGATCCACTGTCCTCTCAAAACTTTCTCGAGGGGAGGCTTCTAACTTCTTCTCCCCCTCCACCAGCTGGAGAACGACTGACTGTATGGGAGTGAGAGAGAGACACAGAGAGAGAGAGAGATAATGGGTGGGGGAAGAGGGGAGGAAGCAACAGCCGAACTGGAGCTGGGATTGGGGAAGATTCCTTGCTGCCACTCACCCATCTCCAATGCTGTTTTTCCTGCAGTTTGAATGGCAAAATAGCAGAGGGGAGTTTTAAAGGACATCTGAGCCTGCAACTGCAAAGTCTTGTAAGTGGGAGAGAAGGATCATTCTCACCCCAATCTCTGTAGTTGTGGGCTCCACTGTCCTTTAGAAACATTCTCTCTTGTTTCTAACTGCTTCTCTCTCCACCAGTTTGGTCACTGCTTCTTCCCACTGCTTCTCTCTTCTGACTGGCTAGAAGCCAGAGGGAAGTTATAAAAGGACAGCTGAGGCATCATTAATGGATGGGTGGGCACAGTGACTGAGAAGTGGGGCATCAGTACCACACATAATAATACAACTTCAAAAGTATCTAATGAAAGAAAACACCCTGCCAAACTGAGAAAATCCAAAAAGCTAACAAATCAGTTATTGCGAGAAAGCCATTTAAACAGTAACCTACTATACTATTAAAAAAATATATATGCAACATTTTGTTCTGGGTCCCCACTTTTATATTATAAATATCATTTATAGATTAAGCAATGGCTGGGTGTAGTGGTTAGGAGCACAGACTCTAATCTGGGAGAACTGGGTTTGAGTCCCCACTCCTCCATATGCAGCTGCTGGTGTGACCTTGGGTCAGTCATAGCTCTCTCAGAGCAGTTCTGTCAACAGCCTGTTCTTGAAAGAGCTCTCTCAGCCTCACCTACCTCACAGGGTGTCTGTTGTGTGGGGGGGAAGGGATTGTAAGCCATTCTGAGATTCCTTTGGGTACTGAAAGGTGGGGTATAAATCCAACCTCCTCTTCTCCTCCTCTTATGCTGGATTACCTGAATTCCCAAAAATGTATCACAAAAGAGCACAGCTTTCCTCCACACCAACCTGGAACATCTGTCTCACCTCTGAGTCAACCAGATATAAATGCATGGGTACAATGCTCAAATATGGTATACACATGTGAACTACAATGTGTGCAGGCCCAGACTGCATAGTCAATAGTCTACATAAAGACTGGGGTGATTGTTTGATTTGCATTCATTTTAATACATTTCATGCATCTCTTAGGACATTATGTTCAAGCATGGATATATGGTTGCATCAGAAGGATCATGCAGTTATGAAACTTGTAGTAAGGAAAGGAATGCTGCATACCATAATGATTTTGTCCATAAAGTTCCCTGGGTATAGTTCTGGAAGGCAGCAAACAAATCACTTCATCATGTAGTCTAAGTAAATAAATGAACATATTCAAATGCTGATACTTCCCAACAAGCTTAAGTAGAAAAGGATTATGATGCAACTGTTTCTGAAAATTCTAGGGAGATTTGCCAAGCATTCACTGAGCTCACTTCAGCAACTGATGGTGATCCAGATACACTCTTTGTTGAACACACTGCATCTTCACAATCATTAAGCTGCACTTTTTGTAACTTGAAGTAAACCCAGGTCAAGCATTCTCACTAAAATAATTGCTGCAACACACCAGGGGAACTTTATCAGTAAAGCTCTTTGGCACCTCCAGAGTCCAACTGCAAAATGGGTCAGATCCCCTGGAATGGAACTAAATGTCATTAATCCTTAGGTTCAATGCAATCCATTAAGATAAACCTCATTAGTACTAATCTCTTTTACTAATTACAAAAGTTCCTTAAAGCTTCAAGATTGCATTATAGATAAGAAGACATATTAATTATACCCACATGACTTGAAATGGCTGCTTGAGTTCCCCTAAATTACTATTCTGGACTAAAAGTAAAACAACACATGGCAAAACCTAGGTAGTATCAAATGTCAACTACAGTCAATAATTTTAAGTTAATTTTGCAATTATATTGACCTTATTTTCACTCTAAAAGGAAATAAATTAAGTTCCTGAAATTGGACAACCCAAGAATAATGGAGCCCTACTTTAGGAAGATGAATACTGCTTAAGATGGTTCAGAAGAACCTGGTAATGGAGCGAGAGAATGTTTTCTGCCAAAGAACTGGCATCTGACACATCCAGCATGTTACATGTATAAAAATATACAATTATAAATACAGCAATTATTTCTGAAATGATTAGTGGCTTCAGTGGTTCCATAAAATCAAGAAGCACACTTTTCCTGTATGTTATATTATTTCCACAACAGCTACATTATTTAACAGATAATGGCCCAAGTTTCTAACAGCCCAGGTTTCTAACCAATACTATATTACTTGTCTAGCCAGTAAAACAAGGACCTGTGAAGCAATTGATACTACTGACTGAAAAGCGTTAACACTAAATCCTGCCCATCTGACCTTTAGTCCCCCAGGGCTGAACTTTGCCTGTGGTCTGACAGACTTCTGTAAGTTCTGCTTTTGCTTCTCTGTTTCTGTTCTGGCTCCATCATTGGCCTCTCAGATTCTGCCTTGGCCCACCCAGATGGTCTTCAACTCCTGGCTTCATATATTTTTGAAATTCAGAGTCAGCAATTGTACCCAGAAGGAAAAGAATAAAGAACCTGCCATCTCCGATGCATTCTGAACTTTAAAAAAAAGCTATTTTAAAATCTAAAAAGTATTATTGAACTCAGTGAAGTACTATGAAGGCTACATCTGCAGCTTGTTTTAATTTCTAGCCTTCAAGAGACAATTGTAGCACTTTTGGGTTTAGCTAATACTGTGATCTAAATCTACCCTTTGACTTTTAAGCTCTGATAGGACTTTAACACTCAAAGAACATCACCATAGAGACTGTTCTCATGATTTTCCAGAAAAAGACATAGAAGACTCACTGCATACTCTTGCCTACCCATCCAGGAGCAATTATAACCCACAAAAGTTGCAAGACAGATTGCATATTTAATTAATGCCAGGGACCTTACTTCATTCTGGTCTTCCTGAAAATAATATATTTCTAATTTTGTTTGCAATTATTATTCAGTCATTACATCTCTCTTATAACATAAATGTTAGTATGCCTCTTCAGAAAAAAGAAGAACCACCGGACTGACATCCAAAGTTTTTTTAAAAAATTGTATTCATTGGGCTACATAATTCATAGTGGTGATTGGGGGAGTTCTCTATTTCTCACAGTGTAAGAACAAATGGCTCATTAATTTTAAATGCATCAGTCTGAGAATGCTATCCTAGTCAGATAGAATAATGACTGACATTATGTAGAACACAAAGGTTTGAATACACATATTTAATCACCCTACATTCATACACATTTGTATTGTGAAAACTGTTACGAAGAAGCAACTGATGAGGCATATAAGCGAGGACAAGGAAAGGAAAGGAAGCATGTGATCTCGGTACAAATATGGGTAGTCTAGAACAAGAGGCTTGGTTCAAATGTGTGTTTTCTGAAAGGTAATATGCTTAAGACCTGTTCACATGTTACAGTGAAAACATGTACATCTTTCATCTATGTGTGTATATCTGTTCGTAAGAAAGAGCCAACATGCATTCACTTCACAAGGAAACTGGGGACCAGTACCTGGATAAACATGGGGTTTGTATTACACATTTGGCTGTAAATGCATTGACTGTAATATGAGAATTACTCAGCACGCATACAAAGAACAATGAAGTGTATACTGTCCACAGATTGTACATGCATTCCCTGTAATTTTGGATTGGGCCAGAGTGTCCCAGATAACAGTATATAGTAAAATGAACAGTGGATGGGCATGTGCAGATGGAAGGCTTGCATACGAGAGGGTCTGAGATGCAGCACATCTCTGTGTTCTCTGCATATTTCAAGATACACTTGTTCTGGATGCCTTTTGTCAGGCCTGATTCAGTACTGGTATGCATTTAAGAAACCCTAGGCATCTGCAACTGTGATGGAAGCCACATTTATTATTTAATGAAATAATAAATGATTGTCATGGGCACAATGTAGGTGAATGAGGCCAATATGGGTGGAGACAAGTAAGAAGCAGTCCTGAAGAAGGTGATCCTTGGACCATGTTGGAATGATCCAGAGCAGGCTCATAGAGTGAGGTGGAGCCTGTACCTGTGTGTGTTCTGCAAGACACCCAGTTGACACACATTGCAGACCTCCAGAGCAGCATTCTGGGAGATCACAGCAAAGCTTCTCCTTCCCCCACCCCCACAGCCCCTTGCCTCTGCCCTTCAGCATCTCCCTCCAGGACTGAAGATTATTCTTGGGTATGTGTTCAGTCTGTTTGCTGTGGTTTTGAATATTGTAATAATTGTTTACAAACTGCGATGCTATTTTTTTAAAACTGGGGGGAAATATAAAATGTGTCCAACTTGGGGGGGGGAAGAAACCCTAGAAATCTAGTTAGCTTTCCTATACCTGATCATTTAGCTTCTAACCAGGGGTACATCACAGTAACACTATGGGTTTGTTCTGAGTATAGTACACAAGTAAATGCTATTAGAGAGTCTCTGCTTCGATTCTAAGCTAATTTTATTACAGCATAAGTATTTTGAATTTAACATAGAATAAGTCAACAAAACTTTATACCATCCATCCATCACTGTTACATAGATAATTAAAGGAGAGCAATTACATGAGTCCATAAGAGTTCCTTACCTCAAAAATAAGTGGGTCACAGGCAAAGAGACCCATCTAAGAAGAAGCTCTTGATCGATACAACTTACCATATCTATAGGATTTTAAAATTATCTCCTAACAATAGCTAACTGTCCCACTTCATTAGGGCACAAATTCTTGGCTCGCTCATCCTTATTCTAATAGCCAAAATGTGCGGATATCTATTCCCACCAACAGGGGGCTCACTCTCCCCCAACAGCTTTTCCTGCATAGTCAGTAGACTTCCTGGGTTTGTAGAAAAATCCAAAAAGTGAAGAAATCCCTTCAGGAACAGTTAAATTCCCCAAAAAGCCTTTTGAAATGGCCTCTACAGGGACCTTACTTCAGGTAGATTAGAATGTTCGGGGGGGGGGCTTCTAACTGGCTCTGTCAGTAAAAGGGTGGGGGAAGGGCCCTCTCCAGGCCTCTTTTGGCCTTGGAGGGAGGGAGGGAGCCTTGGGGCCAGGCCTCACAAGAGTTGCCAGTGCCAGGCTGGGGGATTTCTAGAGATTTTGTGGTGGACTCTAAGGAGGGCTGGGTTTGGGAAGGGAGAGGCCTCAGCTGGGTATAATGCCACAGAGTCCACCCTCCAAAGCAGCCATTTTCTGCAGGGAGACAGACTTCTGCTGTCTAGAGTCCAGTTGTAATTCTAGGGGGTCTCCAGGTACCATTTGGAGGTAGGCCACTGTAGGCCTGGCAGTAGTCTAGGGTTGCCAGGTCCCCCCTGATTTGCATGACTCATCTAGCCTTGGCTGCTTGCCAGCATTCATCAGCAGCCACCCTATAAAAGCCAGTGAGGTGCAGCAGTTAGAGCTTCAAAGTAGGGTCTGCAAGACCCAGGTTCAGATCCCCATCTTGCAGTGGAAGGTGACTGCGTGATTTTGGACCAGTCACATATTTCAGCCTAACCAACCTCACAGGGTTGTTGTGCAGATACAAAGGAGGAGGAAATAATGAAAGCTGCTTTGGCCCACACTGTGAAGAAAGACTGTAATTTTCCTAGGTAGAGGTTGGGGGGTGGAGATGGAAAACAGGAGACAGAGAGGCAGATAAAGGTAGGTTGGCTGTTTCTTGCGGGTCTCCACTTGTCCTTATTCTAATAGCCAAAATGTGCGGATACCTATTCCCACCAACAGGGGGCCCACTCTCCCCCAACAGCTTTTCCTATGTAGTCAGTGGACCTCCTGGGTTTGTAGAAAAATCCAAAAAAGTGAAGAAATCCCTTCAGGAACGGTTGAATCCCCCCAAAACCTTTTGAAATGGCCTCTGCAGGAACCTAACTCCAGGCATCAACGGTGAGAGATTAGAATGTTGGGGGGGGGCGCTTCTAACTGGCTCTGTCAGTAAAAGGGTGGGGGAAGGGCCCTTTCCAGGCCTCTTTCAGCCTTTCAGGGAGGGAGGGAGGAGCCTTGGGGCCAGGCCTCACAAGAGTTGCCAGTGCCGGGACTTCCAGTTGACAGCGTGGCAATGGCGGCCACTGCTCCCAAGGCTCGGGAGAGTGGCTAGCACATCAGCAGTCTGGAGGGGGGCTACAGAAGTGGCCCCTCCACGGAACCCTGGGTAAGGGTTCCTAGCCAGAGGGCTTTAAGGAGTTGCCTCTTCAGTGGTGGAACTCCGCGGAATTGAGGCGCTTCTTTGCCCTAACGGTCCTACTGCTGGTGGCTGAATGGCTCTAGCTAGGTTGACCGGGGCAAGTGAAGGAGATTGAGCGAGATGCGACAACTGAGGCGAGGCTGCAGGCAGCCGAGGTTGAACGTGAGTTCAATGCAAACGATTTTATGAAGAAACGGCAAATTCCCTGCCCCTTTGTCTTATCGGTTTGGAGGGAGCTGCCCCCCCACATGAGCGGCAAATAGAAGAAAAAGGGTGGGTGCAGGGAAAATAGAAAAGCTGTTTGGTTTTGAGAGACTTACCAGAGCAGATTTTATGCATAAGCGAATTTCAGAGGTGGTGAAGGAGCGGTTGGTTTCTGTAAATAATAACCCAAGATGTCGGGTGTCGGGAAGAGGGTAGCGAAACTGAAACCTCCGGGCAGCCAGAGTCCTAAGCCGGAAGAGGAGGGGCCAGACATCATAAGACATCTAGCGGATACGCTTAAGCCAGTCATGGATCAACTCGCTGGTATTAACCAGCAGTTAGCCGTCTTAAACCAGACGATGGCAGCGCAGCAGCTCCAAGTGGTGGAAACGGTTAAACAAACGGAGCAGACGATTGCAGAAGTGAAGGAGATGCACTCCGAACACAGAAAGTTGAAGAAAAGAGTGGATCAAGCGGTGAATAAGCAAAATCATCAAGAACATAGGCTTTTGTCCTTGCAAATGGAAAAAGCTAATATGATCCTCAGATTTCAAGGGGTGCCAGAGTCTTTGAAGGAAGATTTAAAGAAGCTCCTTAGTGATCTTCTCACACCAGTTGTAGGCTTAAAAGCGGAATAAATTATGCACGACATTGAAACAGCGTATAGGGTGTATTCAAATTACACCAAAAAGAATAGCCTACCTGGTGAAATATCAGTCAGATTTTCAAGAAGACAAACTAGGAATGCAATTCTATGAGCAACCTCAGCAGCTCCATTGAAAATGGGGAACGACAGTATTAAGGTTTTAAAGGACATACCATTCGAGATTCATCAGAAGCGGAAAAGTTACAAGGACGTGATACTCTTTCTCCAAACCAACCAAATCGGATATAAATGGGTGGTCCCAGAAGGAGGAGTTTTTAAGATGAATGATAAGAGAGAGAAGACTGACTCCATGTTTAAAGCCAAGGAATTTCTTAAACGTCACCTGGGGACTAAAGAAGATGGTGAAACTGGTTCGAGTGGCTCTGCTCCCTCCGAGACGGACAAGGACCTGGTGGCAGAAGAAGGTGTTGATGCCCGAAGACCAACTTATGCATTTAGGGACAGGAAACTTAAGTAAAGGCAGAAGGACTCCGAAATTGGCCTTTATGAAGCGAGCTTGAGAGATGCTCTGGAATACTCTCATAACAACTAATCAGCTAATTCTGAAATAGGGAAAGTTAGACAGGAACTCGCAGTATCCATGTATTCTAACTGTGTAGTACTAACATAGATGCTAACGGGGTGGAAGATCTCCTACTCTTGGGTTTTTAGTTTAGTGTGGGTTTGCTTTTCTTTCTCCCTTAGTGTTAGTTCCCCTTCCTTTTTTTACTTTAGT
This sequence comes from Gekko gecko, assembly GCA_029375565.1. Lineage (NCBI taxonomy): Eukaryota > Metazoa > Chordata > Lepidosauria > Squamata > Gekkonidae > Gekko > Gekko gecko. The sequence continues at coordinate 70,158,572 of JAPDNY010000005.1, read as the reverse complement.
TTGTAGTCTATATAAAATGCAAATAAATAAAAAATCCCCTTTGGGGGGCCAAAAAAAAGAAAGAGTTGCCAGTGCCAGGCTGGGGGATTTCTAGAGATTTTGTGGTGGACTCTAAGGAGGGCTGGGGTTGGGAAGGAAGAGGCCTCAGCTGGGTATAATGCCACAGAGTCCACCCTCCAGAGCAGCCATTTTCTGCAGGGAGACAGACCTCTGCTGTCTAGAGTCCAGTTGTAATTCTAGGGGGTCTCCAGGGCCCATTTGGAAGTTGGCAACACTAGGCCTGGAAGCAATCTTGGGTTGGCAGGTCCCCCCTGATTTGCATGACTCACCTAGCCTCGGCTGCTTGCCAGCATTCATCAGCAGCCACCCTATAAAAGCCAGTGAGGTGCAGCAGTTAGAGCTTCAAAGTAGGGTCTGCAAGACCCAGGTTCAGATCCCCATCTTGCAGTGGAAGGTGACTGCGTGATTTTGGACCAGTCACATATTTCAGCCTAACCAACCTCACAAAGTTGTTCTGCAGATACAAAGGAGGAGGGAATAATGAAAGCTGCTTTGGTCCCCACTGTGGAGAAAGACTGTAATTTCCCTAGGTAAAGGCTGGGGGTGGAGATGGAAAGCAGAAGACAGAGAGGCAGATAAAGGTAGGTTGGGCTGTTGGGTGGGAAGGAAATAGAGTTGCCAACTCCAGGTTGGGAAATCCCTGGACATTTGAGGGGTGAAGTCTGGAGAGGGTGGGATTTGAGGAGGGGAGGAACTTCAGACTGGGGTAATGCCATAGACTCAACCCTCCAGCCATTTCCTCCATGAGAACCACCATTGCCAGCCTCTGGATGAGGACTGGAGATCACCCAGAATTACAACTGTTGTCCAGGAGACAGAGATCAGTTTCCCTGGATAAAATGGCTGTTTTGGAGGGTTGATTCTATGGCATCATACCCTGCTGAGGCTGCTTGCCTCCCCAAGCTTCACTGTCCCAAGGCTCCACCCCCAAATCTCCAGGAATGTCCCAACCTGGAGCTGGCAGCCCTAAGGTGAATTGATCTCTGAAGCTGGGAGATCCATTGTGATTCCCAGAGTGCTGCCACTGCTGCTGTGGGGGGAGAGGAAGCAGGTGGGTGGCTGAGAGCACTGCCACTACTGCTACTGCTGCTCTACAGGGAGGAAGCAGGTAGGAGGCTGGGGGAATGATGGGGGCAGAAAGAAATAATCTTGCAGGTCTCCACTTGTCCTTATTCTAATAGCCAAAATGTGTGGATACCTATTCCCACCAACAGGGGGCTCACTCTCCCCCAACAGCTTTTCCTGGATAGTCAGTAGACTTCCTGGGTTTGTAGAAAAATCCAAAAAGTGAAGAAATCCCTTCAGGAATGGTTGAATTCCCCAAAAAGCCTTTTGAAATGGCCTCTGCAGGGACCTAACTCCAGGCATCAACGGTGAGAGATTAGAATGTTGGGGGGGGGGCTTCTAACTGGCTCTGTCAGTAAAAGGGTGGGGGAAGGGCCCTTTCCAGGCCTCTTTCGGCCTTTCAGGGAGGGAGGGAGGGAGCCTTGGGGCCAGGCCTCACAAGAGTTGCCAGTGCCAGGCTGGGGGATTTCTAGAGATTTTGCGGTGGACTCTAAGGAGGGCTGGGGTTGGGAAGGAAGAGGCCTCAGCTGGGTATAATGCCACAGAGTCCACCCTCCAAAGCAGCCATTTTCTGCAGGGAGAAAGACCTCTGCTGTCTAGAGTCCAGTTGTAATTCTGGGGGGTCTCCAGTTCCCATTTGGAGGTTGGCAACTCTAGGCCTGGCAGCAGTCTAGGGTTGCTAGGTCCCCGCTGATTTGCATGACTCACCTAGCCTCGGCTGCTTGCCAGCATTCATCAGCAACCCCTGGATGAAAGCCAGTGAGGTGCAGTAGTTAGAGGTTCAAAGTAGGGTCTGCAAGACCCAGGTTCAGATCCCCATCTTGCAGTGGAAGGTGACTGCGTGATTTTGGACCAGTCACATATTTCAGCCTAACCAACCTTACAAAGTTGTTGTGCAGATACAAAGGAGGAGGGAATAATGAAAGCTGCTTTGGTCCCCACTGTAGAGAAAGACTATAATTTCCCTAGGTAAAGGCTTGGGGGGTGGAGATGGAAAGCAGAAGAAAGAGAGGCAGATAAAGGTAGGTTGGGCTGTTGGGTGGGAAGGAAATAGGGTTGCCAACTCCAGGTTGGGAAATCCCTGGACATTTGAGGGGTGAAGTCTGGAGAGGGTGGGATTTGAGGAGGGGAGGAACTTCAGACAGGTGTAATGCCATAGACTTCACCCTCCAGCCATTTCCTCCACGAGAACCACTATTGCCAATCTGTGGGTGAAGACTGGAGATCACCCAGAATTACAACTGTTGTCCAGGAGACAGAGATCAGTTTCCCTGGATAAAATGGCTGCTTGCTTCCCCAAGCCTCACTGTCCCAAGGCTCCACCCCCAAATCTCCAGGAATGTCCCAACCTGGAGCTGGCAGCCCTAAGGTGAATTGATCTCTGTAGCTGGGAGATCCATTGTGATTCCCAGAGCACTGCCACTGCTGCTGGGGGGTGGGAGAGGAAGCAGGTGGGTGGCTGAGAGTACTGCCACCACTGCTGCTGCTGCTCTGAGGAGCAGGGAGGAAGCAGGCAGGAGGCTGGGAGAGTGATGGGGGCAGAAAGAAAGAATGATGGTGTGGTGGGCAGAAAGAGAGAGAAAGAGTGACGGGGTGGGGAGGCAGAAAAACAAAGAGAAAGATGACAGGTCAGAAAGAGAGAGGAAAGCACATGCACGGAGGAGAACTAGAGAGTAAGAAAAGGGGGGCAGAGGGGGAAAATAGTGTGAGAGAGGTAGGGGGTGAGCAGAGGAAGCAAAGGTGTGATGAATGAGATAACCATCCCGCAAGTTTCTTGCGGGTCTCCACTTGTTATCTTATAACTTCAAACACAAGACAAGGTTATCTATACTTAATATAACTTTTTAGAATGTGTGTATTTGTGTGTGTGTGTGTTAGTTCATTCTCACTATATAAAGTCTATTTAAAAACAATTACAAGGTTTTCATACATATGAATAACTTTTGGCCCCCAAGTACTCCCATCCTTGAATCATGTCTTCACTTCTGTGAAGCAGGATATTCTTGCAATTCTTAGATGCTTCTGCACTTGGGTCTCAACCTATTGTATCTAATCTAGTGATGATTGTTTGGACAGCTTCTAATCTATACAAGGTGATATAATTGTTAGTGCTTTGTAGTCTTCTTACTGATCTTCAAGGCTATTCTGTTCTGAGTCTCTAGACTGACTCCTTGGCATGCATCCCTGAGAGGCCAGATTTGTTCAATTTGTGTGTGCTGCAGTATCTTCTATAATCTTTGTAGTCCAATCCATAAGAACATGCCAATGTTGGATCAGGCCAATGGCCCATCCTGTCCAACACTCTGTCACACAATGGTCAAAAATATCAGATGCCATCAGGAGGTCCATCAGTGGAGCCAGGACACTAGAAGCCCTCCCACTGTTGCCCCCCCAAGCACCAAGAATGCAGAGTATCACTTGCCCCAGATCAAGAGTTCCTACCTATACCTTGTGACTAATAGCCACTGATGGACATCTGCTCCATATGTTTGTCTAATTCCCTCTTGAAGCTGTCCATGCTTGTAGCCACCACCTCTTCCTGTGGCAGTGAATTCCATATGTTAATCACTCTTTGGGTGAAAAAGTACTTCCTTGTATCCGTTCTAACTCAACTGCTCAGCAATTTCATTGAGTGGCCATGAGTTCTTGTATTGTGAGAAAGGGAGAAAAGGACTTTGTTCTCTACCTGCTCTATCCCATGCTTAATCTTAAAAACCTCGATCATGTCACCCCTCAGCCGTTGTTTCTCCAAGCTAAAGAGACCCAAATGTTTTAACGTTTCTTCATAGGGGAAGTGTTCCAACCCTTTTATCATTCTAGTTGCCATTTTCTGCACTTTTCCCAAAGCTATAACATCCTTTTTGAGGTGTGGTAACCAAAACTGTACACAGTACTCCAAATGAGGTTGCACCATTGAGTTATAAAGGGACAGTGTGATACTGGCTGATTTGTTTTCAATTTCCTTCCTAATTATCCCAAGCATAGCATTGGCCTTTTTTTATTGCAGTCGCACACTGTCTTGACATTTTCAGTGAGTTATCTACTATGACTCCAAGATATCTCTCTTGGTCAGTCTCTGCCAGTTTGGACTGCATCAACGTGTATTTATAGTTAGGATTTTTGGCTCCAATATGCATCACTTTGCACTTGGCCACATTGAACCCCATTTGTCACATTGACATCCACTCGCCTGTCCTTGACAGATCCCTTTGGAGTGCCTCACAATTTATTTATTTATTTTTTATTAATTAGATTTATATCCCACCCTTCCAACAAGGGCTCAGGGCGGTAAATATAAAGGCACAGGCCATACATAAACAATGAATCCTCCCTGGTTCTCACTACACTGAACAACTTCATATTATCTGCAAATTTAGCCACTTCACTGCTTATTCCCAGCTCCAAATCATTAATAAACAAGTTAAAAAGCATCAGACCAAGTACTGATCCCTTTGGTACCCCATTGCTTACCACCCTCCACTGAGAAAATTGCCCATTTATACACAGTCTCTGTTTCCTATTAATTATTATATTCACTCCCTGTTTCCAGCAACTGTTCTCCTATATTTCTGTTCGTATCCCTGACACACTATTCATGTGCCACCTAACTGGATCCCTTGTAGCCCAGAGGTGCTTCCTTCACTCAAGGGTAGCCCCAACAACAGGGGCACCCCACTTTCTAACCTGAGCCAACGACACACAAACCCAGACCAAGGAAGACACTCCTGGTTCTGAACCACAGAGCTAGCAAAAGCCCTGGAAAAGGGTCTCCATTTTCAGGTGGCATAAAAGGCAGCCCTTAGAGGAAAAAAACCTCCAGTCTTCTCTCTCACCCCAGCAAAAGGTATGCATATGAAACAATGGCAGTTCCACCAGTTAAATTTCTAAAGGCTATTCAGTTGCCACCTGGCACATAGCCCTTCTATCTCCAGAACTTCACCTATCCCTTTTGTGTGACCCCATGTCTATGTGAGAATCCTTTGTATCCAAACCTGTCCTTTTCTGCTCCATCTCTCAGGATACCAAGATAAACCAATCATACATTTAAATGTTTAGTGATCCTTCCTGACGTTAATCAGGGACTTGTCTCCCACTTTTTGTCTACACTTGGGAACCTTTTCAAACTGCCTTGACTGGACCATTAGTAGTCAGAAAACCCATTCAACTAGCTACCCAACACCTGGCTTAATCTCATCAAGGCCATTGTTAAGCCTGACTCTACCTCTCTGGAATGTCATTGGTTACATCCAGGTCTGGGTCCTCCTGATGCTGCACCCCCTGGGACCCAGAATTGGCCAGGCAGTCTTTTGTATTTACCTGAGACAAGCCCTTCAAGACCTCCTATTGGTCAACATTGTTTTCCAAAGTTTATATCCATTCACGCATGCACACACATACTCCCTATCTCTCTGGGCCCCCTATAGTGCATAACTTGTGGTAGCTGTTGACGCTATTGTTTTCAAGGACTTCTGCACATCTGGACAGGTAGCATTACCCAGTAACTAACCCTTCTATTCACTATCAATTACCTCTGCTTTCTTAGCTCTATAGTGTTTGCTCTTTTTGAATGTGCTTGTAATTAGGGAAATACTTTAGTAAAAACTATTTGATTTACTGTTCAAATCTCGAGTTTTCCTACTGTAGCGGACCTCGGTATACAAGTGGTATGCATTCCTGCACCCCCCTGGCCTATCCTGCCGCATAGCTAACTTCCCCAAGCAACAAGGCAGGCCATTGGCGGTAACACTCTGTCAGTGAAGGAAATGCACACTGTGTCTGTGGTGAAAAGCACCACAACAGTATCCTCAAATACACCTTTGCATTCTAACTTCAAGGGAATTAATAGCAATCTTTCTTTTATTGTTGACATTATTGGTATGGGTACTAACCTCACCCACTCCTCCCAGTGATTCCAGCTGATAAGAATAAGGCCTTCTAAAGAGCCAGTTTGGTGTAGTGGTTAAGTGCACGGACTCTAATCTGGGAGAACTGGGTTTGATTCCCGACTCCTCCACTTGCACCTGCTGATGTGACTGTGGGTCAGTCACAAGCTCTAACACAGCTGTTCTTGAAAAAGAGCAGTTTGTGTCAGAGCTCTCTCAGCCCCACCTACCTCACAGGGTGTCTGGTGTGGGGAGGGGAAGGGAAAGGAGATTGTAAGCCGTTCTGAGACTCCTTTGGGTAGTGAAGGGCGGGGTAAAAATCCAATCTCTTTTCTTCTTCTTCTTCTCTTGGGATTCTGTTTCTTCAGTTACACTCGTAACATTTTCCTCTAAGTATTCCCACTGAATGAAATGGGAAGGACAATGCAGAGATTTCAAAAGGTCAGATATTTTGCCTTGTGGGAGTAGGGTTGCCAGGTTGTTGATTGTTGCTGTTTCTACTGCTGGACAAAACTTTTAAGACCACCAGCCTCTGTGCCAGTATGCCACTTCAGGATAGAACCTGGAATTGACATGGGTAGCTCTAAGAATCATCTCTATGGCAAAATCTATGGCAAAATCCTAAAAGTTACCCATTGTCACTTCTGAGCTGTACCTGGAAGTCACTTGGTGACACTGGTGATGTCACCAAAGTCACATGCCCCCCACCCATATCTCCACCTCCAGCCCTCCCAATGTTTGCCAGGCTCTACAACTCTGTGTGAGAGTGAGCCAGTGTATTCAGCAGCGGTTTTTATTACTGTCAAAGGTGGGCACTCCTCAACAGGAAACTCACCTAACTTTAATCTTGCATTATTCTGATGAACAAAATTTTGAAACAGGATATAATACCAGATACCTGACAATTGCTCTCTGTTGTATTCTTTGTTTTGCAAGGGATTTGTATGAATGTGTAAATAGCACATTCTATAGTACCAAATATGCAAATATGTGTGCATAGTATAAATATTACTTGCAACACGTACATTTTTGTCTTTGGGACTTTCCTTTGATATATGTACAACATTTTGACTTTTATCAATGTGTACAGTGTAGTGCCTTTTTATAATTTGTATAGCAGCAGAGGTAGCAGGAAGGAGGGAGAGAGGACTCACCTCTTCATCCCTTTTTTGAGAGCCAGTTCGGTATAGTGGTTAAGAGCAGCAGGACTCTAATCTGGAGAACCAGGTTTGATTCCCCACTCCTCCACATAAAGCCAGATGGATGACTGGCCAGTCACAGTTCTCTCAGCCCCACCTACCTCACAGGGTGTCTGCTGTGGGGAGAGGAAGGGAGGGTAATTGTAAGCTGCTCTGAGGCTCCTTTGGGTAGTGAAGGGCAGGGTATAAAACCAGCTCTTTGGGTTCTTCCACACTGTCATTTTTGTCACTCGTTTGTCCCTATTGCTTCAGGGTTTTTTCCCCCAGTGTGTTTTGCTCTCTCTAGTAGTCCTGGGGGAGCAAAATAGATATGGAAAAAGTGGGGGGAACCCAAAGCAATAGGGACAAATGAGTGAAGTACATTTCCAGGGGCTCATACAAGAGATCCTTCTTCATTAAGAATACTGCCTATAAGAGATGGAAAACCATTACACAGAGAGTACAGTTAGATAAAAGTTCACATAATGAAATATTTAATATTATTGTATAGTTAAGATGGTTAGTTGAATCAACACTAAGAAATTCAAAAGAAGCAGTATGTTGTATATTTCCAGTGGTCTGAGATCTTGACTGCAACCCTGCACATAATTAGGCTGTTTAAATTCTGTTGAAGTCAATGAAATTTAAGCAGCTTAACTGTGCACAGAACACATGAGCCTATTTACATATATCCATTAATACCAAATGAGTCTTTTAATGACTTTTAAACAAATTCGCCCATTATTGCTTGATTAAGGATGATATGAACTTGATATTTTCTAAACGTTTCACACGACAATGTCATCATATAGCATGGAGTTTCAGTGTAATAGACTTGTTGCTGACTGCTTCAATATTAATGAAATTTGCAGCTTACCACATCCACTCACCCCTCCATATACACCCACAAATCATTCAAAAACTGAGTTCATACAAGTTGTACTTTGCATCAGCCTTTGTCAACAGCAAAGATAGAATATTTCAAAAATGGCACAACAAAAAATGGCTGTGTATTGTCCCCACCCCATTTAATCATTTAATGGAATAGCCCTGCATGAGTAAGGGATTTGTGAGATAGAACTGCTCAGTAGGTGTGGATGGAATAATATTTATAATTTATAATCTGTTGAAATGCCTGAGGTGGCTCACAAAGACATAACAATAAAAGAAAATTTAAAAATACAAAAAATTCAAATCACAAATAAAAAGCCACAAATAAGACAGAGCAGGTTCACATGGGAGTAAATAATCCTAAAAATATCCTGGGTCCAGATCTTTTAGGGCTTTAAAGGTAAGTTGTGTGGAATCTCCGCCCCCCCCCAAACACACACTCACCAAAGCTATAGTGAGCCAAGAGAGCACAAACTGTAGGGCTGGGTGGGGAGGTAAGGACCCCAAAACAAGTGCCAATGCCAGCAAGGGCAGGAAAACCATAAGATGCCCAAGCAACTTTGGGTGATTCTGCATTGGCTTTTCCCTCTGCTGTTTTACCAAACCCATGTTGGAACAGATATTCCCCTCTGCATTGCATGCTGCTTTCACTTTCTTTGATTATCGGGTTTTATGGTACCTTCTGCATAGATTTATGGCTGTTCAGGGGTGACTTCGCAGTCAGTCTGGTGTTGCCCTGGGGTATTTGAATGTGGTTTTGAGCTGCACCTTTTCCTCAGTGTAGATAAAATGTGGAGTGAATGCCAGATGTAGAATCACCCTTTGCTACAGCAGTGATGCCACTTGGAATCTGGATGTCTTGCAGGAAATTGCTATGGACTTGCAGCACAGAGAGAAACAGGATGTTTGCCCCATGGGATCTCAGGACTGTAGTGTCTACAAGCTGGGAAGGAGTTGCCTGGAGCAAAAACTGGTGACTGAGAATCCCCATCCATCCTTACTATGATGAACCCTTGCTGGGGGACTGGAAGCAAATAGTACTAGTGTGATTAAGCATAAGGGAAGGAATTAAGTGGGAGGTGGGAGACAAGCACGTAGCTACAGTGGGGCATTTCAGGGTCCAGACCCTGACTTCCTGCCAGGGCACCACAACCTTCTTTCAGCCCATGTCCCCCTGACAGTCTGGCAAGAGGTGGCAGCCGCCATAAACTCCCCCTGAACCACTATGGCCACTTCTCCTTGCCTTCCACCTGTGTCACACCTTTCTCTGGGCCAGTCCCCGATCAAGAGGTGACCTCGGCCACACTCCCCGCCTCTGTGACTCATTCTGACTCAGAGACTGCTGGGGCTCTGGCTTAGCTGCCAGGAAATATAATAACAAGATTACTGGATGGTCACAGTCACAACTCAGATGCAAAAATGATCAAAAGAAACTATGAAAAGTGTGCTAGACAATGTTTAGATATCCAACATGAAATTCTTGTACAAAATGTCTACAATAGATAAACATGTATAGTGTCCAAAATAATATTTATGGGTGAAATTTTACAGTCCAGGACAAAACCCCGGCACATGCACATAAAGATGATAGAGTTTTGTCCTGGACTGTAAAATTTCACCCATTAATATTATTTTGGGCACTATACATGTTTATCTATTGTAGACATTTTGTACAAGAATTTCATGTTGGATATCTAAACATTGTCTAGTGCATTTTTCATAGTTTCTTTTAATCATTTTTGCATCTTAGCTGCCAGGAAGGCAGAGGGCGGCTGGGCCAGGCTGGTGACTTCATTGCCACTTCCTGGAACTCAGCAAGGCAGGGCGCATAAAAGGAGCACTGGCCCAACCAGGCAGCATGACTCTATCCTGGCTTCTCTCTCTCTCACTTGGTAGCTCCAAGCCCTCAGGCCACGCCCCAGCTTCCAAGCCAGGATGGAGTCACGCCATCCAGCCAGACTGGTGTTCTTTTTATGCACCCTGGCCCGCCACAGTCCAGGAAGTAGCAAAGAAGTCTCCAGCCTAGCCCAGCAGCCCTCTGCCTCCCCCACCTGCCTCCCTGGCAGCTAAGCCAGAGCCCCAACAGCCTCTGAATCAGCATGAATTGAGGCTGCTCCCTTGGCTCTCCCACAGGCAGGAGGCACATGATGTCCAAGCTCAAGGCAGGCAGAGCTGACAGCCAGGCGGAGGGTGCCACTGCTGCCACACTCGAGAGAGCCAAGAAGTGGCTCACCAGCTGGCCCAGAATAAATATGGGGCCAGCTACAGCATGTGAATTAATTACCCTACCTTTAAGTGAATTAGCTGGTGCCCCAGTGCCCTCCAAGCAATTAAAATGCCCCCAATGCCCTCTCACCTAGCTATGGGCCTGGTGAGAGATGGGGGGCTCTCCAGTTGCCCCAAAGAAAGAAAGGGGTTGAGGCTTACTATAGGAAGCAAGCCATGAATGGCATTTTCAGATGGCCTAGAAAATTTCACATTTCTTTTAAAGTAAATCATATTCCTTCATGCTATTCTACTTCCTATTTCTTTATGCTAGTCTTTGATCACTATTAGGCCACGCAACTGCAGAAACATGAGAGGGAGTATAAATAAGAACACTGCATGCATTTCTTTAATATACCCAGATATTATCTGTGAAACTGCTTAGTTAGCAAAACTGTATCAGTGTGCTGCATTAAAGTGGCATTAAAAACCTATAAAGACAGATGTTTTCAGAAAACTGCATCTTTATAGTCTCCAGTGGGGGATACTCTTGCACATCCCAACATTAATAGTCATGTTTTGTTACTTAATTTAGAGAAAGCAACAATATAATGTAGTGTGACTAATACAGCCTGACAGTAAAATGTCACCCCTCCCCCCAAAAAAAACCATCACCTGGAAAATGTGGAACTGAAAGCAACTCTGCAAAATTAAAGGTTAAATAAATCAAACTTCCCATGAGAGAAAAACACAAAGAATGGGAACTATTCAAAAACATTCCTGTATAAAATCATACATCAATCATTTGTCATGGTACTTTACTCCAGTTACTTCAAAACAATGACAACATCTCCGGTGACATAATTAACTAATAGTCTTAGAGATGAGGTACTCATTTAACGGAGCTTGTACACCAATGAAGGGGGAAGGATGGCGGAAGGTGCAGAGTGGGAGGAACAACTTTACTGTGGGTGGTGAAGTGTCCTCCGAGGGGCAGGAAAAGAGTGGGGATGGGAATCTGAAGGAATATGTGTGCTTCAGAATTACCTTTGGCTTGGAAGCAAAGCAAAATACTCTCCAAAAACCCAGGGATAGAGCGCCTGGAAAGTGAATTGAGCGCTGAAGGGATGAAAATCAATGCAGAATGGGAAAAAATGATGGAAATGCATGGTGAAAGTGAGGGAAATGCAGAACAACAAAGAAAACCCAATGGACAAGAACAATGAAAGTGAGGGACAACACCCATTCGTAATAGGCCTGAAACCAACACTGTGGTGGCGGCTATCACTGAAACCACGTTATTTTAATCTGTGCAGCAAATTGGATCTCCAGCAGTCAATCAGAAGCCCTGCTGGGAAAGTGCCACACCTGGCCTCAACCACTTCCTAAAAACACTTGGTGGACTCCAGGAAAGGTGTTGGTGGGAGCCATGGTGCCCATGAGTACCACATTGGGGACCCCTGATCTCTGCTAACAATGTGGGTATTTATATCACACAAGGTGCTTCATCACTCTTAGCACCATAACGTACTCTTTTTGTTGTTGTTTTAACAGTCCAGCATATAGATACCCAGTCTTTAAAGCAACTGAAATCATTAACCACGAGGTGTTTCATGGCAGTTGAACATCTAATTACAAAAGTGCTCAGTAAATCCAAAAAGGAAATTAGACCTTGCTTTTGTAAGACCATGAAAGTGTTCAAAATTCAAAAGCATTTTCCCATTAAGAAAAAAGAGAAGACAAGCCATAAGCAAGCACCAGGTGAGAGTTGCATTCTTATGTACTCTGCTTTGTTGCTCACATATGTTAATGTGATGCTTCCAGAAAATATGGAAATTAATTTCCTAAATGATGTTATTGCCTTTGCCAGAGCTAGAGTGGATAATTACTCTTTGGAGCATTCAGTTTTTGTGAGATAATGCTAACACCTCTCTTGTGGAGTATGATGAACCTGAATTCTTCACTCTCACTCCCTCAAGTCAAGTACTTGGCACATGGCCTCTGATGTTGCAAATCTCAGCCAGGTCATTATTCCCATTAAATAACTTAAATGTCACCTGTCTTCCCTGAGAGAAACACTAGAGGAAGGAAAGTACTTAAAGTTGTTTGTTCCCTCCAAATAGCTGCAATGAGAGAGAGGGCGGGGGGAGAGGGAGAGAGAGAGAGAGAGAGAGAGAGAGAGAGAGAGAGAGAGAGAGAGAGATATCAGCATTTACAAGATACCCAAGTATAAGCAATTGTTTATTTGCTACTATCTTGGATCTTCACTGTAAAATATCCCAAATACCACAAGATCTAATAAAGATAGAGAACTGCAAGACAGAGGTGTTTGAGACACACACAAAAGATAGCTTAAGGTGATATATTTTATTGGCTTAGCTAGTGTTCAAGAGACTGAACATAAGAACATAAAAGAAGCCAATGTTGGATCAGGCCAGTGGCCCATCCAGTCCAACACTCTACAGTGGCCAAAAATACCAGGTGCCATCAGGAGGTCCAGCAGCGGGGCCAAAGACTTCTGTGTTTTAAAACAACTGTCATTAAGCAAAAATGTTCAAATCCAAACACACAGCTTTAGACAGTTGATAAGGAGATTTTGTAATCAGTCAGTAAACCTAGGCATGAAAAGGATATATGAACAGTAGCAGCTGGTTAATCAATCCATGTCAGTTCATTTATATCAGAAATAGGGTAGAGTAGAGTGCAAACATATTAAGAACATAAGAGAAGCCAATGTTGGATCAGGCCAATGGCCCATCCAGTCCAACACTCTGTCACACAGCAGCCAAAAATACCAGGTGCCATCAGGAGGTCCAACAGTGGGGCCAGGACACTAGAAACCCTCCCACTGTTGCCCCCATAAGCACCAAAAATACAGAGCATCACTTGCCCCAGACTGACAGTTCCTATCTATACCTTGTGGCTAATAGCCACTGATGGACCTCTGCTCCATATGCTTATCCATATGTTTATCATAAGCATGATTGTAACTTGTATAAGAAGGAATTTGTGCCTGTCTCTCAAGTTGGTATCCTTAGGGCAGCACAAGGGCCAGTCTGAGGAAAATCATATTTGACTGTTACCCAAATCAGTCCCAATGTCAGGTCTGTCTCATGGGATGGCTCCTACTTGTGAAAAACTCAAACATGAGCCCAGGGATTCGGGGGAGGGGGGACCTTTCAGTCTGTTACATACACAGTACACAGCTTGGCAGAATAAATTTGAGCTAAAGGATGGAATGGATTCAAGCACTTAATCAGCAAGTAGTTTTGTTACCCTAACCAACTAGAAAACGAGAAATCAGTATGAAGAAGCTAGATAGAAACCAACAAAAACAATTAACTTTGCACTATTCTGATAGGTAAATGCCCAATTAAAGCTACTCTTTAGTCCAAATTGAGCCCTTCTCATCTGGCTAGTTTAGATCAAATCAACCCAGAGAATGGAGAAAGAGGATGGGATACCCTAATTGGGACCAGTGTTGCCAAGTGCCAAGATGGCACTGTTAAAGAGACTCTTTTACTACCAATGCCATGCTGGACTATGTACTATATACTGTGGCCAGGACAGGCCTGTGCCACAGACGCATGCCAAGCCAGATTTGAACTCAGGACTACAGAAGACTTCTGCCCATGCTCTAAGATGTATCTGCACAAGCACTGTGAGGCAGACCAGCAGCCCTGGTTGCCATGAACACAGAACCAGTAGCAGACCAGAGAGGAGCCATGTCCTGACAGAGCACAGATGTTCCTGCACGGAAACCATGAAGGAATCACTTCTCCATTACACAGCACAGTCCTTCCCCCTCAAGTCATCCTCAAAGACTGCTGCCCAGCCAGAAACAAAAGATGCACTGGAGCCTCCTTGTCACCAATCAAGATAATGCCTATGACAAGCATCGAATCATTACCGTGATTGCACCCTTGATATTAGGGAAAACTTTTTTACAGTTAAGAGTTGTGCAACAGTGGAATCAGCTGCCCAGGGAGGTGGTGAGCTTCCTCTCTCTGGCTGTCTTTAAGCAGCAGCTCGACAAACATTGGTCAGGGATGCTCTAGGCTGATCCTGCACTGAGCAGGAGGTTGGACTAGATGGCCTATATGGCCCCTTCCAACTCTGTGATTCTATTTTTCTATTCTATGATTCTGATATTTGTGGATCTTGCTCTTCTTCATTTCATGCTGTTTATTCTTAAAAATGTTACAGAGTACAGGGGCAGACCTAGGGTTATTGGTAATGTATCTCCTTACTGAAGACCCTTCTTTTGTACCTGGGATTTTCAGTGGAAGCACCCCCAGCTCCTGCTCTGACTGGCCGAAACTGCCTCGGTTTGTGCTGTTGGTAAAGTTAAAATATGTAAGGAAGTGGAGCACTGACTGCTTATAGAAACATAAGTAGGTTTATTAAAGAAGAACAAGCTGTTATAGAACATGCAGAGAAAAAGCCTTAACTAACCAGTCTAATTGTCGTAAAAGGAACAAAGAGCAACAGGAAGTTCTACAGGAGCAGGAAGCCTACAGAAGAGCGAATCAGGAGACATCAAGGGAACAAATTGAAATTGTGGGCAGCCCCTAGTCTAGCTATGCTAACTACCAGTCCTTCAGCTATCTCCCTGTAGGATGATCTTCAGATCTTCTTCAAAAGGCTGCACTACAGACCTTGCATATTCCATCAGGTGCTACAGGTCATCCTCCTCCACACCTTTATCCATTCCTCGCAGTCTCACATATTTTCCAGAACAGGACACATAGTGGGCTAAAGTTTCTGAAACAGTATACTTCTTTCAAAAACTGCTTTGTTAGATATGATATAAAAGTATGTTACTGAAATGAGGAAAGTCCCAAAGCACATCTGAAGTAGTTGTTTGGATCATAGTCCAAGTTTCTAGCCCCTGTTGTTTGCCGAAATGTGGTTTGCAATACCCAGGAAAATCAAAGTGAAGCTGAGCTGTAGTGGTCTTCTGACTTTACTTCTGAAATGTTTATTTACAAAAAGGGTTAATATGGGAATGCCTCTTATTAACCTTGAGTCCACAGTAAAAACTGAAGCAAGCTATTTGAACTAAAGACAATCCCATAAATACTTTATTAGTATTTGTGCAATGAAATTTATGTACAAGACAAAGTCTGGTGTAAATTACATTGTTGCAAGTTTTGCATAAAACTTGCCATTTTTTTAAAAAAAGTACCGAAGACAAGAAAATTCAAGAGTTTACAGTAGGAGAGAACATCTATATCCTCGCAAAAAGCACAAAACTACTAACCTTTAGCCACTTGATTTTTCAAAAATAAACTCCAAAATAATTACAGTATAAGATTTCTAATGAGAGTGGGAATCATTTAAAACATCTTTTTACAACAGGATGTTAAAAATATGGCATCTAACAGCCAGTTAAATATTTGAAATATAGTTAACCTTGAAGAGGTAAAATAACTGCAAGTGCTTCTGTATCACATGCCCATAGATCAAAGTCAAAGTTTGCAATGTCATTTTTTTTAATCTAAAGTTGGCATTCTCCTGAGCATGAATTTCCTTTTAAATTCTAATGAATAGGTTTATATTTCACATTTCTCTGTAAAGGTCAATGTGACAAATAATTAAAACTGGGACTGTGTGCAATGAGCATTATAATTAGTTTCTGTTCAAACAAATAACAAAGTGTCACTAAACCTTACTACTCAAAAGCTTATTTTAAAAATAGGAATTGTCCCATGACTTCTTCAAGAATGATACTTTTTCCTTCAAGAGATTGAGACTTGTGATCCAAGCATAATCACTAGTAAGAGAGCTTGTTTGAACAAAATGGGACTTACTTCTGAGTAAACATGCATAGGATTTGAAATGGCAGGTTTCTTTTTAAATTCCATTCATATCTACAGCACATGCCTTTTTTGCTAGTAGAGCCAATGGAAATATTTTATTTACAATTATTTTAATTTGTTACATGTGTGGAGTCGAGTCTGCAGGTTTTGCCTAAAGAAATGCCAACAATAGTGATCAGAAATGGATGCTTTCCAACTATTTTTCAATTATTGCTTAATAGGTTTGTAGAGTTGGAGAAAGTAATACAGGATCCAAATCTCTTTACCCCCGTTTTATCACCATAACAACTGAGTTTGGTGAAGTCGTTAATTACTGAGTATCAGCAGGAAAATGTTGACCCCACTTCACAGCTGGGAGTAGAATACAGCATTAACGTGATTTAAAATGTAGCTGTAGAAGTATGTCACAAATCCCCACTAGCAAACAACTAAGAGACAGATGCCAGGAATCATCAGAATTCCTATAACCCAATGCAATTAAACAAGTGGCATCTTCCTAGTAACTGTTGCCTTTGTCAAGCAGGTTTTGTTTTGTTTTTTACAAAGAGGCTCTGTCACAGGAGGCAAGTGCCTGCCCTTTTCCTATCCATTCTGCCCAACATATCCCACTGCTCAGATTCATCTGTACTCATGTAAGGATGACCTGCAAAAACATTGCAGTGATTTATAAGCAATTAAGAGATAATAAAAACAAACAGTTTTTTAGGAGAAGATATAGTTCTATTGGCATGCCCCTGAACAACAGATTCTCCTGATTCTTCTGACTCAGAGGAGACGTCTCCTGAGGTGGGTGAGTAGGACTCTGATTCAAGACAGCCAAAAGTTGCTAGGTCCCCCCAAGCCACTTGCAGGGGATGGGGGGTAGGCTTGCCAAATCCAGGTTGGGAAACTTCTGGAAATTGGAGGATGGAGCTGGGGGGGCAGAGATCTCAGTGGAGTACAATGCCATAGAGTCCACCCTCTAAAGTGTCCATTTTCTCTAGGGGAACTGGTCTCTGGAGTCTGGAGATGAGCTATAATTTTAGGGAAATCCCCAAGTCCCACCTGGAGGCAGTGCCTAGGGCGGCCAGAGGTACAATATGACAAAGAGTACACTATAGGCTGACTAAAAGTAAAACCTAAGTATTCCACGCATAGTTTTTCTAGGCCTGGAGTTTTCACACTTCCCTCTCCCCACAATCTTGTCCCATACATACTCTCACAAGTCAATGAAAATGTTTTGTTCTATCTCTGAAATGAGACAAATGGATAATAGCAAATATCAAAGTAATGCGTTTACAGTCTGGATGGTGTCTACCCTGGATATCTGGTCCCCAGGAGAGTGTATTCATTTCCTGTCGTCGTCCCCCCCCCCGCTTGGACCCAACCTCTGATCCTGGAGACTCAGACTTCTCAGACAGGAACCAGCATCTCTATCTTATCTCCCTTTAGTTGTTTGCCAGTTCTGCAAGCAGGTAGCAGGCTTGGTCACTCTGTAGGAACGCTGTACTATTTAGGCAATCAATTGTGCTCAGACTGAACTTCAAAGCAAACTTGGGGGGAGAAAGAACAAAAAAGATCCCGAAGTAATTGGGATACAAAGAATTGGATAGAAAGAACAGCTGTAAGAATTTTAACAGCAAAAAAAAATGATATAAATAAATGAAATTCTGTGGATGAATTATATATACTCCAGATACAGCAATGGAATATGGCATCTTGGCCTGTGCTCTTTTTTGCTGAAAAATAAATATAAATGTACTATTGTGTGAATGTGTTTCCCCCCCCTTACAGTAGCACTTACTCCAGACTTTGAGAAAAAAGCAAAACAATGCAAAGGCTGTCATTGGCCCAGAAGTAATCCCATCTGGTGAAGTCATGAATGGCTGAGTTTGACAGCAGGGGTACCTACTGTTAATCAATTCTGCAGCCAATTGAGAACTCTGGAGAGAATTCATTAACAGAACAAAGACCATAGCCTTTTGCAGAATTCTTGAGTGTTTAAGGTAAATATATAACTTTTTTTCATATTGAGATTGATCTAAGTGAATGAGTAAGCAGGAATTGCCAGAAAGCTGAAGAAGAAGGAACAATGTTGGCTGGTAAGATTCTTTTTCTTGAAGATGCTCTGTTCCACATGTGTGGATTCAGTACCTAACAGGTTGGGGAAGATGCTCTGTAGCCATGGACCCCAAGCTGAAATACTGAACTTGCATTCCTTTTGCTTCCAAAATGTCTGATTCGTATGCAAGGAGAGATTATAACTAAAAAATTAAGATAAAATCCCTCATATGCCTTGAAAGTCTGATATAATCCTGAAAAGTATTAGTTATTACATAATGCCAACATTTGCTGGATTATGAAGAAAGCAAGGGAGTACCAGAAAAACATCTACTTCTCAGCCCCGTAGCTAAGGATGTTTTGGGGAGGGGGCCTTGGGGGGGGGCACCAGCTAATTAAATCAAGAGGGCCTGCAGCTTTCCTCCCCCCCCCCACAAGGGCAGGCCTTCACTGTGAAGCATCTGGTTGGTTCCCTCCCTCCCCTATGGCATCACACCATGACCAGCCTGACAGCCACCCTTGGCTCCCTCCTGGGGCTGGGAGAGGCAATATGTGCCCACCATTACATCTCCATGTTGCATGGGGCTGCTGTACTACATGTAATACATCTACTCTGAAATGCCCTTAACATAAAGTAGAAAACTCTCCTAAACTAAAAGAGCAGCTGGTTTAGGTCTACAGCCAGTTTAAGGAACATCTCCCAACTGGCAGTGATGAACACAAAAGCAATAAGAGATTTTTGCTCAAGTTATGAGGTTACAAGCTTGAGAATGCATATAAACCAAAATAATTGGGGGAATTGTTTATTGAGGGAAATGTGGGATGGGGAATTAGCAAACCCAAGCAGCCAAAGTAATATGAAGCATTCAAAATAATGTTCAAGACTAGAAAGCTAACTAAAGGAGCCAGTCATGGAAGCATTCAAACACTGTGCAAGTTACTCAACTCAAGACGGAACACAAGAGGTCAAAGTGACAGAGCAAGGGGTGGGGGAGAGAGAAAGCAGAGGTGCAGGTCTGAGCAAAAGTCCAATTCTGAAAGCTAGCATCTAAGCATCCAGAGTAGGTATGAGCGTTAAAAAAATGGCTTTTTTTCTGATTCAGGTCCATTGGACCAGAAAAGTATTGCTTTTCCCAATATTTCCAAATCATTTAAAAATACCTTCTCTCTTCACTCATGGAGTTGTGCCACAGTGGTAGCACACCTCCATAAGTGAAGGGAATGCCTTCTCAAAGCCATGCTGCTGCGGAGTCAGCAGCATAACTGTCATGGGCCAGCTGTATTGGTAGCCGAATTGTCTAGTCTGCATTCAGCTGAATGGTTCAGTTTATACTGCACGTTGTTGTTGTTGTTCAGTCGCACAGTCGAGTCTGACTCTTTGCGACCCCATGGACCAGATTACGCCAGGCCCTTCTGTCTTCCGCTGTCCGCTGAAGTTTGCTCAATTTCATGTTCATTGCATCGATGACACTGTCTAACCATCTCATCCTTTGCCGTCCCCTTCTTCTTTGACCTTCAGTCTTTCCCAGCATCAGGGTCTTCTCCAGTGAGTGCTCCCTTCTCATTTGGTGGCCAAAGTATTTGAGCTCCAACTTCAGGATCTGGCCTTCCAGGGAACAGTCAGGGTTGATTTCTTTTAGGATTGAATGATTTGATCTCCTTGCAGTCCAAGGGACTCTCAAGAGTCTTCTCCAGCACCACAGTTCAAAAAAATCTATTCTTCGGCGCTTGGCCTTCCTTATAGTCCAACTCTTGCAGCCATACATTACTATGGGAAATACCATTGCTTTGACCATGCGGACTTTTGTTGGCAGAGTGATGTCTCTGCTTTTTATCATGCTGTTTAGGTTTGCCATCGCTTTCCTCCCAAGTAGCAGGCGTCTTTTAATTTCATGGCTGCAGGCACCATCTGCAGTGATCTGGGATCCCAGGAACGTGAAGTCTGTCACTACTTCTATGACTTCCCCTTCTATTTGCCAAGAGGTGATGGGGCCAGATGCCATGATCTTAGTTTTTTTGATGTTGAACTTCAAGCCCACTTTTGCGCTCTCCTCTTTCACCCTGAGCAAGAGGCTCTATAGGTCCTCTTCACTTTCTGCCATCAGAGTGGTATCGTCTGCATATCTGAGGTTATTGATCTTTTCCCCAGCAATCTTAACTCCAGCTTGAGATTCATCCAGGCCAGCATTTCGCATGATGTACTCGGCATATAAATTAAATAAGCAAGGTGACAGTATACATCCTTGTCATACTCCTTTTCCTATACTAAACCAATCAGTTCTTCCATATCCGGTTCTAACTGTTGCTTCTTGACCCTTATACAGGTTTCTCAGGAGACATGTGAGGAGGTCTGGTACTCCCATCTCTTGAAGAACCTGCCATAGTTTATTGTAATCCACACAATCAAAGGCTTTAACATAGTCAATGAAGCAGAAGTAGATGTTTTTCTGGTACTCTCTTGCTTTTTCCATAATCCAGTGAATGTTGGCAATTTGATCTCTAGTTCCTCTACCTCTTCGAAACCCAGCTTGTACTTCTGGCAGTTCTCTATCCACGTACTGTTGGAGCCTAGCTTGTAGGATCTTGAGCATGACCTTGCTAGCGTGTGAAATGAGTGCAATTGTGCGATAGTTTGAACATTCCTTGACATTGCCCTTCTTTGGGATTGGAATGTAAACTGACCTTTTCCAATCCTGTGGCCACTGTTGTGTTTTCCAAATTTGTTGGCATATTGAGTGCAGCACTTTAACAGCATCTTCTTTTAAGACTTTGAATAACTCAGCTGGGATACCATCACCTCCACTAGCTTTGTTGTTAGTAATGCTTTCTAAGGCCCATTTAACTTCGCATTCCAGGATGTCTGGCTCAAGGTCAGTGATTATACCATCGTGGTTGTCAAGGCCAGCTTTGCATGGAATGTTCCCTTGATTTCTCCAATTTTCTTGAAGAGATCTCTAGTCCTTCCCAATCTATTGTTTTCCTCTATTACTTTGCATTGTTCATTCAGGAAAGCCTCCTTATCTCTCCTTATCTCTGGAAATCTGCATCCAGTTGGGTAAATCTTTCCTTTTCACCATTGCCTTTAGCTTTCCTTCTTTCCTCTGCTATATGTAAAGCCTCATCAGACAGCCACTTTGCTTTCTTGCATTTCTTTTTCTTTGGGATGGCGGTGATTGCTGCCTCCTTTACAATGTCACGGACCTCTGTCCATAGTTCTTCAGGCACTCTGCCTATCAAATCTAGTCCCTTAAACCTATTCTTCACCTCTACTGTATATTCATCGGGGATGCGATTTAGGTCAAATCTGAATGGTCTAGTGGTTTTCCCAACTTTCTTCAATTTAAGTCTGAATTTTGCAATGAGTAGCTCATGATCTGAGCCACAGTCAGCTCCAGGTCTTGTTTTTACTGACTGGATAGAGCTTCTCCATCTTTGACTGCAAATTATGTAGTCAATCTGATTTCGGTGTTGCCCATCTGGTGATGTCCATGTGTAGAGATGCCTCTTAGGTTGTTGGAAAAGGGTGTTCGCTATGACTAGCGTGTTCTCTTGACAAAACTCTGTTAGCCTTTGCCCTGCTTCATTTTGTTCTCCAAGGCCAAACTTGTCTGTTATTCCGGTTACCTTTTGATTTCCTACTTTAGCATTCCAGTCCCCTATGATGATGAGGACATCATTTTTTGGTGTTAGTTCTATGAGCTGTTGTAGGTCTTCATAGAACTGGTCCACTTCAGCCTCTTCTACAGCAGTGGTTGGGGCATAGACTTGGATTACTGTGATGTTGAATGGTTTGCCTTGGATTTGGACTGAGATCATTCTGTCATTTTTGAGATTGTATCCCAATACTGCCTTTTTCACTCTCTTGTTGACTATAAAGGCCACACCATTTTTTCTACGGGATTCCTGGCCACAGTAGTAGATATAATGGTCTTTTGAGTTAAATGCGCCCATTCCTGTCCACTTTAGTTCACTGATTCCCAAGATGTCAATGTTCATTCTTGCCATCTTATTTTTGACCACCTGAAGCTTACCTTGATTCATAGATCTTACATTCCAGGTTCCTATGCAGTATTGTTCTTTGCAGCATCGGACTTTCCTTTCACCGTCAGACACATCCACAACTGAGTGTCCTTTCGGCTTTGGCCCAGCCGCTTCACTCTTTCTGGGGTTACTTGTACTTGCCCTCTGCTCTTCCCCAGTAGCATATTGGACACCTTCCGACCTGAGGGGCTCATCTTCTGGCGTCATATCTTTTAGCCTTTTGTTACTGTCCATGGGGTTTTCTTGGCAAAAATAGTGGAGTGGGTTGCCATTTCCTTCTCCAGGGGATCACACTTGGTCTGAGTTCTCTGCTGTGGCCTGTCTGTCCTGGGTGGCCCTCCACGGCATAGCCCACAGCCTCATCGAACCACGCAAGCCCCTCGCCACGACAAGGCAGTGATCCATGAGGGAGTTATACTGCACACACACCCCTAATCTAGACTGTGGGATTCAATGTGGGAAGGTCAGGTCCCTGTTGTCATAGTTCAAAAGTGGACATAGAAGCAGAAACATGTAATGTGTCAGTATATTTCCTGTAGAAGTGTATACTCTGAAGCAGATTTGGGCTCAAATTAAAGTATAGGCAAGCAAGTGCAAAAAGAAAAGATTATTTTCTTTGCATAATTGGAAAGACTAAAGGGAAAACTAGGCAACCAAGTTGCAGCCTGACTAGACAAAGGGAAGGACTGGGTGAATCAGAGTCCTGGGGGGGGGGGAGGGATTAAAAGTAAAAGAAAGGTGGTATTAAGGTTGGGAAGTGTATTTGGGAATATGGCAGTCTCCCCCTCTTCCCTCTCTCTCACACAGGATTTTCTCTTTGTTTCTTCTTGCTGAGCAGCCCCTATATTTCTTTTCTTTTTTCTTTTCTTTTTTTGTATGGCTGTTCCACCCTGTCACATTATTATATATTTAGATGCTGGCCCAGCCTAGGGAACTGAGGAAAGAGACTGATAGTGCAATCCTATGCAAAGTTACTCAGGCTTAAATTGAAGTAACTCTCTTTAGGGTTGCACTGAAAAATCACCTTCTTATATCCTCCGTCTGAAATGGCACACAAGAGGTTTTTGAAAGTTCAAAATAAACAAAATATTTTATGGAAAATGGAGGGGGAAAGGTCAGGTGGAATCAGGGGTAGGATGTATATTAAGGTGAAAAGATGATAAAACTGAGGTAACTTAGTAATCACCTTCTCAATATAATTTGTTGCCAACAAGTAGGTGTTTTTTGCTTTTCAACAAGGTCTCTGAAACTTTGAGGAGAGGCTTTCTTTTCAGTGTCTGTCTAAACACTCAAGCATAAATTCCTGAGTTTCACTGACTTTTATCCTTCTCTGTACACTGTCCAAGGGATCACTCCTCTCTCAAGAGATATCTGCCTTTTCACTGGGCAGAAATTGTTCATCTAGACTAGAAGCTCTGTCTCTTTTTTGGCTTGAATGGGGATCCTTGTTGGTCCACCCACTCCTGCCACTTTCCCAGTCCACCATCAGGACTAAACTGTCCCTTCTTCAACTGTCATTTCTTAACTGACGCTAATCACAGAATTCCATTTGAATAGCCCATCATTCAAAGGTTCTCTGACTTTCCTAGGCATTAACTTTTGACATTCCGTCACAGGGACAGTCTTGGTCTGATCAGAAGAGTGAAGTTTTAGTAGGCAATACTTTAAAAATCTGAGATAAAAATCAAATTCATTTGAGGAATGCTAACATGAGAGGTAATTCTTGTGGCTTAATGCACTCTGATTAATCATTGAGAAGTGTTGGTTAACAATTTGGTGACTACATGCATGTTTGCTGTTTCATCTAAACCAAGCCACTGTCTCAAGAGTCACCATGGACCAGCTCACGAACTCCCAGTTCATCTAGCTCATAGTGCTTTGTGAGCTTTTTGGCTAGGAAATAATTTGATAAAACCATCAAAGTTCAGTTTGGGGGCAGGTTGTGCCTCTACTACCAATGTTCCCAAACTAGCAGACAATTTGACTCACAGTGGATCTCAGGCAGTTTAACTGGGGAGTAAACCCCTTTGAATAAAATGAGGCTTCATTCTGAGTAAACATACATACACTACATAGTGACCACTGTGAGCAATGAAATAGACTTATGCATGGGGGGTTGTTTTGTT
Source organism: Gekko gecko (assembly GCA_029375565.1). NCBI lineage: Eukaryota > Metazoa > Chordata > Lepidosauria > Squamata > Gekkonidae > Gekko > Gekko gecko. The sequence goes on along the minus strand of JAPDNY010000005.1, from coordinate 70,134,261 downwards.
TCTTTCATTTTCATTAATTACAAATGGCACTATTTTGTTATTGGGTTGTTTTATATGGTTTTGTTTCATTTTTGTTGTTATTGTTTCATTTCATAATTCTATTTTATTAATATTTCCTATTACTTTTAAAGGAAGACCCCTCCCCTTCCTCAGGACTATTCATGGCTTTCCATCCAAATTGTACAAAACTCACACTGCCAAATTTCAGATAGAATAAAGGGGTCCCCCATTTTGAAGTGATGAAAAGTTTCCAGGTTTAACATCAAAGTCTATGGGAGAACTGACAGAAAGAATTCCATACTGTTCCCCCTACCAATATAGATTTAAGAAGCTGAATTGCTGTCTTCAGTTTTTAGGGGAATTTAGCTAAATGGCAGGCCTCAGCAGGAGGTGAGATATTAGTAAGGATCAAATACCTATGTCTATAGGGATCATTCCCTTTAAGAGAGCTCTCAATAACCAGTCCAAGGGGGGAATAAAGAATGTTTTATTGAAAGTAAATTAATATGCAAGAAGCAAACTGAGAGCATACACATATACAAGGTCTATGGGAAACTAAGAGAGGAATGTAAGAATAGCGGGGGTGGGGGGTGACGGCTACCTTTCTTGAAGAAGTCAAGGAATCCATGAGGAAGGAGAGATGGTGAAACGACCAGCACTTTGTGGAGAGGAAGGACCCAGTATATGGGGTGCATGTTGGTAGGCACCCAAAACCACACAAACACAGCAATGGGGCTGCTAGTTATACCCCAAAATGTGTCCAGTGGGCTTGCTAATGTGAATTGTCTCTCAGAGCAAAGCATTCATGAGATTAATCAGGGATTAACCAACATAGTTTGGAAATGCTGTATAGAGTTCAAATGAGTAGATTAAAAGAGACCAGAGGTTCTCTTCTGGGTGTAAAGTACAATTTGGGTTGGGTTCCTGATTACTTCTCCGGTGATTGAAGGACTAGTGGATTGCTAATCCAATCAAAACAGAAACAATACTGCTTGATGAGCCACCAGGATTTGGGGTCTGAGAAAGGAATAGAAATCAGGACTTTTCATTCTAAAGGAAATGTGGGGAGGAAGGCTGAAGCAAGATTGATAGGATTAGGGATTGAGGCTGAAAGAAGTAGCTCTGGAGCAAGGCAAGTCCATTGTCTGGAGTATGCAGATGTCGGCAGGGCGGGGGTGGGGTGCAGCTGTCAGAACAAGATCTCATGTGCTTCACAGGGTCACTGTCCAGGCATGATTATAGGGCATGCCAGTCCTGGCTTCCATCTTTGTGTCCACTTACGTCAAGTTGCCTGGTATATGGACTCCTGGGGCACCCTGATGGAGTCCATTGCTGGTTGAAATGACCCCTCCTGAGAGACAGAATGGTCTACATAAGAATATAACATAAGAACATAAGAGAAGCCAATGTTGAATCAGGCCAATAGCCCATCTAGTCCAAAACTCTGTCACACAGCGGCCAAAATATACCAGGTGCCATCAGGAGGTCCAGGAGTGGGGCCAGGACACTAGAAGCCCTCCCACTGTTGCCCCCCCAAGCACCAAGTATACAGAGTATCACTTGCCCCAGATCAAGAGTTCCTACCTATACCTTGTGGCTAATAGCCACTGATGGACTTCTGCTCCATATGTTTATCTAATTCCCTCTTGAAACTGTCCATGCTTGTAGCTGCCACCACCATCTCCTGTGGCAGTGAATTCCATATGTTAATCACTCTTTGGGTGAAGAAGTACTTCCTTTTATCTGTTCTAACCTGACTGCTCAGCAATCTCCTACCCACAAGTTCTTGTATTGTGAGAAAGAGAGAAAAGTACTTCTTTCTCAACCTGCTCAATCCCATTCATAATCTTATAAACCTCAATCATGTCACCCCTCAGCCATCGTTTCTCCAAGCTAAAGAGCCCCAAGCGTTTTAACCTTTCTTCATAGGGAAGGTGTTCCAACCCTTTTATCATTCTAGTTGCCCTTCTCTGCACTTTTTCCAATGCTATAATATCCTTTTTGAGATGTGGTGACCAGAACTGTACACAGTATTCCAAATGAGGTCGCACCAATGATTTATACAGGGGCATGATGATACTGGCTGATTTGTTTTCAATTCCCTTCCTAATAATCCACAGCATAGCATTGGCCTTCTTTATTGCAGCTACACACTGTCTAGACATTTTCATTGAGTTATCCACTACGACTCCAAGATCTCTCTCTTGGCCCATCTCTGCCAGTTCAAACCCCATCAATGTGTATTTATATTTAGGATTTTTTGCTCCAATGTGCATCACTTTGCACTTGGCCACATTGAACCCCATTTGCCACGTTGACGCCCACTCACCCATCCTTGACAGATCCCTTTGGAGTGCCTCACAATCCTCCCTGGTTTTCACCACCCTGAACAACTTCATGTCATCTGCAAATTTAGCCACTTCCCTGCTTACTCCCAATTCCAAATCGCTAGTAAACAAGTTAAAAAGCATCGGACCGATTAATGATCCCTGTGGTACCCCACTGCATACCACCCTCCACTGAGAAAATTTCTCATTTATACTCACTCTCTGTTTCCTATTTATAAGCCAGTTTTTGATCCACAAGAGGACTTGTCCTTTTATCCCATGACTATTGAGCTTACTTAGGAGCCTTTGATGAGGAACTGTATCAAAAGCTTTCCAGAAGTCAAGGTGAATAATATGTATTGGGTCCCCCTTGTCCACATGTTTGTTCACCCCCTCAAAAAACACTAACAGGTTACTGAGACAAGATCTTCTCTTACAGAACCCATGCTGAGTCTGCCTCAATAGTTTTTGTTCATCAATGTGCCTACTAATTCTTTCCTTAATAACAGTTTCCACCAACTTACCCGGTATCGATGTCAGACTGACTGGCCTGTAATTTCCCGGATCTCCCCTGGAGCCCTTTTTAAAGATGGGAGTGACATTAGCTACCTTCCAGTCCTCAGGAATGGAGGCAGATTTTAAAGAAAGATTACATATTTTTGTCAGGAGATCCACAAGTTCACATTTGAGTTCTTTCAGAACTCTTGGATGAATGCCATCTGGGCCTGGTGATTTATTAGTTTTTAAATTGTCTATCAGTCGGAGGACTTCCTCTCTTGCCACCGCAATCTGATTCAGGTCTTCCAACCCCCCTCCCGAAATCGGTGCTTCTGGAGTGGGCAAGCACTTCTCCTCTTCCACAGTGAAGACAGAGGCAAAAAATGCATTCAGCTTCTCAGCCATTTCCCTATCATCCTTCACTACTCCTTTTACCCCTTGGTCATCCAAGGGCCCCACTGCCTCCCTGGCTGGCTTCTTACTTCTAATGTATTTGAATAAAGTTTTGTTGTTAGCCTTTATGTTTTTTGTGATATGCTCCTCATATTCACTTTTAGCTTGCCTGATCACAGACTTGCATTTCATTTGCCACAGTCTGTGTTCCCTTTTATCAACCTCACTGAGATTAGCTTTCCACCACTTAAAGGAATCCTTCTTACCTCTTACAGCTTCCATTACTTTATTTGTTAACCATGCAGGCTTTTTTCTATACCTATTTGTGCCTTTCCTAACCTGAGGTATATCTTTTTCTGAGCTTCTAGGATTGTATTTTTAAAGCTTCCACAATGGTTTTGACCTTCTCCACTCTTCCTTTCAATTTCTTCCTCACATGTCCCCTCATACCAGAGAAGTTACCCCTTTTAAATTTAAAAGTGGTTGCGTCAGTCTTTTTGGGCAACTCCCTATTTGTACAAATGTTAAACTCAATGACATTATGGTCACTGTTCCTAAGAGGTGCAATCACTTTTACACCTCTCACCAGGTCTTGGGTGTTACTTAGGACCAAATCCAAGATCGCCTCTCCCCTGGATCTGTGACCATCTGTTCCATAGCACAGTCATTGAGAGTGCCTAAAAACTCAATCTCTTTTTCCCGACGAGAACTCATATTGACCCAATCAATGTGTGGGTAGTTAAGTCGCCTATTACGACACAGTGATTTTTGTCTAGCCGCTATCTTTAATTAATTCATCATTTTATAATCCTCCTCTACCTTTTGATCTGGTGGGTGATAACAAACTCCCACTGTTAAGCCTCCTTTTGGACCCACTATTTCATCAGATACCATTTCCAGAAGCGAATCCAATTCTCTTACCCTCTCAATCTTACTGGACTGTATACCCTCTCTGACATACAGAGCCACCCCACCTCCGACCCTTCCCCCCCAGCCTTCCGATATAATTTATAACCAGGAATCACCATATCCCACTGATTTTCCTCATCCCACCAAGTTTCTGAAATACCTGCAATATCTAATTCCCCCACCACCAAGCATTCCAACTCCCCGATTTTACCTTGAAGACTTCTAGCATTTGTGTATAAACACTTATAGTTGCCCACTCTTGTTAAGCCCACAACCTTCCTCTTACTGCCTTGAGAACTTGCCAGGCAGTTCCTATCATGAGCCACAGTCTCAGTGGACAATTTTAATCCATTTCCTTGTACAAAAGTAATAGCTACCCCTTCATCTCTTTGAGATGAGCCATCCTGAACCAGAGATTTTTCATTTCCTGTTGACTTTCCCCCAATATTCAGTTTAAAAACTGCTCTGCCACCTTTTTGATTTTGAGTGCCAGCAGCCTGGTTCCTTCTTGGGACAAGTGGAGACTGTCCCTTTTGTACAGCTCCCTCTTGTCCCAAAAAGCATCCCAGTGCCTAACAAACTTGAACCCTTCCCTCCTACACCATCATCTCATCCACGCATTGAGACTCCTGATCTGTGCCTGTCTCTCCAGCCCTGCGCGTGGAACAGGTAGCACTTCTGAGAAGGCTACCTTGGAGGTCCTGGCCTTGAGTTTCCTGCCCAGCAGCCTAATTTTCTCCTCCAGGACCTCACGACTGCATTTCCCCACATCGTTGGTGCTTACGTGCACCACGACCACTGGCTCCTCCCCAGCACTATCTACTAGCCTATCTAAAACACGCGTAATGTCCACTACCTTCGCACCAGGCAGGCAAGCCACCATACGGTCGGTACGCAGGTTTGCCACCCAGCTGTCTACCTACTTAAGGATCGAATCACCAACTACAAAGAGCCCCCCTCCCACCCTTCCCAGGGATGGTTCCTTGGTACAAAAGGATACCTGTTCACCAGCTGAAGAATAGGTCCCTTCTGAGGGCACATTCCTCTTATCCTCAGCATGGTGCCCCATTTCCCCTTGACCCTCATGCTCCCTAGCAGCAGCTGGGCTGCCAGATCCAGAGTGGGACATATCTAACAAGTCCCTGAGAGTCTTCTCCGTGTACCTGACTGTCTCTGCTTCTCCAGGTCAACCACCTTGGCCTCAAGGGAGCAAACTCACTTCCTGAGAACCAGGAGCTCCTTGCACCAAGCAGACACCCAAGACTTCTGACCAGTGGGCAGATAGTTATACATGTGACACTCCATGCAAAACACTGGATAGCCCCCAACGCCCTGCTGGCATTCTGGCTTCATAATTGTTTTTAAAGAAATACTTTTATATAACCCCCTTTTAAAACCCTTTGTATTTATATGGTTACTGTTGTAGAAGTCTACTTACCTTACTGGGAACCCAAGGAGCCTTGGTCCCTGGCTTTCTGGCTCTTCCTGGGTGTCTTACAGAGCCTGTAGGCTAAGAGTCCCTAGGCTAAGAGCCACAGGCAAAGAGCCTCACCCTTTGGCTCTCACCAAAGAGCCACAGGCAAAGAGCCTCACCCTTCAGCTCGTGCCTCTTGCAAGCTTCCTGCCTTAAATAGAAGCATCCCCCAGGAGAGGGTGTGGCCAGCAGCTATTCAAATTCACCCAGGCACTTAATTACAGGCAAACAATTACCCTTTCACACCCTAACTCCAGCAGCCAGGAGTCTGCTATTCAAATTCACCCAGGCACTTAATTACAGGCAAACAATTACCCTTTCACACCCTAACTCCAGCAGCCAGGAGTCTGCTACAACTCACCCACACACTCCCAAATACAGTCCCCCACACAGTACCTTCTCAGCTAAAGCACCTCAGCTGAAAGTAAATAAATTAAAAAAACACTCACTCCTCTAGCAGCTCTAACACCTTGCTCCTTCTCAGAGCTCAGCTGGGTCAGCCTGGGTCATGCTTACAATACAGTTATACAAACATCTGACAAGGGCATTTTGACTCTTGAAAGCTGATACCCAAAAAATCTTGTTGGTCCCTAAAATGCTACTGGACTTGCATCTAGCTGTTATGTTACAGACCAACACGGCTGCCCTCTGAAACTAGTAATACTGCACTGCAGCCACTAAAATAAGCCCCAAATAAAAATAGTAAACTGCTTTAGAAAGATTCGGAGAACGCAACAGAAACTATATTCAGCTAAAGAAAGAAAGCCAAAAAAGACAGTCACTCTTAACTGACTTAAAAATTTACCTTTCACATACAGCAATAGGCAATGTGACATCAACTTCAAAGTCCCACCCCATCCCCTATAGAATTGTTATACCTGTCACATGTATGAAATCCTATTGGCTACACTTGTAGTCAATCAAGAAAGCCTTTCTCTCCTACCTCCTTCTAAGCAACAGAGGAAAACTCTGCTTGTAAAACCACCAGGACCGGCTTGCCCACTAGGCGAGCTAGGAGCTCACCTAGAGTGCACCAGCCGCAGGGGCACCAAACTGTGTCCCCCCCGCGAAAAGCCCCCCGCCACCACCAGGGAAGAGCGCCCTGGTGGGGCTCAGGAGGCGGCGGAGGAGCTTGCCTACCCTCCCCTTCCCCCTCAGGGAGGGGGCGAGGAGGCGGGGCAGCGGCGGCTGCCGCCAGCAAAGAGCACCATAGCCAGCACAGGAGAAGTGTTCCAAATGACGATGCCTGCTGCAGCCTCCTCCCTGGCCTGGCTGGCTCCCTCCCCCCTCGCTGGGCTCCACTTCCAGGTGGGCAGCCAGCTGCAGCGGGGTGGGGTGGAGGGTTTAAACCCCGTCCCTGCCCCTTCCCTGGCTTGTTTTCCAGGAGCGCAGCACTCTCCCCCCCCCACATTTGCCACTGACACCCAAAGGCTGGGGGGAGGCAGAAGAGGAGTGAGGCGTTGCTCCCAGGGGAGGCCCTCCTGACCCCCCGTCGCACCCCTGGGAGCAATGCCTCACATTGTTGGACCTTTCAGGCACAGCCCTGGCTCCCCCCCACCCCCTTCTCCTGGCCAGGGAGGCTGCTGCTGCTGCCCCTCAAGGGGGGGGCAATGTGCCACCACCGGCAGGAGACGAGAGCTCCAGTGGCCTCAGCTGCCCTCTCACCTGGATCGCTCCAAGGTCCCCTTCCCGGTGGCCCGCCTGCCTCCCTGGCCAAGCCTGGCCCGGCGGAGCAGAGCTGCCTTACCTGGGCCATGCATGCTGGGCCACCTCTCTCTCTCTCTCTCTGGCTCTCTCTCTTGCCCATCCTGAGCCCTCCGGAGCAGGCCAGCAGCCCAGCCGGGCCCATGCGGGGCTGATGCCAGGAGGCAGGCAGGTAGGCAGGCAGCGGGACCAGTGACTGCTGGAGGGCTGGCATCGGGAAGGGGCAACGGAGCCACAGCGCCTGCCTGCCTGCCTGGTGGGGAAACCTGAGCGCCAAGGAAGGAGGCCTTTCCACGGGCAGAAACTCCGTTGCACTGCCCTCCCCTGCGGAGGTGGCACTGCAACAGGGCAGCAGCAGAAGCAAGTCCAAAAGGATCCATGTCCTGGTTAAGGTAAGATCCGGCTCTGCCCCCGAGCATTATTTCTGAGCTGCTTCTCATCCTGGCCGCCTTCTCAGCCAACGCCAGCAACTGGCTGTGAGTGCAGGCACCATGAGCGGGCGGAGAGGGGAGGCTTTTCCCTCACCCATGCTTCCCACCACCCACCCACCTTCCCACCCGCCTCAGTGGATTCACCTGGCCCAGCAAGGGCAGATTGGAGGAGGCCCCCTCTAGGAAGCGCTGCGAGCTGGCAAGGGCATGCCTGGGGGGGATCCCCAAGTTATTGGCCAGCCCCCCCAGGCAGGAGAACGACGGCGCATCTGCCTACCCGTGGGGAAGAAGTCTGGTCCTAGACCCCTGTGCTTCCAAGTATACTCACTGAGGCTGACTTGCTTCCCTGCCGATCTGCCTCCTCCAGGCCCTGCCTAGAGGTTGGCAACCCCATGATTGGTGGGCTCGCACCAGGGCAGGCGCCAGAAGGTAGCCCTGCCTAGGGCGCAAAAAACCCTAGGGCCGGCCCTGAAAACCACCTGAGTGAGTGGCAGTATTTTCTCTACACTTTAAAATGCTTGATTCTGCTTGCTGCTGAGTGACTCATAATTCCAGCTTCAGAGGTCCTCAATCTGATTTGTGTACCCAGAATTTAGTCCCCTTACTCCCCTGTTCTCAGTGGCCCTGCTCCCAAAATTGCTTTTGCCAGTTTTCGTTTGTGTGTTACTTGCCATTAAGTTGCTTCCAACTCCTGGCTACCCTTCCAAATCTCAGTCTCCTGATTTCTTGTTTGCAGTCTCCCTTTTGGTTAATGATTGAGTAGCAAATATTTTTATATTCTGTCCCTTGTATGTGGGTTACTTTAAAGTACCTTTTAAATACTGTGAGGAAATAATCCTAAATACAGCAGCATCAGATTGCTGTGATTCATGGAAGACTGCCATCTAAGAGCACGTCAGGACTCTTTATTGAGGTTGTAATAATATATAAAATATACACAATACCAGGGATTACAACTTTTCTTTTATCAAAATGCCCACCACCTGCCTGTAAATACAATCATTTTTGTAGAATTTTTTTCTCTTTGTCATATTTCAGTTTCATTACTGTCAGCATATTATATTCATGGCATATATATATTTTTGTGGAATCAACATGAATAATGATCTTGCAATGTGTTAAGTCTGTGTCTACTCCACCCCCAAGATTTATGCATTGCCTTTATTATTGCAGTCCTTCTTTAAATGCAGCACCCTGTTAAATTTTTGTTAACCTCAGTCTACCAGAATCCAGTCCATGTCCCCTACAATTTAGAGTCAGGTATACACATGACTCCTATGGCCAGCTAAAAAGAAAATGATCTCCAGGCATATGGGGTTCTAACCCTTCCCCCAACTGAGAGCAGAAACTCCTGCTATGATCACAGACTAGTTAGCTTCTGCTCTATTTCAACCTATACCATTTTTATCCATTGTACCATACTCTACCTCTTCTTAGACTATTTGGCTTAAGCAATGGCTTCCATGTTGATATCTGGGGTGGGTCCCAGGTCTGGAAAGGCTGAAGACCACTGGAGGTGACCGTTTATGTGAGTAGTTATTTGTGAGTAGAACAGTTATCTGAACCAGCTCTAAGCAAGAAAGACATGAGGGAACAGAATGCAAAATATGGGCTTAAAACCTATACTGCAGTAGTCCTTGTCGGATGACAGGTGGAATAAACAAACTCATGGGAGGAGCAAGATTTAATCCACCAGCCAAATCCCCAGCCAGCACACGTTTATCTTGGTGAGAGTGGAGTCTCTGTATATAAGCTTCATTCTAAACTTCAGATAAAGTTCTGAAGTTCTTATCTGGGGCAGCACATATAACATTGTCCCTCCTCTACCAGTTGTCATCAGAGGGACAGGATAGGGAAGTATCTATTGGTTTCATGCACTATTAGCTGAAAGAACAGGTTTTTAAAAAGTGCTTTTTTTTCCTTCTGTGTCTCTCAAGAGATGCTGGCAAGGTGGAGCTTTGTCTCCTCCAGCCTCTAATCATGCTGTTCTAGCAGCTTTCAAATTGCTTACCAGGATAATAGCACCAGAGTCAGCTCAGGTCTCAGATTTATATATCCCTCATGGCACAGTTTTGTGATAGCACACCAGCCAGCCTCCCATGATGTGTGTCCCATTAAGCTCTCCATATATAATTAGAGCTCGTGGGACACAGCAATGGCTGAGTGACAGGAGAACGCTCTCAGGCTCTCATGCTAACAATGTTAACTCTGTGTCATGTTAAATGTGATGTGATCTGAAGGACTCTTTCATGAATGAACAGCTATTACAGTCGTTCCACTTACACAGTATCGATTAAGGTTGCCGGGTTGCTTCAAAAATGGCTTTCCTAAGGTTTTGATGTTAGCAAAAAATAATCACCAGAAAATAGAATTAAGTGAGACAAATATTTAAGGTCAACATCCTTCAGGCTAAATTATGTTTTCTGCTCATATTGTCTTTTCAAAAAAAGAAACATGTGAGAATGGCAGTACAAGAAAACAGAGTAGTACTAAGACATGCTTAAAATAAAGACAAAGTCATTCTGTGGACCCATGGTTGGCTGTCTGTAGTAAGTCACCTATTACTGATACATATATGAAGTCCACAGTTTAAGAACAATGTAAAGTATGTTGTTGCAATACATTCTTCGGCATACTATATGTGTACAACAGGGAAAACGGAGGCTAAGGATTACTTTGGACTCCCACTCTTTGCACCTAAGATGCAGCTTGGGATATAGATTTGTAGAAACCTGTAATGCAATCATGATCCTTTCCCATCAGATCAAGTGCTTATGAGAACTATATTGAACATCATTCAAAGAATCATAAAGAAGAGACAATTTGATTTTCACAAATAAGTTCAGCATCACTCCAGTGTTTTAGACAGAAATCTTTGCCGATCTGATAGCATAAGCCCTAAATGGGAATGTCTGGGATCCATACTGGGGCGGCCCTATACACCAGTCATTCACCCAGCACTCTGCTCTGGCACAGAGCTTCTAATTTCACCTGGGAGCCCCCCTTCCCTTCCCTTTATAAATTAAATAATGCATTGGAAAACATTCACATATTTTATGGCAGAAAGCTAGAGTAATTCAAATAAATGCCCATTGAGAAAAAATAAATCAGGAATTAAAACTGAGCTATATGAATGTAAGATAATCATGTAATTTTGAGGTACTAATCACTTGATTGCCATCTTAACCATTATAGTTTCGTAGCAACAATAAATGATGAATGATTTCTTCAAACAGAATGTTCAGTAAGTTGGCTAATAAACTCAGGCATGAATAGAAATCTGTTATTTGAGAACCATAATATTACATTGATTGCACAGCTAGAAAGTGTCTGCAGTATGATGACATTGTATCTCAGAAGTAAAAAAAAAACAAGTGAAAGGATCTGTACATTTCAGAAATTCTAAGAAATCTAAACAGCTCTCGAAATTTTCAGTTTGAGGACAGAATTCAGAAAAGCCAAAACTTCACTCTTTTTGAATAACAAATAAGTATAAGTGAAGATGAAGGGGAAATCCATCAAACATAAATGTGTACATATTCTCAGCAGTAAAAACAAGAACTCAACTTTGCTACCAAGCTATGAAAAAAACCTTTTTACAGCTAAATTTGTGCTCTGGGATTGGATCAAGGATGGGATTCACCCAATTCCTGGCAAATCCATTGGTTTGACTCGTAGAGTGCCCAAACTAATGGGTATAAATGACTTTATCTATCATAATTCCACTTTAAAGAATTAATAAAGCCTTAGTTTTATCTAGTGATAGTGTTTGTGTCTTCTTTTCAGGGTGGGGTACCAGTGTATCTACAGGATTGGGAATATGCGTATATGTGTGTCCTGTTTTACCAGTTTGTATTGCATTTGTTTGTACTGTATTAGCCACAGAAATGATGCTTGGCTAATGCATAGAAGTAAGCTGTAGAACTTCAGACAGAGGCTAAATGAACCCCTCTGTGGTCTAATCAGTAGTGCCCTGAAGCAATTTTTCAAGGATTCTACAGACTTTTTCTTTGCAGAGCTTAAAGACCAACTTTGAACATTTGTTTTCTACATTTCAAGGAACAAGTACCAGAAATACCACCTCTGTAGCTGCTAGGTTTGTTCATTAGTGAAGCTGTTCTTCTTGTGTTTTTTTCCCCAAGAAAAATCAAAGATACCAAATGTCCCAATAGTACCTTACAAGAGAAAGAAAGAGATCCTGTTCACCTTTCATATTTTAAAAAAATCTACAGTTTGGTGTAGTGGTTTAGGAGCACAGACTCTAATCTGGGAGAACCAGGTTTGATTCCACACTCCTCTACATGCAGCTACTGGTGTGACCTTGGGTCAGTCACAAGTTCATTCAAGAGCAGTTCTCAAGAGAGCTGTCTCAGCCCAACCTACCTCACAGGGTGTCCAATATGGTGAGGGGAAGGGAAGAGAAGTGAAAGGGATTGTAAGCCGCTCTGAGACTCCTTCGAGTAGTGAAGGGTGGGGTATAAATCCAATCTCTTCTCTTCTTCTTCTTCTCCTCTATTGAGATGCGAAAAGTATCCAAGGCCTTCTGCTAAACTATTCTTGATCCCCTGAAGCAGCAGCCTGAGTGAATTGTGAAGTTTATATACATGAGACCACCATATGCCATTGGTGATCAAATGGATATTTTAGATATATTATGGAATATAAAATCCCAGAAATGTAGAAATTTGTGGAGGACAGGTCTGTCATTAGTCATCATCACTACAAGAAATGCTCAGAAACAATGCAGAGAAGGTTGACCTCCTGGAAACATTTGCTTGGATATTGTTGGAAATAGGAAGTGGAGTGTTGACAGACCTTTGATCGGATCCAGCAACATATGTACTTAGGTCCACATGAAGTAGTATCAGAAGAAAGGTTATTATGTTTTTAGCAGTATACTGAATTTCATTTAATTTAGTAAGACTGTGTCGATTTTTAAATAAAAGTGCATTTACTAAATAATAATTGTGATTAATTCTTAACAATGGCAACATCTTCTGCAAGGACTGAATTTAGTCTAATCATGTGAAAGCAATGGCCACTCTCTCTCTCTCACACACACACACACACACTCCACTTTTTAAAAAGGGATCTAGGAAAGTACAGGCCAGTCAGCCTAGCATCTGTCCCTGGCAAATTAGTAGAAATTGTAATTAATGATAGTATTGTTAAGCACAAAGAGGGATAAAGCCTGCTGAGGGAAAATCAGCATGGCTGTTTCAAAGGGAAGTCCTGCCTCACCAACCTTTTAGAGTTATCTGAGAAAGTGAACAAACATGTAGACAATGGTGACCCAGTAAACATTATATACTTGGACTTTCAAAAGGCTTTTGACAAGATACCTCACCAAAGACTCCTGAGTAAACTTAGCAGTCATGGGACAAGAGGACGGGTTATCTTATGGAATAAAAAATAGTTAAATGGCAGGAAGCAAAGAGTAGGAATCAATGGACAGGTCTCACAAGTAAGTAATGGAGTACCAAAGATCAATATTGGGGCTGGTACTACTTAATTTATTCATCAGTGATCTGGATCTAGGTGTGAGTAGTGTAGTGGTCAAGTTTGCAGACACCATTATTCAGGATAATGAAAACCAAGGCTGACTTTGAAGAGCTCCAAGAGGATTTCCACAAACTGGGTGAATGAGTGACAATTTGGCAAATGAATTTTAATGTAGGGTGATGTATAGTTGCACAAAAAAATCCCAGCTTCAAGTAGAGGCTAATGGGGTCTAAACTTGCTGAGACTGAAAGGGGAAAAGATCTTGTAGTAATAGTGGACAGCTCAATAGAAATGTCAACCCAGTGTGCTGCAGTGGTGAAAAAGGCAAACTCTATATTAGGGATTATTAGGAAAGAGATTGAGAATGGTCAATATTGTAATGCCTCTGTATAGAGCTGTGATGCGGCCTCATTTGAAATACTGTGTACAGTTCTGGTCACCATATCTCCAAAAGAAGAAGAAGAAGAGATTGGATTTATACCTTGCCCTTCACGGAGTCTCAGAGTGGCTTCCCTTCCCCTCCCCAGAACAGACACCCTGTGAGGTAGGTGGGGCTGAGAGAACTCTGCTGCTGTTCTGCTGCTGCTGTCACATCACAGCTTGCTTTACCAGTCTCTCCCAATCGCACAGGAGAGATAGATAGGCAAACCTCTCCTGTGCAATTGAGTCTGGTAAAGAACTGGCTGAGGCTCCTCCCCTGCCTCCTGGGGGGGAGGGAACAGCCAGAGCTTGCTTCCTGGCCAGGAGACAAAGGGAAGCCTTTCTTTTCTTCTACTGGCTGAGGCTCCTCCCTGAAGGGATGGAGGGAATGAGAGAGAGCTTGCTTTGCTGGGCTAACTCAATCATACGGGAGAAATACCAAGCACCTTTAAGACCAACAATGTTTTGTTCAAAGTATGAGCTTTTGTGTGCCTTGCTACAGTGTGTGTGTGTGTGTTTTGTTGGGCTCTTTATGCCAGGGCTCTCCTGGGTGCAAATGGGTTCCCTCCCCCTTTTCACTGTATTCATGCCCTCATGAGCCAGTCTTTCTCAGTAAGAAAGCAATGTGAACTATTTTAGAGGAGGAATAACAACAAATCAGTGAGGTGGATTAGGCTGAGAGTTCGTGTCCAGGCCAGCACATTTGCTTTGTAGAAAGTTGTAGTTATTTCTCTGGGGAACAGTATAGTTTTATAGACAAAGATACGGCCCTCAGTCTGTGTCAGGATGCCTTGTCATGTTCTTGACCAGCACATGAAGCAACTTATGTACAAAAGGTTGCAATGCCCAGCTATTTCATGTTTTCCCCTGGGTCCTAGGCTCAGAGCACTGAGCATGAGATTTCTGTAATGAATGTCAATAAATCAAACTTACAGATACACACCTGAACAACATACTCCAAATTGCTACAGCACAGACATTTTGATGCAATAATTCAGAGCAAGAACTGTCAGTTATCAGAGACTGTTAAATAGATAAAATATTGCAAGAGTGCTAGTGTTTTAAGCATGTTTTATTTAAAGTTTTTTAAAAAATTAATTGTGTTTGTCTGTGTCCTTTATCAAGTTTATATCTCCGCTGCCTGGCATTACATTTTGTGACACACATGGCCTGGCCCAACAAGGTCTCATTTATGTCAGATCTGGCCCTCATAACAAATGAGTTTGACACACTGGATTAGGCGGTTGGAGCACCTTCCCCATAAGGAAAGACTGAAGAGTCTGGGACTTTTTACTTTAGAAAAGAAACAACTATGGGGCAACATGATAGTGGTTTATATAATTATGCATGAGGTGGAGAGAGTGGACAAAGGGAATTTTTTTCTTCTCTTCCAAAATACTAGGAGGGCATCCAATGAAGCTGATGGGCAGTAGGTTCAGGACAGACAAAAGGAAATTCTACTTTACACAGACAGTGATTAAAATGTGGAATTTGCTGCCAGAGGATGAAGTGATGGCCACATGAATAAACAACTTTAAAGGGGGATTAGACAGATTTATGAAGGATAAGTCTATCAATGGCTACTAGCCATGGTGACTGAGGAGAACCTCCACATTCAGAGGCACTAAGCCTCTGAATCTCAGAGCTAGCAGGCAACATCAGGGGTAGGCCTTGACCTCTAAGCCCTGTTGTTGGCCCTGCAGAGAAACTGGCTGGCCACTATGTGAGACAAGATGCTGGATTAGATGGACCATTGATTTGATCCAGCAGGGCTTTTCTTATGTTCTTATACAGAGCTCTACTTGTACAGTCATGTCATAAGGTACAGTTATGTGCAAAAACTACCAGTCACTCAGGATACCAGTTCAATGGCCTTAGAAAGGTATAACTCTGCTTAGGTTTGCACTGTAAGAGGCCAAAAGGATTACAGATGAAGTACAGGGTTCAAAGTTCAGGTTCTGGGTAAATTCAAAGTTATAATGAAAAAACACAGCAATATTAAAAGCCAGGAGGTTATTTCAGTAGTTTATAATTGTTGGGCAGCAATATTATTCACTTGGAATAGTATTCACCTTTCTATTATAAATTAATATTCAAGGAGGCTTACTTCATCAAATTTGAAAAACAGACATAATAGCACTTTAAAACATACATAGCATAAGCAACAATCTATTTAAATATGTAGGATTAGGTCTACTAACTCTTTCTAGCCAAGTTTGATTCCACAACTCCTTCTTGGATCTGTTAGAATTCAAAAGTATATTTCAGAAATTGAGAAACTATCAACTTTAGAATCACTTTAAGAGACTCACCTTTTTTTGTTTTTGGAAAGAACTTCATGACCTTCTTTGATAAATTACATTTAGCTTCATCTGCTGAGACTGAAATAGTGATATTAGGAAGCAAACTATAGATAAAATCTATGAATAGAGTATGATCTCCAGACTACAAAAGGTTAATTCCACTGGAGAAAATGGTTACTGTGGACGGTGAACTCTATGGCACTGTACAATGCTGAGGTCCCACCCCTCCCTAGACCATCCCTTTCCTAGACTTCACCCCAGTTCTTCAGGAATTTCCCAGTCCAGAACTGATAACCCTGTGTAGGAATTCAAGTTGCCAGATCTGATCTTCTTCTCGATGGAGGGATTAGGGGGCATTCCGGGAGGGGGCATGGCCATCCCTGCTGTAATGATACCACTCTGTGTGATGTCATCACGTCCCCACTTTTTTCCTACCATTTAAAGGGAATCTTCCTTTTAAATGGTGGGGGGGAAGCAAGGACCAAGTGTTCCTGCCCTGCAAGAGGTGAACTCACCTCTTGCAAGGCAGGAGCTAGCAGCCCGCACTTGGAAAGAGCAGGCACTCCTGCCTTGTAAGAGGTGAACCCATCTTTTGCAAGGCCAGGAGCCAGCAGCTCCCACGTGGAAAGAGTGGGCACTGGGTGTTCCTGCCTTGCAAGAGGTGAACCCGACTCTTGCAAGGCAGGAACCGGCAGCCCCTGCTTGGAAAGAGTAGGCATCGGGCATTCTTGCCTTGCAAGAAGTGAATTTGCCTCTTGCAAGGCAGGAGCCAGTGGACCCACTTTGAAAGAGCAGGTGCTGGGCACTTGCGCCTTGCATGAGCTGAACTCACCTCTTGCAAGGCAGGAGCTGACAGCCCCCACTTGGAAAGAGCGGGAGCCACACATGCCTGCCCTGCAAGCAGCAGATTTGCCACTTGTAGGGCAGGCACCCATGGCACCTGCTCTTCTCAAGCGGGGCTGCAGAGGACTGTTGGGGTGGGGCTCCCTCTGCCAGCCAGCTGGTGGGCAGCTGGGGGGAGCGCTAAAATTGGGGGAACCCCTGCTGGCACCTGAAAACTGGTATCCCTAGCAGGAATGTACCCCATAATAAAAAGGCTTTGTCCTTTACAGTTACAGTCACAGTAAATGGAGCCTCTCTCTTGTGTTCAACTCAGTGTATTTGTGCATTGCAGGCTTTTTCCTAAGCTGCCAACTAGTAATACAATAAATACTAATACTTATCTAAGAAAATAACTAGTGTAAAATGTTCAGTAATCATTAAAAACCGAGCAGGCTGCCCAGGGAAACTCTTAGCTTTTGGGTTTGCAAACTTTCCAACAAAAAGCCTCTATGACAACACATAGTGGGAAAATGTTGTCTCTTGCAGCATTTTCAACAGAGAGCTGGAAATAATCAATCTCTGGTGGCCAAATCTGTGGAAGGTTGCTATGCCAAGAAATAAGTGATTTCTAGTGCTGCCAAAAAAATCTGCTAGACTGCACAAGTTCCATCCTGGATCTGCCATGTTCCATTTTGGCATTTCTTTACCTATGTTAGAACTCACATATCTAAAATAGTAATCTCAAATAAAACTAATATTTCAAACTAGGCTGCAGCCTTCTCAAAGGTGCCACTTCGTTTCAATTGCTCCTGGCTGTTTTAGTATCTTGGTCCATCCCTGTAACCAGTGACTAGCTAGGGACTGCAAAAGAACAACAGTAACATTCCTTAGCAGCTAGGAATCTATCTCTAGCCTATCAAACGCTATACCCATCAAAGTTTGAAAAGATGTTCTGTATATAATTGGAGGGGGCATAAAACCAGTTCAAAACCAGGTTTATGCTTTGAATAAAAGGAGGCTAGCAGAACCTAAATGTTTAGCTACAGTTAGCTAAAAGGAGAGTTAGCTATATTGGGGGATACAGGTAGGATTACTAAATAGGGTTGCCAAGCCCCTGCCAGGGGCAAGGGATCCCACTGGTGCCAATCAGCTAGCTGGTGGAGAACTTAGAAACAGGAAAAACAGGCCTAGGACTGTGTCACTGACAATGTGGCAATGTTACTCCTGATGCACACTGAAAGTGACATCATCACATTGCCAGTGCTGCAAGGACACTCTGGTATTTGGGTGAAAATGTTTGGGACAAAATCAGATCCCAATATGTGTAGAGAAAACAAAGGCTCAGACCAAGAGTGGATATTTCAAAACAAGCTTTATCTGCAGAGAAAGTGGAACTTCTCTTTAAGTCAGAAGAATTTCCCAGAACACAGAGTCATACAGCATTTTAAAGCCCAAAGCATTTTCCCAAACCAACCACAAAGTCCTGCCTTCACTTTTAATTGGTGAACTTCACAATCTCTTGCAACCTATCACAACCATTCCAGCAAGTCACCTGAGTCTCCTCCCATGTTTATGTCCAATCCCTACCCAACTTCCCCAGACCCAATTTAGAGGAGGGGTCTTGTTGACATTCTTCCTAATTTGGGCAGAACGCCTCATAGCCACACACGCTTGACACACACTTGGGTCTGGTTGTGACCTAGTTTGTTACCTCAAACTTTGTTCTAAGTATTTTGTGTGTTCTTGTGAATGTCGGTTGGACTGCAAATGCTAAAGCTTCCTACGTTAAATGGAAAATTCTGCAGGTGTTAGTACTTAATACCTAACCACATGCTTAGCTACAGAGTTCATGTCTGGTTCAATAAGCAAAGGCTGTTCTAACAAGGAGATCTTTAATATAAAAGTCCACTAGGTTTTCCTATAGTGAGTTTCCTATGATGAGTTTCTCCCAAAAATCCTTTTTTTCTCCCCCACAAAAATGACTTCTACCATAGAATTTTTGCTCAAATACCAGAGCATCCCCACTTTGCATGTATGGTAGCATTAAATTTAACCAGATAGAAGTGGGCATACGATGTTCTTCAGCTGCAAAGACACCCCTCCCCAAGTAAAAGACTGCAGAAACATTTCAGTTGATTTTTCTTCTACATAAACCTTGAAGAGATTGTGTCTTCATTATTAGGTATCTTGTTAACGCTGCATCTTTCTCATGATTACTACAAATTTCCATAAAAATCCATTCAGTGTTGGGAGGCAATTTTCCCACAGTAATGCTTAATCAAGTTTTTTTTTTAACAGTGTGCTATGAAATGTGTCTGTTTTTCCCCTGCTATGAAAAAAAGTAAATATGTAAACCCACAGTTACAGAATGAAAAATATGACCAATGTAAACTGAAATCCTGGCAACTTTAACAATTTAATTTGAATTTCTTTTCTGTTCCCAGAATGGGTGGGGGTTCATTGTAACAGGTGTGAAACCACTGCTGGAAATGGGAAATGGAAGGCAACCTTCATTACTGAATCAGGCCTGACACTCCCCAAATCTCTGGAGAGATAAACAAACACTCTGCAGAGGCCTTGCATCATGAAGCCTGTGAAAGAAGATTAACGACCTGCAGATTTAGAGCAAGCATGCCCGAAGAAATGTGTCAATAATTTTGCCTGTTTTATCTCATGCTCAATAGCGCAGTGATTTAGAAAACAATACAATGCTATGCGAAAATTCTTGTAAAATAAGTTGCAGACTGGAGGTGAGAAGATATCTTTCTGAGGTCATATCTGTAAACCAAGATCCAGTTTACCACAAAATAATGCTTGCTCAATCTGTGTATTGAGCACATAATGCATGGGGGTTGTTTGTGATCTGTACACAACCTGGTAAGACTTTACAAAATGAACATGAAAAAACAGTTACTTGTGATATATATTTTGGGTAGCAATTAATGATGGGCAAACTTCCTTCAGTGTCATCAGTTACAAGCATAATTGGCCAATGCTTGAAACAAATTCCACAGAATTCTTAGATTCTTGATATGAAATAAACAAGATTTCCCCCCACTTTCTTTCATATAACTAGACTCAGGAGAGTGCTGCCATTTTACCGGTTAAATTTACAATAGTGCTGCCTTTGGGGCATACCTGAAATTGTTTAACTTGAAAATTCCTAAACATCATTGTGATTTAATTACTAAACTAACACATTGTTATTCTCCAAGTTACATACCCATATCCATATACACCAACTCAGAACAGACTGACTTCTCTTTGATTGGTTATTGTTTCTAACTGGCCTCTCTTTGTAATGCCTTCCCACTCTCATCATCCTTTAACATTGGATAAAAATGTTTCTCCTGTAGAGGTACCTTCAGTGCATCTGATGAAGTGAGCTTGCTCATGCTGGAATAAATTTTAAGTCTTTTAAGGTGCTACTGAACTTCTGTTTAATTATACCCTTTTTTGTAAGCTGAAGCAAATTTTAGCAATCAGTTTCCATGTTCCAACAAAGTGGCTAGGGAATGAATACAAGTTCACATTGACATGTAAGCTTTCATTTTTTAATTCCAAACAGAGGAAGAATTTTAGGGCAAGGAAGCTCCTCTTGCAATGCATTTTGGTATTACAACCTGGAAAAATTCTTCCTTTGAACCCCTTATTTTGAACTTCAGTGGTGTTGACAGTAGAAATGGTCTCTGTGTTGTGCCTTATGACAGACTGTACAGCGTACACACCACAAATCTCAAGAGCTTTCATAGCATTTAATTCATTCATGCTCCCCTTTCATTTGATTCACAACTACTTCAGTAATATAGAACTGTTAAACAGCAAACATATTTCATTGCCATGAAGTACATATAAAAATAACAAGTTGTCATTCAGCAGTACTGTAGTACTGCTCAGTTCTTCCACACTATGAAATGGTTGACAAGGAAATAATGTTACTACATCACCAGTGCAATCTGAAGTAGAGTTATGAACTTTTAAGCAAATTGACATCAACTGGCCTTTCTGGCAGTCTTTTTCAGTATACTGCAGGACATAACTGACAACTGACAATGCAGTCCTAAGAATTTTCCTGTGGGTAAGATTCATTGAACAGAGTTGAGTAGGATTCTGAAGAGACCTGTTTAATATGGCACTGTCAGTAGTCCCAGCCAATCTTCATACTTCATACAGGTCTGTAAAAAGCTACTTTTAAAAATCCCTTAGGTACAAGACAGTAGAATATATAAATGTTTGTAAATAAAATAATGGTGTATCATGTTATTATTTTATAATGTGTAGTGAGTCTTCAACATAGACATCTTCCAAACTGCAGCCATCTTCCGTTTGATCCTTAGTTTTGTGCCACATCCGATCATTGTGCTATCAGGGCAATCGTTCCATACTACTTTGATTTCTGCAGAATTTTCCCTTGTATATGACATCTTTTCCTTTTCAGATCGACTATTCTTTGTGGGGGGAGAGGTCAGTAGGGGGCGTTGGGGTTTTTTGCACAGGCACTGTTGTGTTACAGCACACCAGCAAGTATAATGCTGTTCAGTGTAACACAGTTGCCAGTTACCAGCCCACAATGTATGCAGTTCAAGGTAAAAGACATTCAGAGATGGTTTGCCACTGCCTACCTCTGTGTAGAGATCCTGGACATCCTTGGTGGCCTCCCATCCCAATATTAACCAGGGCCAATCCTGCTTATCTTTTGAGAGCTGACAAAATTGGGCTAGCCTGGGCTATCCAGGTCAGCCCCCCCCCCCAATAGGTCTTCAGAGCCTCCATAAGGGCCTTAAATACACTATACTGGCCCTCCAGCATAGATTGTGTAAATTCCAGCATTCCTCAATTGTCAGATTCACATTTTCCAGCACTAGCAGATGCGTGGCATGCAGAAAGTCCACAGATGCAGTTTTCCCCATCCATACATCTTCAGAATAGAAAAGACTCTGCCTACTTTCTTCCTGACTGTTGTTCAAGGCACAGGAGCCCTGCAAAAGAAAACAGTGGTGTCTTCCAGACTACACATACATACACAGCCTTTGTCATCAAACTCACTATGTACCCCCCCGTAGAAATAGGTCTTCATAGCCTACACAAGAGACATAAATATACTATATTGGCCTTCCTGCATAGGATATGTAATGTCAAGGGTTGCCAGCTCTGGACTGGGAAATACTTGGATATTTTGGAGGTGAAGCCTGAAGAAGTGGGGTTTAGGGAGGGGTGGAACTTCAACAGGGCATAATGTCATATAGTCCATCTTCCAAAGTAGCCATTTCCTCCAGACGAACTGATCCCAGGAGATTTCCAGCCACCACCTGGAGGTTGGCAACCCTAGTAATGTCTCCGCACACTTGCTCTGCCTTTTTAATTTGGTGGTGGGTTAGGTTGGCCTAAAATCATGCTCCTTTTGTCCATGGTAGGGGGACCACCAGAACATGATTCTGCAGCTGTTGTGGAGGAGGCCACAGAGACAAATAAGCACCCATCACCAGAAATCCTGAGTTGTGCATTGTACATGCCAACACACACCCATGTACTGAATAGGGATGGGCACAAACCACATTTTTGCAGTTCGGTTTGTGGTTCATGGCTAAACTATGAACCAAAACACAAACTGATAGGTTGGTTTACAAACAGAACTGGTTCATATCAGTTTGTGAGCCATTTAAGGTTTAAACCCCCTGCTTTCTGCTTGCCACAAAAAAACACTGGGGAGCAGAAAGCATGAGTTTAAATGGCTCGAAGCCATTTCACCTCCTGCTTTCTGCTCACCACCTCTTTTAGTGGCAAGCAAAAAATAGGAGGTGAAATGACTGGGAGACATTTCACTCCCTGCTTTCTATTGGCAGTCACTTTTGGCAGTGAGAAGAAATCAGTGGCTTAAATAGCTCTGAGCCATTTAAAATAAACAGCTCAGTGGCAGGCAGCTCCCCACTGCTCAGCTGTTTTTCTTGAAGAGCAGAAAGCAAGGGTTTAAATGGTCCCTGCTTTCTGCTCTTCATGAATCAATACAAACTGCATCAAAATTTGTGGAAGTTCATGGCAGTTCTTCAGTTTGCAAACATCATTTTGCAAACCATGAACCAGCCAAAATTTATGACAAACTTTAGTTTGTAAGCAGTTCATGCCCATCCTTAGTACTGAAATCTCTGTTTTCTAGTAGGAGACTCACAGGGGACACAAACAAAGAACCCCAACTCCTTTGCGGAGGTCATCTCCTGCCCCCAATACCTGGAACAACAAGCAATGGCAACAAGTAAGAAACAGATCCATACTTCATCATATAGCCAGCTTTCCTAAATAGTGCCTAATGTCTATAGACAAGTACTAATTAGTGAACCTTTCACTCTACAGTAAGAGCAATGGAGGCCCAGCTCTCCACCTGTGAGAGGCAGCTAGAGTCCCTGCTACAGGAAGTGCAGGCCCTGCAAGCTGGGCAAATAGTTTTTGTAAATAAGTCTGTACAAAGGCCCAGGACAGACTGGCAATTTGCCCCGGTATCGAGTCGCGGCAAAAAAAACCCGGAGTAAACGATACCGGGTTTTCCCGTCCACACGGCGGGGGCCTCTGCCGGAAGAAACGGGACGGAGGCGCGCGGGACCGTTCGGACTGCCGCGCCGGAGGCGCGCTATATTCGCTGTTCCCCCATTATTTCGGCTGTGGGCGTATGTGCGCATGAGCGCATGAGCGCTCATGCGCTCATGCGCATAAGCGCATTTTGGCGATTTTTTTTTTTTTTTGCCCTGCAACGCCGGCACCGCATTGGGCAGTGGAGCGGAGCTCAGCCAATCACGCCGCTGCTGCCTCATGCCCAACGCGGGTTGCTCCCGGCTTTTCGGCTGCGCGTTCAGACTCCCCGGAAGCGGGGAACGCGCGACGAACGCAGGCTTTCATGATTTGCGACGGCTTTTATCAGGTGTTTTTTTAAACCGGCTCTGAAGCGCGAGGGCTCCGGTAAGCTCCGGGTGGGGGACGCCAGGCAGATGTGCCTGTGTGAACGTTCCATTTACTCCGATATTGAGTCGCTGTCAGCCCGGGTCCCATCCCGCGGCAAATTGCCAGTCTGTCCTCGGCCAAAGTGTTGACAGAGTTTAAATATGCAAGGAAGTAGAGGACTGAATGTTTAGAGAAAAATAAACAGGTTTAACAAACTGTTATATAACATAGAAGAGAGAGGACCTTAACTGTGTAGCCTAACTGCTGTGAGAGGGGACAAGAGAACAGAAGCTCTACAGGAGCAAGAAGTCTCCGTAAGAGACAATCAGGAGACAGCAAGGAAACAATTTGAAAAAGTGGGAAGTCCCTCATCTAGCTATGCTAACTATAAGTCCTTCAGCTGTCCTCCTGTAGGATGGTCTTCAGATCTTCTTCATAAGGCTGCACTATAGACCTTACATATTCCAACATAAAGTACCACAAAAATTTAGTGTAAATGGTCTCTGTTAATTGTGTGTATGTATAGTTATAGGAATTTGTAATATAAATAGTATGAATAGATACCTATTGTACATAGTTGTATTTTGTTGCAGTCATTTGTAATGTACTTTTTATAAATAGCTTTTGTATATAGGTTTGTTTAGAGTTGGAAAGAAAAAAATTATTTATGAGATACTCTCTTGTTTTTGTTCTGATTTTGCACTTTTCTATTCTATAAATTACTGGTTTTCTGTACTATTACTGTGCTTTGTGTTTTTTGTAACCTATTCTATAAGAACAAGAATTGTGATGCATATTTCACAAGAGATCTTTGTTACTTAAGACAGGAAAACAAGAGCAAACCATGTAGATGGCCTTGAAATAGCAGCCCAAAACCTGTTACTGTTCATAGGGACTAAGTTTCCCTGGGGAGCACTACATGGCCATGCTGCTAGCTGAGTGGTCTCCTGCTTTTGATTTACAAATTTAATGGAATCATGTATATTGCTGATCCACATGAAAAACCATTAATGTTTTTCTTATTATAAACCAAAAAATGGTTTCCAGTATGCTAAAATGTTCTTCAAAAATGAATTAAGTTCTCTATTACATATGAATTTCTATTCCAGAAAAGTCATCTCTAAATTTGCAATACTTGGGGCACAAAGACTTCCCTGGTATTTTTGGCTGCTGTGTGACAGAGTGTTGGACTGCATGGGCCATTGGCCTGATGCAACATTGGCTTCTCTTATGTTCTTATGTTCCCATTGCCACTCCTTTAGTTTGGTAATAAAACTTATCCTTAAATTGGAAATCATTCATTTCTAGAACTATGTCCAAAAGTTCCATTAAGAAAAATGCGGGTGGATCCTTGTTTTCCTGTAAGTTTAATACCATTTCAACCATGTTCCTCACCACCTCATTAGGAATATTCGTATAAAGGGCTGCAACATCTAAAGTTACTAACACAGCAAGCCCTCCTTTTTAGTAATGCAACCTTTCACATCCCAGATATACGATGTATAATTGGGATTTAAATACAAAAGATCTTAGACATAGACTCTGGGTTTCATCTGCTTCTTCCTGGTGATTAGCAGTCAATGTTTGTGGGGTAGGAATTTCTGAGGGAGGAGCAAATGCATTGTAATATTCAGCACTGAGCTCTGAGAAACAGCAGGAGATAGAGCTGCTAGAGGGGTGAGTGTTTTTATTTGCTTTTAGCTGAGGTGATTTTAGCTGATGGTACTGTGAGGGTACTGTGGCGTGGAGCTGCGGTGGCTCAAGTGGTTAAGACGCTGAACTGCAGGCTCTGGAAGGTCAGTAGTTCAGCAGTTCGAGACCCGGGTGCCGCATGACAGGGTGAGCTCCTGTCTCTAGTTCCAGCTCCTGCCAACCTAGCAGTTCGAAAGCAAGAAATTGCAAGTAGATAAATAGGTACCACTTCAGTGGGAAGGTAACAGCGTTCCGTGCACCTTGGTGTTTAGTCATGCCGGCCACATGACCACGGAAACGTCTTCGGACAGCGCTGGCTCTTCGGCTTTGAAACGGAGATGAGCACCGCAACCCTAGAGTCGGATTCGACTGGCTTTCGAGCAAGGGAACCTTTACCTTTACTGTGGGGAGGGACTGTGTTTGGGAGTGTGTGGGTAAGTTTTGAGTTGTTATGGAGTCCTGGCTACTTGAGATAGGGTGAGAAAGGGTCATTGTTTGACTGTAATTGAGTTCCTGGGTGAATTTGAATCACCTCTGGCATGAGCTGAAGGGCAAGAGCCAAAGGGCTCTTGGCCTGTGGCTCTTAACCTAGGGACTCTGTAAGAAGACCAGGAAGAGACAGAAAGCCAGGAACCTAGTCTCCTCGGGTTCCCAGTAAGGTAGGTAGACTTCTACAAGGAGAACCACATAAATACAAAGGGGTTTTTAAAGGGGAATTATATATAATTATTATTTTAAAAGCAATTATGAAGCCAGAATGCTAGCAGGGGGTTGGGGGCTATCCAGTGTTTTGCATGAAGTGTCACATGTATGACTACCTGCCCACTGGACAGAAGTCTTGGGTGTGTGCCCAGTGCAAGGAGCTCCTGGTTCTCAGGGAACAAGTTTGCTCCCTTGAGGACAAGGTGGCAGACCTGGAGAAGCAGAGACAGTCAGTTAGGTGCATGAAGAAGACTCTCAAGGACTTATTAGATATGTCCCACTCTGAATATGGCAGCCCCACCACTGTAAGGCAGCACGAGGGTTGAGAGGGCACTGTGCTGAAGATAAGGGAAATGTGCCCTCAGAAGGAACCTCTTCTTCAGCTGGTGAAGGGGTATCTTTTCACACCAAAGAACCATCCCTTGGTGGGAAAATGTCACTCTCCTGGCAGCCCCGTGCTGGTTGTCCGCCAGATGCCATTCTGTCTTCTCCTCTAGGTCACCTTTGAGATGAGTCCCCGGGGCAGGGGGAAGTAATCAAGGCATCGAAGTGGGAGCTTGAGGGGTCTCAGAAAGACAGGGTGCTGAGAGGGTTCCTTCACCGCTCTCCCCATCTCCGCTTGCTGACTGGTGGCCACAGTCATGGCCACCTGGGCTCCCTTTCCTTTCTTGGCATCTCTCTGCCCTGTCAATATCAGCGGTCTCTCCTCTTTGACCCACTCCCAGCTTCCTCCTTTTATTACTCCCCCGCACCCTTTCCACCCCTCCATCCTGGGCCCTGCCACCCTTTAAAGCTCAGGACACCGAGTGGTATTCAGAGGGGATCATCAACTGGGTGATGGGGCCCATCCTTCCCTTCACCCGTCAGTACTATACCCACCCCTCCTGGATGACGTGTGGTAGGTGGTTTCCCTGACGGGGATCCACCACCACTCCATCTCTTACTGCGACTTGGTCCCGGAGTTTAGCGAGGCCATTGTGCTGTTCTTGGGCCCTGGCAAAACGGTCATCACTTTCCTGCTGCTGCCATGGGCCACCGTCATCAAGTGGTGGCAGGGGTGCCTGCACCTCCTTGTCATCCCATTGGCCTGACGGCCCTTCCCCCCAGTCGTCAGTGTCCTCTCCGAGGGCCATGGCAAAGTCAGCATCTCATCCGCCCGCTCCATCCACTGCTGGTGGCCTGCAGTGGAACTGGTCTGTCGTTTCCCTGAGGTCCGGGGCGTCCTGTCTGAGGAGGAGCTGGCATGGCAACTTTTCCACCCAGACTATGGGGACCTCCCACCTCTGGCCTAGGTACTGCAGGGGCACCATGACAACGGGACAATGCTCTGGGTACCTGTGGAAGCACACTATGGTCACCCAATGCAGGACTGGGAGGCACGGGGGTGGTCAGGGTCATCGAGATGGAACTCCCGCTGTTGAGTAGAGCATCGATCCTATGGCCCGCAATCGCTATCGGGATGTTCCATGCCCAGGGCCATGCATGGGTCTCCGCAGCCTGCATTGCGTATTCTTCTGTGAGGTCACATTCCATCAGGGGGCAGTCGCATTTTAGATGTCCCCATTGGCCACAGGTGAAGCAAAGCCCCATGTTGCCCTATGGGTAGGGTCCCTGGGGGCGGCGTGGCTCCTGTTTGGCCCATGCAGGCAGCCCTCCGCCCCTTCCACTGCCTGGCGGGGCAACCCCCAGCCCTCGGTGAGGGAGTGGACTTGGTGTCGCCTGGGTGAACCTCACTCAGGCACAGCCGCCTCGCGAGCCGGCTTCATTCACCCATCCTCCCACTGGCGGAAGCCCACCCTGACCCCCTGGGATCCCGGGTTTCACTTTTTTCACCACCTCTATCCTTGGTGGGGGCTCCCGGCCCTCAGTGGCTAGGTGATTTTCCCAAAGTTCTTGGGCCTCCGCTAGGCAGGTTGGCTTCCAGCACACCACCCAATGCTGTGTACGGGGAGGCAGGATTTGCAGGAGCTGCTCAATGACTACGAGTTCCACTATCCTCCTTCCTTCCTCGGATGTGGGGTTCAGCCATCGTGTTGTCGCATCCCTCAGGGTGGTGATGGTAGCCCGGGGACGCCTGGCTGGAGGAATGACGAGTTATAGGACCTTCTGCCGGTAGGCTTCCAAGGTGATCTCATAGCAGTCCAGGATTGTCACCTTGAGTTTCGGGTAGTTAGCAGCGTCTGCCTTCTCCAGGGCTTTCATAGCTGCCTGGGTGTCACCCATCAAATACGGCCCTACGATAAAAGCCCACTGGTCTGATGGCCATCTGGTGGCATCCACCACCCATTTGAACACCTCCAAAAAGGCTTCGACATCAGCCTCATCTTTCTGAGTGGGGGTCAGGGGCCTCATGAGGGGGTTTGTCCTCTCCTGGTTCCACTAGCTGTCGTCTGCCTCATGGCCTCTAAGGCCTGATGGAGGTCCCACACCAGGGCCACCTGTGCTTGTTGCTGGTGCTCTGTGACCATCCAGAGGAGTTTGGCTTGATGTTTGGCCATCCATTGGCTGAATTGTGTTAAGTCCATCGTTACCGGTGTGGTGGGTTGCGTTTTCACTGACCCCTGGCTGTCGTTGGAGTCTGTTGAGTCGTCTGTGAACCCCTGTAGGTCGTTGGGCCCCTGGGCCACTTGATATGTGGCCCGTAAAGCTGGTGATTTCCACCCAAATGGGGTGAGTAGGTGGGGGACTGGCCTACCTAGCAGGTCTGGCGTGCCTGCATCCTCCAGTTGTCATACTCCTGGCAGACCTATGCTGGTTGTCCACTGGACGCCATTCCATCTTTTCCTCTAGGTCCCCTTTGAGACGAGTCCCCAAGGTGGGGGGAGGTAACCAAGGCATTGAAGTGGTTGCTTGAGGGGTCTCAGAAAGATGGGTCACCGAGAAGGTTCCTTCACCACTCTCGCCATCTCTGCTTGCTGACTGGTGGCCACCTGGGCTCCCTTCCCTTTCTTGGAGTCTCTCTCTTTGCTCTGTCAATATCAGCGGTCTCTCCTCCTCAACCCGCTCCCAGCTTCCTCCTTTTATTACTCCCCCACACCCTTTCCACCCCTCCCTCCTGGGCCCCGCCCCTTCAAAGCTCAGGATGCCAAGTCTGCTACCGGATTCTTCCCCCAGGAACTGCTGGCCTCCCTCGTCATTGGCTCCTCTGTCTGCTGGCCCTCCTTTCATCTGGTCTTACCTCTGCCCGATCGACTCCAGACCACCAGGCAGGGAAGGGGGCATGCTGGCCCATCGTCTTGCCCTGTGGCCATTCCTGGCTCTCAGCTGGCACTTCCCTTTGTCACTGTGGGTCCGCATCCTCATTGCCTTCCACTCCTCTGTCTCTGCTGGTGAGCTGGGGTGCCGGGCAGCAACATGGGTAGGCAGTGTTGGTGGGGGGGGGGTTGCCTGGTGGGTTCTGGGCTAGCCCTAGGGCACCCCACCTCACAGAAGGGAGGGGGGCTCTTGGTAGTTGGTGATTCTATCCTTAGGCAGGTAGACAGCTGGGTGGCAAACCCATGTACTGGCCGTATGGTGACTTGCCTGTCTGGTGACTTGTCTGTCTGGTGTGAAGGTAGCGGACATTATGTGTGTTCTAGATAGGCTGGTAGATAGTGTTGGGGAGGAGCCAGTGGTTGTGGTACATGTTTGCACCAACAATGTGGGGAAATGCAGTCATGAGGTCCTGGAGGAGAAAATTAAGCTGCTAGGCAGGAAACTCAAGGCCAGGACCTCCAAGGTAGCCTTCTCAGAAGTGCTACCTGTTCCACACACAGGGCTGGAGAGACAGGCACAGATCAGGAGCAATGTTCCCTCTAAGCTGAGTTAGTGTGAGCTCACACATTTTTGTCTTGGCTCAGGAAGGATGGCTCCAGAGCAAACTAACTTATGCAGAAGCCAAATTGCTCACTCACAGCTTTAATGCCAGTAGCTGACAAGACTCCATAGCTTAGACAGAGCATTGATCAGGAGTCTCAATGCATGGATGAGACAATGGTGTAGGAGGAAGGGTTCAAATTTGTTAGGCACTGAGATGCTTTTTGGAACAAGAAGGAGCTGTATAAAAGAGTCGGTCTCCACTTGTCCCAAGAAGGAACCAGGCTGCTGGCACTTAAAATCAAAAAGGTGGCAGAGCTGTTTTTAAACTGAATATTGGGGGAAAGCCAACAGGAGATGAAAAGTCTCTGCTTCAGGATGGCTCATCTCAATGAGATGAAGGGGTAGGTGTTACTTTTTTACAAGGAAATGGATTAGAATTGTCCACTGAGACTGGGGCTAATGATATGGACTGCCTGGCAAGGTGTCAAGGCAGCAAGAGGAAGGTTTTGGGCTTAACATGCATGGGAAACTATAGATGTTTATATGCAAATTCTAGAGGTGTCCAAGGTGAAATTGGGGGAGTTGGAATGCTTGGTGTTGGGGGAGAAATCTACATTGTGAGTATTTCAGAAACTTGGTGGGATGAGGAAAATCAGTGGGATACGGTAATTCCTGGTTATATTTATATTGGAAGGATGGGGGGGAGAGTTGGAGGTGGACTGACTCTGTATGTCAGAGAGGGTATACAGTCCAGTACGACTGAGAAGGTAAGAGAATTTGATTAGCTTCTGGAAATGCTATGGGTTGAAATTGTGGGCCCAAAAGGAAGCTTAACACTGGGAGTTTGTTATCGCCCACCAGATCAAAAGATAGAGGAGGATTATAAAATGATGAATGAATTAAAGATAGCGGCTAGATGAAATAACTGAATGGGTCACCACAGCCAGGGCCCTGCAAGACCTCTTACAGTTCCGCAGGGCCTGTAAGACAGAGCTCTTCTGCCAGGCTTTCAGTTGAGGCAGTGGGTGTCCTCCCCCTATATATCAGGCCTCCCCAGTTTGTGAAATACCTTATCTGTTAAGGCTTTGGTAAGATATATAGGAATTATTATTATATTTTACTTGATGTATTTTAACTGTTTGTATATTATATCTGATGGAACCTACCCTGAGCCTGCTATGCAGGAAGGGCAGGATACAAGTCCAATAAAATAAATGTATCATGGGATAGCAAGGCAATGACTAGCTGCTTGTTTTGGCCTCCTGATTGGATGCGGCAACTAATTTAGTGCTAGTGCATTCTAACACATGAATATTGTAATGCTGGTATGCAATTATTATTATTTTAAAGAATCACTGCCTATCCAGCCCAAAAACGATGAGATGGGCAGTGCTCCACAAAACAGCACAGACTTTTCAAACTTAGAAGAAAATGGAATCCTGCAGTTTTGTTTTTTTAAAAAAAAGTGGGGGAGCAAATCTGAGAAAGAGTGGGGAGAAGCTGAAAGAGCAACAAGGTGCTGCTAATGAAGCTGTGTGGAAATGAGGGAAAAAGCTGGAAACAAAGAGAAATGAAAATGGAACATTAAGGCTGTCTGGAAGACATCATTATTAACCATAGTTGGCTGGATCACCAACTGACTTTGTAATAACTGGCTATATGAGGAAATAACTGAAAGGATATTCACATTATAAATTGTTTATAAAATATTTTTGCATTTCACTTTATCCCCAATTTAAATGGAAAACAAAATTGGCTTATAAAAATCTAATAGAAGCAGAAAATTTAAAAAGTGTGTACATGAGTGCGCGCACACACTCACACTGTGTAGATTGTTATATCTATATTACTCACTATTATACTATTGAATAGTGTGTGTAAATAAGATTTATACAAGAATAATTCTTCCTAGAATCCTTTTTCTTTTCCAAACCATCCCAATTCTATTGAAGCAGTTATATTTCCAGGAATTTAATAAAATAACAAGATTTATATGGCAAGGGAAGAAACCTAGAATAAAACTGAAGGCATTACAGGATCTTAAGCAGAATGCAGGATTTGGTCTTCCTGACTGGGAAACATATTATAAAGCTTGTGAATTGACTTGGATCTAAGAATTGATAAGAACTGAAAATATGAGACTGTTAAAATTAGATGGACATGATTCAAAGCTAGGATGGCATGCATTCCTCTGGTATCAAAAAGTGGATAACCATAAATAATTCAATAATCATTTGATGAGGAAGACACTGTTGTTAGTATGGCAAAGAATCAGGCATAAAATATATGTGAAGAGTCTGAAATGGGTATCTGCACTGGAAGCATTTACTCAACCTTTATTATTAGAGAAGAAAAAAATACTTAGATATGAAAATTTACTAGGGAAGGAAGACAGGCTGAAGTCCAAAGAAGAACTAGAGGAACAGGATATCTATTTGGGCTGGTGGACGATAATACAATTAGAATCAAGATACACTGAAGAAACTCCAAGGATTTGAGACAGATCAATTGGAATTTGAAATACTTTTATGTGAAAGAAAAGATAAATTGATTAAGAAATTTTATGTGTTACAGATAAAGATGGAGGATGAGCTCATCAAAGATTGTATGTTAAAGTGGGCCCAAAATTTTGGTTATAATATTGACAGGGCCGGCCCCAGGTATCTGGGCGCCCTAGGCAGGACAGCCTGGGGCGCCCACCCCACTGGGGATGCCAACCTCCTGGTGGGGCCTGGAGATGGCCCAGCACCATTTTCCTGGGCGCCTCACAGGGAAGGGGCAGAGTTAGAATCCTCGCCCCTTCCCTCCCAGTGCTGGCTTTTCTGAGCGCCTCGCAGCTGCGAGGTACCCAGGAGAGCCGGGGAAGGGGCAGGGTTAGAACCCTTGCCCCTTCTCTCCCAGCGGCGGCGCTGGCTCTCCTGGGAGCCTCACAGCTGCGAGGTGCCCAGAAAAGCCGGGGAAGGGGTGGGGTTAGAATGCCCGCCCCTTCCCTCCCAGCGGCGGTGCTGGCTTTTCTGGGTGCCTCGCAAGCGCGAGGCACCCAGGAAAGCCGGGGCCGCCGGCCCTGGGCAGGAAGGTGGGCTTTTCACAGGGGGGCGGGGGGCATTTTGGCGCCCCTGCAGGGCTGGCGCCCTAGGTGAGCACCTAGCTCGCCTAGTGGGCGAGCCGGCCCTGAATATTGATCTTTACCATTGGTCGCAAATGTGGAAAAGAAATGTAAAAATAACAAAATCGGTTGCATTTAAAGAGAACTTATATAAAATGTTTTAGAGATGATATATAACAACAGAAAAACTAGCTAAAATGTATCATGGAGTGTCTGATAAATGTTGGAAATGTAAGACATGGGTGAGAAGTTTTTTCCACATTTGGTGGAAGTGTAAAGATGTGATATTATATTGGAGAAAGGTTCGTGAGATGTTACAAAAAATATGTTCAGTAACGTTACCATTTAAACCAGAAATGTTCTTACTTAATATTATGCCTGATGTTAAAGATAAGCAACTTAAACATTTCATTATACACATAGTCACAGCAGCAAGAATATTATATGCTAAGTAATGGAAGAAACCGGAGATACTAATGGAAAGCAACCTTTTGACAAAAATCTTAAACAGCAGAAATGAAAATACTATCGAACTGTTTGAAAGGCAGAAGAAAGCAAAATGGGAAAGATAAATTGAATACCATTTTATGACTGGGTAGAAAGAAACCTTGAAGATCAAGAATAATGAACTTAAATATTAACATCTTAGAGAAACTGTAGCTTAACCTGTGGAAAGCATAATTTTCTTTTTCAGGATTCTCAGCGAATGGATTAATTGATAACAACTTTAGCAATTACATAAAAGAAAGAAAATTGTAAATAGAAGTAGAAATTTGTAACAGCTATAATACAAACTTGAAGGAATTTCCCTATATGTCTAGCCCCATACCCTTTACCCTTCCTACTCTTTATTGTCTGATTTTTATTATGTGTGAAAATTTAATAAAAATATTTATACAAGAATATATAATATTACATACAACTTAAAACAATTATTTTAAATTCCTCATGCCATTGACTGTGGTGACACCTAGTGGTAACTACTTTATAAAATAATCTTTAAATATGATTTCTTTTAGGCTTATAAACTCATCCCAGAATATGACTAGTTCATGTGCTTTGTATTCAGGCTGAAGAGACGTATTTATTAAATTATATTCTTACCCTGCCCTTCCTCTATGGAGTTCATGTATATGTTCCCCCTCTCATGGTATTCTCCAAGCAGCTGTGTCACGTGGGCTTGGTTAGGCTAAGAGAGACCAACAGCCCACAGTCATTCAGTAAACCACCATGGCTGAATTGGGATTTGAATGCTTATACAAGGCTTTAACCATCACACCCCATTGGCTTTCACAGAAAGCTTGTGTGCCAAACAGCAGTAGTGGCTCTATGAAACGCTTTAACATGTTAGTTTTCTGTGTACATACAGGGTGTTGTTGTTTTGCCTGGAGCATTCTTTCCTGCAGTTTGGAATGATACAATCCAGGCAGGGTGTTCCCTGCACTTTTGAGTCAGGTAATTCAACCATGTCCTGACCTGGATGGCCCAGGCTAGTCTGGTCCAATCAGATCTCAGGATCTAAGAAAGGTCAGCCCTGGTTAGTATTTGGATGGGCCCACCAAAAAAGTGTCAGGATGCTACGCAGAAACAGGCAACAGCAAACCATCTGTTTGTCTCTTGCTGTGAAAACTCTACGGGGTCAGCATAAATTGGCTGCAACTTGATAGCACTTTCCAACACCAGTACTATTTTATACAACCTAAGACTAGGTTGGAATGTAAAATGAGAATAGGTGGACTGTGCATATGCTTATGCAGATGCTTCATAACAAGACAACCTCAATTCTTCAATGCAGTCAAACTATTCTATCATGCTTACCAACTCTGGTCAATCTGGACTTCATGACGGCAATATATCTCTGCTTGTTTTCTTAATTAGCCGCCTTTGTGCAAATAGCTGCTGCTGCTGCTGCTGCTGCTGCTCTCTGGTTCTTAGTAAAAATTATTCTGTCTAGTGAAATGAAAATGGAATCTGTTAGCAGTCTGTTATTGTAGGGAACCAGCAAAGGAACAGTTTTCTACACCTTTTCTCATTTTCCTTTCCCCAAACCTGATCTCTGCTGGCTAGACTGAACACTGGAATTCTGCCAGATGTTGAAATTCTATAACTGTCCCAAATTGCAGGGACTAGAGCAAGCACTTAAATTGCAAATTCAAATCCTTTCTTCTTAAAACCATCCCTTAAGTCAAAGCAAGTAAGAATTGTCCCTCTCTGTCATGATTCTCACATAAAAAATTATGGCATTACCATTTCCAAGTAACTAATGTTGATTTGCAGTTAACAATCATTAACATAAAGTGTTCCTAAGAAGCTCTGGGGTCTAAAAACCTTTCCATTGTAAGGCACAGTGGAAGAGCTAGCTCAAGAAAAAGACTTTCCATTCCCCAGGTAAGCTATTAGATCTGGTAAACAGCCTCTCCTCTGAAGTGCTTATCGTCAGTCTTTTTCAGATAAAAGTACTCTTCACCAAAGAAGTCATGCAGAGAAGTAGCCTTCCCTGCTTCCTTTTAACCCTGGTCACCTCCTATTGGACTCCCCACTGCTACAGGTGTACTGATTCTTTTGTACCCAACTGCTCTGTGTGACATGTCCTTTTGGTTTTTTATTCTCCTTAACTGCAGGGAAGCCAATGAGATTTCTACATTTTACTGATGAGGAAAAGAAGGGAAGAAAGATCTTTCTGACCTTTGCAATCGTCGCACCAGGGTTAATGCAGAAAGCAGTGAGAATCATCAGTAACTTGGAACAAACAACCAGTTGAAAAGCAAAGGGTGAGAGAAAGGGAGGAAGACAGTTTGAAAGTAACAATTGTAATTGTTTTTTGGGAAAGGCAGTCAGATAAGTCATGATCTCCTGAAAGGAAGATGCCATATAATGAAAACGGTGGGGTGGGGATCACATGTGAAAGAATAGGTTGAACAAAAGTAATCCTAAAGAACATGGTTACAAATGTGTACAGAACACAAGTAGTGAAAAGTATCAAAACATTTTGATCCTGAGGGGGTAAAAGGGTATTTCAGTAAGGTGAATAAAACTTTTTCAAAAGACAAGAAATATAGAAAACGTTGGGGGCTGACTAGAAAAACATTTGTATCTGTTCCTTCTATTCCTTTTAAGCACTTTGAAAAGATCTACTATTTGGCCAATATCCATGAGTGGTAGATTTTTATTATATTAACAATGCACATCCAATGTGTTTTGTTTCTGGAGTCACTAAAGTAATCAAGGTGAGATGGATAAGGACAATATGGGTACAAGTATTTCCCCCAAGTCGAATAGCTGATGCAGGTCTGTCCTCACTGGAAAATGGCCTGGAGGAGAGAGTTAATCCAACCTGCTCCAAGCACCTTGACTGTGATCTGACTTAGCCCTCCCCCTGCTCTTTTAAGTAAACAACAACAAATATACAAGAAGATCAAATCATGCCCAGAGTGGGCTGCCCATTAAATTTACTGGAAAAGGTCTGCGTGGACCACTAACTTACAGGACTGCTCTCAGCCTGGAGCAAACAGAGCCAAACTCTAGGAGCTCCTCTGCCAGCAGAAATCCCTTGGCTCTAATTCAGTTGGTAGTGGTAGTAGATGAGCCAATGGGTGAGCTGACACCCACCATCAGTGATCAATGATAGCTGATCACAGCTATCCCTGCATCTTGTAAATTAGTCCTGTGCTGTTTTGACTTTTACAACAACAGACTTCATAGAGCATCCCAGTTAGCAAAAACCCTGCAGTGACTGCAGTTTCCTGCTCTGATGTCCTCCTAAGCTTCCAAGATATATTATACATTGAAGAATCTATTAAGGAACTTTTTGCAGGTTACTCCTGGCCACTTCATTTTTATTAGTCTTGAGGAAGGATACACAACTACAAGATGTATCTCTCAGTTATCTCTGGAAGGACTGAGGGCGAGGCAGTGTGCATTCTAGAAAAGAACATTTTCAAATTTACTCCATCTTCAGATTTCAGTTTATCTAGGGTATCCAAAATATTCAACATTATTTTGTTCATGGAATCGCTGAAATATGGCCACTCAGTTCAGCCTATTTAAAATGGCATAACTTCTTGAATTACAGAACTTTAAATGGTGTTTCTTTGTATGAGTGTTATCTAGTTCAAGGACAGTGAAGAGCCTATAAATTACTGCATTCTTGCCAAAAGCTTAAAAAATGTAAGGTATCTCTCTCCAATTTTAAATGACCCAGAGATTTCTGCTGATGTCTTAGCTGTATAGCTATTTCCCAGAATTCTCTTCATATTCTAGGAAACAGGTGCCAGTAACTTCAAAGATGTTAAAATTGAACTGTGTTTCATTTTATCTCAAGCATATGTAGCTCTCTATTACATATTTATAAAAAATATTTCTATATGACACTTATATGGGCTACGCCTTTACCATATCAAATCTGGCTCATAGTGTAAGATCTTCATTACCTTTTTGGATTTTCACATTGGATACAATTATTAAGATAATTTAATCAGCTAAGAAAGGAAGCTGGAAACAAGCATTTAATACATTAGCATTCTATGGGCTTTTATAAAAGAAGTGATAGTCTAAAAACTTCATATCTAGCCCTCTTTAATGCACTTTTGGCAAGCCTCCCTGACTCCACAAAATAGTACACTTAGTATGAAATACTCCAGCCAAACTTGTCACTCGTACTAAAAATTACAGACACATTAGTACAGTTCACCCTCAATTATTCCAACCTACCCATTACCAGAATGATTAATAACCTTTTTTTAAAAAAAAATGGCATATAAAACATTTTGTATTAACACTCCCATGCAGTTTGTTATATAGAATAGCCCCTGTGAGGTGTAGGATTATACTGTACCACAGTATAATGTTTAGGATTATACTGTACCACAAAGGCAAACCTTCTTCCTCTCATCTCTAAAGGATCTTTCTTTAAAACAGATATTATACTGTCTGTGAATAGTATGGGGTTGGTTTTTTTCCTGAGGAAATGAGCAGAAAATGCTCCCCAAAATATGTTTACAGTGCCATCCTAAGCAGTTACACCTTTCCTCCATTGAAATCAATGGGCTTAGAAGGGTGTAACTCTGTTCAGGATGGCGATTATCCTTCCATCTTAAGCTTGTTACTTGACATCTGTCTAAGACAGTTTTTTTCCTCCCATGTTCTAAATTCAGCTCCCAGTTTTACAGACTGCATGTTATGCAATAACACTATGATTTTAAAAAGGTTATTCAATCCAGTGACAAAGAAATGTCACAAGTAAAAAAAGCCATGACTGGTGAAAATTTTTTGAAAGTATTTGGCAGTCCCTCTCCCCCAAGTAACATAGGGTCATTATACACGTTGTATTTTCTAAGATAGCAGCACACAAGATGTAATCCTCTCTTCAGACTTTATATTTCTGTCTTGATAAAACAGCAGCCTTTGTTAAATTCAGAACAGCAACTTGTTACCTAGCTTCTTAGAGCTGAGCACAAAAACTTGCAAACATATTGGGCAGGATCTAATAATTCCTTTCCACTAAGTGAGGAGTCTTCCTAAAAGGAAAATGCCTTCCTCAGGCAGAAGGGTTCATTCTTCTAGAGAAAGGTTTCTCAGTTATCAGAGAGGGAAGGAGACTTCCTATCAAAGAGAGTTCCCTTGGAGAGGAATAGGCTTTTCACAGAAGAAGGAAGAAAGTTGTTGAATCCCACTTAATCTAGGGTATAATTGAAATGTCAGGTCTAAGAAAATGTTAGAAATGTTACCTTGTCCTTACAGTAAGTTAATTATTGGGGGATGTGTTACAAACTTCAAAGTGGGCAAGTTCAGTGGGTGAGTAGCCCATGCTTGACAGCTGTGACCAGCTATGAGCTGAGCCTCCTCTCTCCCTACCTCGCCATGCCTCACCAGCAGCTACCAAATGGGTGGCAGTGGTGGGGTGGAGGCATAAGGGTAGTAGAGAGTCTGTTGAACCTTTGCAGTAGAGACATCATGATGGCAGTGGAAGAAACATAGAGGCATTGGGGTGTGGTCACTGTGGCAGGGGGAGACATGGAGAGACTGGCTGAGCACAGTGGCAGGAAAAGGTGCAGGGTTGCCTATTGGACATTAGAAATAGTGGTGGTGAGGAGGAGGAGGAGGAGGAGGAGGAGGAGGAGGAGGAGGAGATTGAATTAATACCTCCACCCTTCACTCGGAGTCTCAGAGTGGCTAACAATCTCCTTCCTTTCCTCTCCCCACAACAGACATCCTGTGAGGTAGGTAGGGCTGAGAAAGCTCCTTGAGAACTGCTCTTGAGAGAACAGCTCTCAAAGAACTTTGACTGACCCAAGGTCACCCAGAAGCTGCATGGGGCTGACATGGGGCTGGCCTTCTAAGGGGCTCTACACTGTTCATTGGGAAACTCCATGAATGTAACATCAGAATGGGAGGTCTTGCACTCAGCTGTTCCATGCTACAAGCAAGGATTGTCCCAATAAACAGAGTGAGGACTCTCATGGGCAACCAAATATCCCATTGATGGGTTGGTCTCCTGCTCACAACCAGCAGTCAGGGAGTGAACTGAGCTGGTAGGAGTTTGAGCATCCTTATTATTACTGTAAAGCCACTGTTGGCAGAATAAAGGCCAATGTTACAATACCGGTCAAAAGAATTTCAGGGAAAAATAAAGAAATCAGAAGGCTTATGCACCTTAGAAGCCCACTCATCTTGCAATATAGCATCTGGGAAATGGTGATAATGGAGATTTAAAATGTCCTAAGGTTGCCATCTCTGGATTGGGAAATCCCTGGAGATTTTGAGTGTGGAGATTGGGAAGGGTGGGGTTTGGGGAGGGGAGGGATGTCAGCAAGGTATAATGCCTTAAAGCCCACCCTCCAAAGCATTCATTTTTTCCAGGGGAACTGATCTTTGTACTCTGGAGGTCAAGTGTGATAGCAGGAGATCTCTATCTGCCACAAGGAGGTTGGCAACCCTAGAATGTCCTTTATGTTAACATAAAATTTTTTGAAAATAGAATGGAAGAGAGGTAAAGAAATAGAAAAGGTTTCTGATTTACAGAAGAGGAAGCAAGAGAAATCACTGGAAGCTGAAAGGGTCATGACAAAGAACAGTGCACATTTTAGGATGAGAGGAATGCAGTGTGACAAACCCTCTTACTAGTGAGTAAGTTTCATTGAACCCAGAAGAACTTCCTTCTGAGTAAGCATGCTTATAACTGAAGTGACACAATACAATTACTTGTCACAAAGAAATCTATGAAAAGATCAAATCAGGACCTTATGTGTCTGGATACAAACTTTTGACCTCATTTTTCAAAGACTCATGAGGCCATGAGATATAGATAGATTTCACATTTCCTTTTTAAACCCATTTCCCACTGCTGGACCTCCTGATGGCACCTGGTAGTTTTGGTCACTGTGTGGTAGAGTGTTGGACTGGATGGCCTGATCCAACATTGGCTTCTCTTATGTTCTTATGTTCCGTTATTGGTCCATCATGGAGGAAACCGGTATAGGGACAGCTGTTTCACACAGCATTTCCCTTCCAGTAAGGAGCTATCTCTCAATTCACGTTTCAAACTGTGCCACTTACTTTTCCTGCCATTTTCCTCCACGCACACAATCTCCCTGAGAGGGTTTTTTTTTAACATTTTTTCGAACATTTTATTGGGAGCGCAATAATGCACTATGATGCTGATTTGACGTACTGATAGTGTTATAGCACTCCCAATAGAACATTTTTTTAAAAAGAGGAGAGATTGCGTGCCGGGGGGAGGGATGGACTCAAAAAACCTGTCACTGGAGGAAGTGCTACAGGGCATTTTACACAGCCCACTGTAGCAATTCAGATCCAGAAGGGATTGAATACCTGAGGAAAGCAGTTTTCGTCAACAACGCCTCAGACACACTTCCCAAATGAGAGACAACTGACGTTGTATGAACAGGTATATATATTCCATTAACAGCTGGTTACTGAAATGGGTCTGTCTGAAATGATAGGGAAAAAATGTTAGTAGCCAGTTCCTAAAACAGAATAGATAGACTGTCTGAAATCCTTCACAGATGAGCACCACAAAGCCATCTGGCTTCACAGAAATATGAAATTGTTAACAAGTATCTGTAAACTGTCACTAAAATCAGCCTCTCTGCAGATGACTGGAGAGTAGCAAGTGTCACCTCAATTTTTAAAAGGGGTTTCAGGCCAGTCAATCTAATAGGTAAATTAGGTGAAACTTTATTAAATAATTATTAATGACAATGAGTAACAACCCTGCTGAGGGAAAATCATCTTGGGCCCCGGTCACACGGGCCAGAAAACGCGCAGGGGAGGCGTTGCAATTTGCCCCGGAGCTAAATAAGGTGTGGTAGCCTGATCAGATGCCCGGCAATGTTACGTGGGCAGCCCGTGGGCAGCCTGCTAACCGTCGATCACACGGCGGTGCCGTAGTGCGGCAAGAAAGTGGTTTGGCGTGATCACACGGCCGGTCGCGCGGCGCCGCACCCGAAGGTTTTTTTTTTACATGCCGCCGTCCGCATGCGCATGATCGAGCGAGCGGACTGGCCGAGCACGGAGCATGCGCACACCCAGACACCAGTTGAGAGGGGCAGCACAGCGAGAGAGGGACATTCCGGCGACGGGGACACACGGACCCGGGCCGCGACAGAGCTCCGAGTCGCAGCTAATGTCGGACAAGGTGGAAGACCAGCTCATAGCCATCATCACCGCCTGCGCGGCCGTGGCAGCAGGGAGCCTCCGAGTGCGCCAGGCATGCCTACAGGGGGAGGGGATGGCAACAGCGGCCAGGAGACGGAGGAATGCCATGGCCACGACACAGCTAGTCAGCCGCCAACGCCGCATCAGGCGGCACCAGGCAGACAGGTCGAGGGACACCCACCAGCTAAGCCGGCTCGCCGCGCAGTGCCCAGGCCGCCGCTGGTGGGTGTATCCGAGGGGGCAGGAATGGTGGGCATCCTTCGTCACCCATGTCTGGGGCGACGAGCAGTGGCTCCAGCACTTCCGGATGTCCAGGTAAGACGTGGAGGTCGTCTGGGAGCCGTGGCCTCGATGCCAGGGCCTGCCATGCAAAACCCTCAGCGGAGGGACCCATGGCCAGGGGCACAGGGATGCCAGTAGCCCAGCCAGCCACAGAGCGTGCCTAGCAGCCGGTCCGCGGACAGACAGTGGTGCCACCGTCCCTCCGCTATGGCGAGGCCGGAATCCAGGAGCCTGGGACACAGGAGCCCTGGCCACAGTGCAAATCGGGGGGCCCAAAGGGACCACGGGCCCATGGCAGGACACCTCATGGAGGGTGGAGGGGGTGGGAGGGCAGGCCCCATGACCACGGCGGCCGGAGTAAGGCACCAGACCGAACTCTGTATTCACAGGTCAACATTCATGTGGCTGGTAGATGCCCTCCGGGATAGACTGCAGCGAGAGCAGACGGTAATGCGGGAACCCGTGTCAGTGGAGGAGCGTGTCGCAGTTGCTGTGTGGTGGATGGGCAACACCATGTCCTACAGAACCATTGGGCAGCAGTTTGGTCTTGCACGGTCCACCGTGGCTGGCATCGTCGTGGAGGTCACACGAGCCATCACGGAGGAGCTCCACCGGCGAGTGGTGTACCTACGGAACCCAGACAGGGTGAGCACGGGAGGGGCCAGGGGCCACTGCTGGAGGGGAGGGCAGAGCGGGCCGTGGCCGGAGAGATGGGGCAGACAGAGTATCCGGTGGCCGCAACGGCCCCCCTAGCAGGTGGCAACACACCCCGCGCGTGTTCCCGGGCAAGACAGGCACCTGGCAGACCCCTCAAACCCAATGCTTCGCCAACAGGTCATGAGGGCCTTCGCCGCCAGGGGCTTCCCGCAGTGTGTCGCGGCCATGGATGGATGCCACATCCGTGTGCAAGTACCGGTCCGCCTTGCCCAGTACTACATGAATCGGAAGAACTACTGCTCGATCATCCTGCAGGCCACCGTCGATCATGTGGGCCAGTTCGTTGACATAGTGGTGGGGCAAAGCGGCCAGAGCCATGACGCGCATGTCCTGCAGCGTTCGAACATCATGGCCGCTATGGATGCAGGACTGTGGGTGCCAGGAAACCCTACCCGCACCATCAAGGGCGTCCAGGTGCCGCCACTCATTCTGGGGGACGCAGCATACCCCCTCCGACGCTGGCTCATCCCTCCCTACAAAGGGCGACTCGATGCGCGGCAGGCGCACTTCAACAAGGTGCATGGCAGGGTCTGCAATGTCGTGGAACGAGCATTCGGCCGTCTGAAGGCACGGTGGCGCTGTCTGTTACTCCAGGTGCCACTGGATATGAAGAACGTGAAGCCGGTCGTTGCCGCCTGCGTAGTCCTGCACAATGTGTGCGAGGACCGCGGGCATGCGGTCCCTGAGGCGCTCGTCGAGGAGGAAATACGGGCACGTCAGGAGGACGAGGAGCCCATCCCCGACCCTGAGCAGCCGCCGGAGGCCCCGGGGGGCATGGCAGTGCGTTGGGCACTGACCACATGGCTCTGGAGATGTGCGAGACCCCGCTAGGGGGGCCAGAGATGTGGGCAGGGGATCCCGAGGGTGCCCCT
Organism: Gekko gecko; assembly: GCA_029375565.1. Lineage (NCBI taxonomy): Eukaryota > Metazoa > Chordata > Lepidosauria > Squamata > Gekkonidae > Gekko > Gekko gecko. Next base: position 70,090,703 of record JAPDNY010000005.1, on the reverse strand, counting down.
TCAGCAGCTGCTGCCGCCGTTCCGATGTGCCGAACACAGACTCTCCCGCCCGGGGGCCCGTGCCGGCATGCGGTCATGCGAAAATCCGGAGCCGTGAGCCCAAGGATTTTTGCATGTCCAGAGCCTGCCACAAGGGCATCCAACGGCCTGGGCCGCAACCGGGGGTTCCGGACCCCATGCCCACCATCAGGCGCGAAGCACAGGAGTGCGGCGGTGAGGGGGGGGCGGGGAACCAGGTGCGACCGGAGGCGCTGAGCCGGTGTTGTGCTCGCGTGCCATGGCACGAATAAACATCCTTTTTGCCAGCACCGCACCCGTCTCCGTTCTTGTTACTATTGCCGCCCGCTGCCGCCAGGGGGGCGGGTTCGAGCGGCAGCCCCCTTCCGGCGCATTCACACGATGCGACCTGGCTGTGGCCGCACCGGACGTCCCTGATCGGGGGTGGGGCACCACCCGATGGGCGGCACCACCGTAGGTGATGGGGGGACACCGAGATGGAGCAGGGGTGATGTCGGCACCCAGGTGGGCAGCCCGGGGGGAGTGAGTGATGCCGCCTGATCCCGGGGAGGTACCCTCCAGGATCAAGGGCGACTCCGGACATGGCCCCGATGACCAGCCCCCTACTGCACCCGAGCAGCCGTGGCCTGGAACCGCTCGCGTGGTGAGCCGCTGTCCCTGGCCCCCGGAACAGGGCCTGTCATTGTTCCCCTTGGCCGCGTCATGCCCGTGTTCGACCCGTTCCCTGCGCGGGCCCTGGCTCCACATGCCCTGGCCGGCCCCCAGCCGCGGCCACGGACCGGGGAGGTGTGTCCCATGGTGCCTGGCTGGTACACGCGGCCAGGGTTGCCCTGGCTGCATCCCGACAGCGTCCAGGTGCCGTCGGCCATTGTCCCGAACGATAGCGGGGTCCCCCGGCCAAGGACCGTCGCCATGACCGTGCGAGCCCCCCCGGGCTCAGGATGGCCATGCGCCTAGCCCCCCCGTGCGTCGCGGCTCAGGGCTGCTCCGGCGGCCGGGAGGCCTTCGGACATGCGCTTCACTGCGCATGCCCGTGTGTCGTCTGGCGCGCAGGCGAAAGGTGACACAGCGCGGGTGGGCACATGCGCATTCCGTCCCAGCCACCCACAGAGTCGCCATGGCCTTTCCGACCAAGGGTGTGCTGTGGCTCCCGGAGGAGGTGGATTGCCTCCTCCAGACACTGCACCAACTTGAAGCTGGCCCACGTATAATCACCTCCACCCATTTGGAGACCCTGGGGTTGTTCGAGGAAGCCAGCGAGCGTCTCTCGGCCCGGGGATACCGACGCACGTCCGCCCAATGCCGTGCTAAGTTCAGGTGGGAAAAGGCTGTCTTCTTCGATGCCCTCAAGGACTGGGAGGGCATCCCTCCACGGTTCCAGCTCCTCCGGGCACTCTGGGAACAGGGCGGCCGGCCGGGATGGCGCCATCGCACCCCCAACAGTAAGTAACCCCTGCCCCGGCCACGGCTACGCGGACGGACTCCAAGTGTGCGATCCCACCTTCTGCTCTATCCCCCACAGGGCGACCTCGTGCACGCTGGATGAGGGCAGCGTCCCCTGCCAGGGATGAGGAAGGGCACCCCCCCCGGCAGGAACCGGACAACGAGGATCAAGGTATGGTCATCAGGGTGGCATCGCCACGCGGCCACGGCCACGGTGCCCCAACGCCTGCCACCACATGGCAGTGGTGGCCAGTGTCTGGGGAGGCCGCCACGGGGGGAGGCGGCTGTCCAGGCCTTGCTGGATGGGTGCCAGTGGTTGCATCTGGGAGGGGACAGCCACCCATGACCCCTGGTGTGCAACAGGCTTGGGCCACAACCCCCACCCGCTTCATGTGTGGCTGCTTGTCTCCGCCCACAGCACCTGTGGTCATAAGCTCCCCGCAGGGGTCTCCTGGGGCCAGCGAGGCATCGGAGCCAGGTAGGCTGTGGCTGAGGGCCCCCACCCCCGGGGAGGCCAGACACAGGGGCCCTGCCAGCGACCCAGGCTGGGGTCGGGGCCCAGGGCCCCAGGCCCCGAGCCACCCATGCGGGACAGTGATCTGGGCCCCCACCTGTGGCCTGTCTGTGAGGCAGGTCGCCCATCCGCGGCCCTCAGTGGCATGACAGTCTGCGGAGGTCATTGGCCCCCCTGATGGCCCCAATGTTCCGTCCAGGTGCCCAGGCACAGGAGGAGGCAGCAGCGACCACGGCTGGATCCACGGTGGTCATCAGCTCAGCCACGGAGACAGATGCAGGTATGCTTACCTCCCTTCGCCCTGGTGGACGCCCCGCTGTTCTGTGCTCATCCCCTGCCATTTCCCTGCAGGGGAGGGGCGATGGCCTGCGGAGGCGGCAGGACCCGTGGGACGGACAGTCTGCCGGCGGCTGGATGTGCTGGAGGGCATGGTGGCTGAGATGTGGGCAGCAGGTGGGTTGACTGCAGCCCATCAGGCCCCTGGTTGGGTGGCTGATGGCAGGGGGGGGGGGACAGGCCCCGGATATCTGCTGGCGAGGCCTGCCTTGGCATGCTCGCCAGGGGTGAACGGTGGTCGGGCCGACACCCTGGCAACGCCCGCCGGAGACGGGACATCCTCCTTGCAGCGCCCCCACTCATCATCTTCCGCTCCTGTCTCCTGTGGCCCACAGTGGAACAGCATGGGCGGGTCCTCGAGGTGGTCCAGCGACGTCTGAGCCAGCTACGACGCCTGTTCTTCGAGCTGCGGCTGGACACCGCCCTGCGGGACCAGCGCCGGGAGGAGCAGGAGCGGCGCTGGACGGCCCAGGGACCCCTGCCAGCAGTGCAGGCGGGAGATGGTCGGGAGGTGGAGGGGGAAGGGGGGAGGAGACTAGCGCTGAGGGGGGTCAGAGGTGTCCGCCTCGGATGACACCAAGGGGGAGGAGGCTGAGGGACCACACCAGGCCATCCCTCAGGATCACAGGGAGTGCGCCGACAGGGGGGTGGAGGGGGACGGGGACAGCTCCGATTAGAGCATGGGTCGCCGTGTGGCACTGTTTGTTACAATGTTAATAAAGCTTGAATCTGTTCAATGCTGGCGTCTCTGTTCCCTGGAGGCCCCCCCATCCCCCCTCCATCCCCTGATGACCTAGGTCCGCAACAGGCATGTGTGCGTGTTTAACAGCAACTTTATTCCACCGGGTACCGGTACAGAAGAGGGGGGCCGCTTCGCCTCGGCCAGGGGTCCGTGGCAGGCCGGGGTCCCCAATGACGCAGCTCCCGTTACGGCCACGCCGCAGGCCACTACCCATGGCCGCAGCTCCAGACCACCCCGGGGGGGCCACGGTGGCACGAAGATGCCCTTCTGGTCGCAGCCACCGCCATCTGTGGAGGCCCACCTCCCAGCACGTGGCCTGACACGTGGAGGGAATGTCGTGTCTGGGTGGGGCTCACCGTGCCACGGCGGCGTCAGGGGTGGCCACTCCCACTGGCAGAGCGGACGATGTGCCGCCTACTGTGGAGGGGTGTAGGGCTGCGGCTTCGTCCTCTTTCGCGTAGGCCTCCCACTGCCACCGGATGTCTTGGGGATCTCGTTGCTCGCTGGTGCCTGCACGGACGGGGCTGTGTGGGGGCCGGGGGCCGGTGTGCGGGCAGGTGCCTGCACGTCCTGGGCCCGAGCCGCCCCTGGGGCCACCATGCGGCCAGTTGGTTCCACTGGCTGGGCTGCAGGGCCCCCTGGGCCCGTGCCATGGGCGGTCGCCTGCACATGTTGGGCCACGGGGGTCCCTGGAGCGACCATGTGGCCAGCTGGCTGCAGTGCCTCGGGCGCTGGGTTGCGTGCGCGTACAGTCTCGACGAGCAGGGTGACTGCACGTGTCAGCTCGACCATTGCCTCGGTAGATGTGTCCATGGACCTCCTCATGGCGGCACGGTCCTCCCGGGCTTCTGCACGGTCCTCCTGGTCCTGAGCACGGCCAGCCCTCAGCTCTGCCAGGATCTCCTCATGCTGCCTCTGTGCTGCCCTCAAGGCTGCTCTGTTCTCCTCCCTGCCCTGGGCAGCTAGGTGTTCCCCAACGCGTTCAAGGGCAGAGACGCGCTTCCTCCTGGCGGTGATGAGTGTTGCCCTTTCCGGGGCCGTGAGGTCACCCATATTTACATCTGGAGCCAGACCTGGGGGTTTGGGACAATACAGGGCTCACCGTGGTGGAACATCCGCCATGGGGACACCTGCGTGGCATGGGTGGCCGCCCCCTGTCCCCGTACCATGCTGCAACTCACCATCTGGGTCCCGTGGGCCGCACTCTCTGGGCCGTCGCACCACCGCATCCCCATCCGGGGGGTCGTTGCCCGTGCCTGGGGGGGAGACAGCTGGATGGGGTGTGTGGCCCATGCACCCCGGGGAATGTCCCCTGGCCCTCAGGATGTCCTTGGCGACGCTCGTCATGCTGATGGCCTAGGGGGGGCCCCCACTGCCCGTCGTACTCACCCTGGTCCGGAGGCTGGTCCGCCGCTGGCTCCTCACCATCGCTCTGGTCTCCGTGGCCGGCCACTTGCTGGTCGGCACGATGGAAGCGTGCGCCTGGGAATGGGAGGGGCCACAGGTTACTGGGGCTGCCCCTGGGGGTGGCTCCCGTGGTGGGTGCTGCTCTGGCACCTTCCAGTGCCTTCGGCAAAGGGGGCCGTGGCCTCCTGGGGACAGCTGGGGGGCCCTGGTGGCCCCCCCGGGGGTGGGTACGTACTGGCATGCTGTCCCCGGAGGGGTTCCCCCCCCTCCCCTGACCTGGTGTGCTCCTGTGCTGTGCATGGCCCCTGGATATCCGTGGCCTGCCTCAGGGGCCACTTTACTGTCCAACCCTCCCAGTGGGTGTCTCTGGGGGCTCTCTGTGGCGTCTGGCCTCCCGAGACATCCAGCACTGGTGGTGGTCACTGGGGGCTGCCTGGTGGTGGTCGCCTGAGGACACCGACGTGTGCTGGGTGGGATGCTTACCGTGTCTGATGGGGGGACATGTGGGGTGGTGGGAGTTGTGGGACATGGCGTTTGCCGCTGCTTCTACCTTGGAGGCCCTGGGATGCTGCCTGCCTCTTGGCCCAAACACCTGGCCTGCCTCACTCCCACCTACCTTCCTGGCTGCTGGTGGCTGGCCATGGCTCCTGGGTTCCCCACAAGTCGTCCTCTAAGGGCCCCGGGGATGGCTGCTGGGAGGCGACGGAGGGGCCCCGGGAGGTGTCTCCGGCGGAGGCTCCCTGGCTGCTGGTGGCCGGCCATGGCTCCTGGGTGCCCTGCGAGTTGTCGTCAAAGAGCTCCAGGGATGGCTGCTGGGAGGCGACGGAGGGGCCCCGGGAGGTGTCTCTGGCGGAGGCTCCCTGGCTGCTGGTGGCTGGCCATGGCTCCTGGGTGTCCGGCGAGTCGTCATCGGACAGCTCCAGGGACGGCGGCAGCGAGGAGGTGGAGGGGCCCCGTGAGGTGTCTCCAGCGTGAACCGGAGCTGTCGTTTGGAGCAGTTCTTCCGTCCATATCTGCTTCTTGGTGTGCAGGATTCTGTTGAGCTCCTCGTAGTACGCGCATGTGTGTTTGTGGCTGCCAGACTCTGCATTCCGTGTCACGCTCTTCTTGTACCTCAGACGCATGTCCTTGGCTTTGGAGCGGCACTCTTCCGCGGAACGTGCGTGCCCTCGGGCCGCCATGCCGGCAGCCACCTCCTCGAAAAGGTCCATGTTCCGGTGGGACTGCCTCAGGGCGGTCTGGATTGCCTTGTCCCCCCAGAGGTCTAAGAGGTCCAGGGTCTCTGGCCGCCTCCATGAGGGTCCACGCACCCCACATGCCTTACCCTTCTGCTGTGTCGGTCGTGGGGTCCCTGCCGCTCGTGTGGGGGCTGCCGTGGACCCTGCCGCTCGACTGGGGGCTGCCGTGGTCCCTGCCGCTCGACTGGGGGCTGCCGTGGTCCCTGCTGCTCGTGTGGGGGCTGCCGTGGTCCCTGCTCGCTGTCCGGGACCGCCACGCGGCGTTTTCGCTGTCCGCTTCATGGCGTGTTGCTGCAACTGTTCGCGAATGTGCGCATGCGTGGTTCTGCGGAGCGGTGGAGCATTTGGTTTCGTGGTCGAACGCATGCGCCCTGCTGCGAAGCGATGGTGGATTCGCTGTCGCTTCTCTGTGCGTGCATGCTTTCTCGCCCATGCGCATCTCGTGTCTCCCTACGAAAACATCCAGGCTGCCGCGGAACAGGGACGGGCGCCGGATGCGATGGGATCCCTGCTGGCTCGCGATCAGACGCCCGCTCCTGTCCCGCGGCTTCCGGAAACTAGTACTTCGGACCTACTAGTTTTTTAATCCGCGTTTTCCAAGGGAAGCCGCGGGTTGGCCACGGGAGCGCTACGCATCCCAGATGTGCTCGTCTGATCGCACACGGAAACTCCCGTGCCTTCAGCGGGGCAAATGCTCCGTGTGGACGGGGCCTTTGTTTCTGGAAAGGAAAATCCTGACTCATGAAACATCTGAAGCTGTTTGAGCTCTTTGGCCGCTGTGTGACAGAGTGTTGGACTAGATGGGCCATTGGCCTGATTCAGCATTGGCTTCTCTTATGTTAACAGGGTAATAGGCATGTGGATAAGGGCTATCCAGTAGAAATGTGGATAACAGCTGTCCAGGAGAAATCTTATACCTGGATTTTGAAAAGGCTTTGGACAAAGTACCTCACCAAAGCCTCCTGAGCAAAGTTATCGGTCATGGGAAGAGGACAGGTCCTCTTATGGATCAAAAGTTGGGTAAATAGCAGGAAGCAAGAGAGTAGGAATAAAAGGATAGTTGTGGCATTGGAAGGAAATGAACAGTAGGTTCCCACAAGGATTTGAACTGGGATCAGTGTTATTTTTTCTTAAATGTTGGAATTGAGGGTGAGCAGTATAGTAGCTAAGTTTGCGGATACCAAATTATTCTGTATGATGAAAACCAAGGTAGATTGTGAAGAGTTACAAGAGACCCTCTCTAAAATAGATGAGTGGGCAACAGTATTGCAAATGAAGTTCAATATGGGTAATTGTAAAGTGATAAATATTGGAAACCAAATAAAAGTCCTAATTTTAAATATATGCTGATGAGGTCTGAACTGGACAAGACTGAGACTGAAAGAGATCTTGGAGTTGTTGCTGAAAGTTCAGTGAAAATGTTGACCCGTATTTGGCAGCACTGAGAAAGGCAAACTTCATGCTAGGAATCATTAAGAAAGGGGCTGAAGGCCAATATTGTAAAGGTCCAGTATTTGGAATACTGCATGCAATTCTGGCTCTGGTATCTCTAAAAGGATATTGCAGAGCTGGCAAAGGTATGAAGGAGGACAACCAAGATGATTTGGGGGTTGGAACACCTTTTCTATCAGAAAAGACTGTAGAATTTGGCACTTTTCTGTCCAGAAACATAGGTGTAGAACTTTATACAATTAGGCATGAGGTGAACAAAGTGGATTCAGAGAGCTTTTTCTCCCTCTCTCATAAGTCTAGAACTTGGGGACACCCAATAAAGTTGTTGGGAAATATGTTCAGGAAGGAAATACTTCTTTATTCAGTGAGTAATTAAACTGTGGAATTTGCTGTCAGTGGCTGAAGTGCTGGACACAACGACAGATACCTTTAAAGAGGGTTAGGCATGGAGGAAATTTCCATCAATAGCTACTAGCCATGAGTGGCTAATGGGAGCCTCCATATACAGAGACAGCAAGTGTCTGGGTGGCTGCACTGGGTGGCAGCATCAGGGGAGGTCCTAGGCCTCTATGCCCTATTCATTTGGCCCTCCAGGGTGACTAGTTGGCCTAGGGTTGCCATCCTCCAGGTGGTGGATGGAGATCACCTGGGATTACAACTGATCTCCAGCTGAGAGAGATCAGTTCACCTGAAGGAAAGGTGGACTCTATGGTATTATACCCCACTGAAGTCCCTCCCCTCCCCAAACTCCACCCTCCCCAGGCTCCACCTCCAAAATCTCCAGATAATTCCCAACCCAGACCTGGCAACTCTAAATTGGCCATTGTATGAAACAGTATGCTGGACTAGTTGGACCACTGGCCTGATCCAGGAGCCTTTGTGTTCTGAAGAGGACACTTACAATACTATGACCATTCTTAATTGAAAGAAGTACCCTGTGTGTTCCTCCCCATGGCTTCACAAGTTGCTAAACTCTCTCTCTCTCTCTCTCTCTCTCTCTCTCTCTCTCTCTCTCTCTCTCTCTCTCTCTCTCTCTCTCTCTCTCTCTCTGTGTGTGTGTGTGTGTGTGTGTGTGTGTATGAAAGCAATACAATTAAAACAATAAAATATAATTATACTATCAGCATCAACCCCCCGCGCACTGCCAATTGGTTTTATTTGTTTGTATATAGCATAAAACAATGCTAATTTACAGATCCAAGAATGTGAATATATTATCTTATGTGATAAGGGTAAATAATGTATGCAAATAGTGTATCAAAGTCTTGAAGTAGTCAAAAGATGCATTTTGAAAAAGTATTCAAAATCTGAACAAATACAGGAAGGTAGTGAAGACACTCCCTGTCTGATATGCCATTTCACAGTCATCTAGTCCAACCCCTGCACAATGCAGGAAATTCACAAATACCTCCACCTCCACACCCGCAGTTACCACTGTTCCATGCCCAGGAGATGACAAAAAAACCCCTCCAGGATCCCTGGCCAAACTAGCCTGGAGAAAAATTGCTTCCTGACCCCAAAGTGGCAATCAGCATTACCCTCGGTGTATAAGAAAAGGCCACAAGAACTAAGCACTGAGGCAACTCTTCCTGCCCTCCCTATCATGATCTGCTTAAGTACACAGAATCAACATTGCTGTCAGATGGCCATCTAGCCTCTGTTTGAAAACCTCCAAAGAAGGAAAGCCCACCACCTCCTGAGGAAGCCTGTTCTACTGTCTGGCTCTAACTGTCAGGAAATTCTTCCTGATGTTTAGCCAAAAACTCTTCTGATTTAATTTCAACTCTTTGGTTCTGGGGCAACAGAAAGCAGCTCCGTACAATCCTCTATAATATATGACAGCCCTTCAGGTACTTGAAGATGGTTATCATATCACCTCTCTCTCAGATGTCTCCTCTCCAGGTTGAACATACCCAGCTCCTTCAACCTTTCCTCATAGGCCCTATGTGCCATAATGACACAGGGAGCCATCATTGCTGCTGTTGTCAGAGACAACATTATGGTGAAAAAGCTTATAGGCCATTGCTGATACATCTCGATAGGAGACTAAGCTGACCTGGTACATTTTCCCAAAATATTTGTGTTTTAAGTGATTTCCTAGACTGCTGACACATACTAGTTATGGAGTAACATGCCAGCAGTGCCCCTATGTTGCCCATGCCTGAAAGGGACCAATCTATACAGTGCAACATCAGCTTGACTCTATGGCATCACCAGGACCAATTGCACACACACAATGGAAGTCACAAACACAAATTAGCATCCTCAGTTACTATAGTGAAGTTGATATGAGTTAGTAGACCAAAAAGAAGAAAAAAAAAGCATACTACCATTCCACTAATATTTGATACTAACTTTTTTTTTTGGGGGGGGGGGGTTAAAAAAATGAGCTATTCTTAGTTATAGCTCTCTCCCATAAAGTTGCTAACTCTGATAGGGAAATTCTGAGAGATTTTGGGTGGAGCCTGAGATAGGCAGAGTTAGGGAGAGGGTGACCTTGGGGGAGGGGGGACAACAGTGGGAAAGCGTCTAATGTCCTGGCCCCAGTGGTGGACCTCCTGATGGCACCTGGTATTTTTGGCCACTGTGTGACAGAGTGTTCGACTGGATGGGCCATTGGCCTGATCCAACATTGGCTTCTCTTATGTTCTTATGACCTCAGTTGGGTATAATGCCTTAGAATCCAGCCTCCAAAGCAACCATTTTATCCAGAGGAACTAACATCTATAATTGGGTGTCAATTATAATTTCAGGAGTTTGCCAGGCCACCTGGAGGTTGGCAACCCTAAGAGGGTCTGATTTTTAGCAGCAAAATTAAAGCAGCAAAATTAAAGTGTTCCTCAGTGTGGGTCTGCCATTGCAGAATGCAGCCTGCACAGCTGCATTTTGGTAAGGCAAAAACCAGGGGGAACTACACATATGGGAACATCATATCTTGTTTTACTATTATATATTCAATTTAAACAGCAGAACTAAGATAAAGTAAAATACAAAAACACCCATTTTAAGCTCATGAAGACTCCACTTGTCTCAACAATTGCAGTGGCTTCCTGTTTCTTAACAACTTCAGTAGTTCAAAGGTTTTTAAGCTTTCATTTCATGCAGCACTTCATGTATTCAATCTGACACCAACTAGCTACTCTGTATGTTTGAGCCAGGCTGTAGGGAAGGCCGATGACAAACAAAAGCATGTTTTATCATGCTGCCTCTATTTTCCTGTAAGCATCTGAATGTTTGAAAAATTCTTCAAATGAATGGGTCTTTCTCCTTACATACTGTTGCTTCCTTCCACCCCTAGTTTTTTTCCCCAAAATACTTATTTTGAAATAACATTTCCAATATGTTCATATAAATAATGATTTCTTTACTTGCTGCTATAAGGGCCAAATAGGATGTTCAGTGGAAGGTCCATGTCTTGGAATTTGGGTATCTTATGAACAAATAAAAGTTATGCAGGAAGAGACAACAATCAGAACAGCCACTTCTCATCTGCATTCCGTTTCCCCACCATCTTTGCTGCAGCCAAACTTCCAATTCAAGTAAGGAAACACATGGCCTGGCCTGCTGTGATTGCTTGAATATTCAAGCACACTGTTCATCTGTGTCTGAATAGCTCAAACATGTTCAATTATGAAAGGACTACACATGTCACAACTGCCTCCTCCTCCCATCAGCTGCTGTGTCTTTCAGCACCACTTCTAAGAGTTAAAGGACACTTTGTTAAAAGTAAAATAATAACAATAATAACCTCTGAAAATGGTAACTAAGAGCTCAGTGGACATTCTTTTCTTAAAGCTACAATGTTGTTTCTACTGTTGGGGGATTTTTATTCCCCCAATGATTTTTTTTTTTAAGATTTCAGATTTTTCTGCGACCTTGGGACTTCCAAGTGTGTAGAGCAGTCCCTCTGTCCATTGTGCTGATCTATAATCTACTATAAAAAGGTAAAGGTAAAGGTTCCCTTGCTCGAAAGCCAGTCGAATCCGACTCTAGGGTTGCGGTGCTCATCTCCATTTCAAAGCCGAAGAGCCAGCGCTGTCCAAAGACGTTTCCGTGGTCATGTGGCCGGCATGACTAAACACCAAGGTGCACGGAACGCTGTTACCTTCCCACCGGAGTGGTACCTATTTATCTACTTGCAATTTCTTGCTTTTGAACTCCTAGGTTGGCAGGAGCTGGGACCAGAGACAGGAGCTCACTCTGTCTTGCGGCACCTGGGTCTTGAACTGCTGAACTACAGACCTTCCACAGCCTGCAGTTCAGCGTCTTAACCACTTGAGCCACCGCAGCCCCTACTATACTGATTTGTTAATTCACACTCTATGGCTCAGTTTGGAATTAGGTACATGACTGGTTAAGTCATAATCAGAGTATTTAGAATTAGGAAGATTATCTGGCACAAAGTGACCTTGCTTTAGCTAAGAGAAGTTAGTGAGGGCTTTATTTATTTATCTATTACTTTTGATTTATATCTCCCCTTTCCACTCAACCTTGCCTGATTTCCTTCTATACTGTAGTTCTGAGCCAACATGGCTTTGTGTATTGGGGCACAACAATTCCCAGCATAGCCTGGCAGTCAAAAGACACCTCTCCACCCTTTTACCAGAATAAATGCTAGCAGGATACAACCCTCTACAATTTTAGGACAAGGCTTGATACTGATAATCTTTGGCCCTCCCACCTTGAACTCCTTGAAGTTTTGAAAAAATCCATACTTTATTTTAGGCTGTTGCCCTGCACTGAAATCTCTCTGACCTGGGTCATCCGATGACTGAACCACTGCTGGTTAAATTCAAACCAGAATATTTTTGTGACCCAAACTTTCACTACTTGACCAGCTAAATGAACTCCATTATCCTTCCAAATTCCAACCCTAAGAGGATTTGCAGGATAGACAAGAGGGATGTTATATATGGAATATTCCTCATCATACAGCAACTCTGCTTGATATTGACCACTCACTGCATGCAAGGCTATGATTTGTTTCCTTGACAGAAATACTTCCAGGCCGATTTCACATGTTACTTACCCCTGTTTACCGGCGGGGCATTTTGCCCTGGACCATTTAAACTGATTTCGCATTAGAGTTCTTGGCACATGGCTGTTTTCAATCTGCTCCCAGAGTTTGATTTCCTTGGTGAGGTTTCCTGTGGCTTCCTGCATACTCCCTCCTCCCACTCCCCTGTCTTCGCCCTCTTAATCCCTCCCCCTCCCACTTTTTCTCTGTGTGGCAACAGGAAACTTCTGGCAAATCAAGGATCGAGCTGAGCTGGAGCAAAATGGGGGAGCTGCGGGTCAAAAGGCGGCCGCGGGACAAATGGTGTGAAATTGACCAGAAGAAGTGGAGGGAAAGGAGGAGCGAGCCCGGGACAAAGGCTAGTGTGAAATCAATCCCATTGTTTCCCAGCCTGTATTCATCTTTTCTTCAACCAACGTATACTAGCCCCCGATTTTCCCCAGGCTCTTTCTCTCTACCTGTAAGGTATGACTTGGAGAAGTTTGGAGAGTTACAATTTTGGGGTTCATCAGCTGCTACTGGTGTTTTTTAAAAAACAAACACACATAGATTTCCCTAAAAATGCTCTCCCTTAAAATGAAACTATCACCTACAAATTAAAAAGGCTACTTTTTCAAAAACAACAACCACAACTAAAAACCCACACCCTTAAAGAGGCCAAGTTAGTGCTACAGGTAGGACAGTTGTCCTGTTAGCCCTGGGTTGTGCCAACATAGGCTGATTCTGCACAATCGCTTGCCCTGGTGTCATCCCCCAATAATATCCACGGGAATTGATCATTTCCCCCCATGTTGGTGCAGGGTTAGCAATTGACCTGAATCTAATGGTGTTTCCCCCAGATTTTCCCTCTCCTCCATCTTCGGGATCTTTGTCTTGACTATGGGGGTGGAGTCGGGGCATTTTAGTGGGGAACTCTCAAATTGTGGCTATCCTCTCTCCACCCCTTTAATGCCCCTCTGCTTCTTTCCCTCCCCTTCCCACCTTCCCGCCTCTCTTCAATTGTTCTGCTACTGCATCCCCCCCTCTTGGCGCACATGTATTTTTTTGTTTTCCCCCTGTGTTGCATTGCAGTGCAATAATGAGCCAGCATTAACCAGCATTTAAATGTCCTTTTGCTCCCCTCCCCCTTCCTTGGCATGCATGTATTTTTTTTTTGTTTTTTCCATGTTGCATTACAACACAATAATGTGCCAGCATTAACTGGCATTTAAATGTCCTTTTGCCCTCTCTTCACCTTGGTGCACATGTATTTTGCTCTCATTCATTGTTTTATTTTGTTTTTAATTACATTTTTAAATGCAGTATAACTTTGTGCAGACCACTGCTGCATCCAAAAGTAAAGTTAAAACTCCTGACAAGTAATGAGTAAGGGGAGAGAACTCTTTGTGATAATAGAAAATACTGATGCAGTGCCATTGATAAAGAGATGCATTTCCTCTTTTCACGGGCATTGAAGTTCAAAAAAATTAAAGGAACCAATTGCGGATGGGATCGTTATCTGTAAAGCATGGCTGTTTTCCTAAGTGGGTAGGTCTGTTGCAATGCAACCACGCCCCTGATCAAAAAAAAAAAAAAAAAAGGAGGGAGAGGAGAGGGGAGGGGAGGGGCGCTAGATTTGGGGAAAGGCGAAATGTGGAAATGCAGACCCGGAACAAACCCGGGCCAGACTTCCATAATGCAGAAATCCCCCAACAGAATCAGGCCAATTAGATCTGGGGGGGAGCAGAAAGTGTGGAATCAGCCATAGATCAGTTCTGAATCAATTGTCAGACTTTTCAGTGTAAAAGCCTTTTTTCATTCTAGATTTGCTATCAGGTTTTTGCAGTTTGCTTTTTAAAAAGAAGACTTCTTAAAGGTAAACAGGAAAAAGAAGCAAAACAAGGTCAGTGTGATATACTTTTCCCTAGGATAGCTTCCTAACAGTTAGGTGCTATTTTATTTGCTGGATTGCTGACCATGTCAAGCGACTTTGCCAACAACTTAGTTTTTAATTTAGGAAACATCTGCTTAATGGCTTTAAGTGTTTGAAGTTTCAACATAATCAGATTTTGTACAGCTCCTGCTTTGGTTTTGTTTCATTTAGAATTTGGCAGCAAAAATGTCTAGAAGGAAAAAAAATCCTTGTTTTTGTAGTTTTCTGTCCACAGTAGAAGCATATGAATTAATTATGATTCTGTGTGAAGGCAATACCTGGATGACTAGGTTTTGATATATTTTATTACAGTGTTTTCTGATTTGATTCTCCTTGTCTTTTTTCTGTACACAGTTAGAAAAATGAATTTGTGTTGGTGAACATTATTGGATTTTTCCCTACAGGTGCAACAATTTTACTTCTAACATATTTATTTGGTATATATTTTTAAAAAGCAGCTACAGACAATTAACTGATTTCTACAATATGACTTTGATTAGAATTTTAATCTACTTTGTCCCAGATTAAATCCTTTTAAAAAGTTTATTGTGCCTGTCTTATTATTCATGGATTGAAAGGTTGTTGATAATTCATAACAATAATTGATATATTATAGATAATATGGGCCAGAGTATATTTCATGCATTTGTGATCCAAAATCATGGTCCTCTCTTCAAATGATGGAGAACTATTTGCTTTTATAGCGGCTAAATTGCTGGGCCTTTGTTTGTTTGTTTCAGTACAATCCTACTCTATTCAGAAGGAAGTCCTACTAATCAATGGAATTAGTCCCTTGCGAGTTTTGTTAGGCTTGCAATCTTTGTTTCTTTATTGTATAGTAGACTTGTGGGTGGCATCTCATTTTCCCCCACATCCTCCTTCCCACACTTTCATCTTTCCCACCTCCTGGCAGCTTCCATAGCCTCCACCTGCTTCCTTCTTTTCTTCCTACTCACCCACCAACCTACCTACCCACCTACCTACCTACCTGGCTGCTCAGTCATCAGCTTTCCCTCCTTCACTCAGCTGCTGGCAGCCTTTCACCTTTTCTCCCCCAGTCATCTATCTTTCTGGTTCTTCCCTTTCTCAGGAATCCTGCTTCCTTCCTTCCATTCCATCTTTTACCTTTTTTAATTCCTCTCCCCAACTTTGACTACCATGGCCATCAAGCTCTCAGAACATAGTCTCACAATATTTCAGTGGGCATTAATCTGTTAAAACTATAGACATTGTTACTATTATGCCATTTTATTTTTTGATCTCATATTTTCCTGCAAATTTGAGGTTTCTCTTAGGTTTATAAAAAGATTCCCTGTCTATCTGCTCCTGGGCCCATTGTGCACATTTTTCAAATTCAGAATTAGATATAAGAAGAGACTGACCCACAAGAACTTGCACGGGACATCTTATTCACCCCACTATTTCATCTTTTCCTTCCCTGAAGGAGTTCATAGCCTCTCCCCTTTTTTTGCTTCCTTCTCTCCTTCCCATCCACCAGTCAATCTACCTAATCTACCCCACTATTTTCAGCCCCTTCCGTCCCCCAGCAACCTTTATCTATGTCCCAGTTGCATAGTGCTGGCCACTAGAGCAGGTTCAGGTGTGTGATGGGGGCCCACAAGAACTTGTAGGGCAGCACCTCAGTTTCCACTGTATTGTCTTCTCACCAGTTCCTCTATCCCTCTTCCTGGAAACCCTCATATCTTCCCCTTTTCATGCTTCCTCCTCTCCTTCTCATCCATCAACAAAGCTATCTTTATCTGCCCCCCCCCCATCTTCAGCTATATTTATTTACCCCATGTATATGCCACCCTTTTCCACAATAGAGACCCCAAAAGCAACTTACGGATATCCTTTTCCTTTCCTCCATTTTCTCTTCACAAAACCCCTAGAATCATAGAATCATAGAGCTGGAAGGGATCTCCAGGGTCATCTAGTCCAACCCTCTGCACAATGCAGGAAATTCACAAATACTTCCCCCTCCACATCCACAGTCACCACTGTTCCACACCCAGAAAATGACAAAAAAAACCCTCCAGGATCCCTGGCCAAACTGGCCTGGAGAAAAATTGCTTCCTGACCCCAAAGTGGCAATCAGCATTTCTCTGGGCATGTAAGAAAGGGCCACAAGAACTAAGCACCGAGGCAACCCTTCCTGCCCTCCCTCTCATGATCTGCCTAAGTTCACAGAATCCACATTGCTGTCAGATGGCCATCTAGCCTCTGTTTGAAAACCTCCAAAGAGGGAGAGCCCACCACCTCCTGAGGAAGCCTGTTCCACTGAGGAACCGCTCTGTCAGGAAGTTCTTCCTAATGTTTAGCCAAAAACTCTTCTGATTTAATTTCAACCTGTTGGTTCTGGTCCAGCGTTCTGGGGCAACAGAAAACAACTCCACAGCATCCTCTAGTTGACAGTCCTTCAAATGCTTGAAGATGGTTATCATATCACCTCTCAGTCATCTCCTCTCAAGGCTAAACTGGGGCTGATTTCCCACAACCTGCTGCTCCGTGCTCGCTCTTCCCTTTGCCCCAATCATACGTGTAAATTTCACACCATGTGCTGCATGGCTGCATTTTGCCCCACAGCTTCTCCCGATTTCCCCCCATCTACTCAATCCTCAAAAACCAGGATTAAGTAGATGCGGGGGAAATAGGGCGAAGCTGCAGGGCAAAATGCAGCTGCACAGCACATGGTGTGAAATTGACACGCATAATCGGGGCAAAGGGAAGAGCAAGCGTGGAGCAGCAGCTTGTGGGAAATCGGCCAAGCTGTGAGGTAAGTTAGGCTGAGAATGTGTAACTGGCCCAAAGTCAGCCAGTAAGCTTCTACAGCACAGTGGTGATTCATACTAGGTATCCCAGATACTAGTGTGAAACTCTAGCCACTACATCACAATGGCTTTTGAATAGTAACAAGCAGCTGAGTCATGCAGTTTGAGTGAGTCATGCAAGTTGGTAGTAGCAAATTGCCTGGTGCTTGTTGGAAGGCCTGGCACTGACGGGTCCTCCCTCAAAGGACAAAACAGCCCTGAAAAGGCCACTGCCCCTCCCCCTGCCTTTTGCTGATAGAAACTGTTATGTCCTGAGCTTGATGTAAATCCCATTGACAGGCTGGTATCCAGAATAGCAATACCTGATTGGCTATTCTGCGTAGCAGGCCAATCAGGATACAAGGATTGTGCTGGAGGGAAGCAAACTGATAGGACTTTATCTAAGCAATGCTATTGGTTGTTACCACTGATGTGGGCATGGCTATGCTAGCCCACACTGTTTAAATATGAGCTTGTTGCTCTATGTTGTTTTGTCTGTTCTGATCTGTTGAATCACTACTATTAAAGCTGATCACTTGTTGGAAAGCTGCTTTTACGTGTCATACTTATCAGAAACCAAAGCTTAAAGACTGTCAATACTGTTGTGGTTGCTTAGCAAAATTCACCAAGGGCATTCTTAAAGTTACAGGTGCTGCTACTATTATTTTAGGGATTTTACCCTTCATATCTTTAAGATTTCAATTATTTTATTTTATGTCTTTTTTATTAAACAAACTAATTTTACAAAACACATCAAGAGTGTCAGCAAGAAAAATGAAGCTTTACATAAAAACAACATTTACATAAGTTTCAAACTCATGAAAATTCTACTGATTTTAACTGAATACAATTAATAACTGAAAACCAAACCAACTCATAGTGATCCAAATTTTGTCTTCTCTGTATACTGGTAAGTTTTATATAAACCTATATTCATAATTTTCTTTACTCATTTGTGAATTTTTGGGATTCTCTCAAATTTGCAATGTTTTGCAAAAACCAATCCACAGGTGCTGCTTCTATTATTGTAGGGGTGTTACTTTCCCCCCCTTTAAGATTTCAGATTTTTTTTTCCTGAAAACCCAGGATATTTTGAAGGTGTGTAGAAAGATTTGTATTGTCTATTCCTGGCTCTAGTCTCCATAGATTTGGCCACACTATTAGATCTGTTCATGATGCGCAAACTGGAGGAGGGAGGGTTATTAAAGAACAGAAAAACTTTTTGTGTAATATAGAAAATGAAGATACATAAGAACATAAGAACATAAGAGAAGCCAATGTTGAATCAGGCCAATGGCCCATCTAGTCCAACACTCTGTCACACAGTGGCCAAAAATACCAAGTGCCATCAGGAGGTCCAACAGTGGGGCCAGGACACTAGAAGCCATCCCACTGCTGTCCCCCCCCAGCACCAAGAATAGAGTGCATCACCTGCCCCAGACTGAGAGTTCCTATCTATACCTTGTGGCTAATAGCCAGTAATGGACTTCTGCTCCATACGTTTATCTAATTCCCTCTTGAAACTGTCCATGCTTGTAGCTGCCGCCACCACCTCCTGTGGCAGTGAATTCCATAGATTCTGTTGTTCAAACATAAGAGTTTATGAGAAGTTCTAGAATCTCCTTTAAATTCATTTGGACTTCATTCATAAATGGGCATTCATTTTTAGAGAAGCTTGGATGAGAATTTTTCTGATATGACAAATGAACTACAAAAAGTAATGGTATAAAACTTACAAATAAATGTGTCCCATTCTGATGTCAATTGGTCAAGTATATTCCTTTTTCACTCTTGACTCAAATGCAGATTTGTTACACAAAGCCAAGTACATAATAGAAAAAAATGTTTAATACAAAGGCAGCACTTAGAGGGTAATGTTTCTGCCCTTTTTCAAAGCTACAAGTTTAAGACTGGGGACATTAGTTCAAAGAGAATCCTGCAGTTCCATCTAGTTACCTTGGTCTGTGTTTTAACATGACAAACAAATTTTATAGACCCTGATTCATAGATACTGTGTGCTTCTGATGACTCACATGACCTATTCTTAAGCCTCCAGCTGATAAAAGTGCTATTGCTGGACCACTTACGGTCAAAGGGTAGTTCTTAATGGAACTGAATAAATGGGCACAGGAAATGTAATCTAAATTAAAATTCAGAGGACTTCAAACATTCAAGTCACTAAGGACAAATGCAGTATAATAAGTAGTTAAAAGAAATGCTTCTTTTTGCTCCAAGAAAATATGAAATATTTATTACACGCTGGTGGGGCTAACACATTTGGGGGAATCAATAATTAATTGCTAGGAAAGTTATGGCTCATTTATAACTACTTTACCAATCCAAATTAGCATACACCACACAATAAAACTATGTGGGGTACAAGATCAAATTAAGAAATTGGGTATTTCAGAATCCATCAACAAACTAAAGTACTTTTTAAATTGTTCCTGCCCTGGCAGTAAGAACAGGAGAAACAATGATACCAACACAACAGATACGGGTGCCTATCTACAAGGCTACTATTTAAAACTCTGGTGTATGCCAGCAAGAACATAGGCCTTTTCCTGCTCAATCTGACAACTGAGAAAATTTGCATAGAGTAATGGCAATGTGAAGCCAGAAAGACGAGAACATAAGAGCTATGTGAAAGGTCCATTTATCCCAGCATCTTGTTTCTCACAGGCTGAATCTGCATTTGTCTTTCCCACCAGTGTCCCAGCCTTTTGACTCCATCTTCAAAAAAGCTGTCCATATTTGGTGTCATTTACACACCTCAACAGTGCTAGCATACTTTTGCACATCCACATATGTTTATCGTCCTTTCGGGGCAGCTCCACTGTCATTGCACCTCTGCACTGCTTTAAAAGAATATTCTCCAAACAACATTCAAACAAGCATAGAGAAAGACAGCGTCACAGCAGCACACAACTGATTTAAAAACGCAAATGCAGATTCGACCACAGTGGCCAAATGGATGCTTCTGGAAGCAGGGCACAAAGGTCAAAGCTTTTCCCTGCTGTTGCTCCCTCTCCCTGCAACTGGTACTCATTCTTATTCTGAACATGGAAGTCCCATTTAGCTATCATATCTAAAGAAGCTCAAACACTGACTGGTTTGCCAGTTGCAGTCAGCGTGGCCAAACATTTGGCAGTTTGGGACATGTCGGATTGCACTAAAAGGAAAATGGTGCAATTACATTCACCATTCCTACAGACTCTTCTGCTTGCCACCACCTCACCTATGCTTAGCACTACTTCAATATTAAAAGCCCTTTCACTACTTTCCTTCAGTCTCCTTCAGATTTACCTCCCACTCCTCTCACCATTGCTTCTCCCACCACCAAATTTATTCACAGAAAGAAAACAACAACCTTTCACAGAGAAGTGCAGATCTAAGATGTGTCTGGATTTCTCATGCCTGCCCAACTCATTGTTCATAAGCAACAAAAAAGGCAGACCAAGTGTTAAGATTTCACTCACTCACTCACTCACTCACTCACTCACACGTGTTTTCAGCTCAGGAAGGCACCTGTCATTCCCTTGTCAATCACTAGTATTTGAAGAACTGCTCTGACTGGTTGCCTTCAAGTGCTCCTTATTTTCACGTTCTTTGTTTTAAAAATGGAGGCCGATGAGACGCAGCAAACATCATCCAGGCTGTGCAGGCATCCAGCACCTGCAACAGATGACAGGATGTATCAGTAAAAGATGGAAGCCTTAGCAGACAGCATTACCTGTCAAAATTTTACCTGTATTTGTGCTGACTGTTACGCTCTCTACCAATGCCTTAATTTGCTTACTTTTTTGCTTTTTAATTTTTTTATTCTCCCCCCCCCTTTTCTCTTGTTGTTATGTGTACACTGTAGGTTGTTCTATTTGGGGAATGGGGTGTGTATTTGATGTTTCTTTTTTCTTATATTTAAATAAAAATAAAAAATTATTTAAAAAAATACTTCTCTTTCCCCTCTTTTTATCCAAACAGCTCTAACTCCTCCTGCTGAACTAATTTTCGAGTCTTTTTTTTTTTTTTTTGCATTTGTTTTGATGGTCAGGAAGACTTATTTTTGTTCTTGGCCAGATCATCCCCCATTGTTAATTTGATTAGCCATCTAAATGTTAAAGGGAAAGAAAGGTGGCACTTCTGCAGGAAACTTTACTTTGGCTAAAGAAACGATCAAAGCCATGTTGTGACTCCCCCACCACCTCCAGATCAGCAATTGCAAGCAATTGGTACAATGCAAGGACACAAGCCAAACTATCTCTTTCATGTCCAGCCACACCCACCAATACCAGATATACCAAGGGATCAATTACCACAAAGTACTGTGCTTTTTGTCTTCATCCTGGAGATTCTGGGTCTTCTCCTCTAGTCAACTTTTCTATCCTTCACTCAGTCTTCTAGGTCACTGGTCCAGCAGCAGCAAAAGTCATACCAGTTGATACTTTTAAAGCCCTAAGGTTTCTCTTTTTCAGAATCCACAGCACTTTAATGGCAGTTGTTGTGGATAGAATACAGGGATTATTAAAGTTTAAAGATCCAGAGTTTAATCTAGACTTCTGAGGGTGCAAGGTGTTGCCCTGCAAGGCTTTTTAGCCTGTCTATGAACTGTAATAAAATAATAAACTGTGCAAGTGTGTGCAAAAGGAACTGTGCCACAAGGTAACCCTAATGTGATGCCAGAAGAGACTGCACCTTAGGCAAGAGACATCCTCCTGACCTTCCCCAGCAGCTCCAGTGCTCAGCAAAGGTTACCAGCCCATTTTTCCTGACAAGAAAATGGATCAGCCCCAGTATACACTAAATACAGCGCCATGCCATACTGAAGAACAAGGACAAAGGACTCCAAAACCGCCATTAAGAGTTCCTTCTAACTCATGCAGGCAGCTTCTTTCCCTTCCCCCTCACCTGCAAGACCTCACGTAGACCAGGAAGAGACTATTCATTGTTGCCTAGCAACTAATTGCTAGCCATCAGCAGCCTGGCTAAAGTCATCAAGAGGACAATGGAATTGGCTCGGTGACTCATCCTGCCTGCTACCAGGTGCCAGACATGAGTTAAGCTTCTAGCCCTCAATACTGACCACTCCTCAGTTCCACCTCCCCTAAACCTTCCAATCAATAGGGTATTTTCAGGGACAGACTTACCAGGAGGTGTGACCAGGGGTTGTGACCAGCCCCCTCCCTCCTGCATATAAGGTGATGCTTGACCACTGGCTCTCTCTCTGCTCTACGACCCCCTATCGAACCTTTGACCCTCTTATGTCCAGCTTGCTATCCCCAACCCCTGCCTCCATCTTTAAACTCTAGGTCTGCAGCCTGAGTTACCGCGTGTTACCTGCTGGTTCAGGCCACATGGCCCCATTTTTCTATTTTCTTCTCCTCCATTCTTCCTGAGGAGCGCTCTGCACGATGGGACCGGTAAATATTGCCCACCAACGCTTACCTGCTAATGCAAATGTGCTTATGCCTCTCTCTTTATTTTCCTAGACTTGTGTAATTGTGTGTAAGACTATGTATTGTTTGCTTGTGAAGAACTCCAGTAAAGGACTTTATTTTCCACCGCATAAAGTCTCCTGGTCTGTTACCGATATCTCCCGGAGGGGCGGGACTTCTGTATACACAGGTGTTCGCTCCTGCAGCCGATTGCGTATTGATAATTAATCATCTGCCCCCTTTATTATTAATAATTATGAGCAATCAGGCTAACAAAGGATGCTCATGGAGCAAGATCCCCCCCCCTTGTGATAGCCTGAAATACTCCCCAAAATGTGCTTCTAAGGGGGACCCTTTTCCCAGAACAGGATTTGGGGGCATTTGGGGCTGCTGCAGAACTGAGGAAGCAGGAAAATCATGCTTCATGGGGAGAAATCCTTACACTCACAGAAACATCTTATCTGCATCCATTCCTTGGTTTCTTTTTCTTTTTTTAAGCCCCCGGAGGAGATTTTTTATTGCATTTTCTATGGACTACAAACTACAATGAAAAAATGGGAAGGAGGGCATCTACATCTAGGGAGAAAGTAAAAACAACCACTAATATCTAAAACCCCAAGAATAGATCATTACATCAGCTTACATACGTATTAGTCTAAAAAGTTCATATTACATTGAACATGGTTGATTAAGCTTAATTATTTTTTAACCCATTTTTAACTGTTTAGAGACCACCCCAAGAGCATTGCTTATAACAAATGCTTTATGGGACCCTTCAAAGTTCTTCAGCCTTCACTTTTCTCTATTTTTTCTATTCCTCAGTTGGTATCCTCGTTTTGGGGCAGATGCCCCTTTTTCTGAAGCAGAGTCCTCGTCGGAAGACACAGAGTCCAATTCACCATTAGATTTGCTGTCCTGTTCCTCTTTTGCATCCTCTTCTGTCTCTTCCAATTGTAGTCTCAGGAACTCACATGCTTTGAAGACAGAGTCATTTTTTTCTCTTTTATCCTGCAATTTGAAAATGATGCCTTCGGGGGTCAACCATCTGTAGGAAATGCTGTTTGTTTGTAAGAAAAGGATTAAATCTTTATACTTCTTCCTCTTCTTCCTTATTTCAAATGGAATATCTTTTAAGATCCTAATAACATTGCCACCAATTTTCAGGGGTGTGCTTGCAGTTGCTTTCAGGATTTGATCCCTCACATGCCTCTTCAAGAATCTAACCACTATATCCCCAGGCAGATTATTTTTCTTGATGTAAGCAGAGTAGGCCCTATAGACCACATCCATTTCACTTACAAGGTATTCTGCTTTTAAATCTGCTACTGGAGCTAATGCATTGCTCAAAAGTTGCTTTAGATTCTCATTTTTTGCTTCAGCAACCCCTTGGAACCGAAGTACCAGGTTAGCTTTCTCCATTTGCAATTGTAAAAGTTGAAATTCTTCCAAAGCGTGCTTATCTTCAAGCATTTGCATCTTTTTTTTTTTACTTTTTTAGAGTTGGCGTCCATTTCTTCTACCTTCTCAGCTATTTGCTCTGTCTTTTTTGAAGTTTCAGAGAGTCGGAGCTGCTGAGCTGCAAAGTTCTAGTTTAAAGTTACCATCTGTTGATTAATACTGGTCATCTGTTCCAGTAGAGGGTGCAAAAAGTCTGTCAAGAGTTTAGAGAACTCTGTGGTCTTTTCTGATTGTGGGCTCATGCCCCCCCCCCCCCGGTGGTTTCACTTTTATTAGTCTGTCTTTCTCCATTTTTTTCGTCATCATTTTTATGGATTGTTTACTTTTACCAAAACTTTCAAAAGTCTCTGAAGGTCACAAAACGCCTATCTGCACTCTGGTAAGGTTCTTCAAACAGGTTTGAATGCTTTTGTTTCTGCTCCCCCTACTGGGATGCTTTACAGTTTATACGTATGGGAGGGGCCCCTCCCGCACTCACTTTTCTCACCATTCCCAGGGGGTGCTCTATTTACGTTGCCTGTGTTCACTTTAACTCAACTCACTGTTCATTGTTGGTCATATGACCTCGCTTGAAGTATGATTCATTTGCTCAATCTCCGATGCATGTCCTGGTCAGCAGCACTAGTTCCATTCAGACGCATGGCGGCAGGACCATCGGGGTGGAGGAGTGCCTCAATTCCCTAGCATCGTGCTGGTGAAGAGGTCACCCCTCAAAAGCCCCATGGCTAGGAGCCTTTCGCAAGGGCTCCAGGGGGGTGGCAGACAATCTCCCCCCCTCCTATCCACTAGCACACAGATCACACCCCAGGAGGTCTGGGAGGTGCGTCTGCTCGTGTGTCACCATAAACCAGAAGCTCCATTCCTTGGTTTCTTCTGAAGTTGTTGAAGTGTTCCCTTAGAAAAGGGGCATGTTCTGCCTATGACCCTAGTTCAGTCACAGTCACGCCGGTGTGCTGTGGCTTGGAGAATGCACTGAAATCTCAAATGCTTCAAAAAGCACAAACAAAAAAGCAGTGCATGAGCATGCACAGTCTCTTGCTCTTTTCTTGTGGGCCATTCAAAAGATGCCATGTGACTGCATGGACACAAAGAAGGGGCAAACTGTGAGTTAGGTGCTTGACAAGTAGGTATCAATCCACCCATGACCTTCTGGAACACATGCCTTCCCTGGTGACTGAAAAGGTTATGTGTGTCAACTGTGCGGACACATAACCTACCCTATTGCAGAGCTGCAATTTGTAAGATACAAACATAGGCCAAACCTGCATTTGTCTTTCCCACCAGTGTCCCAGCCTTTTGACTCCATTTTCAAAAAAGCTGCCTACATTTGGTGTTGTTTTCACACCTCAACAGTGCTAGCATACTTTCACATGTCCACATATGTTTATCATCCTTTCAGGGTGGCTCCACTATCATTGCACCTCTGCAATGATTTAAAAGAATCTTCTCCAAACAACATTCAAACAAGCATAGAGAAAGACGGCATCACAGCAGCATGCAACTGATTTAAAAATGCAAATGCAGATTCAACCATAATTCATTTTCCAAGGCTCACCTTACCTATGACCCTGTGACCTAGAAAATTACCTATACAGGAAAGGCTTATAATTGGCTACTGGGCAGGCACAAAGCTGCCTGACATGGTGTCCTATCTGAATGTAGAGGTGACTGATCAAGGGTTCAACTCACATATAAACATTCAGTTCAATCACAATAAGTTTGACTGAATGTCACTGCATCAAAGGCCGAGTTCAGACTGGCAGTTTGAAGCAGGAGCAAGTCATGGCAAAAAAAAGCCCTGGAACAAACTGTTCTGGGTTTTCCCAGTCACACTGTGCCAACTGATATGGGAGCATACCGGGGAGGAGGCATGAGGGGAGCATTCACACTCCAGATTAGCAAAACAGAAAGCCGTGCCTTACTGAAGGCGCAGCGGTAAGGCACAGCTTTCTGTTTTGCTAATCTGGAGATATGCGCTTATGTGCATGGGCACACAATCAAAATCGCGGATTTTAGCGTTCACACTGTGTTGGTGCGGGATATACGCAGGATAGACATGCTTTTTGGGGTTTGATACCAATTTTAACAGGTATCTTTTTAACTTGGAATGAAGCGTTACAAGACAGGTTGAATACAGCTGGGGAATGCCGGATAGATGTGCCTGGTTGAACATCCCTTTAATCCACTTGTGAAACGTTGCTGAAACGCACCTCTAGGGGCAAACTGCCAGACTGGACTCAGCCAAAGTTTCAGCATTGTTGATCATGCCTAAAAGCCAGTGATGGAAATATCTTTCATGAATTTATCCCATACCCTTTTACAACCACCTAAGTTTGCATCTATGTGTTTTCCATGCCCTGGGCCATCTCCCGGGGGGGGGGGCATTTGACTAGGTTAAACTAGTCTTTGTTGCTCACTGCTCCCACTAGTGAGTATAATTTTTCCAACCTCAGTTTAGCATTCTTTGAAGAAACTAGAACTGGACGTATCTAGTACTTTTCCAAAGTCCGGGGAGTTCACCTTTGTCTCCAGGCAGGGATGTAGCGTGATTGATTATGTTCTAATTTCTCCATCGCTGAAGCCTTTTGTCAAAGATTTCCTTGTGGGGGATCCTATCACCAGTGACCATCTTCCTTTAATCCTGACTTTGCAAGTCAGGTTTTCCCCTAACCCCCTTTGTAACTCAACCCCGCATTCCCCACGGGCTAACTTATTACCCAGAATACTCTGGAATGATCGTTTAGAACAGAAAACTCTGCAACTTTTCAAGTCTGGAATGGTTGTGGAACTTAGATCCTTTTTATTAAATGCTTCGGACCCCACTGCGGCTATGTCAGCCTACAACTCTCTTATATCGCATATCTCTGATTCACTGTGCATAAGATTAGGGCGTCCAGATAGGGGGATTATTAATCCCTCAAGCCCTTTATGGTTTGACAATGAATGTAAGCAAACCAAAACATTATTACGCAACGTATATAGTTACTACCATGATTCGAGGGCTCGAACTCTCCCTCCCAAATATTTTAACCTTAAGAACCAGTTGGGCCAACTTATTAAAAAAGAGATCTGACTTTTTTCAAAGGCAGTGGGATGAGCTGTATCATGCTACAACCCTAAAGAATTCAAGAAAATTCTGGGCCATAGTCTCGGGCGCATTTCGAGCTAATAACCCCTCTATGTCTGCTATTTCCGCTCAGGTCTGGTTCCAGTATTTTTCAGCCCTATTCTATCAAGATCTATCTTGCTCTGAGCCTTTGGCGCTCCCTTTAGATGACCTCCCTGACTGGCCCCCCATGTCATCAGCCAAAGCTAAAGAACTTATTGTCCATTTGAAGCCAGGAAAAGCTCCCGGTCCGGATGCTATTCCACTGGAAATTTTTAAAACTTGACCCGGACTGGTGGGCCTCTCTCCTTGCATCCCTATTCACAATAGTAAATAGAATAGATATAATCCCTCCTGCATGGCTGAACGCTATAGCTGTTCCGCTATATAAAAAAGGCGAACATACCAATCCGAGCAATTATAGGCCAATCAGTCTATTATCTATCATAGGCAAATTATATGCTAAACACCTGCTGGCTAAGCTCAACTCTTGGATGCTACAAGAAAAAAAATTGGGTCCCGAACAGCTGGGGTTTTGCAAAGGGAAGTCCACCTTAGATCATTGCATCACTTTATTCCATCTTGTTGACATCCATACTGTACGGAATAACCAGAAACTCTTTGTGGCGTTTCTGGACCTGAAGGGAGCATTTGATTCAGTCGATAGGGATCTTCTCTGGGCCAAATTAGACCAGTTGAATATGGATAAGAGACTTCTTTTGCTCATCAAACAACTCCATACTCTCAACACATGTCAGATTAAATGCTCACAATCAGGCAACTTGACACCTAAGATTGCCACAAATAGGGGAGTCAAAGAGGGTTGTATCCTAGCACCTTCTCTATTTAACATCTTTCTTAATGATCTTGCGGCCCAGCTTTCTGACTCAGATTGTCACAGCCCCAAACTGGGGAAAACACATGTCCCTGTATTACTTTATGCTGATGACACTGTGTTGTTATCTCACTCCAAAGTTGGTCTGAAACGTCTGTTGTCTCGCTGTATTGCCTTTTTCACTAACTCCAAGCTTCAGCTCAACTACGACAAGTCCAAAATTTTGGTGTTTTCTAAAAAGTGGATATTATATCATTGGTCCATCAATGGTAAAGTGATAGAACAAGTTAAAGACTACAAATATCTAGGCATTCATTTCCAATATAATGCAACGTGGTCTATCCATCGCCAATATGCGGTGAAGATCGCTAGTGTTAGTGCGTCAGCCATAGCTCATTTCTTTTATTGCAAGGGCAACCAGTTTGTGCCAGCTGCAATAAAAATTTTCAGGGCCAAAGTCAGCTCGCAGTTAATGTATGGCATTCCAATCTGGATTGGAGCTTTTGACCACACCATTGAACGAGTCCAATCCAAATTTCTACGGAAAATTATGGCTCTACCAAATTGCGTACCGAACGCTGTTATATATTTGGAAACTGGCTCGTCCTTGATGGAGACCTGTGCATGGCTTGCAACATTTAAATACTGGCTTCGCCTGCATTACAAATTTGAACATGCTTTCATTACATGCTTTCTGAGCTTAACCTCTCTAACTGGTCAGCCTACATTGAAGGGAAAATTAAAGTATTGGGCCTTTCCCTGGAATCTTTGTCCATGTTGCCTTTTGCTGTTGCATTCCAACAGATCAAAACCTGACTGTTAGATGTGGAGCGTCAAAATTTATATAGCCTAGTTAATAAAACTTGCTCTCCTCTGAATTTCAAGATTCCTCTTACAACAGGGATGACAGCTTCATATCTATCCTCTTTGCAGGTCCCCCAACAGTGTAGAGCTTTCACCTTGGCCAGATGTGCCACACCATCTGCCATTCTATCTGGCAGATTCAATAAGGTTCCCCATTTGGCCAGATTCTGCCCTTGCAGAAAGAATTGTGTGGAATCCATCACTCATGTGCTCCTGCATTGTAATTTATATGCGGACCTAAGGATTAGATACTTACAAGAGGCGGGACCCGTGATACTCGTGGGGGGAGTATTCTGGCCACCAAGCTTCCCCCTCCCCCCCGCCCAGCAGTGGCGGCGGCAGCAGCGGCGAGGCCAGTCGGCCCGCAGAGATACCCCCTCCCCAGCAGCAGCGGAGGGGCGGCGAGGCTGGCCAGTCCCTCAAGCCTCCCCCTCCCTCCCCCCCAGCAACGGCGGCGGCAGCGGCAAGGCCAGCCGGCCCGCCAAGATTCCCCCTCCCCAGCAGCAGCGGAGGGGCGGCGAGGCTGGCCGGCCCCTCAAGCCTCCCCCTCCCTCCCCCCCAGCAACGGTGGCGGCAGCGGCAAGGCCAGCCGGCCCGCCAAGATTCCCCCTCCCCAGCAGATTCTCCCCCCCCCCGCTCCGGCAATCCTCCTCCTTCCCTCCATCCCCCGGCGCCGGAGGCGAGGCCCGAGCGGCTTCTAGCCGCCGGGCCCGCCGATCTCCCCCCTGGCAATCCTCCTCCTCCCCCCACCCCCCAGCGATCCTCCTCCTCCCCCCACCCCCCGGCTCTGGAGGCGAGGCCTGAGCGGCTTCTAGCCGCCGGGCCTGCCGATCTCCTCCCCCCCCGGCGATCCCCCTCCTCCCCCCACCCCCCGGCTCCAGAGGCGAGGCCCGAGCGGCTTCCAGCCGCCGGGCCCGCTGATCTCCCTCCCCCCTTCAGCTCTCTCCTCTCCCCCCCAGCTCCGGTGGCGAGGACTGAGCAGCTTTTAGCCGCCAGCCACCACAGAGTTCCCAGAGCGTTCCCTGCGCATGCGCAGGAAACGCTCTTACTTTTTTGGGGATTCTGATATCCCCCGTAGACTTTTAAACACTTTTAGATTTTTCTGCACACGTGGGGACTGCCCCACGTGCGCAGGAAAATCTCCCTGCCCCAGGTGCCCCCGATGTGCGGATTTAGATATCCGCACACAGGGGGCCACTTGGGAATTAGATATATAGATATCCTTTTTTAATCAATATGGGCGCTTGTTCTGATGCACCTAAGGTGCACAGGCTCTTAAGTGATTTTAGTCCAGACATCACAGAGAAGGTGGCTAAGTTTCTCTGCCTGGCCTCACAACTGCGTCAAAGGATTGATTAGGATTTTACATGTAGGTCTCAACTGGTTTATATGTGTGTTTTAACTGGTTTTTAATCCTAGTAATTGTACTGATAATTTTATGCCAATAAAAGCTGTCTTGACTCTCGACTCTAGTACTTTTCTTTTTACAAGATACAATACAAAATAATATGGACAGGATATGGTATTCATGAAAAAAGTAAAACATACTTTATATGAATATGTGATAATAACAAAATTAACATTTTATGTGCATAATAAACTGGCTTCTGAATTTCAAGAAAAATGGAAAGTATTTTTGATTATATAGCTGAAAATCAGGAATAAATTAAAATCAAAATAGAAAATAATAAAAGGGAAGAGTCTGGCAACATAATAACAAATTATTAGATAAGAAAATTGTAGGGGAAGATAGAATAAAGATATTTAAATAGAAATGAAAAACTAAGAGTTCATATAAATAAGTTCCAAATAAGTAATTGTTTGACAAATGGATGATATAGGTGTTGTAATTTGTGTTAAGGGTATGATCTGATATGACTGTAGTTGATGATTATAGATGATTATGTATGATTCCGACTATGTTGTAGATTGTAGTTGTGTTATAAATTGAAATGATAAAAAGTAGAGCACACTTGTAATGTTGAGAGATAAGATCTTTTACTAAATCTTCTTTTGATAAATAAATAATAAGAGATTACTCATCTCACAGGATTCTTCACCTGCCAGAATAACAATCAAATTGACCAACTCTCCACTGAAACATAGGGAGGTTAGACTGCTGTGAAAGGGGTCTGATTGCCCCCCCAGCCAGAATAATGAGACAGACAACAGTATGGAATTGAATGAGGGCCACTTTATTAACTATTTAACAGAACATTGTAGCAAAACAACTAAGCAAGCATGGAACAGGCAAGGCAGGCATCACTCCCCTGACCAACCTCCTTGCCCTTAAAGGGCTAGTCACCCAGCTCCGGCCGTGAGCCATTACTCTCTGGCTCGTGACCAGCAGCCCAGCAACTGGTTGCCCCCTAGAGGCACCTACCCCTGAAGCCTTTCAACTTGCAGGGAGGAGCCTGCCCTAAAAGGTTCCCAGAGGTGATCACCATTCCCCAACCCAGGACCTTAGAATCTGAAGGCAGATCCTGATGACCACCTGTTCCCTAACAGGATATGCTGAAAAGTGCTCACCAGTTCCATTTTCTTGCTTGCACAAACCTGCCATAGCCAAGGTCAAGTCTCTGCTTTGGCCTTTGCTCCCCATTCAGCATCCTAAAGCCGAACTAATTCCTTGCTGCAAGTCCTTCAAAAATACCCCGTTGCCCTTGTCTGACAAATGCTGCCACCGCCCCAATCGACGCAAAATCAGTGCCCCTTTTAAATTGCTGGAATTCCAGCTGCCACTCACCGCTCGGGCCAACAATTGGGCTGCAGGATGAGGCAGCTGAAATGCTGGCTAAAGAAGCTCCACTCTGCGTGCTCTGCACCCGATGATCATGCGGAGCAACTGACAGAGGGCGGGAGTGGAGCCTGGCCCTTTGAATCGACCGGCTCCGCCCCCCGCTGCATAGTGTCCCCAAGCTGTTGCCATCTCCATTCCTTGGAGTGGCAAATGAGCCCCCGCCCACCAGCGGCATTGCTGGGCAGGCGGGAGCTCCGTTATCAAAAGTTCTAACCCTTGCATTGTGAATTTACTATTTCTTGTAAATGAGTCCATCATTATGGGTTTGCCTCAAGTGGCCAAAACCCAGGTGCCATCAGGAGGTCTACCAGCCAGAACTCCAGAAGCCCTCCCACTGTTGCCCCCCAAGCACTAAGAATACAGAGCATCACTGCCCCAGACATAGTGTTCCATCTATACCTTGAGGCTAATAGCCACTAATGGACCTCTACTCCATATGTTTATCCAATCCCCTCTTGAAGCTGTCCATGCTTGTAGCTGCTACCACAGGGGTGTCGAACTCATTTGTTGTGGGGGCCGGATCTGACATAAATGAGACCTTGTTGGGCTGGGCCACGTGTGTCATAAAATATAATGCCAGGTAGTGGAGATATAAACTTTATAAAGGACACAAACACACAGGGTTTTTTTTAACTTAAAATAAATCCATGCTTAAAACATTAGCATTCTTGCAATGTTTTATTTAACAGTGTCTGATAACTGATACCTCTTGCTCTGAATTATTGCATCAAAATGTCTGTGTTGTTGCAATCTTGAATATGCTGTTCAGGTGTGCATCTGTAAGCTACAAACCTATGATGACACAGTAGCAGCAGAACTGGAAGAAGAAGCAGAAGACAGCCAGTTCCACTGCGGGCCTGATAGAAGCCTCCAGGGGCCTGATCCAGCCCCCGGGCTGCATGTCTGATACCCCTGTGCTGCCACTTCTAGCAGCAGTGAATTCCACATGTTAATTATTCTTTTTATCTGTTCTAAGCTTACTGCTCATTAATTTGAGTCCCACGAGTTCTTTTATGGTGAAAAAGGGAGAAAAGTACTTCTTTCTCTACCTTCTCTGTCCCATGCATAAATTTGTAAACCTCTGTCATGTCACCCTCCAATCATTGTTTCTCCAAGCTAATAAGCTTTAACTTTTTTAACCTTTCTTCAGAGGGAAGGGGTTCTATTCCCTTAATCATTTTAGTTGCCCTTCTCTGCACTTTTTCTAATGCTATAGTATTTTTTTCTGAGGTGCAGAGACCAGAACTGTACACATTATTCCAAATGAGGCCACACCATAGATTTATACAGGGGCATTATGATACTGGCTGATTTGTTTTATATTCCCTTCCTAATAATCCCCAGCATAGCATCTGCCTTTTTTATTGAAGTCACACACTGAGTCGACATTTTCAGTGAGTTATCTACCACAATTGCAAGATCTCTCTCCTGGCCAGTTATTGCCAGTTCGGACCCCATCGATGTATATTTATACTTAGGATTTTTTGCTCCAATGTGCATTACTTTGCAGACTCAGCCACTTCACTGCTTACTCCCAACTCCAAATCATTACTGACCAAGTTAAAAAGCACTGTACCTAGTACCAAACCCTGCTGTACCCCACTGCTTACCATGTTCTACTGTGAAAATTGCCCACTTATACTCATTCTTTGTTTCCTGTTAATTAACCAGTTTTTAATCCACAAAAGGACTTATTCTCTTATCCCATGACTGCTGAGTTTACTTAGGAGCCTTTGATGAGGAACTTTATCAAAAGCTTTCTGGAAGTCTAGATAAATAAAGTCTAGACTACTGAGTTACCCATGTCTACATGTTTGCTGTCCCCCTCAAAGTTTAGTGAGACAAGATTTTCCCTTACAAAATCCATGCTGATTCTTCCTCAGTAGCTTTTGTTCATCAATGTGCTTACTAATTCTATCTTTAATAAAAGATTCCACTAACTTACCCAGCATTGACGTTAAACTGACTAGCTTGTAATTTCCCAGCTCTCCTCTGGAACCATTTTTAAAAGTGGGGGTTACATTAGCTATCTTCCAGTCCTTAGGAGTGGAGGCAGATTTTAGTGATAGATTGCATATTTTTGTGTAATCTATTGTGATTAGTGTAACTGGTGCCTAGTAGATCCAGGTGGGCAGTCATGTTGGTCTGAAGCAGTAGAACAAAGATTGAGTCCAGTGGCACCTTTAAGACCCACATTGTTTTATTCAAGGAATGAGCTTTCATGTACATGCGCACTTCCTCAGATACATTGAAATGGATTTAATGATCCATACATATAGGGAGACGGTGAATGGAATGCTGTCATGTGAATGGAATGCTGAGGGAGTACTTTCAGTCTCCCATCCTTAGTGCTTTTATTCACTGTCTGTTATCAGGTCTCCGGCCTTGTATTCTCCAGCTGCTGGAGTCTTATGCTGGGAACCAATGGTTTCTAGATGTTGTGCTTAGCTTTGCCTGTTTGCTTTGCCCACATGTGCGAAATGTATTAATTGGCTTCAGCTGCATGGGGGTGTGTGTGTGCTTGAATGTAATATAACTTAGAAGGCCTTATTGTATGTGGCCATTACTGACATAAGCAGTACACATGTCTTTAGTTCTGATTCACCATTAAACATTGTCTTCTGAAGAAGCCCTGTGTTGTGTGACCTGACTAAGGAGCCTGATAAAGTGTCAGTAATCCATCCCTCCTTCGACCCACATCTCTCTACACCGAGATGAGCAGAGTCGAGGAAGACCTCAACACTGAGGTGCTGTCTGTGGAATCGGTACTGATGACCATGGTACTGACCACCCGTCCTTCCAAAGAGGACGTGGGTGCACCCTTCCTGAACCCATTTGGCGGGGTACAAGCCAGTGTGACCAGTTGACCACAGGAGTGGTGGTGAGGAAAGTTTCATGGACTCTCACTCCAGGGCCCCGGAGGGAAAGCTGTTATGACCAGGCCATTCATAGACTGAGTGTGGAGCCCGGGATTGGTGCGGAACCTCAAGAATCGGGAGATTATGAGGATTTTGTGGACAACGTTTGGAGTTGCTGGAATGGGGGCAAGACTGGCTCTTCCGCATGGTTGATGAGTCATTCCATAAATTGCCTGGGATAGTGACAGAGGTGATGCAGTGCGAACCTGACCAACACTTACCAGTGCAGCCGGCACAGCCGCCCCTCCAGCAGCCAGCCCAACCACCTCTCCAGCAACTGGTGCAACTGCCTCCCCCAGGTCAACAGCTGGCCCTCCTTCCACCCCAACTGAGGAGGGTCCCAGGGCAGCTGTTTCGGGAAGCACATCAACCCGCAGAGCTGTTGGATGCAACATTCGATGGGACGCCCTAGAAATTGGCGTTCTTTGTAGTACGAGCAGAGAAGTTTGTGGTGAATTGGGGCCATCTGTTTCCCAATGAGGAACGCATTGTGGATTACATTGTGTCCTGCTTGCAGGAGGAGGCTGCTGATTGGTTCGTGGGCCTTCACAACGAGGATGGCCAGGAACTCCGGGAAGTCGATGCCCTCATGTGGGCCCTTCGAGCTCAATACGAGGACATAAATGCCAGTGAAACTGCCCAAGCATTCTTACACACTTTCTGCCAAGGGAAGAAATCGGTGTGTGAGTATACGGAGGACTTCTGGCACCAGGCAGCCAAGATCCAAGGGTGGCCAAATGGCTTGTTGGCCCAGCAGTATCGCTTGGGGCTTAACCCAGAGATTCGTGGGACAATCCTTCACAGCATGAAACCTGTCTCCCTGAATGCTTGGATGAGGGAGGCGACAGATGCGGAGAGTCGTCTACAGACCATCCATATCAATGATGCGGCCACCCTGGGGAAGAGAGTGACAGTACCAGCAAAGCCCAAGACGCTGGTGAGACAGAAGGAGGGGACGCAAGAGCTCCGCATGAAGCAAGGTCTGTGCCTAAAATGTGGTGAAATTGGTCATTTCGCGGCTGCTTGCCTGGGATCGGGACCTGCGAGTACCCCAAAGATGAGCATGGAGAAGAAATGGGCTGACACCCCAGTTAACAAGTTGACCACTCATCAAAAAACTCAATGGGCTCTGCAAGCCAGCCTCCAGGAAGAGGAGACCGAGTCGTCCAGTGGGGAGGAAACCCAGCCAGTGGGAAATGGCCAGGACCTGCTGTGAGTAGCTCTGACCAGCAGGTCCCTGTCCCAGAGGTGCAGAAAATGGTGAGCAGTTATTCCCCCTCTTTTTTGTGACTTTGACTATAATGAGCCCCAATTTAAACACCCATGTCTGGGTGCGGGACCTAATTGACTCGGGATGTGGAAGGGATCTCATCCATCCCTCCCTGGTAACAGGACTTGGGGCTAAAGTTGTTAAACTCCCTGAAACCCTAGTGTTTACTCAAATGGATGGGTCTGCAATGAAAGACCCATGCAGGTACGAGACTGTTCCTTTGCAGATGGCAGCAGGCCAACACTGAGAGCACCGTCTGTTTATTATTACTCCAGCAGCCCATTTTCCATTGGTGCTGGGGAATCCATGGCTCCATGATCATGATCCTTATATTTTGTGGGAAGAGGGCATAGTCCACTTCATTTCACCCCGGTGCCAGGCCCACAGTTGGGATGGGGCGTGGGGAACCCCCCCTCATGAAGGAACTGTGCAGGCTTGTCTAGCGAGTGAGGAACTTGAGACAATTCCCCCTGAGTACCAGGACCTGGTTCGGGTGTTTGAGGAGGAAGAGGCGGACGAGTTGCCCCCCCACGGACACTTGGACTGTGCTATTGAATTGTTGCCCAACCGGAAATTACCTAAAGGAAAACTGCACTCTATGAGCCCAAAGGAAAAAGTGGAATTGCATAGATTCATTGACAAGAACCTTGCCAGGGGTTTCATCAGACCTGCTTCTTCATCGTTTGTGGCCCCTGTGTTGTTCCAGAAAAAGAAAGATGGGGGGCTGCAACTGTGTACAGACTATAGGGGGTTGAATGCAGTGTCATCCACTAATGCCTACCCCCTCCCCTTGGTTAAGGACCTCTTAGCGGAGATCTCAAAGGAGAAGATTTATTCCAAACTCACACTCCGTGATGCCTACTTCTGGGTCTGGATTAAGGAGGGGAACAAATACAAAATGGCGTTTAATACCCCATTGGGGCAGTTTGAATACTGAGTGATGCCCTTCAGACAGTTTACAAAAACCTAGAGGTCCTCCGCACACCCTGTAACCTCAATGCCAAACAGCTCCGGTGGGCTGATTTTTTCTCTAAGTTCAATTTCACACTCACTATTTTCTGGGGAAGGCTAACTCCCTAGCTGATGTGCTGTCCCACCTCCCACAACATGACAGCCACTGGGAGGAGGTCCTTGACTCTATGATCACACCCTCCCAGTTGGGAAGGGCAGTAGTTATATGCAGCCAAGCCAAAGCCCAGCCCCTCCTGAACTCTGACTCATGGGAATTGAAGTTTGCCTCCACCCTCTCCGACAGCGATCAGCTGGAATTACAGTGGGAGGGAGAGGTGGAGGAATGAGCGAATGGCTGTTGGTACCAATGCCAAAAACTGTTTGTCCCCTTGGCTTTGTGGGGGGAAATCTTATCATTGGTGCATGATAATAAACTGGCAGGTCATTTGGGATTTGTGAAGTCCCTACATTTGCTGCAACGCCAGTTCTGGTGGCTGGGGATGAGGAAGGACCTCTACCTCTTTGTACAGTCTTGTCAGACCTCTCTCATGAATAAACTGAGACCCGGTAAGTCCCCGGGACTCCTTCAGACCCTTCCTGTGCTCAGTCGACTGTGGGAAGTTATTTCTACGGATTTTATCAAAGATTTTCCCCCCAGCCAGGGAAAAACTGTCATTTGGGTCATAGTGGATCTCTTTTTGAAGCAAGCACACTTCGTTCTGTTTAAGTCCTTGCTGTCCACTCGGATGTTGGCCAAAGCTTTCCTTCAACAGGTTTTCAGGCTACATACCCTGCCCCGGAAAATAATCTCTGATCAGGGTTCGCAATTTGTTTCTAAATTATGGGGTGAACTGTTACGCCTAATAGGGGTGGAACGGGGTTTGAGCAGCACCTATCACCCCGAGACTGATGGAGAAACTGAACGTGTCAATCAAACCCTTGAACAATAGCTTTGCTGCTTTACTAACTTTCAACAGGATGATTGGGAGGGGCTCCTCCCCTTGGCTGAGTTTTGCTACAATAATGCTTGTCATTCCTCCATGGGGGTCTCCCCATTTATGGCTGTATATGGTTATGAGGCCCCTTCCCTTCTTGTCTGACGCGGAGTTGCTGGAAGAGGAGGCGGGAGACTAGTGCAAGCGCTTACAAGACACTTGGCTGCTTCTATGTAAGATGTTAAATGGGGCCAAACAAGCCTATAAGCTGTAAGCCGACAAGAAACAAGATGTGGGCTGGGACATCCAGCCAGGTGACTCTGTTTATGTATCTATTAAGAACATCAAAGGTCTCCAACCCATCTGGAAGCTCAGTTGGAAATATGTGGGACCATTCCCTGTTAAACGAAAGATCAATGATGTCACTGTGGAACTTGAGTTGCCTAAGTCGTTAAAACAATTACATCCTGTTTTCCATTTCAGACTCCTATGCAGGGATCCTGGAACTAAAGCTTGGCGGCCTGAATGTGCTGTGCCCCCCCCCCCTATGGTGGAAGGCAAACTGCATTGTGAAGTTGCTGACATATTGGACTCTAAGTTCAAATGGAATAAACTGTATTATCTGGTGGAATGGGTTGACTTTGGTCCTCAACACAGGGAATGGGTGGAGGTGGATCACATCAGGGGGCCCCGTCTCATTCAGAAGTTCCACCGCCTCTACCCAGACAAACAAGGGGGGGCGCTTAAGGGAGCAGGATATCAGGTAGCCCTGTCATGTGAATGGATTGCTGAGGGAGTACTTTCAGTCTCCCATCCTTTGTGCTTTTACTTACTGTTTGTTATCAGGTCTCCAACCTTGTATCCTCCAGCTGCTGGAGTCTTATGCTGGGAACCAACAGTTTCTAGATGTTGTGTTTAGCTTTTCCCGCTTGCTTTGCCCACGTGCGTGAAATGTATTCATTGGCTTCAGCTGCATGGGGGTGTGTGTGCTTGAATGTAGTATAACTTAGAAGGCCTTATTGTATGTGGCCATTACTGACACAAGCAGTATACGTGTCTTTAGTTCTGATTCACCATTAAACATTGTTTTCTGAAGAAGCCCTGTGTTGTGTGACCTGGCTAAGGAGCCTGACAATGGCAAATTAGCATAAAACATAATAAAGATGTTTTAAAAGATGCAAAGACCAAACAGGAATAACAAGCTAAATTTATGTGGTCATCGCTTATTTGGATTTAATTGTGGGGGAAACACAGTGGAGCAAATCAATATGTCAAAATAGGAGACTAATGTGTAAATGTATCCTTTTTAATTGTGGAATACTAAGGGTAAATAACTGAGATCCTGTTGTTACACTCTATTCATTTTGTCTCAAGCTTGGAAGTAACTAATAGCATAGTTTCCTTTGAGGTGGTGTGAATTGTTGTTCAGTGTTATGTCTCCTCTGTCACCAGATCAGAGAAATACATTCCAATATTCATTGCACTATATTACAATCACTATTCCAATCTACTATTCCAAATAAGAAATACACTAAAATAAAAAGGATGTATAGCCTTTCTTGGCGAGAATACATATGTAAGGACTGAATGAGTTTAGCATATGTAGTGAGATAAGAAACCAGTATCCATTCAACTGGGGTGCGGTTTTGTGTTGTAATAACTTGTAATTCAGCAATTTCCCTTTCCAGTCTGTTCTGGAAGTTCTTTTGCAATAAAACAGCTGCTTTGAGGTCAACCACTGAATGTCCTGGAAGGCTGAAGTGTTCTCCTATGGGTTTCTCAGTCTTGTGATTCTTGACATAAGATTTGTGTCCATTTATCCTTTAACATAGGTTTTGACCTGGTTGCCCTATGTAGAGAACTGGAGGTTGTTGTTGACATTTAATGGCATACACAATGTTTGAAGCTGAGCATGTGAATAAGCCTGAGATGGTGTAGCTGATGTTAGGTTTGGTGATTGTGCTGTCTGGGTGTATGTGGAAGCAAAGTTGGCAATGGGTTTACTGCAAATTCTGGTACCAATGTCCATGTTCAAATTAGATGTTGCATTATTGTGGATGAGGAGTTGTTTGAGATTAGGGGG
Organism: Gekko gecko; assembly: GCA_029375565.1. Lineage (NCBI taxonomy): Eukaryota > Metazoa > Chordata > Lepidosauria > Squamata > Gekkonidae > Gekko > Gekko gecko. Next base: position 70,051,162 of record JAPDNY010000005.1, on the reverse strand, counting down.
CTGCCTGTTATTTACCCTTAGCATTCCACAATTAGGAAAGATTTACAGATTAGTCTCCTATTCTAACATATTTATTTGCTCCACTGTGTTTTTCCCTGTAATTAAATCCAAACAAAAGGTGACCATATAAACTTAGCTTGTTATTTCTGTTCGGTCTTTGCATCTGTTAAAACATCTTAATTATGTTGTATGCTAATTTGCTATTCACTCTCTGCCTATATGTATGGACTATTAACTTCCATTTCAATGTATCTGAGGAAGTGGCTGAGTTCAGACTGGCAATTTGCCCCAGTAGGGACCCGGGCCAGTGACAATTCAATCCCGGAGTAAATTGGGCATTCACACAGGCACATCTGCCTGGCGTCCCCCACCCGTAGCCAACCCGTGCTGTTGCGCTTCACTGCCGGATTAAAAAGATACCTCATAAAACTAGTAGCAAATCCGAAAGCCCGCGTGTGTCGCGTGTTTCTCCACTTCTGGGAAGTCTGAACGTGCAGCCGAAAAGCCAGGAGCAACCTGCGTTGGGCAGAAGGCAGCAGCAGTACGATTGGCCGTGCTCTGCTCTACTGCCCAATGCGGTGCCGGTGCTGCGGGGTCCTCCCCCAATTGGCAAAATGCGCTTATGCGCATGAGCACATGAGCGCTCATGCGCACATACACCCATACACCCACAGCCGAATTAATGAGGAAATGCTGAATACAGCGCACCCCCGTGTGCAGCAGTCTGAACGCTCCAGCCCAGCTCCGCCCCGCATCTTCCAGCAGCAACCCAGGCTGTCTGAACGGGAAAACCCAGAACAGTTTATTCCGGGTCTTTTTTGCTACGACTGGCTACCGGAGCAAACTGCCAGTCTGAACTCAGCCAGTGTGTGTGCACACAAAAGCTCATACCTTGAATAAAACTTTGTTGGTCTGCTTGGACAAAGCCATCCAGAGCCATCCAGGCAGACATGAGGTGCCCCTAGTCTTAAGCTTTGTTCTGGTGCCTTGTAGGGATGGATTGGTCTCTAACGGTGCTCTACATTTTATTTTTTAAAAAGATACTGTATGTTTCTAGTTCTCACTAAATCTAAATCAAATCTGGAAAGAACAGCCCATAGTACTTTACACTGCACATGGAAGTGGAAAGCACAAAACATCAGGAACACACAAAACTGGGGGAAGTGGAAAACACAAAACACTTCCCCCAGTTAAAAAAAAAAAAAGTCATACTCTAACTTCATTGCCCTGGGAAAAATCTCACAATAATAGCAACTTATTCAAGGAACACTACCTAAAAGACTCCCATTAGCTCATACCTCTATTGAGAAGATATTTATTTTGTTTATGGACATGGACCAAAATTCTGTATTTTAGTAAATCAGAAATAGTGTTTAATTTTGAAGCTACTGAATATAAAAGAGGAGTAATTAGAAATGATATCTTGCATTTGTGGATCAAAAACATTTGCAGTATTGCTCTGGCCTAATTTTCCAGTACTTTTCCGATTAAAATGAATGATTCATTTTTCATATAATTAAACAGCCAAACAATCCAGTAATGTGCCTAATAGGTGGGAAGATGCTCTGTTTACTAATTTACACTACTTAACACCAAGAGATGGGCTCAGTTCCAGACAGCTAGTTTCTCAAAATTCCTGTCCTTCATCATATGCTCTGCTATATGCAACTTTTTGTACACTAGCTCCCATGCGCTATATGTTGTTTACACTTCCCTTTCGGCTTTTCATCACTCCATGGTGTATCTCAGAGGGAATTAATGTCACCAATTTGGCAGCGGGGAGTTCTCCCTGCAAGATGTTGTTGACAAGATGCTTAGAACTTTTGGACTTCAAAGTGCATATTTTTTCCTGCTCAAAAACATGTTTAAGATGAACCAGAAAATTCTGCCTCCCTCCCCCTTTCTGAACTATTTCACAATTATGGAAGGCAAGCAGAATATGTCCCTTAATTAGTTTAATACATATCACTGAACAAGATTCATGTTCAATTGTTGATTCCTTTTTAATCTGTTGAAAAGATCTTTAAATGAATTTTCTTTTGTTGTTATCATAACCACCCATCCCTTTGACTGTAATGTTATGGATGTTGCAAACGTGGCATTTATTGATAGTTCTCTGTTCACTGTGACCTAGCCTACCATGCACAATAAAAGGATAACAACAGTGTGATAGCGGGGGTGATGTCCTGATGGCTCCGGATGGCTCCATCCAAGCAGACACCAGGACTGGAAGGCATGACCCCTTTAGCTGAAGGGAGGAGGGTGTTCTGAATGGGTCTGCGTGAAGAAAGCAGGAGCCAATGCCAAGAGGGCTGGCTAAGGCTGAAGGTGAAGGATCTCTCTCTCAAGATCTAATGCAGAGTAGCAGATCTGTGCCCTGTAACCATGCCAATGTGTTTTTACCTATGGTATACCTATATGCCTGTAAATAAAGAAATTACTACAATGACGTAAGTCTCCAGTACTTGCGGTTCCATGTCTTACTTGGGATGCCGAGATCGGCCCGCCTTGTACACCCCCCCTTTGCAATGAACACGCACAACCGGTTTCTTTGGAAATAATGTGGATAAATTTGGCCACAACTTTTATTGGTTACAGCTGTAGAGCATTGGCACAGCATGGGTCCACCCGATCCGACCTACCGGCTGGCCCGCGTGCCAGCCGAGTTGACCGTTACCCAGCCAGCCGGCATGGGTAGAGAAGGCGGGAGGGCAGGTTATCAGAGTTCACCTGGATGCTTGCCCCTTTGTGAGCTCCCCTGCCCTCTGGCTGTGTGGGCAAGCGCTGTTATTCCTTGAGCTAGCCAGCTCCGTTCAGCCCTCACGCCAAGACCCTTAAGGGGTCCCCAACTCCGGAATTGGCGCGCAGGCCGAATTCCGCCAACGGATCCAGCCCCATGCTGTTACCGCCACAAGAACAGGACGACCCCATTAGTCCTGTTCCCGCCAACGCCCCTACGGCTGTAGCCAAGAAAGCAGGTAATGACGGACTCCGTGCAACCAGACATCCATGCCCCAGGCCGACAGGTGTACACCATCCGCTCGGAACAGGGCCTCCATCTTGTGAGAGATGTCAGGGTGGCGGATCCAGATACCGCCCACCAACTCGACTGCCTGGCCCAGCCTGCCGGACACCTTCCGCCTCGACACGTCCACCTTTTTGGGATGAATTGCGCCTCGCCACGACCTCCGTTCCAACCAATCCGACCAGAAGATGATGGTGCCAGGCATGAGGCCAGGTCGGCCAGTACCTGGCGCTCGAGGGACACCCCGGGGCACTTGGTCAAATCATTTTCCCCGAGCTGCAGCAGCAGTGCATCAGGAGGGTGGTGTCTCACCCCGACGCGCCCCAACCAGGGCAACAGGGACCTCCACCGCATGCCTCGCTGTGCCATCCACGTTATGCGAACTGCACCTCCCAAGCCCAAGTCTTTGCCCCAGCCCGACGAGGATGCATACAAACCTGCCCAATAGACGATGCTGTGCCCAAAAATCCAGACTGTCCTGTACACCTGTCCTGGAACTGAGGAGTCAGAGAGTCGGTCACTGGCTGGACTCCAGCTGCGGCCTGATGTACGCCCTAAAGGCCGTAGAGCGCCATCGGCCTATGGCCCGTATTCGTGCTTCTGGCAGGCCGATACCGGCAGCCGTGGTGGCCGCCCCGATCCTAAAGGAGTGAGGCCCAAATTCCTCGCCTGGTAAGCCCAAAGCCCCCAATGCCGACCTGAAAACCCCCGTGAACTGATACCTCGTCAATGGGGCCCCGTCTCTATGGATAAGCAGCGGACCATTTCCCTTAGGTCGCTTTGCTAAAAAGGCCCGCGTGGTCTGCACAGGGCACGGGCCGCCCGGTAGTGGCCCCAGGTGCAGGCACGCCCCTTTTCCCAGCTGATCTGTCTTTGACCTCCGAATATACAATGACATCCCCCTCGGTCCGAAGGAAACATCCTGAACACCCAAGGGTGTGTTGGTGAATGAGATTCTGGAGCTTGCTACCAGTTCCCCGACCCTCAAGGCCCCGAAAAAGGCCAAGACAAATGCGGTCTCAAAGAGTGCGGCCTCGTACTGGGACCAACACAGCGCTGGCAGCTCCCGCAAAATCCCCCCCAACAACTCCAAGGTCACGGGCCGTCTACGATCCGGAGGCCGCGCAGCTTGCCTCCGCCAGCCCTCGACCACTCTACGAGCTTGGAATGAGAGGCATGGATCCTTGAACCCCTCAGCCTTGCTAAAGAACATGATGGCGGCCATCCGACCCCTGATGGTGCTGTGGGAGAACCCGCTGTCCTGCAGGCATGCCATTTAGCGAAGCACCCATTCCCTCTCCACCGGCAAGGTCTGCGGCCCCCCAAACCCCGCGGTAAAGTCGAAAAAGGCATCTATAGCCTTGGCATACACGGCTAGAGTGGAGGGGGCTATGGACCCATAAATGCCCCGCCTTATTGTACCTTCCCAAGTTCCCACAGCTCCTCCGGAAATGGGTCTGAAACGTGGTTGGCTCCTGGCGCCAGGATGCGGAAGCGTTCCTCCTGTTGGCGAGACAAAGCGTCCGCTATGCTATTATCCACGCCTGGCACATGACGTGCAGTAAATGTAATGTTATCGGCCAGGCAGGCCAAAACCAGGCGGCGAACCAACCGCATCACCCTTTCTGACTTGGAAGTTTGCTTGTTCACCACCCGCACGACTGCTTGGTTGTCACACCAGAACTGCACCCTTTTGTCCCTAAAGAGATCTTTCCAAATGATCACAGCTACCAGTATTGGGAAAAGCTCCAAGAAGGTGAGATCCTTGAGCACTGCAGAACCCTCCCACTCCTTGGGCCAGGGCCGTGCGCACCACTTGCCGTCGTAGTAGACGCCGAACCCAGCGCTGCCGGCCGCATCAGAGTGGATCTGAATGGCATCCTGCAAATTCATCGAGTGCTGCCAAATGGTAACCCCATTGTATCCTGCCAGGAATCTGAGCCACACCCCCAAATCCTCCTTCATGCCCTTGGTCACCCGTATCCAGTGATGAGGTGCCCTGACTCCGGCCGTCGCTCTGGCCAGCCTCGCGCAGAAAGCCCTGCCGGGCGAAACAACTCGGCATGCAAAGTTCAAGTGCCCCACCAGTGACTGCAGTTCCTTCAGTGTGCACTTCGGCCGGGCCCTAACCAAGGAAATGAGAGCCTGGAGGGCCAAGAGTTTGTCCTCCGGCAACCTGGATGCCCCAGCTACAGAGTCTAATTGGATACCCAGGTATGTTAAGCTAGTTGTTGGCCCTTCAGTCTTGTCCACCGCCAATGGTACGCCGAGCTCTTCAGCAAGCTCCTGAAATGCTCGTAGGGACCGTGCGCAAGCCTCGTCGTCCCCAGGGCCGACAAAAAAGAAGTCATCCAGATAATGAGTAATCCCCGTGGACCCAGTCCTCAACTTCGCTGCCCACTCGAGAAAGGTACTGAACGTCTCGAATGCTGCGCAGGCCACTGCGCAACCCATAGGCATGGCCTTGTCAATATACCATGCCCCTTGGAACTTGAAACCCAGTAATGAGAAGGACTCGGGGCTTACTGGGAGCAATCGGAACGCCGACTGAATGTCGCACTTGGCCATGAGTGCCCCGTGCCCGCAAGCCCTGACTAATCCGACCGCATGATCGAAGGAAGCGTATTTGACCGAGCAGAGCTCAGGGGGGATACTGTCATTTACCGAAGCTCCCTTTGGGTACGAGAGGTGCTGAATTAGGCGATACTCGCCTGGTGTTTTCTTCGGCACCACCCCCAGGGGAGAAACACGCAGGTGTTCAATTGGGGGTGCGCTGAATGGGCCCGCAACACGCCCTGCCGTCAACTCTTTTTGCAATTTTGCGGCAACCACCTCAGGCATCTCCCTGGCTGACTTCAGATTGTTGGAATCGGTAGCAATGCGCGGGCCTCTGGCAGGAATGGGAAAACCCTTCGTGAACCCGTCCAGGATATACTGTCCAGCCTCCCGCAAGGGGTATTGCGCCAAGAGTGGTCTCAAAGCATCCACCCGAACTGGGGTGGCCACCAAGGACCACCAGCCGTGTGGGGCACTAGCGCCTGGAAGCGGAAGTGGCTGCGGAGCCTGATGACCCCCCTCCCCCTTTTGTGTTGGCACCCCCGGAGAAGGGTTTTCCACCCCGAAAGGGCTGCTGGGTGCCGTTGGATCGTGGGCAATACACCCGCCCGTGCCCCCCCCCGCACACCTCACAACTGTGGTGGAACTTGCACCGTGCCCGTCGACACCAGCCCTGGTTATATTCCCAACAGACCCCACGCGACCGGTCCTTGCACGTGGCCCATCGGTCGGTCTTCGCTTCCCCTTTTCCTTTAATGCACGGGCCGACCTCCCTGAGCCATACCTTGTCCTGTAGCAGGTCCCACCGAGCCCTGTCATTGCGTGATGCCAACTTACGGCAGGTCTCATCGTAATCGATAGCAGGCCCCTCGCCCGCCAATACCCTGGCCTGGACCACGTTGCTCATGTGGTTGAGCAGGTGCCAGCCCCTCTCAGGGTACACGGTAGCGACTACCCCCGCATACACCAAGTAACCTGAAACCCAGTTGAGGAACGTGCGCTCTGCTTCCTCGTTCTTCTCCTTCTTCTTTTTTGTCAGGGTGCGCTGTGCGGGCCTCGGCCCCCTGTTTTTGAAGCAAAGTAAAGACATTCACGTAATACCCGTCCAGAATACTATCCCTCAGCTCCTCAGATAAATGGAGCCCCGGGGGTTCCTCTCCGTTCGAGTACGTGGAGAGGATGGTAGAAGGATCAGAGACATCGATGTTATCCCAGACCACCCCAGGATCCCGCCCGGCTTGCATGGCCAGTGCCCTGCGGTGTATAGCCCAGGCTGGAAGCCCTGGCTCGTGGGCCGCTGCCGCCCAGTAATCGCTCGGAGGCTGCCCACTACGCCCCGCAGCCGAACCCTCACCTGCGGAGGCCTCGCCCTCAGGCTCGTCATGGGAGCGAGCAGAGGAGCCCGAGCTACCCCTCTCCCGTCCCCCGTCCATGGAGCGTGCTGCAGGCCGCGACGCCCGGCGACTAGCCGAGCTGGCGGAGGCCCCCCCGCGCAGCTGGGCTGAGCCTCCCGCAGACTCGGCCTTCCGGGCTCTTTTGGCCACCGGATCCTGGCTCATCTTGGCCACCTTCTCTGAGAGTTGATGGAAGGCCTGCTGAAGGCCCCGCATGGTGTCCGCCAGCTCCGCGACGCTGTCCGACCCCTCTGTGCCGCGCGGCACCGCCTTCCTCTTTGCCGTCACTCCCGCCGGTTTGTCGACTGCTGCGGGCCGTACTTGCCCTTTGGTCGCTGACCGGGGTGTTACCCCAGCAACTGCGCCTGTGCGCCGGGTGCTGCGTGATGGGGGCTTCATACCTGCTCAGGGACGCAAAAGACGACACGTTAAGATCCCCCTTCCCTTGTTACCCGCCACTGCAAAGGCAAGCAGCTGTTACAGAGAGGCAGGAGTGCGCTGGTGGGGAGGTAACCCGCCCCGTGGACCGATAGATCGTTCGTTCTAACAACTGCCTAACTGGCTGTTTCAGAGAGGCGGAGTGCGCTGGTGGGGAGGTAACCCACCCCGTGGACCGATAAATCGTTTGTTCTGACCTAACTAACAACTGCCTAACTGCCTGACCCAATGCGCCGCTTTCCGCCGCTGGATGGGCTCCCCGGCCGCCGCAACCGCTCCTTAAGCTGTGGAATGTTGCGACCGAAATTCCGCTCTTGGGAAAAGGAAGCGACTGGAGGCCGCCCATGCCACCCCATGGGCACCCGTGCGGGCCCCACTTCTTCTGCTTCTTCTTCTTCTTCTTTTTTTTTTTTTTTTTTTGCAAACGGCAGGCGGGCTGGAAAGCTGGTAGTCTGCTTCAGCCGCCCCTGCTGCCGCGGCGGACCCGCAGGCCCGTCGCGGCGTCGCTGAGAACCCCAGAGGTCCGCTGCCCCCGCCGCACGTGGGGACCCCCAGCGAAGCCCTCACTGGCCCGTCCCAGAGCTAGGGGGGGGTGTGGGCCGGTCTCCCCCCCATCCCTTGACCACCAGGTCAGGCCGGAGGCAGAAACCTTCAGGGCTCGGCCGCCAGGCCAGCGTGGGTAGCTGGGCCCCCGTGCTGAACTTCTGGGCCCCCGGCCTGCGAGGCCCACGCCGGGGCAGGTGGGCGGTCTGGGGGGGGTAGGCCGCGTCCCACCCCACCCTCCCACCCCGCCCGGAGAATCCCCCTGGGCCCAGCTGCAGTGAGCTGGCTGGGGGAGGTAGGCCGTGCCCTCCCACCACCTGGGAATCCCCCTGGGCCCAGCTACAGTGAGCTGGGCCCGGCCACTGGGCCCGCCTGCCGCAGCGGAGCCCCGGGGCGTCGGGCGCCTGGGGGGGTAGGCCGCGTCCCGCACAGCGAATCCCCAGGGCCCAGCTGCAGTGAGCTGGGCCTGGCTGCCGGTCCGCCCGGCGGGTCCTTGCTGGGACAGGCGGTCGGCCGGGGGAGGTAGGCCTCCCCCCAACCCCCCGTAGGTCCCCCTTTGGCCCGGCTGCAGTGAGCCGGGCCCGGCCGCCAGCCCCCGCCGGCCGCGTCTTTCCCCCATCCCCCCCGCCCGCCCAGGCAGCCGGTCCGCCGTGGAGCCCTTGCAGGGGCGGGCAATTGGGCCGGGGGGTAGGCCGCGCCCCCCAACCCCCCAGAGGATCCCCCCTGGGCCCGGCTGCAGGGAGCCGGGCCCGGCTGCCGGCCCCCGCCTGGCGCGGCGGAGCCTCGGCTGAGCCCTGGCTGGGGCGGCGGGCGGCCTGGGGGGCGCGTCTCACCCCCTTCCCCCCACCCGCCCGGAGAATCCCACGGGCCCAGCTGGATGGAGCTGGGCCCGGCTGCCGGTCCGCCCGGTGGAGCCCTTGCTGGGGCAGGCGGACGGGCTGGGGGAGGTAGGCCGCGCCCCCCAACCCCCGGAGGATCCCACCTGGGCCCGGCTGCAGTGAGCCGGGCCCGGCTGCAGTGAGCCGGGCCCAGCCGCAGGCCCCCGCCTGGCGCGGCGGAGCCCAGGCGAAGCCCTAGCTGAGAAGGCGGGCGGCCTGACTCACCCCCGTCCCCCCCGCCGCCCGGAAAATCCCCCGGGCCCAGCTGCAGTGAGCTGGGCCCGGCTGCCAGTCCGCCCGGGGCGGCTTGCGACGGCAGGCGGGCGACCGGGGAGAGGCCGGCCGCATCCCCCACCGATCGCCCAGGCAGCCTGGGCGAGAACTGGGCCCAGCCGCTGCTCGCATGGGCCGGAGGGCGGCCGCGGAGAGGTAGGCCGCGTTTCCCCCCCATCACCCCCAACCACCCCAACGGCTTGAGGTAGGCCCCCCGCCCTACCTACGAACCAGGCTCGTCTCCCAAACCAGACTCGTCTTGTGGTCAAGTGGGGAGGGGGAGCGGCTTCCCTTCACCTTATATCGCCTCCCCCTCCGCGACCACCCCCACTGACCTTCCCTTAGCCGGTGGCAAAAAGGGGGGGGAGGCGCGTCTTTTCCCGCCGTGCACTAGCTCCCCCCGTTCCGGCTGGCCAGCCTCTCGGTCCCAGCCCGTCCCCACAAATGGCGGGCCCGGCTTACCTGGGCCCTTTCTGCTTTTTACTTCCAAAGGAACCAACCTGGGTAAGCATCAGCCCCTAGAACTTCTCACGTACAGTTCTCCAGTGGGGAGGATAGAGTACTCATGCAACAGTTATCTAATTAAGGACTATGATAATGTTTCCCCCATCTCTTGCTCTTCTGTCAATGAGCACGTTGGCCATTCTGCTTTCATAATATGCTTCCTAAACCTCCTATCTATAAAAAAAATCCTGATCTTTGCTTTTCCCTTTTAATATATTTAAACAACTTTTAATAGTGGTTTTAGATTGTTCTAATGAATATTGTTTACCACTTCTAGTCTTACAGAACAGAAAAGCAATAAGTAAAATGTAAATGCATTTCACAATCTAACATTACAAAGAAAGCAGTTTGGCACAAAGAGTAGTGGAGGAGATGGGCTAAAGGGGAATCCTGGGTTGGATCCACCTGTTTCTGTCATCTTCCAGATGCCACTTCCACAAACTAACAGCTAACAGAACCTCTGCCAAAATAACCATGCTGGCCATGCCTTTAATGGTTCTTCAGGTAACCGCTGGAGTACTCAATCCATAACTGGTTGTTTTGGAAAGCAAAACCTAACCAAGGCTTTTTTATTATTATTTTTAAAAGTAATATTATAAGCTAGAAAGAAAAAAAACATTGATGAAAGTAAAATGCCAGCTGTACAAGGTAGCATGTATTTTTGTTCTAAAGGAAATTCAAAAGATTTTAAATATTTCATGTTGTGCAAATAAGTAGAACTTATGTCTCCCCCTCCCTTCTGGGAAAAAGATGATGTAGAACACGTTAAAAACAATTGCACAATGTCAAGTGTATTAGTAGGAGGAAATTGCAATGAGAAAAATGTAGGAGTAATGCTTGCAGGAAACCAAACGGTGTAACTGCCAGTTCCTGACATTTCAGGCTCTTAGCATTAATTCTCAAGAGCGTCTTCTGAATATGTTATGAAGTAATAATTCACATTCAGCTGAAACTAGGAGTATTATACCAACAAAGTTCTCTGTGAGTCTAGTACTGAGACAACGTAACTTTTCTTCTTTTGGTGCTGATATGCATTATACATAAAAGCAAAGCTTGTGCATAGTGAAATTAATGTCATTCCCATGTGTCCCATATGAATTCCTCTTTATTAATCACCAGAAAAGAAGTAAAACATCAGGTGAGAGTCACCGAAAGAACTTTTTTATCATTTCAAAGTGTCACAACATTTTCTTTTCAACCAGGGTGGGATAAGTGTATAGACTGAAGGATTAAAGGATTATTCTAAAATCCTGTCTTATTCCTAGTCCAAAGAATGCAGAAAATAATGAGAATGATGGCATAAAATAAGGAGAAATTAAAGCAGACCCACCAATTATACAGAATCCACAAACCAGAGACTGAAATCAGGAGGCACAAACTTCACATATATCTCTATAATAAGTTTTAAATAATAAGATGCATTAACTTTGAAACTACTTTTTTATTCCAGGGGTGCTCTCAGAGCTGAACTTTGGTGTGAAGATGCAGGGCCTCCCATTCATGAGTTCAGCAGGCCCTCCCCAAAAGCAAAGGGTAGTTTCACACTCAGGTTGTGGTCACACGGACATTTTGAATGGGTACTTTCTAGATATTTGCACTTTGAATCCACGATTTCGCCGTTCTGGACAGTCATTTTTTGCAATGATTGTGATTAGGCCATCTGAACGTCCTCGCAATTTTTTCCTACAAGCTTCCATCATTGTGCACATCAGCAATCCTGCGCTGAATAAATTCAATGTCTAAATGTTCAAGTGCACATATAGACTCCAGTGCTCAGCTATACATCACCATTTAATTTTGTTTGCTGTTTGGGGGGAGGGGAAACTTGCAAGAACAAGGGAGAATGGTGAGTCCCAGTGGGAGCAGTGATTCAGCCGTGTGTATATGCACATACGCAAAGCCATTTAAAAAAAAAACAAAAAACAAAAACAAGCCATACCACCCAAGCAGCGGCGTAGCTATCTGAATGGTGCCCAGAGCCTCGTTGCATGATGCAAGTGGTTCAGAGAGGGATGTGTGGTCATCCCAACCCCCCAAAAATATTTCCAATCAAATCTACAGCGGGAACAAATCACGGTAAGCTTGCTGTGTGACCACACATCTCACCACAACCTCGCTGGGCAGATTATTTTTTCTTATATAGTCAGAATACGACCTATAGATCACATCTATTTCATTTTGTAGAAGATCCACTTTTAAATCTGTCACCGGCCCCAATGCATCACACATAATGCTCCTTGGGTCTTCTCCTTTTGCCTCAGGAATATCCTGAAATCTTAAGACATAACTTGCCTTTTCCATTTGAAGCTGTAGGAGTTGAGCCTCATTAACTGCTCTCTTTTTTCCATCTCCTGCATTTGTTTTTTAAGCTTCTGTGTATCGGCATCTACTACTTTAAGTTCTTGCTCCATTTTATCAGGCTTTTTAGTAGTTTCAGTTAACTGGCTTTGCTGAACATCAAATTTCATGTGCAATGATGTCATTTGCATTAGCAGAGGGCACAAAGCCTCAGTCAGCATATTTTGGAAGTCTCTGGTAGTGTCCTATCTGGGAACAGAACTTGCAGGGCTGGCATTTCCAGGAGGAAACTCCAGTTTCGGTTGCCGTTCTTTCTCCTCCCTCTTCAGAGGTGACATTTTTTGAGGAATTGTTACTTTTTGTAACCCTTGAGTAACTGGGGGGAGCTTTTGTGCCATTTCAGGTGTCTTCACTTAACAATCACTCACATTTGTGCATAGGCTTGCCTAGATTTCGTTTTCATCATCCGGCCACCAAGTGCTTGTCCCGGTGTGCATCCCTGCATCCATTGATGGAAATCACTGGCGGGACCATCGGGGCAGGGAGAAGCCCCTCTTTGCCAGCTGTTTGCCAGAGAAAGGACTCTCCAAGTGCCCCCTGGCTAGGAGCCCAAAACAAGGGCTCTGGGGAGGTTTGTATGATTGCACCCCCTCCCATCCGCCGATTCACGTCATGACCCTCCTGGAGCTCTGGGGGATCGCGACTGCCATTAAGGGAGCCAAAACCAGAAGTCGCCATCATTGCAAGTGTTAAGCACATTTTGTGAGACTCATGCCAAGATAAAGATTCCTTCCAGGGTTCCCCCTCACACCACCCAAGCACAACCCAAACATTGTATTAGAACAAATCACATAATGTGACCAATTGCATGGGTTGTGGGTGACTAGGCCTTTCAAGATTTTCTCTCCATTCTTATCTCTTGGCAGCCATGAACCCATGCAAAAGTTATGCAAGGAACAATACCTACAAAATATTTCAATCAGTTTGAACTACAGAGCTGCTTCCTATAACTCATGGGCTCTTTTTTATTGTCCCCAGATTTACCCCCGAAAAGCAGTCTTTGAGTTCAAGTTAAAAATAGTATGTATCATATGTTAATGTGGGACCAACTTTAAAAGTCTGTTTGAATCTATCGTTCTTTGTTTTGGCTTTTCTTTGTATACAGCTTGCTTCCTTTCAAAAAATAGCATGCAGCTATGAGTGGTATCTAGTTAAAGTATCTCCAACAGAGCTATCAAGAAATGTCTTGAGAAACTACAGCCCTTGGAGCTCCCACAGTCTGTTTGCAAGGTGTTAGGACTATGTGATACATCTTGTTCTTTCTGAGTAAAAATGTGAAACTCTGAAATAAGATGACACTACTTACAGGAATACAGTAATTTCTTTAAGTTTGTTATATTAATTAGTTAATTGCCTTTTGATTTTTTAAAAAAAGAATATTAAAAATATCTATAATAATATTTTGATAAGAACACAGACCAGGCCAATTAAAAAAAAATTAACCATTCCATTTCCAGTAAATATAAAGTCTTTTTTACAATGACTGTCTGAATATTAAATGGCAAATGGGCAAAGTATACAGTTGAAAAATAACAGCAAAAAAGGCCCTCTCCTATTTCAACAACAACAACAAAACCTTCTTTGAACAATAGTAGAGTCAGCATCACTGGTGCTAGGATCAGGTTCAGGATCTGCTGGGCAGCTGTTGAGGCCTGTGAGCCTTGGAAAAGTCCATTATTCCCTGGCTGCTGTGGCACAGTAGTAGAAGCCTGCCCTCTTTTCTTTGTCAACCCCCCTCTGGCACCAACCCCCCTCCGGCATCGGTGTTGTGCAATGCCGGATCTATAAATATTTATTTATTTATTTATTTATTTATTTATTTATTTATTCAATTTATATTCCGCCCTTCCACATGGGCTCAGGGTGGCAAACAAGAGGCACAAGGCCGTAATCAACACTAAAACATAGAGGCAAAGCCATAGATAAATAGTAAGACTGTAAAACAATAAATAATCCATTATCACTAAAACAGTTAAAACAGCAGTCAACAGAAGAAAGTTTATGAGATAAAACCCTACAATTCCACACTCTTGTAGCACCTTTATCACTGCTCCAGTAGCGTCCTGACAGAGCTGTAGTCCCATTCCAGGGCCAGGGCACTTCATACGGCCTAAATGATGGTGATACAATAGCGGTGACAGCCCCTACTCGAAAGCCTGGTGGAAGAGCTCCATCTTGCAGGCCCTGCGGAACTGCATAAGGTCCCACAGGGCCCTGATCTCCTCTGGGAGCTCATTCCACAAGGAAGGGGTCTTGGCCCTGGTTGCAGCGTACTTAGCTGTCTTGGGGGCTGGAATGACCAGTAGGTGTTGCCCCCCTGACCGTAGTGTCCTTGGGGGAACATACGGGGAAAGGCGATCCCTCAGGTAGGCCAGACCCTGGCCATATAGGGCTTTAAAGGTAAGAACCAGCACTTTGAAATGGACCGGGTACGCTATTGGCAGCCAGTGCAGTGCCTTCAGCGCCAGCTGGATGGGTCTTGTCTAGTAAGACACATCAACAGCTGGGCCGCAGCATTCTTTTTTTTATATAAATATATTTATTGGAGTTTTAAGATTATATACATTAAACTAGTACATTCACATTCTTATATTTTGAGTCCTTATTACATTATATTACATTTTATCCATTTTTTTACTCCTGACCACCTTCTAAACACGGTTTTATCATCAATACCATTTATTTCAGCATGTATCCTATCCATTTCTACTGCTTCCATAAGTTTTGAAGCAATTTCCTCTCTAGTGGGTACTTTGTCTGACTTCCAATATTTAGCAAACAAAATCCTTGAGATAGTTAAGATATACAACAAAGTATAAGTTTCTTGACGCGTTTGTCGATCTTCCAACAACATATTTAACAGATAGATCTCTGGCTTAAGTTCCACCATTAAACCTAATGTTTCTTCTATTATCTTTTGAACCATTTTCCAATATTTTTGTGCTCTTTGGCATCTCCACCACATATGGAAAAAAGTGCCCACATTCGATTTACATTTCCAGCAAATTTTAGAGTTGTTTTTCTGACATCTTGCAATTTTATCGGGTGACCAATACCACCTATGGTATAATTTATAGACATTTTCTTTATATGGTACTGCCCTTAGAAGTTTCATCTTATTCCAAACCTTATACCATTCTTCAAGCTCTATTGTATGTCCCGTATCCTGCATCCATGCCACCATGGATGATCTTACTACTTCATCCCTCATATATTCGTCCAATAACCAATTATAAATCTTCTGTATCAACTTATCGCTTGAGGACAGCCATATCTTATCCAATTCATTTTTGTTTCTCTCAAACCCCTCTTTCATATCTTTAGCATACCTAGAACTCAACTGGGTATATTCCCACCATGATAGATTGATGTTGTGTTTCCCTTCTAGAACCTCTTTTGGTTTTAATTTTCCCCTTTTATCTAGCAAATTTTCATATTTTTCTCTATGTACCTCTGTAACAAGAGTAGGCTTCACAAATGCTTCTAATGGTGATACCCATAATGGCGTTTTCTTATAATGGCGCCTTCTTATATTATCCCAAACTTTAAACAGCGCATCTCTTAGATAATGATGTTTAAAATTGGTATGTACTTTATCTTTACCATACCAGATATAAGCATGCCATCCCATGTAGAGATCAAAACCTTCTAATGCTAAACATCTAGTATTTTCCAGGACTATCCATTCTCATATCCAATTTAATGCTGCCGCTTCATAGTAAAGCCTCCAATTTGGAACTCCTAACCCACCCCTTTCTTTTTTATCTTGCATAACCTTTCATTTTATCCTTGCCTTTTTAGGTGCCCAAACAAATCTTCTAGTAATTTTATCTAATTCTTCAAAATAGCTCATCCTCTTAAGTATCGGTATGTTCTGTACTAAAAACAAAAACCTAGGTAAGATATTCATTTTCAACGTTGCGATCCTTCCCATCATGGAAATATGTAGATCTTTCCATTTATTCAAATCCTTTCTAATTTCTTCCAGCAATTTGTTATAATTATCTTCCATAAGCGTAGAACACTTATTAGAGAAAGTTATACCCAGATATTTAACTTTTTTAACTATTTCCATGTTCGTTAGCTCTTGCAACTTTGATGCTATTTCCGCCGAACCATTCTTAGTCAACATTTTCGTTTTCGTATTATTAATCTTAAGCCCCGCCTTTTGGCCATATCCTCTAATATCTTGTAATAGTTCTGGCATAGATTCTAAGGGATTTTCTATAATAAATAAAAGGTCATCTGCGAATGCCTGTATTTTATATTCCTCCCCTTGTACTCTTAGCCCTTGTATGGCTCTATTTCTCCTTATTACATCATTCAGTGTCTCCAGAGCGTATATATATAACAGAGGCGACAAAGGACAACTTTGCCTTACACCTTTTGATATTTCAAAGGATTGTGTCATTTCTCTATTAATTGAAACCTGGGCAAATTATTTAGTATAAATTGCTTGGATCAGTGTAATAAACCTCTTTTCAGGATCCCATAATCTAAGTTTCTGTACCAAGAACTCCCAGGATAGGTTATCGAAAGCTTTCTCAGCATCCACACACATTAATACCATCTGTTTCTCTACATGCTGTTCATAGTATTCCAAAACATTAATCACTGTACGTATATTTGCTTTCATCTGTCTTTTCGGCAAAAAACCTGATTGATCCGGATGTATCTTTTGTATCAATACCTTTTTAAATCTGGCCACCAGAATATTAGCAAAAATGTTGTAGTCTGCATTTAATAGAGATATTGGTCTATAATTTTTAATATCTTCTCTCTCGGTGTTTGGTTTATGTATTAAGGAGATGTGGCTGGAGCAGGATGATATAATGTTTCAGGAACAAGCCGGGTTCAGGCAGGGCAGATCGACAATGGATCATTGTCTTCTACTTCGGCATTTTATAGAAAAATATGCCCGCAAGGGACCTCCGTCTTTATATGCGGCCTTTATCGATCTTAAAGCGGCCTTTGACTCCATTTCTCGACCTATACTATGGAGTAAACTTGAAGCTTCTACAATAGATAGGAGACTTTTAGCCCTCATCCATGCCCTACACGAACAAACCTCCCTGAGGGTTAGATGTACTGGGTTGGGCCACTTGACAGATACAATCCCCACCCTCAAGGGAGTCAGACAGGGGTGTATGCTGGCTCCAGCTCTTTTTAACTTTTACATTAATGATGTTATTGGGTATCTTAATGATACAGATTTTCATCCACCCAAATTGGCCCAGCGCTCCATTCCCATACTTTTATATGCTGATGACGCTGTTATTCTTTCCAGAACCCCAATTGGCCTGAGAAGGGCATTAAAGAGGTTTGCCAGTTATTGTAGTGAGCAGAAATTGATTATTAATTATCAGAAGACGAAGGTGATGGCCTTTGGCAGGAGACCTAAATTAAGAAAGTGGAGTGTAAATGGGCAGAATCTTGAACAGGTAACTAATTTTCACTACCTTGGCATGATTATCCAAGCCTCGGGCTCTAAGCTTGCTCACAGTCAGGCAGCAGCATGCACGGGTGATAAATCTGCCCAAGGTATACTCAAGTTTTTTCGCTCTTCAGGGGGCCATTTTGTGCCAGCAGCTCTGAAACTTTTTAAGGCTAAAACATTAGCCCAGATGCTCCATGGGACGTTACTTGGAGCGCCACCCTCGTGTTATGCCCCATTAGAGTTGGTTCAATCGAAATTTTTGAGATCAGTGCTCCAAATTCCAAGGTGTGTTACCAACGCGATGGCACGGCTAGAGACTGGCATGTTGAAAGTTGAAGCCAAGATTACCTTGCACTCCATTTTTTTCTGGTTAAAGATAAATCTAAATCCATGTGGCCTAGTGCCTTTAATCCTGACTGACGACTATCAATCCGAATGGCTGACTTCCACTATTCGGAAAATTACGTTATTAGGGCTTTCCCCTCAAGAGCTTTTGGAAATGGGTGGCGATCAAGCCAAGTTAGCAGTTAGGCAGAGGATTGAAGACACCGAACGCCAATTGGACCTACAGGCGTCCCCCGCCTTTATAGCGCCACATAGTAGCAAATATATTGTTGCTCAAGCCTCATATCTATCTGTTCTGGAGTCTAATAAACTTAGGAGGGCATATACTTTGGCTAGATGCTCCGCTCTACCGTCTGCAGTTCTTGAGGGTAAATTCAAGAAAATCCCCCGAAATGAGAGGCTATGCATGTGTGCGTCTGGGGAGATCGAATCTCAGGAACACGTGTTCCTGAGGTGTCCATTATATACTGAGGCTCGCACAAAGCTCATTGACCCTCTCTTGGTTGGCCTCTCAGATCAGGATAAGATAGAGAAACTGTTATCTAACTTTGACCATACAGCGCTGCATCAGATAGCGAAATTTTGTCTCCTGGTTGTAAAAGCCCATCAGCGTCCAGGCAGCCATTTGGGTTAGGATTACCCGATCCTAATTTTACTGGTTTTATTTTTTTATCATCGTTATTTTATCCTTTTTAAGATCTAATTTTGTCCCACATTTTATCGAACCTTTGGTTTTACTGATCAAAATGCTTGTGCAATTTTATTCTTATTAACCTTGTCTTATCTTAACAGTAAAAGCTCATCAGCGTCCAGGCAGCCATTTGGGTTCGACTACCCGGTCCTAATTTTATTGGTTTTATTTTTTTTATCATCGCTATTTTATCCTTTTTAAGATCTAATTTTGTCCTATACTTCACCGAACCTTGGTTTTACTGATCAAAACGTTTGTACAATTTTATTCTTATTAACCTTGTCCTATCTTAATAGTTTTACCATCTGGGTACTATTTGTTTTTGTAATTTATTGACATGGTAATTACTTGTAAGTAGGGTTGTATACCGCTGGCTGTATGCTGTGACAATAAAATTCATTCATTCATTCATATTAAGGAGATGACTGCATGTTTCCAGGATTCCGGCATCTTTCCTGTTGTTTCAATCTGGTGTAACAGATCTTTCAAAGGGAACGTAATCTGATCCTCAAAAATTTGATATAACTCAGCCGGCAAGCCATCAGGCCCCGGTGTTTTCTTCTTTTTCTGTTTCTTTATAGCCTCTGTTATTTCACACATCGTTATGGGTTGGTTCAGTATATGTTTCTGATCTTCACTGAATTCGTCTTTGCTATTTTGTTCCAAGTAATTTACTATTTCCTCCACGTCTTGGGATTCTTGACAGTACAATTTCTTGAAGAAGTCTTCTACTATTTTTTTCAACTCATGCATTTCAAATTTTTCTTCATTTTTTCCATTTCTCAATTTCAATATCATACGTTTATCCCTCTCTTTCCTTAATTTATACATTAGCCACTTAGATGGCTTATTTGCATTCTCAAAAAGATATTTCCATTTTCCTTGCCAACTCCTGCGTTAGCAAGAGATTCATCTCATGCTGTAAAATTTTTAACTTAGCTTTTATTTCAACTAATTCATCATTCTTCTTCACCTTTTCTTCTTCCTGTCTTATCTGCCTACAAAGATTTTCATATTTACTTCTCCTTTGCTTATTTTTCCATGCTTCTTGACTAATACACCACCCTCTTATAAAAGCTTTAAATGTATCCCATACAACATCAATAGCTATATTCAATTGCAAATTCCTTTTAAAAAAATCAGCTATTTCTGCTTTCGCTTTTGTAACCAACTCCTTATCTCTAAATAATTCCATATTTAGTTTCCATCTGCCAGTTTTCTTTGTATCTTCAAAAGATAGCATTATTGGATTGTGATCTGCAAATGTACTCGGTAGAATGTCTATCTCTATTAACCCTTTAAGTGATTTCACCGACGCCCACACCATATCAATTCTGGACCATGCTTTGTGCCGTGCAGAATAGAACATATAATCTTTTCTCTTAGGATATCTAGATCTCCATACATCTACTAGGTTATATTCACTTGCTATTTGTATAAAGATTTTTGGTAATTTCATTCCTGATTTCTTCGATTTCCCCTGACTTTTCCTATCTAAATCTGGTTCAAAAACTCCGTTGTAATCCCCAATTATACAAATGTTATCAATTTCTTTCATTTTTAATACTTCCCGAACTTCTTTATAAAATTTCTCCTGATTCTGATTTGGGGCATAAATATTAATCAATAACAACTCTTTTCCATTTCTATTTATTACTGTAGCAATAATCCTTCCATCCTGCAATGCGTACAGACAGGGGTCTTTTCATAGAAAAATTGCTGCAGGAGCTCATTAGCATACTGTATGCTAATGAGCTATTAGGCTATTAGCATATGCCACACCCCCTGACATCACCGGAAGTGATGTCAGAAGGGGAAGCAAAAGGGGGAGGCATCTTCAAAAGCCTCCCCTTCCCTTCCCCAGCTGATCTGGGTGGGGGAGCTAAGAGAGAAGGGGTTTAAAGTTTAAACTCCTTCTCATGAGAGTTGGGCCACAGAAGGAGGAAAGAGAGAAGGAAAGAGAGAGAGCAGAGAGAAGGAAAGAAGGAAGGAAAGAGGGAAAGAAAGAGAAGGAAAGGGGAGGGAAAGAAAGAGAGGGAAGAAGGAGGGAAACAGGGAAAGGAGGAAAAAGAGAAGAGAAGAAGGTGGGAAAGAAAGGAAGAGAGAAGAGAAGAAGGAGGGAAAGAGGAAAAAGAGAGAAGGAAAGGAGGGAATGAAAGAAATTTGGCGGCAATTCAGCCCCATTATATCCTATGGGCCATTGAAGTCAATGGTGAAAACATAGGGTATATTCTGGGGGCTGCAGGAGAGGGGGTTTGAGGGAGAGGCTCCAAACTCATAGAGTAGCTGTTGGAGTCTCTTCCCAAGATACCCACCAAGTTTCAAGAACATTGAACCAGGGGTCCAATTCTATGGGCCCCCAAACAGGTTGTCCCTATTCCCTCCATTGTTCTCTATGGTGGGAAAAAAGTTACTTTGTTCCCACCATAGAGAGCAATGGAGGGAATAGGGGTAACCTGTTTGGGGGCCCATAGAATTGGACCCCATGATCCAATGTTCTTGAAACTTGGTGGGTATCTTGGGTAGAGGCTCCATCAGCTACCCTGTGAGTTTGGAGCCTCTCCCTCAAACCCCCTCCCCTCCAGCCCCCAGAATATACCCTATGTTTTTACCATTTACTTCAATGGCCCATAGGATATAATGGAGCTGAAATTGATATTCGGCTGCCTGAAAGACTCCTCGGGACGCCGGCTAGGGGCGGGGCTTGGCTCCAGAGTTCCCGGAGCTGCGCTCCATTGCGCTTCCCCCCCAAAAGACCCCTGCGTACAGATAATCAGCAGTGATATGTTCTTTAATATATGTCACTACACCTCTCTTTTTCTTAATATCTGATGCGATGAACGCATTGCCCAAACTTTTCCTTGAGAGGTATTTCACTTCATCCTGTTTTATATGTGTTTCCTGTAAACATACTATGTCTGCTTTCAATTTATTTATTTGTTGAAAAATTCTCCTTCTTTTTATAGGGCTATTTAAGCCATTCACGTTGATTGAGAGAATTTTCAGCCCCTTATTCATGTTTGTCGTTGTTATATTTCTCTCTACTATTATATTTCTCCCTAGCCTTGTATTGGAATCTGGTCAACACCTGTGAGGGAGTGACACCTCGTCCTCTTTTCCCTTTCTTTCCCTCTTTTTTTCAACTACATCTTTTTCTAATTCTGCCACTTCCTCTCCAAATTCTCCTTCTTCTTCCTCACCTCCTTCTCCACTTTCTTCTCTATCCCAACCTAGATCCTCACCATGTTTTTCCAAAAAGTTCTCCGCTTTGAAAACCGAGTCAATTTTATGTCTTCTTCCTTCATAATGAAATAGTAATCCTTCGGGGATCAGCCATCTATATGTGATTCCATTTTTCTTTAATATATTAACAAGGATTTGGTAGCTCTGTCTTTTTTCCCTAACCCTCCAGGATGTCTCTTTTAATATTCTGATTTCTGCTCCTTGTATTGTTACTTTATGTTCATTAGCAGCTTTAAGAATTTTATTCCTCATTTCCAGCTGCAGCCTCTGGATCTGTGACAAAGGCAGTCCCATGTAGAGAGAATTGCAGTAGTCTAGCCTCGAGGTGACTGTCATGTGGATCACTGTGGTTAGGTCGTCACGATTGAGGTAGATAAGAACATAACATAACAACATAAGAGAAGCCAATGTTGAATCAGGCCAATGGCCCATCTAGTCCAACACTATGTCGCACAGTGGCCGAAAATACCAGGTGCCATCAGGAGGTCCAGCAGTGGGGCCAGGACACTAGAAGCCCTCCCACTGCTGCCCCCTCCAGCACCAAGAAAAGAGTGCATCACCTTCCCCAGACTGAGAGTTCCTAGCTATACCCTGTGGCTAATAGCCACTGATGGACTTCTGCTCCATATGTTTATCTAAATCCCTCTTGAAACTTCCATGCTTGCAGCTGCCATCACCTCCTGTGGCAGTGAATTCCATATGTTAATCACTCTTTGGGTGAAGAAGTACTTCCTTTTATCTGTTCTAACCCGATTGCTCAGCAATTTGATGGAGTGCCCACGAGTTCTTGTATTGTGAAAAAGGGAGAAAAGCACTTCTTTCTCAACCTGCTCTATCCCATTCATAATCTTATAAACCTTGATCATGTCACCCCTCAGCCGTCGTTTCTCCAAGCTAAAGAGCCCCAAGCGTTTTAACCTTTCTTCATAGGGAAAGTGTTCCAACCATTTTATCATTCTAGTTGCCCTTCTCTGCACTTTTTCCAATGCTATAATATCCTTTTTGAGGTGTGGCGACCAGAACTGTACACGGTATTCCAAATGAGGTCGCACCAATTATTTATACAGAGGCATTATGATACTGGCTGATTTGTTTTCAATTCCCTTCCTAATAATCCCCAGCATAGCGTTGGCCTTCTTTATTGCAGTCACACACTGTCTAGACATTTTCAGTGAGTTATCTACTATGACTCCAAGATCTCTCTCTTGGTCAGTCTCTGCCAGTTCAGACCCCATCAACGTGTATTTATAGTTAGGATTTTTGGCACCAATGTGCATCACTTTGCACTTGGCCACATTAAACCCCATTTGCTATGTTGACTCCCATATCCTCAACAGATCCCTTTGGAATGCCTCACAATCCTCCCTGGTTTTCACCATCCTGAACAACTTCGTGTCATCTGAAAATTTAGCCACTTCACTGCTTACTCTCAATTCTAAATCATTAATAAACTAGTTAAAAAGCATCGGACCGAATACCGATCCCTGTGGTACCCCACTGCTTACCTACCTCCACTGAGAAAGTTTCCCATTTATACTCACTCTCTGTTTCCTATTTATAAGCCAGTTTTTGATCCACAAGAGGACTTGTCCTTTTATCCCATGACTATTGAGCTTAATAAGGAGCCTTTGATGAGGAACTGTATCAAAAGCTTTCTGGAAGTCAAGGTAAATAACATCAATTGGGTCCCCCTTGTCCACATGTTTGTTCACTCCCTCAAAAAACACTAAGGTTAGTGAAACAAGATCTTCCCTTACAGAACCCATGCTGAGTCCGCCTCAATAGAGTTACCAGATAATAAGACCATGGTTCTTCGAGACTTCCTGATGGGACAGCAGGCAGATCTGGCTTGCGTGACCGAGACCTGGGTGCGGGATGGGGAGACAGTAGGTCTCTCCCACCTTGCCCCTCCTGGATTCTTGGTCCTACACCAATCTTGGACTAGGGGGCAGGGGGAAGGAGTGGCTATGTTCATTTGGGAGGCTTACTCCTTCAGGGCGCTTCCGTCATTGGAGATCACAGGCCATGAGTGTGTCGGTCTGGTATTGGAGGCCAGGGAGAGTGTGGCGATTTGGATGGTGTACTGACTGCCTAACGCACCAGCCCTGATGGCGGCTGTATCAGGCTGGGCGCTGGAACACCCTAGGCTGATTGTCTTGGGTGATTTCAACGTCCATGCTGATGATGTGACTTCCATTCAGGCGGCAGACTTGGTGTCATCCATGGCGGCGCTGGGACTCTCCCAACTTGTAATGACCCCCATTCACTGGGCTGGGCACATGTTCAATTTCATTTTCACAGCTGGGGTAACATGGACTACCATGCTCTGAGGGCCCATCTGAATGTTCCACCCCGACCCTGTTTAGGTGTCAAGCGGACTTTTAGTTTGCCCACGGAGCCATATGGACCCAATGCGGCTTCAAACAGCTCTGTGGGATCTGATGCCCCCTGGCGGCTCATTGGATGAGCTTGTGGAGGACTGGCATAGCCAACTCTCTGCAGCCATCAATGAGATTGCTCCCTGGCACCCTCTGTGCCCTCACTCTAGGCTTGCCTCCTGGTATACTTGGGAGTTGCGGCTTATGAAGCAAGAGCTTAGATGGTTAGAGAGACAGTGGCATTGGGCTTGAGATGAAGCAACAAGAGCATCTTATAGGACGTTTATGAAATCCTATGAGATGGCAGTCAAAGCCTCTAAGAAGGAATTCTATGCAGCCACGATTCTATCTGCGAGCTCATGCCCAGTGCAATTATTTAGAACAATTTGGGCTATAACAGCTCTGCCACAGGGCAGACCAAAACTTAGGGAATTGGACATTGGCTGTGAGGCATTTGCAAGCTATTTTGCAGATAAAGTCTTGGTGTTCTGCTGCGACCTCCCCACCACAGTTGATACAATGAGCGAACTTGAGGCCCCTTGGATGTCTTTGATTCCGGCTTTGAATTCCTTTGGCGAACTTGAGGCGAACTTGAGGCAAACTTCCTCCGCTCAGCCTGGAGGAAGTCAACAGATTGCTCAAGACTGTACACCCAACTACATGCAACCTTGATCCGTGCCCTTCCTGGCTGATTAAAGCCGGCCACGAGGGGTTTTGTGGTGCCCTTAGAGAGATTATCAACAAGTCCCTTGTGGAGGGACAGTTCCTGGGGGCACTCAAGGAAGCGATGGTCTGCCCTCTCTTGAAAAAACCATCCCTGGATTCGACCGAATTGGCCAACTATTGGCCAGTTTCCAACTTGCCCTATTTGGGCAAATTAATTGAGAGGGCGGTGGCGATACAGTTACAGAGCTTACTAGATGACGCTTCCATACTAGATCCCTTCCAGTCCAGCTTTTGCCCGGGACACGGGATGGAGACAGTGCTGGTTGTCTTTACTGACAATCTCCAGAGGCATCTGGATTGGGGCGGTTCGGCAGTGTTGCTGTTGTTAGATCTGTTGGCCACATTTGACACGGTCAACTATCAGCTACTAACCCACCGCCTTGCCAGCATGGGGATACAGGGGCTTGCCTTGCAGTGGCTTGTCTCCTTTCTCCAAGGTCGGGGACAAAGGGTGTTGCTAGGGGAACAGCAGTCCTGGAGGCACCTGCTCAAATGTGGAGTGCCTTAGGAGGCAGTGGTTTCCCCAATGCACTTTAACATCTACATGTGCCCCCTTGCCCAGATTGCCCGGAGGTTTGGGCTGGGGTGTCACCAGTACGCTGATGACACCCAGCTCTATCTGATGTTGGGCAGTCAGTAAGACTCCAGACCAGAAGAGCCCCAACCCTAAACCCAGCAAAGACGAAGATCCTGTGCCTGAGTTGAGGCGGTTCAGGGTTGGGGCTCCCACTCCCAGCCTTTGATGGGCACCATTGGTGCCTGCACCAAAGGTTAGGAGTCTGGGAGTACTCCTGGAACCCTCCTTGTCATTGGAGGCCCAGGTAGTAGCCACTGCTAAGTTGGCCTTCTACCATCTGTGGCTGGTTCAGCAGTTGGCTCCCTTCCTTGATCGTGATGACCTGGCTACAGTGATCCACGTGATGATCACCTTGAAACTAGACTATTGTAATGCTCTCTACATGGGGCTGCCCTTGGTGCGAATTCAGAGGCTGCAGCTAGTGCAGAATGCCACGGCCAGGCTACTGATGTGCCTCCCTGGATGGGAGCACATCCATCCGGTGCTGAAGGGGCTGCACTGGCTGCCAATAGCCTACCGAATTCACTTCAAGGTGCTGGTACTTACCTTTAAAGCCCTAAATGGCCAGGGTCCAACATACCTGAAGGACCACCTTTCCCCAAAGATACCCCAGAGAGCGCTATGGTCGGGAACGCAACATTGACTGGTTGTTCCGGGCCCCAGGGAGGCCAGGCTCACAACTACTCGAGCTAAGGCCTTCTCAGTGGCAGCTCCTTACTGGTGGAACAAGCTCCCAGAGGAGATCAGGGCCCTGCAGGATCTTGAGCAGTTCCGCAGGGCCTGCAAAATGGAGCTCTTCCACCAGGCCTTTAACTAGGAGCCACCCACACTACCACCAATGATCACTATTAACATCTGTGGCAGAGGTGGCCTGTAATGAGATCGAGCCAATCCACCTAGGAGCCTGTACTTGCCTGAGCCTGCATCATAGGTTATGCCATCTTGGCTATTCATTGACTGCACTTTAATCAAAACCGCTGAATGTTTAAGTGTTTTGAATGTTTTAAATGCTTTAATAGTGTTAAATGTCTTAATGTTTTAAATGTTTTAACTGTATATGAACCTTGGCACTTTGTGCCAGGCAATGTGAGCTGCCCTGAGCCTGCTTGCAGGGAGGGTGGGTTATAAATATAATAAATAAATAAATAATATTTTGGGGTAAAGGCAGGACTGTGTCTCTCTAGGGGCCCCGTCCCCCCTGCAAGCTTGTGAGTGAACAAATAAGTGGGAATGGGATCCAAAAGGAGAAACAGCCATCACTGCCACACACTTGCCTACCCTTTTTCACTGCGTGGCGGCCATCACCACTGGTTTTCTGGCAGAGCAAGCAGCAGTGGCACCAAGCAGAAAAAGCTGCCCCCACCTGTTCTCTGCTTCCGTCTAAATGAGGAGAGAGTAAATGGGATGGAGGAGGTTGAGGTGATGCTGGTGTTCCAAGGTGTATCATCTCACAGGGGGTATTTTGCTCAGTGCACCCCAAAATCAGGAGCTGACCCTGACTGATACCTATACAGAAAAAAGGAAAGAAATAGAGAAAAGCAAGGGATGTCAGTAATTCCACAGACATGCTATATATTCATGGCAAAAAGTTCTGTTACTATATGTATAATTAGGGTATAACACAGCAAGGAAATGGCCCTGTCATTAAAGAAAGTCTAGAGCCCTTAAAAAGCATATTGGAACAGAAAATAGGAATGAACTGAAAAAAATGTTTATAAATTGATTTGCATTATAAATATCTGTTGTGTCTGCAGAGTCCCTAGCATGAGTCCGAACTTGGTCCGGGATAACAAAAGAACACAGGATCCTAGGCCCACCAATAGGATCCCTGGAGGGAATTTAAACCCACCAATAGTAGGAGGGAGGTGGACTAGAAAGGGTTTGGGGACCCATAAATTCAGGACCTCGTGGGCTAGGGTTGTTGTTGTGTATGTATGCTAATAAACAGAGCTGATCACTATGCTGCATCACAGAGTCTTCCTGCAATGAACCCAGTATACAACAATATCCATCTGAACAATGGAAATAACTGCTTCAGTTTAGTTTGAGGGATGAACTAAATGTGATGTTTGTAGCGTATTATCCGAGGAGACTGGCAGCCATATGCCAGCTAATTGCCATGTTTTGATCAGGGTATCAGTGCATGTGTATCTGTCCAACAGAACAAATACCCCCCGTGTCATTTTAGGTTGGGGAAATGGCATGGGGGAGGCAGGACCCCCACCTCCATCTTTACTGTGGTTCTGACCATAATCAGGGCCCTATGGCACTTTTAGAGGGAGTTATCTACAAGAACCGGTAGCTCCTATATGGCTGCCAGTCCCTGTGGAAAACGCATTATAAATGTTATGTCTAGACCATCCTGATAGCATTAAAAAACCAGACATTTCAGAATTCAGTAGAAACTCTAATCCTGGCCCACAAGCATTCAAAATGTATCACTGCTGAATAATGAGGTCACTTTCAAGGATATAAGTAATAATTTCAATAGGTACCTAAAACTGTATGGCAAAATACTTCTGCATTGTGGTCAGGTCTGAAAGAGGATACAAGTCAGTATAAAAATGAACGCAGAATAGTGCATATGATTTTATCATCTAAGCTAGTGTCAAAAATCTTAAACTGGCTGGGTGGGAAGGTGTGATTAAAGAACTGGCAAATTTGTTTACATTATCAGTGGAAACTATTTATCTCAATATGGATTCAATATTTGTAGAGAATGGCATTGGATTGGGCTCTATGGATGCTCAAAGCTGGTGTTTGCTTCCCGAGCATGGATCCTTCCAAGCCAGCAGAAGAGTCACTGACAACAGGGAAGGCGCCATGCTCCAGAAGAAAGTGTCATTGTTAGGGAAATGAGTCCATAGGATCCAATCCAACAGTTTTTATATGATAGAAACATCTATCCATGAATCATAAATATTTCATAGCATTTGGAAATCATTTATAAATCTAAAATGTGTGTAGTATCAGCAGACATCTCCTCATACACCCTCTTACCACTTCATTTTAAACATATTCAGGTGGGGTAGCTGTGCTGGTCTGAATTAATAGAACAAAGTCTGAGTCCAGTGGCACCTTTAAGACCAACAAAGTTTAACTCTGGGTATAATAAGCTGTCATGTGCATGCTTACTTCTGAAGAACTGCACATGCATATGAAAGCGTATACCCAGAATTAAACTTTGTTGAACTTAAAGGTGCCACTGGAGTCAAACTTTGTTTCATTTTAATCATTCCACCTTTTCACAAGTTTTTACAAATTACCTTCCAGTTTCTCCTCCTAATACCTCTAATGACAGAGTTGAAAAACATCCTCAACTAACCTGTCAGTGGAATGTGTACCTATTATATGAGATTGTCTCAACTGTCATTTGAAACCCCACAAAACTTGAACATCCACTCAAGGTCTCAGTTTGAAATAAACAATTTGATACACATCAAGCCGAATGCCAAATCTTAATTTTTCAAATTCAATACTAGTTACCTCTGAAGTAGGTTAAAACATTGGTGGTGGTGGAAAGTGCTATCAAGTCGCAGCTGACTTATGGTGACCCTGTAGGGATTTCAAGACAAGTGACATTTAGCAGTGGTTTGCGATCCTGGTCTTCCTTGGTGGTCTCTCATCCAAGTAGCCAGGGCTGACCCTGCTTAGCTTCTGAGATCTAACAAGGTCATGCTAGCCTGGTCCATCCAGGTCAGGGCATTATAACATTACAGTTGATTTTCTATTGTCAAATGTGTGTTGGCTGTTGCTGTTGGTTGCTGCTTTGTTTGCAGCAGAAGAACCATCAGAGGAATGAACTAATGAACGACACACATATGGTACAGGAAATGGCAGTATGTGTGATTCTGGATCAAAAATCTGTGTCTGAATCACATAAGGAGTAGAGCACATATTTTTTCCTGTAGAGGAAATGCTTCCACATAGTGGTAATTCTGAGATTTACAGTCCTAATTCACACACACTGTTAGCTGCAACACCAGGTCTCTGTGAGTTATGATGGGGGAATTAGCTAAGAGACCATTCGCTTATTAAGTAAGCAAGGTAGGGATGTTACTCCAGCTATACCAGAGTCAGAACCCTCCTGCAGCTGCACAGACAACCGACAGGAAATGTCTTTTGTGAAATTTATTAAAAATATAACTCTAATACACTCAGCTAATCAATGGAATATCACACACACATACACACACACCAGAGAGCTAGGAAATAAAGAGGTGAAGTGATCTTAAAGAGATCAATGACAAAAGAGGGCAAAGTGTTGTGGGGTGGAGTTATAGCTACCTTCTGAAGGGAAGAGTCTGTGGTGAAGAGAAGCAGACTGCTTGGCCAGCAAGCACATCTGAGAAAACTCAAAAGAGATGGGGGATCCAGCCGGTACGTGTCCCAGGAGACTGAACCAAAGATGGCTGGGTTTGGAGTCCTGATATAGGAAAATTGTGCCTTCGGGGTAGTGGGCACAACGGGGAAATGGTCTGTGATGGGCTGGGATGGCTGGTAATAGCTCTAGAGGGGTTGTAGACAAAAGAAGTCCATGCTGGGGAAGAGAAGCCTTTGCTGGCAAGGCATTGGGCAGTGACAGAGTCTTGGCTCCATAATGGCTGGGCATTCAAGAAAACAATAATGACAACAGACTGTGACCAGGGTGGTCCCAGTATTGACTTGCAAAGACTGGAGATGTGGAGCAGATACATTGTCTTTTGCTATGGCAGATACATGTCTGCTTGAAGCTATATTTGGAGTGATAGCTGATTGTATCAGAGAGATGGTCCTGAGCACATGGCTGGGCTAGTTGGCACTAAGGGTGTAGACTTTGCAATTTCCCAGGGGAGACTGGGGCTGGGCCAGAGGCATTGCTAAGTCATTAAAAGAACTGGGACCCAATGACATCATAGGGAGGAGCCAGTGACATCACAGGCCATTGTAACTATCTATGGAGGTGGAACTATGTGGCATTTAGGGTGGGGCTCCCCAGAAAATTAGAGTGGCCTGGGAACCCCTGGGAACCCCCTAGCAATGCCCCTGGGCTGGGCTAACCCCAGGAACAGGTGCCTTCTTAGCACACAGCTTAGAAACTCCACCTTAAAATGCAGCACAGATTATATTGCTAGGGACTGTTTTTCCACTCTGGGAACTGTCATTACAGTCCTAGAGTAGCCTATCTGGGCCCAAAAACCTTATTGGAAAAATCATTCTGCATTTTCTTTGCAACTTTTTTTGGGCTGCAGTGTATTTCAGCAGAGCCCATGCAAGTCAATTGGCA
Organism: Gekko gecko; assembly: GCA_029375565.1. Taxonomy (NCBI): domain Eukaryota; kingdom Metazoa; phylum Chordata; class Lepidosauria; order Squamata; family Gekkonidae; genus Gekko; species Gekko gecko. The sequence continues at coordinate 70,020,530 of JAPDNY010000005.1, read as the reverse complement.
TTCCTGGCTCCCATTATCTCCAATGGGCCTTCAAGCCTCTCCCATTATTTCCAATGGGCAATCCTGTCATTCCTTTTAGTACATCCCAGTTGGTTGCCCCTTTGAAACTACCACACCATTTTAAGTAACAGCAAAACGAAGAGCATGAACATAGAGTGCACATCCCTTACCAATGTTCTCTCTAGGCTGCACACAGATCAAAAGGAAATTTTAAAAGGCCTCTGATCAGCATGCCCCCCCCATCTTGTTCATGCAGATGGGCTTACAATTTAAGAATGAAACGGAGATTGAAAGAAAGGGTGATTCAGCAGATGCAAGCCAATGTCAGTGGTCTGCATCCACCATCTCAAACAGAAGAACCAGAGCTTCCAGTTTCAGCACTGGAGCTAGGGGTACCAGCCTCCTGGTGGGACCTGGGGATCCCCTGGAATTACAGCTCATTTTCAGACTACAAAAATTAGTTTCCCTGAAGAAAATGTTCTGGAGGGTGGACTCTATGGCATTGTACCCCACTGAGGTCCCAGTCCTCCCCAGGCTCCATCCCCAAATCTCCAGGAGTTACCCAACCTGTATTGGGCCACCCCTCCCCCTCCATCCCCCAGAGATGGACAGGGGGAACCTGGCAACCCTAACTAGGGATATTTTAACAAGGGAGGGAGGGAGGCGAGAGGTGGAAAGAAAGCAAACAGATGGGAAGGAAGGAAGGAAAGAAGGGGGAGGGAGGGGAGAAATGAAAAGAAAGAAAATAGAAATCCCTCTCCATAATTTATCCAGGAGTTCAGGGGAGAGTTGGTCTTGAATGTATGCATTTAAACTCTTCAAGGTGTCACCTGCCCTCCCCCCCCTCCCCCTGCACGGGCTGTGTGTGCAATTTCAGTGATTGTAAACTGCTGATTCCTGGCTTTCCTAATATCCTCTCTCTGTCAAGGGAAGGGGTGGAGCTCAATAAAGAACACAGAAGAGTCTCTTTTCAGAGAAAATAAAGGGCTCTGGTTAAGTAGCAAACTCGGGAGTGGGAAAACAACAGCAGCAGCACGAGGCCACAGGAAAGGTGCTCGGGCTCCCAGCCACCCTGAGGCTGGCCTCAGCCAGCCATCCTGGGCACTCTCTGCCTAGTGCCCACCACCCCACCCCTGAAAACATCCCCAGGACATCTCGCTGGATCCCCAGGACAGCATGGGAAAGCTGAAAGCACTGAAAACATATGCAGCCCCCAGCTCCACCAGGCCCAACTGAGGGTTTCTGGGAGCTGGGGTGGGGCTTAGCTTTCAGGAAGCAAGCCCTGAGTTTCCTGCCACCCCACCCGAAGTCTCAGAAAGCAGAGGGAAAAAACCCTCCACTTTCAAAATGGGTTGGGGGTGACGTGGGGTGGCAAAGCTTGTGAGCCTGGTTGCCCAGGGGGGGGCTCAGTCACCCCTGGAAAATTTGGGGGATAGCCTCAGCCCTCAAGCCCCCTTGAAGTTGACACCTATGGTTGGCACTGCACAGAGAGAGAGCTATATTTGCCCTATGCCAGCTTTGGCCCTAACCTGGCTTGGGTACCATCCTTTATGTAGTGGTAAGTGGGGCCTTGGGCTAATAACACCATGTGGCTGTTTGACTCTTAAACACAACATTTCTTTTATTTCAGTATTTAGATATGTATACTGCAGTTTTCTCATCAATAGACAGACAACATATTTCTCCCCTGCTCCATTTTATCACCACAACAATAACCCTGGGAGTAAGATGAGAGGAAATGACTGGCCAAAGGTAGCTCACTGAGTTTTTGTGACAGAGTGGGACTTTGAAATCAAATCTCTGACTGAGTTCAGACTGGCAGTTTGCAGCGAGAGCCAGTCATGGCAAAAAAGCCCCGGAATAAACTGTTCCAGGTTTTCCCAGTCACACGGGGCCGACAGATGCAGGAGCATACTGGGAGGAGGTGCTTGGGAGCGTTCAGACTGCTGGCCCGGAGGTGTAACTATAAACGGCTGATTTGGGGTGGACCCCATTGTGCCAGCACCGCATTGGGCGGTAGAGCAGAGCACAGCCAATCAGATTGCTGCTGCCTTATGCACGGAAACACCCGGTGCACACTATAGAAGCGGGTTGCTCTCGGCTTTTCGGCTTCATGTTCACACTTCCGGGAAGTGGAATAACGCGGGATAAAGGCGCTTTCCGGGATTTGCTACCACTTTTGTCAGGTATCTTTTTAATGTGGGAGCAAAGTGGAAGAGCATGGGTTGCCTACAGGTGGGGAACGCCAGGCAGATGTGCCGGTGTGAACACCCCCTTTAATCTGCTTGGGAAACGCGGCTGAAAAGTGGCTATAGTGGGGCAAATTGCCAGTCTGAACTCAGCCCTTGTGTAGCAGAACTGGAAGACATTTGCTTGCATGCTCTAGATAACAGTTGCTAATCAGTTCTGGCTCTCACCTGGACAGCCTAGGCTAGTCCAATCTCATTTGATCTCAGAAGCTAAGCAGGGTCAGTCCTGGCTTCAGACTTCTCGATCAGGCAGGATGGAGAAATGAATTAATATTCTAGTTAAGGTGAGCATGTGAAGTCAGGTAATGATGATGTTTCATAGTAAGGCATTGACAAATTAAGTGCTATTGCCTAACCTGACAGCACAAAAACAAAATAATAGAATAAGCACAGGAGAAACTACTGAAGATCCACAGAGAAGCTCCACTTCAAAACAACACAACATAACCAAGGGCAAAAGAGACAAGAGAACAAAGATGTGCTCAACTTTTGAGGATGTATATTCTGCTGCAGTTTCAGCACGGGTCATGCTGAGAGCTTTTCTAACATGCTAAATCAAAACAGCAGGGTATCTGTGGCCTCAAGGTAAGAAATATTAAACATCTGCTAGCTTTTAGACTTGAAACACTGCCATAGCCTCATCGGAGGGGGATTTCTTGCCGTTACTCCTCTGTGGAACTCACTCTTGCTGCTATGTGGAGATAAAGGTGTTGGCATCTTGACACAAACTGCCACTTCCCAGCAGTAAATGATCGTGTGGCTCTGAGATCCATCTCCACTGACATCCAGTACAGGTAGGCTGCTCCAGATTCTGTTAATAGCAATGGCGTGTCTTTTGAGAAAGAAGCACCTGCATATATCACTAGCCTTCAGCCAAAATGGCAGTAGATAACCTAAGATATTGTCATATACAAATAGATAATCCTTTGCATGCATGGTACAGTGATAAAAGCACAAAGCTCCTACATACGTAAGTCTTCTCCATTCACGTAAGTGAAGGGAACATATTGTGCACACTGAGCTAACCAACCTAGTGGGAAAAAGGGGTGTGTACTCCTGCAGGAACCTCATTGTTCATTAGAGGTCATCTAGATCTCTGGATCTATAAGAGATGTTTCATTATCAGTACACATAATGTGCTGGGAGATCCATGACTGGAGCCAAATTTCTTTGATGTCTTCATAAAAATAATACAATGAACAAACTTGGAGATTTCAACTGTAGTCTGAAGTTCCATTTTCTTCTAAAACCAAGCAAACTTTAAAATACTCTTTTTAAAAGACAAATGGCCCAGTATGGCAAAAGTGACCTGGTAACAAGCATCTTTGTATATTATAACCAAGCCTACTTTGTCTGAAAATGTTGCATACTGTGTGTATGCACATGCATACACGTGTATATATATAAACTTTTTAAATAATAAAAGCCTCCTATTCTTTAGTATCAAGATACAGCATGGGAATGATTCAAGTTCTATATGTGCTCTAATACTGCCCTCTAGTGATTATGCTCTAGCAAAAGTTTTGGAAAAGCAATTTTTTTCATTGCTTTTACTTGCAATGAAATATTTCTCTGCAGTGAAAACATTCTTTTCATCAGAACTTAATAATTATTTTAAATAGATTGTTTCTTCTAACAGCAAACTTGATAGTCTTATGCCTTTCAGTAGGTTAGAAAAATGGAGCCACACACAGTAGAATCATAGAAACACAGAATTGGAAGGGGCCATACAGGCCATCTAGTCCGACCCCCTGCTCAATGCAAGATCAACCTAGAGAGCATCCCTGACAAGTGTTTGTCCAGCCACTGATTAAAGGCTGCCAGTGAGGGGGAGCTCACCATCTCCCTAGATAGCTGATTCACTGCTGAACAACTCTTACTGCAAAAAAAGGTTTTCCTAATATCCAGCTGATACCTTCCTGCCCTTAATTTAAACCCATTATTGTGAGTCCTATCCTCTGCTGCCAACAGGAACAGATCCTTGTCCTCCTCTAAATGAGAGCCCTTCAAATACCCAAAGAGAACAATCATGTCCCCCCTCAAATTCCTCTTTTCCAGACTAAACAATCCCAAGTCCCTCAGCCTTTTCTCATAGGGCTTGGTTTCCAGGCCCCCAATCATCCTCATCGCTCTCCTCTGCACCTGCCTCATTCTGTCCACATCCTTTTTGAAGTGAGGCCTCCAGAACTGCACACAATACTCCAGGTGTGGCCTGACTAATGCAGTGCACAGTAGGACTATCACATCTTGCAATTTGGATGTTATGCCTCTGTTGACACATCCCAAGATCTCTTTAGCCTTTTTTGTTGCTGCATCATACTGCATCATATTTAACTTAAGGTCCACCTGTACCCTAAGATCTTGTTCACACACTGCTACCCAGAAGTGTATCCCCCAGCCATTATGCATGTTCCTCATTTTTGTTACCTAGATGTAGAACTTGACACTTATCTTTGTTAAATTGTATCTTGTTCACATCGGCCCACTTTTCCAGTGTGTTCAGATCTCGTTGAATTCTATATCTTCTGGTGTGTTTATAGCTGCTCCCAATTTGGTGTCATCTACAAATTTAATGAATCACCCCTGTGTACCCTCATCCAGATCATTTATAAAAAATATTAAAAAATACCAGGTCCAGTAGAGGCAGAGGTTTCTGCATACCCAGGGAAGACTCTCCAGGTGAGTAAAGTAAGAACTTGAAGAACTGTGCCCCCCCTTACATACAAGTGGTTTATGTGCAATGAATACAACCCCCTCCAGGAGTCATGGAATTTTGAGGGCAGGTGAGCATCAGTTAAAGGGAAAAGTGAGAAAAACAGAGGGAGGAGAAAATGGCCTACTCAACCACATAATAGCTTATAGTCTCCTTGCAGGGGAGAGAAGGGCCAGGGGATAAACACAATGATATATGCATCCAGGGCTCTTTTTGTAGCAGGAACTCCTTTGCATATTAGGCGACACACCCCCTAATGAAGCCAGTCCTTAAAGAGCTTACAGTAGCCCCTGTAACAAGAGCTCTGTAAGCCCTTGGAGGATTGGTTACATTAGGGGTGTGTCACCTAATATGCAAAGGAGTTCCTGCTACAAAAAGAGCCCTGTATGCATCACACAATCCTAATTCTTCCAGCCCTTCAGTACAGGATGCTGTAAATGTTTAAAAGCTTCAAGTGTTTTAAAGTTAAACTCTTCACTTCCAAGAGGTCAGAGCCCTTAAAATTTTCACATCCTAGACTGGCAGTTTGGGGGCATTTATTAGGATCAAAAGGAAAATACTTAGCCTGAATCTAATTAATCATACTCCCTACATACACAGACTGTTAAGTTAGGAAGGCTGAAGAGACTGACAGTTTATAGTATCCTGAAAAGGGTATGTGATCATTTGTTAATAAAATTGAGGATGGAAGGTATGTCCCATCCGTCAGCTCTAGCTTCCTTCTTCACAAATCGCTCCTTATAATATTTGAGTTTTTGTGTCCCTCTTGCCTCAATGTTCCACATGCCCCCACAGTCTTTGGCTCCCTAGCCTTTCATTCAGATGGCGTGCCAATGGCTGCATGGCTGCAGTCCCACTCAACTCCCCACAGTGGCTGTGGGCGCCATTTTACCTCACTGTGCTTGGAGCCAATGGAGGGGGCAGATGGGACTCTCCATGGGGCTGAGGATGGCTGGCCCGTCCCCTCCCCCTCATGCTGCTTGCCAACAGCCTCAAAAGGCGCCTCTTGGAAAGCCTCCGGGTGAGAAGCCTGTGCCCCCATCCAGCCCTTTAATTTCCCGCAGCTCTGCAACTCCAACCACGCCACAACAGGCCAGCCAATGGCGTCTGGCTCAGCTCCATGTGGGACGGAGCAAGTGGTCATTCCTCCTGCTGCTGCTTCCCGCTCAGTGCTCCAGCCACTAGGCAAGCCACCTGCACCTCTGAGGGCCCTTGGGAAAGCCACCTGCCCCCCGCCAGGAACTGCCAACTGCCCTTACGATCCCACTTCCTCTCTCCACCATCCCCAGTGCAGCCAAGCCTGCCAGCATGGTGACTGCCTGCCAGCATCAGCAGCCAAGACTGCCCCCTCCTTAGACCTGCCTGCCCACCCCAGCCTTCCGCTCCCCAGGCTCACTGTTGTTTGGGGTTTTTTTTGGGGGGGGAGGGACATTGCCATGCCCAGTCACCTGTGGGGGAGTCTGCCCACATCTTGCTTCAGTTCTTGCTGCATCATTTTGGGGCCGTGGGGGAGGAGGGTGGTTGCTGTTGTGCTGACTCCTCCCTTTAAAAAAACACGAATGAATGCAAACACACTTTATACAGGTACACGAAGTTTCCTTCTTTGCCTCTTACACATAACTAGCCCATGTACGACCCCCCCCCCCCAATCGGTCTACTCTCATTGTCACGGTCATGAGGGAGGAACACTCCCACCCATGTCTCTGCCTGAAGCTCAGGAAACCTCTGTGGCCTATGGGAGGGAGGGAGGGAGGGAGGGAGAGACAGAGAGAGACGAGAGACAGAGAGACAGAGACAGAGAGAGAGAGACAGAGAGAGAGAGAGACAGAGACAGAGAGAGAGAGACAGAGAGAGAGAGAGAGACAGAGAGAGAGAGAGAGACAGAGACGAGAGAGACAGAGACAGAGAGAGCAGAGAGAGAGAGAGAGAGAGAGAGAGAGAGAGAGAAAGAAAGAAAGAAAGAAAGAAAGAAAGAAAGAAAGAAAGAAAGAAAGAAAGAAAGAAAGAAAGAAAGAAAGAAAGAAAGAAAGAAAGAAAGAAAGAAAGAAAGAAAGAAAGAAAGAAAGAAAGAAAGAAAGAAAGAGAGGAGGAGGAGAAGATGAAGAAGAGTTGGTTTTATACCGCACTCTTCAGGAGTCTCAGAGCAGCTTACAATCACCTTCTCTTCCTCTCCCCACAACAAACACCTGTAAAGTAGGTGGGGCTGAGAGAGCTCTGAGAGAGAACTGTAACTGACCCAAGATCACTCAGCTGGCTACATGTGGAAGAGTGGGGAATCAAACTCGGTTCTCCTGATTAGAGTCTGCTGCTATTTAACCACTACACCACAGCTGGCTCTCTGAGACAACTGTGCCTCTTGCAGGCAGGTCTAGGCCCCACAGCTCTGCCAACTTCATATAACCAACTGGTTCAGCTTGTTCCAGAGTTGTTTAATATCTCAGTCCACTACTGCTTTTGAACCAGCCACTGTAGAGATGCCAATGAACAACAGCTTGAATTTGCAGTTATTGGCAGGAGGCAATGTGTAACTCCATGCAATGCAAAGTTTATCAGCCAGTTTCTGCAGATCAAGGTGTTACTAAAGGTCCAAGAGCAGGCCAAGCCTTTTCTTTTGGTTAGCTGGCCAACCTGTACCCACAATTCCCGGTTTATTTATACATAGCTTATCAAATGCCAAATGATTTATTCCCTTTCATCATAAAACCAGCCACTGAGAAAGCTGTTTTGGGCTGGGTAATCCTACAGAAAAGCAGCAAAGCTCTAAACGGGCCTTGCAGATACCTTCTGTATCTCTGTTCCACAGACTAAAACTCTACTGGCAATGTGAAGGCAACTTATTCTTCTATTAGCCACGATTAACCTTTACAGTGAATAATAGGTCCCAGCTAGCAAGCCAACACTTTCTACACATGGGATTTTAATATTGTTCAAGTTATCACTATGCAATAGTTCTTACATTGAATTAAAATTATGCTGAATAGTTAGTAATTGTAAGATTCCACACTTCTGCCTGAAAAAGCTCTAAGAATATTTTCCCACTAATAGGAACTATGCATGAGACCTCTTTGAATTAAATTGTAAATTGCTTTGGGCGATCTAGATATACCATTACAGAGCAATGTGGCCTAGAAATCTGAACCTACAGCATCCAAATATATAGAGAAGAAAACTGTTTCAACATTTGACTTCCATATCTGAATATTAAAATATGCTCTTTTCCATTTCCTTGGACTCAGAGCTGTCACAGTGTCTGTGCCTCTTAGGTATCTCCCCAGTTTAGGGTTCTTTTATGTATACTGAACTGTTTGTATAACTTTTTAATATAAAGTACAAGCAAGTTAGAATGCAAAGTTTGTGATTGAGAGAGCAGTCTAACAGGACAGGCACTTCCAAGTATATCTCCAGAGGCCTTTACACTTTAAAGGCAAACACAGATACAGAAATTAATGGTAGAATCTTATCCCTGATTGGAGAAGGACTGTTCATAAACTCATTTGCAACAGCAGAGCACAATGCTATGAAAACCAAATTGGCATAGTAATGGTCGTGCAATGTTAGGAGGCACAATTGGACCAACCTTTACAATAGTGGAATTTTACAAGCAAAACGGAGAAAACCAGGAGAAGCTGATGGCATTTTGGATGAGGAGGTGGCAGTGTGGATCTTATGCATACTCAGAAGTACCCTTGATAATGGGTATGGTATGCCTGTAAAGGAGGTGGATTCATTTGAATCACTTGTTTTGTAGACAACAGAAACCTCAGTGTGACTTTATATACCTCCTCCTTCTATGCTCCAAGAGCCACGAAGAGGGGCAGAATTCTACTTACTTTATAGAAAATCATAACAGGGGTATAAAAGACCCAACAAAGAAATTTACATTTGAAGATCGATAGTCTCTTACTCTGCCCTGTACCTGCCCAACAATTACCCAACTGCCCAGGTAAACAATGCCAACAAAAAAGATGAAGGACAGACAAATGATATTTTTCTTCTCAGAGACCTTACTGGTAGCATACAGGACTTCAGACACAAACATCCACCAAGAGTCTTCAGCTCCACTGCTGAACCAAGCTCCATGTGTGGCTAAGAAAGGGAAGGGGCTCCACCAGGTGAGAGAAAACAGAACCTTGAACTTTCTCTACCCATCTCCCACCCAAGCCATTCTCCAAAAAAGAGACGGGTGTGCTGAGTACTGAAATGCCCGTGGTCACAGAATGTCTCCCACTTCCCCCCTCCTTTCTGTAATGAGCAGAAATATGTACTAATTTAGCAACTTTTCCTTACTCAACAGTGATACACACAGAGGACACAGGTGAGTATATATTATGCAGAAACAGGCATAAACCTATAGATGTAGGTACAGTTCATGCATATCCGAAACACTGGGAAACACAAAACTATTGCTGATCAAATACTCATGACTCATTGTTCATTGTGTAACCTCAGTTTGTGGGTTCTGTGGGGCAGAACTTGGAATAAATCTTGCAGTAATCCAGAGAATAAAACATTTTTCACAGCATCATATTATGTAACAAAAACATAGAACTTAGTAGTAAAACAGAAAAGTGATCTTTTGAAGTCTAAACAATTAATTTTTCCCTCCTTTCCAGCTTGCCCACCCCTAAACCCTCCATCTGAACACTCTGTGCACCAGCTTTGGAGATGAGGGTCCCAAATGATGGTGATGATAATGAAGAGGAGGAGGAAGAGGAGGAGTTGGATTTATAGTCCATCCTTCACTTGGACTCTCAGAGCGGCTTACAATCTCTTCCCTTCCTCTCCCCACAACAGACACCCTGTGAGGTAGGTGAGGCTGAGAGAGCTCTTTCGAGGACTGTTCTTGAGAGAACAGCTCTGAAGCTGCAATCATATGCACAATTAGACCCAACATAGGCATGAATGTTAGGCAGATTTAAAGGGCGCTGAAAAGTACTGTCTGACACACCGTTGAGTGATTTCAGCTCATACTTTTACTAAGTGATTTCAGAAGATACAGACATACAGGGCAAGCCCGCTGGCTGCTTAAATGTACAACAACAACTCCATCCACACACATCCATACACCCGTGATTGGCTATTTACAAAATCCCATCTCTGATTGGGTTCCTTTAAGATCCTGGGCAGCGGTTAGACTGTTACCAGGATCCTATGTGTCCATCGTTTCCTAGATCAAAGCTCTGGTCATCTCGCACCTCGTGTGCAGGAAAGCCACGTGCTTGGTCTAAGTTGGTACACAACAGGCGCGATCAGACAACAACATCTGGGAAGCATCCTGCAGCTGTTGGCAACCCCTTTCTGCTCCACCACAGAAGTGGAGTTAAAAGACATTGGGGAAAATCTGGTAGCAAATGGGTTGCGAAGGGCCATGGATGGACTTTCCCCTGTCTGATCATTCCAGTACGCTCTCATGGTGTCAGGATGGTCTGAAACCCGCAGCTTCAAAAGGAGGTGTGATTGTGCAACTGCAGGTCTATTTCCTCCAGAGGAAATAGCCTCGCTCCCCCCCCCCTTTTTTCTGGCATGTGTAACCATACCCTGAGAGAACTGTGACTGACCCAAGGTCATCTAGATTAGAATCTGCTGCTCCTAATCACTACACCAAACTGAACTTCCCATTAGATATCACAGCCCTTAAACAAGGTGTTAAGAGCCTAGGATTAATGTTCAAGCTCCCTAGCAGGGCAGTCTTGCTTCCCTCTTCTGCTTCCCACATGTTCTGCATCTAGAGGCTCTACCCCTTTCCTGGCTCATTCTATTCCTAGCTAGGGGTTGCAATTGTATGACCAAAGCCATGGAGAACAGTAACTTCAGAAAGCATACCAATGCACACCCTTATTGTATTGCTACAATACTTACACTGCCTTCCTTGATGAATGAAGATGCAAACACAGACATAGGGGGACTTCTCAAGTGGCTGAATGGGGAATGGGGTGGTGGCATACAGAATGGAACAATGCCTGTTATGTGTTGAAGTTGGTACCATTATTTATTATTTTCCCCCTTGTTTCTCTTGTCTTTCCAGGCTGCGCTACCACACATAAAAATACCCACCCACAGTGTTACAGAGATTACAAGCAAAGCCAGCAGCAGTACTGGACAGCAGACAGTCCCAGTGGTTGCAAACATTGCCTTTATAGGGCCTCTGAACCTTTTCAAAGTATATGTCAATCACCTACATTGGGGATGTTGTAGAACACAACCTGGGTATGAAGTGATAGCAAAAACTGTACTGGTGTAACTGTCGTGAAACTTTTTCAGGGACAGAGGCTCTACACCAACAAAATGCTTGGCAATTCCATTCCTCAAATTTCTGCTAATTTCATTGTTTCTGCTAATTGCATTGTTTATTAGGTCCCCGGTCATACGGGCCAGAAAACACGGGGGAGAGGCATGGCAGTTCACCCCAGAGCTAAATAAGGTGCGGTAGCCCGATCACATGGGCCACCAGGTTGCCACGCTCCAGCTCTGTGCCCTGATCACACCACGCTGCTGCAGTGCGGCAAAAAAGCAGCGAAGTGCGCATGCACCATTGGGGGGGCGGGCTGCTGTCGGTGTCTTGTGTGTGCGCATGCGCTGTTCAGCGTTGGTGCACATCCCATGGAAACTTACAACATCCAGAAACCCTGGGGACATGGGCGGGTGTCGGAAGCAGCGGGATACTGGCGCTCCCGCGATCAGACACCAGCCTTTGCCCCGGGGTTTCCGGAAACTAGTACTTCGGACCTACTAGTTTTTTACTCCGCGTTTTCCACGGGAAGCTGCAGGTTGGCCACGGGAGCACTACGCCTCCCAGATGTGCTGGTATGATCGCGCACGGAAAGTCCGCAGGGCTCCCGTGCCTTCAGTGGGGCAAATGCTCAGTGTGAACGGGGCCTAGGTTTATTATCCTACTGGTCGCATTGATTCACACTGTGTAATTGAGTCTTAGTGAGAAAGAAGGACTATAAATAACAAATAAATAAAGGATTTTACCATCCCTAATAATAGAAATCTAGCAAGATGTCTGTTATCTCACAACACCTGCAAATGGAAAGCAGGAACAGCCTTTCAAAGGCTTTCATGGTCATTTTGCTTGAGATACTAAAATGTAAACTAACTCTTAACTTAGAGAGAGCAAGTGACTGAAGGCTTCATTTTCCAGTCTGCTAAAAAGTGACCAGATTGGTAGCATCTCTGCGCCATTACCCTGTCAGAATGACTGCATAAATCAACCCTAACTCTGACAATATTTCACTGGAATCACAGCCCTTCCCTCCCCCAACATTTCTGCTAGTTATGTCATAGTGATCACAAACCCCTTGAATAAGCTTTGTCAGACATGCTGATCCAGACACTGTTCTCCCAGAATGAAGAAAAGCCCCTGCTTGTGCAGACATCAGTCTATGACAACACTCCAATGTAACTCATAGAAAAGGAGAAAGTAAGTTTCTGTTTCAAAATATAGCAGGAGATTAGAATTACCATGTCTAAAATCTTACTAGTATTATACTCTGAAGTGGCTAAAAGGCTAAAGATGTTTTATTAAAAAAGATTATATCCAGTTTTTATAGCAATATTAAGTAGTTGAAATAGTTAAACTTTTAAGCAATATTGAACTTCATTAGGAAATGAACTCATTCAGAAACATATGCCTCATTTACATATTTTAATGTATATGTTTTAGCAGCTCTGCACGTTCTGCAATTTATTCTTATCATCTCTGGCTCTTCAGGTTAATATAACCATGGTCTTTGAATTAGCATTTCATACCCTCATCTGATGGTAAACTATAAGAAGAACTTCATATCACTTCTTTTCTTATCTTCCCTCTCCTTCAAACCTCCTTTTTTATCTGCTTCCATTTCTTCTAGGCTCTGAAATTAACACACATAAAAGTCTGAAAGCTTGATGTAAATGTAACTGGCAAGCAAAATATGAAAACTACTGTTTTAAGGTATTCCACATTACACTTCCTTAGTGAATCCAGTGACTCTGATGACAACTGAAAGGCATTAACAGTTTCAGATCAGAGATTTTGGATGCCTCCTGCCTCCCAAAATACTTCCTCCATGCTGCTGCTTCTGGCTCTTCTGCTCCTGCTTCTTTTGCACCATCTTTAGCTGCAAGAAGGCACTGAGTGCTGGGCCTGCCTTAGGCCTCTTGTCCACTGGGTCAACAGGGTCAGCTGGGGCAGAGAAGAGGACAGACCTCTTCCCTCTGGTCCAGAGTGGTTCCAGCTAACCCACACCCAGCCAGCTCACAAGAAAATGGTAGGGCTATGGGCAGCAGTACTAGAACAGCAGGCAAGGGCCCACTGGTCCCAGCTGTGGCCATGACCATCCTCTGACCCTCTTCCCCTGTGCTGAGTACAACAGGTGATTCTGATGGCAGCAGGAAACCAGATAATCAAGGTGTTCCACGCTGTGCTTCCTTAGTTAAACCAATTACACTGATGACAATTTAAAACCAGAAATACTAGTAAGAGTAGTTCTATTAAACTTACTGGAGCAGCACTAGAATAAGTGAATGGGATCTTATGTGATTCAGCAAGATTTGTGCAGTCACTTATAAACCATTAAGCTCTGGCAACCATAATTAGTTTTGAAAGTGGGGTTTAAAGAAGGGCAGGAACAGCAATAGTTACTATTAACTGAAGCTAAGTATGGTAACTAATTATAGCTGCCAGAGCTTAATGGTTTAAAAGGTAACACACTAATCTTGCTGAATCATATTGGTACCATCTGGAATAATCGGACTATTCTAGAATAAAGGAGTGTCGCTTCCCCTAGTGAATGGAATTTCATCAAGACTGGATACGTACTCAGGTATCTATATCTAAGCACATTTACTTGGAACTGAGTCCCACTGATTTCAGGGAATCTCATTTCCAAATAAGCACCCATGAATACAAGTCCTAGGCTGCGGTCACTTGTGCCAGTTGAAGCAGAGGGGAAGTGAGGCTATTCCCTCTGGAGGAATTTGACACGTAGTTGTGAGAAGTTGTGGGTGCAGCCCAGCACTGTGTGATCAGACGCAACTGTGGGTGAGTCTTTTTTTGTTTTTGCTGCTTGTTTTCCTTGTGCATAAACAAGGAATTGCACCTCTGCACTGAGGGCCCCCTATGGAGTATGCAATAATGCGGCATACTGCAAAGGGGGTGAAAAAAACATGGTACGGAGTCAGGATGGCCTAATCAGACCATCCCAACAGCATGAGAGTGTGCTTGAGTGATCAGACAGGGGAAAGTCTGCCCATGGCCTTTCTTATCCGGATAACTTCTGTGGCAGAGCAGCATGGGTTGCCGACAACTGCAGGACACTTCCCAAATGTTGCTGTCTGATCGCTCCCTTTAGATCCATCAGGCATTGTTGTATCTAAAGGATCGTATGATCACAGCCCTATACTAGCTTTACTAGTTTAGTATGTGAATCCCAATCTTATGTGTGTTAGGCTCAGTAGGAAGTAACATTCCTTGCTGAATAGAAATGATTCTCAAGTGTTCAAGGGGTACTTCATAAACTTTCTATTTTCTGCCACTTATAGGCACTGGCAGCAACTGATCAGAGAACTCTTTGAAATGCTGTTCAGTACAGGAACCACCCAAGGTCTGCTAAAAGACACTACTGCGCAAGAATATCCTGAATAATGCTGTTCAGTTAACTGCAGTGAACTTTGAATGAAGCTGCAGAGCACTTTTAATATTGCCAGAGTGGTGTGGATAATTATGGAGAACATCTATATAATGGCTGGTGTTGAGTTGGGGCAGCTGCCAGGGCCCAGGGAAAATGCAATGGCCCATTGTCAGTGGCCCACCTGCCCACATGCCTCCCATACTGCCCAACTGTTCACCCTTCCTCCATTTGCTTGCTTGCAATCCTAACCCTCATCTATATGATTTTGTATGGTAGTCATAGTGTACACAGAGGAAGCCAGAGAAAGTACCATTAATCAAAATATATATTCTATTGTTCATGGCTGTTTCAGTTGAAAACTCTTATTTATTTCAAAAGAGAAACCAGTTGTTTAACCAGAATGTTCTTTTATCAAACAGGTTTTATGCTCACCCTCCAGTTACAAAACTGAAATCTGGCCAGGTTTGTAGCTGCAAAAATTAGGCAAAAACAAAACAATATAAAGGAAGGGGCTTTTCCCCACTGTTTCATCAGATTACCCCATGGTGCCTGGACACTAGCTAGTTGTGAAATTATCACATTTCTTTTCCTTGTGATTCTGGGGTGTTCTCTCAGCTTATCTGACCACTACAAGCCATAAAGCAGCCATGCACATCTTTTGATAATCCCTTGATAGATAAAACAGATCTGGGAATTGTATGGTAAATCTGGATAGCACCAATGGGGGGGAAGGATGTACAAAATGCCAGCTAGTATGGAAACATATGGAATGGCATTTTAGAAGCCAAAGGCAAAACTTCCCAGGAGCCAAACAAAAAAAAATTGGGAAGGTGTGTGGGCTTAATGGAATGAAAAGAAATGCCTGGTGTTGTATGATGGAGGCATCAAATAAAACCAACAGGAGTAGTGAATGGAGAGAATTCTTTCATGGCCTGGTCTTGACCCTCATCCAGCAGAGATGAAAAGTGATAACCTCCTATGCAGCCAACATTTGGGCGGACAGAAAAAGGAGTTTAGATCTACCTCCAAATTCAGGTATCACATGATAGTGAATACTCAAAAAGAACCCTTACCTTGATCCAGTCTGTCTAAGTAAGGAAAGATGCTGGAACAAAATCTATTCACAAGTAGATCTCAGGCCTGAGGGTTTTGCTCCTTATCCAGAGCAGTCTGGGGGACAAAAGCATCATCTCTAACACTTCCCATGTTCTCCCCTCCTACCCACCAACAATATACAAAACAAAAATTATCTACACAATAACAAATTACCTCTGTGAAACCTTCACTACATTAGAGGTTTTTTTGTCTAAAACAGTACAATATAATAATATAACACTATAAATACCTGAATGCATTTTTTCAGCTTTTGTGTCTACTTTAGTGTGCGAGCTTCTTTTTCTCCAAGCTAGTGAATTATATGCTGATGTACATCTCTCTGTAAAGAAAAATACAGCTTGCTTTACATTTTTTTTTCATCTGTACTTCTCCTTCTGTCACTCTCATTAAAAAAACAAACAAACAAACATACACGCTGTCAGCTATGGTATTACTTGACATCACAGGAATTGCAAATCACTTTGAAAAATATCCTAACCCAGAGCAGAATATATTTATTAGATGTAAAAAATTAGTTGCAACACTCAAATACACTATGCCACCTGGGCAGAATTATGCAACAAACAGATGGGCAAAAAGACAAGGGGAAAACAAATCTGTTGGACTGAAGGTATTAATTAGAAAATGGTTATATATCTGCAGTGAAGTGAAAATATGTATTGAAATGGTGGTGGTGAAGAGTGCCTTCAAGGTGCAGCTGACTTACAGAGACCCCTCATGGGTTTTCAGGGCAAGAGATGTCCAGAGGTGGTCTGCCATTGACAGCCTCTGCATTGTAACCCTAGACTTCCTTGGTGGTCTCCCATCCAAATACTAAACAGGTGAAACCCTGCTTAGCATCTGATATCCGATAAGATCAGGCTAACTTGGGGCATCCAGGTCAGGGTATGTATTAAAATAAATAGCATAAAACAAAGTGTTTTCACAAAATCAGGACTGAACATTTGTTTAATAAAGTATAACCCTGCAAAACACACTTTTAACAATGTGTATGTTTTTTTTTCTTTACAATCCTGGCAAGCATGACTAACATGGCATGCAATAGGGGAAAGTACTGTTTTTTTTCAGAGGATGATCATACCTAGAATTTTATTGCTGTTTCAGTGAAGAGAAACAATTTGTACATGTTTTCCTGTTCCTATTATTATTATTATTATATAGTTAATTTATACCCTGCCCTATTCCATCAGACAAAGCTTCAAAGGTACACATGGTCTGTCATAGACAACCTTTTTTTGCTATACTTGGGGGGTATGGATTTTTCAAGAGTCTTGAAACACCAGACACTGATATCAACATAATGGCACAGATGCCGTATATGCAAACATACAATACAGGTGCTTCTTCTTAAAGTCATCACAGAATATTAAAAGCATAGAATGAATCACATCCAGAGCCTTTATGACATATATTATGAAAAATATTTTGCTATTAACTCTGCAACAAAAAAGCTTGCATTGGAGACAGCCTCATGGGATTTTCCTAGCTAAAAATACCCTGTGCTTCATTTGCAAACTCTCAATATTCCTTCCAGTTCTTCATGTCAGTTATTTATTCATTAATTAAAATATTTATAGGCTGCCTTTCCTCATGAGGGAACTCAAGGCATAAAATATAGGGAATGGACAGATCTAACCTCCAGTGGTAGCCCACTCTACCACTGAAAATCCTTTGAAACAGTCCACCTCAGATCCAACTTCTCTGGTTGAGGGTAAAGAGAGAAGGACCAGAACTCATGACTGTGATTTATGGCTCTAACACTACTTGTAGTTCCATCAAGTTTGTTCATAAGGCTCCCATTTTCTACCCTGCCTTGACTTCAAACTCACACTTTCATGGAGTTAAATATCCCATTTTGCCCCATGTTCTACTGGTTCCCTTGATTTGTGCCTGTATGTTGAGGTTTGCCCACCCCATATGATAAATCACCTCAGGTCTACTTAATCTTCTGACTATTGACAACCCCTGGGTCCTGATCCAGAGCTTGGCTTAGCCCTGGTGCCTTTCTTAGAACAGATTCTATCCAGGTATTCTTTTGTCCTTCAGTCAGGCCTGGCCTTACTTATGCAAGTACTGTCTTTGCTTTAGAAAAAACAAGGTAAAGTACAGGAATTTGGCAAACTTTATAATTCCTAGCACATTCCTGCAAAAGATGACTGAAGGGCATTCATATAATGTGTACAGTGCTTAGCAAATATGGGTAGAACAGAGCATGATCAGAACAAGATCACATAACCAGACTGGTGCTCCAAAACTTGAGAACAGAAGAAAATTACAAACATTACAAACGTATGATGCCATAGACTCCACCCTCCAAACCTTCACGGGGAGGGCAGGGTATAAATTAAATAAATAAATAAATTTCCTCCTGGGGAACCATTGATGCCTTTCTCCAGGTGAGGGCTGGAGATCACTCAGAATTACAACTGTTCTTCAGATGGTAGAGATCAGTTCCCCTGGAGAAAACGGTAAGCTCTATGTCATTATATCTTGCTGAGATCACCACAGCAAATTGTGGCCCAGAGCCTCTTTCTAGAGCTCATTGTATTTATCTCAACAGGCCTTATTCCTAGCAGTACATAATGCCATTGGATTAGTTTTGTGATCTCACAGTGATTATGAAATAAATTGCTGTACTCACATGAATGGCTGAATGTAACACAACTTCTTTATTGCAACCAACTTCTGACTAACACAGAAACCCACACTGGAACAGAAAAAGATGTGGCTCAAAACCACATTCAAATACCCTGGGCCAATGCTGTACTGATTGCAGAGTCACCCCTGAATGGCCATAAAACAGCCATAAATCTGTGCAGACAGTACCATAAAACTGAGAGATGAAAGGAAGTGAAACCAGCACGCAGTGTGGAAGCTACCTCGGGAGGTGGTGGATGCTCCTTCACTGGATGTTTTCAAGCGCAGGCTGGACGACCATCTTTCAGGTATGTTGTAGGGCTATCTTCTGGCTATGCTCCTGCAGAGTGCAAGGGGTTGGACTAGATGATCTGCAATGTCCCTTCGGACTCTAACATTCTATGATTCTATACCATTAAATCCGACAATCAAAGAAAGTGAAAGTGGCATGCAATGTAGAGGGGAATTTCTGTTCCAATGTGGGTTTGGTAAATCAGCAGAGTGAATGCTAGATGCAGAATGGGCCTAAGAAAAAGAGAACAGTCCAGGGGGGTGGAGTTTTCCTCTAACCCCTAATCATCTTCCAGTTAATTCTTTACTATCCATTTTACTACAATTAAGCTCTACCAACTCCTTTTCACTAAGTGAATAGCCTAGTTCTGATGCAAGGGGCATGGCTCTGCTGAGGGAAGGCTTCCCCCATCAGAGCAGCAGGGCTTTTCACTTACTGGGAGTGATAGGATCAAACCCATTAATAATAAGTTTCCACATGCCATAACAGGAAGAAATAAAAAGAAACTAAGTGCCTACCTGCAGGTAGATTGATCTTGGACTCCTTGGTGGCACTGACTTTATCATAGGTAAGATTTGGTGACCTTCCAGCCACTGTAGAATTCAAGGAAATGCTTCTCCCACTGGCTCTCTGAGAAGGAACATAAGAAGTATTCTCAGCATTCTTGCTTTGATCATTTTGATGGCAATTCCCTTTACCTTTAGGGTTTGAAGTATGTATTGCTGCAAGAAATAATATAAGAATTAACATTATCCCCAGACTTAAGTACTCAGTGCTCAACACATACGGGAATGAACAGAATACAGCTTTCCCTCTTAATAGAGTGCCTCTGATGATAAACCACAGAAAAGTGAATTGTTACTCATGCCATTTTTTAACCTATTAAAATTGTTTCTCAAAATACCTTTTCCAATTAATGGGGCAGACAGGCTTTTGGGTTCCTCGGACATCCATTTCTTTTTCCTTACTCCTTTAAAATGATGCTTCTTTATCCCTTCTGCATGGCTTGTAGCTAAAGAAAACACAGAAATCCGGCTACTATAATTCTAAGAGAATAGTTAAGGACTCTTGTCTTGTTTTTAATCTTTCCTCCCCATATTATTTCCTGATCTACATCCTCCCTTTCCCAAAGCTACTTTTGTTAATTGTGTGGGAAAATAAGGGTTCCCCATCCCACCTACTGGAAATACAATAGCTTCAGTACAAGGAGTTGTATCCAACTAGGTTTTCTACTGAAGAAAAAGGGAGAGGATGATCTCTTTTGACCACCAAAAAGCCTATGCTTGGGAGTCATGAGACCTGCATAGACAAAAGGCAATTGGGACTGCATTAAGAGGGAGGGATTAGGTGAAAGTGAGTGTTCCATGGGTGAACAGACTCCCAGTCTAGTGATCAGCTCTACTTTATTCAGTGGTTTCAACAAGAACAAGACTGTAGACCAGAGCCTCAGTTTGGTTATATTGCATGCAATGGCAACACCCCAACACACCCCATTCCCAACGATAGGCTATTTACAAAACTTTACATCTTAATTTTTATTGATTTTATTGATTTTTATCCCATCCATTCCGGCCTAGGATGACTCAGGGCAGCTCCCAATGAGATAAAACTTCATAATACATAAAACATATTCATCACATTAATAGCATTTTGTTAAGTCATACAGTAATATAAAACAATATTAAAATCAACAATATTAAAGTGCTAGAAATTCCAGTATTCAATAGTTCTATTGGTCCACTTCATCATGGGTAGGGATGGACCAGGCGATAGTCTCAGGGACCTAATGCACAGGGCTTCCACCATGGCTAACAGTTGTTCTTAGTGGTGGTGGTAGTACTGAAGGCAGCTGTGGCAGCTCCAAAAGCCAGAATCCTGTTGGTCTATTGTTATTCGGATCCAAGCTCACATTGTATCTGGCAGCACTGTCCTACACCTTGATTGGTTCCTGCCAGAATCCTGTTGGTCTATTGTTATTTAGCCAAAGCTGAAAAAAGGGGGGAAAGGGAAGGGGAAACTCAACCCAAAATAACACTGCGAACCAAGGGGGCCAAGCTGACTAATATAATATAAACATACAAATTTATTAAGGTGTACACTTGTTAAAATAACTTCTGATTAAAATTTTCCCAGTGTCAGACGTATAAAAACATACAAATGCTCATACAAAAGATGGGTCAACACTAAACAACTGAAGACCAAATGCGTTTCGGCCCCAAAGGGCCTTCCTCAGTGGTCACTAATACAGATATATCATTGACACACATTCATAGACATATATACATATATCAATCCAGGTGTTGTAGCCTTATATGATTATACAGCTATTGCTGAAATTAGTACAGGGCCATAGGTATATCTGTTGCAATCTCACCAGTACTTCTGGTAATCAGATTTTTGTAGTTATGAATGTGTGCCACTCCATCAAAGCAAAGTGCTGTGGTTCCTGTGGTGGTGGAGACGGCGCTGGAGCCGGGCTTGGTGAGACAGGAACCTCTCTGGAGTCCTGTGGGGCAGGAACAGAGCAGGGCAACCTGTGCGGAGCTTCCTTCTTCTCGGCACTCAGGCTGCCCACTGTTATGAGGGGGGGCTCACTTTGGGTTGGTGGCAATGATAGTTCTAGGCCGCAATTCTCCTCCTCGGCTGAGGACAAGTCCAGCTTCTTGGGCAGCAGGTGGCGGCGCAGCTGGTCTATGTGTCTGCGTAGAAGCTGGCCCCCATCTGTTGATACCTCATACAAAAGGGGTCCGGTGACTTGGGTCACCCTTGCTGGGACCCATGCAGGACTGCTGGAATAGTTCTGCACAAAGACAGGGTCACCTGGAAAGAACCCATGGGGGGCCTTCCTGATTCACTGGAGACTGGAGCACTTCCGGGCATGGTCCAGGTGCAAGTGGTCCAATCGCGTCGTGAGACAGCAGCCCATCAAGAGCTTGGCCGGGCTGCAGCCAGTGGATGCGCTCGGGATCACTCGGTAGCTGAACAGGAATACAGCAAGCCAGCAGTTCCAGTCTCTGTGGGCGAGCCATTTTAGAGCATCCTTGGTAGTTCACACCATCCTCTCGGCTTGTCTGTTAGTCGCCAGGTGGAAGGGAGCAGACCGCATGTGCTGGATGAGGTTTTTTTCCAGGAAAAACCTCCTGGAATTCCCCTGAAGTGAAGGCTGTGCCGTTGTCTGTCATAACCTTGTCTGGCAGGCTGTGGGTGGTAAAGATATGTCTTAGAACCCAGATGGCTACAAGGAATGAGGTGGATGCGAATTGCACGACTTCTAGCCACTTGGTGTATGAGTCCATTAGGCGAAAGAACAGCTGCCCCTGGAATGGGCCGGCAAAGCCCAAATGTAACTGTGCCCATGGTGTGTGGGTGGACTCCCACGAGTGAATGGGGGCCTTCAGAAGTTCAAGGCGTGTCTCCTGGTGGGCCTGGGAATGCTGTACCCAGGCCTTGATTTCACTGTCCATTCCTGGCCACTACATGTAGCTCCTGACCAGTGCTTTCATCATCACGATTCCCAGGTGGGTCTCATGCAGGGCTCCCAAAACTCATTTATGCAGCAGTGAGGGAATCACTACCTGGCTTCCCCATAGGAGGCACCCCTTGTAAGCTGAGAGCTCATCTTTGTGGGGTGTAAACACTGTGAACTCTGGGACCACCTGGCCGGTGGGCCAACCCCTCCCCACCCAGTCCAAAACATTGGAGAGGATGTGGTCCCTAGCGGTGTGGTGGGAAATGTCAGTGGCATGCAGAGGACAGTCTGGTAGGTCCTCCACCATCAAAATTTGGTGTGTGGGGCCCAGGTCTGGGTCCACAGAGCTGAGAGGGAGGCAATTAAGGGCATTCGTGTGACCCATAGCCTTCCCAGGGCGGTACTGCAAGGCGTATTGGTACCCCCCCAGAAAAATGGACCAGTGCAGGACCCTGGGTGACAGCATCTGTGGTGTCTGGCGGTCTGAGGTGAGGAGCTTGTGGTCAGTAGCAATGGTGAAGGGGTGGCCGTACAGGTAATCGTGGGACTTTTTCACTCCTGCCATGATTGCAAGGGCCTCTTTGTCGATCTGGGCGTAGTTTCATTCAGCTGATGACAGGGTTCTTGAGTAGTAGGCCAACAGCACTTCTCTACCGTCAGGCAACCGATGGCCCAGGACTGCACGAACGCTGTAGGGAGAGGCGTCGCATGCCAAGATGATCGGCAGCATCTCATTGAAATGGGCGAGGACATCATTTGAGGTCAGCAGCTCCTTCGCAGCATGGAAAGCAGCGGCCTGCCACTGGCCCCACACCCACAGGGCTTTCCTGTCGAGCAGGCGGTGGAGTGGCTCCATGAGTGCAGCTTTATGGGGCAGGAAGGAGTGGTAAAAGTTCAGAAGCCCCAAGAAAACTTGCAGCTTGGCCTTCGAGATGGGAGCAGGTGTGTTTGCGATGGCGCGAATCTTGTCAGGGGCTGGATGAATGCCATCTGCATCCACGGCGAACTCCAGGAACTCGACATGAGGGCCCCCCCAGGAGGCATTTCTCCCACTTCACCTTCAGCCCGGTGGAGTGGAATCATTGCAGCACGGCGGGGAGGTGGGTGGCAAAGTCTTCTTCTGTGGGGATGGCAATCAATACATCATCAAAGAAGGGCTGGAATCCAGGGATGCCTTTCAAGAGAGAGTCCATCAAATTCTGGAAGATCCCCAGGGCCACGCTCACCCCAAACTGTAACTGCTTGACTCTGAATGCACCCTGGTGTGTGACAATGGTCTGTGCCTCAGCAATTGGCTCATCCATTGGAAGTTGTTGATATGCTTGGGCCAAGTCCAATTTACCGAAGACCTTGGCCCCTGCCAATGTCACTAGGACGCGGCTGACTACAGGCACTGGGTAAGCATGGTCTGTCAGTGCCTTGTTGATTGTACATTTATAGTTCACGCAGATGTGGACTTCCCCATTAGGCTTAATTGGGGTTATGATGGGGGTCCCCCGGGTGGCATGGGGAATTGGCTCTAACACTTCTTGCACCACTAAGCAGTCCAGCTCCACCTCAATTTTGGGCTTGAGTGCAAACGGGACTCTCCGGGCCTTGAGGTGGATGGGCCTCACCTCGGGGTTAAGTTGGAACAACACTGGGGGCCCTGTGTATTGGCTGAGAGTCCCATAGAAGACAGCAGAGAATTTGTCACACACCTGGCCAAAGTCTGAGGGCTGCATGCAGTGCACCCCCATTACCTTGAGCCCCAAGGGTGCGAATCGGGACAGTTCAAGCAAGCTAGTGAGCCGTCCTTCTACCACCAATGAGTCTAACACGCCCTCAAACTGCCTGTATTTCACGTGGAATTTGCCACACACCTTAATGGCAACCACATTCTTTTGAAAGTCCCAAAGACTAAACCCAGTGGGTCTGAGGTAGGGGTCCCCTTGTGGACAGAGCCTCCAGAGAGTCTCTTCCAAGATGATGGAGATTGAGGACCCCGTGTGCAGTTCCATTTTGCAGGGCACTCCTTCAATAAGCACAGTCACTTTTATTTTATCTGGGGTATCCTGGGGCAAATTCAGTACCTGCTGCTGGTGAACGGCAGTGGTATG
Organism: Gekko gecko; assembly: GCA_029375565.1. NCBI lineage: Eukaryota > Metazoa > Chordata > Lepidosauria > Squamata > Gekkonidae > Gekko > Gekko gecko. The sequence goes on along the minus strand of JAPDNY010000005.1, from coordinate 69,996,341 downwards.
CAGGTCCGTTGCCTCCTGGTGCATGCTGGTGTATCTGTGGGTTCCCTTGGAGTGGCAGGCACGGGCAATGTGGCTGGTCTTGCTGCAGGCCCTGCATTTCTGAAATGGCAGGAGCGGCATTCGTGGGCCTCTCCGCAGCTAGTGCAGGGCGTGTGTGCAACGGTCTCCACTGGGAGAGCAGTGGTGACAGAAAATCTTGTGTTGTGGGGAGCTGGGCGAGGCACCTGATGGGCCTCCCTCTCATCCAATGCTTCAGAAGCCAAAGGGACAGAGGCCTGATGTGCAGCGGAGGCTTGGATTTCTCATAGGCAGTGGCCTCGCATAGTGCTTTTACTAGTGTGAGGACCTCCTGGTTGATAAGCTTTCGGCATAGTTTCTCCTCTCTGATGCCCATCACGAACTGGTCTAGGAGGGCTTCATCGAGATTTGTGAATTCACAAATGAGGGCCAGCTGGCGAAGGTCTGCCATGAAGTTGGCGGCCGTCTTGTTGGACTTTTGTTGGCACATGTAGAAGTCAACGTGGTGTACCATCTTCGTGGGTTGAGGCGTGAAATGGTCAGTGAGCACCTTGATGAGGTTGTTGTATGTGGCCACTTCCAAGGTGATTGGTATGATGAGGCCCTGGACTAGTCTCAGTGTTGTGATCCCACAGGCACTGAGCAGGACAGCCTTCTTCTTGGCTGCACCCTGGATACCCTGGAACACTATGAAGTACCTAAGCCGCTCCACCCAGGTTTCCCAAAGCTCTGGGTGAGTGGGGTCAAATTCCGGCAGATGTCCTGGAGCGGCAGCCATGGTCCCAGTAGCGATGTGATGCACTTGGCACTGGAGCTTGGTGCGTGGTGCTGTGCTGGAGGGCACTGGGCTGACTCAACAGCATCCCATCTTCGTCGCCATTGTTAAATAGTGGATTCCATGGGTGAACCAACTCCCAGTCTAGTGATCAGCTCTACTTTATTCAGTGATTTCAGCAAGAACAAAACTGTAGACCAGAGCCTCAGCTCAGTTATATTGCATGCAATGGCCACATCCCAACATTCCCCACTCCCAACAATAGGCTATTTACAAAACTTTACATCTTAATTAGTTCCTGCCAGAATCCTGTTGATCTATTGTTATTCAGCTCCAAGCTCACCCTGTCTCTGGCAGCACAATCCTGCAATGTTTCAGTCCCAATACATAACAGTGAGTGACCAAGTTGTCTGGATCCAACTCACTGATTTAAAATGGGAAATATAGAAAGGATTAAAAATTTCTTCCCTCAGAACCACTGCTGTGCCAGGTCCTCTCGTTGCTCTGGTGGGAGGATTTGGGAGGCATTCCAGGACATCCCCAACATGATAACATCACCAGGAAGTGACATCGCAACAGCAATGTCACGCTAGCAATGCTCTAGTTTGAGGGCAAAACTCTATGGTTTGTAGGGAAGTTTATCATAGAGTTTTGTCCTCAAACCAGAGTGTCCCTCACAGCATTCCTGATGTAATGACATCACTTCCAGATGACATCACCACATTGGGGATGTCACGCTGGAACATCCCTGATTGGGGGTGGGGTTTCCCCTACCAGCCAACTGGCTAGCAGCCCCAAAAAGTGTGGGAACACCCGCCTCAACCAAAGGACTGGCAAGCCTAGCTATGAACAAATCAGAGCCTCCCCTTGGCTGCTTTGAAGTAAAAATAAAAATGTCAAATCTAATAGTAGTTCAACTATGTAATGTATACTTTGGCCTTAATTTGCAAGGCTTCTCATGTCACTTCATTTGCTTACCTATTTCACATACAAGCATCATTTTATGATGGGTGAGCACACAAAGCAGCTGAGAGACATCACACAACACAGAAATGCCCCAGCTGCAGAGTCCTAGTGCTTTGTCAAAAGATGTTGCAACTGAAGCTACTGGAAACAGCTACTTACCCAAATAAAGAAAGGGCATTTCAATTACATATGTAACATATTAAAGAAAGGTAGGGTCTCGTGAACTTTACACATCTGGAACCTAGTACATAAGACTGGATATTCCAGTCAATGCCTGATTCCCCTTAGCACCCTTCCATTTGCAGAACTGCTGAAGATATTTTTGAATGACTGAACTTGAGGGAATATGACGTCAAACACAGCTACTTGTTGATACAGAAGTCCTTTGGGGATTAGTTGTTGTGACAAATGGCATCATGTCAAACATTCAGCTGATGACTTCATGCATTTCAATGCACTATGAAAGGCACCTGCTATGTAATACAGAATTCAGCAGACAAGTTGCTCAGTGCACCAATCCTTTATTGGGCCTTTGGGAAACTGAAATGGTTCATTGTATCACAAGACACTAAAAATGATCAGTGTAATTAACTGGCTGATCCTGTTGTATCAAAATTGGTAACAAGTTTATGTGGACATCAAAGAGAATAGAATATGCTGTAGTTAAGTGTTAACTTTGATAAGAGAATTAAAAAAACAGTACAGTTGAAGACATTGGCACATGGTGCAGACAAATCACACAGCTGTCAAGGTGGCTGACCTGGTGAAGCAGAGATAGTCAGTTAGGTGCACGGAGAAGACTCTCGGGGACTTGTTAGATATGTCCCACTCTGGATCTGGCAGCCCAGCTGCTGCCAGGGAGCATGAGGGTCAAGGGGAAATGGGGCACCATGCTGAGGATAAGGGGAATGTGCCCTCAGAAGGGACCTCTGCTTCAGCTGGTGAACGGGTATCCTTTCGTACCAAGGAACCATCCCTGGGAAGGGTGGGAGGGGGGCTCTTGGTAGTTGGTGATTCGATCCTTAGGCAGGTAGACAGCTGGATGGCGAACCCGCGTACTGACCGTATGGTGACTTGCCTGCCTGGTGCGAAGGTAGCGGATATTACACGTGTTTTAGATAGGCTGGTAGATAGTGCTGGGGAGGAGCCAGTGGTCGTGGTGCACGTCGGCACCAACGATGTGGGGAAATGCAGTCGTGAGGTCCTGGAGGCTGCTGGGCAGGAAAATTAAGGCCAGGACCTCCAAGGTAGCCTTCTCAGAAGTGCTACCTGTTCCACGCGCAGGGCCGGACAGGCACAGATCAGGAGTCTCAATGCGTGGATGAGACGGTGGTGTAGGGGGGAAGGGTTCAAGTTTGTTAGGCACTGGGATGCTTTTTGGGACAAGAGGGAGCTGTACAAAAGGGACGGTCTCCACTTGTCCCGAGAAGGAACCAGGCTGCTGACGCTCAAAATCAAAAAGGTGGCAGATCAGTTTTTAAACAGAATAATGGGGGAAAGCCGACAGGAGATGAAAAGTCTCTGGTTTGGGATGGCTCATCTCAAAGAGATGAAGGGGTAGCTATTACTTTTGTACAAGGAAATGGATTACAATTGTCCACTGAGACTGTGGCTAATGATAGGAACTGCCTGGCAAGGTCTCGAGGCAGCAAGAGGAAGGCTGTGGGCTTAACAAACGTGGGAAATTATAAGTGTTTATACACAAATGCTAGAAGTCTCTGAGGTAAAATCAGAGAGTTGGTATGCTTGGTGTTGGGGGGGGAAATAGACATTGTGGGTATTTCAGAAACTTGGTGGGATGAGGGAAATCAGTGGGATACGGTGATTCCTGGTTATAAATTATATCAGAAGGATAGGGGGGGAAGGGTTGGAGGTGGGGTGGCTCTCTATGTCAGAGAGGGTATACCGTCCAGTAAGATTGAGAGGGTAAGAGAATTGGATTCGCTTCTGGAAATGCTATGGGTTGAAATAGTGGGTCCAAAAGGAAGCTTAGCAGTGGGAATTTGTTATCACCCACCAGATCAAAAGATAGAGGAGGATTATAAAATGATGAATGAATTAAAGATAGCGGCTAGACGAAATAACTATGTCATAATAGGTGACTTTAACTACCCACACATTGATTGGGTCAATATGAGTTCTAGTCGGGAAAAAGAGATTGAGTTTTTAGACACTCTCAATGACTGTTCTATGGAACAGATGGTCACAGATCCTACCAGGGGAGAGGTGATCCTGGATTTGGTCCTAAGTAACACCCAAGACCTGGTGAGAGATGTAAAAGTGATTGCATCGCTTGGGAACAGTGACCATAATGTCATTGAGTTTAGCATTTGTACAAATAGGGAGTTGCCCAAAAAGACTGACGCAACCAGTTTTAACTTTAAAAGGGGTAACTTCTCTGGTATGAGGGGACATGTGAGGAAGAAATTGAAAGGAAGAGTGGAGAAGGTCAAAACATTTGGGGAATCTTGGAGAGTATTTAAAAATACAGTCCTAGAAGCTCAGAAAAAATATATACCGCAGGTTAGGAAAGGTACAAATAGGTATAGAAAAAAGCCTGCATGGTTTACAAATAAAGTAATGGAAGCTGTAAAAGGTAAGAAGGATTCCTTTAAGCGGTGGAAAGCTAGTCTTAGTGAGGTTGATAAAAGGGAACACAGACTATGGCAAATAAAATGCAAGTCTGTGATCAGGCAAGCAAAAAGGGAATATGAGGAGCATACTGCAAAAAACATAAAGGCCAACAATAAAACTTTCTTCAAATACATTAGAAGTAGGAAGCCAGCCAGGGAGGCAGTGGGGCCCTTGGATGACCAAGGAGTAAAAGGAGTAGTGAAGGATGATAGGGAAATGGCTGAGGAGCTGAATGCATTTTTTGCCTCTGTCTTCACTGTGGAAGAGGAGAAGTGCTTGCCCACTCCAGAAGCACCGATTTCGGGAGGGGGTTTGAAAGACCTGAAGCAGATTGCGGTGACAAGAGAGGAAGTCCTCCGACTGATGGACAATTTAAAAACTAATAAATCACCAGGCCTGGATGGCATTCATCCGAGAGTTCTGAAAGAACTCAAATGTGAACTTGTGGATCTCCTGACAAAAATATGTAATCTTTCTTTAAAATCTGCCTCCATTCCTGAAGACTGGAAGGTAGCTAATGTCACTCCCATTTTTAAAAAGGGCTCCAGGGGAGATCTGGGAAATTACAGGCCAGTCAGTCTGACATCGATACCGGGTAAGTTGGTGGAAACTGTTATTAAGGAAAGAATTAGTAGGCACATTGATGAACAAAAACTATTGAGGCAGACTCAGCATGGGTTCTGTAAGGGAAGATCTTGTCTCACTAACCTGTTAGTGTTTTTTGAGGGGGTGAACAAACATGTGGACAAGGGGGACCCAATAGATATTATTTATCTTGACTTCCGGAAAGCTTTTGATACAGTTCCTCATCAAAGGCTCCTAAGTAAGCTCGATAGTCATGGGATAAAAGGACAAGTCCTCTTGTGGATCAAAAACTGGCTTATAAATAGGAAACAGAGAGTGAGTATAAATGGGAAACTTTCTCAGTGGAGGGTGGTAAGCAGTGGGATACCACAGGGATCAGTACTCGGTCCGATGCTTTTTAACTTGTTTATTAATGATTTGGAATTGGGAGTAAGCAGTGAAGTGGCTAAATTTGCAGATGACACGAAATTGTTCAGGGTGGTGAAAACCAGGGAGGATTGTGAGGCACTCCAAAGGGATCTGTTGAGGATGGATGAGTGGGCATCAACGTGGCAAATGGGGTTCAATGTGACAAGTGCAAAGTGATGCACATTGGAGCCAAAAATCCTAAATATAAATAAACGTTGATGGGGTCTGAACTGGCAGAGACGGACCAAGAGAGAGATCTTGGAGTCGTAGTAGATAACTCAATTAAAATGTCTAGACAGTGTGTAGCTGCAATAAAGAAGGCCAACGCTATGCTGGGGATTATTAGGAAGGGAATTGAAAACAAATCAGCCAGTATCATCATGCCCCTGTATAAATCATTGGTGCAACCTCATTTGGAATACTGTGTACAGTTCTGGTCGCCACATCTCAAAAAGGATATTATAGCATTGGAAAAAGTGCAGAGAAGGGCAACTAGAATGATAAAAGGTTGGAACACCTTCCCTATGAAGAAAGGTTAAAATGCTTGGGGCTCTTCAACTTGGAGAAACGACAGCTGAGGGGTGACATGATCGAGGTTTATAAGATTATGAATGGGATTGAGCAGGTTGAGAAAGAAGTACTTTTCTCCCTTTCTCACAATACAAGAACTCGTGGGCACTCCATGAAATTGCTGAGCAGTCGGGTTAGAACAGATAAAAGGAAATACTTCTTCACCCAAAGAGTGATTAACATATGGAATTCACTGCCACAGGAGGTGGTGGCAGCTACAAGCATGGACAGTTTCAAGAGGGAATTAGAAAAACATATGGAGCAGAAGTCCATCAGTGGTATAGATTGGAGTTCTAAGTCTGGGGCAGGTGATGCACTCTATTCTTGGTGCTGGAGGGGGCAGCAGTGGGAGGGCTTCTAGTGTCCTGGTCCCACTGCTGGACCTCCTGATGGCATCTGGTATATTTTGGCCGCTGTGTGACAGAGTGTTGGACTAGATGGGCCATTGGCCTGATTCAACATTGGCTTCTCTTATGTTCTTATGTTCTTATGTCTTGCCCAAATGTTCGTATTGCAAAAGGTAGCAAATACAATGGGTCAGATTCCATCTAAAATTTCCATGCATAGAAGGACTTCTATTCATGGAAGCATAACTTCTCTGCCATAGGACTTCCAGTAACAGCCCAAAATCCTGTTCCTGAGGGGTGGGGGACCCCTGGGAGAAGCATAAGGGGAGAGCTGGAGGGCTGCTCTGGGACAGAGAAATCAGCAGAAACCACTTCTCCCCCTTGTGAGCATAGGTGGTTATTTTTCAATTGAGTTTTTTAAAGAGATGAGAAATCAGCACCTTTAATGCTTGAACACTTCAGCACGGTAAGTCCTTTTTCTCCACTGAACACTTTACTTTGTATCCCTCCAACAAATATTCTTCTTTGTGGCAAATAACAATCACCTCCTGCAGAGAGACACAAAACATCACAATGACAATAAAAACTGGAGTGCTTCAAATGCTTATGTCAAGATGCATACTTTTAGCATATTTGGTCATGATCATAAAGAGGAATGGAAATTTAAAAATGCAGAAGAACCAAAGTTATATGAACTAGCAAATTGTAATGGTACCATCTTATGAATCTCTGGACATCATTACCTAGCATAATGTTGGAATGCGTCTCCTGTAGACACAGTTGCAGACTGCCCTTCTAAAGAGTGCTTTTCTAGACCTCTATTGTCATTTCAGCCTATGTGACTGGACCAAAACCTGTCAAAATATGGCCCTGACATGGATAGCCTAGGCTAGCCCGATCTCATCAGGGCTGACCCTGGCAAATATTTGGATGGGAGACCTCCAGAGAATACCAGGGCTGGGAGGCTAGAGGCAGGCTATAAAGCCACTTCACTGAATGTCCTCCATGCCCCAGTAGGAGTCGCCAGAGGTCACCATGTCTTCCAGGCATGGGCACACAAACACGGACACACACTGACACATGCATACAAATGCAAAAATAAAATAGCTTTAGAACAAAGCTATATTTCCTCTAGCAAAGAGGCAGTTCCATATCAATCTGCTTTATTTGTCCACAGCATTAAGGACTCTTGCCTTGTTTTTAATCCTTCATTCCTATATTGTTTTCTTGATCAACATCCTCCCTTTCCCAGCATTCTGTTGTGAACAAATGTCTTACCTCCATACATTGAGCTTTCATGGAGTTGATGTCACCAAATACATTGTGGGCAATCCAATATCTAGAGGAGGGGAAGCCACAAGTGCTTTCAGCAATTTATTAGGGAACATTTGTGTGCCTAAGTGTTTTGAACACAGACATTTCATCATGGCAGACTCTTACAGACTTAGTTTTTGTAGTTAAAGAAATGTTCTCAAATTATTATTATTTCCTAATAACAACTGACACTACCTGCAGCTTTCAGGAGCCTTCCCCCCTGTGGTTTCCATTGTTGTAATAATGATAGGGATTTTTTTTTACATTCCATCCTACTTCTTTTCAGTTACCTGCCTCTGCATAGCTACCCTGGACTTCCTTGGTGGTCTTCCATCCAAATATTAACCAGGGCCAATCCTGCTTGACTCCCAAGATATTACAAGATTGGGCTGGGCCATCCATGTCAGGTCATGTGTATAGTACATACAATGTTTTTCTGTATGTATTATCCTATTATGTAATTTTTGCATTGTTTTAAAAGCCATGTTAATGCTCATGCTTTGTTTCAGCTTCGTTCCAAATTTTTACTACAATCTTAATTATATTGATTATTGGATATACCATTCTATTGACTGCAATGACTTACACTGTGTAACCCACCTTCAGTCTCAGTGAGAAAGGCAGACTATAAATAACATAAACAAATTAATTAAATAAACATGGTTCAGAGTTTGCATTTTAACAACATAGTACATGCTATTCACTTCATTGTCTTTTAAAAGAATTTTAATGGTACAAATATCTTTACCTCCATTTTCAAAGGCACTAAGATTGGATCTAGAGTTACTGTCTAGTGATGCCACAATCTCTGTTTGTCTTTCTATAATATTAAACTTTGATGGAACTGCAACACCATCACCTAGGAGGACAAGAGACAAAATCCATGAACTTTTTAAACTTGTGGGAATTTTTCTGATCTCCATTGCCATGGCACCAGAAAATACATAAACATTACACCTCAGCCACAGACTCACCACAATATACACCCTCAATACCCCGCCACCTCTGCAATATGGGAGTAACAATACTAGCTTTAATACTTTACACTGTTATTACAAGCATTGCTGAAATAATTAATGTGAAAATTACTCTGTAGATGATAAAATATTTTAATTCCTGAGCTTAATTCCAAATTCACATTAATAGATTTAGAAGGATATTTTGAGGTCCTGTCCTTTCCTTTCACCATCAGACACAACCACAGCTGAGTGTCCTTTCGGCTTTGGCCCAGCTGCTTCACTCTTTCTGGGGTTACTTGTACTTGCCCTCTGCTCTGCCCCGGTAGCATATCGGACACCTTCCAAGCAGAGGGGCTCATTTTCTGGCGTCATATATTTTAGCTTTTTGTTACTGTCCATGGGATTTTCTTGGCAAAGATACTGGAGTGGGTTGCCATTTCCTTCTCCAGTGGATCACACTTGGTCTGAGTTCTCTGCTGTGGCCTGTCCGTCCTGGGTGGCCCTCCACGGCATAGCCCACAGCCTCATAGAACCACGCAAGCCCCCTTGCCATGTCAAGGCAGTGATCCATGAGAAAGCTATGCACAATAGACCTTGCATATTCCAACACAGTCTTGTGTGGGATAGTCAAAATGCTACGGGGTTTCTCAGGCTATTGTCCTTTTGCATTTTCTTCCTTTCCTTTGGTACCAGCTTCCTTACCATTTTAGTGCTTTCTCTTCTATGGCCAGCCATGGCATTTATGAATCAACTGTTAATTATCAGTTCTTGTTTGGGAAGGAAAGAGAAATTAAGTACTGCTTTTAACTTAGTAGGCAAAGCCGCACTTTTTATTTTTGTGATTGTTACAGCACTTGTATTAGAAAATTACAAATATAAGAACAATATTTTGTAGTGACTTTGTCTGCAAAGTGAAAGGCAGTTCTGAATTCCGCCCTTCCCTCACCAAATCTGAAATGATACTTAACAATTGACTCATTAGTGTTGCAGCCAGCTGTAAAGATAATACAAAACAATTCATTAGGAAGTATTGTAACAATCCTTATACCCTTTGCAAGTTAGAGTGAAATCAATGAGAAATATAAATAGTTTTAACCAAGTCAGATTAACAAACCATTATACTTCCATTTCTCTGTTTGGAACTTTTCAAAGGACTCAAACATGACAAAGATCACACATCTTTATCTATAAAATGCAAACTTGGATTCATGTACTCTCAGTTTGTCTCAGCATCATGCAGAGAAGAAAAAGAATTCTAATCCTTCCACTTCTGCTCTATTAGCATTTCAAAAGAAAAAAAAATGGGTCCTTCAAAAATAGTTTCCCCTCGAAAACACTAATAACAAAGCAGGGAGACTTTCCTTATTGAAACTGAGTGAAGGTTGAAGAGTTAAATTGCCCCCTTACCAACATGGCCCAGAGGCACATTGAGGCTGCATGGGCCTGCAATTTTCATTTTATAGACAAACATATGAGATGTTTAATCTTTGGCTCATCTCTTTTTGCCCTAAGTGGCAGATCTGTGATGAGATGCAGTGGTTGTGGAAGTCATTAATCGACAAATGATTTACAATGCTGTCTGTGGCTGGGGAGCCAGTAGAGATCAAAAGGTTCTTAATCATGTCAACAGGAATTGTAACATATATGAACCAGAGCCTACCATCAGATGCATGAACTATATTCATTTGGGGTGAGAGTGTGTGCACAACAGAAGAAGAGAGTTATTACAAAGAGAAACCAAAAGGTCCAGCATATCAAAACACAGATGTGTTACATTAGATTGCAAACACAAAAGAAAACAAAATTATAGTGGATGTGGGCCATGTATAAATGGGGATGAACTCGAAAAGCAACGGGAATTATATACATGAAGCTTTAAGAAGGGCCATTTACTTTCTGTAATAAGTTAACAACTTCCAGTCCCTATTGAGCTCAAGCTTGACAGTGTCGGTTTCAACTAAGCAGCTTCATACCAGTGTCCTTTTGAACTATTTTTGTTTAAGTAAGGCACCCTTCAAGGGTAACAACTTCATGCACCTGATAAAGGCAGCTCTGGCTCATGAAACTTTATGCCACAAAGGTTTCTCAGTCCTCCATCAGTCCCGGAGAAAGGGTCGGGGGGGGGTGATACTCATCCAAGAGGCGTTCTCCTTCAGGGCACTATCCATCCCAAAGATCTCTGGTACTGATTGTGTTGGCCTGGTCTGGGATGCTGAGGAGAGTTTGGCTATCTGGCTAGTGTACTGACAACCTAGTGCACAAGCAGATAGCCTACCAAGCTTGTTGGAGGTGGTAGCAGGCTGGGCCTTGGCACATTCAAGACTTATAGTTCTTGGTGACTTCAACATCCATGCCAATGCTGCTGCCTCCTCTCAGGTGTAAGACCTGGTGTCATCCTCTCCCAGATTGTATCAGATCCCATTTATCAAGCAGGCCACACTCTGGATTTGATTGTTGGCTTGGGGATATAGAAGGAGGAGGAGGAGGAGGAGGAGATTGGATTTATACCCTGTCCTTCACTCACTCAGAGCAGTTTACAAACTCCTTTCCCTTCCCCTCCCCACAACAGACACTTTGTGAGGTAGGTGGGGCTGAGAGAGTTCTGAGAGAACTACTCCTTCAAGAACAGCTCTTGACAGAACTATGGCTTGCCCAAGGTCATCCAGCATCTACAAGTGGAGGAGTGGGGAATCAAACCTGGTTCTCCCAGATTAGAGTCCGCGCACTTAGCCACTGCACCAAACTGGCTCTGATTACTTTGGATGGAGTGCATTGGTCAGATCATTTTATCCCAAAGGCCTGGCTGGGTGCTCCAGCCCCCTTCTGTCTAGGCAATGAGCTGATTTATGCTCACCTGCTGAGCCTAATGGACCCAATGGTGTTCCAGAATGCTCTGCAGGATATGATGCCCCCCAGTGACTCAGTAGATTTGCTGATAGAAGACTGGTACACCCATCTTTCTGAAGCCATCAATGAAATCACCCCCTGACATCCTCTTCACTCCCACTCCAAATCAGCCCCGTGGTACACCTTGGAGATCCAGAGGATGAAGCAGGAGCTTAGATAACTAGAGCGAGTTTGGCAACGGTCTCATGATGGAGCCGCAAGAACATCCTATAGGACGTTTATGAAATCCTATGAAATAGTGGTGAAGACTGTAAAAAGAGAATTTTATGCAACCTCCATCGCATCTGCTAGCTCCTGCCTGGCACAATTATTTAGGGTACTAATTACCTAAATAATTAGGGTACTCATTAACATCTCTCACCAGGAGAATCCAAAAACTAGTAATCTGGCCATCAGCATGAGCCTTCGGGGAGGGCGGGATACAAATCCAAATAAATAAATAAATAAATAAATAAATAAATAAATAAATGTTGCAAGCTTTTTTGTGGATAAAGTCTTCTCACTCCTCCATGACCTACCTGCCAACATTGATACAGTGTGTGAACCGGGGGGCCCTTGCCCATCTCTGGATCCAATACTGAACAACTTCAGCTGACTCTCTTGGGCCGATGTCGACAGGATTCTGGGTGCTTTAAAGCCCACCACTTGCCTCTTAGACCTGTGTTCATCATGGCTGGTGAAAGCCATTGGTGATGGAATGTGGGGCCCCATGATGGACATTATCAATCTGTCCCTGAGTTTGGGGGGTCTATCCAGGGACACTAAAAGAGGCTGTGGTAACATCACTCTTAAAGAAACTATCCTTGGATCCTACAGATCCCCAAGGGGCAATCCTCTCTCCAACATTATTTAACATCTATATGAGCCCTCTCACCCAGCAGATGCAAAGTTTTGGGCTGGGTTGTCATCACCACATAGAAGACACTGAGATGTATCTGTTGATGGATGGACCCAGAAACTCCAGCTGGTCCAGAATGCAGTACCACAAATTCTCACAGGAACTCCATTGACAGCACATATTCAACTGGTGCTCCACCAGCTGCACTGGCTCCAAGTTGGATCAGGTTCAAGGTTTTGGTATTGACCTTTAAGGCCCTAAACAGTCTGGGACCAATGCATCTATGGGATTGCCTCTCCTGGTATATCCCCCAAAGAACATTATGCTCAAGAGAGAAGAACCTGCTGATGATCCCTGGCCCAAAAAGTATCCAGCTGTCCTCAAACAGAGCCAGGGCTTTCTTGGCCTGGCACCAACCTGATGGAACACTTTGCCAAATGACATCCATGCCTTGTGGGACCTAATTCTGTTCTGCAGGGCTTGTAAGACAGAGATGTTCCATCAGGCTTATGGTTGAGGACAGCAACAGTGTTTTAGTTAGTCTCGCTCCTACCTTCCTTCTCCCCCATCAGGAAAGGATACTAAATTGTGTGTTTGTTGGCACCATCCGAAATTGTTATTTGAAATTATTAGCCAAATTGTTAAACCTATTTTGATCTTAATTTTTAATTTTAAATCATTCTGTATATTTTTGGAAATGTTCCCTGCCCTGAGCCCTGTTTGCAGGGGAGGGTGGGTTATAAAATTGAATGAAATAAATAAATAATAATAAATGAAATAAATAAAAGTAACACAAGATTGTTTCTTTGTTTTGTTCCAACAGATTTACATGGCTATTTCTTGGGAATTTTTATTACACATTCCTCCCTAACTCACACCAGAAGTCCAGCATAAGGCCATGAGCCACTGTGGACCAAACCTATGATTTTGGGAGTTCTATGGTATATGGCACCTGGTATATTTTGGCCGCTGTGTGACAGAGTGTTGGACTAGATGGGCCATTGGCCTGATTCAACATTGGCTTCTCTTATGTTCTTATGTTCTTATGTTCTTATGAATTGAGCTCCTTGAGTTTTCCCCCAAACTTTAAAGGAACAGGTGCATGAGGGCCAGATTCAGATCCAGCGAGTGGCATAAAAGAAGGAGAGGGTATTTCTTCCTGTGCCAATTTCTTCCCTACCTGAAAACAGAACAGAGTGAAGCCTTACAAGCCCTCTCCCTTCTTTCATACTACTATCCAGTTCATATCAGGCCCCCATGCCCCTGATATTTAAAGGAAAAATGCTAAGAGTTCCATTCATGGAACTCACAGCATCACATTTTGTTTGACCCCACAAAGTTTCATACACCCATATTTCTGAAACAAACATTAGGTAATTGTTAACAAAAAAGAAAAGCAAAGAAGCTGAAGCCTGTGAAATTAAAAGCTCTAAAACTCAAGTCCTTGCCTTCTTGTAAACCTCTGCCAGTTTCCATGGGTTTCAAGAGCTCATTCTCCAGCACTGAATGTACATTTTTTGTTGAGCAGTTTTCCTGAGAAGTTTGAATTCTGTAGTATTCTCCTGACCAATCACCAGGAAGGGGAAAAAAAAAACATTTTACCATAATTATATCAATTTTGTGTTGTTGTTTTTTAAAAAAATCAATATTCAGAGTCATACCAGATTTATAACACATCTCCTTTATTGCCTTTTCTTCTTCTATATCTTGTGGAGTCTGAGACAATAAGTATGATGCATCTGTAGGAAACATTTTTAAAAGTTTCTTTTTAGTAAAGATTTCTTTCTGCATCACACAAATTAGAATTGCACTACAATTGCACTTACAATGCAAATGATAATAGAATTGTCTCTGGTGATACACAATGGTGTATAATTGTGAAGAAACAGGCAGGCAGTGCAATCCTAAGCGTGTATACTCAAAAGTAAATTTCATTCAGTTTATTTGGACTTACTCCTTAGAAAGTATGCTTAGGATTGCAGCCAGAGAATCCCAGCTTCCTGTTTTTAAAATTCTGTATAAAGTAGAAATTGAAGATATGCTGGAGGGAACTGAGTGCAACTTTTCTGTACTCCCTTTAGAGCCAGTATGTTTAAAACAAGTAAAACAGAGTCGCTGCAATGTTGAAAAGTTTCTACATGGCTTTGGGAGTGAGATTATCTTGCACATTCTGCTTCCTTCACTTCTTCCAGGTGTTTCACTGGGAAATGTGAGATTGACCCATTGGTTCCCCACGGAGGGCAGACCCTCTTGGTCAAGACTTTGTGCTTTGGAAAGTACCCAACTTAACCTCTGATGCTAACCTTGAATTAACTGAACTGCTATAATTGTTTTGTATGCAAATACTAATGACTGGCAAACTATTTACATTTCTCTTCCTGTTCTTCCTCTTCTTCATCCTCAAGATTGATGATAATAATCAGTGGTGGATGAATAGGTCTTAATATGCTTTCTTGACTTTTTGTGGAATCTTGGTTTGGGGCAGGATGCAGAATCCCTTCCTGAACTTCCCTTTGTAATGTTGGATCTGCAGGAAGGAAGTTTAAATTCAGTATAACATTGTTGCATGACAACATCCAAACCATGTACTCATACAACCAGAGTATAACTCTGAAGTCCACAACTTGCAAACGGCAAGGGAATAGTTTTAGACACTGTGGTGGTGGAAACTGCTGTCAAGTCACAGCTGACTTAGGACAACCCTGTAGGGTTTTCAAAGCAAGAGATGTTTAGACTCTTCCAAATACTAGCCAGGGCTGACCCTGCTTAGCTTTTGAGCTGACGAGGTGTGGCTAGCCCAGGCTATCCAGGTCAGGGCTTTAGACACTACATGCTATAGATTTATATTACTAACATTGTTATATTTTTAACATTATTATTTATCATCTGGACAGTCTTCAAATAATTACAGTATTCTGAAAAATCAAAAATATAAAGATACATACATATTAAATACTATACTCTTCCTTATGTTGTAATATTGATTTCCACACATAAAAGCAATTTGTATCTTCTATTTTTAACAAAAAGTTAACTTGATCACATTAAATCTTTGAAGTGTTCAATCCATTCCTTTTTACTTGGCTCAGATATTTTCTTCCAATAATATGCAAAAACTAAGCAGGCCACAGTGATTGCATTTTAAACAAAATCTTGTAACCTGTTTGGAATCTTGTTGGCGTACAGAAACATTTAAACATATACTTAATGAGACTACTTTTTTATAACCATTTACCAATATTAACTAGCACAAACGCATCTCCACCACCTGTGGGGGAAAAGTGGCCTCACAGCACCAACATTTCCCATTCATTGTCCTATGTCATGGGCCAGCCAGGGCTCAGTGATAGTGAGGACTTCTCAGGACAAGAGGACTCCTCAGGAGAAGAGGAGCCCCGTGTAGCCAGCCTTGAGTTAATATGAGAACCTGAACAGCAGGAAAAGGAGCTGCTGGCTTATCAAGATTCACAGACAATAGCTGGTACAGAGCCACCAACACCCTCCAGCCCTGATTCAGCAGGTGAATCTCAGTTGACCATTCCCAGCCCACCAGTAACATCCACACCCTTAGTACACCACAGACGGAGGCTGAGAACAGAGCTACAGAGCAAAGTGCATGCCTTTTGGCCCGACGTCAGCAGCTTGCTGATAACAAAGATGAGTAGTTGCAGTATTAGTTCTAAGCAGCTGGCTGCAAGCATGACCCTTAGACATAGGGCTATAAAAACCAGCCAAGAAAGACTGTTAGGCATGGACGCAACATGTATGATAGATGCTAAGCCACCACCTCTGCCTTGCTTGACTTCTGGATCCCTGACCTTGGACTGAACAACTCTGCTTTGCTTGACTTCTGACACCTGATACTCAAAGCCTGCAAGCCAGTACATTCTATTTTTTTTTTGCCAATTTATTAGTAAGTGCCATTGATTGGTCATTTCATAAAGTTTTCACAAATGGTAAGACATAGAAAATGTGAAGGCTTTACTAAACATTAATTATATTCTAATTAATGGCAGTGAACAGGAAGCCTAGAGCAGGAGCTCCTGTGAGAAGTGTAAGGTTTTGATGACATACTGTTCTAGAAACACTAGCAATTGCTCTAAAAAACTGAGCATCAGCAACCAGTATGCTGAGGAATGGTAAGAAGTTAAATACTATGCAAGACTTACCACCGGTGCGCTCATGTGGTTGGCAGCATGGAGAGGACGCCTGGTGGCCAGGCTTTGGTGGGGCCGATGCCCAATCCCCTGGCCTGGTGTAGAATCCTGGCCGGGATTGGAGGCACTGACTGCAGCTATGTGAGCTGCGCCTTGCTGGTGCAACCACCATTTTGGAGTCAGGGCTGGGTTAGGATTGCTGCCACTCAACTGGCTGTGTCTGCAGTCTCTGCTCCGGTGTCTGCTTTGGAAGGACAGCTGGTGGTAGGACAACCGGGGGGGGGGGTATGTGCCTTCTTGAGGGCTCCTTTGCTTGAGCCAAATTCTGCCATGGTGGGGCCCATGGGACAATAGCGGTGCCTATGTCATCTGGTCCTGGCTGGCAGGCCTGATATCCGAATTCGCAGCATTTGTCCCCATGATTATGGTGCTTATTCTGGCCTGGGGGAATTTTACACCTGAAGTTCCGACGCCGGGAGTACGGCCCAAATTGGAGGCTATTTTGACTACTCTGTGGCCAGAAGAGTTCAGGGCCATTGGACGGCCATGGTGTTTGTGATATCCTTCCCTGGCTGGTGGAGTTCTGAGACGGCGATTCTCTGACTGCCCTGCGATGACGACGACAGGGCTGGATACCCACGCGGCAAGTGGAATCGGTCGCCAGATACGAGGACAGGCCAGAGGTGAAAGCGTTTGGAGTCCCAGTGGAAAAAAAGAGAGTGCCCACAAGATCCTCCCCCCATACTGGTGTGTGGATCAAGAAGATCTGGGACTAGTATAATTGCAACAGGAAACATCAAAGCAGCAGTTTTCCACTGTTAACTGCTACTACTCAGAAGAGGCTGAGTAACCAGCCCTAATTAATTGGGGAATTAGTATTAGTAATTAATTAAGTAAGGGAATAAGCATCAGATGCTATTGAATTAATTAAGGAGAGGAGCAAATTTGGGCAAATTAATTGAGAGGGCGGTGGCGGTACAGCTGCAGGGCTTTCTGGATGACACTTCCGTGTTAGATCCCTTCCAGTCCAGCTTTTGCCAGGGATATGGGATGGAGACTGCGCTGGTTGCTCTGACTGACCATCTCCAGATACATCTAGATCAGAGCGGGTTGGCAGTGCTGTTGTTGTTAGATCTGTTGGCCGCGTTTGACACAGTCGATCATCAGCTACTGGTCCACTGCCTCGCCGACATGGAGATTCAGGGGCTTGCCCTGCAATGGCTTACTTCCTTTCTCCAGGGTCGGGGACAAAGTGCTAGGGAAACAGCAGTCCAGGACACAACTGCTTAAGTGTGGTGTGCCTCAAGGGGCAGTGCTGTCCCCAATGTTATTTAACATCTACATGTGCCCCCTTGCCCAGATTGCCTGGAGGTATGGACTGGGATGTCACCAGTACGCTGATGACACCCAGCTCTATCTGATGCTGGGTGGCCAGTCGGACTCCAGACCAGAAGATCTGGACCAGGCTCTACAGGCTGTGGCTGGTTGGCTCAGCCTGAGCCGGCTGAAGCTGAATCCAGTGAAGACGGAGGTCCTGTGCCTAAGTCGGGGCGGTTCAGGGTTGGGGATCCCACTCCCGACCATCAGGGGGGCGCCGTTGGTGCCAGTGCCAGAGGTTAGGAGTTTGGGAGTGCTCCTGGATCCTTCCCTTACTATGGAGGCCCAGGTAGCGGCCACTGCTAAGTCTGCCTTCTTCCACCTTCGGATGATTAGGCCGTTGGTTCCCTTCCTTGACCACGCCGACCTGGCTACAGTGATCCATGCAATGGTCACCTCGAGACTAGACTACTGTAATGCTCTCTACATGGGGCTGCCCTTGTCACGGATTCAGAAGCTACAGCTAGTGCAGAATGCTGCAGCCAGGCTGCTGATGGGCCTCCCCAGGTGGGAGCACATCTGGCCTGTGCTGAGGACACTGCACTGGCTGCCAATAGCATACTGAATCCGCTTCAAGGTGCTGGTTCTTACCTTTAAAGATCTATATGGCCAGGGTCCGACATACCTACAGGACCGCCTTTCCCCATACATACCCCAGAGAGCACTATGGTCTGGGTCTCAAAATTGGTTGACCCTCCCTGGCCCAAGGGAGGCTAGGCTAGCTACCACTAGGGCCGGGGCCTTTTCAATGGCAGCCCCTACCTGGTGGAATGAGCTCCCAGAGGAGATCAGGGCCCTGCAGGACCTCCTACAGTTCTGCAGGGCCTGCAAGATGAAGCACTCCCACCAGGCATTCAATTGGGGCCACCACTGTCGTAGAACCCAGCCCATGGTTTTCAACATCAAACTGATGCCATAAGAAACCTTGAGCAGACAGACATCCCAGAACAACTGGGAAGTGGAAACCTTGTCTGTAAATACACCACCTAAGTGAGTCTTAACTGCCGCCAGCACTTTGTGTCTGCACCTCATGTTTTGTACTTGTTTTATGTGCTGTGTTTTTAAATAATTGTATGATTTTAATTGTATTTATACTTGTTGGAAGCCGCCCTGAGCCTGCTATGCGGGGAGGGCAGGGTATAAGTTTGATAAATAAATAAATAATAAATAAAATAATGCAGATAGGACAAATGATAAGACATATAGAAAAAGTCGAGGCTTTACTAAACATTAACTATATTCTAAATTCTTTGACCATTTACCCATTTCCCCCCCACAAGTTTATTCTAATAATAAATAAAAAATTTTACATAGTAACTTGTCTCTACCATGGAACATGATTTTTTCCAGAAGTCATTATATTTGTTAATATTTTCCTCTTTCTTAGTTGAGCATTTAAAGAAACTTTTCATTTTTAAATACTGATAAACTATGATTATACAACCCCCTCTCCCACAGTGTCTCATATGAAATCACTATATTATTTACCACAACCTGATCATACCTTGCACAGCACAATCTCAAAGTTGCTTGTATCTAGTTTAAAATAACTGAAGATAGAGGGGATATTGGTGGGACTATTTTAGTTCTACATTTTTGCCATACCCTAATCATATCACCTATGACACAATAGTCATTTATATAATATTTTCCTTTATTTCCCTAGCCAAAACCAAACTTTTAGTGGTATTTTAACATAGATTTGTTCTATTAATGTCTCAGGATTTATGTCTCTAACATTCTTTAGCATGGGAACCATGTATGGTAAGAGTTATCAGCCAGGTACGCTTTTTGCAAACTGTGCACATGTGTTTTATGGAACAGTTTATGGAACAAACTAATTCATAAATTATGTATACACAGTTCTCAAGCTAACACACATGGTAGCTTGCTTTCCCTGTAGATTCTTGACCTAGATCATACTAGGTCATCTGCCATGGCTACAACCTTACCTTTTTAACCATGCCCTCTACCTCTTACGCTTCTCTCCCAAAGCTACCTCTAATAAAATATATATTTTCTCAGGTGGAATCCATTATGAATGAAATATCCACTTGCAGGGAACTTATATGACAGTATTCCATTTGTGGACCTTTCCTACAGTATCTGAATCTGTTTTTTCCCCCATCTTGTTCCAACACAACATTTCCTAAATGTATTTTTCCATGCAAACAGGACTTTGTATTGTGAGGGAAGGTAGTATGGTATAGCCCACTCTCGCCAGATTTCAGAAGCTAAGCAGGGTCAGTATTCGGAAGGGAGACCAGCAAGGAAGGCTCTACAGAGGAAGGCAATGGCAAACTGCCTCTGCTTCTCAATTGCCTTGAAAACCCCTTGCTGGGGTTACCATGGGTAAGTTGCAACTTGACAGTACTCTACACATACACAGGACTGCACAGTGGAACAATTTTTGAGACTGAATATACAATATAATACCACTTGCATATATCACATTTCTTCATGTGAAGAGTTCCAAAGTTTTTAAAAAGATATTAATATTATTTAGCATTATCCCTTCTCTTCATCAAATATGGTAGATTTCAACGGAACTTAGTCCCACATAAAATGTCCTTAGAATCCAAGTGCAAGGTGCAAGTAGCTGGAAGTATGTGCTTACAGATACATAAGTAAACAAAATCAAGGGATATGTTTATCTGGGCTCTGGATTGTGGCAACATTTGCATAATACTACCTTGTAAAAATTCCTTTGACACCTTTAATCTAATGGTTGGTACAGATGTAGCATTGCCCCTTTTAATTATGGATCACTGTTTTGTCATGGCGAGGGGGCTTGTGTGGTTCAAAGAGGCTGTGGGCTATGCTGTGGAGGGCCACCCAAGACGGACAGGCCACAGCAGAGAATTCAGACCAAGTGTGAGCCACTGGAGAAGGAAATGGTAACCCA
Source organism: Gekko gecko (assembly GCA_029375565.1). Lineage (NCBI taxonomy): Eukaryota > Metazoa > Chordata > Lepidosauria > Squamata > Gekkonidae > Gekko > Gekko gecko. Next base: position 69,975,581 of record JAPDNY010000005.1, on the reverse strand, counting down.
CTCCAGTATCTTTACCAAGAAAACCCCATGGACAGTAACAAAAGACTAAAATATAAGCCGGAGGATGAGCCCCTCAGCTTGGAAGGTGTCCAATATGCTACTGGGGCAGAGCAGAGGGCAAGTACAAGTAACCCCAGAAAGAGTGAAGCAGCTGGGCCAAAGCTGAAAGGATGCTCAGCTGTGGATGTGTCTGATGGTGAAAGGAAAGTCCAAGGCTGCAAAGAACAATACTGCATAGGAACCTGGAATGCAAGACCTATGAATCAAGGTAAGCTTGTCGTGGTGAAAAATGAGATGGCAATACTGAACATCAACATCTTGGGAATCAGTGAAGCGGACAGGAATGGGTGAATTTAACTCAGAAGACCATTATATCTACTACTGTGGCCAAGAATCCTGTAGAAAAAAATGGTGTAGCCTTTATAGTCAACAAGAGAGTGCAAAAGGCAGTAATGGGATACAATCTCAAAAACGACAGAATGATCTTGGTCTGAGTAATCCAAATCTATGCCCCAGCCACTGACACAGAAGAGGCTGAAGTGGACTGGTTCTATGAAGGCCTACAACACCTCATAGAATTAACACCAAAAAATGATGTCCTCATCATCATAGGGGACTGGAATGCTAAAGTAGGAAGCCAAAAGGTCACTGGAATAACAGACAAGTTTGGCTGTGGAGAACAAAATGAAGCAGGGCAAAGGCTAACAGAGTTTTGTCAAGAGGACATGCTGGTCATAGCAAACACCCTTTTCCAACGACCTAAGAGGCGACTCTACACATAGACATCACCAGAAGGGCAACACCTAAATCAGATTGACTATACCATTTGCAGTCAAAGACGGAGAAGCTCTATCCAGTCAGTACAAACAAGACCTGGAGCTGACTGTGGCTCAGATCATGAGCTACTCATTGCAAAATTCAGACTTAAACTGAAGAAAGTTGGGAAAACCACTAGGCCATTCAGGTTTGAATTAGATCGCATCCCTGATGAATATACAGTAGAGGTGAAGAATAGATTAAAGGGACTAGATTTGATCAGGGCTTTTTTTGTAGAAAAATCCCAGCAGGAACTCATTAGCATAACAGGCCATACCTAACAGCAGAAACTCATTAGCATATGAGGCTCCATCCCTGACAGCACAGCTCATTAGCCTATTAGACCACACCTCCATGTTACCAGAAGTGTGGTCATCCAGCCACATCCACCTTTTGCTTCTTATTCGGTTTACCTTGTTTGTTGTCAAAACCCCAGGGCTTTATTTGTAGCAGGAACTCCTTTGCATGTTAGGCCACACACCCCTAATGTAGCCAATCCTAATGAGTTCCTGCTGGGCATGTGTACAAAGCTGCTTTGATATTTGTGACTTTCCATTGATATTTGTGATTTTCTATTTGTGAAACTTACATGATGATTTGTTGATGTATATATAGTTCTTGAATGAGACATTAATGAGATATTGACACGTGATTTTTAATTTTTGTTATTTATTGCACACTGTTTGATAAAATATACATATACTTTATAGATTTATTTGTGGAGTCTATATACGGTGTTATTACTCTATTGTTGATTGACTCCCTTTCCTTCAGCAAATTTCCTCTGTGACCCTTAATAGCACGTAATAGCACTCTGCAACTCTTAATAGCACTTAGTCTACCAACAATGACATTAAGCATAGTCAAGGTTAACCAGGGTTCCCATTTAACCAAAATAGGAAGCCATAGTTTAAAGTGGGATCCAGCAGCCTTTGAAATGTTATTTTTGCCATGTGGAACAGTAAGCAGCTGGGACACCATGTGTTATAATTAACTGGAAGGGATGATATCAAGTCAAGACCAAAAACAGATCACAGTTAACACTGGCAATACTAAACTGCTTAATAGTGGCTACGAAGTTAGAATTAGACTGAGGAAGGAAAGTAGGGTTGCCAGGTCTCTCACTACAGTGGAAGGCCTCTTGGTAGCACCTTGTGTTGCCCCTTGGTGCCTGAAGCACTGGCAGAAGGAAATGGGGGAGAAGGAGGTGAGCCTCAGAATCACGGCATACTGAAGCAACTTCTGGTAAAAATGGAAGTGATGTTATGGACACTGTCAGATTTGGAAAAAAAAGAAATCTGTGGTGCCAGTCCCCACCCCTTAGTTGCTCCCAGGGATTGCCAGCTGTGGCCTGGCAAGCCTAGAGGTGAGGACCCTAGGAAGGGAAAAACAGGTTGCTTACCTGTAACTGATGATCTTCAAGTGGTCATCTGTGCATTCACACCTATGGGATCCAGTGCGCCTGCGCTGATCTGGTCGGTGTTGTACAAAGCTCACAATGGGATTTTCATGCCTCCACCCTGGGCCTGCATGGGAACCCCTACTGTGCATGCCCAAGGGGGCAGGGCATGGACACCCTGCCAGTTCCTTCTGACCGCTATCAACCCAAGTAATGTGGAGAATAACTGAGGATGACAGCAGTGGGGAAGGACGGGTGGGTGGTGTGAATGCACAGATGACCACTTGAAGATCATCAGTTACAGGTAAGTAACCTGTTTATCTTCTTCGTGGTCTCTGTGCATCACACCTATGGGAGATTAAAAAGCAGTGGCTCACCTGGAGGTGGGTGCTGGCAGACTCAGTGAGCCACAGTGGACAGGACCAGATGACCCAAGCCACCCTTCTGTTGTGCATGGACATCCAGAGCATAGTGTTTGATAAACATGGTTGGTGTAGACCACGTAGCTGCTCTGCAGATGGACGAGAGTGATGCGCCCTTCAGAAAGGCCGTAGAGGTCGCCATGGACCTGGTAGAGTGTGCCCTCAGGTGAGGGGGGTGCGACTGCTTCGAAAGGGAGTAGCAAGGTCTGATTGTCCCAACGATCTACTTGGACAAATGTTGGAGCGAAATGCACAACCCCAAGGTAACCAATCTGTAGGAGAGGAAAAACAGGTTGCTTACCTGTAACTGATGATCTTCAAGTGGTCATCTGTGCAGTACCACACATGGGTTGGGCGCCTGCGCACGACCTCGATCGGAGAAACTTCTAGAGCTTTACCTCAGAAGAGCTTTTGGCGGGCTCTCCTCCCACCCTGGGGGAGGAGACATGCACTGCGCATGCCCAGAGCAGGAGAGAGAGCCGCCTCCCACTCAGTTCCTTCGACCGCCACTGTCAAGGCCAAAGAATCCAAAGCAGGACATCTGGAGATGCCAGCAGTGGGGAAGGCTGGGTGGGATTGTGGTACTGCACAGATGACCACTCGAAGATCATCAGTTACAGGTAAGCAACCTGTTTATCTTCGTCGTGGTCTCTGTGCAGTCCCACACATGGGTGATTACAAGAGCTGAACCAGTTGGAGGAGGGAGCTGGCAGCTGCAAAGGACACAAAAATACTGGTTAAGACATAGCATCATGATCAAAACAAATCACCCACAGGTCCTACCTGAGGGTGGAACAGGATCAAGCAAAGAGAGATCGCAGCACCATCTGACCGAAGGCAGCATCCTGTCGAGCTCGGACGTCAAGTGCGTAGTGGGTCATGAAGGTCGAAGCCGAAGACCACGTAGCAGCCGCACAGACGTCTTCCAACGGGACACCGGCCAGGAAAGCGGTGGACGTCGACACCACCCGAGTGGAATGGGCAGTGACACAGGTAAGAACGGGTTGACGTGCCAGTTCATAGCAAAGGGCTATGGTGGAAGTCACCCACTTAGAGAGACGTTGAGAAGAAATTGGTTCCCCCGCATGAGGGGTCCATAAGCCAGGAACAGCCGAGGAGATTTACGTATGGGCTGTGTCCTGTGTAGATAGAAAGAGAGTGCTCTGCGCACATCTAGACAGTGCAGGGCTCTCTGAGAGGCATCAGTCGGGTTCAGAAAGAAAGTAGGCAGAACAGATGACTGAGAGAGGTGAAAGGCAGAGATAACTTTAGGGAAGAAGGAAGGATCTGTTCTAAGGACCACCTTCTCCCTATGAAAAACGGTATAGGGGGGATCGGCCCTAAAGGCAGCTAGCTCCCCTACTCTGCGTGCAGTGGTAATGGCTACGAGAAAGGCCGTTTTCCAGGACACTAACCTGAGATCGGCGGTAGCCATCGGCTCGAACGGTTTAGCCATGAGTTGAGAAAGGACTAGAGACAAGCTCCAGGAAGGCACCAACAGTTTCCTAGGTGGGCACATACGAAGAAGACCCTTGAGGAACGACTTGGTGAGACGGTGGGAGAAAACTGACAAGCCTTGTATGAGGGGGTGGTAGGCGGACATCGCCGCCAAATTAACCCTCAAGGACGAGTATGACAGAGGATGCAAAGAGAGTGCTCGTCTTGGGGGGATAGCTTGCTGTCACAAGAAGAGTACCTCTTAAAACACCCCCACTTCTTACTTTCCACAAGCTGTCCCGGCTGAGGCAGTTCAGGGGGGGGAAGGGACGAGGTCCGGAGACCGTGGAAAAAACGTGGAGGAAAAAGAATTTTTTTTCCAAGCATCCCTTCGAAAAGCTTCAAAACAAATTTAAAAAGTAAATACTGAAGAAAGAAGTTCGAACAAGGATCCCTGCTGTGAGGCAGAAAAGTCACTCAGAGAAAAACTCTCAGACCAACCGATCAAAGCTGTTACCAATGAGGCAGTCAGAAGAGAACTGGTGGGATGTCTGTGCCCCGCCCCTTTGGGCATGCGCAGTAGGGGTTCCCGTGCAGGCCCAGGGCAGAGGCGCGAAAATTCCATTGTGAGCTTTGCACAACAGTGACCAGATTAGCACAGACGCACTGGATCTCATAGGTGTGATGCACAGAGACCACAAAGAAGATCATCTCTTCTTAATATTGGCTTCCATCATGTAATACAGCGGCTCTCAACCTGTGGGTCGCGACCCCTTTGGGGGTCGAACGACCCTTTCACAGGGGTTGCCTAAGACCATCGGAAAACACATATTGTTTTTGTGATTAATCACTATGCTTTAATTATGTTCAATTTGTAACAATAAAAATACATACTGCATATCAGATATTTACATTACGATTCATAACAGTAGCAAAATTACAGTAGCAATGAAAATAATGTTATGGTTGGGGGTCACCATAACATGAGGAACTGTATTAAAGGGTCGCAGCATTAGGAAGGTTGAGAACCACTGATGTAATAGAAGGTGACAGGCTCCTTTACACTAGCAAACAATGTGCTAATTCAAAATTATTTACCAATTCTGATTTCGGACCAAACATATTAACTGTCAAAATACTGACCTCATTAAACTACAAAACTACGATCTCAAGTATCGATCAATACATAAAAACCAAGTCCTGGAACATGTCTAGCATTACATAACAACATAAGAGAAGCCGATGCTGAATCAGGCCAATGGCCCATCTAGTCCAACACTCTGTCAGTGGCCAAAAATACCAGGTGCCATCAGGAGGTCCAGCAGTGGGACCAGGACACTAGAAGCCCTCCCATTGTTGCCCACCCCCAAAGCACCAAGAATACAGTGCATCACTTGCCGCAGCCTGTTTCAGTGCCCAAATATTTTTACTCACCACTACTAGGTGGCAAAAAAAGCCCATTTATGTTGCGAGGTTTCCTGTGATGGAACACACAACTGATCCTCACGCAGCCTAAAGGCTGTGTTTCCCAGAAACATGAGATGCTGTTGTATTTCTGCTGCAGAAAACAAATTGTTTCATATTTGTTATAAAATATATTTAAGGACTGAACATTGAAATCCTTATATCCAGACAATACAAAATATGATACAGAAGACAAGGAAGGCTCTGACTTATATCTTGCAACAACACACACCAGACATCTGCCCTGATGTAAACAGAAATCCATATAAATTGGGATTTAAATATTTATGATAATCAATTAAATATAATTGTTAGAATAATTCAATAAAACCCTTTTGACTGATTTAAAAGGTATCTTTGATTAATTAAGCAGGAGATTTAAATGTTTGTTAATAAAAATACATAAAAACTTCATATGGAAAATGCCACTGTAGAAGGAGCATTCTCCCTTCTTTCTTATGTAGAGGGAATGCCTCTTCTGAAAAATACCTTCCATGCGTATACATCTATATACAAAAAAGGTATGTTTTTTGTTTCAGAACTATAGCTTTTACTCCCATTCTAATTTAATTATTGACTTTCTCAGTCCTGTACACACTTGCCCATGGCATTGATACCCACCATGGGACCCTAGATCAAGATTCCATCTCAGCTCCCTACCTCACATGACTCAAACCCAACCCAACAATGACATGTGAAAACAAATCAAATGATTTGCCTAGTTCTGTGGTCCTTAGGGTGACCAAGGTCCCCAGAATTTTGTCCTCTTAGATCACCCACCCATTCCTGGGATGGCAGCACCATATTTATCTTGGGAAAAGTCCCACTGGACACAAAAAGACTTACTTCCACGTAAGTCATAGGATTATGCTGCAGAACTCATACAATTAATTGACTAAAATTTCTCTAAAAAGCTGACAGCCCTTTTAAAATGTGGTCTCTGTGAAATTGTTTGGGCTGTTTTCTCACTGGATTAAGCAGCACAGGCTGAAGTTTGCCCACTTGGCTAGAACAATGGGATCAAAACAGAAGCAAGGTTCTGCCTCTACAGATATCACACTATTACTGACCATGCTGTCTTTCTGTGTGATCTTTGGAAAGACAATATTTTTTTCCTAGTTCCCTTTAAATCACTCTTGTTTTTATTGACTGGACTTCTGAATCCCTTTAAAACCAATAAACATTTTGCCACAAAACTTAGTAAGCCTCAGGATTTCTCTGCTCAGTTTTCTTCTTTGTATTGGGCCTATAAAGCATTTCTCATTTAAATATAAAAAGGAGGCATTTCATTATTATGCCATAAAGTTTAGTATTATAAGAACAGAAATCTGAGTTAAAGTACAGACAGTGTGGCCTTTAACATTCAATGCAATTATACAGTTTTTGATGCCAGGTAGAAGGTGGGAACCTGTGCTATAAAAAGGTGCATGAATACCTTCAAAACTGGTATCTGGGTGTCTTGAGCACATCACACTTTTAAAATGTGAAATTAAGATGTCACATTTGCAAAAACAGATGTGAGAGACAGCTATAAATTGTTGTAACAGCTCTACTTCAAGAAAGGCCACTTCAAAGAGCTTGCCATTTTCTACCTGTATTTCCATATGTCTAAATTTGCAAATCTGATGGGAACATCTTCCCTCTCTCCATAATGAGCACACAGTGTCACCGCCAATGGCTTTTTCACAGTGACGAAATCGGCACTTTGATCCCTGAACAGGCGAGAGAGAAAGGTCTGAAAATCCAGCCACACTATACAGTATATACTATACTAAATATTTAGTTTACTGCTCATAGTCTGTAAAAATTAATTTTATAAAAGGGTCCATTTCTCCTTGCAATATTATAATGGTGGCATACTTTAAATGATCTATGAATTACCATTATCTCCCTATTATTAGTGAAGTTCCTATGGAAAATCTTCTTAAGAATGGAACCTACAAGGCTGTGGTTGTGGACAAACTATATTAAATGAACAAACACATAAATAACAATGGACTCAGTCTCCAAATAGTGTTTCAATACAACTTTCATTCAGCTGAGCAGAATGGAACTTGTGTCTTAGCTGTGGCTTCTCAGTCATTATTGCACATTATTGCATCTTACCCCCCTGACCTGACTGGCCCAGGCTAAGGGCTAGACACTAAGCAGGGCTAGTCTGGTAAGTACTTGGATGGGAAACCTCCCAGGAAGTCCAGGGTTGCTAAGCAGAGCCAGGCAATGGCAAATCACTTGTGTACATCTCTTGTCTTGAAAACCCTAATGGGTCGTACGAATCTGCTGCAACCTGATGGGATCCTATGAAGCACAAGTCTATCTTGCTTTCAAAGAGATGGCAAAGCACAGCGAAAGCTGGTGTCTAGCTGCCTAACACTAGTGAGATACTACACAAGGGCTCCATGATATAAGGACATTTTTTCCAGTAACAGAAATCCACAAGAATCAAGGATGATCCTATTGGTACATTCCATATCACCCTTCCTAGAATTTACCCTAATTAAGAGCAGATTATGAAATATTTATTTTCAACTTTTCCGTTGCTGGAGGAAGTTTACCCTCCTCCAAGATAGTCATAAGTATTGGCATTAGACAAGCACACTTTGGGTTGTCTGTCTGTCTGTCTGTCTGTCTGTGTACCAAACTTATATCCCTCCCTCCCTGCCAAAACAGGCTCATGGTGGCTTACAGAACTTAAAATGCATAAATAGCCATTAAAACACTCATAAAAACTTATAAGAACAATCCAAATGCTGTAAAGTGCTAGTACAATTGGTCCAAGAATATTAATGAGATGATGTTTGGTGACGGTGGTAGCAATTTGATATCCTGTCCTATTGATCCACTCCTTGTTCTGCTTCTTCTTATGTGGCTAGCTCAGGCTGTTGTTGATGGCTCCGAAGGGCAGAGCTCACAATTAATTATTGAGGGGGCTCCTAGTTGAAGGCTCGGTGGAAGAGCTCCATCTTGCAGGCCCTGCGGTCCCTGATCTCCTGCATAGGGAGGCCCATCAGAAGCCTGGCCGCCACATTTTGCACTAGCTGTAGCTTCCAGATCTGCAACAAGGGCAGCCCTATGTAAAGAACATTACAGTAGTCATGAGGTGACCATCGCGTGGATCACTGTTGCCAAGTCATTTCATTCAAGGAAGGGAACCAACTGCCTAATCAGCCAAAGATGATAAAAGGCAGACTTGGCAGTGGATACTACCTGGACCTCCGCTGTTAAGGAAGCATCCAGGAGGACTCCCAAACTCCTCACCTCTGGCACTGGCACCAACAGAGCCCCATCGAAGGTTAGGAGTGGGATCCCTACCCTCGACCCACCCCAACTCAGGCACAGGACCCCAACTCAGTCAGCTCAGTCTAAGCCATCCAGCCATGGCTTGTAACACCTGGTCCAGATCTTCTGGTTTGGAGTCAGACTGGCCGCCCAACAACAGATAGAGCTGGGTGTCATCAGTGTACTGATGGCATCCCAGCCCATGCTGCTGGGCAATCTGGGCAAGAGGGTGCATATAGATATTAAATAGTATCGGAGAGAACACTGCTCCTTGGGGCACTCCACACTCCAGTGGGTGCCTTTGGGATAGCTGTTCCCCTAATGCCACCCTTTATCCCCAGCCATGGAGGAGGGAGGCAAGCTATTGCAAGGCAATGTGTTGGCAAAACGGTGAATCAGTAGCTGATGGTTGACCATGTTGAATGCTGAAGACAGGTCCAACAACAACAGCACTGCCGATCCGCCTCAATCCAGATGCCTCCAGAGGTCGTCCGTGAGGACGACCAGTACAGTCTCTGTCCTGTATCCCAGGCAAAAACTGGACCGGAAGGGATCTAAAATGGAAGAGTCATCCAAAAAGCTCTGTAACTGAATTGCCACAACCCTCTCTATTATCTTGCCTAAATAGGGCAAGTTGGAGACCGGCTGGTAATTTGCCAATTCTGCCAGGTCCAAGGATGGTTTTTTGAGAAGAGCGTGAACCACCACTTCCTTGAGTGACCCAGGGAACAGTCCCTCTGAGAGGGACTTATTAATAATCTCCCTTAGGGCACCTCGGAACCCATCATGGTCAGCTTTAATTAGCCATAAAGGGCACGGGTCAAGACAGTATGTGGTGGGGTGTACAGTTAGGAGCAATTTGTTGACTTCCTCTAGGCTGAGCAGACTGAAATAATCCAAAACCTGACAAGAAAATGTGCATGGAGCCTCGAGTTCACTCACTGCTTCAACTGTGGTGGGGAGGTTGCAGTGGAGTGACAGGACTTTATCTACAAAATAGCTCGCAAAGGCCTCACAGCCAATGTCCAATTCCATAGCATTTAGTCTGCCTTGTGGCAGAGTAGTAATGGACCAAATCGTTCTAAACAATTGGGCTGGGCGTGAGCTCGCAGATGCAATCACAGCTGCATAGTACTCTCTCTTCACAGCTTTGACCACCATCTCATAGGATCTCAGAAATGTCCTATAAGATGCTCTTGTAGCCTCGTTGCAGGCACGCCACCACTGTCTCTCTAGCTGTCTTAGCCCTCACTTCATCAGCCACAACTCCTGAGTATACCAAGGTGTGAGCTTAGTGTGGGGACGTGATCTCATCTATGGCTGTCGGGGAGTGATCTCATCTATGGCTGTCGAGAGTCAGCTGTGTCAATCCTTAACAAGCTCATCTAATGAGGTGCCTGGGGGCACTGGATCCCAGAGAGTCATCTGAAGCTGCATAGGGCTCATTTGACTCAGCGGGTGAGCTAAAATATGCTCATTGCCCAAACAGGGTCGGGATGAAACAGTCAGAAGGAGGTCATTACATTTTGGGAGAGTCCTAGCACCACTGTTGTGTATTAACTGGAATAAGACGGCCGCCACGGGGTGGCCTGACCGTGCGGTCCAACAAACCTCAGAGCTTCACTCCAAAGACAACAGCCACTTTGGATCCAAAGGCGTACCTATTGAATTGTAGATGTGTAAATAAGGGCAATCATGGGTGATGGGCGTGTGTGTAGGTGTGATGTGGGGCACGCATATAAGCAAGGCACTTACTGCCAATTTATCTTTCGTTCCTGTTGTAACTTAATAAACAAGAGCTGATTTACTATGCTGAGTCTCTGGCCTCAATACTTTTCACTGGCGACGAAGGTGGGATCCCATGAGCAAGCCTGACTCCACCGCAACCATGAGCACTGCACTGGTGACCACCACAGAAGCCGAGGAATCCCTGCCATGCACCACTCCCACCAGTGAACTGCAGACCACAGCCACTGCATCATCACAACTGGCTCCCGCACAGCCACTACCGCAATGAGTCGTGGCTTCTGCTCCGGGACAACACCTGTTGGCATTCGACCCTACCCATTCCAAGTACTGGGGAGCCTGGGTCGCCCAGCTGAAACACTTCTTGAATATCCAGAGAGTAACCGATGCTGAACTCAAGAGGTCGTGGCTTCTGAGCACGTGCGGCCGTCACCACCATCCAGCTGGCACAGAACTTCATCATGCCAAAGATGCTGGAAACCGTGACCTGTGAGGAGTTGGTCACTGCCCTGACCAATTACTACACTCTGAAATCCTCGAAGTGGGCCATCCGGATGGACTTCATCAGCCGAACTCAGAAGGCAGGAGAGTCGACAGCAGAATTCCTCGCCAACCTCCGCCACCTCGCCAGCAAATGTGAGTTCCCCTCCCTCGAGGACACTCTACTAACCCAGTTCCTGTGGGGAGTCAGTGATCCAAAGTTGCGGCGGAAACTCACCACCCAGGCAGATCTAAAACTGGACACCGCACTCCAGACAGCGACTGCCTTCGAGAAGTCGCAACGAGACCTGTAGGATTCCATTTCCTCCATATGTCCTCCAAATTTTCCAGTTTGGCTAGTTCAAAAAAAACCTTTGGTAATTTCCCTAGTTTTTCGTTCAGTGTTTTTATTTTCCGGTCTAACTTGTTACTGATCGTTCCATTGAAATCTCCCATCAGAATAATTTGTTCATATGTAACTTGGTCTAATCAGATATTAGGTCTTTAAAAAACTTTTCTTTTGTTCCATTTGGTGCATAAATATTAACAACCAGTGTGTTTTTCTCATGTAACACGATTTCCACCGCTATAAGGCTTCCTTCCTTATCCTTAAAAATTTCTTTAGGTTCCAATTCTTTTTTAACATATGTTACAACTCCTTTCTTTTTATTAACAGCCAAGGAAAAAAATTCTTCACCCAATTTTTTATTGATTAAAAATTTATGGTCCTGCTTTTTGATATGAACCTCCTGTAAACAAATTAAATTGCACTTTTGCTTTTCCAGCCGATGTCTTATTATTTTTCTCATTGGGTGAATTTAATCCATTTACATTCAAAGAAATGAATTTGTAATCCATAGTGGTATGTAATTAATTATCTCCAAAGTCTTTGTTATTGTCCAATATAAATGTCAGCATCTGCTCTTGGTCTTTAATGGTATGTCTTGCACCTTGGAAGTTAAAACTTAATCCTTGAGGAATCTCCCATCTGAATCTCATATTCTTTTATTTCAATTTATCTGTTAACTGTTTAAATTTCTTTCTTTCTTGGATGATTTCTCTTGGGAGTTCTTTCATAATTCTTATCTGTTTCCCATCTATTTCCAATGGCTCCTTAAATTGTTTTCTGAAAACCTCTTCCTTAACTCTCTTGGTTGTGAACTGAACTATCACATCTCTTGGTAAATTTTTCTTCTGGGCATAAGCTGAGTTAACTCTGTAGGTCAAGTCAATGCTATATTTCATTTCTTGTTCTTCCATTTTCAGATAATCAGACAGTACTTCAATTATCACATTGTAAATATCCTCATTCAAATTTTCTTCCATACCTCTTAGTCTAAGATGTGTCTCCATTCCCCTGTATTCCATCACTGTATCAATTCTGTGAGTCTCTTTCATCACTACTTGGACCTTCTTTTCAATTACTTGCATCTTGTTCTCCATATCAGTAGATTTTTGAGTAAAGTTCTGTAATTCCTTTGTGTTCCCTGAAATCTCATTCTTAAATTCAGTAGCCACTTTGCCTAGGTTTGAGGTTTGGACTTCCTCCATCTTCTCCATTTGTTTCCTCAGCCCTTGTATCGCCTCTATCATTCTTTTTTCCATTGCCTCCATTGCTAGTCGCCAGTCTTTGTCTTTTTTCAAGGTCATCCTTGGTGAGGACCATGAGTCCGTTCTCTGCCTTGACCTTAAATCCGTTTTGATATTACAGTCCGGTAATTTAACAAGGCTTGTTTGCTGTAGTTTTATTCAGATATTATGGCTTATAAAACTTAACTTCAGACTACTTATTCTTTAAACCTTTATATACTTGGCCAAATCACTTACTTTTCACCTCTCCAAACTTATTAATTACTTGGCAATTTTAATTCAAAGTTTTAAAATTTTTGACCTTCTCAAAATGGCCAACGTCTTTTCTCTATGGTGTGAGGTCAAAGTCCACTACTTCCTGTTACTCCTTCCTGTCCGTCTGCTTCTCCTGTCCTCCTGGCATTTCCAGGTTATTCCTTCCTTTTTTGTGATAGTCCTCCTCAGGCCCATCTGTTAGAATCTTCCTGTCTCCTCTGGTCTCGGTCGTCACTTCCTGTTATATAAACCACCTATTGGGGCCATCCAACTGGCAAGTCTCACATTGAAATATGTAAGTTTCAGCCCCTTATCTTTTTACAAGCTGCAGAAATGGTAAACAAGCTGTCTTTTTTGGCTTTTTTAGCTTTAAAATTCAACTTCTCGCATGGGAAAGTAAACAGTCATTGCTATTTTGTTGCAAGTACTTCTCCGGATGATTTTGCCAATCGCTCCTTACTAATCCCAGTAAGCAGATTGGTTTTTGTTACCTTTGCTGCTTCTTTTAGGGTGTACACAATGCTTCTTTTTTCACGCTCTTTCTTCTTGTCTCAAGAAATTGGGGGGGGGGTTAAGCTGGATTCCCAGCCCGGCTCCATCCTCTAGAGATGTTTGCAATGCCCACTTCAAGGGAGGGGATCAAAGCAAGAAACAAGTCTCCTCCGAGGCTTATCTCTCGCCAATCTCAACTCTCTCTTGGGTCTTCAATGCTTGCTGGTCTTTCCCCTGCCTGGGGAAAGCTGCGTTGGGCACAGAGTTCACCCAAACTGTCAAAAAGGACGGCTGTCCATCCTGAGTAACTACAGGGTGCATTAAATCGCCATCTTGCCCCGACTTTTTACTCTAACAGGCATGACTCTTTTTCCAGAATAGACATGATATGGATGTCAGGAAACCTAGCATTTAAGACCCAGAAAATTGAAATAATGCCAAAAATAAACTCAGACCATAATCCACTGCTGTGGACATTTAAACTAGGGAAAAAACAATTCAGATGGAGGTTGAATTAAGACTTATTGGACAAGCAGATCATAGTTGAAAATTTATGCAAAGAAACAAAGCTCTTTTTTCAGGCAAATCTGAATCAAGATACATGGATCCAAATGGTATGGGATGCCTATAAAGCAGTGTTGAGAGGAATTTTGATTTCGTTAAACAATAAAGAGATAAAGGAAAGAAGGGCACAGCAGAGTCACCTCATGGAGAAGATTAGAATGAAAGAGAAAGAATTAAAGAAAAGACCTGGGAAAAAGAAAATATTGAAGGAGATACAAATTCTACAGGATTAATTGAATGTTATATTAAATCAAGAAATTTATTGGAATTTAAAGAGACTTCAACAAAGTCTTTTGAAGGAGCCAATAAACCAGGAAGATATTTGGCATGGCAACTCAAGAAAAGAAGAGAAAAGAAGATAATAAACAAAATTGTGACAGGAGACAAAGAAATTGTGGATGGTAAAGGGATAAAGAGAGAATTTTTAAAATATTACGCAAAGCTTTTCCAGGCAAATCCAATAGATCAAGCAAAAGACCAAAAATATTTGCACAATTTAAAAATATTAAGCCCCACGGGAAAAATAAGATTTGCTTAACAAACCTATTACCATAGAGGAGATTTATAAAGCTATTGACGACGCAAAATTGGGGAAAGCCCCGGGCCCAGATGGTTTTTCAGCTAAATTTTATAAGAAACTTACAGAGGAGCTAGCTCCGATTTTTGAACTTTTAGCAAATCAGATTAGAGATACAGGGGAAGTACCGGACTCTTGGAAAGAAGCAACCATTTCTGTTATCCTGAAAGAAGGACAAGATTTAACAAATGTGAAAAATTATAGGCCAATTTCGCTGCTGAAAAATGACTACAAGCTATTTGCCAAAATTATGGCTGAGAGACTGAAAGTTTACTTGAAAGATTGCAGAAGAGCAAGCCAGATTTTTGCCGGACAGACAACTAAGAGATAATATTAGGACGGTAGTAGACGCAACTGAATATTATGATAAGCACCCAGAAAAGGAGGTCGGCTTTTTCTTTGTTGACGCAGAAAAAGCATTTGATCATTTGAATTGGGAATTTATGTTCAAAGTTATGGAGAAATTGGATATTGGAGAACCCTTTTTAAATATAATTAAAGCAATATATTCGGAACAAAAAGCAACAATTGTTGTAAACAATGAAATAACGGAATATTTTAAAGTCCAAAAAGGAACAAGACAGGGCTGCCCACTTTCTCTGCTATTGTTTATATGGACTCTAGAGGTCTTGCTTCAGAACATTAAAGAGGATAAGGAAATTAAAGGTTTGACGATCAAAGGATTTACATATAAGTATAGAGCCTTTGCTGACGATGTTATGTTTATAACAGAGGAACCACTGGAAACTTTACCACTTTTACTACATAAAATAAAAGAGTTTGGGGACATAGCAGGCTTTTATGTGAATAGACAAAAATCTAAGGTGATGTGCAAGAATATGACAAGATCCAAACAAATGGAGCTGCAGAAGTCTATAGGCTGTGAAGTGGTGAAGAAAACAAAATATTTGGGTATAGAGTTGACAATGAAGAATATTGACCTTTTTAAAAACAATTATGAAAAATTGTGGATGCAAGTTTTAAAGGATATTGAAAAATGGAATACATTAAATTTATCTTTGTTGGGCAGAATTTCGGTGGTCAAAATGAATATTTTACCACGTTTTATGTTTTTATTTCAAATGATTCCCATTGTAAAAGACCCGAAAGCATTCAATTTTTGGCAGGAAATTTCTAAATTTGTGTGGGCAGGGAAAAAAACGAGAATCAAAATGAAAATGTTGTGTTTTGCGAAGGAAAGAGGAGGCTTTCAACTACCAAACTTGAGACTTTATCATGATGTGGTCTGTTTGACATGGTTAGAACAGTGGATTAGTCTTGAAAATAGAAAATTGTTGGCATTAGAAGGACATGATTGTAGGTTTGGCTGGCATGTGTATCTTTATTATGGTAAGTCAAAAATGGATAATTTTTTTAAGCACCATTATATCAGAAGAACTCTCTTTGACTCATGGACTAAGTGCAAAAATTTCTTTCCGGAGGAAAAACCAATGTGGATTGTACCAGCAGAAGTAATAAAACCTTTTTTCAGAACACAGGGGCCAAGATTGGTTGAAATACAGGGAACTGTTGAGACTTGAAGGGAAAGCATACGTGTTGAAAGAAGAAAGTCAATTAGACTTTAAATATGACTGGTTGCGTTTCAGACAGATTTATGATTTGTATAGGACTGATAAAAAAGTGGCTGGGTTTAGGGGAAATTATAATGAAATTGAAAATGTGTGGCTGGAGCAGGGCCGGCTCGAGGTGGCTCTGCGCCCTAGGCGGGCGCAGATGCCAACCTCCCGGCAGGGCCTGGAGACCCCACCATGCCGCCCCTGCGGCCCGCCTCCCCCCCAGGGCACCTGTCGCCGCCTCCCCCCGCCGCTGCCAAGAGCGCCCAGCTGGGGCGCAGGAGGTGGTGGTGGCACTCGCTCGCCTGCACACCCACCCTGGGGGGAAGAGGTGGGGGCGTCCCTCCCGAGGCTTACTCAGGACTGGTGGGGGCTGCTGGGGCGGCGGGAAGAGTCCCTGCTGGCTGCCGCCATGCGCTCCCGCCTCTTCCTCCCCGCCCGGGGCTGGGCGCCTCCTGTTTGCACCCCGGCCGGGTGCTCAGGACTGGCGGCGGCGGCGGGGAGAGTCCCCGCTGGCCGCCGCCATGCGCTCCTGCCTCTTCCTCCCCCCCCGTTTGCAGCCCGGCTGGGTGCCCAGGACTGGCGGCGGTGGCGGCGGGGAGAGTCCCCGCTGGCCGCCGGCCCGCCGCCATGCGCTCCTACCTCTTCCTCCCCCCCGGGGCCGGGCGCCTCCTGTTTGCACCCTAGCCGGGTGCTCAGGACTGGCGGCGGCGGCGGGGAGTCCCCGCTGGCCGCCGCCATGCGCTCCGCCTCTTCCTCCCCCCCAGGGCGCCTCCTGCACCCCAGTCCCCAGCTGGGCACTCAGGACACGTCGCCCTCCCTCTTCCCCCCCCCAGCCGGACGCTCTTGACAGCGGCGGCAGGGAGGCAGCCGTGGCGCCCGGTTAGGGTGGTGGGGGAGCTTTCGGGGGCGCCATTTGGCGCCCCTGAGGGCCCTCGCGCCCTAGGCGAGTGCCTAGCTCGCCTAGTGAGCGAGCCGGCAGTGGGCTGGAGGGAGGGAAGAAAATGATATCGAAAATGTATAAGATTTTGTTAAAATGGTATACGGAAGATGAAGTAGTTAAAGAGCAAATGATTAAATGGGCAATTAATATGAACAAGGAAATTCCCATGTCATCTTGGGAATATTTATGGAAAAATGCTATGAAAATATCTACATGTACTAACCTTAAAGAAAACTGTTTTAAAATGATGTACAGATGGTATATGACACCCAAAAAGATAGCTAATATAGGCAAAAATTTATCTAACAAATGTTGGAAATGTAAACATGCTGAAGGTTCTTTTTATCATATGTGGTGGACTTGCGACAAAGCAAAAGCATTTTGGGCTGTAATACATACAGAGATGGAAAAAATCTTGAAATGTACTTTTAAAAAAGAACCTGAAATGTTTCTTTTAGGTCTTAAACTAGAAGAAATAAATGGGAGTAAAAGAACATTGATATGGTATATGGTAACAACTGCTAGAATGCTTTATGCTCAAAATTGGAAAAATGAAAAGATTCTTGATCTCTGGGACTGGCTAAGAAAATTAATATGCATGGCAGAAATGGACAAGTGGACTAGAAAACTCAACAACCTAGAAGCAGAAACCTTCTTGGCAGACTGGAAAGACTTTAGAGAATATATACAGAAGAATTGGGAAATGAAGGACAGCATATTTAGCTTGGAAAATTACTAGTGACGTAACAAATTTATACAACCAATAACTACCAATAGTAATTGCTAATAAGTGAATTGTGTTACCTGTAGAATTTATATGATAACAGTGTATTAACATGCATTATATATTGATAAAATGATGGAAGCAATGCTGGGAGCCAATAGGGGGGGAAGGGGAGTTTGAAGAAAAGGATATGAGTTATATTATTTTGACTAAATTGTGAAGTACTATATATCCTAATAAAAGTTGTTTTTTTAAAAAGAGAGAGAAGTCGCAACGAGACTGACAGGCCCACTCCACCCACCAGGCCAGGCCGGCATCAAAATCCAACATCTCGGATGAGGAAGCCCTTCAGGTGAAGCCTCACACATGCCCCGGCACACACAAAAGCTACTCGTCAGCTGTCCATCTTGCAACAAGCTACCCGGGTCCGCGCTGTGTGCCAACTGCGGGGATCAGCATGAGAGGAAGACCTGCCGGTTTCGAGAGACCATTTGCCGGATGTGTGGGAAGCAGGGGCATGTTGCTCACGCCTGCCGTTCACGGCATGCCACGGGCACCTCCACACACCAAGGGACTGTGGACCACAGCTTCACCAGAACCAGAACCAGGTACATTACTTGCCCCAGGGGTCCACCCACAAACTGACTGTGACTGTATTGATAGAGGGTGCCCCCTGCAAAATGGAGCTAGACATGGGATTGTCTCTTTCCATTATCTCTACCAATACAGCCTGCAGCACTGACCGGGTAAGGTCATGGGCCATGCGGACGCCCTGAGCCGCCTTACCCTTCCCAGCTGTGACCCAGACTTGGCACCAGCACACCAGATCCTGCTGCTAGAGGACCTGCCCGACTGGCCAATCCAGGTACATGGCCAAACACACCGGTAAGGACCGCATCCTCTCCAGCATGCTGGACTGGGTGGGAAGGGGCTGGCTCACAGGGAAAGTGGGCCCGGACTTTGTAGCCTTCTTGTCCCGCCGGGATGAGTTGTCTGCCCACAAAGGGTGTCTCTTGTGAGGTAGTAGGGTAGTGATCCCTGCTCCCCTATGTCAGGATCTAGAGAACCCTGAAGAGATTTATAAGCTCACTTATATAAACCTTCTGATATGGTTTTAAGGCTTTATAGTTGTGGCCTTCACATAGACTTTGGTTCATTGGAATGCTGGTTCATAAACCAAGCTGAGAATCAGAGGCTTTTGTCTTTAGCAGGCCTGGATTGGGAAATATTAAAAGGGGAGATGAGCCAGCTGTTGATCTCAGTTGTTTTTCAGTTGCTTTACAGCTGGTTTTGATTAAGAGACACAGGATGCCAAGAATTGGGGAACATTTAGAAAACAGTCTCTTATAAGAAGAAGGGGGAGGGAGAGATATGTATTGATTTTATATAAGAGGATCTTTAGCTGCAATACTTACACACAGTACCTGCTTCACACAGTACCTGTATAAAGCACAAGTATACATGCATTATAGAGGGAATTATAGGTAATCAGGGAGTCATGTATAGGATAAAGAGATATAGCAGTGAAAAGGAGATAGTGGGAGAGACTTAGTGAAAGACTCTTCAGAGCAACAGATGTTTGAAATTAACATTAGCAGAGTTGCTCAACATCACCAACATCTATCAATAAGATGACATGTTTACTAGGATAAGAGTTTTTAGCGTGGGCAAGATTCTACGCTGATACTTGGCCGGTCACCTTAACCTTAAAGGGAATCTTTTCCTCAGAATTCCCCAAAGTTTCCCAAAGTTGAGAAAAACAACTCCATGTATGGAAAGCCCCAAAACCCCCAACTTTAGGTTATGTAACACTCATGAATAATTAAGAAATTGTAAAGGTCAATATTTCTGATTGGCTAAGAAGGGGGTGGATTAATGTAGGAGGAACAGTATAAAGGATGAGAATAGGAGACTGGGTGTGGTGTGGCTTCTATCTGAGAGAGAACCAAGAGGGGAGAAGTGCACCTTCCACCTTTATTCAAGAAGGCCAGAAGCCTTGCTGGCCTGTCATCCTTTCTCAGCTGCATCGAGGAGTGGTGAGATGAATAATCTGTTTGATGGGGAGGGAGAAGGGGGCCAGAAGGCTGCCATAGTCCTAGTAAATGTATTAGATTGAAATAAAGATGAGGGGATAGAGCACGGTGTGATTTTCTTGACTGCTAACAATTGTAAGCTGCTGTTAACATCATGTTTAATAAACTTTTATAGTTGATTACTACAAGGCGTCTGGTTTCATGTCTACCGAGGCATTTCTCTTGCAAGCGTAACCAAAAGATCAGCTCCCTCGTTGTTAAAGGGTTTGGCTGATTTAGAGGCCAACAGAATGGTGGAGGATGCGGCTGTTAACGCTTTGTGAGATTTATGGCTTGATGACAGGACGCCAGATGGTTTTTGTTACACTAAACTTTTGGTTTGTTTAGACAAGCTCAGGTTCTTAGACTGTTTTAAATAGCACTTTAACAATGGGAAATAAGGGCTCCAGTGAATTAACTGAGAAACGGTTAGCTAAGAGATTTAAGATAAAGAAATGTACACAGGCACAGTCAGAAAATAAGCCAGATGACAGTGTCAATGCTCTCCGGCAGTGGGCAGAGGAAAAGGGATCTATTTCTTTAGTACATCCGGATATTTTTCAAGGCAAAGATCCTACAGAGGACGCTGCCATAGTGTTTAACCAAATAAAGGAAATTACTAGAAATAAGGGACAGATAGAGAAAGCAGGCCGTTGGACATTATGGCTGCTGGCTAAGAAGCAGAAAACTATGCTACAGGAGTGCACATCTAAAATTGAGGATTTGCAGTCTGAGATAAATAAGTTACAGGAAAAGGAATGTTTAAGGAAAACACAGTATTTAGATAGTGTAGCGCAGAATTTACAGACTTCCTCTGCACTCTATCAGTTAACAGAGGAATGTGAAGAGTGGAAGGGGAAGGCGTGTCTTATCGAAAACCAAATGCATGCTTTACAAAGCCAGCTGGCTGATGCCCAGGCAGCAGTCAAAGTGATAGCAGATTATACAAAGACAGAGAATGATAGTAAACAAGACCACTCTCAATGCCAGGATAAGATTCGGGTGCTCAAAGATGCACTCAGTGCAAAGAAGGGAGTGGCTGCAGCTGTCACAAAGGGATCACCTAGTGGGGTAGATGTCCTCCCCAGCTATGATTTTGATTTGGAAAATTGCCAAGAGGAGCCATGGGAGATTACAGAGCGAGTTTGCTCAAATTATACAAAAAATGTGCTGCAAAGCCTTGAAACGGGGGAGAGCAATGGGAAACCATTTTGCCCGGTTCTTCCGGTAGTAAGGAAGTCTGTGCAAACTGACAGGCAGGTTAGAGGACATGTCACAACAGATACCATTGAGGAAACAGTCCCAATGAAGTTTGCAGATATACAGGCTCTTGGTCAGAAGCTGGGACCACTAAACTCAGATACAGCCTTAAGCTGGATGTTTGAGGTATCCAGACACACGGATCTTGCTGAAGATGATATAAAAAGATTAGCAAGACAGTGTGCTAGTGCAGATACATGGGCTACAATTCAGCAATACCTGACTGATGTTCCAGCAAGCATAGGAGGATTTTGGGCAGGGTGTATGCGAGCTCTGATGCCTTATAGGAGTATTTCCAGAGCTTTTTATGAGGAAGAGCAGAAACCAGACGAATCCCCAGAGATATATGTGAGAAGGAAGGAATTGTTGGCAGTAGCTGCGGATATCGTAAATCTAATTCAAGGCGTGCCCGACTACGATAACTTGGAATTCAAGAGAGAGCTTTTGGATGGCCTTAATTTCCCTTGTAAATTGATTGTTGGCAACGTGACAGTCGGTCCGATGACATATCCCCAACTCCAGGAGCGCATCCGCCAAGCAGGGCAATTATTTAGAGAAAGTTTGAAAGCTCAGGCCAAGAATGGAAAGAGTCAGGAAAAATCAGTGTTTAATGTGACCTTTTCTAATGAGGGGCCGTGGAGCAGGAATAGTCCACCACAAATAAAGCCACGCACCAGGTACACCCAGCAATGGAGTAATAATAGGGCTGCCACACAGGGGAATAGCTACAATCGGCCAGTAGGAGGGAATGGACAGAATAGGAGAGTTCAAAATTCCCCCATGACAAACAGGGAACCCCCAAACAGACCATATAGAAGGGAGTACCCTGAGGGAGTGAGGCAAGGCATTTGGGAGAAGCTAATGGACCTGGGGGAGCCCAGGAGTAAATGGGATGGAAAACCTACTGGAGAGCTAATCAAAGGATTGGCAGACATTCTGAAGCGGCAGGAGCAGGACGCTCGGCCAGTGGCGCGAATAAGGACACCGGAGACACAGGTATGTGCGCCAGAGTGCGCAACAGGAGGAGCTAGGTGGGATGCTCCGGGGGTAGAAGCCTCTGGGTAGGGGTTCCCCGCCCAAGGCTTCCCCAGAAAAATTGCAGATTTAAATTATGATACCTGGGGAAGACCAGTGGTTGAGGCACACTTGGGAAGTGGGGATACACGGCCTCTATTGTTAGTAGATTCAGGGGCATCTGTGAATATTTTGAGCCCAGAATGGGTGCCTAAAGGCTTTAAGCCAACAAAGGCAGCTGAACAAGTTCAGTTGGTCGGATTTGCTGGAGATGATTCTCCCGCTACAGTGATGAATTTTTGTCCCATTCAAGTTGGGATGTTGCAAACTGAAGCTCAGTTTTATGTGTCTGATCAGAATCAGGAGTCAGGAATCTTAGGCAGCCCATTTCTGAAGAAGCATCAATTAGTACTTGATTTATCAAATGATTGTCTGTGGCAAATGCCCAATGAAGGAGATGTAACTCTTCCCATATACTCAGTGCAGAAGTGCCACGCCTTTAGGGAACCCAGTGAGGTTAACCCTCAAGGTAAAGTGGAGTGGATCAGGGAATTTCCCTCGATTGGGATAAAGAATAGGAATGAATGTGGAAAGATAGATGCACAGGTTCTTATTACAGGGCCAGATCCCAAACCGCAAAGGCAGTACAAGTACCCTGTGGAAGCTGAGAAAGCCATGGCGGAAATCATTGATTCTTTGGTGGCACAGGATGTGCTGGTGCAGATGGAAAGCATTAACAATGCTCCCATCTGGCCAGTCAAGAAGAAGGATAATACCTATAGATTAGTGGTAGATTTTCGAGCATTGAACCAAGCGATCCCTAATACGGCCCCAGTAGTGGCTAGCTACCCAGAAGTCATCGCTGCCATTGCAGGGGCGCAAAATACTTCACTGTTATTGATATTTCGAACTGTTTTCATTCCATTCCGTTAGACCCCCGCTGTTGGTACAAATTTGCGTTCACGTTTCGCGGGAAACAATACTGTTACAAAAGACTCCCACAGGGGCTCCATATCTCGCCAAGTATATGTCATAAGCACGTTGTTCAGATGCTAGATAAGCTCCCCAGGGAGTATAGAGAGGTCACGAACTCGTATGTCGATGATCTCCTTTTGTGGGGCAAGACTCCAGAGTTGGTGCGCGACGTAACTAGGGCAGTTCTGAAGCTCTTACAAGAAACAGGATTTAAGATCAATTGGGATAAAGCCCAACTGGTGCAGAAGGAAGTAAAGTATCTGGGAATATGTCTAGGACAAGAAGGGAGATCCCCAGATGCACAGAGAGTGGAAGCTATAGGGAAGCTACCAGCCCCTACCGATGCTCATTCATTGAGGGCAATTCTAGGGACACTGAATTTTTCTCGAGAGTTTATAGAGGGATTTGCTGAGAAAACTCGCCCTCTGTGGGCTCTCTTGAAGAAAAATAGGAAATGGGAATGGGGGCCGGATCAGGCTAAAGCGTTGGTCCAACTGAAACAAGACCTCGCTCAAGCACCTGCTTTGGCCTACCCGCGTGTGGGGGAGCCTTTTGTGCTTCAATTAGCATCCACAGATACAGCAATAGGAGCAACATTAATTCAGGTCCAGGATGGAAAGCGCAGGATAATTGCCTATGCGTCTAGGGCCCTTAGTGGGGTAGAGCAGAACTTCACCCCGTGTGAAAGGGAATGCCTGGCATTGTTCTGGTGCTTGCAACAATGGGAGTACATTTTAGGAGAGAGTAAGGTAATTGTTCAGACCACTCATAGCCCTTTGCAGTACATTGTTAGTGGAAAAATTCAAGATGGGCATGTGAGCAACGCAAGGATTGCCCATTGGACACTGGCATTGGTGAATCGGGGAATCCAGATAGAAAAGGGAAAGGTGTTAGCACCTGTGCCATATGGATTATTGGTGCAGGGAGAGGAGCATGAGTGCCCCCTGCCTGAATACATACATGTACATTGGCCAGTAAGATCGGGATTATCTTTGGAAGAAGCCTTGGGAAAATCTTACAAGGTATGGTTTGTAGATGGGTCCTCCTATTATGAGAAGGGAAAGGCAAAAACAGGATATGGGATTATAAGAGTTAATGACAGCTTTGAGAAAGGGGGAGCCGTAGTACCTCATTCGGCGCAGGCTGCGGAGGTTGCTGCTATTAAAGAGGTGTTGGCCACCGAAGCGAAGGAGAGTGACATTGCCATATTTACAGACTCAGATTGGACAAAACAAGCTCTCCTAGTGTGGCTTCCCATTTGGAAACGAAAGGGAATGTCTACCTCTGATGGAAAGCCTGTCACTCATGCCCAGTTATGGAATGAAATTGCTGATTACATAGCACAGTGGCAAGGAGATATTAGGGTTATGCATGTGCGAGCACACCAGAAGGTAAAGACTAAGGAGGCCTATTGGAACAATAAAGCGGATTCCTTAGCTAAATTATCAGCCACAGCTACCGAGCATATTGAGGAAGAGAGGGTAACTAAGGTGGTTACTAGAGCCCAAGGGAAGAAAGAACTCCCAGCGATTTTAGACCTAGCAACCTTACAAAAGGATGATGCAGAAATTCGGGATTTATTAGATAAAGGGAAAAGTCCATGTGGGAAATATGAAATTCAGAAGAAAGAGGACACAGTGTGGGCCATAAGGGAAAGTCTTAGATTGTGGGTTGTGCCCAAAATGGTGAGAAGTGACTTGATCCAATTTGTCCATGAACAAGGGCACTTTGGCTGGGAGAGAACCCTGGAACAGGTAAAAGGAGTTGGCTGGTGGCCACTCATGAAGGAAGACGTCAAGCAGTGGTGCCATAACTGTTTGCGCTGTGCCATGGTAAATGCAGATGTTAGAATTAGGAAGGGGGACCTGAGACATCAGAGACCCAGTGGGGTGTGGTCCGATGTCCAAATTGATTTTATAGGTCCCTTGCCAAAGACTAAGAATGGCAATCAGTATTGCTTGGTCTTGATAGATAGTTTTTCAAAATGGGTAGAAGCCCTCCCCACAAAAGACAACACAGCTATAACCACTGCTAGACATCTCCTGAATCAGGTCTTTGTGAGGTACGGTATCCCTAAAGGGTTGAGTTCAGACCAGGGACCTCACTTTATTGGCCAGGTGATGCAGGAATTATGCCATCTGTTAGGTATTAAGCAAAGGTTTCATGTGGCTCACCATCCTCAGTCGTCGGGATTGGTAGAAAGACAGAATAGGGTTATCAAGGAGGCCTTGAAAAAGGTAGTGAAGAAGGATGGAAAAGATTGGGATCAAAAATTACCCCTTATTTTAATGGCCATTAGAGCTTCCACAGCATCCCACGGATACACACCCTTTGAGGCAATGACAGGTAGATTGATGAATACCCCACAACAATGGTGGTTGGATACTGAGATTCCTGATGACTGGCAGCCTAAGGTATTGACGGATCAGTGGATCCAACAGCTTAGTGAAAGGTTAGCTGAAGTACACAAGGACATTGCTGCTCAATTAGGCCTGAACATAAAAAGGATGGATAAATATTTGGGATGGGTGAAGAACCCTATAGAATGGTCGGTGGGTACTAAAGTAATGTACCGAGATTTTTCTAAAAAGAAGCATTCACTAACTTCCAGCTGGCTAGGACCATGTTACATTGTGGATAGAGCTTCCCCCACAGTCTACTTAGTGGAGATTAAAAAGGGGACAGATGACGTGAAAAGGAAATGGTTCCACTCTTCCCAGCTGAAGGAATGGAAAGGGAAGTAGATGGAAACCTTTGCGCTTCATTCTGTGTATATACATGAAGACAGTTTGCATGATAGAATCTTATAGGACAATTTGTATAATTCATTTTTATAGGTGACACTATACATATATATACATATATACATTGTCATAAAATTGGAATGGAGGAGCAATTGAAAAGCGTTAACATTATTCTTGAAAGTGATGATTCAAATGACGCTCCACCACCCCCTAATCCCCAAAGAAATCCTGGGAGAGATTCAGATACCGGCACTGCTTCCAGAAGGTCTTGTGGAATAACCCTCCCTAAGTTGTATGTGACACCTCGCAATGGGGACACTCCTAATGGGCCCAGGAGAGCTCCACCATTCAGGTTTGAAAACACTGTGGGATCGGTGGTATGGGAAACAAAAGTGGAAGACATCAGGAAAGTATATGTGAGGAAATGGATATATGGGTGCAGGGAGTGGCGGAAAGAAGATACTAAGCTGGTTGATGCCTATAGCAATGTGGAAGAGAGTTGGCAAACAGAGGAGCCAGGCTACCACCCATATGCTCCGGCTTTTGGGCGTGGCTGGCGTAGGCCTTATTAGAAAGGCTGCTTGAAATCTTTATATATAGCATATCTTTGCATAAACGCTTATACACTGTAAAGTGCACTGCACGTATAATAAACATACTAACCCATATATATATTATAAGCAATAATGTGCACGAAAGGAAAGTGCCAAGTAGTCTTTTGCACTTTTATTGCAGGAGGAAACCTAACACACCTCGACGTAACTGAATTCGGTAATATTCAATGAGGGATAATGTGTCTGAGATGTGGTTGCTGTGTGCTTTGTTGTGTTGTGCTCTTTGTCCTGTTTTTCTTCTGGATAATACCACCTCCAGAGATTCCAGGAGCGACACTGGTGTCAGCTCAAGTGTCACACGCGATCTCTCACATAATTCAGATGGTGAGACCCCAGTGAATCCGGATTTTATTAAGTCATACCAAGTTCCATGGTCAGATATGCCAGGAATATGGGAATGCACCTGGAATATGGGAAGTATAAGTTTGCTTGCTTCAGATGACCAGGTGAGCAAACTGGACTGCGGCAACACTACTGCAGAATCATGGAAATTCCAGGATGGTAAGGTACAGGTAACTTTTAAGTATTATCGAGGGATTTGCTCCATTAGAATTAGACAGAGCATGAAGGATTGTAGACTCTTGCTCCCGGTTGGAGAGCAGGAATATGTATTCCTGGGAGAAAAAGGACAAGATCCAGTTATTATGGGAACAGTTTTGTGGGAGGAGCGCGCGTGCAGGTGGGAGACGTCCCTAGTCACTTGCGTTCCTAAGGTAGAAGAGATAGTGCCTAATGACACATCAGATAAGACGTTGGCAGGGGATCCACCCCCTGAGACTGACGTCCATACCGATAGTGACACTGGTACAAATACAGACATTGATAGATCCCGGGAAGATGTTGGGTTAGTACAGGAAGATGAAGTGCTTCCACCTCCCGATACAGAAGTTGAGGAGGAGGAGGTACCTGTGCTTAGATTGGAACCGGAAGTCAGAAGTCAACATTGGGAAGTCAAAGTATTTCGCACAGATCTACCCAAGGGATGGAGATGTACCTGGGATACAGTCATGGTTCAGAAAACAAAACAGAGAGTAAAAGCAGATAGATTTGGCTGTCCAGAGCCTAAGCTTGATGTTTCACAGGAAGTAGATTTTATTCTCACTTATAATAAAGGTTGTATACTAACTGTACATTATGGTGAAGCTACCTGTGACGTTGTCATACCACGATATAAGACATTTCATACCTTCATAGATGGGGGGCACAATGGCCCTTACCTGGAGGGTGTACAAATGGGAGACCTCTTTTGCAGTTGGGAGACAAATCTGATGAGGTGTGACAGTGAGATTCCCAGTAGGGAATTGGCACGGAAAGGGTTAAGGAAAGGGGTGCCATTGGGGGAAGGAGTGGGCAACTCCAAGGTCACTCCCCTTGATAACCCCAGAACGTCGGCAATGCATCAAGACATGCAGGATGCCCTTCAGGTTTCACAGTCTGTAACAAAGGTGTCAGAAACAGGGCAGAGGGAGATGCAGATTGCAGATAGATGCCCTGCTGCTATAGGTGAGGTATGTGGATCAGGTCTCACCTCCGAGACTTGCCTCAAGTATCAGATTTCCTGGATCCCTACTAGGTCTCGGGTGTTTCTGATAAGTGAGGCAGGAAAACGTTGCGCTTATGAAGGCAATGAATATTTGCTGGCTGCTGAATCTGGAGTTCTATTTGAAACAATTAATTTTGAGTCTACTCACATTGATGATAAGTATGCCTGTGTGTGGCATGGGGCAAGGGAATCCACTACGAGATGTCACAGTGGTTTACACTGTGTCATGAAATTGGTCAGAGCTAACAAAATGGAGGAGGAGTGTGCGGGTTTACATACCCTGCGGTTTAACACGGAAGTTGTAAGTCCTCCGAAACAGACGCCTGTGGGACCAACTGTCGCTTCTCCCCCTTCACGGGAGAGATCACAGGAGGGACCGGGGTTTGCTGCTAATCCTCGCACTAAGGGGCAGGACGTGCCTAATGCCCACCCGGTGGGGACCCCTGTAGTTGGAGGAAGGAATGTGCCTGCAAGGGGACCACCTGTGGGACGGTCGCCTCTGTTTCCGGCGATTGATGCAGAAGGCTGCTCCACAGCAGGTACACAGGCTGCGTGCCCAGACAGAATGGCCTGGTGTTACCAGACTATCCTTGACTGGGACCCCATTGGGGGGAATGTCACTTGGAGACTTGAACTGAATGACGATGACGTGGCAGATTGCTCCCTTCAGGGGACTGATCTGCTTGGACCCTCAGCTACAGTTGTGACTGAGGAGAGACGCATTGAATTGCGAACACTTGGGGATATGCCTCGATATGCCTATAGCATTTGCAGATGGGATTTGCCATCATTTGATGAGCCCACATCAGGGGACTGCTCCGCGCAGTATCATTACAGGGGAGCCATGGTCCGGGAGAGGTTTGGGACCTATACCATTCTTAGAAATGAAGTTAACTGTGCTGTGTTGAAAGTTAATGGTTTTGCATTTGTGGCTGCAGGATATATTCCAATCTTCACTCTCACAGGATTCAATGGGTCCCATATGGCGCAGGAGTGGCAGTCCCAGAACAGCACCCTGATAACCCCATCCGGTGCTCAGTTTGTTGTTATGGGGAACTGCACACAACAAAAATGGATAGTGGAAACTGATCAGATTGGAGAATGGGGCCCTCCTGAATGGGTGCTGCAGCTGGATGACAGTGAATGTGACTTGCGGTCCCTGAATACGATCTTTCGATACCAGTGTCATCGTGAGTTCCAGTCGGTGCCTGCGGAAGCTGGCATATACCAGCTCCACCAACCAGGGATGACTCTTCATTTTGAGGTCCTTGCCGGGGATAATGATTTGATACGACCCCGAAAGCATCCTTTGATTGGGCCGCACGTCGTGAAGCAGGATCATAAAGAGCGAGTGATGTTGACCCCAGTCCGCTCTTTGAAGGAAGTTCGCTTGGACTTGACAGGTTTAAATATGTCCCAAGCTGTCCCCGAATGTGCCCCATATGTTACCACCAGCCACGAAGGTTGGCAAAAATGGTTGGACTTATGGTATGGGAAGCAGCTGGCGAAAAGTCGGCAAACTAGAGGGTTGGATACTATTTTGGGGGCATCGGGTCTGGCGACTGGTGTCCTGGATGCTATGAGTGTAGAGGTTCTAGCGAATAAGATCCGCTATGCAACATCAGATGTTCGGAAAATGGGAACCCCGATTGTGTCCTCCTTGGCACAGTTGGGAGCTGGACAAAAATTGATAGCTAATATCCTGCCTTTCTGGCAGAGCAGTGAGCATGGGGATGAAGAGGCAATAGTAGAGGGAATTGCTTCACTGCAAGTTAGCAGTGCTTTAGCACTAGCTTGCACCCAAGCCCAGGACCTCAGTCAACAGGTTGTGATGCAAATCATTCGGGAAGGTCTTACAGGGAATTTACCTTTGGAAATCAAATATTTGCTTTGGAATAATGTCACCCAGGAAGAGAGACAGTTTATGGAATGGTGGCAATTGTTAAGTTTTACATATGATCCCGTAAAAGCGGAAGTTGTTGTATTTGTACTTACTGTATCACAACATGAATACTATGATGTATTTCCTATTGTACCATTGGGGATACAGGTAACTGGAGGTTTGGTTATGTATGCTATTGATCATCATGCCTGGGCCTATCAGAAGGGAAGCAGCTGGGAGACTATTAGTCTCGACGGATGTGTTCAGCACGGATCTTTAGGTTTCATTTGTGAGGATAGGAATTTTCAGCAACGGGATGAATGCTTTTATGAAGCTGACAATGGTACTCACAAGTGCTCTTTTGAAATTTTATCTGAGACAGGGAGCTCTGTTGTCTATGCTGGAAAGGGGTGTGTGTGCATCCGATCGCATTGCCCTTTAGTCCAGGTAGACGATCTGAAGTTGTTCTACATCTCTACTCAGATCAACAGATGCTTTTGTCAAGTCGCCTCTGTGAAAGGGTGTGACTTTGAATACCATGTCCCCCACTGGACTGTGGAACTCATGAAATATAGACCACAGTTATTTGAACAGATCAAGCCAATAACTTTAGGGATGGACATTGATATGTTAAGGAAAGTAATCAGCCACCCAGAATTGCAGGAACAATTGAGTGGTGTTAGGAAGCTAGGAGAGAAGACTTCACTCACAGTACAACACAATAATCAGAAAGTTTTACAGATTTCAAAGGACATTGAGGATCTGGGAGGTGCATCCTGGTGGTCATCGTTTTTCTTTTATAATCTGAGTCCAACAGCGGCAGGAGTTTTGAAGCTCATTACTCACCCGATCACCGTCATTTTGATAATCCAGGCTATTCTTTTGATTCTAACACTGGCAGTTGTCCTCTGGGTCAGGGCAAAAGTGCGCCAGTTGCAGTATCTTTAAGTTTCGGATTTGTGAAGTGCCGATTGACACTCTGGGATCCAGCACTCGATACCCCTCTCCTAGATAGCGCATGCCTATCAGGTGTGGTCAGCTTGTGGAATATGTCTTCATACGCGACAGCCGGAGGGCTGCCTTGTATGAAACGGGGGGAGTGTCAGGATCTAGAGAACCCTGAAGAGATTTATAAGCTCACCTATATAAACCTTCTGATATGGTTTTAAGGCTTTATAGTTGTGGCCTTCACATAGACTTTGGTTCATTGGAATGCTGGTTCATAAACCAAGCTGAGAATCAGAGGCTTTTGTCTTTAGCAGGCCTGGATTGGGAAATATTAAAAGGGGAGATGAGCCAGCTGTTGATCTCAGTTGTTTTTCAGTTGCTTTACAGCTGGTTTTGATTAAGAGACACAGGATGCCAAGAATTGGGGAACATTTAGAAAACAGTCTCTTATAAGAAGAAGGGGAGGGAGAGATATGTATTGATTTTATATAAGAGGATCTTTAGCTGCAATACTTACACACAGTACCTGCTTCACACAGTACCTGCATAAAGCACAAGTATACATGCATTATAGAGGGAATTATAGGTAATCAGGGAGTCATGTATAGGATAAAGAGATATAGCAATGAAAAGGAGATAGTGGGAGAGACTTAGTGAAAGACTCTTCAGAGCAACAGATGTTTGAAATTAACATTAGCAGAGTTGCTCAACATCACCAACATCTATCAATAAGATGACATGTTTACTAGGATAAGAGTTTTTAGCGTGGGCAAGATTCTACGCTGATACTTGGCCGGTCACCTTAACCTTAAAGGGAATCTTTTCCTCAGAATTCCCCAAAGTTTCCCAAAGTTGAGAAAAACAACTCCATGTATGGAAAGCCCCAAAACCCCCAACTTTAGGTTATGTAACACTCATGAATAATTAAGAAATTGTAAAGGTCAATATTTCTGATTGGCTAAGAAGGGGGTGGATTAATGTAGGAGGAACAGTATAAAGGATGAGAATAGGAGACTGGGTGTGGTGTGGCTTCTATCTGAGAGAGAACCAAGAGGGGAGAAGTGCACCTTCCACCTTTATTCAAGAAGGCCAGAAGCCTTGCTGGCCTGTCATCCTTTCTCAGCTGCATCGAGGAGTGGTGAGATGAATAATCTGTTTGATGGGGAGGGAGAAGGGGGCCAGAAGGCTGCCATAGTCCTAGTAAATGTATTAGATTGAAATAAAGATGAGGGGATAGAGCACGGTGTGATTTTCTTGACTGCTAACAATTGTAAGCTGCTGTTAACATCATGTTTAATAAACTTTTATAGTTGATTACTACAAGGCGTCTGGTTTCATGTCTACCGAGGCATTTCTCTTGCAAGCGTAACCAAAAGATCAGCTCCCTCGTTGTTAAAGGGTTTGGCTGATTTAGAGGCCAACA